>OW388292.1:19416571-20709071 GCA_936450465.1 Gibbula magus
TTCAAATAAAAACATATTTTTTGGAAAACATACTTATAAAATCAATCGGTAGGGATATAATGTTTCTACAACGTGGCATATGATAAATAATTTTCACATCACGATAATCAAATGGATTAGGTCTCAAGTACACTTCGATTAACGCGCTAGAATCCGACGTCATATCACTAGAATTCCCTTTATTGCATAAAACGTACTACACAGCAACAGGCATTTCCAAAGCATGCTTGCGTGTCTTATTTCACTGGTCTCCATTGCACCTTTGGATTTTCGCTTTACCCGTGTCACACGTTAATGAATGTGACGACTGTTATATTCACATATAAACATATTACTAAATGCCCCGTGAATGTACATGTACAAGTTATTGACAGTTTACCTGTAAATAATATTTTTTATTGTGACAATACCATCAAACAAAGACACATATATTACGTACATATTCTTATTGATTATACAATGCAAATGTAATACCTCGTTGGGTAAAACAATTATTTCAATATCTGTAGGAAATACAACATTCAATGAAATGGCAAATAAACAAACGCCAAGAATTAAATATTTCAATTTATGTACTCATGAACTTGGTTTTTCTTTCGTATAATTGTTGACAGTGTATCAGTTAGACCACAATGCTTTGCACTTGAAAACAATAGACTCCGCTTATTTTGAGTCGAAAAAATCTGTGACAAATTAAGTGTACATATATATATCAATGAGATAGATTATTGCTAATTTTCCGATATTTTTATCAACATACTCGATGGCTCTTTAATAGGCCAAGTGGTGTCTGGTTTTCAAAGACAGTGTAACTTTCTTATTAGCAGTTATCAATTTCTATTAAGTAAATGTATATTGATACAGGAAAACCATCAAGTGTGACTTTTCCATGAACATATTGACTACTTTATCCTTTTTGGAAATGCAGGACAATGTTTTAAAAACCCGTTTCGTTATTCAGAGTTCTGAAAGGGATTGGAGGTAAACTTAATAGAAGAGGTGAACCCTTTTTTTGGCCAAAATAATACCCTCATTTTACACATTTAAACGTGTATTAAACCTTGATTAATTTTCTGGAAAATTAGCCGTATGGTAAAACTTGAATTATAAGCATTGAGACATGCACTGGTAGTCAGTTTTAAAATTTAATCTCATTTTAATATTCTAATGCACCAATATATCCTATTTAACTTTATTGCAGTGTGGCGTAAACTTATTATTCGTAACATACATATAATAGTGTTTTATGTACTGGTTAGCATCACTTAACCACGGTAAATGCTTTGTTCCCTGTCATCTGAGATGCCATTTCATTACACAAAGCTTTCCATACTGATTAACTAGAATATGAGCGTGTTATCCCGTGCCGTAGTGTCACACTCTGACATGCACTTCAGACACTAATAACTGATGTAGAGGGAAGTCATGACACGTGTGGAATGCATGTCTTACTTACCAGTTTCACACTTGATGACAGTGCTGATGGATGTTTCATTTTTAAATCATATTGGTGAGGTACTTTATGTGATTTGTAATATATTTCCTAATCATACGACTTGTACGACTTTTCATAATACATATTTGTTGATTTAAGAAATAGCAACAACATATTTTCACTGCCAGTATTTACTAAAGCCAGGAACAAATTTGAATGTCTGAATGAATAACATTATCTCATTTTGGTGTGTGTAGATTTATCGCCATAATGTGAGTAATTTGCAAAACATATTATATATTATAACTTTCTGCCGGTGATAATGACTATAAATCATCACAGAAATAACTGCTAATGCCTTTTTACCAAAATGTAAAACACAAACAACAACCAACATTCAACAGACGTTCTTGAACGGTAATTATGACAGTAATTGTCGTCAGAGTCGAGACAATTATTATGTCAACATGCTTTGGAAAATCCGTAACATGCATGTCTGTTAATCGTTTAAAAAGACTCCAGCAAACGATCAACATACCAAAAACAATAATTGATATATTTATGATCGAAACTCATTCCCACTGTATGAATTATCATGTAAGAGATTTAGCAATATCTAATAATGCTTATACGTCAGGACAGAAAGTATAAAATCTTGCAATGTCTTGACATCGGTTATAACAAAGATAACAAAGTTATAATACTATGCACTCACATATATTGTTACCTAAAGGCCATGGGCCGAACGGCGTAAGTGCTCTTAAAAAATCAAAGTGCTGCAGGCTAAAGGGTGAATACATGAACTTTACATTATTCTCCATTGTATTGGGGTTATTTAGAACCAATGTTCAAGCAAAAATAGTTGTTCGTTAAAATATAGGTGGACTTTGAAAATAGAGGTAATTTTTGGGCTGAAATCTGAGTAAGAATTCGGTGAAAACCTAATTGGTCCATCCAAACATATTAAAGGCTTAATAGTTTTGTTTTTTTAGTTACTGCATTATTATAAGCCTGATCAATGGTTCCTGGGTTTATTATTATACCTAAAATTTAGTCCGTCTGCCCGTCCGTCTCCGAGAAATTCAAGAAAAAAACCTTTTCGCTCGATTCTTAAATTATCTTCTACACTACTAGGAGAGAAACAGACCAGAATAACAAGTGATTTTGTGAAAAAAATATTGGGAAAAAATATTTGTACACAGGAAATTTCTGACATCTAAATTGAAGAAGTCCCTCTGTCCGCCCGAATTCATTTTTCCCCCGACCAATTACAGGAAAACTATTCATCCGATTCTTTTCATATTTTGCTCGAGTCTTCTACACTAGTTAACATGAGATGATAGTACCGAATTGCAAGCAATTTTGTCATTTTAGAATACTATAAAATTTGTTTATTTATTTTGCAATAAAATAATTTATAGATAGAAATTTGTCCGATCAATTCAAGAAACACTCTTCACCAGGTTGTTTTTAGTTTTGCATGTGATTTATACAGTTCCAGCCGAGGTGCAGTGCTGATTTAGGGTTTTTACAATATGTTTTAAACATCTCTGTAATTTTAACATAATCTTTCTTTGAAATGTAGGATGGTGCCGTGTTTATCGTGTTCAGCTTCAGATCAAAAGGTCCGGGTTTGAATCGTTACCATGGAGAACGTTCTACATGCAGTAAGGTTTGGGTGTTATGCGTCATTGAATGTCAGCACAATACCACCCATGATTTCCTATTTCCAGCAGATAGCATTGCAGGCTTTCTCCCTGCAATAATAGCAGCAGCCGAAATATAAGTGAAATACTCTTGAAATCGACGTTAAACTCCCAACTCAGTTATAAAGTTATTCATCTTATTTTGCACATGTCTACTACCGGTAGACTACGAATAGGATAATGTCTGTGCAACTCTCCATTCCTTAAAAATAAAGGAACCAATGTCCATTATTTTTAAGGAATGGAGAGTTACGAGGTCATTAGCCTACACTTGAAGTATTGCTTACTTAAAGCATGGAATCCAAGTATTGTGCAACTGTCAAATAATATGCAAATGAATAATTGAGTGACAAAAGAATGACATCACAAGTGTGATTTAAATGAAGGTGCAGGGGAGGGTAACAAGTTAATAATGTGAAGTTTTAATTTCTTTAGGTAAATATCTGTATAATAAACTTATGTAAATAGATCCATGCATAGGAAGTAGATACAAATTCATTACTGGGTGATGTGAGTCTTGCCGTAATTCCTTAAGGCTTTCGTGTCAGGAAATCAGAGCCCACTATGCTATTCAGGTGCAGCGATCCACTATCATGGCACGGAAAAGCGAGGTAAATACAGCAGAACTTAAATCAGCAAGACTGACAAGTGTGATGCCTTGCGTAGGGAAGTTGATAAATAATTGGAATGTATGATACACAGACAATTAAGAATATGCATTATCTTACTATATACAATGAAGATAGAATATCTCTGCCCAACTTTATCCTCTATACACAGGGGCGGGGATACTTTATTTTAATTTTCCTGTGGTTTGATAAGTATGGAGTCCAACTAGAAGAACTTGTTTATGATTATAGCTGAACGTTTCTATAACTTGGGTTGTCAATATCAATTATATCATAAGGTGGGAATTATCAATATCAAGTTCGAAATTTTTAAAATAGATATATGTTTAATAAAGTCGTCAGATATACTCATATATTGTGAAGTAGTAGTATTAAAGTATAATTTCAGTATACTTTAAACATAACATTGTCATGATCTGTAATTCATTAGCATAGATAGTTCAGTAATCTAAAAAAAGAAACCCATCGTTGTTATTCTTTTGACAGGTGTGGAAAACCCCTAGACAACATTTATGCTGACACACGAATCTATAAGAACAATGAACCGTCTCCTGATTATTTACTTATTTATTATTATTCATATTGCCAAATTTCATTCCTCAATCAGGAGTTATCTCCCTTGATTAACCATAAGTTTAACTTATTGTTAGGTGATCATTGTCAAAATATGTTTCTTTTCGGACTTTCCCCCCAATGAGAACAGAACCTATTACATACAGATAAAACATCTTCATATCTTTGAATAATTTCTGAAAAAATAAGTTCACAATAAAGTTATATGAAACGTACGTAAACTTTAATATATAAATAGAAAAGATTGATTTTTTTTACATCTAGAAACTGCCTCGATGAGGGCATTCGGCCATTTTCGTCATATGGTTGCCTGTTAAGTAATGACTCAGTTACCTATTCCAACCAGCCTTAGCTGTTTTATTCTTTTAACTACCTAAATTCAACTAAATTAGCTGAAATAAAAAGAAAAAATATACGTAAACTGTCCTTGAAAACAAACATTAAACGGTGGTGTATGAAACTGTACCAGGCTCCCTAATAATGCCCGACGTTATCAACCTATCGGTGATAGATTTAGCTATGCTGATCGATTCGGTACACAATGTGTAGGACTGTAGGTAGTAGCGGTTATCGAAAATCCGGTCTACATGAATCGGTTGGCGCTCAATTAGAAATGGAAAAAATAAACAAATAAAATAACAAACTTTCGGGCATAAATGTGTATGTCCAGACTAACCCGACTCAAGAGTGATGATTTACAAAAAAATAATGATTGTAATGAAAAACATTGTATGTTAAAAAAAACAAGTGTTTGCCACTAACATGGCAATGTCCCCCGCCGGTGACATTGAGTAAGTAAGACACATCATTGGTCAAATTGTCGCGGTGACCTTGAAAATAAGGTCAAGGTCACCAAAATAAACTGGCGTTTGTGCCTTTCCCCAATGTAGGCTGACAACTAATTTGAAGACTTTGGATGCAATGTTTCATGAGATATCGCATTAACAACAGTTCAAAGAGTGGTCAAAGTGTCTTGGTGACCTTGAAAATAAGGCCAAGGTCACCAAAAGTGACTAATGTTTGCATCTTCCCATAATGTAGGCAGACACTAAATTTGAAGACTTTGGATGCAACGCTTCATGAGATATCGCGTAAACAAGAGTTTAAAAAGTTGTCAAAGTGTCGTGGTGACCTTGAAAAGAAGGTCAAGGTCACCAAAAGTGACTGGTGTCTGCGTCTTCCCACAATGTACACAGACACCAAATTTGAAGACTTTTGATACAACGCTTCATGAGATATCGCGTAAACAAGAGTTAAAAAAGTAGTTAACGTGTCATGGTGACCTTGAAAATAAGACCAAGGTCACCAAAATTGACTGGGGTCTGCGTCTTCCCGCAATGTAGGCATATATCAAATTTGAAGACTTTTGATACAACGCTTCATGAGATATCGCGTAAACAAGAGTTCAAAAAGTGGTCAACGTGTCATGGTGACCTTGAAAATAAGACCAAGGTCACCAAAATTGACTGGTGTCTGCATCTTCCCACAATGTAGGCATATATCAAATTTGAAGACTTTGGATGCAACGCTTCATAAGATATCGCGTAAACAAGAAATGTGACGTACGTACGGACGTACGTACGGACGCCGCTGAATTCATAGTCCCCCGTTCCGCGTTGCGGCGGGGGACAAAAATTCATTTAACAAAAGAATCATGTCACTATATTTCATCCCAAATTAATGAGTAACACTGATTTCTTATTCAGTATTTTTATTTTTCAATCGTCACATTCGTGAATCATAACATGTGTTCTGGTTTTTGTTAGTCGTATGCATCAAGACTTTCCGACCAATTTGACAAATCAAATCCTATAAGAATACAACAAAACTATAATAATTGACTGAAATCAATTTCTGAGTTTATAAAACAGGTAAATATAAGAACTAAATCGCCGTCACTGTGCATCTTAAAATGTATTAAATTTCGGGTACATGGTTATTTCAGAGCTAGCAGGCCCAAGTGTAGAATGGACAGAACTGTGATTTGACTAAGATATTAACTCTCTGGTCAATTTTAACTCAAAGATATGATAATATAACTGGTATCAGTTCAACAACGGTTCAACATGCGTTTCTGACTTTTGTATGATCTCGGTTGTCGACTTTTTTATGCAAGTTCCTGCAGCCTGTTTTGCTTCCGCATAACTTGCATCCAAGAGTCTAGACCCTTATGGTTGGAGGCTGAGAAAAAAAGTTTTAGTGATGTTGTCATTGAGTTTTTCTAGACCTTGCTGACTGAAATGCACAATACCCTCATGTAACCTCAGCAGTTCTGGAACATGGTATAAGGTTGTGAATGTAGGGAGTAACGTCTCTGCATTGAAACGTCTTCACAAAGTTGTGACCCCACGTTTCGGTTTTCTTCGCAACAATATCGGGGTCGGGAGATTCAGTTTTCATCAAAGTGTTTATATCTCTGAATCCATCCCAGAGAATCTGAATGTCTCTTGCCCTGTTACTTTCCGAAAACATTCGGTGCCCGGAACTCCTGGAGAAGGACTAATTTTTCTGGTCCTTTTAAATCTCGGAATTGTAGATTTTTCGTATCCCTGTTGATAGATACTTCGAAAGGTATTCCAATACCGGTTAGGAAACTCTCTAAAGCTGCCATGTGTTTTAACTTGTTTCAATCGACAGTGGAAAACGTACTCTGCTCTCTTATATTTTCTAAAGTGCGTAATTCAGATACAAGCAAGTTGAACAATTTGTCTGTGATACGGAGAAACAGATGAAGGTGGTCAATCACGACCATTGTCGGCGTAATGGATGGAAACAGCGGATCACGAGTGATAGAGAAGGTGTTTGGGGCTTTCTTACCACGCCTACTTGGTGGACACTCATAAGATTCTCGTGCACCACATCTCTTATCTAACATAGACCACTTCAAGGAGAGGTTCTTCATCTCTGTTTTACTGCATCTACAGTACACATAGACATGAGCTGCTGCAATGGACGATATTCCAACTGCAGTTAAGAGGAATTTGTAATCTCCCCAAAGACAAATAGAAACACCTACTCTCCTTTCTCCTAGAAGCACAAATGAATTTTGAAGTGCATGTATTTCTTCGATGACGTGACTTAACATCATCGTATGACTCCTTGATACGTGATATGCATAGGGGATAGGTTGTCCGGTTTGCGAATCCTGTATTAACGATGTTGAAGCCAAAGTTAAAGAACTCTGGTACCATCACCGGATATCTTTATTTTAAGAGTTTCATCTACAAAGTCAGAATGTTCTGTTAAGATTCGTTGGAGGGAATCACGCAGAGACTGCTGTACCCCATGACCGTCGGGTGTAGGTGTGATATTGTAAGAAGAGTTCATCCTTGATACTACGCAGTGATTGGGAAAGGCATGCGCCATGCGCCATTTGCGCCTTTTAACAATTCTGGGCGCATTTTTTACTTCATAGATGTGCCAATATGGCGCTAAGTCATTTATTTAGAAATTTAAATGTCCTAGTTTGGTATTTAGTCGTCTAACTTTGCTATTCAATCCTCTCATTATCCCGGACTAATGCTGCCGTTATATACGATAAATGCTTCGAGTTGCCTCCCTTGGAATGCATTCGGAATGCTTTTCTGAATTTATGACCTCGGCGACTATAACTCGTAACTGTTTCAATGATTTACGAAGCTTTCCGAATGCAAGAGATATGGCGATGTTTTGTTGACAATTTATCGAGAGGATTTTTTTCCCACAAGTTAATCACAATCATACTTCAACGTAAAAAAATGCCTCCAAGAAAGAAATTGAAGGTAGATGTTTCTCATAAGTCAATATTCTCATTCATGAAACCCAACAATCAAAAAAGAAATCTTGAAAGTAATGAGGAGAATGTTGACTGTGAAGTTCAAGTTGACATTGATAGCACAGTCAGTGTTAGGCCTACTGAAATCGACACCGAAGCACACACACATGAGCCATTAACTGACACTCAAACTCAAGATTCTAGTAATAAAGAAATGAATGCCTCAAATGACATGCTGAACAATTCTGACAATTCAAACAATAAATCAGACAAAAATCTCAGAACATTTCAAGATAAATGGCTTAATTACAACAGCATTATTTTGAAAAAACTCTCAGCATATGGCATTCCAAGAAAGCTAGAAAAATTAACTTTAAAGCTCAAAATTAGTTGGTGGAAATAACAAAAATATGAAGACCAAAGATGTTAATAAAATTTTATTCAATTAAATTGGTTTTTTTTTCATAATTTTGGAAAGGGCCCATTATTTTTCCAAATGGCCCATTCATTCATTAGGTCAGGGGGCCATTGGCCCATTGACCAAACTGTCTTTCCCAATCACTGCTACGTCAGCTATTGTATAGCTCCTTGGCAGTGTAGGAAATAACATTGAAATCTCTTGATAAGCCCTTTGTGAAACTCTAAAAGCATCCAATATATAAATGAGAGAGGTCAACATGTCCGTATCATCCACGTGTGTATTTGTATCTCTACTTGGTACCTGAGTATTCCCAGTGTTTCTGCCACCGTTTTTGTTATTATACCCCCGACCTAAAAAGGTCGGGGGTATATAGTAATACCAACGATTCCGTCCGTCCTTCCTTCCGTCCGAAGACATTTTTTGTCCGATCGATTACAGAAAAATTATTCATCTCATCCTTTTCAAATTTGGCACAAGTCTTCTTTACCACTAGGAGAGATGCAGTGAGAAGTTTAAATCAAATTGGTGAATTTTAAAAATTTTGGCGAATTTTTTAATTTTTTAACTTAGTCATATTCTGAGCATTTTTTGTCTGATCGATTACAGAAAAAAATATTCATCTCATCCTTTTCAAATTTGGCACATGTCTTCTTTACCACTAGGAGAGGTGCAGTGAGAAGTTTAAATCAAATTGGTGAATTTTTAAAATTTTGGCTAATTTTTTAACTTAGTCATATTCTGAGCATTTTTTGTCTGATCGATTACAGAAAAACTATTCATCTCATCCTTTTCAAATTTAGCACATGTCTTCTTTACCACTAGGAGATGTGCAGTGAGAAGTTTAAACCAAATTGATGAATTTTTTTAATTTTGGCGATTTTTTAATTTTTTTTAACTTAGTCATATTCTGAGCATTTTTGTCCGATCGATTACAGAAAAACTATTCATCCTTTTCAAATTTGGCACATGTCTTCTTCACCTCTTCACCACTAGGAGGGGTGCAGTGCAAAATGTAACACGATTTGGTGAATTTTTGAAATGTTGGTGATTTTTTTTTTTACTTCGTCATATTCAGAGCTAAAATGAAGCTACTTCTGTGTTGTGATTTGTTGACTTGATCATTTTTTTTTCATGTAACTTTCATCAAAAGCTACTTATGTGTTCTTGTTGATTTTACTACTTTATATTTCCACTGGTTATATTTTGGAAAAAGTTAAATTTTCTTTTCTGTCAACTATAAACTGCTGTATATCCCTCAGGGGTGTGCTTCCATGTACCTGTTGTTTCAAGTCACTCGAATGAATCATTATGATGAATTAATTTCCAAAATAAAGTTGAAGTCAGTGGTAATGGCAGTAATTGTGTTATGTTACCCCTACCTTTTCAAGTTACTATTATTCCTACTTTTACTTTTAAGAGACTTGTCCTACCCTTTTCACAAACAATTTTATCTTAGCAATTACATTTCATAGCTTATCAATCCTTAGGTGTGCAGACACCTCTCTCTATAAGTAAAATAAAAATGTCAAACTGTAACAGTCGGGGGTATTAGTGAGCCACGCTCACTTTTTTGCTTGTTACCTCTAATTTGCATTGTGTTAGAATCGTCCTTAAGGGCATTATCAGTTCTAGTCTCTGAACTATTGTCTCGTTTCCGTTTAGAAAGTTCAATTTTTTCATCAGCATTATGTATCTTTCTTTTTAATTTATTTACATTTTCATTTTGTGTTTGAACATACTCGGAAAACTTTTGTTCAACATCCTTAATGTGTTGCTCTTTCTCTATTATTACAGTTTTCAACTTTTCCTCTTGTTTAACTGACTCGTGTCTGTTTATCTCAACATCCCAAGAAAATTTACTACGTGACAACTTCTCCTTGTAACTTGTAAACTGAACACCTCCCTTAATCCTGGCTGACAACCCTGCTTTTCGTAATCGAAATAGTTCACTTCTCGGTTTTCTACAAATCTCCAACGGAGGCTCTTAAGGAAATAGACAGCATATCTTCTAAGTCGCATTTGAAAGCCTTAACTAAATCTAAAGTCAATGCCTTTGACCAGTATTTCTCTTTCCTGAGAATTTCAAAAAGTAAAAGTTTGGACACGATAACCATGGTGACTTAAACTGTTCAGGACTACATCAGATCATGGTTCAGTAGAGCGTGAAAGTGCGACTTGTTACCCGCAACTTTCACAAAGGAAAAACACAACACTTGTGGTCTCGGAATGAAGACCTTCTCTACATGATCTGGGAAGACAATATAGTCTGTTAGAGGCTTAGGGATCTTTTTGTACAAACGAACAGTCTCTGTTTTTATGTAAATGTTGTCCCCGTTCTCGTTTAGGATTCTGTAGTCCCATCCTACACCCATTAATCTATTAAAATCAGCTCTGCCTCGGATGCTGTAGACTGTTTTTGTTCTCGTCTGTTTGTATATCTGACCATTGATAGCAATCAGATCGAAATCTTTGTCTGAGATTTGTAGTGTGAGCCTAACTTTCGAATCATGTTTAATGGTAGGAACTAAACTTTCTTTAAGATGTATCTGCAGGTTTTGTAAGAAGCCAGTTTGCGATGAGAGACACGGAAAGGGACAGATATCCTTCTTCTCCTTTATCTCGTCGTACTTGGAATCCCAGCCGAGATAATGGACCCGATACTTGTCGGAAGAAACTGGAGTTATATTTACCGGGTACCATCCTTCTTGCCAGTTTCTTTGTTTTCCTCGACTTGAGTCATCACTGAAATGTTAACAATTGTGTTCTAATTGTTTTCTCAAGGGTTATGCATGTTGTACTTCCTCGGAAATTTGATTATAATGTTGAAAATAGTAACGGAACAGGGCTCAAGAAAGATAGTGATTTACTAGCCAATGCTAGTGCAATTTCAGAATTCAAACGTAATTGTTTAAAACACTTATCATTTTGCTTGTAAATATTAGCATCTTTAATCAGCAAACTTACTCAATTCCGGCAAATAAGCGTTTTTGGCTAGTAAATTTTATTTTTTACTTATAAATAACCAAGAGAAAAAATGAACTTTGAGCCCTGCGGAACTTTAGTAACAGGAATCAATTTGTACTTTCACCGGATGAATAGATGTTCAACGTCACTTTAATCAGAACTTGAAGCAATATTATCCTTTCAAGTAATTTAAATTCAGCTTTTAACTTCGCAATACATACTCACTAAAGAGAACTGACACTCTGGACTAGTGAAAAGCTCTTGGAACTACGTGTACTGACTCGCCTTCTTTCAGGTCCGACGTTACGTCCACGTGCGACGTCAATATAGCTTGACGTAAGGGAGATAACTCTATTCAGTTTACCCTTGTGACGTTATTTTTTTCGCCATGTGACTTATTTATTTCTATGACCTTAATTAATTACTCTATATAACCCGTCAGAGTAGGAAGATTGACAAGATTTGCGTTTTGGAAATCATTTATTCCAATCTAAAAGTTGACATATTAAAGATAAATGCACATAACTTCTGTAATCCAAGGAGGACACATCTCAAACTTCAGATGCATATATAAACTTTATTTGGATAGCTGCCACTGGGAGTTAGCATTCAACTATTATGTTTTTATTAATATTGTTCCTGTTAATGTTTATGTGTGTATCATCCAAATTGAGCAATCTATAACTTATGTCAACTCCTAGCTGGTTATGAGAGTAGGCTATCATATTTCAAGCTTCTGCACTTTTGTGAGACTGATCCCTTGATTGAACTTGTACAAGCCTAGCTCTAACGAACAAAAGACAATACAATAGGTGTCATGCCTTTAAATAATAGTCTATATTATTTAGGATGCAAATATCTAACTATTAAATTTTTTATTGAGAGAGATTGACTTAAGTGGATTATAAATTGTAAATTTTGTGACTGGACAATTCCTTATTATTTAATATATGTTACTTTTTGTCTTTACCTTAGGGATAGTACTTAATAGGCCTAAATGGCTCAAAATTTCGTACTTACTGATTAATGGTAAAACATTTAAATAATCAGATTTGTTTATTTATTCAAAAGACTCATGAAAACAACAACAACAACAACAGTTATCAGGCACAACACATTGTTTACATTTTCTGTTGACATTAAACATCAAACAATCACCGTGATTTTATCAGTCATGTTTAATGTTTGTTAGTATTAAATATAATCACCATTCCTCATTTTGTGAATGTCTACAAATCCAATTGTTCAACCCGTCTATGAATCCATCTTCACCCTCATCTTTATATTTTGACTGACAATAAACACTGGCGTGACTGCTACTGACTGGGTCACGGTGACCTTTCTGCACTTCATTGTATCATCCCATTTTCCCGCAGCAGACAAATTACATTCAACAGTTTAGCTGCATGTAAGCCTCTATATCTATATATTTGCTAATTTGGCTCCAGAAAAGTAAGAACAAGCTGTAAAAGGCTTGTTTTCCCCTCCACAATGTGACAGATGTACTGCTGCATTGGGGCAGCCATTGTTGTTAGGACCGGGCCCAAACGAAATAGAGACTTCTGACAAGTTTAGTCAAGCAACTTTAATTGCCATTTTTAGCTTCGCTTAGCTAAGTCGGAGCTGCTATCAGTTTTTGTGCAGTTTCCGTCGCCGCCGCCTGCGCGTTTTGTATTCGCTATAACTTTTTTTCCTACAAGGTTTTGAGAACTCATATACATTACTTCTTACTTATGCCCCTGGGGAATTTTTTTGACATGTTCATATTCAAGGTCAAAGGTCAAGGTCACGAGTTCTGAAATCGCTGAAAAAAATCCTTGTAAACACGATAACTTAAGAAATTTTGTACTATCAGGCTCTTATTGGGTGTACATCAACTATGGAGAAAGGCTAAGATTTGAAAAGGTTTTCGCTAACATCCGTCAAGGGTCGAGGTCACAGCGAGGGACGACTTAAGAATGCTTTTGCGAAAATGTCTTATTTCAACTATTAACACTTTGAATCATTACATGATTGTTATACACAATGAAAAGTGATCACTGATTGTGTGACCTTGGATTTAAAAGGTCAAGGTCACGAAATATGGTCAAGGTCACCAGTTCTGAAATTACTAAATAACCTTTTCCCAAGAAGGTATTAACACCTCATATATATAGCTTCTTTCTTGTACACCTGGGGAATTATTTTGACATGCTCACATTCAAGGTCAAAGGTCAAGGTCATGAGTTCTGAAATCACTACAAAAATCCTTGTAAACACGATAACTTCAACAACTTCTGTGCTATCAGGCCCTTACTTGGTATATATCAACTATGGAGAAAGACTGAGATTTGAAAAGGTTTTCGCTAAAATCTGTCCAAGGTCAAGGTCACAGCGAGGTCACAACTAAAGCATGCAGTTGCGAAAATTCCTTATTTTAACTATTAACACTTTGAATCATTACATGATTGTTATACACTATGAAAAGTGATCATTGACTGTGTGACCTTGAAGATCAAAGGTCAAGGTCACGAGATATGGTCATGGTGACCTGTTCTGAAATCTCTAAGTTACTTTTTTCCAAAAAGGTATTTACATCTCATATACATAGCTTCTTTTTTTATAAATCTGGTGAATGATTTTGACATGTTCACATTCAAGGTCAAAGGTCAAGGTCATGAGTTCTTAAATCACTACAATAATCCCTGTAAACATGATAACTTCAAACATTTTTGTGCTGTCAGGCTCTTATTTGGTGTATATATCAACTATGGAGGAAGACCAAGATTTGAAAACGTTTTTGCTAAAATCTGTCAAAGGTCAAGGTCACAGCAAGGTCACAACTTCAGCGTGCTATTGTGAATATGCCTTATGTTAACAATGAACACTTTGAGTCATTGCATGATTGTTATACACAATGAAAAGTAATCATTGATGGTGTGACCTTGAGGTCAAAGTTCAAGGTCATGAGATATTGGTTAAGGCCATGTTAATCTTTTGATCCAATTTTGAAATCAGAAATAGGTTTTAAGAACAAATTTGTGAAAAGTGACCCCAGTGATGATTCAACTTGTTAGAATAACTTGAATAATGAACAATTTTTTGTCAAAAAAAATTCCCATTTTATTTATGTTGAGGAGAAGGCGGAACAGGGAAAGGCGAGACCCAAAGTTTCGGAGCTGCTCTGCTTTTGCGGTGTCCCGCAAACGCTCTTCTAGTTTAATTAACAAACCATGTTTTTTACTTGAACATTGCATTTTCATGGACAAATTAGTTACTAGAATTTATTTCAATGAAGTTATTGCCTTCACCCTCCACACTGCAGCACACTTGCAAGATACAGGCTTCGGCCCATGGCCTACTATAACACAATAAATCGTATGAAATACAAATTGGTAATATGTAGGATAATACCTCGTTTCCCCCTTCGTTCCATCAAGGCTGGAGACAAACGAAACTTATTTCACTCGGGACATAAACTTGATATGAAAGAGGAAGCTCGTTAGATATCCGGTAATTAGAAACAAGGATGACATTAATATAATTATTTACACGATTTTAAATATATATAAGAAAAATAATTCAGGTCGAAATACAAATCTTAACCTTATGCTTGGAAAGTTTGTCTGTTTATCAAACAGATACAGAACCAAACAAAAGTCCTGCAAAGAACTCCGCTTGAAAAAAGTTAAGTAAAGTGACCCGAAATATGAACAATGTTATATCAATTTATGGATGTGTTGAGTATTTACTGCCAACTGGGTCAATACGGAAAAACTAGACCAATACATGAAAAGGAGGACCAACAAGAAAAGCCTTTAAAAAGGCAAGCTTGGGGCACCTGGGTAGATGTAGTGTATGGAACGTGAGGCGGTGATTTGTTAGTGGGAGGTGATTCCAGGTGAATATGGGTGCTGGATATGGATTGGATGGATGTCCGACAATGTATGATGAAAGCGTTGAGGAAGAACATACAATTAATGGTACATCCATTGTGTTGTTGGGGTCACATATTGCAAACGTTATAAATGGTGATACTTTATCGAAAAGTACCGACTGTTACCGAAAATTACCATTTTGATGATAGTAGACTTAGCATATTGACGATATGAAGATAAAAGAAGTGATTTCTGAACGAAAACCGGACAATGCACAGCGTGTGGCGCGCGTCAATGAGTCAAACGTAATTTTGAAATCTTATTTATAACAGACAAAAAGACAAATTTGAGTTGATAATGTTTAATAGGTAATATAACAACTGTGCATATAAATGGGACATGCAGTTTCGGTTTCTGCACATGCACAATGATGTTACTCAATTTTAATTGGAAACTAGTAACTATGATATATTTGGCGAGTGGGGATAAATATGCAAGCTGAGTGAATTTATTTGTATTGTAGACAGCACATGTGGTGAGTTGGAACGTATTAAAGCCAAATAAAAATTTATGAAACACAATGGATGTACCTTTAAGGAAGAAAGTATTGCGTGAGGAAAAGCTGAAGGAGTAATTCTATATTCTATTCTATATTTCGGTTTAGCTACTTTTGTATCGGAACCTTCAACAACTGTATGAAACCTTATCTTATTAATTTCACTTCAAGTAACATATGCAAATTTAATTTCATATTGTCATTAATAAGAGTTCCTCGCATAACTATATCGTTACATTTTAAGTTATTTTTGACATTACAAAGGTTGGCGTAAGACCTACTCGTGTAACATCTAACAGGTGACGCAAGCTTGCATACACATGTATTACCTGAGATAAGTTTTACTCACTCATTCTCAATGAAAGTCAGTGCACAAGTAAATATATCCATTTTACAAAATTCGAAAGTCTGCATAAGAAGTCCTGATCATAACATGTCAATATATCTTATTTTGAAGAATTTTCTGTAACAAATTAGAGCCTAATTAATTATTAACATAGGATTTGAATGTTATATACATGTATATTTGTCTTAATGTCTAGATCAAGTGTTATTTGTTAGAAATTTATAGACTGGCATTTTAGTTGTTTTAAAACTTTTTTAAAATTTTTTTTTATGATTTATTTTCTCTCCTTAGAATTACCCTTTGTATCCTACGCTTTGTATAAATAATGCAATATCACATGTTTACGGTCAATTATCACAAAGACCTCGATCGGATGTATTATTCCAAAAAAGTATCACCGAAAGGATTCGGACTTGTTCTAACCCTAAGGACAAAATGTAACGGGAGTTCCAAGACAGCAACCAACGCACAACACAACACCGTGTGTTATCATATCAATGTAAAGCTCTCAAACAAATATGTCAATTTACCGTGTGGCGATTATTCTTTTAATTTTTAGATTTTAATCTATGGAGACCAACTCTATTACATTGCCTTCGCTAACTCGACATCAGCAACATTTTGGAAAAGTAGGTCAGTGGCTATGTTTGATTCGTTTCATCGGCATATACACCGACCAAGTGACCGGAGTACATGCACCGTTCTGAAGCCAGGCTTAAAGTTAACAAGTGTATCGGCGTACAAACAGAAAGACGTCATCATCCCTCAAACTAGCTTAAATTAACATGCCATTTAAATGAGAAAACTTTTTAAAAAATTACTTCCAAACATGAATTGACATTTTCTTAGCGTGTTAGGCATTGTTTTAAAGAACCAGTATTATTCTTAAATACATCACTTCGTCAAAGTATCTAGCTGTCAAATGCAAAGTCAAAGAAAATATAGTTATTAAATGTAGCATGGATAGCATTTGTACGCCATTATACGCCACCTTCGCCTGTCATTTCAAACCGAAGCATTCGGATTACGCCTTAGGCGTACTCCGGTTTCACCATTTTCGGCGGCGTATGCCGGGTGTTGCGCCGGGTTCCGAATCAATCATAACCAGTAAAACTGTTAACCAAACGGAACGTAGTTTCCGATTCTGGAATGCCAAATAATGTACTTAACTTATAGAAAAGCGCTGTGTTACTTGTGATATTGATTTGAATTGCAGATTACAAGTTTATCGTTGATTCTAATGAAACATTGAAGAACAATTCTATCTATATGACAAATATTGATAATCAAAATCCACATTTGTTTGTGCCAATTATTTCGGATTACCCACAATGTCACGTGGTTCATAATTTGCTACAGCTTTGGTCATTGGTCAATAGAATTTCAAAGATACTAAGACAACGCATATCATTGGCTGAAGGTTCTATTTGAAAATTCCAACAGTATATAGGGAGAAATTCATCTTATTACTGCTTGGGGCGTATGCGCCCCAAGCAATAAAAGCCAAACCGGGCCAACACGAGTCTGAGCATACACAACATGAAGAAGCAAAGCTATTGCTTCAACATATTTGACTAGTGATATCTCTTCACCATTCTTGTTTATACTCATGCTTTGAATGAAATCAAAATCTGTACTTTTAAAGCAAATTTAATAAGAAGAGATATAAGCTATCGATTTCGTTTCAGGCCAATACAACATACCTGTGATCTCTAACTTAGCCAATAGAGATCCTGAAATACTTAATTAATAATATTAGGTTATATGAAATATGTGACCATAAATATCAATGCATTCAGCTTCATTTAAATCAATCCATTATTTATATTAAATAAATAAATACTAATATGATGTTATGTAAATTTTCGTTTCTGTATTCTTCTCACTTCCTTTCACATGGTATGTACTATACTCACGTGCAAAAGAAACGTCCCCATACAAAATACAATATATTTCAATCCATGAAACAGAACAATAACCCAACAATACTAAATATGAATTTTCAAAACAATATCTGTTCATATTTCTGGAGAAACACACTGTTTTAATTAACCGTCGATTTAGAATATCCTTAAAGGTACATCCATTGTGTTGTTGGGGGTCACATATTGCAAACGTTATACATGGTGTTACTTTATCGAGAAGAACCGACTGTAACCGAAAACTACCTTTATGATAGTAGACATAGCATATTGACGATATGAAGGTAAAAGTAGGGATTTTTTTTATCGAAAACCGGACAATGCATAGCGTGAGGCGCGCGTCAATGAATCAAACGTAATTTTGGAATCTTATTTATAACAGAAAAAAAGACAAATTTGGTCACATAACTACTGTGCATGTAAATGGGACGTGCAGTTTCGGTTTCTGCACATGCATAATGATGTTATTAAGTTTTAATTGGAGACTAGTAATTATGATCTATTTGGCGATTGGGGATAAATATTCAAGCTGAGTGAATTTATTTGTATTGTAAACAGCACATGTGGTGAATTCAAAGGTATTAAAGCAAAATAACATTTTATGAAACACAATGAATGCACCTTTAACCAGACGAAATAGGAGCGACAAAATGCAGTTGTTAGCTTGCTTTGTGACGTCCTACAGTAATGAAGCGTCAACAAATTTAAATCCATGAAGGTTATTTATGTAGAAAACATATTTTATTAATTAGATTTCTAGTTTTTGAATTTTTTAAACTTAAATACCAAACATCATGGCCCAAAAACATCTTGAAAAAGCAATTTTAGCACCCCATGTGTATTTGAAAAGACATAAAAATAAAAGTATTCTATTCTGATGTATGAAATTGTGAGTACTTCTTTACAAAACATTTGTCTATCAAATACATTCAACATTTACATTCTCTGACATCAATTTTTCATTTTATACTTGTTTTTAACATGTGGTGACGTTTTGTTTTACTGCACATGAGTATATTTATGAGCTGATACTGTTGAAGTCTATTTTACTTGGATAACATATACTACATATTTAGTAATGTTTGTTTTCTTGCGAACATAAACAAATGATACATAAAGAAAAACACCAGTAAAGCATCTATTTATACAGACATGTTATCGAGGAGAGACGGTGACCTGGAAATGGGTTCTGGTAGAAACTTGACTCCAGAGTTCCAGAGAGAAGTCTCTAGTTTCAGTGCAATGTCTTCTCGCTTGTCTCATAAATTGTTTTCACAAAGTAACTGAACAGATGAATTACCTCGTAGAGTGATTGGTAGAACATCAGCAGCTGTTGGAGGTAGGCAGTCTTTACCGACCGATGAGGACATGTTCACCACTTAATGAAAAGAAATCAACCAAAAACCGAACAGAGAAAATCTTCAATTATTCATTCGTGCTAATGTCTTTTCAATAAAAATATATTTAACTTTACTGCATAGTAACTCACTAGTATAACTGTGTTCATAGTATAACACCAGATTCCTATGAACATTTTATCACAACCGTTAGGGCTAGTCAGCCAGTGTGTTGAAATGCATGACCTCTAAACGAACTCCTGCAAGCAAGCTCTGGACTGCACTTACCATTACATAACAGATAGCTCATATAGATAATTGAGTTAAATTGCAAAAAAATAAAATAAGTTCTATCATGCTTAATTTCTAGCTTGGGCCAAGTAGAAGAAAACTTGAATTTTATAATAGCTCTAAAATCTGTATTTCTCACAGTAAGAAAATGAAACAATTTGTGGTCTCCATCATACAAACATGATATTCAACAAAAATTAGCTACCTGGCTTTAATAGTTCATGAAGTGAATTTTTACATTTTCATAACAGCCTGCCACGCCCATATTTGAAAAGTGATGTTTACCAAATGAACACACTATAGTATATATGTTATAAAGATGTTATTCTGTTTGGGAGAAGAAGTCGTTTAAAGTTTTGATGGTGGACCCCCTGCCACGCCCATATTTGATTAGTGGCTAAGTTCAAATGAACAAACTTGCATCTTCATTTAATAAAGATGTTATTCTGAAAAATGTCAGCTGGTTTCGGAGAAGAGGTCGTTTAAAGGTTTTACTTTTAACGTATCTGGCGGCCATATTTGTGGGCGTTGGAATTCGTGATGAGCAAACTTTGACCCCCTAGGTGACGGATACCACCACACCAAATTACAGCTTTAGGTGTGTAGCGGTTCTGGAGGAGAAGTCGAAAATGTCAAAAGTTTACGGACGACGCCAGACACACCTTTCAGGCCTGATGACCTAAATATAAAAAAAAGATGCGAATTCACGATCTTTGATAAGACTGTAAAATACGAAATGTACTCATATGCCACTCATAAACATTTTCACACCTGCAAGATGCGCACATCTAAATAGTTTGCAACTTGCGCTCTCTTTTTTTCCAGAAAGATTCAAAAGTAATTGCTGAATTTTATTGCCGAAATGGTTTACTGCCATAGTAAACAACTTATTTATATTGTAAACAATGTCGCAGAATGATAGCAAATTTTTGAGAATGTGGACTGACAATCGCTCTGTTGGAATGCAAGAAAGGAGTGTAATTACGTCACCAAATGACGTCATGGTTAATAACGTCAAAAAGCAAGGACGTCTTCTTTTTTCATATGTTTTACTGACGTGTGACTTGAAATTGGTGTGCTTGTAATTGTTCATTTATGTGATTTAGTAAATAGTACAGTTTAGCAATTCGTGAATGGGCGTAAAACAGTTCTGTCAGCCAATCAAAACAATCAAAACTCTAAGTCCCATGACCATTATGAAAATTTTAATACCCGGCATATCTTTGGCAACTTGGATAAGAAATCATTCTTCAATATCTACTAAAATGCATTTAAAAAATTATCTTGATCATCAACTTACAATATAATGTGATATTGAAACAACAGAACAAATACTTTTATGTTATATATATAATATACTTTAAATATTTGAACAAAGGCAAATTTAATTAATACATATTTCAAAGTGACACAATACTGTACTTCGGGAGTCAACTATTTGAAGTATTGTTCCTCCGTGCAGTATATCATTAAATGATATGCCATGTCAATTGTAGCTGTTCATTGACTATAGTCAACTAAACTGTGTACGGAAAAAAGGACCCGAGGAACTAGCTTTGAACCAGACGAACTAACTTCATATCGATACTGATGTTTAAACGCGTCTCGAATCAAATGTCATGTAAGATATGTACAAGTTGCCAATGATTATTTTATTGTTTATTGGCGTGATCTTTGTTTCAAAACGTACTTGAAACACGGTGCTTTTACTAACTGACATACGTGTGTAACAGAAACTGTGTAATTCCATCAGTATATAGTTTAGGAAAAGCTAATAAATATTTTTTCTGATTTCATTCTGATGGAATTCGTACTTTGTGGTTTATTCGAATTCTTGAATGTAACAAATAAAGTGAATTCGTCAAATTTTGACAGTATCGTTTCACTTTTCACGTTTCAAGAGTATATAATTGATTAGGTCAGAGTTTTCATTTAAGTTCATTTATGATAATATATATATCGAACAAACACGTTTTTTTTAGTTTTCTGCTTTGAATGATTAGTCCAGTTCACTTTTACGAATCTAATTTAATAGATTAGAAAGATGCCATTTGCAGTTTACTAGTTTTTGTTCATTTACATATAAGTAGTTGTTCACTTTTAGTAATTATCTAATTTGACCATTGGTCATACCATTATTAAAATTCAAATAAACTTTCTACTTTGATCAAATGGTGTCATGTTGTTACTTCTTTTTCAGATGTTAAGTGTAGTTTCTCATTGCGTATTTCCTCAGTCATTAATTTTTCAGTTAACCCCTTTTTTATTAACTAATACGACTGACCAATATCAAAGATTTTCAAAGATACAATTTTGCCAAATATATATAGTCACGTTGTAACTTCTTTCCACTTTGAATAACATAATTCTGAATAGTGTTGTAAAACCCTGAATTTCCTCATTCAATTTGGACATGCTATAAAAGTTTCTAAATGTGATTTTAGCAATTTGATTTAAATCTTGAAGCATTTAGGTTTATGTCACGATAGTCCGTGACCCTATAGAACTATTTCTGTCAAGTTTACTGCCTTTTGGAAATTCCTTTTGCACTTTTATACTGGTATCTTTTGAATGTTTCAATTTGTTCAAAGACACTTGTAGATTGGTTATTTCATGTATTCTGTTCTATCAAAGAGCAAATTTGTAAAAAAAACACTCATTTACCTCTTCAAGGTAAATTGATGTCTATGAAGTTTATACATGAATGACCAAATCGTCTTGTTTATAAGAATACAGGGACGTGATAGCACAGTGGTTAGCTCGTTCGGCTTAAAGGTGCATCCATTGTGTTTCATAAAATTTGATTTGACTTTAATACGTTCGAACACACCATATGTGCTGTTTACAATACAAACAAATTCACTAAGCTTGCATATTCATCCCAAATCGCCAAATATATCATAATTACTAGTTTCCAATTAAAATCGAGTAACATCATTATGCATGTGCAGAAACCGAAAGTGCATGTCCTATTTACACGCACAGTAGTTATATGACCTATTAAACATTATCAACCCAAATGTTTTATTTTATCTGGTTTAAATAAGATTCCAAAATTACGTTTGACTCATTGGCGCGCGCCACACGCGGTGCATTGTCCGGTTTTCGATCAGAAATCGACACTTTTACCTTCATGTCGTCAATATACTAAGTCGAATATCATCAAAATGGTAGTTTTCGGTAACAGTTGGTCCTTCTCGATAAAGTAAGACCATTTTTAACGTTTGGCATATTTGACCCCCAACAACACAATGGATGTACCTTTAAGATTAAGAGATCCTGAGTTCGATTCTCGCCCCCGTTAGTTTGTCTGCTGTGGAGAACTGTTCTACATGCAGTACGATTGGGTGCAATGCTTCACTGTATATAAGAGCATAACCACCAATGGTTCTCTAGTTCCAGCTGATGCTCGCATTTTTCACCGCAACGCATGGCATCACGGCGTTGCGAACCTTCTCCCTGCAATAATACTGTGATAAGAACTGTGTTACAAGTGACAGAAAAGCAATGTTAGTCATTTATAATGGAAAAAGAATAGACACATCATGAGTAAGACATGATTAAGATGCTTCTTCATTTTATGACATCTGTGCTTCTTTGCCATATGAAAACAGACGTGGTTGGTTTATGAACACATTATGTCACAATTGTTGTACAATGTTGATATTTTCCTTTTGGTTCCACGAGTGTGGATAATGTTGCAACGTTCGCATGTTCAATTTATTTACTTGAATCTTAAGCCCTGTTTATACGGCGAACTTTGCACATATGCAATATTGCTTATGGTAGTAGTATACACACGTGAGTAAAAGTAAAATTGCTATGCGTTCATACGTGTTTAATTTCTGCCTAAGCAAATGGGCTTCTAAATCGTCTAATATATGAATAGACAATTCCCTAAACATGCCAATTATATGTATTAGATGTAAACTAAATAAATGACATAAATGTATATATGTCAAGATTGGTGTGACTATATCGCCCTAATTATAACGAAAATCGGATATAGTCAGCTGGATTTTGAAGGTTATTATCCTGTATAGAGAATTTGAAAAAACAATATTAAGATTTTCTAAAGGTCTCTAATATATTTTCCCAACCTGTCTAAAGTCACCATGCCTTTATACGACGTACTTTTACTAGAATAGTGAAAATACCATATTTACTCACGGTAGTAAACATTTGCACCTGCCCCTGACTAGGTGCAAATTTACTTACGGTAGTGAAAAATTTGCTTACGGTAGTAAAATATACATATGTGCAAATGCGTCCATACGGCGAATTTTGCTCATATAAAATTTGCATATGTGTAATGGTTTACTCATATGCAAACGCTCGCCGTATAAACAGGGCTTAAGTGTACAAAGCTGCCAAACACAGTGCTACAGACTATTGGTTGGAGTACACATATATCTGCCTTTTTCAGTATTCAGGTTAGCAGTTTAAAGGATGCACTCTGTTAATTCCAAAAATAATTTGACTTTTTGATAAGTGCACTGTACATGTATCAACTTACATAAACTACACTCTTGCTAAAAAATACCCGAACTATCTTGACTATAATTTCTCATAAACTTGAGAGGGATATAACAATATTGAAAAATATCCTACTTAATTCGAGATCAAATAAATATAAATATAAAAAAGGAAGAAATATAAATTGGTTTTGGTTCATTTGATAACAATCCCAAAAATTCAATTAAGCAGTATTGTTTTTGACATTATACCAAAAAGGAAACCTTCAATAATGGAATGTTACGAAATACACGAAAGGTATGCAAATATTATATTAACTCCTTATTTAAGATCTCAAATGTCAAAGTGGTCGATGCCTTCACTCATCTAAGGAGCAATTATATGAAAGATAAAGTGTCACTGTCAGTGATAAAAAACGGGCTTAAATTTGCAATCAGTAACCGATGAAGATTGATCAATCAAAACAGGGTTGAAGCCCTTTGAACTTTTTGACTTGTGTCTTCCATCCGCTGATGTATCATAAGCTTCTATTTTAGATATTTTGATGTCCTTTTTTTGTTTTACTATCACTAGGATTAGCAAGATAAACTGAAACTATATAGAGCTGAACTTAAAGGGATTTTCTCCGATGTCAACTAATAAACGAAATAGACGTGAAGAGTACACAAACATTTGTACTTCTATTATCAATAATCATTATTATAAGATTTTTTTAATTATAAATAGTGACTGATTTTATAAGTTTAGTAACTAAGTTATACAACTGGTATATTTCTATGTTTGCAGGTCACAGACAAGAACTGTCAGGCCCTAGGCAGTCACTTATATTGATGGATCGCATGATTCCCTGTTGTCGTGGACTGTTTCTTTTTATTTTAATGTGATTCTCCAGAAAGTGTGCAAGTGCAACTGTCCTCAGTCCTCAGAGATCATCATTGATTATTGAATAGTTATCAAAACAACAAGAGAATTTATACTCGGTGAAAATGGAATAAACAAACTCCAATTGTTCAATTCTGTGAAGTTGATTGATCAATTGAAATACATGGGTATGGAGAAGTAGCATATTATTTCTTCTAAGTAGTCTCTTACATTTCTTAATATGATGGATAAATCAGTAACACATCATGATACATGTTCTTTACTGTTAGAAATGTCAGTGTACATGTTTATAAACATATCTTGTTGACAATAGCATTTGGCTTCCGACATATAATGAATTACTTTTGTAATAGTTACTATATGCGAGACGAATATGTCTCTGAAGGAAAAGAATATTACAGAATACGAATAATCAAGGTCACCCACGAGTTTATTATGTAATGATTTATTAACTGGACTGTTTACACAACCTACTACATGTCGTTTTTAACTGATGCGACATCCTTTCCCCATGCAATAAATCTGTTCCATTCAGCTCACAATGTGAATTCATTGTTTCCTCAGATCACAATAAAAATTTCTGCTGTTTATGTAGCACTTGTTTATATGGGAAAGTGGTTAAAATAACATTTGTAATTTTTGTTGATGAAAGAAATGTTCTAATAAATTGTATACATATTGAGATGACAAAATGAAAGATAATTGATTAGATATACATCATTTATAACCCTCGGGTATTTATGTCTTTGGACATCTGTGTGAAAATAATACATTTGATTTATAAATGAAATCATATTATTTTATTTCTTTATATTTACATTGAGAAACATGTTAATACACTATTTAAAAGAAAATAACACCTATTTTCAGTTGATATAATAAGTGATTAAATATAAAGACTGCCTAACAGAACAAAAATATGAGGAAATAAACTTGAAGTGGTATATAATTTTACCTGTCCTGAACAGAGTAATGAGTGTTGTCAATATAACTATAGTGTAGGAAAGTCATTACGACTGGTTCATTGAACATGATTCCTGAATTAATCTAATTGTCGATTTAATAAATACATCGCATTCTGAAACTAACCATGTGCTAATTAGATGTGCAATTCTTTGGAAATAAATTTGATTACAATCCACTCCAGGCAGTTTCCCAAGTTGTCAGTAAGCTACCTCACATCAAGTAAGTATATGTACTGTGACGTCATTGATAAATGATAATACCTGAATTGTTGAAAATACTAGATGTGTGGCGGATGTCAGAATTCAAGTCATTCATCCAATCTGATACGAAGGTAATTTAAATGTTGAGTACATCTACATGGCTACGAAAAACTGTTTACAGATTTCAAGAGTAACTATAGTAGCGTACACTAATATATCAAGTTGAACACAATGGCATACGATTTCAATTCATTTCATGAATGCAATTCAATTGAGGCAACCAATTTAAAATGTAAATGTTCATGTAAATCTAGAAAACTATTGTTCATTATTTAAGTATTTAATAGCTCATATAATGATCCATTATAAAATATTTTTAGAATAATACAGGCTTGGACATAATGTCATATAAAAACAAAATGCCCCCAGAGAAAGCTTGAATATTGTAAGAAGTGTTCTTGTGATGAAAAATGAACACACTTTCAACCTCCTCTTTTCTATTGTCATGAAAGAGGGTATCAAATGAATTTACCATCAACTTGAATACTTGAAAGAATGCACTAGCCCAAGGCATTGCCTGAATGAAAACACAGCATGAAAGACCCTGCAGATCGGAAACAATTTGAACATTCTGTAATAGATTTAGAAGAAGCATCTCATAATACATATCAATTACATACGAATGTATTTTTTAAACAAAATATATCAAAAATTGCTTTTGATATATTCGAGATCACAAATTATTCCAACATTTTAATATCATTTTAGTATATTAAACACTTCATGTCATAACTCATCTTTGGTATTTATTGTCTTTTGAAAAGGGATTGTTTAATTAAATGTTGTAAGGTTACAAGACAGTTTAATCGTCTCAACGATAAGAGTCCAGGGATGCATCCTTGTATACATAAACTGTACATAGGCAATAAGAATTGCCAAAAAAAAAAAAAACAGTTTGAAAAAAAGATGTAATTGTAATCCTTACCAAAGCATTTTGGAAAAGGTATTCTTGGTTTTCTGATATCATTCACAACTAAATACCTTGATGACGTTTGTATACAACAAAGAAAAGTCATGCTGATGTCTATCATGGAATGTAGGATGAACAAGTAATAGGCTGAGCTGTGGATGGGCAGTGTTGAAGGAGTTAAAATGTGTAAAGCTGTGTTTTTAATATATATCATTGCTACCAAATTTTTAAACTATTGTTCGTTAAATAAAGTATAATATTTTATTCAAACAAAACATTAACAAAAGAACATCATAATGCCTCAATTTGCATTTTAGGGCATAACTAATAAGCCATTTACATTTAAGGGGATTTATATATCTAAGCTTTTATTCATAATCAAGGTTTATTGCCATACACTACCAATAAATTTCCCTACAAAGATCACTGAAGTAAAAGACATTTACAAAGATCAGGTGGTGCTCAATAAAAAAATATGTAAATGCCATAGAAAAGTAAATTGCATCCACCGATTGTCATATCAATCAAACAGTGTACGACTTTCCATCCTCTATGAGCAAAAGGAAAGTTGAGATAGTCAGTACATATTGTTTGAAATAGACCTTATTCAAGCGTTAGAGATTCAATCATTAGAAATGTGGTACTCTCAAATTTCATCCTACCCTTTACCTTTATCTGTAAAGTTACCATCACTAATATACATTAAAACTGTATTTATATATGAGGATTTTTCAATATTGATAGACAACATTTTTCTATACATACGGTTTGACATAGTTTTAGTTCATTGACAAAAATCCCTGTTATAAATGCAGCATAGGAACTCTTTTCAAGAGATAATCCCACTGATCAAAACGGAAACCACTTTTCATTAGATATATTTTGCGAGGACTACTTTAGAAACAAAATAACAAAGATTTATTTAACAAAACAAAATAACAAACCTCAATAACATTAAACATGTAAACAAATAACAATTTCGTTAAAATATATCAGTGTAAGTTTTATCAAAGAAACTGTTTAAGCGATTGCTTGCATTGAACACCTCTCCGGGTTGCTGCATGGTGATTTCGAACATAATTTGGTTATATTATACACACCCGGCATAAGTATAGCAATGGTACCACGAATTCTCTGCCATCTTTCTACCAAATGATAACACGCTTTTCATTAAAACAACAAGTGAATTGAAACTCGGTGAAAATAGAATAAAATAAACTCAGTTTTCACATTCTGTCAAGTTGACCATCAATTTAAATACATTAGTTTTGATATGAAGCAACATATTTCTTCTAATCAGTCTCTTAAATTTCTTAATCTGATGGATAAATCAGTTACAGATCACGATACATGTTCTTTCCTGCAAGACATGCCATGTCATATAAACATATCTTGTTGACAATACCATTTGGCTTCAGACATATTGAAGTACTTCAGTAATTGTGGTTATTTGGGAGGAACAGAATATTAGAATATTAAAATGCTTGATTTGTCAGAATCCAGCTGTTAATCTGTCCTTATGAAAAGAACATGCTTATCTGATACAAATGCCTTGAAAATGATACTTTCGTAATACTAATAAACAAGTACAAGTACAAGTAGTTTCTTCCGCAATGATTTATTAACTGGAATGTTTACACAATCAACTATGTGTCCTTTTTACTGATGCAACACCCTTTTCCCATGCAATAAATCTCTTCCTTTCAGCTCAAAATGTGGATTAATGGTTTCCTCAGTTCACAATAAAAAAACTTTCGTTGTTTATTTAGCACTTGTTTAAATGGGAAAGTGGTTTAAAATCCAATTTGTGCTTTTCTTTGAAAATTAAATATTTTTGATTACTAAAATGTTTTTAGAAATTTATTTTAAACAGATTGAGAAAAATTTAATTAAAGGGTTAATTGATTAATTACTTCATTATAAGCCTCGGCTGTTTCAGGTCTTTGGACTTGGATGTCTGTAAGAGAATGCTACATTGAATTAAATTGAAAAATGTTAATTTCTTCTAGATTGAGAAACATTTTTATACACTATTCTAAAAAGAAAATAACGCCTAATTTCATTTGATATAATGAATGATTAAACTTAAAGAATTAAATATAAAGAAATGGTGTTCAATATAACTATATATCATATATTATATTATTAATATTATCATATTATTACTGTTACCAGATAATAATGTTACAAAATATGAGTAAATAAACTTTCTCTGTTGTTGTGGTATTCATCATTTTACCTGTACTGAGCAGTATAATTGGTGTTTAGATTGAACTATAGTTTAGAACTGCCACTACGACTGGTCATTGAATATCATATCTGAATTAGTAGAATCTAGTGGTAGATTTAAAAATACATTACATTCTGACACTAACCATGTGCTAATTAGTTGTGCAATCAGTAATTACAATCCACTCCAGGCAGTTTCCCATGTTGTCAGTAAGCTACCTCACATCAAGTAAGTACTGTGACGTCATTAATGATTGAAACTACCATTTTAGAATATGTATTAGAATAATACGGGCTTGAAGACTTTGATAAACTTGTATCATAGAGAAAGCTGGAATATTGTAAGAAATAGTGATGAAATATTTACCAGGATGATCAATTCCTTTCTTATGATGAAAAATTAACACATTTACAACTTCCTCTTTTCTATTGTCATGAAAGAAGGTATCAAATGAATTTACCATCAACTTGGATACTTGAAAGAACTAGTATGCACTAGCCTTAAGCATTGCCTAACTGAAAACATAGCATCAAAGACCTTGCAAATCATAAATACTTTGAACAGTTTGTGATAGATTTTGAGGAAGCATTTTATATTAAATATCAATTACCTCCCAATGTATTTTCAAAGCAAAATATATCAAACATTGCTTTGATATTCGAGATCATAAATGATTCCAACATTTTCATATCATTTCTGCATTTCAAACTTTTTAGATTAACTCATCGCATGTTTATATTATCTAATGAAAAGAGATTTGGTTAATTCGATCTTTTTGACAAATTAAGTTTGAAAAAAAGAGTAAATTATAATTATTTCAAATGCATTTTGGAAAATGAGAGAGCCCATCATTTTGATTTTCTGAAATAATAAAATTGTAATTCACAGCTAAATTATTTGAGCACGGAATGCAACAAAACAACATTTTACAGAATCATCATTTGAAAAGAAGAAGCAAAGAAAAAACTGTATGTATACATCATTTGGACGTCTGTCTCGGAATGCACGATGTACAAGTGACCGGCTGTCCAGTGAATGGGCTGTGTTGAAAAAGTTTAAACTTGTACAGCTGCGTTTCAAACCGTTGATTTATAAATTAAATTAAATAAGTCCATTTATATAGCGCTCAATCCAATCACAAGTGGTTGCATTGAATTAGAATGGTCGTTATTCACCTACTGGTGTAAATCGAACTATTTTTATCATTTGCTGCCAAAATACACTTTTTATCACCTTTTTCCAGAATGTGTAACTTAATCACACCTGCATAAGCTGATATTCTAATTTGATATTCTTTGGTAAATAAAGTATAATATTTCATTTATTTCATGTCCTGAATAAAAAAAAAGAGTTCTAAAACGAATGTACATGGTTCGGCTAATCCATATGAATCCATTTTCCATCAATCGGCTATTTAATATGTTCACATTAAAATGGCCGCTACAAGGTAGTTCAAGTAATCTAACTGATGTAGCAATACCTAAACACACAAATTAGGGTTTTAAATATGGTACAATAACGGAATGGTCATCCATCTTGCTGTCTGAACTATCAAATTCTCACGAGACCAAAAAGTCTACCTCTCACATTGAAGAGGTCCACACCACGGTTGCTTTATACAACGCACCATTTTCTTCTGATACGGATAACTGTTTTCTATGTATACGGCTTATCGTGTCGTGTAATGAGATGTTTCACCCTCTAAATTAACTACATGTATCTTTGTACATACTTTGATAATAAATGGCATTTGTGATAAAACATGACCTGCAAAAAACGTGCTAAAGAACCAATAACTTGTGAAAAGTAGATTTATATGTTAAAGTTAAAGCTTTCATTCAAAATCAAACTTCAATTTCAAAACATGAAACGGTTCAAAGAAATATTTATAAAATAACCAATAAATTTCCCTCCATAGATAACTGAAAAGACATTTACAAAGATCAAAGGGTGATGCTCAATAAAAAAATATGTTAATGCAATACAACAGTACATCGCATCCAACGATTGTGATATCAACCAATCAATTTAAAAAGAATGTACTTGATTCGGTTAAGCATTGCGATTCCATTTCCCATCGAGCGTCTACTTTACACTACATACGTTCATGGTCAACCACCTTGCTCTCTGTATCTCCAAATAGCAAAAAACCTAAAAATCTACCTCTCACACTGAAGAGTTCCACCACATTGTGGCTTTATAACTGTTTTCTAAGAATAGAGCTTATCGGTTCCTGTATTGCGTTGACCACCTCTCCAGTAATTAAAAGCTAACAGAGATGCAAAGACCATATTACCTGATGCATGCCCACGTGAATTAACTTTATTAAATTATCTCTGCGGTAGCAGCATGTTGCCACGGTCCTCGACAAGGTTCATCATCTCAAAACCAATCATCTTAAATTTTATTGGATTGCTTTCTTAAGACCTCAGATGCTGATCTTCTTTGATCTTCTCTGTTTATCAAGTACTTTCCTGCAGTCAGAGAGTGACATCTGACACGAATACAAATAAAACATCAACTACACTTAGTCTTCAAAGCCTCTGGTCTGTCTTTGAATGAAGATTCTTCTGATAGATGAACAAATTCGTGTACATTGATCAAGATGACTTCACAATGTTGGATTTTATAGGACGGTCATTATCGTGCCACCGAGTTTAAAGAAACAATTAGTGTAAACCTCTGAGCACAAAAATTATATTTGTCTCAAAAAGTAGCGTTTGGGTTGATGTGTGTTTGTGTGGGTGTTGGATGATTTCGAACATCAGTTGGTTGTCATCTACTTTCTATCCAATGATTTCACTCTTTACAGCCTTTGAACAATGTTTTTTTCTTATATAAATGATCTTCGAATATATCTGACAAAAATAATACCAAAAAGCTATTTTCAGATATTGTATCGCATCGTAATCTAGAGCTATCCATTTAGTTAACTAAAAGATGCTTACAGCTTTTGGATATTCTAATGCTCCCAGACAACTGGAGGAGTCAACGTCACTCTGTCATTGTTTTACCCTATATGACTTTTTATTTCCAATTTCATAATATTCACAGTTTATATTGTATTTATCGAACGAAATACAGTATAATGCAGCGGAAATGTTGTCTTGGAGAATTTGATGTTTTACGTCTTGCATAAATTTATGAGGAATGAATATTAACTTTTGAAAGATCTTTTGATTTGAAATAGGTAATAGATATACCGAGCATCTTTGCTCACGATTACGACATTGTCTGAACACATGAACGTAAGTGTTGGAAGCACTTTTACGACAAAGAGGAAACAGGATACTACTATATGTGAGCAGCAGGTCTAATTAAATTATTAACAAGTTCATATGCTAGGCCTACCTAACATTGTTGAATTTCCAAAGAATTGTTGGTAGACGAAACGCAAAGAGAAGCAAAATGGCTTTGATCATTTGATATTAATAACGGTGAGAACGGTTTATAATTATTTCCAGATGGTCATGCTAGGCTACATGATGATGTAAGGAATATAATAACAGTATGAAGTGAGCAGCAGCTGACAGTACACATGAGTAAATGAATAAAGTGCTGAAAGTAAATTGAAACCATTATTTATTTCAACATATTATTCAGTGTTAATATAATGTGTTAAAAGTATTTTCTTAAAATTGGAGATCATCGTGCATCATGTACATTATGTTCAATTGCAATTATTATTCACATGAATGTTACAATATTTGCTTTAAGGCTATTTATGTCTGTCTGTCTTCTCCAATTGATTAACTGTCCAATTCAAATGTTCTTTTAGGTCGTATTGATGGATATTGACTTGAAGATTATTAACAGTGAATGTTTTATTTGCATTAGTGTCAGATGTGTCTCTTTGACTAAATGGAAGTAGTTGATAAGCATAAGTGATCAAATGAGACCAACATTCAAGGTAATCGGGGTGTAGTGTAATGAATTGAATAATTGCATCCAAATGGTCCTAAATCGATAAATGGAGTTATATATCATGTTTTCAATTTGTACACTTAAGAAGAACTGTAATTTATGAGTTTTCAAATCTCTGGATTAGGCCAATTCCCCAAAAGACGCACAGACTGGAATGTTACAAACCAAGTTACAAATGTATGTGTCAGTTATTATTGTCCATGGAGAAATGACTGAACATTTTAACTCAATATAAAACATTGAGATACATTTTTTTGAGTTTTATAATAAATAAAACATCGATGGAATAATGAAAAATAAATCAAAACTTATCATGAGAGTTTATTACATATGTGTTGAAAAGAAATTGAAGGACCGAGCTTATCTCCACATTGATTGAGAGTTGTAATGTCCAACTTGCAACAAAAGGAAGAGCGAGACTATCAAGAAAACAATATAAGTGACAGTAATTACATTCTCTTCTCATAGCGAGGCTCAAAGCGATTATTCACGTATTTGCATAATTCCATAGATTCGTTTACTTCTAATGGTTATCATCCAGTTAATACATAACGTCTTTATCTGAGCATTACAAACATGAAATAACAATTTCTATATTTAAATTTTAAATTTATGAACAATACTTTTTTGTGGACAGGGAAGTGTGGTGCTAATTCTTAAACCAAAATTACTTAATGATAATTCTTCGAAATGTTTCAGTATTCATGATTTACATGATATACAGTTACTGCATTAACAACGAAATGAAATTTATTTCCAGAGAGCTTTAACCAAATGAATTTCCTTTTCCTTGCTTAGCCATATCGAAATGTCCTTTTCTCGCCATGTGGTTTGAATTAATTGCATTGGAGAGCAGTTTAGTGAGCATTATTCCTGAAGCTGTACTTGTATCCGGTTTGGTAATGAGTGTTATTAGAATACAATATTTGCTCCAATTCCGTTTAAAGGACTTTAAAAGAGGAAGCTTTATGAAGAAATTACACAAGATAACTGTTATTTCAAAGCCATTAATTTCTATACCTCTATGATGATTGGCTATTGACTGAAGGACCTTTTTATGGTCGTATTCTAAGCACGCTAAACTCTCATTCATCTGCAACAGATTTCCCTTTGTCGAAACTTTTCATGAAACAAATGTTCAACGTATCAATAGCCCTGACGTCATTGGTGTCATTGCAATAATGCGGCAATATACATATGACTCCAAAGAATAGACAAGAAGAAAATGTCTATGTCTTCCATTGTCTAGGGAAACAGTTTTATTGAAAAATGATAAGCTAAATTGTTTTGTGTAATACATATCTAATTTGTTATATTTGAAAAGTAGTAAGTGATATATTTTAAGACGTCCAATATACAGCTAAAACGTCACTTATGATCTATTACTGAAATGTGATAATCTTACAACTTGCATACTTGATTTTTATCTTGTGTGGACATTGAAACATAAACAATTGTATTACCCATATGATTGAACATAACAGAGTTAATATTTTTGAGACGAGCCAATGTGCACTTATCATAAGTGAATAGAGTGGGTAATAAAGGAGTTTTACACTCGAAAGTGCGTCATATGACTGTTACGAAACTCGTGCAAGTTTGTGTATAATCCTCGCTCTCACTCGGGCCACACACTAAGTTCAACTCGTTTCGTAAAAGTCATATTACACATTTCCTCGCAATGCTCTCTATATATTAGTTTCATAAATTCCCGAGCAACAATTATGTGATGCTTAAAGATGATTAAATTGCACTTGTTAGCAATGAAGGGAATCCGCAATCTGATGTATTGGGTTAATCCTAGATAATATCAGTGAAAGGTTAAAAAAAGGTTGATTGCTGCCATAGGAACGTCAGCACTATTGGGCGCGGCGCATCACCAGATCGTAATTGAGTGAGTTATCGTTTAACGTCAGTATCACAGCCATTAGCGGCGACATAGTGATGAAAGGCTTGGTAAGGTTTATTATTACCACAAAACATTCAGCATTGAGAGGGATTCAGGAGTTATATGTGGTCTAATCTTAGATTTTGAAGGTTAATATCATGTTTAACAATAAATGAAGAGTTGTGAAAGTCATTTTATTTTTCTTAGCAAGTTACATGTACGTAAGCCAAAATGCTGTGTATACACCTCGAATTGAAATGAGTAGCTGAAAAAAATGGCGTAATATAATATACGCTAATATTCGAGGATGAAACAGATGACAGTTTTGTTTGACCCAAATTGGCGTCGGAGTGAAACCGGAGTATAGAGTTACGACTAACGGGGCACTAATGCCTCTTTCCACATGCACTAAGACTGACAAACAAACATGTTAAGACATCTTTTTCTCATAAATTCAAACTAAGAAATCTTTGAATGTCTAAATAAATTTTAAAATTACAAATAGATGTACGTTGTTTAACCAACTTACAGTGTAGGCGTGTCTTCAATCAACCCGTTGCTTCGCCAACAACAGTACAGCACCACTGACATGCTATCACGATACAAAAGTTATTCACGAAAAGTAGATTAAAGGCGCTGTGGCACGCTGTTCTTACTGGAATAAAGTACTCTCACAAATTGGCTAAGTAATACTCTTGAATCAATAACAAAAGTTCTAAAACAAATGGTTCGGTTAAGCCATGAGAGTCCATTTCCCATATAACGGCCATTTAAGGTATTCATATAAAAATTACCGCTCAAAGGTACATGTAGTTCAAGTGATCTGACTGATGTAGCCATATCTAGACACTCAAGAATAGAGTTTTAAATATGGTACAATTATAGAATGGTCAACCATCTTGCTGACTGAACTTTCAAAATAGCATGAGACCTACAAATCTACTTCTTACACTAAAACGTTCCACAACGCCTTTAAAGTATTTGATTTATTGTACTAAAGAGCTGTATGTGTCTACTTTTTAAGGAAAAATATTATCTGATTTGACATGATATATAATTAAATTATATAGACAGAGAAACACCAAAATGAAGTGTTAGACACAATTATAGGACACTATTGTTTTAAAAAGAGGGAATGAATTAATTTACTTGTGAAAATTGTTCATATAATTCAAGATGATCAATACGAAAATGATGATAGTAAATGCCTGTAAAAACTAAAACGTCCTTTTTACCTTCACCTATATCATTTGAACCAATATAGTTTCTAATAAAACAACATCATAAATAAATCAGTAATGTAACCCTATCTTCGATCTTGAACACGAACCTACCCAGCTGATAACATATGAACAGCAACAGGGCTAGGGGTCATGCCTTGTCGGATAATCCAACAGTCCCTTTCTGTGAAGGCTATAAACTCAGTGACATTGATCAATCAGCTTAATGATTTATCATTACAGGTTTATATGTGGACTGAAAAGAAACCTGCACTTTCCTGCACCACTCAATCATCAAACCGAATAATCGATTTTCTGGTTGGAGGGTATCAATAGTTGGACGTGATTAGAATTGTTCCAACTGATTATTCTATATACAGTCATTTGATCGCAGAACTACCTACGCTTATTGTGGTATCTGCTTTCACACAGTTATGGATTTAAAATCCGCCAATCAACATAATACTGGCCTTACTCCATCATGTCCATTGGCTGTCAATAAATAAATGAAGAAATACAATGGTACATCTCAGTTGCATTGTAAATTTAGATACACTTCTATTCTACAAAATGTAAGTTCTGTGGCAGCGTGTTCCGAATGGAATTGAAATGATGCCCGCTCACCGAGGTCGAGGTCATTACTTCACATACACCATACGGTTAGGATTGATTTGTAGTCATCTGTTTTGGATTTGTAATGGAAATATGAAAGAGTTAATAGATTACAAGTTTAGCTGGTATTAGCTGGTACAATACGTTAGTGGAATCTGCTTCAAACATAGCTTCAATTCAAGTTTTCAATAACTAACTTGTTATAACTTCACATGCAACGTGCAATCGGAAGCCCGTGATTTAAAGAAGGGGAGCTGCATCGTATATATAACCGTATATGTATAGTACACTTTGCTCTCTTGATAGTTTTGTCATCGATCATTAAGTATGCAATAGGGTGTTACAAGTAAGCAAATGAAGTATCAACAATAAGTTCACAAGTGTCAAATGTTAAAAATGGTTTGGACCATGTCGTTGATTGATTGAACATGTCTTTACTATTCGGACGGTTTTCAACAATACCATGCTTATCATGCACAGTTCGGTGTTCTCTAATCATTAAGAGCAAACATTAAAATCGTGATATGGTCGTGATATCAAAATAGCTTCTTTTGTCCTGTCTGTAATATTCAGTCAATATCCTGATATTAAAGTAAAAGTCAAACCAAAAGCAGATAATCAAACATAAACAAGAATTTAGTTTACAAAGCTAAATATGATGTGAAGATCACACACGCTCTACTTCATTTCAGAGACTGACAGCAAGTCTGTTATTTATTTGACACTTTTGCTTAAAGCTTGTTTCAGGAACAACCAATTGATATTAGCTGGGGAGTCGGCATCAACAATTAGGTTTAAATGAAGCATGCGTGCATCTGGAATTTGATTTCTTTCATATACGCGGACTTGCGAACTTTGATATTATTGAAAACAGCATATTCGTCATTTTCTGTTTAAACTAAATGAAAAGAATGGCGAAACAAACAGGAATGTCGAAAGTCTCAAATGGAGGTAAACCCGAGGGTATTAGTTTTTTCGAGTTGCGATATGGTGAAAATGACGAGGCGAAGAAGAAACCAGTTTTTCATATGTACAGCGAGGTCGGGTTATCAAGAGGTGGGTCGTTATCTGATAAAGATGTTTGAAAAATAACCGACGATTCAACCAATGCTAAATAATAACTAATTCTCTGTTAAATAGTCCGGGTGAAATATAATATAAGCTTTCCTTGCTCAATTATGCAAGAACATGAAATAGTTTAAAAAGAATGACCAAATACTTAATTTGCTAAATGCTTGTACAGCATTGTCATTTTTTTAATTAGTTATTATTATAAGTTTTCATGGTAAAGTCCAATTCATTTTTATCGTTCAATAAAGTTTGGGTGATCCTTTTTTATGATTATTTGTTTTATTACATTTAAAAAAATATTTTATTATATTTCAAACATTACACGATGAAGGATCAACGTAAAAAGAGAATGCACTCACTTTGCCTGTGATGAAACATTAAATATTTACACTTAATGTCAGCTACTGCATTTTAATATTTACATTTGAAGGTTAAATTATCCTCAAGATCAAATAGAATAGGCCGTATGTTTAGCTATTATTGCTCCTTTATATCAACCACTGCACTTACTCATTAGTGAATCACTAAAATAAAAGGACACTACGTTTACATGCCAAAATAAACAAAGCGCTTGCCTCTAAACTAAATAGAGGATTTAATTCAATTTTGTAAATGGAAATGCTATGTTTCTGCGAATATGTAAATTAAATCGGCCACATTTTGTTTTTTACAAGTTAAAACCCATACAATTTTCACATTCCAATAGCAATCTAAAAGTAAGTAGAAGTGTGTTGTTTTTACAATGGCTTTTTATTTTGGTTAATATATGAAGACAAACAAAACATTTCAAAAGCAATCTATAGATGTTGATGCTTTTAATCACTTTTAATACTGACCAGAAGCCATGGTGTTTGAAAATGTTAATATGATAAATGGTATATACTAATTGAAAACAAAACTAAAACGTTATTAATGTACGTGTTTGCAACCTTGTACAAAAACTCTGAAAATGTGTGTCAAGTCAAAATATGTTATTTTTTAAAATGAAAACGTTTAAGTTGGTATTATAAAGGGAAACTAAGTTTGTTATTGGTTATATATGATGAGTTTCTGTAAAATCAGATAAAAGAATAAAAAATCTTAAAGAATTTGTTGATAATCCACTTTCTCAAGATTCAAGCAATATATAACGGAATCCTTTCTCAAATGTGCTTAACAAAATTAAAACAATATTGATGAAATAAAAAATGTATTTGGGAATTTGCACTTCTTTTATCCCACCAGTTGGTTCATATCATAATTATTTTAAGTAAGTTGACATTACAAATCCTAGTAAAATATCATAATAATGAAAACACTTAATTATATCCAACGCAAAGCGTTGTCCACTGTCGCGACATTAAGTACATTAATACTGTGTCCAGGTACCCATCTGTACAACCTGTTGGAACTAGTGCAATATGGATGAAATGCCTTGCCGGTGGACACAATACAGCATATGGCCCAATAAACAAACATGTTGTGTCTTCACTAAGGTTCCCTTTGAGGGAGAGACCAGCTTACCAACTACTACATCACTGTACATCACATGTACTTTTAGTTAAATGTATTGAGACTTATACTTATGACTTGAAACACTAACGTTCCAAAAGCTGTAAATATTTGTGTTAAAATGTCTAAAATAATCGAAATTTCTGATTTGTTAGTTTATAACTTCGGGGTACAGGTGACAAGTAAATTACAAGAACCGTCCATGGTTTGAAAAACCTTTGCATGTGCATGAATGCCTTAGAGCAGACCAAAAGTCTATCATTTGATAGATTTACCCAAGTTCTATTGATCTGTGTCTAAAGAGGATAAAGATTCAAGATTCAGCTTCCCTGTTTCTTGTCTCGGTGAAAGGCTTCTGAAAGATCACCTTTTGTGTCTGTTTTCATCTCACATAGTTATCAGCAGTTATCTCAGATATACGTCTTCTGTGTTAAGTGAGATGAACCCGTAGGTTTGTCAAGACGATGGAGTAAACCTCTTCACCGATGACTGCTATAAACCACGTGTCTAGCCTGATACTAGTGATCTGTGTCTCCAAAGGATGTAGAAACACGATTCAGTGTCCCTGCATCCTGTTTTCGCTGTGAAATGTTTCCGAAGGACAACCTGGGTCACATGTTTGATCATTTGTAGTTACCAGAACCTTAATTTTTTTATACGTCTTCTGTGTTCAGTAAAATTCACCTTTCAGGTCTGTGTATTCCCGTACTAGAGCTGGAGCGAAGTAATTCTACGATGATTTGATAGCTGCCACGTGCTTAACCTAATAATATTGACCTGTCTACGAGGGGTATGAAAGCATACAGTCTCTCAGATATATTGGTATGTGTCTTGTATCTAGCACAGAAGTATTGATAATGTATTTAGCCTTGATCTGTGTCTGAAGGATAGCTAGAGACAGTCGATTCAATTAACTGTTTTTTACTGGCTCCCTGAAATGCTTCTCAAGGACAACATTTGTTTTATTTGTATTTGCACATGTGCTCATATCAATAATATTAACTCGGTTATTTTCAACCATATGGATAATACATAGAAATACGATTCTAGTGTTTCAAGTGAAATACTCTTTTATGAACTCTTGTTGATAGTGAATAGTTAAATCTTCAATTCGTTTTATTTTATGGTATAATAAACTCGTTAAGCCTGTGTATTCAGGGCATAGAGTAAGGAACACAGCTATTCGCTGATGTATTCATGTTATTGAGTTATTGGGTTTACCAATAATAAACAAAATTAAATTTCTCCTCGGTTTTCCTAGTAAGCAATACTTTAATCTGTCAATCCTCAATAAAACGGCATTTAACATATATTTCCGGCACCTACTTCAAACAAATATAAGTAATAAGTATATTTCAAACCAAGAAATTTTCTTATTTCCTTTAACACACAAAGGTCTCTCTCACTCTACATTTGTTCTTTTAATAATATACATGGGGTACTCAAAGCAGTAATGGAATTCATTTTCACAGCTATGCCAACATTGATAACATGCATAATTTACTTCTGTACTTAAAATTAATTATATAAATAGAGGATATCTGTCTTTTCTTGACTAACATGACTAATACTGTTTATTTCATCGACTGAGGTAGAGAGTATATATTAATAACTTTTCTACCTCACCAGGTATTTGTCACGAATTGACGGATATTCTATTTATAAAAGGATGTTATCCTTGTAATTATGTCCGAAAAGGGTCGTTTACACGCCGAGCGGACGCTAGGAACAGCCCGTCACCACAGTAACACTGTGACGTCATAAGCTAATTCGCTGCGTCAGACCATTGTTTTATGACGATAAATCAATCACTGGTCGCAGTGAAAATATAAGTTATTTTCACATGTAGCTTAATAAATCCTGGTATGTCATTGCTCGTCATATAATAAATACATGTAGTAGCTACAATGTAGTTCGTGTTCGTCCAATCTTTTGTCACTGATCTCGGTACAAAAGCAGGATACATGTAACTAATGTTATTGGATACATTGATAAGCATCATGTGCTGTGGATTGACTGCGTCTGCTATGATAGAGGCGATTCATGTTCTTATCTGATAATCATGTACAACTGGTCTGATAATTGGTCAAGGATATCAGTACAATAAAGAATTAGCAGACGGAAATGGGATTTTGAAATCCCCAGTTATATTAATTGCGAGATTGTCTCCATATTAGCCTGCAGATGTGTGGCTGAATGCTGAATCATCTGTCATATAGTTTTCTTTATGTTGAGATTTAAGTACATTTGTCACCTTATACCTTTTACAAAAATAAAACTTGTCAAATATAATAAATCATAGTAAATGTACTATTTCTAACCCCGGGATTTAAAGAGGAAATTTGAATAGGAATATACACGTAGAATTGCTTATATAAACGATATATATGGTTGTTGACAGAATATAAATGCATGTATTAGATAAAATAGTTAGGATAATTCAAATTTGATATGTTCATTTCATTTTTTATATATTAAATTGCATCATTAACATGACCATAACTATATAAAATGATAAACCAACGTTTATCATGTATCTTTATCTCCATCCAGTGAATAGTATCTTTTGGCACCATGAACAAGGCTGATTTTCAACTTAATGTGAATAATGTCCTGACATTCACTTGTAAATATATATGTGTTTTTGTGATGGATGAGTGTTTGAATACTACATTTATCCATGATAAACCCCACAGAGATAAGATTACAATGATTTCGGGTTTTCTTTTAATAAAACTATATCATTTATCCATATGAACATTCATATTTGATATGGTCATACATTTGAACGTTTTAGACGAGATTCTCCCAAATAACAGTAAATTATCTACCATTGCTCTTTTAATCACTATAAAAGTATGAAATTCTTAACATATGCTTGCTTGATAGTGTGACATCATGCAAAAAGCTCATTTATCTCAGAAATCGTTTTGTGATAAATCGCTTGAAGAGTTCTCTTCAAATAGAATTATTTTAAATAATTGGTTTGTATCATATAGGATTGCATGTCTATAATGATCACTTTAACGTTTAAAGTTTCCTTGAAGTGTTATAAGAGAAAACAATTTCAAAATTTAAAATCATTTTTAGCGTTTTAGATTGACATTCCGATTTGTTTTGTTCAGATGTTTATGTCCCAGTCTTCCTCCCAGATAACAAACCTTCTAGTGCCACCAGTTGAACATCGCTAGAGGCTTGTCATTGTGTGTAGCAAGTGGTTCCTGGATTGCCGGGTAAAAGTTTGATCGTCTGAATTTTCCTCAATGTGAAGATTTTCTTTGATTTTTCATGTCACATCAGATATTTAATGTTCATAAGCATTGTGAGATACATTTAAGGAAAATACTATTCGCTTCGTTTAGTTAATCAATGATTGCCAGTCATTGTTTAGTATTTCAGTTAAATAATGATTTATGATTCTTTTCTACGTTAATTGTTTATTTCCACAGTACATTCCTCAAGTAATTACACTATTATTGAACACATATTGTTGTGCACTACTAAAACCATTATTCCAGTTGCATGTCACTAATGACCCACCTGTGGACTGTAGATTGTGGATGTTACCAGTGGTCCACCTGCCATAAGCTGGACACGCCACTGTTGGTCCACTGGTGGATCACCTAATACTTATACATAGAAGTATGATCGGGTATATTGATAGAAACTAAACCTTTGTGACCCAAAATACCTTAGTTATTTAATAATATGTAATTGAAAATACATTATCATAACAATAAGTTGTACGATTAAGATAATCACACGAAAAACCTGTGGTTCACTTTACTTATAATTCCAGCACTAAAGCATATGTTTTGACATGTGTACATGTTAACAACAAATGGATATCAATTTGTCAACTGTGTTTTCAGATCAATGATATACTGATACTATTCTGTTCCTTTTTGTGTTCAAGGGGTTTTTCAGAATTACTTTTCATATCATACGCCAACGTATACTATTGACATCATAAGACGGCTCCTGTGTGTCTTTGTATTGTAGCTAAATGTCAGCTTTGATATACATTTCTTTCTTAAAAATGTCAAAGCATGAAATGCCACAGAAACAGAGCAAGTACATACTCCACTGAAGGTGTTGACACATATATAGAGAAGAACATATATAGGTAAGTAGGGCACGAAGCAAGTAATTTAATATTTATGGTGGAAGTGACGTTTTCAAAACCTTATTAATTACTCACTGGATTGTTTGCAGTGATTTGAAACCCATGAAGAACTTGAAACGTGATTACATATATTGAATACAAATAGTATATGTAAGGCATGAAATATATAAATATATAAAACAAATCTCTATTTTATTATAATATGTTGCTGTTGCTGTATAATAAACATTGGTTTCATCTATGGTTAATGTATTTAAACGCATATACTTCATAAGAGTACAAACGCACATGTACATTGACATTTATTTGCATAGTGATTTTCCTCACGTATATATCATCAGACAAAACCTAATTACGTTAAACACGATTAGGAAATGACTGCTAGTCAGTTTCCTGGGTGTTTATAAAGTATCTTTATGATAAAGCATTATGAAGCTTCTGTATGCATAGGCAAGCTTACAATGTATCTGAACTTCAGCCTGCATCGGCAAATTAACATTATCATTTCAAGTCTCACATCATAGAACACCAAGTCATCGATTTTCTGATAGGAGAGCAATCATGACAGAACGTGATCAGAATCGTTTTGTTGATACAAACCGACTTGTTCACTTGTCTCCGGTTACAGGGTTGTAGTTAGCCGATCACATAATCCACCTACGCTTGTTCATGCCCTGCGAAATAAATCAGACAACAGAATGAATTGTTTTAAACACATTATTTCATTAGGTAGGTACCATGTATGTAGTAACTCGTTAAAAAAACTTAGAAGATTACTGGGTAAGGTCATTATGTAAATTCAAAATTTAAAAGTGACATATTGAATATGCAAACCTCTTATCGCTTCATCCACCAAAAGCAATAAAAGTGTGTATTATCACTGACTGCTTTCAGAACACTTTGCAAACACGTGTATCTAATTATGCAACAACTTGTTTTGGCATTAACGCATTTAACTCGATATTCAAAGAGTACAACATTATTGAAGCAACAACTGTTGCAATGCCAGAGTAATTTAAAAACAAATGGTTGATGTTAACACAATTTAGATAATGCATTCTCCACTTATTGTCAATGGTTTCTAAAATGTTGAAAGCATAGCGACATGTGATGAAAGAGAATGTGCTGCCTACCATTATTTTAGGAACTAAACAAACATTACTAATTATTACATAATATGTTCATACAATCAAATTCAAAGAAAGAACATTAAGGATAGACATATTGGTGTGCAATTCATTCAGGATTCGTAAAGTATTGTTTATGTGAAGAAAGCAGTTCTTTTCCTTGAATTAAATTTCTTCTGAATCCTTCATCAAAACATATATAGGTAACATGTTTTTCCAATAAATTCCTTCACCATTAAGTGTAAAAACATGATAGTTATTACTGACTAATCAAATATCTATTTTGTTGTCTGATTGTAGTGGTTATTTCCAGCGATTCGTTAAAAGGATGTGTCCCGTGAGTTCAGACCTCATAATGATAAGACGTCAAACACGCAACAGGATAACATATATTCAAATATAAATATAACCCCGCAGTATACATCTTAACAGGCGATATGATAATTCTTAAGGTCCTGTCATTTATTACAAATTGCCCACTCTGCCTCTTAAATATTCTGATAACAAAACCTACCTGTACATATTGGGTTCCTGAATCATGATTAATTTACCACAAGTCATGGCATTGGAATGCACACCGTAGCAATAGCTCCAGAAAGTTAGTGTTATATGATAAACGACGCTGTAGATGTGTAAACATGCCTTCTTAGTTGCAACAGCACAAAATATAGAGCTACCTACAACAAGAGATAATGTATATTCAATGTCGTATGTGTGTTAAATAATGCATTTTAGTAGGCAATTAACTAATATTACAAGATCAGGTCATATCGATGGAAACAACATACAAACACACTTTAAATTAGAAAGTTATCTATACTATACAGACGTTTTACAGTTTCGTCAGTACTGGCCACTTAACATTCTTTGCAAAGGTGTTATTGAATTAAACATCAATCTACTCTAGTATTGTTTGGCATCAGTAAGTCTAACATACAAACGTAACAGAAAAATTGAAGCAACACATGAAATGCCAGGGTGATTTCTAAACAATAAAGAGAAAACCTGTGGTTGCTAAATCAATTTTGTTAAAGATCTGATGAAATGCATTTGTCTCAAGAGTGACAGATGATTACCTCTACGTATATTGTATATCGGAATCAATTGAGCATAAAATCCAGACAATATACACTTCCAATTGATAATTAAGACGATTTTAATTCACTCATTTTAACACTGTTCGGCGAATCATTTTGAAAATGCTCACTGAGGCGTGACTGTGATAAGCGACAGACGGGGCCGGCTAGACAGCTACTCCGCAGAGTCTCGTTAATTAATTAATGTTGATTATTATTGCCGCTAAATGAATTTATGAGGTGTATTACATCGCCAAAAAGACATGTTTATGCAATAATTGTGTAATTGTCATCTGCGGAATTACCTAGTTGGATATCTAAACATTTGATACATGGGAAATTTAAGTTGGTTTATTGAAGATTTCTTTGTGAAATTAACAATCAAAATGTTGCGAAATTACGTTGAATTATGACTATCGCCGAAAATCAGATTCCTCCAGATACGTCACAGAAGTCATCCCTTCACGGGCCACACCCCCGCAGACTTTCATTCTGGTCGCCGGGGCTAAATCAGGCGGGTTTTTAAAAAGCCGTATATAAGTAATTTATGGACCGATTTCAGAAATTTAAAATCGAGCAATTGTCAAATTGACATCCCATTTTAATGAATCCGATTTGGACCATATGTCATTGCATCTATCCTTTAATGCATTGTCTATGCAATGTGAGGATCACATAGTACAATACTGATTCAGCAGCAACCTTATATTATATACCTTGTATTGCAGTAGTAAGAATTGCGTAATGTATAACATTTTAATAATGTATCATACACATTTTCACAAATTCAAAGATTTGGAATATTCAAAAGCATGAAATCCATTATTCCCAATTCCCACGAACCAAGGTCTTCATTTAAAAATGTCCAAGTCATCATCTGAAATCCAATCAGACGCACGTAACAGATACAACACTGGTTTTCAACAATGAAATAACGTACCATAGAATAAAAACGAGAAACAGTTCGCTTCGGGCCAAAATGGTCGAGTTGCGCCGGAATTAACTGTTTCGTGTTGATTATCAATTTCCGAGAATATATATCTCTCATTTACATGAAGTAATGTGGGAAGAGTAAACCTTTCTTTCTGTTAGATTAATATTCACCAAAGTAGTTTCACCCTCTGACATGCCTATTTAAATATTTTTGTGCAACTTTATGGATTACACAAACCATGGCTGCATGGGCGTTGTTAATGTCACTGCATTTACGAGCATCATGAAATGTATGTCCTTTCTCTTCATAACAAGTTTAGTTTTCAAGTTCACGTGCATCACAAATTGGGAAGCACATGGCTCAAGGATAGTTCGAGAGGGACGAATAAGAGTTGTTAAATACTGAGAACTGAAGTATATTCATCAACATGAGCGGACTTCTGAGATTAGGAGAATCACACCTGTTGGCAATACGTACGTGCAACTCGCTGTTCGTCCATACAGTTGATTCCTGAAAGAAGAAACAACATGATGAAACGAAGGAAACGTTTAAATTGATTTATATAATTAATCTAATAAACAGTTAACAGGATAAGAGCACATAACTGTTGCTCCTGCTTTGGTTTGTTCAAATGCACATAGCCATTTAATTCCCTTTAGAGAGAAACCATTCAGCTCTTATACACGCGAATCACATTGTGTCTAATGTGTTTGTACAGATTTTCACAACACAAGTGAATTAACACTTTGAGTTAAATGCAAACGTCAAATGACCAATACATGTGCTATAAACATGAACATAAAAAGTCAAAACCGTCAGTTTTGAACTGATGTTTTTTCTGCTGTTTGAACCCCACCATTCTCATATTACACCAAGGTGCCTGAATTGCCATATATTGTTATACTATCAATGTAGACGACGTGTATTATAGCTTTCAGTCTTTGAATCTCCGCACTATTTCCAGTAAGTAGTATTGCAACGTATGCGAATTGTTAATGTCATCCAGCTTTTCATTATATGTATGACATTTTACATTGTAAGTATCGTCTATCTGTCATTGTGAATCTGTCTGGATTGTGTCTGCAACCTCCAAATATTTTTGATTTTGGTCTATACGATTTTGTATTATTGCCTTATCAGATTAAACATATACTGAACAAAAAAAGTTAAGGATATAGGAATGTTTATGATTTATATTTCATCAATAAATGTACCATTGTTTAAAATTTCATAATTTGCAAATATCCCTAATTATTTTTGTCCAGTATATAATATATTTAATTCTATTTTTGCTGTTTGATTAAGTGTAAGTATTCACTCTTTTATATAATTTTTGTTCAACAAAATGTATAACTTGGCGCACACCATAATAAAGATCGACAGTGAAATTATAGCTTTGTTAAAAAACATATGTTTAATTAAAGAGTATTCAGACTATTTCTCTAAGGCTGTGGGTTCGAATCCCGCATTGGACTCGGCCCGAAAAAGTGCAAGAATTTGTACTTTTGAAGGTGGTGTTATCCCAAATATAACCATGTTATATTCAGACTATTGCTGTCATTAATTGGCCGATATTGCTGCAATCCGTTATGAAACTGATCACCTGTAGAGAAATTGACTATGGTTTATCCCTACTTTCGATTACATATTTTGTAATTTGGAGCTAAAACAATTAAGTACAGTTTGCTCATCCTACTCATTCTTTCCAGTAACGAATAATACCCATTGGCGCTGGGTACCCTCAGTACCAGACTGTCGTGTCCACTTGTATGATTCTTAACTCATAATAAACACAAGTATATCACGATTAATATTTTGCCAGAACAACTTTTCAGACATGAATTGTTTATAGTTAAATAAACAAATAAACGACTATTTATATAGCGACTTATCCACAGGTCAAATGCTCAAAGCCCTGTACATATACACTATTCAACACGGGTCCTGTTGAAACTGTTGGGACAGGTATAATATTCCTCATGCCCGTGTTCTTAATACCACTATAGGTAAAGATGCAACTAACATTTCAAACATCTCAAAGACTTTTGGAAACACACTCGATGAACGCGAGTCTCGAAAGCCCAGAGAAGCACTCAATGAAGATAAATTTGAACTTTAACCTATCTTATAAACTATGTTGTGTGTGTGTGGAGGGTTGGCTTCATTGACATGATTGATTTCGAAGTTTTAGGTTTCTACTTTAAAGTTTATACCGGGCCTTTGAGAGTCATCAGGGTTAGTGCGCTTTGTGATAAATTCTATATTTTAAGTCAATGAGAAGTTACAAGATAGACGTCAATGTCAATTATCGATGAGGATACTTAATTATAAAGACCAAGTTGTCAATCAACGGATTTGTTGAGAAAAAGTTATTTTTACGGCACTTATCAATGGAACAGCATGTAGAAGACTATCAATGTAGGACATTTTCAAAGTCAACGGTCTTAATATTGGTCACAGCGAGAAAGAAAGAACTAATGATTGCTTACTGTTGCTGTAGTATAATGGACAGTATAGTATAATATATAAAGGTAGGTGAGTGTGAGTGGATGTATGGGTGTATTACGTTCCTTTAATTGTGATTTGGTTCATTCTTTCGTAATGATTTTTATGTGTTAAATTTGTGATAACCTAAGTGGACAATAAACTTAAGCACAATAATAATGAGACGGAGAGACCATGCTTACTGAAAACGTACTAAATGGGAACCAATGGAAACTAAGGAAAATTGCAATTTCAATATCCATCAAATCGGTTTCTAGATTTTCAGCTACACTGAATTTCTGTGCAGTACCATCCATTGTTCGGTAGTTCCAGCCGATGCTCGCATGTTTCAGCGTAATGCATAACCATAACTGTGTTTGGACTTTCGCCCTGCAATGATATATGCAATATATGTATTAATACTTGCAGTCTTTAACCGTACGTTTTAAATAATTAGTTTATGGGTTCCTTTGAAGAATTACAAACGCGTTATATCTCAGTGGTACATGTACATCATTAAAACATAAAAAGAAGACATGATAAATACTAAGGGATTAATGTCTTTTTTAATAAAATGAAAGGTTATAGTTCCAATAAACATTATAAAGCTGTTATTTTCACATCAATAACATATCTCAATTATCGAATAAACGTTTGATGTTTAATGAAATGAAGAACAGTTAAACAGAAAGTCGTTAAATTATGATCAACTTAAAAGAATATGTTCCTTTTCCAGATGTTGCAATCTTCACCTTTGATGAGTTTTGTGTCAAATTTATACAATTAGAAAGTTATCTCATCTATTGGTTCTTTGATGTCCTATTTATCCTTTTCTCTTTTGAATCGCTATGACAAAACATATTTCTTTTAAGCATCCAATAATTATGTCATTGACATAAGACTCCCCTTCACAACGTATCTTTGATATCGTATACCACAAAGATACACTCTAATTACTGAATTAGATGTCTTTGATGAGTAAATGGAGTAAAGTTGGGTTTAATAGATGTACATGTACACCGATTCCTTCAACGACATTGCCAATGGCGATTCAATTACTCTTGAATCAATTTGTTATTGTGGTTCTTTAGATATAATGTATCATCAAGCTTTATCCATTTTAATTCTAATCTCTACTGTCTACCAATAGCGACAGGTATTCAATACCCAATACAGTATAAAAACGTCCAGTTGATACACACACTTTGTTTTAATAAGTTCGTTGTGTTTTATTGCATTGTAGCAAACTCGTGAACGTTTTAAGTAATAAGAAATGTATCTACTACCAATTGCGTCACAACAAAGTATAGTTTTCCCCTTTTTTATTTTAATTATACTTTCCATGCAAAACATGTGGTAAGCTTACATGTTTGGTTTGGATTATTGGCCCTGGTATGAGTTATTCCCGCGCGCTGGTGTGGTGTCTGATTCGGTGTCTGTGCACACCTCTCGGCATGACAGATCATGCATAATCTGAATGGATGTATGTACACTTTTATTGTATCTTGACTACTCAAAAGTCATTTTAAAATATTTGTAAATCATTATTTTATATTTGAACCATCACCACATGGTCTTGCTATTATGTAACAAAGGGTAGATTGTTTTGCTTTATTTAGGTAATTTGGTTGGCTTTGCCCAATAATCTCAAGATACCAATATCGGTAAGACTAAACTTTCATGTATCTATCCATACATGTGTAGCCCACTTGAAGTATTCGCTGAACAAAGTCAGTGTCAAAGTATATAAGTGCAATGTATCTAAGAGAGCTTATAGAAAGTATACACTGTAGGCCTTGCATTATTCACATTAGAAACTGCTTTCAAATAAATACTGACTGATAAGTATATGTTTTGTAAACTGAGCCAAAGACATTTTAAATTCGATGACATGTTACGATATTCATTAACTGATTTATGCCTTAATTTTTCTGACTGCCAAAACTGCAAGAGGGAGGCAATGATGACATATGTACATTTATTACACATTATAGCATTATAGTATTCATTATTGGCACATCTCTTACTACATTTAATTAAGTTAATGAAATTAGTTTACTAACTTTATAGAAAAAAGGCCTTTCAATAATGCAATGTTACAAAAAAGACAAATATGCACATGTTGATATTGGAATTCCCTCTTTCTGATCTTGAATATGAAAGGCACTTTGATTTCTTTATGCCTAAAAGAAGCAATAATCTCAGACATGAGTGTCAAACATTATGATGAAACACTTCAGTTATCTGTGACGATTATGTTGAGTCAAAATACTTTTAACCTTTTGACTTATTCATTATTACGTTTCTTTTCCACGATGGCGTGTCTGAAGTATTTAAATTGATATAAAACTTACGCAATCGTTCAGTGATATCCTGAAGAAAGGATTTTCTTGATGACTTCCAAGAGGCACGTCAATTTATTACCTTCAAAACTTGTTTGTGTTCTCCCTAATTGAACTACATCTTCAAAATAACAATTTTTTGTTCTTTATTAATACCGACAAGATTAACATTAATTTTCGACACCCTCAAAGTTATCTATTCTACTTACTTATCATATTAAATAAGGGGCATAAGCGGTCGACAAGGGGGCGTTCATTTTGGATTTGTGTTTTCAGAATAAAAGACACTTTACCTTGTTTAGACTGCAGCATTATATTACTTGGTTTTTTTTCAGTTTATACAATCAATTAAATTATTAAATTGACCCTTTTAGTTAAAATCACCCCATATATAGAGTAAACAAGCTTTCTATTAAAATGTATAATCTGCGAATAAGAAATGAAGAAAAAATGTTGCAAAAGAAAGAGTAAAATCATACAAATGCATTACTTATTCAGTGTATCGGAAACATTAATCAAATACATCAAAATACACCTGAATGATATCAGCGATCCTTGCTTTTGTTTATTATCATTGTTGAAGATAATTGAACGGAAGTCCCGAACAACGATTAATGTTTGTAAAAAAAAAAAAAAATAAGAAAAAGTTCAGTTTCTTCGAATCTTTCAACAACTTTATTGAACTACTGTTCTCTACGTGGGAGAAATCAGAGGCTATTTAATCCGTTCACTCCTTGTAAATTAATAGTGTTCGTGCAGAGACGATATTGAACATATTACACTGATCACATTCGATTTCATCAGACTTGCTTGAAGTAACTACACTAGGGACTCATGTCTTAGACAGTTGAAACGTTGAAACGTGACAAGAAATAATTTAATTGACAGGAAGCGTGTAATTATTTATGTCTGTTGTGTTTCAGTTTCTATATTAAATTGTCCTTTTGGTAAGTTGAAAACAGTGTCTTCATTCTAAACCGACAATGCCTCGAAATACACTGGACAAAATAAGTTTGATAATATTTGATATTTTATCAATGTGTATTTTAAAATGTTCGCTTTGAGCTAAATAGATACGGCCTAGTGTCGTATCACATTACATATATAGTTTACTGCGTGTATTATACATTTTTGATCGAGACATAATCTTAAAAATGTTCATCTTAACCCGAATGAGCTTCCTCAAAAGAGATTATGTCCCGATTTGGAAATTGAAAAAAACCCAACAATCTATGAATCAAATGAACTTCTGATGGGAAACGGCACGAGGTACCACTCGTGAACATATTGACCTTTTCCTTGATAGGCTGTAAACACAAACAAATATTCATTTCCTGCCAAAAATTATGTTTAATATTGAATTTTAATGATTCAGAAGTAAAATAGATCAGATGATAACTGAAAATATGCCATCTTTATCCTCCTCATTCTAAGGAGTGTTGATTACTTGCAGAATTGGTGAATTGTTAAAATGTTTGATAAAAGGTTTGACAGAAATATCAATGCAGTAACGAGTTATTTGTGTTATTAAAAATGATAAGTCCTGTCAACCAACATATACTTATCAGATATTAGTGCCGATGGTATCAGGATGATTGAAATAAGCGGCAACAATACGGTAAGGTAATTGTTATCACAATATTACGTTTGTCTGTATCATGACTTTACTTTACTTTTGGGGAACCTTTTCTGAAAACAAAAATATCAAGATGAGATTCTTGCCTACCTGTCTATTATATTAAATACATTGTTTTCGTTTCAAACATATTTTATTCATAAGAAAAGGATTGGGTACAAGTTATACAACTTAGAACACCCTCTCCTAAGTGTTTACATATATATATTATTTACATTCTTTATACAAGATGGACAGAAGGCAATAGTTAAAAGGGGAAACAGAGGAACAGTGACAATAATTAAGAAAACTTTTTAGATTGACAAATGTAGGTTTGAACGATTTTAAATATGTTCTGATTTTCATGAACATTCAGATCTGCATTGCCACGTAGAAGTAACTCACAATTTATGTTTAAGGTAGTGATACTGCGTAAATTTGACACCATTGCAGTTCTTTGTGCAGTATATAATTTACACTCCAATAGATAGTGGTAGGAATTTTCACAAACATTTCCACAGGAACAACTTGGGATATCGACAATACCAACACGAAAGAGATCATAATTTAATGGACTACACATGTAACGTAATTTTGTAAGTATGATGTTATAATTTCTTGGTCCAAAATCAAAATATTTGGGTGCAACTATATGTTTATTGATAATATTAGATTTAAAGGATTTCAATGACCCACAATTCCTCATTGCCACAGGGACTTCGTTCCACATTCTTATTGTTGTCGGAAAATAGGATGTATACGAAAATTTTAGTCTTGAGAAAGGGAGTGAAACATCATTAGAATTACGAAGATTATAGTTACTTTTTGATGCCACATTAACAGGAATAAGATCTTGTAGGTACGTTGGTGCCATATTATTTTGTATTTTATAAAAAAGACTGAGTTTACGCTTTCTCCTGCGTTCTGCTAAAGTTTCCCATCCTGTTTCATAATATAGATACTCATGGTTAGCATATCTCGGCAATCCCGTTACAATTCTAGCTGCTTCTAGTTGCAGCTGTTCTAATTTATTTGCTTGATACTGAGCACATCCATCCCATACCTCGCAAGCATATTCAAAATGAGGTCTAATGAATATTACATAAATTTTATTCAACACAGGGCGTGTTAACACAAACTTTAGCTTGCGTAGAGAAGATATCATTTTTTATGTTAGTTTAATGATATTATTGATGTGATCATTCCATTTACAATCACTTGAAAATGTTAATCCCAGATGTTTATGACTATCAACTAGTTTAACACATACGCCGTTAAAATAGAGATTGATTGCATCAATATCCCTTTGCATGGAACAAATAATTGCTTCAGTTTTGTCAGGATTGTATGTTATAAGCCAACGCTTTGCCCAAGCTCGCAATCTTTCTAAATTTGAATTCAATCCAGTCTCTATGAATAGACGATCATGAGAAGACAAGCCAAGAGATGAATCATCAGCAAATAATCGTGTGAGGCAGTCTAAATCATCAGCAATATCATTTACATATACAAGAAATAAAAAGGGGCCGAGAACTGATCCTTGTGGAACACCGGCTCGTAAACACCTCGGCTTGGATAGGGCTCCATTAACAAACACGCGTTGTGAACGATTACTTATGTAATCAGCTATCCAGTGTAACAATGAACCATTAATTCCATACTTTTCTAATTTCAACAATAGACCTTTGTGCCACACACGATCAAAAGCCTTAGAAACATCACAGAAAACCATACAGTAGTGTTATAACACAACCCAGTCGAAACATATATCAATATGCATATTTTATAATCGAAAGGTTGTAAACTTAATGCTTATACAGTTTTTCCCCTTTTTCTCGAAATACACAAAACAAAATCGCACATACTGAGATAGAGCCCCGTCTTTAAGTCTGTGATCGGTGTTTTATTACCGCTCTGACTATAAGTCAGATCAATCGTCTGTAGGTCCGACAGCGTTCAGCTTTTCAGGGACGTTGTGACACGTTGAGTTTGTCAGTTTTCACTTCAATAACGACGTGCCTTCATGGACTAAAATATGTTAAAATGGAGCTTTAAGAACTGACATCAACTACTTTTACATCTACATTACAAAATGCTTAAAGTCGCTTGATTGAAAAACTGTCATTTTTAAATGTTGAAAGATGGACGCTATCCATCAATAAAGTCGTACAAATATGATGAAAAGTATGACCTACTCCTCAGAAAATCTGTCAAGGACATCGAGTAACTTATATAATATGCACTGTCAGCATCGTGTTCTTTTCGATTTGTCAGCAGAATCTGTAAACATTGTCACATTAACAGCTTATAACGTATTTTTTTTTCTTGAAAATAACTTTATTTTTAACAGTTTATTTCTTGTATCGATGATATGATTGTATAGGATGCCTAAGCTATTGCAAATTATAAATGAAAGTATATAATGAATTTATTGAACTGTTAAAAGTGTTTAAATACATCAAAGAAGTTGGGGGTATTTTACCATATTACAGATATATCCGTCAATTATACATTACTAAAGTTACTTATATCATCAAAACAATAACTGTTATGACATAAACACTTCAAATTGTAACCGCAGAATAAGAAATTGATTCCATTTTCTCATTGAGAAGTATGGGTTGAACTCATTTCATCATATACATTTAATTCATTTCCTATATCCTGACTCATAATCAAAGGTAATTAAGACGTAATATTTCTTTAAGGGTTTGACAAATCTATTTTCAAATCTATATCAATATTCTGACATTATTTATCTATTTTGTTTCAGTAAACAATTCTATGATATAATGGCAGCAGGGGAGACTGATCTGAGGAAAGTCATGTATCTTTTAAAGTAGGCGTTTCATTATTTCAGTACAAATGTACTTAGTTTTCAAGCTTGAAAAGTCCTTAAATTTGGTCTGATTCAGCCTATGTAACCTTTCATCTGGTGGTTGTGACATAAACATGACTTTCCATCTCGTCTTAACAGAATTTAATATTTTTAAACAGACTGTGAGTGATCAAATTGCTTATTCACAATACTTGATTAACGATAGGGGACAACGGCAACATAAATGTTCCAGGGGCATGATTAATTATTTTATAAATATAAATTCTTAAGATTTCGGATACTTTTCATATATATAGAGAGTTTAACGTAATGAAATGTTCGGTGTTATTTACCCTTAATTCGTAGCATTAGTCCACATTAGTAAAACCAATGATTTACAAAACTGCTACCGTAATACAGTGGGGTTATCCACACTTATGACTCGTACTGTTTTCAGCAAAATTTAGCTTTTAAGTATAGGTTGCAGTTGTTATAACTCGTAACACCTTGTAACAATAATCTTGTATACAGAACAAACAGAAATAAAAACAAAAGCTAACGAGAGGTTTCAATTGTTCTGCTTTTACACTTTTACTGAATTTACGAATATTACCAATCAACTATATTTTTCAGAAATTTACCTCTACTAAGAAAAAAACCTTACTCCCCAAAGACAGTTCTACGTATATTGATTTACATCACACTTATTCATCAGTGTATCAGTGTCGTCTTTTATAATCGAATCAGTGTAGCAACAGGATACACACAGCTAACTCAAGGGTAACAACTTGAATGAGTTAGTTGATTATATGTTTTTTCATGAAGAAGACAAATATTTATGGATGATCAACTTCTTTATTAACAATAGCGACGTTTCGGTATAGATCCTTATACCGTTATCAAGCATATGACACGGTTATGCTTGATAACGGTATAAGGATCTATACCGAAACGTCGCTATTGTTAATAAAGAAGTTGATCATCCATAAATATTTGTCTTCTTCATCACACCAACTTCTAGAATGCCTCTCAAACAGTTTATGTTTTTTCTTATGTAAATAAGGTAAATAATGAGGTAATGAGGTAAATAATGAGGTTTTGAGGTTTAGAAGAGTTCGTTATCTATGAAGAGATGTGTGAAGATTTGTAGGGATCTTACATGTAATTGTGATTGATGAATATCACCTGAAAAAAAGAATACAAAGCCTAGTAAGTTGACACTTAGTTTGATTGGTTACTATCAACTGCCAATAACAATCAGGATAAAATAGAAACTGAATTACATTTTGAAACTATTAAGTATAAATGGGTACCTAAACTTCAGTGGTAAAATATCAGTGATGTATGATCTGTATGATTTGTGGGACAAAGGATAAAAGGCATTGCAATACTGCAATACTTTGTTGTGAACAGACACTGTAGATGCCAGTATGTGGAGTGGGGTCCGTCTGCTTGTTGGGTGATCTATCTTATTGAGTCTTTACATTTTCTTCTCACCTTCAGATCGGTTCTTATGTAGATTTCATATCAAAATTAATCAACTGTTTTCTGTCTGGTTCTAAAGTGATTGGATTTCAGTAATCAGTAAAGTCAAGTATAGGACTCATTCGAGATGTAGCTTGGGGTAATATTATTTCCCAAAGATCAAGGACATCGTATCTCGTTGTACTGGTGGGCGATGAAACAAGACTATTTAAGGCGCCGTCACATAAATATAAATGTTACCAGTGGCTAAATTATACTTCTGAATAAATAAAAATAGTTCTAAAACGAATGTACATGGTTCGATTAAGCCATGCGAGTCATTTTCCAGTCGCGCGACCACACATTCAAATGGCCCCTCAAAGGTAGTTCAAGTGTTCTAACTGATGTAGCGATACCTAAACACTCACAATGGTCAGCCATCTTGCTGTCTGAACTTTTGAATTATAGTGAGACATTCAAATTTACCTCTCCCAATGAAGAGTTGCACACCACTGTCGCTTTATAAATCTCACCAGTTTCTTTTAATACCGATAGCCATTTTCTGTGGATACAGTTTCACGGGTCCTTTATTGAGATGTTTTACCCATTGACGTACCAATATTTTGTATAATCTTAAATAATGAATGGCAAATTTGAGAAAACAAAATGTGCAAAAAACGTGCTCCAGCGCCATTAATATGGCTTCTCGCTGATTTGACGTATTCGTGACTTATGTTAGCACTATCGAACATGTTCTAACACTGTACACCTCGTAGCATTCAGGAAGTATCAGAAAGCCGTTGACTGAAAGTCTACATATAATGTCTGATTTTTTAATCATTGTATATATATATTGAGGTATATGAACCCACTCACAGGGGCTTGTATCGCTGAAAACAAACATTTCCTAGGTCCAATACTACGATACGACATACCTATACTTATAAATAAAGAAAGGGATGCAACGCCTAATTTACCCCCTGTCCAATCAAGTCCAAATTTCAAAATGTTAACACACTTTGTACACCTAAAACACATTGTAGAATTAAAGCACAGTGATTACTCGTTCGATTAAAACAAACATCAACACAATCGGTCCATTATTTCTAAAGTTATGACGCTTCAAACACGATTTTTTACCTGTCAAACTCGAGTGGGCCAAAATGGTGTCTCAGCAATACATCGACAAAAATCGAGGAAAAAGCCGATATTTCATTCCTAGCAAAAGCAATCAATCTCGAAAAGAGTTATCTACTATCACTTTACATCCCTGATGCATGTGTCATACTTGAATAGTTCGGGTATCTTACCGTAACAATTTTATTGCAACTTTAGTGTAACTACAGGCATTTCATCGCGCTACCTGCGCCATTTTGGAGGAGGATCCGGATCAGTTCGTACCGAAACTGGTTCGTCCCAGGGTCGGTTTGTATTGGTCGGTGTCCCCGTTTTGAGTGGAACCGGTTTTGGTACGAATTGATCCGGATCCTCCTCCAAAATGGCGCAGGTCGCTCGATGAAATGCCTGTACTTACACGAAAGTTGCAATAAAGTTGTTAAGGTAAAATACCCGAACTATTCAAGTATGACAAATGTATCAGGGATGTAAAGTGATAGAAGAAAACTCTTTTCGAGATTGATTGCTTTTGCTAGGAATGAAATATCGGCTTTTTCCTCGATTTTTGTCGATGTATTGCTGAGCCACCATTTTGGCCCACTCGAGTTTGACAGGTAAAAAATCGTGTTTGAAGCGTCATAACTTTAGAAATAATGGACCGATTGTGTTGATGTTTGTTTTAATCGAACGAGTAATCACTGTGCTTTAATTCTACAATGTGTTTTAGGTGTACAAAGTGTGTTAACATTTTGAAATTTGGACTTGATTGGACAGGGGGTAAATTAGGCGTTGCATCCCTTTCTTTATTTATAAGTATAGGTATGTCGTATCGTAGTATTGGACCTAGGAACTGTTTGTTTTCAGCGATACAAGCCCCTGTGAACCCACTTAAGGTTGCTTTACACTTAAATAATGCATTTATCGTTCTTCCGTAATAAATAATGATAAGGTAGCTGTAAATTGATGTCATTATATTGTTAAGTATTGTTAACACAAAAGGAGTTTATTAAATAAGCTCTCCGTTTTATTTCAACAGCCAGTGGTCCCTCACAATTTGGATACTGCACGTATCAGAGAAATACGTTTTCCCAAATATTTCTATTGGTACATTGTAAGTGTTTAGTCACTTTCGTAACATAGCATTTAAGAATGTTTAAAAGCATCAAGTCTTATTGAAGTCTACAGTGTGTTGTTTTATAAATGTATTGACCATTTCTTCCTGTTAATTGTCTGAAATGTTCACTCTCTGAAACATGTACTACATGTAAATAGTCCGGTTACATAAACTAATTATTCTACAAAACACTATTCCTTGACATAAAGACCATTGTTTGTCTGTCTATCTTCGACAACTTTATACTATTATGACATCGTACATTATGTCGAGAAAAGCGGGGGCGAGATAGAGCAGTGGTTAGTGCGTTCTGCTTCGGATCAAGAGGTCCGGGGTTCGAATCTCGCCAGGGACTTCGTCTGCTGCAGAGACCTGTTCTGCGTGCAGTGCAACTCTACACTAAATTTCTTTGCAGTACCACCCGAATGAAGATAGCAGGTTTGTCTGCAATATTATTAGCAGCCATGATATACATGTAAGTGAAATAATCTTGACAGTTTCGTTAAACCCCAGATCATCTGACCTCGCACCTCCTTGCTGGAGACATCATTGTGATATGAAAGAGACAGCTCGTTAGACATCCTATAATCAAATCACAAATGAAAAAGAAGCAAAACATCTTAAGTATCGAAAAGCTAGTTTCTATAATGGGAGGTTAAAGAATACATATATTGAAAGTGGAATTTCACGTTTTTGATTTTTATTATCAAAGAAACGTTTGATGCCTTCTTGCACCAAAGACGCAATAACACAGAGGCGAAAGTATCGTACACCATGTTGAGAAATGCTTTAATTGAACACATTGTGAACAGCGATCTATAAAGATTAAAAGTTTTGATTGGTTTGATAATTGTTCTCATTCCTTGATGACCACTAAGAGTTATTTCATATTTTCATATTTGACATAAAGCGTATATCAACATTCATTACGTAATGTAATTGGTTGGAGATATCCTTAGATAGATGGAGATATCCTGCAGAGTTCATATTTCATAACTATTTAATTTTTCTCGTATAACGAATAGTATCATCCCATGTACAACAGTACAACTTGTTCTGTCCATTGTCAATCCCATGATAATAAGATACCAATGCAACTTAATTTATATACTTCAAAGTGCACATTCAAGTTATCAGTCACCCTTTCTTATTGTAAAAGAGTAGTTTGATAATGATGTACTTGATGTAAAAGATACTTGATAAACGGGCAACCGGACAGTTCTTAAGAACGATTTATACTGGTAATTAAGACATTAATAATTAAAATTGCCAAAACCAGTTCAAAATGTTTGAAGATATATTATTGAATTGCTGATCTGAATACGAAGAAAGTCAAGAATTATTTGACAAAGCAATGCTAATTGTAATCGACATACATGAATACATTGCAAAGGTATTTTCCTAGACAGTAAAAGTCTATTTAGAAGACAGCATGTGGCAAGAAACAGAAGCTTAGATTCTCATATAACGTCTATTTACATATTTTGCATGCACTATATCACTGTTTCTTCGAGGACTGCCTGCAGTATGTTACATATAGGTCTTAAAACATTGTCTTACAGCGACACCTCATGTTTTTTTGAAAAGATAAACTGTTAAAAGTGATTTATGTCACTGTCTTGAAGTTTTTGTTTTTAAACTTGTGTTTTCCCTCCATTGAATCAATTGAATCCTATAATTCTAAAATGATATTTACTTGAATCGAAATAAAAAAAGCAACTAGCATATGTATTTTCCAACCTATAAGTAACTGAAAACACAAACTCTCCTCTATTTCCCAATATGTGATATGTTTGTACATGTATGCCTAAATATAGAGTACTGAATCAAACAGTGATTTTTTTTAAAATGTGTCAATAGATTGAATGGTTGGATCTATATGTTAAGCTTTATAAAGCGGAAATGTTTGACATAAATATCAACAAGCAATGTAATAATTCATGATAATTAAACTAATAAGTACTTTGAAATGACAAATAATGATCAAATATATGTGCCTTTGGCATCATGAAGATTGAACATAATGGCAATAGTAGACGACAGTCTTTGTGATCAATATTAGTTTTATCGTGACAATACTTCAGTAATATACGGGACATTAATTGTTATAACAACATCATATGTATCTGTATCATGAGAAAATAATGCCATTGTCTCTGGGTTATGGGTTTATTTATATCAGACGATTTGGATAATCTAATCAGAAGTTATAAAATGTGATCAGTGTTTTATTCTTGTTCTACCTCTGAGAATAGTAATTGAATTATGACATAGACAGTCTGGAGGTCAAACAGTGTCTGGATCCTCGAGGACGTTGTAATGGGTTACGTTTTTATGTTACTCCACATTCAGACTTATCTTTCGGCAATATTACAGTGCATGTTCAATTCTATCACTACTTTTGAATGTGCTATCATATGACCAATACCATTAACTAGTTAATTATTTTGACAGTTGTACATTATACAGATTTAAAAAAAATGAAGGTTCACATATGTTATCTGTTTCATCTGACACCTGATAGAGCGAACATTCGCATAGTGCTCATTGTGCGTTCTTTATAAGAGTAATGATTATTTTTTTATGAATAAAGAATTAAATAAAATATATACAAAACCTTAATTTGGCTTTTGTAGTATTTCTGCATGAACAGGTTTGTACGTATTCCGTTTTGGAAAATTAATTGAAAGGGTATACTGATACTGAACTGATATTAGATTTGTATATTCGGATATCATGGACACATTGGTATTTAAATATCTGTCCGCATAACACAACCCAGCAATTTACAACATATTCGCTGCACTACTGTTTTATGTGGAAAATGTAATATTTTCAGCCATGAAAAGGAAACGACAAAAAATTAAGAACATTCTTGTGAAGATACATTTGCATTTCACGTCAATATTATCAACTTTACTTCAAGGACGGAATGAAGGTTATTGGTATAAAATAAATTACATAAGATGTAGACTCATTCAAATATTTGACCACCTGATTTCCAGATAAACACAAGAACAGATACTTTCGAAGCTGTCTTAGCGTTAAGATAGTCGTAAGTGCCATACATTAACATTGACTTACGATTATCTTAGCACTGAGACAGCTTTGAAAATGTGGGTCCTGGTTGGTAATGCTAAATGATTATTCTAAGATACATAATTAAAATATCAAACATGAAACTGAATAAGTTCTTATTTCAAATTTGATATTTCGAGAATGACATCATTGTAGCAGTTGCTTCGTGTGCTGCTTCATTGCACATTAACAGAAGGACGGTGTCTCAATTCAAAACATATTATATTACTTGATTTTGACCTACAACCGGAGTTTTACGTCATCATCTTGTTCCCCTATGTTGTTTGTTGCAATTTGGCGCTGCACATCACATCAACCCTGCTCATTCCCTTGGGTGCACTGACGAATTTGTAGAGATTGAGCAATCCACCGAACATTCTTAAAATGTGCACAAACTACTCAACCTGCTTTAAAGATGAAATTACATCGTGTTGTGTTGATCAATAATTAACGGATGGATTTAACAGTTTCAAGTGTTTTGTAATTCTGATGATAAAATTTACTTTTATAATTGACTAATAATAATAAAACGTAGGTCCTAAAAGGTCATTTGTCTCACAGTAAAGATCACATTCACGAAACATAAAAACACATGTTTTTATTCAGCATAACACGTATTCTTGCACAACAAAAGATCAGTTTGAAAAAAACCCCACATAAAACAACACATAATATTATCGTTTTCAAATATCAGGATAGTTTTTGCACAACATCATACATATTACTTTCTGACATTTGCCCATTAAAAACATTAATTGATAAAGAAAGTGGAAGTTGCTTATGTGTTGTCAAACTGTTAAAGATTGACGATATACTTCATTTTACCATTCTTATTGTTTATTTAATCCATTATTCGATAAAGAAAACATCAATATATATTACTATGATATATACATTTATCTTTTTGTTTTCCTTTTTATAAACATATCAGACATGTATATATAACAACTTTAGAACGTAATTAACGCGAGTACATGCCAACAGTCACCAGAGCATGCGTTTAAGGTGTCAGCATATGTTAACATCAGTTCCTCTTTTATCTTCATGTAATACATATGGTTTTCATACACTCTACTGAAGTCACTACTGGCAGCAGACACTGATCTGAAAGATATACCATGGATAATCACGTTTAACGTCCTGTAACACATAATTATGTCAGTTTCATACTGGATGCTTCTCAGAATTAGATAATATCATACAAAGATAATTAACATACAAAACATGACTGTCAGCACAGCACTGTGTGTTTTTTGTGCTGCTGATAAACTATTTCCACTCTTCTTCTTGTTACATTGTAGAGGGTAGAAATAAATATGGAGCTGACACTTTCATCAACAGATAAATAGAAGTAAACAATGTTTAGTCTAAATCATGAGGATTTAAATTTGTCATATTTTTATTATTATTATGGAACTTTATTATTTGATAAATCCGTATCCTCTCACATTCTTTGTGCAGAAATAGTTTTAATGATATATTCAAATCATTAATAATGAAATCACGCAACACAATAATATTTTTCTACTTACCAGTGTTAATTTCAGCTCATAAATGAAGAGGTTAAACATTTTTTTTCTAAACATCACTAGTTTTATTTTGTAACCTACTTTTCGAAACCAATGATGGTTTCCCTTCTGTTAACTTTCTCTCCTTTCTGGAAAGGCTTAAAATAATCCAATCCCGACAATTAAGCATCTATGACATTTGAACCCCTTGTATAAATACTCTATAAATAAGATAAATACTCCACAGGTCTATACTTACTGTCAATTGAATAGCATGATACTACTTTTGAAAATACAAAATGCAAGTAGCCCTTCTTATTTCATAAATATCAGTTGATATGGTATACACTAAGATATAGTTTAAACATATTTTATTCAATAGAAAAGGATTGGCAAACAAGCCTAAATGGCTTATACTAATTCCACTCGAGAGTACATGATACATAGGTTCACATTTCAACAGAATGTTGTACATAAAACATACACGTAAATAAAGTATTATCAGAAATAAAACGATTATATTTATCATTGTTTAAGTCACTGCATCCTAATCTAAGACGACAGTGAATGATTTGGCAGAATCGCGTACCGTAATTCATATCAAACATTGTATAAGTATCTGCCTACAATTTGATTAGGTTCTTAAACTGCCCAACATAGAAATCATTTGTGATATTTGAAGAAAGATTATTCCACAACTTGATTGTATAGGGCAGGAATGAGTAAGTGAGTGAGTGAGTGAGATGGGGTTTAACGCCGCTTTCAAGAGTATTTCACTTATATCGCGGCTGATAGTATTATGGCCGGGAGAAAGCCCGCAACGCCATGTGGCTATGCACTGCGGTGAAACCTGCGAGCAGTGGCTGGAACTAGCAAACCATGGGTGGTACTACGCTGAGATACAGTGTAGCATTGCATCAAAACCTTACTGCATGTAGAACAGTTCACTACTGCAGACAAAGTTGCCGTGCCCCTGGAGGGATTCGAACCCCACACCTCTTGATCCGAAGCCGAACGCGCTAACCACTGCGCTACCCCCCCCCCCCCCCCCCCCCCTATCGGGCAGGAACGAATTAGCGTAATAACATATTTACATCGTGTAGTCTGAAAATTGTCATTCTTTTTAAGGTTATAGTTACTGTTGTCAGATACATTCCTGGCACGAGATCACAAAGATAGTCTGGAACCATATGGTTAGTCATTTTATAAAATAAGGTTAATTTGAATTTTTCTCTTCTTCTCGCTAAGGAGGTCTGGTTTGTCTCAGTATATAGTTTCGAGTGACTGGTACCTCTAACAGCACCACATATCGTGCGTAAAGCATCCAAATGAAGGTGTTCGAGTGAAATGGATTGTTCAATCGTACAATTGTCCCAAAGATGGCAGCACTAATCAAATAAAGACAAAATGAAGCATTTGTACATACTTTCAAGAGTTTTGCGAGACAATCTGTATTTAAAACTACAAAGACAATTCATCATTGGGCTAATCATTTCATTAATATGAGAGTGCCACAAGAGATTTTCCTGTAAAATGATGCCTAAATGTTTATGCACTTCATTTATACAGGTCCCATTCATCAAGAGTGGAATTTTCATGGAGGGTTCGGTTTTGCGTGAAAAATTGGATGGTTTCAGTCCTATTAGGGTTAAATTTTACTTGCCACATTTCAGCCCATTTAGATATTCTCTGTAAGTCTGAATTAAGAGTAGAGGCACTCGTATAGGGATCGTCGATTATTACATAGAGTGACGTGTCGTCTGCAAAGAGGCGTATGTTACTTTCGATTCCATCAACTATGTCATTTATGTACACTAGAAAAAGAGGAGGTCCAAGGACTGATCCCTGAGGCACCCCGGCTGTTATTGGTTTTAATTCAGATTTATTACCTTGAATAACTACCCTTTGCATTCTATTTTGCAAATAACTTTTTTTGAATGATTCCCTTGTGCCAAACTTTATCGAATGCTTTGCTTATATCGCAGAATACAGCCCTAACTTCTTTTCCGTTATCCATAGCTTTAGCGATGAAGTTATATAAATGAGTAAGCTGATAAGATATTGCATGCGATGGAGTTAAATAACCTTTAAAGGTGCATCCATTGTGTTTCATAACATTTGATTTGGCTTGAATACGTACCAACTCACCACATGTGTTGTCTACAATACAATAAATTCACTAAGCTTGTATATTTATCCCCAATCGCCAAATATATCATAATTACTAGTTTCCAATAAAAATTTAGTAACATCATTATGCATGTGCAGAACCGAAACTGCACGTCCGATTTACATGCACACTTAGTCTAGTTAATTGACCTATTAAACACTATCAATTCAAATTTGTCTTTTTGTCTGTTATAAACAAGATTCCAAAATTACGCGTGACTCATTGACGCGCGTCTCACGCTGTGCATTGTCCGGTTTTCGACCAGAAATCATTACATTTACCTTCATATCGTCAATATGCTAAGTCTACTATCATCAAAATGGTAGTTTTAGGTAACAGTCGGTATTTCTCGATAAAGTAACACCATTTATAACGTTTGCAATATGTGAGCCTCAACAACACAATGGCTGTACCTTTAAGATGTAACTTTTATATTGATGATTGGACGTCATTGGAGTGATGAAATATGGTTCATAATTATTATGTGCTTGTATATATGGGAGGTGAGGGATTACATTGCCGTCATGATTATTGTGTCTGGGCAATTGTTAAATATTCCAAGCAGCTCTTTATTTAGTTTTTGATTGATCCTAATGAGCTAATTTCGCCCGAATTACATACTGGATGAAAACCTCATCTGGCGATAAGAAGCAGGTGGCTTGACACTGAATATGGACTATTACTGGTTACTGTCTGGAGGCCAAATATACCTCAAGGGCAACACATGTGTGTCAACGGAAGAGTGTCACTGTGTACCTAATGTAGATCGATATACGTATTATTGTGTTAAGGTAATGATATAAGATAACTCAATTCCTTTTAATCCCAGTATGTATATCCATAATCTAAGAGCGTTGCATTTTGCTTCTTGCTGTTAAAAACGCTGTTTTCCCAGGGCCTTTCTTCCCCAAAGGTGATCGTAAGTCACTAAGGTAACCTTAGTGTAATGTTAAAGAATGGGAGTTAAGTTAAACTTAATAAAGGTTTCTATGTGAAAGGATGCACTTCCGCTTCTGAAAATAATAAACATATGGAACAAAATTAAGCACTATCAATATTCAATCTAAAATGTGATGAAACGTTATGTGAATGAGTTTTTTCTTTTTTCTTTCTTAAACTGTTAGATTATGATTCTCATATATTAATATCATCCGGGTGACTTTACTAACACATTGTCTTCTTTCTTATCAGGCAGCCTTTGTCGGTTAAACAACGTGGGGGTGCTTAATATTTTAGCATGTAAGATGAGTCATAAATACATCAGAAGGACATCTATAGTGTTGTTTGTTTATATTCTATTACAACAAAGTTCATATTGTTATATTATGTGATGGAAAATGAGTTTTCTTCAGCGGTTGCATAGTGCTAATTAACATCACTTTCCCCTCCTGTTAAGAATCTCGAACATTAGCTTTTAAAAAGTAAAATAGGTTGATATAATATAATAACATTTCCAGCATGACAACTATCTTTAACCAACATATTGAAAAAGAAATGTGGTGTAAAATTATTAAACATATGACTTACATGTCATATGAAATATGTTTCTCACGTTTCCCGCATTCAAAGTATGATATTATAAAATCCTATATTGAAACCAATAAACGAAAATCCTCAATTTCCACAACTGGAATTGGGATGTCTCTGTGTCCCTTTCAACACATACGAAATGTGGACTGCCCTTTAAATCCAACGCTGTTAAAACATCTTGATCCTAAACAAGAATTTGTTCATCTATCAGAAGAATCTGCATTCAAAGACAGACCAGAGGCTTTGAAGACTAAGTGTAATTGGTGTTGTATTTGCACTGGTGTCAGATATGACTCTTTGACTACAGGGAAGTAGATGACAAACAGAGGAGATCAAAGGAGATCAGTGTCCTAGGACCCAAGGTGGTAGTGCTCTGGAATCATCAATATCAATGATTGATTTGGAGTTGATAATCAAGGTTTAGGATTGTGGCCTCATCAAGACCAGTCATGCGGTCGTTGACAAGATACCATTATCAGTGTATCTCAAGTTGCTTTCGATAAGTGCAGAGATGTTTGGTTTACTCACTGCATCCTGCATTCATGTTACGACTAAGTTTTTATAATTACACACATTCTCTCTCGCATGTGTTTTGGAAAGCAATCGTGTGTACATGTATTTATATATTCAACCCTAAATGTTGCTAAATTAGCCCTGTTGATTCTAAAACAGAATTCAATGCCATCTGGGAGCATATATATCAACATGCAATTATATACGATATCTCCTTTGCCCTAAGTAAGGGCACTGGAGTCACCAAACTTGGAAGTTGTAATCTCCGTTGGCAAATTAAAGCTTCAATTCAGTTTATATAAAAATCTGTGTAACAAACATGAATTGATACAGTGTATTTAACATTATACACATACCCACACACACGTGTGTGTGTAGTAGGAATCGGGATGATATCTGAGTCAATTAAGGCTAAATAAAAAATAAGGCTATAATCAGGGACATGTCACTTTTATCAGAGCATATATTATTATGGAAATGTGTAGGAGCAAAAAAAGTAAAAAAGTGTAACCATATCATCCAAATGCAAGTATCTCGACTTCAGTTAAAGCATTCGCCTCTACAGATGACATCAAGAGTGGGATCTTAATATAAAGATGCTTTAAAATATAAAAAAAATAATATCAAACCTTGATATTGGAGTTCACTTTTTGTGATCTCAAATATCAAAGCAACGTCTGATCTTTTATTGCATTGGCTTTTTAGCGCGTCATAAAATGAAATATAGTGTAATGAAGAATGTCTATTTCAGATCTATCATATTGCATCAAAGAGTTCAGAAGATATTTCCAATTATTAAGGTCTTTGGTTTTGGCATTTTGGTGATGCAAGAAGATAGTCCAAGTCTTTTAAGTTTGATATAAAACAGACTTGCTACCATGACAAATTAGAGAATAACAACATGCACATGTATTTTAGTCCTGAAAGTTAAATACATAACAACACATATGGGTGATCTAAATCTAGATCAATCCATTTTATAATAGACTTTACCTGAAATCATAAAAATTCAATTTAATTTAATTTCATAATTCCCATGTCTTCATTACAAGCAAATAATCTTTTGCTGGAATTACTAAACACGTTTTTAAACAACTAATTGCCAATAAGGTGACAAGATCTCCGCCGCAATTATCACTTTAAAATTTACAATAATACGCATGTAGGTTATCAGGAGTATTCAAAACATACTATATTGCTAAAAGGCGACTAACTAAAATCAAAATGTATTTAAAGCATCTAGTTCATTTCACAGGTGCAGCTAAAAATGACAAGTCATAGTCAAAATGGTAATACAAAGTCAAAAAAGCCACACGACGCATTTTTTAGTTCTGTATTATATCAAATATAATTGACAAAATACATTCATTGTGCATCCGTTCATAAAATTGTGTTACAATTTTTGTTCTTTCCAAATTTATGAAAGTAACTAGATAAGCGTTTGCAGATACCGCAAAAGCAGAGCAGCCCCGAAACTGAAGGTCTCGCCTCCCCCTGTTCCGCAATCTCCACAGCCACAATAAAATGCGCAATTTGTTTTAAATTAAAGGTTAGATGAAATGACATATGGTCACTTTCGGATTCGTTGAAAAGGGGTTTCAATTTGACAATTGCTAGATTTTAAATGTTTGAAATCGACCCATAAAGAACTTATATACGGCTTTTTTAAAAAGTGCCCAATTAAGCCCCGGCGACCAGAATGAAAATGGGCGGGGGTGGTCACTAAAGCGTATCGGGCTGTGACGTACGTGAAGTGGCCTCTACATGGCCGCTAATCATAATTTAACGCGTTTTCCCCACTTTTAAACTGCTCATATAAGACAGAAAACTTCATCAAAACAACCCCAATTTTCGATAAACGGATTACTGAACTATTCAACTAGCGATTTTATATGGTTACAACAAACGGGGCGTGCTATATTAGAGTGCATTCTGCGCTTTTGTATAGTATGTTTGTAGCAATTAATCGCGGAACTAGAAGGGAAGGTATGACAGTTCAAGTGACACTGAAACAAGGGAAGAAGATTATCGCGGGAATCGGGTGAACAGAGATTAAGTAGCATCAATTGATCAAAGTATGTTGAATAATCGGCATGTTAATTTTGTTTTGTATGTATTAATAAATAAATATATATGGTAGGTATAACTTCATATACACTGAACGATTGACTGTTCAAACAAGCGAGACAACGTTGCAGATTTATAAGTAACATTGTATTTAATATAAAAGATTACTGTATTTTAAGTTTGTCAATTAAAATATTCTATATATGATGTAATGGAATGCAAACCATTTTCACTTCACTTTCATGAATAAATAAATGAACTGTATTGGTCAACAAGCTCAATGAAATTTACATGAAGATTGCTCTATTGTGCACGCTAAACATATACACAGATTGATATAGACAACGAACATTATCGAATAAAAGAATTATGTTACCAAAAGCATTTTAATGAACATATCGTTAATGAAAACGAAATGGTTTAATTAATAGTCTGATAGCTTTTATGTGTCACTTCTGCACATCAACACACAATTCTCAGTTTAGCGGACCATATAGATGTTTCTTCCAGATCAAAGGGGAGAAGTGTTGTTACAGCACATTAGTTTACGCAATTAAGAAGCTGAGTATGTGAGAAGGAAGGAGTGTAATTATGTTTGTACAGATAACAAGTTTACTGGACCGACTCAATTATATAACACAAGTCGGTGACCAGCATGTCATGTTTATTGCCAACGTCCTGTCTTGGTGACACACAATACACTTAACGCGACATTCAGTCTAGAAATTGTCAGCAAATGAACACATCTCTATCAAGTTATCCAATAAAAACTCTTGTTTAAATCTAATGTACCAATGAAATTATTTTTAGTGTAAAATCATCATAACTATTTGGTTTTCTATCTTACCATTTGCGAAAAGACTTTTGCTGAAAGAGGGTTATTATTTGACCATCGTCTGTTTCCAAGTACTGTCATTGATGGAATTATAGGTTAACATTTTGTGTCTAATGTGCATTTGGATATTCATATTGTCCTTTTGGATACGTTAATAAGGTAAGTTCTTACATTAATTGACATTCTTGATGAATTGTCAATTAATACGATGTTTATTTGATTATATTTGTTTAACCACACATTTTATTGAAAACATTATCTTATAAACTATGAAATTCTGAATGTTTTAATGTGTAATAAGTGATAACTAAATCGTAAAATGTAACATTGGGATGCGATGTTTTCGTAGGTGGATTCGTAGACGTATTATTCTTTATGATGTTTTAAAATATGTGGTGAGTTATTTTGATTTTTGGAATGTACAGTTAGTAAATTAGGTTGTCGGTTGATTAACGATGTTTAAAAACAGGATGTTGTGAAGTGCTTATATTGTCGATGGCTTACAATAGGGTCTACTTCGCCGGCGTGCTTATCTCACGTTTGTTTTTTTTTATTTTAAACACAAACAATCTCTAACAAAAAATAACAACAACACCGACTATCTGATTTCGTTGTCTCAACTGTACTTCGTTCATATTATCATATCTTGGTTTCATTTTGTCATCTTATATATCATTAGCATTGATTTATCCTATGTCTACGAACGTCTATGAATCCACCGTCTCTCACTAGTTATACCAATTATATTTGATTTGATATATATAACGATATTTTGGTGCATTTGTAAAGTGAAACTTGATAACTAACATTACTCGAACAGATTACACAGCAGAACAGCGATGTGGCATCATTGCAAAGCGTAGATATAACAGATTAACTGACCGATTCCCCAGTGTTTGCCATTGTAAATAGTAAGCGAATGTTTACACCCCGTCCCTTCACGTACGTCACTTCCGGTATCTTCCAACTCTCTAAGCCCCGCCCCATTTTTGGTTTGTTGGTCACGGGTGAAAAGCAGACGATGTTTTTGGGTGTTTTTAAGCCGCTCTAGTTTAATATAGGAACAACATATGGATTTTTTTTGGTCTCATTTTTCACAAAATAGTCTAATGAACCAATTGCAGTTAAGAATTCAATAGAAAATATTTTATTTCGGCCTTCCTTTAATAATGCACAAAAGATATTGAACATTAAATTCAAGAAATTGCATTTACAACTAGAACCATTCAGATCTCATGACCTGGGTGACTTCAAGGTTACATGTCGTAACCATGGTCACTTTCGGGATTTGTTGAAAAGCGGTTTAAATTTGACAACTACTCGACTTTAAATTTTTAAAATCGGCCCGTAAATTATTTATACAATTTTAGCGTTATTTTTATATTTTAGCGATTCAGAAAATGACATATCACTTTCCATGGAGTGTTTGTCTTCAACCTCAGATTCCGTCATTTCAAGTGACGTGGCCGATGCCTTGCCTTACCTGTATGAACCAAATGACAGTTCAAGTGACATTGAAACAAGGGAAGACTATCCCGGTAATCGGGTGAATAGAGATTAAGTAGCACCAATTGATCAAATTATGTTGAATAATCGGCAGTTTATATTTTGTTTTGTATGTATTAATAAATAAAGTAATATGGTGGGTATAATTTCGTATACACTGGACGATTGGTTGTTCAAACAAGCGAGACAACATTGCAGCTTTATAAATAACATTGTGAATTTAATATGCAAGATTACTGTATTTGAAGTTTGTCAATTAAAATATTCCATATATGATGTAATGCAATGCAAACCATTTTCACTTCACTTTCATGAATAAATACATGAACTAGTGAGTGAGTGAGTTATTGTTTAACGCCGCTCCGGCAGTATTGCAGCCATTAGCGGCGAGATATTTAATTTATTAGCCTAATTTAAAAAAGAAAATTGCTCTTGAAAAACAGATACATGAACTAGACTGGTCAACAAGCTCAATGAAATTTACATGAAGATTGCTCCATTGTACACGCAGACATATACATTATGATTACATAGATTGATATAGACAACGAACATTATCGAATGAAAGAATTATGTTACCAGTAGCAAATCTAAATGCACATCTCGTAAATGAAAACGAAATGGATTAATAAATAGGTTGATAGCCTTTACGTTACATACAATTCTCAGTTTAGCGTTACCATATATATGTTTCTTCCAGATCAAAGGGGAGAAGTGTTGTTACAGCAAATTAGTTTACGCAATTAAGAAGCTGAGTAGGTGAGAAGGAAGGAGTGTACTTTCATTTGTATGTTTGTACTGGACCGATTCAATTATATAACAAATGGCATGTTGGTGACCGGCATGTCATATATGTTTAAACGTCCTGTCTTAGTGACACAAAAGATATGGGAAATAAACATTAAGGCGACATTCAGTCTAGATATTGTCAGCCAATGAAAGTAAGGAACATTTAACCAATGGGATTTAGGAATAGGATGATAGTGTATTCTGTAGGCTTTTCTTTGTCATTTGTCACTGAGGATTATCAAGCTCATGATGAAAACAGGTTCTTTATTCTAATCATTGGTCACATTGTAGGTTTCTATTCGCATGCGAAATATTTGCACTTTCATTACAATGTATGTAACTGATTATATGTACTTTTGTTATTTACAAAATGATATAGATATACGCCGCATGTATGTTTTCTTGGAGAGCGATACAAATGTCCTTGGCGGGTTTGACGATCCACTTCTTCTTTTTTTTGTCATGATAACAAAACATTACATTATAAAACAAAATAGTTAATGATTATTAGTATTTGTTTCAATTAAAAGACATTCCTATTCACCCTTGAACGGCAAGTTGTGGCAAGTAGCCTAACCTGCTCCGCAAACAAAACAATCTTCAGGGAAGTGACCTGACACTTCGGTCGAACAAAATCGGTCCATTTAGCGTAAAACGAGACATCAGATGGAAACTTGAGAAGTGAAACTTGATAACCATGATTACTCGAAAAATTTACAGCAGAACAGCGGTGTGACATTGTTGCAAAGTGCAGATATAGTAGATCAACTGACCGATTCCCCAGTTTTTGCCATGATAAATAGTAAGCGTATGTTTACATCCCTTCACGTACGTGGCTTCCGGTCACGGTCAAACCCTCTAAGGCCCGCCCCATTTTTCGTTTGTAGCTGGCTGCTGGAAAGCAGGCAATATTTTTGCAAGTTTTAAGTCGCTCTGGTTTAATATAGGATCAACATATTAATTGTTTTGGGATCTCATTTTTACAAAATAGTCTGATGAACCAATCGCAGGTAATAATTTTGAACCATTACTGGAGTCACTACTAATAAGTTTGAATTGATCATCACTGAGGTCACTACACATATCATATTTCATGTTCATATTGATTGTGAAGATGTCAAAAGAATTCCCGATGGTCGGTAGGGAGTGCGGGACGGCGGCGGTGGAAACTGCACAAAAGCTTATAGCAGCCCCGACTCGAGGCTGCTAATTACCATACAAATGTAAAATGTATTGTTGGCTAGAAATGATAAATACTCAATTATTCTTATCACAAATAACTTCGAATATTTAGAAAATAGAAATTCTTATTCTTATATCATTAATTTACGAAACATATTATTATTATTATTCAGTTTAGCAAGATTTTCAGTTTGAACAATCAAAACAATAAACGTTTTAACTTTATTCTGTGATATGTGTTACGGAGTATAAATCCTTTTCTTTCGATTCTGAGTTAGAATAAACAGCAGTGATGTGTTGCATTAAATCAAATTACCCTTTGGCAAATAACATTATCGTTTTATCACTCATCATCTTCAAGCGCCTCACATGTTATTCCAGCTCAACCAAACCGTTACGCTTTGACAGTGAACACAACGAAGTCTTGCATCCTATCTTCAAAATTGTTTTAACACAATTAAGTAAAATGACAAATCCTATCCCAATTCTTTAGAAGCCAGTTCAGTTTGAGTTTCTCAGTAGCTGTCTAGCAGATGCTCGCAGGTTTCACACCAATTCACAGCCACATGGCGTTGCGGGATTTCTCCCTTCCGTTACACAAACAGTCGCGATATAAGTGAAATACTCTGAAAGCGAATTTAAACCCCAACTCACCTCACCGCAGTAGCTGGTGTTGTTGGAGCCCAATTAGTGCAATTAGTACACGGAGCTGTTCTGTTGGGATTTATCCGTCATGATCAGCATAGTGTCTCCAGAAAGACCTCATCTAGTGTCCTCGTCCACATGCTTCAGTATGTTGGTCAGTGTAGTTGGAATGTCACTTAATTGCTTGATCTACTTTTGTAGTGCTGTGAGGAGCTGGTATAACCGAAGCAATCTTTCCAGATTTCCGCTGTTGACTGACAGATCCAAGCTAGGGAAACAGTGTGTTATCTAACAGGTCACTAAGCTTAATAAAACATGAACATTAGTAACGAGGCTTGACTATTGATAACATGACAATGTCTTGACTCATATTGAGCTTAAAGGAACTTCTAATTTCTTCACCTTTATTTTAACCTGTGTTTCCTGAAGATTGCCTGAAATGGCAAATTTTTAGAAAACGTAATACGCAAAATTACTACTGCTTCTATAAAGCGTGAAGGTTTCTTTGATATTCATAATTAGTGACCATCTTTTTAAACACAAACGTTTGCATATTCATATATTAAACATCCTCCTATATAAATGGGTAATGGATTAAACTATATTTCCTTTTTTCTCATGTCCTTTAAAGAGAACAGATTAATAGTTAATGTCATTCTCTTTATGTTTCGAAAGGTGAAAGGCAAATGTTATCCTAAACAATTCGCTTCTTCAATGAATCCTTGATGATTAATATAGTTTCATAAATGAGGCAAAATCCAAGAAGAAAGTGTTCAGTGCAAGTGATCTACTGTTCCGGAAAAAAAGAACAACATCCTACCAACAAATTCCTCTGGGGAAAACTTAGCTGGGACTTTCTGGTCTTTCTTTATTGATTGAAGATTAGATCAAGACTGGACGAGATTCAAGCAACTTGCATACTTCGAGATTAAGCTCTTTTCAAACTGCCCCATGTGAAGACATAAAGCAAGTGTTCTTAAAATGTCCAACTAAGTCCTGCTCATTGGATCAATTACCAACATGGCGTCTGAAACTTGGAGGTGAAGAGACTATCAATGATAACAAATTGGTAATCTCTCTCAGTTGCCTCCAGGTTAATCTCACAGTACAGAATCAGCTTTGTTACTTGTCCACAATGTCCGCTAATGTCTGTCGACTCGGAAGGCGGAACTGAACAAGTGCTGCTTGACCTATCAACAGCATTCGACACCATTGACAATTATATCTTGTCCCCTTTAGAGACCCTTGTCGGTAATGCTTTGAAGTGGTTTGATTGGTACCTACATTGTGAAAGCAATCGCTTCCAATCTGTCATTGTTAATGGTAAATAATCAAAGAAGCAGAATCGTGCATTCGGTATTCCTCAAGGATCTGTATTAGGACCTGTATTATTCACATGTATAGCCTACCTGTAGGAGGCATTGTCAGAAAATATAATCTGGGATTTTCATCTATATGCCGATGATTCTCAGATTTACATGGGATTCCGACCTCTCCACCAATCCTCTGTTGCTAACGCACAGGCAACTATCGTCGATGTCCGCCCACTATCTCTAACTCAAGACAGAAGTGATTATCTTTGGGTCTAAGTCTGTGATCTCAAATGTTCAGTTCCCACCAATTAAACTCGGTGGCTATGATGATGTCAAGCAAGAAAGTTAGGGGTTGTTTTTTAATCGCCCTTGTCATCTGACCAACATGTCAACGCTGTATACAGGTAATTTTACTACCATCTGAGAAACATCAGTCTCATCAAAAGGCATATCTGCACAGGAGCAGGAAGGACTTTAGTCAATGCATTTGTCACATCTCGCATTGACTACTGCGACAGTATATTGTATGGAGTATCAGAACACTCACATGACAGACTAAAGAGAGTTCACAACAGTGTAGCCAGACACCAGACGTCGGGATCATATCTCACCGGTCCTACAATATCTCTACTTGCAACTAGTCCTTCATTCTGCTACAAATACAGGTGACTCTTACTTAAATTATTGTCACTCAAACAATTAAACTTATTTAATATTTAATTAAGGAAAAATACATCCTCGTAAAACTGCTAAGAAGGAACAGTGCATCAAAGAACCAATAATGAGAAACGTTTTCATCTGAATTTATTTCATGCAATATAAAAAATACAAATACAATAATCTTCAACATCAAATGTTTCTTAAATGATTGAGATCAGCCATAATGAATCTGTAATCTTTGTTTATCGACATCCATATTCAGTATTGGAAACGTAACCAAGTTATTATAAAGAGAATATAATGAGAAGTAGTAGGCCTATATGTGAAATTATAACAGCATGTTTTGTGTAGTCGAACAGGCGTAAATGAAACATGTTGGAATCTAGTCAAATATCTCGACATCAAAGCACCGGAAATCAAATCAATCCCATACTGTTATTTTCTTAACAGATTAACGCAACAAACAGTATGTTCAATACTGATAACAGTTGTTACCAAGACAAGAAAGCAGTAAGGATGTGTCTGATTTCCCAAGAGTGCTATAAACGTGGAGACTAGACGACACTTATCCTTTTCGTGAAATAACATGTTCCATCATTACATTTAATTTGCATTAAGAGTACTTAATCTTGATAAACTCCGACAACATTTGTTATCAAAAGAACAAAGCAATGCTGTTACGCCTGACATGTCTGGATTCCCACGGATGCTATAAATCTCCACTACAAAGGGACAAGACGCAGAGGAAATTTTTCTTGAAGTAACACCAAGTTGTAATGGACTTAAAAGTACCTATTTTTTCTCGACTCGACTATTTGTTCATGAATTCAAACTATCTACCGTTACTGAAATCCAATTACCTAAGAACCAGACAGTAAACATTTGATTGCTTCAGATGTGAAATCTACACAAGAACCCAATTTCAGTAATTCATAGAATCACGTTAGGGAGACATTGTCAGTTTGACGTAGCCGAATACATGAAAGGAAACTGCACATATAGGAGACAGGAGAAAGGAAAGGCGCTATAACGTAAATCACATAACAAATAGACTCTTCTAATTGTGGAAGTCCTTTGACGATTATTTTCAGTTTCTATCTCAGACATAATGAAAGAAGAAAGCTGAGGTTAACTTAACTGAAATTACGATACACGTCGACTCAATTGGATATAACTCGTTACTAAGACAGAATTATCTATAGGCCGACCAAGTCTGCTTTACAATTTCAGAAAATCAGAGCTCCGACAGTATGACTTGTCTTTGTCAACTTTACTTCTGTGGGAAAACAAACCAGTCGGTGCACATGGACACACATTTTCTAAATCAATGGTGTTACTCTTAACGTCCACGAATCGGTGTCACGACAAAACAGTTTACTAACTTCTGTTTTACTATTTACTATATAAGGGGAATCCTTTCCGTTTTGAATCATTTAACACACTGGACGTCAGCTCTTTGCTGAGAATTTGCACGAGAGTACAGCTTTTCAAATATAATCAATTTATTTCAATATTCAATCAATATATTATGTAATGAGATACAAGACAAGTTCAAAAGTTAGCATATAAGTCGTTTAGATTTGGATTATACAGACATGCAAGTTAAATGATAGATAAAAACCATTAAACTTGACTTTTCTTACAGATGAAAACTTTAACACTGATGTTGCTATTTGTATCCGTTTCAAGTGTGTAATTGTATTAGATTGTTTATTCCGTCATGCCCAATATCTTGTGAATACATGTAGATACCCATTAACAAACGGTTAACTGACAGAACATATATTTTATCATAGAAGTTTTCATTTAACACAAAATATTGTTATTGTACACACAATGATAAAAATAGTAAAATTCAACCATGCTATGTTTTTTGTCCATGTTCATGTCCCATACTATTCAACAAGAATAATCTACATTTGAACGCCCTTGCTTTCTTCATGGTTTAATACAAATATTAATTTCTATACAGGGTTATATTATTTTTTTCTTAGATTAATTACCAAATTTCCCTTTGGTCAGCAATATCGTTTAAAACACATTAGCATGTAACAATGTTTCAACAACAGATTGTTAAAGTACAGGAAGCATTGTTATTGCGATCTTTATACACTAATGATTGTCGATTTGAAAGCACTGTTACACACTATTGTCTATTATGTATCGTTCGTGGGGCTCTAATATTCCCTGTTGTGACTGCAAGCCGTTTGGCTGTTAACTGTATACAAACGATACCAGAAATGTTTGTTGGAAATACAATGATAATTTTATTGATTGAATGCCGTCTTGACCATGACTGTTCAGTGTATGTTTGTATGATTGCAGGAAAGGATTGGACCACGCTTTTTGGACCAGACATGCAATTTGAAAGGGGAGTCTAGTTCGTGGTAAGTGGCTTGAAGAAAAGTGGATTGTCAGTTTGGGAACTGACCTAATGAAAAGTAATATACCATTTTATAGATACACAGGTAACCAACGATCGCAACACATTCGGATTTGACAACAACAGTTTACTAATGACACACATTTACTTGAATATGAATAGAGACCTTTTAGAGCATGTTATTCAGTTGTAACTGAAGACGGGGAATAATTTCCTTCTGCTTTGTCCTATCTACAGTTACATTGGAAATTCATAATACAGAAATATAGTATGTTCAACCTATAACTAAGCTTATTTTCTTGTATTTCTTGCACTTATTTCAGCTCAGTGTTTGTTATTTCTTATAATTGAGTTAAACACACTACGTAATTAATACAGTGGAATTGTCTTATTTTCCTGGTTTAATTGAATTAAAGCCAAATCATGCTAGACCTGATTTTGGCTATGTACCAGCACATGTTTTAGTGTGGTTTACAAGCAAAGGTTGGTTCACTGACAGTAACGTTAGTTTCTTGTGAAATATCAGATTAACTCTTCCACTAATATGTTACCATGAACATGCTCCTAAATAGTCTGTATTGTGTTGCCACGATTTACCATCAATCGAAGTCAATAAGCGTAGGTTGATGTTGTGATCAGCTGATTACCTGGCAGAAACCGGAGACGGGTGAACTGGCTGCTTCCTAACAACTGAAAAACTATGATCACGCTCCGTCGGGATTGCTCTCTTATTAGAAAATCAATGACTTGATGTTCTTTGAAATGAGAGCTGCACCTACATGAGGAGTGTGCATATACAGGAAGAAACACAGGTTTTCCTAACATGTAAGCACCTCGGTCACTGGTTGGTTCACATGCCCGTGAAAAAAGGCTGGCATGACCCAAGTGGTGAATAAGCGTGCGGACAAGTCGTCTGCAAAGTCAGGTCACCATGTCAAATGATCTATGTCCTTTCTCTTAAAACATAGAAGACCTGCAAAACAATATAATAAAATAAAAATAAAACCCATCTTGAAGTTATAAATCACACATTTGCGGTTAAATGTGTCTATACTCGGCGACGTATTTGAATCCATCATTGATAAACTAGTGTAGCGGCGATCTTGAACATTATGCATGACAAGGTTAGAATTTACCAACCGTTTTAAATTTGCTATCGGCATTGGAGTAATCTACATGTAGATTGTGTGACAGTCGTCTGTTCATGGATCGAAATTCTCTCGAAGCTCTGAGGATGATCTTACATGTTGTTTAATAAAACAAAATATAATCCCTCTGATAACCCCGACCCTGACCTTGACCTACGCTCTTTTTTAATTATTGCTGTATATTGTCCTGGTAGGGTTTAAACCAAAACCAACATTATGATTATTGTGGCAATAAACAGTAGAATCAACTATTATTGATACCAAACACTCATTAACTGCACAATTTAACCTCTGCAATACTTATTTCTTTTTTCACTTTTGATATATGCGCATGCCATTCAATAAGAACACATATTAAGTAATGAAGAAAATTTAGCCATTGCAGCATATATCAATCTCTAGGCTAGGTACCCATAATTGATAACGTTGTTTCTTAATCACACTATACAGCTGTAACCTGCCCGTTTCCTTCGAACATCGTGTCTTTTTATATAAAACGTGATAAATGTGATAACGCCAATAATTAGCGAACTTGATTATGTGGGTTATGATGTACAAGCTAGGTCAATGCATTTATTATCAATGCATCACTGTATTCACAAATCCTCTCCAATTCGTAATTTCAGTTATCGCTTCAATGACGATTTTCTTTACGTTAAGAAACGATTTAAAAATAGATCTTCTGAAATACCCTCTTGTTACTGCTGAACAAACCTGAATGTGAATGTGACTGCGAATGTGAAAAGAATCAAGTGTAAAATGCAGATATCAGAAATTTAATTGTTATTTTTTGTAAAATCAAGGACTTTTCTTTTTCCCTCTGAAATCCCTGCAGCACCATATTGACTATTTTCCAAGTGTATGTTGCTTTAATGACGTTATACATTCCAATTATTCAAAACTTTTCTCTTTGAAGAAAACTGTGTTTGAAGATGTTAAGGTTGTTTTTGCGTGATTCTATCAATCACCAGTAACGAAATTGTAAATTCTGTCCACAGATAAATGCTAATGGTAGTGAAATAATAGTCAGGTTGACAAATTTCTTTATAAGATTTGATCATTGCCTATTTTGAGTATACGTTTAACTTTTAAATGAAATTAATAACGAATTCCATCATTATCTATTTCTATTAGATTCAATAACCTAGTCGGTCACGTACATAGGTTTATTTATACCAAAAGTTTTTTGAAAATATCTTAAACTTATTTGCATTCATAGTTTCTCTTGGAAACCTCATTCCATATACCATACCTACATATTTATAAACGTATTTACTATTAAGGAATAGGTTGAACAATATCTTCATACAATTTGAACCTAAATGTATTTGGATCATATATCTCACTTACTGATTCGACTACTATGATATAAGTTACAGTGCATGTTGTTCAAGTTATAAACTATTATGTAAGCATATTTTTTTCAGCGATGTGATTGGTGATTGTGTGATAAAGTGATCGTCGACAGAAAAGCGTATTGACTTCAGCCCGAGTTAAAGACGTCAACGGTTGTTGAATGACGACGAACGACAGTTGTATGACGTCATGATAACAACAGTAGTCCCAGATGTTCAAACCAAATTACAGTTTTGACTGTATTTTATTATTTTCTTTTCGTTTTTATTTAATACATAATAAAACAATTATGGACTGATGAATTCGGTCAATACCTGTTTTATGGACCCGAGAAAATAATATTGACCGCGGACTTCGTCCTTGGTCAATATTGTTTTCTTGGGTCAATAAAAACAGGTATTGACCTCATCACCAGTCTATAATTGTATATGAGACATATTAAACCATAAGAAATGCATATATTCCGTCACGACTTTGTCAATGTAGCCCACATTATCCATGTTATTGTGTACTCTATTAGAAATAAGATGTTTGGTATTTAGATATGCATTGATATCCATATACAAGTTATTAATTGAACAGGCTCGTGTGCGAACCATACCTTAGGTTAAAGTGATTTATTAAAAATCTATGACTGTCCAAATGCATGACTTAAACTCATTAACCGTTGGCAGATTTTGTGATCTGATAATGACTGCAGTAAACTGGAACCAACTGGAATAATTGGTTTGGTTCAACTGCGGATTCTGATCAGCATGTGCGATGAATATTCTGTTATCAGAAAATCAATGACTAAACACGAGATCTTGTTTGATATGGATGATTGAGTGGTAGATTAAAGTGCTGGTTTCTTTTCAGTCCAAATAAAAACCCGTATTGAATAATCAATAAGATGATTGATCAATGTCATAGAATTGATCACCTCCATAGGTGACAATGTTTTAAATTTTATATGTTGTGGTAAGATTATTGTACAACTTTGCATATGCTTAAATACAAAAAAATATGAAATGATGAATGTAACAAATGTGAAAAATGTAACATGACGATGTTCTTATTCCATTAACTTAATCCGAAAGTGGTGGCACGTGGTCCTTTACATAGCTCAGTCGACCTCTCTCAGTGGAGTTCAGCAACAATGGGCGCGGCTTGCGTGGGTTGCCCGCTACATTGCTGGATAAACCAGAAGGGTTATACCCTGCCCCACACTGAGACATAAGTTGAGAGACTTGTGGTGTCATCCTGGGTAGGTGACTTAGTTCGAAGTTTTCCTCTGTCCACCCAACAGTAAACGGGTACCTGGTACGATACGATGGTAGTCTGAATTGAACCTTGAGCGCCTGACAGGCGACCGGTTGTTTTCTCCTCAGGGGGTCACTCGTTGACCAGGGGTAATATGTCGACCAGCGCTTTGAGCATGCAATGTGCATGGATATATGCGCTATATAAATGGACCTTTATTTTTATTAAATAATAATTCATCATTAAAAATAAAATGTATTTTGAATCGATTAAGTCACTCAAAGCATAAATATGTCATCGTATAAGTGTGCCATGTGTAATTTTAATCCTAATTATAAGGGTTGCACGTCGAAAACTGACAAAAGTTGATTGTTAAACTTTTATATATGCAAAGATTTCGTGAAATTACAATGGCCTTTAAGGTATATTTTTTTTTTATAATAAAAGAGACATTTTAATTCCTTCTGATCTTTTCACATTGTTGCGATATGATTTGTATATTAATATGTTTTTCTAGATATTAAATATTTCTAAATATCCTAAATCTTATTACTTCAATACATACACAAGCTTAATATTTTCAAATAAGATTTTTATCACTCAATTAATTTCATATACCTTTTTTCTGAGTGTATGAGCTGATACATCTACACATTGACGAAGGGCCCTTCACATTTTCTAGAGTAGTATGGTATTAGGTGTGTTATCAAACAAAGCAACGTGAATCCAAATGGACGGTAGTGTCTCGAAGGGTGCCATAAACCCCATCAACAAAAAACATGTCCATGATCTTATTTAAGCAAAGACATTATCTATCACTTTAGTTTTCCAGACTTTGCTATTTGATCATGACTTCATACTATCTGTCTATACTGAAACCCAATTACTTAGGAGCTAGACAGTAAACTCTTGATTGCTTTTGATGTGAAATCTACACAAGAACCCAATTTCAGTAATTCATGAAATCAAGTTAAGCACAAATTGTCACTTTGAGTGAGCCGAAAGGAGACAGCAGATTTAGGACAGAAGCGTCTGCAAAACGGAAAGACCCAATAAACTAAATCACCGTACCTAGAGAATCAAAATTAACTTGTATTCTTGTGTAAGTGCATTTACATCTGTACAGAGTCTGAAGTAAATGAACTATGAATGAAGAAAGTTGACGGGAACTAAAACACTAACTACATATAGAGTCAGTTGAAATATAGAATATTTCATTATAAATAATCAAAATCATTTGATTTCATTTAACCCGAGATTCCACTTTATAAATGATGATAACCATACATTACAATAACCGCCAATCAGATAATGAATACAAGCACTATGATGAACTGAAGAACAACATCAAATCAGTATTTAACATTTAATAGAGATCTACAATATAAATAAACGTCTACAATATATTACAAAATTTAAATCAATGGTCACTTTAGCTGTAGTCACATTTCATATTTATTTATTAGGGCAGATACTGATAACGTTACATCCAACAAACCGAATTTTATACATGTATAGGTTTAGAGTCTTTTTCATCCACTCCATTTCTCAAGTTTTACAAATTAACACATTTGCTTTCTTAACATTGTAACATTAGATTGATTGGTCCGAGCTTTGATAGAAGACACGTAATGAATTGTAAAATACAAGCATCATTGAATTAATTAGATCTGTCCAATAGATGTAAACGTGATTGAAGAACATAGTAGAACATGTTCATTAGACAATGCGTGTCATTTAGAATAGGATTTTGGTTCATGGGAACTGGTTTGAAGAGAACTAGATTCTGAAATGCATATATTTGCTTACGATAAGGAATATTTTTCAAACGATAACTATACAAACACAGAAGATATATGTCTATTCTTGACTAATACCATGTTTATCTCATCGAGTGAGGTAGACAGTTTATATTTTCACGAGTGGCGTAGGCAGGACTAAAATTATATAAATTTTCTACCTCATGTAATGAGATAATCATGTTATTTGTCAAGAATTGACGTATATTCTATCTATTATATGACGTTATCATGTTTTCATGTTGAGCGGCCGCTAGGAAGGACCGGTCGCCACAGTAACATAGTGACGTCTTAAGAGAATTCGTTACGTCAGACCATTGTACTATGACGTCAAACGCTGAACCTTTGAGTAGTGGTATATTATATCAGCCACTGGTCACAGTGAAAATATTATTTTCACTGCAGTTTGATAGACAGTTTATTTCACTGATAGATCACATTACTTCATTGCTCGCCACATAATAAATATGTTTATGTTTATGTACATTTGATTCATGACGTCACAATTCATTCAATATTTATGCTACATAGAAAATGATTCTCTTCACTTCATTGCTGCTAAAACGGAATGCGTGTTCCTATTTATACCTAACTTTGACTGAATAGATCACGCTGATAAAATCTACGGGAAGGAAAACATTCGTCCCAGGATGCTTCACAACAAAAGAGAAACTGAGAGGCGAGAATACCCCGGAGATGTGTTTGGATAAGAAACCTGACCGATTGTTTTGGAGATAGTTCTCAACTTCCTGTCCCCAGTCTGTTCACTTATCAGTTGATATCATTCTACAGATAATGCTGCCCTCTACCTTTCAACAAAGTGCATCTTTGAAATGATGAGTTACCACCTGATTAGTACATGAATATCAGGTAGAACCATTCGCAGGAAAGTTTAGCGAATGACTACAACTACAAACGTTGTTGATGAGAACATAGATTATACCCCATGAAAATATGATGAGTTATTTCTTCTTACATTTTCCCCCATATGTTTCAAATAGTAGATCGAATGGCAATATTTCATGTTTCTTATTCCTTATATGTTATCTTGTTTTAAACTCTGTCTGATATTTTTAATATATATATATATATATATATATATATATATATATATATATATAACATACACGCTGAAATCCAGTGTAGCATTGCACCCAAACCTTACTGCGTGTAGAACAGTTCTCTACTGCAGACAAAAGTTGCCGTGTCCCCTGGCGGGACTCGAACCCCGGACCTCTTGATCTGAATCCGAACGCGCTAACCACTTCGCTATCCCGCGGATAAGGATAATGAAGCACAAACTGTGTAGAATGTAATATCAGGGCCGTTTGTCCGCGTATACTCTCGATGCTTGGATATACCAAAGACACGGCATTCTAAGTTTCATGGTGTATTTATCTGCAATGCCAATACTAAACTCAGAATTAAATATTTACAAAAGTTCAAAATACATGATTGTACAATACATACAATATTTAATTGTAAATATAGGATGCACGATGTAGAGCTGTAATGTCTTACTGCGCGCACTCTTTTACTTAACGTTATTTACCTCATTTATGGGCCTAATGCCTCTATATTGATTAAAACTGTCTGTACCTCTGTCTTTTCATTTTGCGAACATATTCGCACTGTAAAACACGCAATGCAACATTTGGTGGTTAAAGTATACCATATCATAATTCGAAGGAAGAAAAACCTTATTTCAAGGTAACATATACTAGAAAGCATATACTAGAATAAATTGATAAACAAGTGATAAAGATGAATATGATCTTTTAAATAAATTTAGACAACACTCACACTTACACCACTAGGGCGCCGATATACAAGGATTTCTTTCTAAATTCTATTGTACACATTAAAATGGTGTTCATCAAGTAAATCAACTTAAATGAATCCAAATGGCAAATCATTATGAGCAGTTATTATTTTTCAGATCGAACCATTTGCTGTTAATGTCAGTGACATGTACTCAGCTGCTCTCGTGTTAACGATGTGCTCCTGAACATAAAATAAATGATCACTCTGAAAATCTGGCCTCAATTTCAGATCAACGGGCTTATCTGGAGACAATCTAGCGATTAACTCAGGATTTCCAGATTCCATTTCAGTCTGCTTGATCAATTCAAACTAGTTTTGGGTTGTACTTAGGTCCGTCACAAGATTAGTTGTACAGAGTGATAAAAATGTAATATTAGGTCTATAATAGTGTTTGCTCTGCCGGTCAAAGGACGACATTTTGATCTTATCGCATCAATTTTCTATCGGATTTGATATCTCTGTATTGTACTAAGACGTACCCTGCTTCTAAGACTGATGTTAGGGGGACATGATGGTGAGTATGAACTGGCTCTTTAAAGGGTGGCACTGCCATAAAAGGACGGCATATTGATGCTTATCAATTGTTATTGCTAGCTTATCTTGTTTCCAGTAATATGTCATCGTTTTGTACTCAACAACGTTGGAGCAAATGTTATCGCTGTTGGTATCTTTACTAATCAAATATACTCAAATGATATTTTATGATGATTGATGACCACTAAGTAAGATAGCCTAGCTAACAACTCTAACAACCTTAACAACTCAGCTATTCGTTATAAACAGTGTTGTAAATATTCCTGGTTTCTTCATTCATGATCCTGTTTCTCAATTATGAAAAAGAAAGAACATTTTGTTGGTGTGGTTTATTTTTATATTAAACCCACAATTGTAGCAATTAAAAATTTTTGGCCGGTCGAGGGCCTATAATGCCATGTGCTCTATTCTGATGCAATAAAAAGGCTTTTAGTTGCTATCCTTAACATATGATCGTCAACTGTACACCAATTAAAACTTCGAGGTGTACAACTTGACAAACAAGTGCCATCAGGAGAGATGGCTTATCGCCCCGGCCCAACATAAGTTGATTAATCATTTTTAGTTGTAAATAATTAATACTATAAGGTGCTTTTGCTCGTAAAAACAGACGTCTCCTCCTTCCCCAAATTCACTTCAACTATAACTTACTAAAAGACAAATGTACAAATTGTTACCATGAAAACGGAAAAAATTAAGTTGAAACTCCCAAAAGGCACATCTACATGATATGAGGAGGTAGTGTACACAATTTGGTGAGGATTGGTCGATCAGTTTTAAAAAATGAGATTAACATTTGGGTTTGACTGGGTGTTTTCAGCTACCAGAAATAATGTTTATCACATTGCAAACCTTGGTCAATATGTGCATGTGGTTTTAATACTGTAGTGGAAATGCCAGTAATAACTTTTATAACCTTTCGATTTTCCAATCGATTCAAGTAATTCGGATATTCTCATTATTTCTGAAATTGGTGATGGATTAAATTCAAATCATTTAATCTTCAACGGTACGAGTGTCTTTCCAAATTGAATGTGGACTTCGACTATGCCTGATGAACTAAAGCAACGAGAAAATAATAATCAGTGTACAAATTAAAAAATACACTTTTATCAACGGTTCTTTCTTCAAACACAGCAATTGTAGCTTGTGTTGGGCCGAGCTTCGTCTTCTAGTGTACGTATTGTGTGTTGATTTAAACATATTACTGAGAGATACTGCCTGAAGTAAGGTCAAACTGTCCGAACCTGGAACCTCGGATGAGTTGATATACGCAACCAAAACACTACGTTTCGGTAAATCTTTAGAAATTCTGCATATCTTTGTCGAAAACGAATAAAATAATTTTTACAGATAATTATTGATATACAGTATTTCATAATATTTGAATCGGACCATCGTCCAAACATCGGGCAGTTTGCCCAAAGTACCATGCATCAACATCGGCCTACAACCATCTGGTAGTTTGTCAGAATCAGACAGATAAATATATAATATTCAGAAGCATTTCACGTATTCGACGGGGAAATTGAATCATGTGTCTATATGCTACGTAGACATAGATCAATACCATCAGGCTAAATACACGACATACATCAATATATCAGAGAATTAGTCTATGAAGTGAATACTCACACTTGAGGGCTTTATTTCTGATCATATTTTGACAGTCGAAACCTTTCGTCCTCACCTCAAGCAATATAACTGACACAACTACAAGAGGTAGATAACAGAAAATAGTTTTTCAGATATTTTGTTTAACCTTTAAAATAGTTTATAGTATAAAACAAAATGTAAAAAAAATATAATAAAAATAGGAAAGGAAAAGGAAAGTAAGTTTTTAATCCCATATTTGTTCTCCATTAATTAATTCATAAACTGTCAGCCCCGAACTTTAACTAGATTAAAGGGTATCTGGAATCTGCAACCTCAAACACACAGTTTTCTGGTAAAACAACAAATTCACGAGAAAAGAGCACGCTTCTAATGTTTGAAGCCCAAGTGGTGTGACCCAAGTCATCTATATGAACTGATATGTAAGATCTAAGGTAAACGATGCTCCAGCAAAGATAACTACATCTAATAATACTTATTTATAGCATATAGCCTAATTGGAGAGCTTCTCTACAAAATAACTATTATGATTATTATTATCCCAAGCCACCATATCATTAACTCTGTATGTTAAAGCTAAGGTGCAGGTAAGGTTAAGGGTCATCTGCAGGGACCAAGTCAAAAAGTATGAAGTGAAACTTTCACATACATTGGTTAATGGCGTAGTCTTTGAATTATGGAAACTCATTTTTCTCGCAAATTACATTTTTAGGACCATCAAAAGCCAAACTAATCATTTTCTGAGGGTATATTTCTATGATCACGTTATACGACCAAATTATTCAAATCTGTTTTCTTTGAAGAGAACTGTTCTAACGTTTCTTTCAAAAGTATTTGGAGATAAATGTGATTTTTGCGTGAATCCAGTCTATCTATCAAGCATTAGGTCTTCTTTATACATATATAACAGTTAATGGTGGTGAAGTTATGGCTAAGGCGACCAATTTATTCATAAAGCTGGAACATTTTATATTTTGAATGCAGTAATCACAAAAGGGTCTTATGAGTACATAATCAAATAAAATTAATCACAAACGACACCTTTCAAGTAATGATTAATTTATTCAACCCTAATCACTTTCTTTCTAACGTTTGTTTTACCTTTCAATTGTGTATTTTCTGATATGTTAGACACTGATTGACATTAAAAGTTGACATGTTTTACAACAATAGCATACCCTACTAAAACTGAACAAGTTTAAATACACGTAATACAAGTGGCAAGAATGTGAAGCATGATTTTCTTCCTGTCTATCATAATTTTCTCATCTCATTTTAAGAAAAATAAATGTGCATTTCAAATAAACATGATACATATCCATGAGGTTAGATTATCAATAGATTCGTACAGTTATAGTTTCTGTATATTTTACTAACTGATTTTATTACACTCCCGTTGTGAAAAATCGAAATGTTATTCAACACTGTTGTGAAACATTGCACGTGAAAGCGATTGCAGCTATTTTCCCGTTGTCATGTGTATCAGATCTTAAACACTATCTTTAATAAAATAGTCGAGGCGAAATAGTCGTGTGGTTAGCTGTTGGTACAGTCAATGCTGGCAATAGTTGGCTTACTCTGAGGGCGTGGGTTCGAATCCCGCATGGGACTCGGCCCGAAAAAGTACAAGAATTTGTATTATTAGTAGGTGGTGTTATCCCAAATATAACCATGTTTAATAAAATAGTATGTTATCTTGTCTATTTCAATAAATACAACTGTCATTATGTCTATGCTTTATCGATGATTACTGTACTGTTAAACATATTTGAATGTGTATGCACATGACCAAAATAAATAAAGTTATGTATTAAAAAGAAAACTACAAACAGAAATCGTTTGTTCGTAAAACCCGAACAATTACAAACTAAACAGGCCTCAATTCCAGGGTTTTCTTCCAAACAAGTCCAATTCTTTAATATAAGACTAAGTTTAGCTTAGTGCCTTACAGTCACCTAAGTGCTCTGTGGAAGAAGGCTCAGATCTGTAGGCTTATCTGGAGACAAATCTAGCGATTAATTCAAGATTTCCAGATTCTATTTCCATCTCAAGGATCAGTTCAAGCTATATGGGCACTGTAAGAGATCGTAAGGACGTGAACAAATTGTCTGATCAATTGTACAGGGTGCTTAGGCCATGAACTATGTTATAATAGAACTGCGCTGCAGTCAAAGGACATTACTTTGATGTTTATCCTGTGTTATTGCTAGCTTATCATGTATCTAGTATAATGTTATCGTTGTGTACTTAACAACACTGGAAGCAGTTTCTTTCGTGATTGCAGATTGCTCGAATAATTTGTTTTCACGATTGATGATCATTAACCAAGATAGACTTGGGTGCAGTTGTATAACTAGAATATATCTATATTGAATTGTTTTGTTGAATAGGTCAGTTAATGCTTTGATTTATCCTATTGATCTATTGCTCCCTATCTAAACTACTTTCTGTACCTGCACATCTACTCAAACGTTATAAGAATTAAAATAGTAGGATTTTCAAATGAAGAGTTATCGATTACTCTAAAATCCCATTAAGTCCATTTCGTCAACGAAAACGAGTTAAACATAATGATTTTAAATAACGAGCAGAACAAAATCAAAGCATCATTAAGAAGTAAGACAGTCCAGACATATGTAATGTCATAAACTACCAGCATTTATAAGATCAAATTTAAGGTACTCTTTAGATGAAAAAGAAACAATCCCACTACAAACGTTGACCAAACAAACAAAATTCCTTGTTTTGTGTTTTTGACTCCAAACCGTTTGATCGTTAACCAACTTTACCAGAAAATCGAAGAGGAGACATTCTGTGAATTGGAAATACAAATATCCTGTTTTTGATTAAAACCAGCTTAGCTCCTGACTTTTCAATACACCTACAACTAAGTTGACCATTAGAATTGATGTTTATTTCGTTTGAAAAGAAACTACAGCTGCTTTTACGGTTTATGAATTAATTTGAACGTATCTGAATGCAGACGTAATTGGAAAGAAATGAAAGAGAGAGAAAAATAGAAATTAAATAATAATAAATTTCAAATTATATGTTGATCTTAAAAACCAATGTGCAACAATGGTCAAAAGAAAACTATACAATCGCATATTCATAGTATCACTCATCATCAAACAATTGGTCAGAATCTGTTCGAGTATTCATGCGTGATAGCAGAACATATGTTATGCATTACACATATAAACTTTCTTAGCATTTTGATTACAGTGAATAAAATGTTTCTGGAAAAAGATAATGAGATTGGACCAGAAGAAGCATCGGTATTGACGTCGTGCATATCACCTCTGATAAATTGGTATATCTGGAAATGTCATATTGATACAATCAAAACAGGGAACACATTCGTTCTATGCTGTTTCACAACAGGAGTGAAACTGAGAGGAGAGAATGCCCTTGATATATGTTTGGATAAGAACCTAAACCATTGTTTTGGAGATAGTTCTCAACTTCCTGGCCACAGTAGGTTCAAAACCTTAAGAATGGATCTCGGTATATACGGGCTAACGTTGTTTTCAACATAGTAAATTATCAAAAAGACCAGCTATCACTGGATAAGTACATGGTGTATGTAGAAACCATACAATGAATACATATGTAATGCCGATGGACAACTATATGTTTAATTCATTGCTTTTTAAAACTCCTTCATGCCGATAAAATAATAGATCTAACTATATCTACTCATATAAAATGTGTTAGACAGAGCACAGTGTTTTCTAACTCTTTAAAAAGCGCACGACTAACATTGAATATTTATCCCTTTATTGTTACAGTGTGGTACAGTATAGAAGAGGATGTAATGATCTGGAATCAACACACCTGTCAGTGTTAAAGCCTGCATATATTGCCACGAAATGTCAAAGCATCCATCCCGATGATTGGCAAGAATCAAATAATAGCAGTTTGTATTGTGTTGCCACGATTTACCAATTCCAATCGAACTCAATAAGCGTTGGTTGTTGATGTTGTGATCAGCTGGTTACCTGGCAGAAACAGGAGACGAGTGAACGCATTGGTTCGTAAGAACTGAACGACTCGACTCGATAAGAAAATCGATGGCTTATTGATCAATGGAGAGCACTAATGGGATGGTTCACAGATGCAACAGGGAACACAGGCCATTCTGTCTGTGAATATTTCACATTTAAAATGGTCATATCAGTATTAGAATTATAACATTGATACCTGCTGAATATGCTTACCGATTGCTTTATAAATCAACGTTACTAGGGCCCCATTAAACCAGGAACAAAAATTACACCGGTTTTTTAACAGTTTGTCTCATTGCAACTTAGCATCTATCATATTGAATCAAAATAAATAATAATAATAATAATGTGGATATTTATAACGCGAAACCTCCAGGTACTAATACCTGCTCATGGCGCGACCGACATATTACCCCTGATCCACGAGTACAGAACACTCCCGAAGGAGATAACAACCGGTCGCCTGTCAGGCGCTCAAGGTTCAAATTCAGACTACCATCGTATCATACCAGGTACCCACTGTACCCATTCATGTCAAAACAGTCATCTAAATTAGATAATAAAATAGAAAATGAATATTTTCAGGTACTATAACATTTAAGATATAGAGGATATTTGTCTTTTCTTGACTAATACCTTGATTATCGTGAAAATATATAACTGTTCTACCTCACGAGATGAGATAAACATGGTATTTGTCAAGAAAAGACAAATTTTCTATTTATTTTATGACCAAGTCCTTGCATATTCACCGAAATCGACTTGCATGTACGTTAAGTCGGCTCCAGAATGAGCCTGTCGTCTCAGCAACAATGTGACGTCATGAACGTGTCATGACGTCGGAGCATTGTTTTATGACGTCAGGTCATTGTTATATCAGTCACTAGTGACTGATAACACGTTCCATTGTTATTTTCACAAGTGACTGATAATACGGTTTATTTCATTGATAGATCCCGGTATTTCACCTGCAATCATATAATAAATATATGTACCTCCTTTGTCATTATTAAGATATAACTATCATATTGGTACACGCTATGTTGAACTTTCTAAACTAAAGCTATCAGTTTCAAGCACGCAAACAGTATTGTCTAGTCAGATATTAATCTAATAATGTTTATAACATTGCTTGGCGTGTACCTACTTTAGTACATTCCTTATACAAGGACGAGAACATAAGACCATATGCATGTCCATGGTCTGAATATATATATAAGAAAATCTTGTCTCGCGTGGACTGTTAATTACATTCATGTCAAACTCTTATTTGTAAGGAAGACATTTGTATAAGGAAAATGGTAAACCATTTTTTTTATCAGTATCATTATTTGAGTGATTGAGTGTCGGATGTATGTGCATCAAACATATTGCATACGATATAAGTTACCACCATAAACAATTCGATCTGGTCCATAGGACTATAGACATGACACATTTACCTTCAAATATAGTGGTTGCCAGATTCTCTAATGGAGTTTTCAGAACAGATGCGATGGGTCCTAAGTTTCAATCTGAACATAAAGCTAAAATTGAAATGACAGATTTAGTTAGATTAGATTTTTTATATCAAAATGTTCAATCGATACCATAGCATGAAAAATAATACTTTATCGTGGAACTAAATACAATAATGATGCATACTGAATGATGTCTATAGTTCTCATTCAAATAATGACAGTGGTTTAAGCCACATGATATACACAATATTAAACAGTTTTAACACAAATATGTTAATACTTTATATAGAATCTTTGTTCTGATCAGCATGGTACTAAATTGAAAGAATGTCTAGTCATTGACACATTGACTTCGAGCAAGTATTGCAAATTTAATAATATGTTGTGTATGTGTTCTCCAATGTCGAACTCAATATGAACTTACTTCTGGCACTGATTTGGCACAATATTGATTTGTATCTGTAGAATGGTTATTGTAATCTCTTGTAAGATACATACATATATAGGCTAGATCGCAATAATGGATAGACCATAATTTTCCTTTCAAACTCATGTAATTTTCTCCGTTTTTTTTAAGAATTACAAACTTATGAAATTTGTCAATGAAATTAACTCGGGGTTCAATTTACCTTAGTAGATAGTGTTGATTTGCAGATTACATGTACTTTGAATATCAGGCTTCAAGTCTAGATCTACGGACTTATCATGACAATCAACTCAGGATTATCCGATTCCAGATGCGATTTCGTCTCAAGGATCAGTTAAAGCTGTATCTGCATTGGAAGGAGATCGCAAGGACGTGAACAAATTGTCTAATTAGCTGTACAGAATGGTGAGGGCATGAACTCGGTTGCACTAGTCAAAGGACATTATTTTGATGTCTATCCTTTGTTATTGCCAGCTTATCACATATCTTGTATAATGTGATCGTTGTGTACTTAAAGAGCCATCAAGGATGTTGACAATTGCCAAAAATCTATCTTAATATATACACTTAATTTTTCACAAATGTTTTCGACAATAAGCCGAGAAATTGCACTAATTAGTAAATATGTTTTCCAGTCTAAATATAGATCCAGTCTATTATGTTCAAGCGCAAAGCATTATGGTCTAACTCACACACTGTATACAAAGACACGAAATAATAACAAAGTTTATGAGCAATGAAATAAATTGAAATATATTTTTTTCGCTTATTTTTTGCCATTTCATTTAATTATGTATTTGCTACAGTTATTAAAATAACTGTTTTACCCAAATAGGTATTTTGCTTGAATTTTATAATTAATGAGAATAAAAAATTGTCATAATTTGCTGGTCTTATCTCAATAAAAATACATTAAACAAGCAATAATGTGTATATTCTGAGGACATGTAGAACCATTATTTATAAAGCAATCGTCACATTCAGTAATGTGTGACAAGGGTAACTTGCAAGAGGAGGACGTGCAGCACATTGTTGTTGTTATGGCAACTTGCGCTAGAGACGAGCCTTCACGCTTCGGAAACGCTTGCTGTTGCATAGTCCGTTTTATGCAAGAAAGGGGATTCTGTTTATATGACGTCAGATACCCTTAACGCGCGCTATTCATAGGGGTACTATTGCATTACATTGTCGTGATATGAACATTAGTTATCACATGTTATGTTGTAGATGAATTATTTCTCTGGCGATTGACGTTATAAATATATTTTCCACAATTTCTTTGAAATTTGAAACACTAACATCCTTGATGGCTCTTTAACAACATAGGAGGCAGTTTCTTCAATGATTGAAGATTGCTCAAATAATAATCGTTGACGATTGATGATCATTAAGCATAGATAAAAAATAGATGATTAACAGCTTTGGTTAATTAATTTCTCAATTTTGAAACAATATATTGGATGTGGTGTATGTCAACTGAAACATCCACACTTTGTTAAATTGTTTTCAAATCTTGGATATAACACTGATTTGATAATACAGCGCTAGCCATCCATTACATACAATACATTTAAGTACCATTGTGTGATGCCGACATGAGACATATACAAGTATAAAGTATAATCGTAAGAATCAGACAGATAAACCTATTGTTTTTAAAAAACAAGGAGACGGGGTAATGCAATCCCGTGTCTATATCCTATATAGATATACTCTAGATCAATACCACCAGGTTAACTAGATTGTGTCTATACTATGACTCAATGACAATAGCAATCCAGGATATACTCTTTTCATTCTCATAGCAACCAGTATATGATTGTTTTTGGTAGTTTGATTGTTCTAGACACTTAGTGCCAGTTATGTGTGGATCTATCATATTCATTGCCATTAAAATGTTTTTCAAAAGAACAACTTCATAATTTAAATTAAAATAACATCTCATCTTTAGATTATTTGAAATAACCATGTTCATTTTATTCAAATACTAAACATTTATTTAAGTATTTATTGTTGTTACTAACTATTGTTTCCTCAGCTCTACTTAAACACTACTTCTGTAAGATATAGCTGTGTAATCAATTAAATGTGCAAAGATTGCAGTGTGTGTAAGCTTAATGCAGAAACCTTGCGAGTTTACACTACATTATGCTAACCTGATTTATTATATACGTATGTCTGTTCACTTGCATGACTTGAACCCATCGACCGCGTGTAGATTTTTTGATCAGATAAGTATTATTTATACACAGGACCCAACTGAAACGATCGATTTGCATCAAATGTGGGATTCTGAACACGTTTTGCCATGATGGCTCTCTTATCAGAACATTGATCACTAAGCATTAGGTGTGATTTGATATAGATGATTGAGATTGGAGGGAAAGCTTCTTATCAGTACAAATAAAAACCATTAATGAATTATCAGTAAGCTGATTGATCACTGTCGCTGACTTAAAAAATGCATCCTTGACATGTCTGCCGAGGTTGTCTCTGTAAGGGCATAATTATTGTAAGACCGACTGTACAGAAGCTCAAAGTCAATGCAGTGGAGGAACTAAGATTACTATCCTTGAAGAGCCATAGAGTATGTTATTGGAGTCACATATGCCAAAACGTTATAAATGGTGCTATTTCATCGAAAAATACCCCCTGTTGCCGGAAATTAACGTTTTCGTGATAGTAAACTCAGTCGCGCGTCAATACGTCAAACATAATATTGGAACCTTATCTAGAACAAGTCTATGAAGAGCGTTTAGAAGTGGCATACATAAGAACAGGACGATTTTGTGGATATCATAACTCATCACGGCATTTTGGCTCGTCTCTATTTGAGGTTGTACACAATGATGTTAGCCAAGTAGCGAGCGTACGTAGTCTTTGTATGTCGGGTTCTGACTTCCCGTTCAGGGGGCGCTGTATCTCTCCATGTAGGACTTCACGCAGCGTTCTGAGCAAGCATTGTCCTTAGCTCATGTTTCCCTGGTCATCCAACCAGACCCTGTAAAATAAATATCACTTCCCGTAGTCCAGTTTCACTCATTGTCGAAATAGAACATCCCCGTAAAAAGCATAATCGGGTTTAGTTCGCAATGCAACGGTTTACAAGCTGATCTAACTTGATATTCCTGAGACAAATAATACCATCATTTCGTACTAAACCATACGTGAACATAGAAACTGTTCATGATGTCAAATGGTAGGTGTGGTTCATCACTCTCATGGACAATTATCAACTAACTGCAAATGGGAGCGAGGCATAGTGCATACACTTGCCAACATTGGTACACATTCATAGTGAATGTATAAGCTATTTTCAGAGAAAGTGCTTTTAAAACCCTGAAATGTGCCATGACTAACTGAACTTGGAAATTGCTTCAAATCATCATAACAATTATCCAAGCAGAATATTGTAAGATGAAGTTAGCGTATGGGTTCGATTCCCGAGAGTACAAGAATGTGTACTATTTCAGAAAGTGTGATCATGGATAACATAATGTCACGGTTGTTCATTATCTAAATGCTATGCATTTCTTAATAACCTAGCGTAGTATTTTAATGACATTCACTACTTTGCGTGGGGTACATTTACATGCATCATAAAACGTTAAAATATTTCCCATTTCTGCATCTACAAATGGGTATATTGAATAATCTAAAGTTAACATGTGTTTACTATTTCTTGTACATTGGCGTATGTAAAGTTATTTTCAAGCCCATGTGTGAAAAATAATTTCAAGTTTATTATGTGTTTCATTTTCATACCGACTATAAAATAAATGAAAATAACAATGTACTTCTCTTCAAAGGTTAAGACTCAATGTGTATAATGATTTTTTAAAGAATAAACATGTAGGTATTTTGCATACACATTTAGTTAATATAATTCCAAATGTTGAGTTTATATATTCCCATAGGACAGGTAACAGAATTAGCAAGAACAATTTTACGACTCATTATCAGCTATAACAATTTGCAAAAATGTCAATATTCAATCAATTTTAACAAAAGCTATTGGTATACAATTTTCTCAAAATATTTGTTTAATAACAGACACATTTGATGCCTGTGCACGATATCCCCATGATGAACGGCATTAAAATGGCGATTTTAAAGCACTGAACACTCTGACCAATATGCCCATGGGTTGTATTTTTATCCCTGTAGTCTGTCAAGAGATGAGTCTAAACTTTGACGAGAAGTATATTGTTTATAGATCAATCGCTCGCCATTTAATTATCTTCATTCGTTACACTAAAAAAAACTTGTTGACAAATATAAATGATTGTTTAGAAGAAAAGTATCCCCAAGGTGGGAACTAATGAATTTCTGAACACTTGTCTAGACATAGGATTGATTATCTTTCAATTTAAATTATCCATCTCAAGTTTACTTTTGATGATACATTTATGTTGGACAATTTCATTTGAAAGTCACACCATGTCGATTTTAACTGCCAGAGCGTATTATATGGAATATATCATGTAATATGAGGAATCTTTAAGTAAATATAAAGTGATTAAATAATTTTCAACTTAACACAACATTTAACATTATCAGCAATGTATACTATTTGTGTCGATGAAAAATTGTAATTGTAAGTAATTTGTATATTAAATGTTGATTCGTGGAAAACACTTGTTTTCTTTAAGTTAAAAAACGGCAAAATATAGAGTAACTTGCTGACGACCGACTGAGGATGATTATGATAAGCTTTTTAGTAGTGAAGCTTAATTTCAATAAAATGTTCTTTACTTACATGAACAGAAGATATTAATATGTAATTACGTCTTTTTATTGCCTATACTTACCTAACTATTACAGAACAGAATTCCATCTTTACTTCTTTAGTAAAATTCGAAAATGTAGGCTGTCAATGATCTATCATTTCACAACTCATGCATCAGATAAGTGTATATGATAAATACATCATAAAAATGTAAGAAACAAATAAAGTTATTTTCTTTCAAACGAGAAACGTTTTATCAACTTGAAAACACGAAACTGACATTTCCTTGAAAGACAGTGTTGATTATAAAGCTTTCCAGGACTCTTCCTTCAATCGATTTTCTCTTGGAGAAATTCAATTTCACTTGACTTTATTTCAAGCATTTATTTGAAGTTTGGAATGTTAAGATAACATTTTTTTAAAGGGAACAAAACAGGGAAAGCGTACATTATCAGGCAACACAGAGATAGAGAAAATCGGCCTGGAAGTGGTTTTGAATTTAATTATGTTTCTGTCGAACTTTTTTAAAACTGCAATTCTCTTCCTTAACTGAATGAAAATAATTTGGAAATAACGAATACCAAGTGTGAGTTCACTTATGAGAACCAATTAATGTGTGTGTGTGTGTGTGTGTGTGTGTGTGTGTGTGTGTGTGTGTGTGTGTGTGTGTGTGTCTGTGTGTGTGTGTGTGTGTATCATCATCTCCGTCACTGATCGAAATACAACATTGAAGTGCATCAACACTGAAAATCATCTAACAGGTTTTATATATATAAAAAAAGTAAACATCAGATGGTTTTAAGACGGATACACTGGTCGAAATGAGCTGACCGTATTAAGGAAAATTGATCCTGTCAAAACCATATTTATTCTTTTTTACATTTAACCTTACTTCACGTGAGAAACAACTCATTTATATATATATAAGAGAAACACGTAATATCGAGGAAACAGTTGTTCTGTTTGTTCATATCGGGTAAATGAACACTCATCACTGAGTACAGTTGCCCTACTCTGCCTTATCGTTCTTAAAATGAACCATCAAGTCCAAATTAGTTGGTGAAATACAGTGAAAATAAGTGTGTAAAATGTGATTAAGTGTAAGGTTCCACCACTTGTCAGGTAAAATGTTATTTATCGTTAGAAACATTTCTTTTACTATAAATGTATTAAACATTTTACAAATCAAGTCATAATTACTCAGAAGCAATGACTTGACAAAAGATAACAATTCTTTACTGTATAATTATCTCATAAATCACATTTTAATTCAAAGTGTTTTGCTGAAATCAAATAAATTATTTGCACTTGCATTGATTTTTAGAAAACATGGTGTCATAGTTTACATATGTGCACGTACATGTGTTTTATCACTTCTATCTTTTACGACGCGATCTCATGTTCCATCATTTGTGGCGTGATAGAAACATGGAAAATGGCGTCGCTGGAGATGTCGGTGACACTTTCTCACCGTGTCCTGACAACTTTTTTCCCTCACTATATCTTTCTTTTCGAACACCACAGGAATAAATTGAATATAAAAGAAATTGATACTGTCGAAAGTGTGCCATACATACACACATAGATACATCAGTACATACATGTACATGTATCTTATAAAACTTCCACATTCTCCCGCCAAGTAGGAACACATTATCATGAAGCTTCAGTCTATGAATCTTGATCATTGACACTTTGTGCTTTGAAAATTATTTAAAAAAGTAAAAGCAAACATTTCTTTATTCCCATCCCAACTTCCATTGAGCTCAGCCTTAAGGTTGACTCTAGAAAGGAAATGGACAGTTGTGTATCCATGAAAACAGCAAACGCACGATTGCTTCTCAGAACTTGAGAGAGTTCATTGAACTTGTTGAACAATTTTGAAATGGCTTTCCAGGGAAAGGTTGTAAAAAGTAATCTTCAGATAGTTAAAGGGCAGATCTACACATGATTTATGTTTAACATACTACTTCTGGTTGATCTATGCCTTTCATTTTTCTTCTCCAGAAACGAAATTCAAGTTGTGTTGCCATGGAAACAGCTTAAAATAAAACACACACAGAGACGGTTCAAACCACAAGGTGACATTCACACAGTATGCTTAATACACATACACAATTTAATGAATTTATGATTAACAATTTAGTTAATGGTTATGGTCCGGAAACGAAAACCATCAACGGAATCACGGATGGACCGATATATTATTTCTTTTCATCCCAAAATATTCGTTGTGGCAGGTGATAAATATACAAATTGACAGTTTTAAAATGTCATATGATATGCTTGGTTAGGAAATAATCTATATTCACCAACATGTAGCTGACATCCGTGTTCAGCTCCTCTCAACATATCAGACTTCACAATCCCAGTTTCCAAAACTCTATTTCACATACATAACTAACATTCTTTAACCTATTCCCGAAGTTAGCACGTTGAAATACAAATTAAGAAACAGAAAATAGCGAGTGTGAGTTACCTGTATTCTATAAGAAGCTTACTCAATTACATCAATTCCGGCATTAAGTTGAAATTTCGACCTCTTCCCCGTTTTCACTTATTTATAGCTCATGTGATCATACTTCTGTTACGTGACATGACTCAGTGCTATGTTTATTAAACTTGTGCTTAACAACATTTAAACCAATGACGTTACACTCGTATATACCCTTTACGATTTGTTACTAGGAATAAAAAAACTAACACCAATGACTCTAGCCTTTTCAAAAAGTAATTTCCAGTTTCTTTTGGCTTTTATTTTAAGAGATGATAAAATGCTATAAATGTAAAAAAAAGATTATATTTTATTTGATCTACCTTTAACTTTCTCATTTGCAGGTAGCTGACAGTTTTTATGAAAGGAATTCCACTTCCCACACACGTTGAAGTTGTTAGCAGTTACGCAGCATAACAGACATGGCTCGATGTTCAGGGTTTTGCAAATCTTGATAGTTGTATGAATACTGTTTTCAACAAGATCGATTCGATTCGATTCTTGCTCTAACCATAATAATATATATTAAAGGCGCTGTAGCACGTTTTTTGCAAATTTTATTTTTTCAAATTTCTCATTTATAATGATTGTTTATGTCATTTATATTTACTTTAGAGGGTAAAACATCTTATTACACAAACCAATGATCCGTAGTGGTAATAACGGTGTTGCGTATAAAGCCAAAAGTGCATGGCGGCCATTTTATTGTGAACACATTTTATTATATTCGAATGACAAAAAAAATTCCCATGGCTTTACGGAACCATGTACACTCATTTGCAACTTGATTTTCCGAAGAGAGAAGGGTGTTTTACTATTGTTGACATTATTTTTCAAATACATTTCATCGACTTATTTCAGCGAAAAAACGTGCTACAGCGCCTTTGAGGGAGACAATTCATTTGTGGTACTACATTCATATTTAAAAGTAATCAGTTAATGATAGAACAAGTTTATACTAAAACATATCTATTATTGTGTATAATAGAAATTTCAACAGAATGACCTTTCTTTTATGATAAAACGCATCATCAAAATCAACAACTGAAGTCATTAATTTATAATGAAAAATAACATTAACAATGACCCCTCAAGGCATTAAAAAAACATGAAAATCGACGAAATGTTTAAATGAGATGATTCAAAATAGAATAATCAGTCTCTGAAGAGTACGAAAAAATGTGTTTTCTTTGAATAAATAGAGATCAATTGCTTGACAAATTACTACTAGAGTGACCTGACGTAAAATACACCTGTGACATCCCCTGGGTAGAAGGATTCAGACCTTCATTCTCTGTCTCTTTATGTTTGCAAATGTATTTAGGTAATTTAGTTTGGATGAACTAATTTAGCTGGTATATTAGTCGTAATTCAAATAGTATGATATTGAAAAATCACATATACAAAATCTCACATGTGAAATGAAGTCCTTGTGTAACTGTGTATGTGACAATGAAACCACAAATTTGCCACTTCAGACCTTAAACATCTGTTAATAAATGTGTTAAACTGTGTTGCTGATTTCCTAAATCAACTTACTCACTTTAATTATATAATTACTATTAAGATCACATTATCATCTTGTAATTATGATAAGACATGTAAGTATGTCCATGACCTTGTTCTATATAATCCTATGACAATTCAAAGGTCAAAGCTCTCTGAGTGAGAGGTATAAGCCCCTGACACGTTTCCATTGTATGTAGTTTTTTAAAGTAATTACATGACTTTTAGGTCATGCCTAGGGGGATTTTATATAAAGCAACTGTAACTACATCGTGACATCCCAACTCCTATTTATAATGTAAATGGACTTGGACACCAAAGACATAATTAACTAGTGACTGATGCTATCAGTTAGTCTAACACTTCGACTCTGAAGACGTATTTATGCTATAAATATAACATGTTAAAAAAAATAAAAAATTTAAAAGGATCCTTCGTTTTCAGAAATACCATTTTCCATAGCCTCCTTTTCAATATTTACTATAATGGGGATATTGTACGAATAAATAAGGTGAGACTAGTTATCAGTATATAGGGAAAGATGTTCAAAATGTACCACATCTTGATTGTGTCCACGTGTTGTTAATGGACACTATCCAGCAATCTACTCAATTTCTGACCCGCAAGGTACCGATTTGTCATTTGTTCAAAGAAGAGATTATAATGTATTCGGTTTCCTCTTCAGCAACGGACATCAAATGTCGCCTTGTTTTGCTCTTCAATTGTTACTAACTCGAAAGAAATAATGGCATGGAAATAGTCTCGTGGGGTTTATCATGAATTTCGAACGGATGAGCTTGTGTAAGTCAGGACATTTGTTACTACATGAATCATGAGTTAACATTATGATTATCATTATATGTTTTTGTTTATCTTTGTTTCATCTCGTTAATGTTTATTGCCAATACTTAAAATTTCCTGAATGTACATTATACATGCAACTAGAAATGGAAAAAATGTGATTACAAAATAACATTACCAGATATGCACAATGTGTTTTCGTAACCTTCTCTCAATCTCTAGTGAAGACATTGATGGCTTGCTTCCAACCCTCTAGGTGAGTGAAGCCAATAAGTGTGTATCCCTCTGACAGTATCTCAGACATCATTCAGCAGTAGAAATGTGGCGTGCTCCCCTTCGGACCTTACAGGTTGTAATTGATCCCAACATGAACATAGTTTAAAGCAACTTATAAAGAACATATACATTCTATCAAATTGTAAGATATCTTGTTCAACAATGCGTATGTTAATATGCTCTGCCTTTCACTGAGACACAATAGAATCTTGGAACTTGATAACGTTTCTTTTCCATAATGATTTATAACTTTGATTAAATGTCAGTATGACTTTGTCTACATTAAGGTGAAAAATGTGGCAACATGATCCAAGACGTAATGTATAGATCATATTGTGGTCTTCAAATCTATCATTGAGGCAGTTATTTCAAGCTGTAACAGATCAATTTCATTGTTGTGAGTGACTCTAAAACCATATGCATCACTTTTGATGGAGTAAAGAATAATCCGTACACTGACGAAATACGAATTAATTTCCCTCAAACATAATTTTACAAAACCTTTTATTTTTATATCTTATATTTATTTTGGTTTTTTAAATCCTGCTGAATATGCCCATGGAAATAAGAATAATGAAATGTAACTTGTCTTTTTAAAATGCTTCATTTAATGTACTTATGATGTAATTTGCCGACGGCAGTATTGTTATTACCGCTAATAACTGTCTGAATCTTTCAGTGATCATCAAATTAATTTATTTTTGTAAAAACATAATAAACTTGCTATTTTTGAAAAATATACGAATTTTGAAATGAATAATATTTCAGCTTATCACATTGAGAAAAACAAAGAATGGTAAGCACACACTTAAGATAGGACAAATATTGTTTTTTTTTGTGTTGTTATTTCTGACATTTCTCAGTCTTCAATGCCTGCTTTCACAACTCAGGCTTAATGAACTCTTTGGCTGTTTATCCGCGCGTCAGTATCTCTAGACAGAATTCAACAAAGGGAAACATCTCATATATGAAGTGCAGCCAATTTAGGAAGATATACATCAAATTGTATTCCTTCTTGTTCATAAATGGATATCTCAAGATCCTGTGCTTCTAACTCTGATACCACATTTGGTACAATTGGACAACTATTCAATCTTAGAAAGTTTCAGTTCAGTGATGAGTTATTACCTTGACTTATTAATAACAATTTAATGAGATCAATTTCAATTTGATTTGATTGTAAAACTGTAATCTGTCAATCGTCAGCCTCTCAATATTATAGTGAAAAAGAGAACTTGCCACATTTTCTGAAACTGATTTCCTTCAGCTAAGTTCATGGAGCATTATCTTGATCTTGACACGTTTATTTAAAGCTATAACTGATCATACTTGATCACTCTCTTAGCTTTTTTTTATTATGTCAAAGCATCCTATCTCATTTCAATAAATTTGAATTTCATGTTGAATACATTATATCAATAACAATAATGAGGATATTTAAACCGCGCTGAACTCCACGCCACAAAGGGCATGCTCGAAGCGCACAGACATAATTACCCTGGTGTAAGGACCAACATAGTTCCTTTTTTCATGATCAACTCACTGGCAGTATACAACCTAGCTGCCAATTAAGGCGCTGTTTTGGTTATTTTTTCACATTGCCTTCACGTCCATACCAGGGACTCAATTGAACTGCTAGGTGAAAAGAGGAACACTTTGAATAAATTCACTTGCCCAAGGCAACACTACAAGTCTTCACAACTCATGTATGTGTTCTCTGCAGGGAATCAACCCTTCAAACTCTCAGTTTATTCAGCCATGAAACTGGTCACCAGTCCATTCGGCGCCAGTTCTTGCTGAACTTCACTGATATCAGTCAACTGAGTTATGCACAGGACCACGTGCTACCAGGTGCCAACACTTCATACATGCATGTGTATGAAGTAGAATTTTACATTAGCAGTATTGATGACATCTATGGTATTCGTTGAGAAGATTTTAAATGTTATAATTAAATAAGTTCTGACAGTAACTCAAATGTTTGAAGATTATGTTTTTTTATAAACAGAATTTCCTCGCTTAATCACTATTATCGCATGATGTTATATTATTTTGAATGACTTCAATGAAGACCTATCATAATTGAAAGTGTTATCAAATCCTAGGTTGGAGCACAGTGGTGTAGTGGTTAGCATGCTTGCCTCTCACGCCAACGGCCCGGGTTCGAATCCCGGTGGAGACACCAAACATTTGTGACCTGGGTCTTACACTGTGTTGTGCCCCTGGGCAAGGCACTTCATCCACATTGCACTCAGTCCACCCAGCTGTTTAAATGGGTACCTGAACACGGGAGGTACGGATCTATATGGTCGCGCGGAGCGCTTAGTAGCTGCACCGAAAGTACAATTCCTTCAGGGTAATAATTGTACCGCCATTGAGCAGTGCATTGAGCACTGGATAATAGGCGTTAAAATGTATATTATTATTATTATTATTCACAGCAATCACAAATCCAAAGAAAAACAATTATGTTAAAATTACTGAACGTGTTTGAAGTATCCATGCAAAAGTGATGTTTGTATAAATAGAATATTGATAGATTTTTAATGAGGTTTGTAATTAAGTTATAACATTTAATAACTTATTTAATCTTTTTACAGTACTTTATCCATCGGTTAATTGAACTTTAAATGTGTTTTTAAAAGGCAATATTTTTTTCATGATTTCAGAATTATTGAATTTGTAAAATAACATCATTATCTAATAGCTAGGAAATAACATTACACCAGCTACATGTACTGATATACTGGCTTGGCATCTGCAAACTGACTAGAAGAAAATATGAAGAACTACGAGTTGCAGTGATACATGGTTTGAAGTTAGCTAAATGGAGTTTATGTTTAGAGTTTACTAGAAGATTGAACCTGATTTCCAGTTTCAATATAATTATCATATTATATCAGTTTTAATCATCAGAAACTCATTTCTATCAAAAAACTTCACAATGTCAATATTAATCAAAATAAAGGTGCTTGATGTTTTACATTGTGATGATTTACAAAATCATTTATCAAACTTGTTTCATTCAGAAATCAATAGTTATTCGACATCAGTGAAATCAAAACAACAAACACGATCATTGAAATCGATATGTTTAATCAAGATTGTTATCCACAGTAAATGAAATACAAACGAATTAAAGAATTACCTAATTAATAAAGCAGAATCAATTAATCTGACTCTGAAAATTGTGTCATCACATTGACCAAAACTTAACTAACGAGCAAAAGAAAGTATAACACTCACTTACTTTCAATTCATTCAATATCTTAAAGAAATGAGATGGACGATACATTAACACCATTTGGTGCTAGTTTGAATGACTTAATTGGTTACTGGTTATTTTTTTAATTGAAATACCATTTTTAAAAGTAGACGGGTGAGAAATCAAATTTACACCAATATGACCCCTACCAAGTTTAAAATGGTGTAAATGTGTGCAGGACGAGGCACATTTTTTTGACATAGAGTATGTGTTATATGTCGATGAACAATTGTGTTTTATCAAAATTATTTTTTGGGAAATTTAATTTAAAACAACACATAGAAGTAATCTTTGATAGATCTTATTATTTGAACTAATTTCCAACACTATTCACTTTTTCAATACGACGTCAAAACTCGAGAAATTTGACATTGAAAATTATACATATGATAAATACAACTGAGTGTTAATTTTCTTTTGCACGTTTATATCGATTCTGAATAATAACTTCTTTTGAATGACTATGTGCTAAAAGTAATCAAGTAGTAAACGTTAGGTAACCTCACAATGATTTAAAATTTAACATACCTAATTTCTTTGAGCTCAGCCTTACAGTGACTGTGAATAACCTGTATCCTATAACCTGTATAAGAGGCTTACTAAATAGGATAAACTCCAGCATTAGTTTCAACCTCTCCCCTATTGTCACTTATTTATAGCTTAACGACGTTGAAACCGACGTTGAAACCAATGAAGTTACACTCGTGTACACCTTTTACGACCTATTACTAAGAATAAAAAAAACTGACACCAATGGCTCTAGCCTTTTCAAAAAGTAATTTCCAGTATCTATTGGCTTCGATGTATTTTGAGAGATGATAAAAAGACTATAAATGTAAAAATCTTTCACTTTCTCATTTGCAGGTAGCTGACAGTTATTATGAAAGGAATTCTACTTCCCACACATATTGACGTTGTTAGCAGTTACGCAGCATAACAAACATGGCTTGATTTTAAGGTATATGTTATAGTTATATGAATACAATTTCCAACTAGATCCATTCGATTAATGCTCTAACCATAAGAATGTATCAGATTGAGGGAGACAATTACTTTTTTAAAATATTTTATAACTACATTCATAGCTAAACATGAAACAGGATGACTTTTCTTTTGTGACAAAACGCATCATGCAATTAACAACTGAAGTCATTATAATGGAATCACGAAATTAATCTAATTCAGTTTGATAAATACCATATGAATCCTAATATTTCTAAATATAGAATTGATACAAACATGATGAATTACAGTTTTAGTGCTTAGAGAGACAAAAATGCTATGATTAATAGAAAAAATGTCAATTGTTATCCTGATGAATTAGCTCATTTTATTCACGTTTTATTCTTGACATCTGAAAAAATAACATTAAAAAACAATTCCTCGGAGGCATTAAGAAAACGCGAAAATGGACGAAATCTTTGAATTAGATGATTCAAAATAGAATAACCAGTCTCTGAAGAGAATCCCATAAAAATGTTTATTCTTTGTATAAAAATGGGGATCAATTGCTTGACAAATTACCGCTGAGTGGCCTGACGTAAAACACACCTGTGACGTCCCCTGGGTCGGAGAATTCAGATCTCCATTCTCTGTCTCTTTAAATTTGCAAATGTATTAAGGTAATTTACATCTTTGATAAAATAATTAAGCTGGTATAATAAGTCGTAATTCAAACAGTAGAATATTGATCAATCACATATACAAAATCTCTAATGTGGACTGAAGTCCTTGTGTAACTATTTACCTAACAATGAAACCACAAATTGTCCACCCTAAGACCCTTATCATCTATTAATAAACGTGTTAACAAACTGTGTTGCTGATTTCCTATATTAGCTTTCTAACTGTACTTACTATTAAGATCATTTTGTCATCTTTGAAATGATGATAAAACATGTACGTGGCCTGATTCTTTATAAACCTACGAATTTGGAAACAGGTCAAAGCTCTCTGAGTTTTATAAGCTACTGACACGTTTCCATTGTTCGTAGCCTTCTGAAGTAATTACATGACTTTTAGGCCACACCTACGGGGATTTCATATAAAGCTGTAACTACATTGTAACATCTCAACTCCTATTTATATTAATGAATGGACATCACTTGGTTTATTTATTTTAAAACTATTCCGTGATAACTACACCAATGAAATGATCAGTTAGTGACTGATGCTATCAGTAAGTCTAACACTTCTACTCTGAAAAGTATTTATTCTGTAAATATCACCATTTTATTAAATATTGAAAAGGAGCCTTTGTTTTGTAACATTTCCCATAGCCTACTTTTCAATATTTACTGTAATGGGGATATTGTACGAATAAACACTGAAGGTGAGACTTGTTATCTGTAGATAGGGAAAGATGTTCAAAATGTACCTCATCTTGATTGCGCCTGCGTCTTGTTAATTGACACAACAAAGATCTACTCTTTACAAATTTAAGTTATGATACGTAAGGTAGTGATTCGCGATTTGTTCAAACAAGTGATTCAAATGTGCCATTATTCCTTGCCATTCTTTCAATGGAACAAACTTATTTGTCGAAACTGCAGCCTGTGTGTAACGTCATATAACCACACAAATGTCTTGCTTTGCACTCGTTAATGATATATTATCTTAAGATGAACTGATCATGATCAATCTTTGGTGGAACGGTGTTGTTGCAACTTGTTCATGTGTACCGTGATAACCGACAGCAGTTACAATTATCATGTTCGTTAGTTATGATTGTAGAAACGTAGTCTTACAGGTTACAGGATAACAATATTATGCTTTTAGATGTTAATTATTCGTTTCAGAGAAACGTGCCAATATGATTTAAGGGAAATTTTGCAAGAGGTCTCTGTAAAAGAAATAACAAAGCTAAAAATATACTATTTGGAATTACAATTTGGCCAAATGAAATGCACATTCCAAACATTCAATTGCATTTATATAATAGTTTCAGTTTCATGCTTGACATTGTACTAACGGATAGATCGAATATGTCATTTACATTATCTTCATATGTTTTTGTTTATATTATTTTTTTCTACGTTAATGTATACTGCCAACACTTTCGTTTTTCTGCGTGCACATGCAACTAGAAATGTAATAAAAGTGATTAAAAATAACATTACCAGATATGCATAATGTATTTTCGTAACCTTCTCTCAGATATTGATGGCCTCCTTCCAAACCTCCGGGTGAGTGAACCCATTGAGTGTTGATCCGTCTGACAGTATCTCCAGACACTATTCAGCAGTGGAAATGTGGCGTGCTCCCCTCAGGCCCAGAGGTTGAAATTGATCCCAAAATGCACATAGTTTAAATCAACATATATAAAACACATACATTGTATCAAATTGTAAGATATCTTGCTCAACAATGCGTATGTTAATATGCTCTGCCTTTCACTGAGATACTTAAGAATATTGGAACTTGATAATGTTTATTTTCCATAACGATTTATACCTATTTGAATAAATGTCAGTATGAATCCGAATCGTGACCAGCTTGTCAACATTACCGTTAAAAATAGAAAATGTGGCCAATTTATCTAAGACATACATGTATTTCCTTACTAGTTTGATGTATAGATCACTTTGTGACCTTGAAATCTATAATTGAGGCAGTTATTACAAGCTGTGCTAGATTCTATTTGTTGCGAAAAGAGTTAATTGTTGTCAGTGAGTCTAAAAACATATGCATTACTTTTCATGGAGTATAGACTAATCTATACACAAACAGAACACGAATAAATTTTTCCAAAACATTCTTTTAATAGTCATTTGACGACATGCCATTTGACGTCATCGTCTCATACAATAATTTCGCGGTTAATATGTTATTGTGTATCTTAAATGTTATTTTTGATCCTTTAGACTATGCGAAAATTCAAAAATGTCGCTTTTCTTAAAACAAAAAGGCTTCATAAAAGTTTCTTTGACCAAAATTTTTCATTAAATTTAATTTTGAATAAGATCAGTAAGAATCATTAATACTCATAACTGTGACCCTCAAGTTATCTTATTTTTGGATAAAATACATAACTTACTACTTACACTTATTTTTTGAAAAAATAAACGAAATTTGAAATAAAATATGTCTTCAGCCTTTCACTTTTAGAAAAAACAAGAATTGAAAGTAAGCACTTTAAAAAATCTGATAGGACAAATACTGTTTGATATTATTATCTGGAAATGTCTAAAAGTTGTAAATTTCTAACATTTTCCGGCCTCCAGTATAGATATCGATGCCTACTTTCACACCTCAGGGTTAATGAACTCATGGACTGTTTACTCGCGTGTCAGTATTTCTAGACACTATTCAGCAAAAGGAGAACATCTCATATATGAAGTGCAGCCAATTTAGGAAGATATACATCAATTGTATGCCCCCTTACTTGACAATGGATATCTCAAGTTCCGGTCCTTCTAACTCTGAAACAACATTTGGTACAATTGGAGAAATGCAATCTCTTGAATCTTAGCAATTGTTCAGTTCAGTGATGAGTTATTACCTTGACTTATTAATCACAATTTAATGAGGTCAATTTCAATTTGATTTGATTGTAAACATGTAGTCTGTCAATTCCGTGGAATCCTTGTCAGCCTGTAAATATTGAAGTAAGAACGAGAACTTGCCAAACTTTATGAGACCGAGTTCCTTCAGCTAAATTCACGGATCATTATATGATTTTCAAATCTATCCATGACACGTTTATTTAAAGCTATCTGATCATGCTTGTTTACTCACTTATTAACGTCAAGGTATCCAGTCTAATATGTAGCAAAATTTGACGTTTATGTTGAATACATTAAGATGAAGTAGAATTTTATTGTTGCTCCTCTCTAGTCGGTACTTGAACAATTTATTTGGCAACATGTGTGTTTTGAGATTCAATTGAACCTCCGAACCATTTTATTTGGTAATCAGGAGACTAAAATTTTAAGTTGTTGAACCATATTCTTCTGGAAAGAGACATATTTATATAAATTGTATTAGAAATGAACCATTGAACCAACAGTCATTGCTACATGGAGGTGATGAAGTGAGGTGAGTTGTGGTTTAACGCCGTTTTCAAGAGTATTTCACTTATACCACGGCTGCTAGTATTATGGCAGGGAGAAAGCCTGCAACGCCATGTGGTTATGCATTGCGGTGAAACCTGCGAGCAACGGCTGGAACTAGCGAACCATGGGTGGTACTGCACTGAAATTCAGTTTAGCATTGCACCCAAACCTTACTGCGTATAGAACAGTTCTCTACTGGCGGGATTTGAACCCCGGACCTCTTGATCCGAAGCCGAACGCGTTAAGCACTGCATTATCCCGCCCCCTTGCTACATTGAAATATAAACTTCAAGTAAGGAGATATTTTGCCGATTGAAAAAACAATCAGAGGGGACTTACAAGTGGTTTCAATTACAAAATGTTTTCAATGGGTTGTCAAATAATATTTGATATGCGCAATAAAGAATAATGGTGTATGTACAATGTTATGATGATTTTCAAATTAGAATGTACCTACTAAAAAGTAGTAGAATTTGATATATGCACTATTGGCACATATGACATGCATGGTATTCGTCCAGAAGTGTTAAATGTTATTGTGAAAAATATTGTGAAAGTAATTCTAATAAATCATGAACAGACAAAATCCAAAGTGCCTCATATGAAAACTGTTATCCCATAACGATATATTATTTCTGATGACGGCAACGAAGACGTATCATAAGTGAAAGTGTTATTGCACTCAGATATTATTTTCCCTAATAATGCAGTATTTAACCTTTAAAATACGACGATATGGTGGTCTTTGTTAACAAATTATAGACAGAAATAAGAATCTGTAATATCCTCATAGGTTACAATCTTAGATTAGATTCACAGCGATAACAAATCCAATGAAAAATTCTAGTTAAAACTACTGAAAGTATTTGAAGTATCTGTGCAAAAGTGAGGTGGGCAAATAGAATATTGATATATTGTCAATGAAGTTAGATATCCCCTAAAGAGATACATGTATTGTGTTATTGATATGAAGTTAATCATTTTACAGTGCTTTATTTATCGTTTAATTTCAACTTGAAATACAATGTTTTTTAAATCAAGGCTTTTTTTATGTTTTCAGAAGGTTTGAATGTGTAATATAACACCATTATATATTTGCTAGGAAATGACATTACACCAGCTACATGTACTGCTTTTACTGGCTAGAAGATAATATGAAAAAATTATCATACATTACGAGTTGAAGTGATACATGGTTTGAAGTTAGCTAAAGGGAGTTTATGTTTCCAGTTTACAAGAAAATCTCCCTTGATTTCCAGTTTCAATATAATTATCATATGTCATCAGTTTTAATATTCATAACCTCACTTCTACCAAACAACTTCACAATGTCAACATCAATCACAACAAAGGTGGTTCATGTTTTGCATTGGGATGATTTACAAAATCATTTTTCAAAGAAATCGAGATGTTTAATCAAAACTCAATATCAATAGTAAAATGAAATATTAGATTTAAATTCCAGATTAAAAAAATCGACTTTCTGTTATTTTATCAGGAGTAATGTGATACATGTAAGTAAAAGGTCAACTTATTTTAACTCTTCTATGGCAAACGCAAAGACGTGACCTAGATCATTGCTGAATATAGAAAATATATTCATGGTGAAAACAGATATATATAAGCAGAGTGTGGTTATACAACATGATTCATTTACAAAGTAATAATGTGATGCAATAGTAGTGTAACCTAATTAATAAAGCACAATGAAATGATATGACTCTGAACATTATGTCTTCAAAATAATCAAAATTACACCGAGTCTGATTGAATGCTTCTTTTGAATTAATGTTAGGTAACATTATAATAATTAGAGGTAAAGTAAGATGACACGAAACAAGTATTTGATATCTCAAATGTCTTATTCATTCAAAATGTTATCTTATCAAGGAATGCCTAGTCTATTTATCTTTATATTATTTTCAGGTTGTTATCCATTTTATGATACATCATTATCTTTGTAACTTTTTTAAATAAAAGAAATTTGAAACTTGTTCAATCTATGAATTCAAATCTTTACATAAATCTAATAAATTTTAATTTGAGTAAAGATGTCTGCTTATAATAATTTCAAATCGTAAAATATTTCCTCATATTGAAGTCCTAAACATTGTAGGGATTCCTCAATAAATTAACATGCTCAAAACCATGGGAGATATATTTCTGTCGGAAGGTTTGTTAAGACGCGATAAACACACTTCTTTTGATGTAATCTTCACATATGATGTTTGATATTGGTTCCTGCAGATTGCATAAACATACCACTCGGTAAGTGACATTTGACATGTACAGAATGTTTCAAGAATACATGATAACAGCATGAGATAAAAAGGCCTAAAATTGATAGATCTATACATATTCGGGACATCATGATATGTCAAGATGTCCATGGATATTGTTTATATCCTTCCCCATTTATTAAACCACATTTCGTGCCAAATATTTTTCAAAAGGATGTTTTGCGAACATCTTCAACATTCAACTTTAATATGTGTTTCAAGAAAAAATAGTTTTCGTTTGATAAATAAGCAATTTACACACTCAATGCATATATCAGCAGGAGATGGACGATTGTTATTTATTTTTACATAGATAAATTGATTATGTCTGCAATGAGTAATGCAGCATGTTTATAATGTAACATACAATTACCTCAAGAATGCAAAACTGCAACAAATTGTCTACAGTTTCAGCGCATTGTATCAAACTCAACATATCTAGTTTAGAATACATAGTTGTTACATTTTGACCACCCCAATGTTTTGATTGTCAACGTCATTAGAATTCCCTTCAATTGTTACCTAGTTTTAACATGTGTGATGTTTCATTACATTATTCCATTAAAACATTTTCAGTTTAGCTTTTACGAGTCTTATGAATATTTCTCTAATTTTATTGTCATTGTTTTGCAATGTCACACTTTTAGAGGTATAAGCACAATAACATCACATTTATTTAAAGAAAATAGTATAAAAGGATATACATATATGAAAATCATAATTGAATAGCTTCAAACATGTATCATCCATGTAACTTAGGTCAAGGTTGCAAACACATCTTATTGGTAATACAATATCTAGGCTGTGATTTAAACAAATTAAAACAACAAATTTAACATGCTGGTTTAAGATAATACAAACTTGTGTGGATGTTGCCTCCATAAAGAACACACTTTATTCATGTGATTATTGCAGCTACATATTTTTGAGTGTCTACAGCTCAGATGTCCCAGACGAATGTACATAGTAACTTCTTATCGATTTGGATAAGGTATACAGGACAAACAAACTGTATTATATGAGATTATGCTCCAAACAGCTGATCTTGTGGGGGCACACCTGAGTACTATTAAAGATTATCCTGGCTGTTAAATGTGTCAGAATTTCATATATTAGTTACCATTTATAAAGGCTATGATACTGTGTCAGCAGGATGACCTAACAAAGAAATTGCTCTTATATCAGTTTGTTATTGTAATTGTCATCCCCTTAGCGGAAGAATATGAAGTTGCGCTGAATGAACAATCTCACAGTAAAGTAATCAATTACAAAAAGGATACTCTTCATCAAATGCAGATGGTTACTTGAGTTTGTAAATGAAAGCAATGAAATTGCGCAAAATTTTGATTGTAGACTGTCGACGTCACACATGGGGTTGAATTGCTGTCTACTCCAATGGTTATGGTCCGGAAACGAAAACCATCAACGGAATCACGGATGTACGGACTGTTGGACCGATATATTATTTCTTTACATCCCAAAACATTCGTTGTTGCAGTTGATAAATATACAAATTGACAGTTTTAAAATGTCATATGATATGCTTGGTCAGGAAATAATCTATATTCACCTACATGTAGCTGACATCCGTGTTCAGCTCCTCTCAACATATCAGACTTCTTAGTATTGGCTTTAAACAAACATTGATCACAATCCCAGTTTCCAAAACTCTATTTCACATACATAACTAAAATCCTACTACCTATTCCCAAAGTTGGCACGTTGAAATACAAATTAAGAAACAGAAAATAGAGAGTGTGAGTTTCCTGTATTCTATAAGGAGCTTACTCAATAACATCAATTCCGGCATTAAGTTGAAAGTTCGACCTCTTCCCCGTTTTCACTTATTTATAGCTCATGTGATCATACATCAGTAACGTGACATTACTCAGCGCTATGTTTTTTTAACGTGTGCAATGAATTAGTTACACCTGTGTACACCCTGTACGATTTGTTACTAAGAATAAAAAACTGACACCAATGACTCTAGCCTTTTCAAAAAGTAATTTCCAGTTTCTTTTGTCTTTTATTTTAAGAGATGATAAAATGATATAAATGTAAAAAAAAGATTTATATTTTATTTGATCTATCTTTAACTTTCTCATTTGCAGGTAGCTGACAGTTTTTATGAAAGGAATTCCACTTCCCACACACGTTGAAGTTGTTAGCAGTTACGCAGCATAACAGACATATGCATGGCTCGATGTTCAGGGTCTTGATAGTTGTATGAATACTGTTTTCAACAAGATCGATCCGATTCGATTCTTGCTCTAACCATAAGAATATATATGAAGGGTAACAATTCATATTTTGGTACTACATTCATATTTAAAAAGAAATGAATTAGTTAATGATAGAACAAGTGTATACTAAAACATATATATTAGTGTGTATAATAGAAATCTCAACAGAATGGCCTTTCTTTTATGATAAAAAGCATCATCAAAATCAACAACTGAAGTCATTAAAATGGAATCGCGAAATTAATCTAATTCATTAAGATAAATGCTATATAAATCATAATATTCCTAGATATAGTATTTGATATAAACATGATGAAATAAGTTTTATTGGTTTGCTGATTAAAAGAAAAATGTCAATTATTATCCTGATGAATCAGCTAATTTTATTCACGTTTTATTCTTAACATCTGAAAAATAACATTAACAATGACCCCTCAAGGCATTAAAAAAAACATGAAAATCGACGAAATGTTTAAATGAGATGATTCAAAATAGAATAATCAGTCTCTGAAGAGTATGAAAAAATGTGTTTTCTTTGAATAAATAGAGATCAGTTGCTTGACAAATTACTACTAGAGTGACCTGACGTAAAATACACCTGTGACATCCCCGGGGTATGAGGATTCAGACCTCAATTCTCTGTCTCTTTATGTATGCAAATGTATTTAGGTAATTTAGTTTTGATGAAATAATTTAGCTGGTATATTATTAATTCAAATAGTATGATATTGAAAAATCACATATAAAAAATCTCACATGTGAAATGAAGTCCTTGTGTAACTGTCTATGTGACAATGAAACCGAAATTTGCCACTTCAGACCTTAAACAACTGTTGATAAATGTGTTAAACTGTGTTGCTGATTTCCTAAATCAAATTACTCACTTTAATTATATAATTACTATTAAGATCACATTGTCATCTTGTAATTATGATAAGACATGTAATTATGTCCATGACCTTGTTCTATATAATCCTATGACAATTCAAAGGTCAAAGCTCTCTGAGTGAGAGGTATAAGCCCCTGACACGTTTCCATTGTATGTAGTTTTTTTTAAGTAATTACATGACTTTAAGGTCACGCCTACGTTTTTTTTAAATATATAAATCAACTGTAACTACATTGTGACATCTCAACTCCTATTTATAGTATAAATGGACTTGGACACCAAAGACAACATTAACTAGTGACTGATGCTATCACTTCGACTCTGAAGAAGTATTTATTCTATTTTATTAAATACTTAAAAGGATTCTTCGTTTTTTTAGAAATACCATTTTCCATAGCCTCCTTTTCAATATTTACTATAATGGGGATAATGTACGAATAAATATTTTTTTCAGAGTCCCAAGGTGAGACTAGTTATCAGTATATAGGGAAAGATGTTCATAATGGACCACATCTTGATTGTGTCCACGTGTTGTTAATTGACACAACAAAGATCTACTCTTTACAAATTTAAGTTATGATACGTAAGGTAATGATTCGCGATTTGTTCAAAGAAGTGATTCAAATGTGCCATTATTCCTTGCCATTCTTTCAATGGAACAAACTTATTTGTCGAAACTGAAGCCTGTGTGTAACGTCATGTAACCACACAAATGTCTTGCTTTGCACTCATTAATGATATATTATCTTAAGATGAACTGATCATGATCAATCTTTGGTGGAACGGTGTTGTTGTAACTTGTTCATGTGTACCGTGATAACCAATACTTAAAATTATCATGTTCGTTAGTTATGATTGTAGGAACGTAGTCTAACAGGTTACAGGATAACAATATTATGCTTTTAGATGTTAATTATTCGTTTCAGAGAAACGTGCCAATATGATTTTAGGGATATTTTGCAAGAGGTTATGTAAAAAAATAACAAAGCTAAAAATACACTATTTGGAATTACAAGTTGATGAAATGAAATGCACATTCCAAACATTCAATTGCATTTATATAATAGTTTAATGTTCACATTGTACTAACAGATTGATCGAATATGTCATTTACATTATTTTCATATGTTTTTGTTTATATTATTTTTTCTACGTTAATGTTTACTGCCAACACTTTCGTTTTTCTGCGTGTACATGCAACTAGAAATGTAATAAAAGTGATTAAAAAATAACATTACCAGATATGCATAATGTATTTTCGTAACCTTCTCTCAGATATTGATGGCCGCCTTCCAAACCTCCGGGTGAGTGAACCCATTGAGTGTTGATCCGTCTGACAGTATCTCCAGACACTATTCAGCAGTGGAAATGTGGCGTGCTCCCCTCAGGCCCAGAGGTTGAAATAGATCCCAAAATGCACATAGTTTAAATCAACATATATAAAACACATACATTGTATCAAATTGTAAGATATCTTGCTCAACAATGCGTATGTTAATATGCTCTGCATTTCAGCGAGATACTTAAGAATATTGGAACTTGATAATGTTCTTTTCCATAACGATTTATACCTATTTGAATAAATGTCAGTATGAATCTGAATCGTGACCAGCTTGTCAACATTACCGTAAAATAGAAAATGTGACCAATTTATCTAAGGCCTACATGTATTTCCTTCCTAGTTTGATGTATAGATCATATTGTGACCTTGAAATCTATAATTGAGGCAGTTATTTCAAGCTGTACTAGATTCTATTTGTTGCGAAAAGAGTTTATTGTTGTTAGCGAGTCTAAAAACATATATGCATTACTTTTCATGGAGTATAGACTAATCTGTACACAAACAGAACAAACATTCTTTTAATAGTCATTTGACGACATGCCATTTGACGTCATCGTCACATACAATATATTCGCGGTAAATATGTTATTGCGTATCTTAAATATTATTTTTTATCCTTTAGACTATGCCAACAATTAAAAATGTCACTTTTCATAAAACGAAACGGCTTCATCAAATTTTCTTTGACCAAAATTGTTCATTAAATTTATTTTTGAATAAGATCAGTAAGAATGATTAATACTCATAACTGTGACTCTCAAGTTATCTTATTTTTGAAAAAAATACATAACTTACTACTTACACTTATTTTTTTGAAAAAATAAACGAAATTTGAAATAAAATATGTCTTCAGCCCTTCACTTTTAGAAAAAAAACAAAGAATTGAAAGTAAGAACTTTAAAAAAAAAAAATTGATATAGGACAAATACTGTTTGATATTATTATCTGGACATTTCTGTTTCTGACATATTCCGGTCTCAATGCCTACTTTCACACCTCAGGGTTAATGAACTCATGGGCTGTTTACCCGCGTGTCAGTATCTCTAGACACTATTCAGCAAAGGAGAACATCTCAAATATGAAGTGCAGCCAATTAAGGAAGATCTACATCAATTGTATGCCTTCTTGTTCAACAATGGATATCTCAAGATCCTCTCCTTCTAACTCTGATACAACATTTCGTACACTTGGAGAAATACAATCTCTTGAATCTAAGCACTTGTTTAGTTCAGTGATGAATTGACTTATTAATCACAATTTAATGAGGTCAATTTCAATTTGATTTGATTGTAAACATGTAATCTGTCAATTCCATGGAATCCTTGTCAGCCTGTAAATATTGAAGTAAGAACGAGAACTTGCCAAACTTTATGAGACCGAGTTCCTTCAGCTAAATTCACGGATCATTATATGATTTTCAAATCTATCCATGACACGTTTATTTAAAGCTATCTGATCATGCTTGTTTACTCACTTATTAACGTCAAGGTGTCCAGTCTAAAATGTAGCAGAATTTGACGTTTATGTTGAATACATTAAGATGAAGTTGAATTTTATTGTTGCTCCTCTCTAGTCGGTACTTGAACAATTTCTTTGGCAACATGTGTGTTTTGAGATTCAATTGAACCTCACAACCATTTTATTTGGTAATCAGGAGACTACATATTTCAAGTTGTTGAACCATATTTATATAAAAAGTGACATATTTATATAAATTGTATTAGAAATGAACCATTGAACCAACATTCATTGCTACATTGAGGTGCTGAGATGAGGTGAGTTGTGGTTTAACGCCGCTTTCAAGACTATTTCACTTATATCACGGCTGCTAGTATTATCTGGTTATGCATTGCGGTGAAACCTGCGAGCATCGGCTGGAACTAGCGAACCATGGGTGGTACTGAACTGAAATTTAGTTTAGCATTGCACCCTAACCTTACTGCGTATAGAACGGTTCTCTACTGCAGACAAAGTTGCCGTGCCCCTGGCGGGATTTGAACCCCGGACCTCTTGATCCGAAGTCGAAAGCGCTAACCACTGCGTTATCCCACCCCCTTGCTACATTGAAATATAAACTTCAAGTTGAGAGATATTTTGCCGATTGAAAAAACAATCAGAGGGAATTTACACGTGGTTTAAATTACAAAATGTATTCAATGGGACTGTCAAATAATATTGAATATGCGCAATAAAGAATAATGGTGTATGCACAATGTTATGATGATTTTCAAATTAGAATGTACCTACTAAAAGTAGAAGAATTTTATATATGCACTATTGGCACAGATGACATGCATGGTATTCGTGAAAATAATTCTAATAAACCATGTTTATTTCATGAACGAAATTTCCAAAGTGCCTCGTATGAAGACTGTGATGATCATTTCATAACGTTATATTATTTCTGATGACGGCAACGAAGACGTATCATAAGTGAAAGTGTTATTGCACTCAGATATTATTTTCCCTAATAGTGCAGTATTTAACCTTTAAAATACGATGATATTGTGGTCTATGTTAACATATTATAGACAGAAATAAGAATCTGTCATACCCTCATAGGTTACAATCTTAGATAAGATTCAGAGAAATAACAAATCCAATGAAAAATTCTAGTTAAAACTACTGAAAGTATTTGAAGTATCTGTGCAAAAGTGAGGTGGGCAAATAGAATATTGATATATTGTCAATGAAGTTAGATATCCCCTAAAGAGATACATGTATTGTGTTATTGATATGAAGTTATAACATATACTTAATCATTTTACAGTGCTTTATTCATCGTTTATACAATTTCCACTTGAAATAAAAAACAATTTAAATCAAGGCTTTTAAAAAAAATAATTTCAGAAGGTTTGAATGTGTAAACTAACACCATTATATATTGGCTAGGAAATGACATTACACCAGCTACGTGTACTGCTTTTACTGGCTAGAAGATAATATGAAAAAATTATCATACATTACGAGTTGAAGTGATACATGGTTTGAAGTTAGCTAAAGGGAGTTTATGTTTCCAGTTTACAAGAAAATCTCCCTTGATTTCCAGTTTCAATATAATTATCATATGTCATCAGTTTTAATATTCATAACCTCACTTCTACCAAACAACTTCACAATGTCAACATCAATCACAACAAAGGTGGTTCATGTTTTGCATTGGGATGATTTACAAAATCATTTTTCAAAGAAATCGAGATGTTTAATCAAAACTCAATATCAATAGTAAAATGAAATATATTAGATTTAAATTCCAGATTTAAAAAAAATCGACTTTTTGTTATTTTATCAGGAGTAATGTGATACATGTAAGTAAAAGGTCAACTTATTTTAACTCTTCTATGGCAAACGCAAAGTCGTGACCTAGATCATTGCTGAATATAGAAAATATATTCATGGTGAAAACAGATATATATAAGCAGAGTGTGGTTATACAACATGATTCATTTAAAAAGTAATAATGTGATGCAATAGTAGTGTAACCTAATTAATAAAGCACAATGAAATAATATGACTCTGAACATTATGTCTTCAAAATAATCAAAATTACACCGAGTCTGATTGAATGCTTCTTTTGAATTAATGTTAGGTAACATTATAATAATTAGAGGTAAAGTAAGATGACATGAAACAAGTGTTTGATATCACAAATGTCTTATTAATTCAAAAATGTTATCTTATCAAGGAATGCCTAGTCTATTTATCTTTATATTATTTTCAGGTAGTTATCCATTTTAGGATACATCATCATCTTTGTAACTTTTTTAAATAAAAGAAATTTGAAACTTGTTCAATCTTTGAATTAAAATCTTTACATAAATCTAATAAATTTTAATTTGAGTAAAGATGTCTGCTTATAATAATTTCAAATCGTAAAATATTTCCTCATATTGAAGTCCTTAACATTGTAGGGATTCCTCAATAAATTAACATGCTCAAAACCATGGGAGATATATTTCTGTCGGAAGGTTTGTTAAGACACGATAAACACACTTCTTTTGATGTAATCTTCACATATGATGTTTGATATTGGTTCCTGCAGATTGCATAAACATACAACTCGGTAAGTGACATTTGAAATGTACAGAATGTTTCAAGAATACATGATAACAGCATGAGATAAAAAGGCCTAAAATTGATAGATGTATACATATTCGGGACATCATGATATGTCAAGATGTCCATGGATATTGTTTATATCCTTCCTCATTTATTAAACCACATTTCGTGCCAAATATTTTGTTTTGCGAACATCTTCAACATTCCACTTTAATATGTGTTTCAAGAAAAACAGTTTTCGTTTGATAAATAAGCAATTTACACACTCAATGCATAAATCAGCAGTAGATGGATGATTGTTATTTATTTTTACATAGATAAATTGATTATGTCTGCAATGAGTAATGCAGCATGTTTATAATGTAACATACAATTACCTCAAGAATGCAAAAACTGCAACAAATTGTCTACATTTTCAGCGCATTGTATCAAACTCAACATATCTAGTTTAGAATACATAGTTGTACATTTTGACCACCCCAATGTTTTGATTGTCAACGTCATTAGAATTCCCTTCAGTTGTTACCTAGTTTTAACATGTGTGATGTTTCATGACATTATTCCATTAAAACATTTTCAGTTTAGCTTTTACGAGTCTTATGAATATTTCTCTAATTTTATTGTCATTGTTTTGCAAAGTCACACTTTTATAGGTATAAGCACAATTACATCACATGTATTTAAAGAAAATAGTATAAAATGATATAAATATATGAAAATCATAATTGAATAGCTTCAAACATTTATCATCCATGTAATTATATTGTGTCTTAGGTCAAGGTTGCAAACACACCTTATTGGTAATACAATATCTAGATTATGATTTAAACAAATTAAATCAACAAATTTAACATGCTGGTTTAAGATATTACAAACGTGTGTGGGTGTCGCCTTCATAAAGAACACACTTTATTCATGTGATTATTGCAGCTACATGTTGTTGAGTGTCTACAGCTCAGATGTACCAGACGAATGTACACAGTAACTTCTTATCGATTTGGATAAGGTATACAGGACAAACAAACTGTATTATATGAGATTATGCTCCAAACAGCTGACCTTGTGGGGGCACACCTGAGTACTATTAAAGATTATCCTGGCTGTTAAATGTGTCAGAATATCATATATTAGTTACCATTTATAAAGGCTAGGTTACTGTGTCAGCAGGATGACCTAACAAAGAAATTGCTCACATATCAGTTTGTTATTGTAATTGTCATCCCTTTAGCGGAAGAATATGAAGTTGCGCTGAATGAACAATCTCACAGTAAAGTAATCAATTACAAAAAGGATACTCTTCATCAAATGCAGATGGTTACTTGCGTTTGTAAATGAAAGCAATGAAATTGCGCAAAATTTTGATTGTAGACTGTCGCCGTCACACATGGGGTTGAAATGCTCTCTACTCCAAATTCATCAATTACAAGTATAGAGTAAAGTTCATGTGTATTCTGTATTGGTCTTGTGGTCAAAATGGTGTAAGTAGCTTTCGATAAACAGTATGTTAATGGAAACAAGCTTTCTTGAAATCTGGCTAATTAGATAACCTTGAATCAAGAACAGTAATTGCTGTAGAGTAACGTCGTAATAATGATAATGGTGATGATAATAATGACTAATCCACTTTTAGTAAAATCTGGTATGGGTACAACATTTTAAAACAATATTGTTTATATATTCTCAAATTTTTCATCAGCTACATTTCTTTTGCTATACATCACACTTAATAAACACATTTCATTTACTGACAGTTAAATGGTGTTATTTCAATTTCTTCAAAGCTAATCAATTAACATGTTATATATTTTTATTGGTTGACTTTTAGCGTATGGCGGAGTAGTAATTCCCTATTAGTGAATTCAAGCGTGTACTCTTGCAAGAAAGACCAAAAACTCCGAAAATAACGTCGTCCTTTTGATGTGTACCAAGGAGAGTAGATTTCATTGGAGATTCTGAAGTGTGATTTATCAAGCAGCGCCACTCATTCCTTTTCTACTACAGTGTCAATACGTCTTGTGCTCTTGAGAGGAAATGGACTCCATCTTTTGGCACCTCTTTACTGGGATGACAGATGGGGAGACAAGGTCCAAGTATTCATTAAGTAGTTTGAGCATTTTTAAAATGTAAAATAGCGCATTATAAACAAGTTATTTTTATAAATCCTGCAGTTTTATTAGGCTCTATGGTGATAATTGTACTGTGTCGTATGTTATTGGTCGTATTTCAAAGACTTCGTCATTGAATCTGATCAAAAGTGACTTAAACGAATCATTATTAATATACAATATTTCTGTTAACGTATATCGGCTAGAACAGTGTGTTTAGTTTTGAATCAAGATTATAGGACTGACATCCATCCCCCTAAAGGTTTGCTAAATATGTCTTCACTGGAGAAAAGAGGTAATCTGCGTTCACTTTTATTCAGTATTATATATATGTTGCACAACTCTGCAATGAATATCGTGGACTTTTAATTCAGCGTTGTTATTATTCTAGATACTTCCAAATTAATATGAATGCTTTTATGATGAATGATCTAACATATGGTTCCACGTAACTTTATGGTACATTTTCGTATGTGAATTGTCCTGTCAGGTTTTCAATGGTTTACATGAGTGGACTTGAGTAGGCAATTTGATTGAAAGTTTTTCTCAAGAAAAAATCTTAGTGTGAGTAAATAGTAGTGAAGAAGACTTTAACATAAGTCTAGGTGATCGAGACAGTAAATTCATAGTGTGACATCCTTCATACTCTCATAACCTGCCAGTTTCATTGATGTGACCTTTACAAGTTCTCCGATTCATTACTAGTTAATGTGGCACATGTACGCCACAGGGGAACATATGATTCTGTGACCTGTGGCAGAAATGTGTCTGGACAGGAAATGTTTCAAGGACTAAGACAAAATAATATTATCAACATAATTATATCCTTCGAACAGATAACATAAGTTTGATGAAATCACGTGAAGAAATTGATTTTAAAAAATAAATAAAATCAACAAAACATTCAAGTTATTTCATTCTGTTTTTGTTGTCTTGTAAAGAATAAATAGGAAGGAAAATACATTTGTTGGTAGACGTTATCCAAGTATTCAGTTGTCTGTGAAATGGAAATGTTTGCGAGTAAATGGCATAATATGTCCTCATCAGAAGTTTGGAGACGATATATATATGATAAGCGATTAATGTGCTTACTTGAAGAGAAAAAACGATTTGGTAGTTTCACAGAGAATTCTACAAGACATTTTCTGTGAGCAAAACAAGAAAAGCACACTGTGATGAGTGACAGAGTTGATAATAATTGAAAAATATCTAAATAAAGAAACACAATTTTCAAATTTTGTTTAAATGTATTTGCGTATTTATGCATTTGGAATTGAAGTTATATTGGAAGTAATATTTGGTGGTACTCAAGATGCTTGATTATGTGACAGAGACGTACCTGATACACTTCTTATGGCTTAGTTTCATTCTGATACGTTCTTGTGTAATGCCATTTGTTGTCCTGTTCCATGAACAAGTTATCTATTTACAAAGACAGAAAATAATCATCAAAGTATTAGTAAGCAAATTCCTTATTTTCAAATTAGAAAATGATCGCTTTCCTTGCAAAACCAACAATAATCGAACGAGTGTGTTTATGATAAAGACATCATACACACGTAAGAAATAATTAAAACATGTCCTATAATGTAAAGTCAATGTGCATCAACAAGATTGTTTCAGACAAAATTGAAATTACTTTTAAAGACAATTCAAAGAAATTACTTTGTGTGCTCAGAAGGTCAAGATGCAAACTAAATTTATATTTATTATTTATATTTATATTAATTCTACTTTGTGATGCAACAAAGCGGAAATGAGTATCTAAAATATAGCTAGGTTAGTGCCAAACTTAATCATATACATGTCAGGGAAACTGTTATTTATACTAGGAGAACATTACTTTTGGTCAGAAGTAAATACATTAGAAATCAAGTAAAACGTGTATGCAAAAACTAATTAAGTTATGTCTTTATAATTATATCATCAGTAAAGTTAATCCCTTTACATTTTCGGTTCGAAATAAAATACATGATTTTTACTTGTGTTGATTTTTTAATTTAATATCTATTGTACATATACGCATGCTCACTGTATCTTTACTGCCGAAAACTACACGAGCATAATGGATATCTGAGACATTATTACTGTCGAGAGTGTGTCGACGTTTTGAATGACGAATACAAATATGAAACGTATACTCATAAACAGTCCTATGGCAGTATTAATCTCTATTCAGTACAGGTAGGTAAACTTAATTCTACATAGCAACCGTCTTAGCAATGATGTTAAACCCTCTCTATGTAACTGATGGCATGATACATTGCTATGTTTGTGAAGCATATTATGGTTAACACCACCGAACTCGATGTATATCGTGTATATACTCCTTATAACTCATGTTATTCAATGCTATAAATGTAGAAACAAGTTATGGTAATCATATTTGTTTTGAGCTTTCTCATATAACCACTGTATTTGCCATATTAATTCCTCTTACCACACACGTCGAAGTTGTTAGCAGTAAAGCAGCTGAACAGTCATATGTAAGTGTTAATGGTTTTGTGAAACCACATAGTGACACCAAAAATAGTGAAACCTATGGGAACTAGCAAACCAAGGGGGGTTCTGTGCTAAAAGTCAGTGTAGCATTGCACTCAAACCTTACTGAATGTATAACAGTTCTCAACAGCACGCAAAGTTGCCGAGATCCTGGCGGGATTCAAACCGCGGTACCCAACGCGCTATCCCATTGATTTTTTAATATTTAATGCTTAGTTCATACAAAGCTAAAGAGACTTTCTATAATGATGGAATATGGTTATAGGAAAATATATTTTTGCAGTGTTAAATAGGCATTTTTTACAGAACGTCTCTCACTTTTCTGACGAAACGCACGAACCACACAACCGTGAAATCATTACTATTGTAACAAGTGGAGACATTATCGTCATTGCAATTAAATTAATTCAGTTTGCAAAAAGAATTGTTATATTTTCTAAGTAGCTGGTTTAAGATATAAAAAATGAAATAAGTCTAAATGTACATATTGTAATGGAATACGGTTAACGTAGAATATACTAAATTGTAGTGCTTGATAATAACTTTTCACTTAAAAAAACTCTCTCATTTCTTTTCTATTTTCTAAACCATACAAAAAAGTCTCTTCTAATCATTTCAAAACTGATAACATTATTATCATTGAAAATTCATGTGCCATACGAAGAAATATCAATTCAATCTGTCTCCTCTAGGCATTAGGAAAACACGAAGATTGAAGAAAAGTTTGATTATTTGATTCAAATTAAAAAATATGTGTCATGGAGATCAATTGCTTGATAAATTAGTCCAAGAGTGACCTGACGCAAAATACACCTGTGACATCCCCTGAGAATCACGGCTCGCATCTTCGTCTTCTGGCTTAGTTAGTTTTAACATGTATTTAGGTAATCAAGCTGATATATTAGATGATATATGGATGTAAGCACAGTTCACTCGCATGAAATTCCGACCTGATCATTTCTACATCACAGTGGTACTTATCATTTGTGGTACTACTAATATTTTACCGTTAACAACTGTGCCACTTAAAAAAAACCAAGATCTGCTGTGACCTGGATTCTCATTTAATAAATTTGTACAGGTACAATCATACTGTAATCTTTGTAAAAAAAGAGGAAATAAGATTCAGAGACTTGATTTATTTTTGCAAGTGACCTGATTCTATATAATCACATTAAGTTTCAAACAGGATTAAGCTACCTGACAGAGTCGAGAGGCGTTTTGTCCATTGACACGTTTCCACTGTCCGTTTTTTTTCACAGTAATTGCATGACTTTTAGGTCATGCCTATAACGTGACAATTCCATAGTTCTTTTTCCTATGTATATTGATTAGGACATTAATTGGGTTCCAGTTTATAATCTTCCTTTATTACCCCCACCGAAGCAATGATTACCTAGTGGCTTTAAGATGGTATCAGCAGATAGGGAAGGATGTTGGAAATGTTTCACAGCTTGAATGTGTCTACGTGTTGTTTATTGACATTTACTATAACCTATGTTCTGATGTTTTATTGACACAAACTATTGGGTCCGCGATGCAACCTGTGTATACTGAAAATTTACCAATACATAGAGTGTATATGTACCAACAATAAATGTCTTCTGGACGGGATGCAGGCGTCATTCATCCATATTTAATCTTAAAGAGCAACTGAGTATGTTAGTGTCTGTAGCATGTGATTATTTTGTCCATATTTGTAGATGACTCCAATTACAAGATCGGACAATGTTCTACCCTTGATGCGTGCTAAAGGTGCTACTCACATATTGTTAGTCTGAATGAATTGTTCTTACTGCTTCTTCGTCTGTATATCCGGTTTCCAGGTACCTAACTAAACAACTTGATGGACTGAGCGAAATGAAATCCCTCTCTCAGGGTCACAACGCAGTATGAGACTTATATCAGAGATTGTTGGTGTATCCACTGGGGTTCGAACCAGGATATTTAGTGTGGGAGGACAGCGTGCTAACCACTGCACCACTGACTCCGCTGGTTGTCAACAGGAGATGAATGCTTGTTGTTTGTATTCGTATAGATACATTGATTCTGTCTTCAATGAGAAAATGCAGCATTGTTATACTTTAACAGACACTTACCTCATAATACATAATCAATAAACAATGCAAGTATTTAAGATTTAAGAGAATTGTGTCAAAATTACTATATATAGTTAAAAATACATATTTACTCATGCATTACATTATATGTTTCGATCAACACAAATTTAGTTTAATGATTTGAGAACATATTTTAGGAACATCCATAGGAACCAACTTCAAAATTTGTGACAAATGTGGCAAACGCGACATCATATAAACACTAGATCCAATTGATAGAAAAGAAACTTAGACGTCTATGCATAAATCAAAAGGATTCGTGTTGTTTGCATGTATGTAGATACATTGATTATGTATTCAATGAGTAAATGCGGCAGTGTTACACTGTCACGGGCAATAGCCTCATAATTCATAATCAATAAATAAGTCACATATTTCATATATATCTGCATTGTTCATATTTTTAAAAAATATCATGAAGACAAATCTTACCACCTTACTTAAATTGATTTGATAAGGCTAAAATGTAGGTCTGTATTCTGAACTTAAGTATTCATCATCCATTAGCTTACGTTGTTTCTTGGGTCACGGAGGCAGATATGCCATGTTGATAACGTTATTTATATAGTCTTATCTTAACACGAAGTTGCAATGAATGTTTAAAGTGATTTGATTAGGCTCAAATGTAGGTTTCTAATCTAAAAGTTTAAGTACTCTTGAAGGATGTTTCAATATCGATTACTTGCTCGCAGGTTCCTGGTTCCACTCCGGGATTTATGTCTGCAATAATAGTGGCAGATATATAAGTTAACTATTTTTTAAAACGGCGTTAAACGTCATGTCAGCCCAGCACACCTACTAAAAGGGTTGTGATATGTGATATTGCAAGTCGTTAGATGTGTATAACACTCCGAGATATGAGTTCAACTCACAAAGCAATGTTTAAAGAGTTCTGACGATGATCGATCCATCACTTCGCCTCTGATATATATTATGTTATGTTGTAAAAGCAAGAAAGCCATACATCAATCAGTGGCCATAATGTAATGAATCCAGCATTCTGTTGCTGATCAATATTGTAAAAACCTTTGATCTTAAGAGGGTGCTACCATCACTGAAATATGTATATACTTCCCATGGCTATATGTGATTGATATGAATGATGGATAGCAAGTTGAGGGCAAACAGGCCTTGAGCATCTCATGACTTAAATCATCGTATTTGTCAAAATTGTTGAAAACATGGAAAACAAATAATTCACTCACTTTGATTAGCAACCGTAATTATTACAATAATACTCCTGTACTCGAAAAATGAATGATACACACGTGTTGACAGCAAAGTTGTTGTTGTTGGGATTGATTCCTAATGGTGTAACATGACCAGGCAACCACGATACTATCTGGTGGTTATCCTGTCCATTGCTGGAAAATATACTGAAATAGACACCCATATATACGAAGAGCAAATTGAGTGCAAATAGTGTAATAATTTTGGTTTTTAATATGATTTGGAAACAGAAGTTCAACTTACAATATCAGACTGAAGTTAATCAATACGGCCACCAGTACATTGCATTAAGTGTCAAAGGGTTTATCAGGTATTTAGGAATATGAAGTATGATGAATAAATAAATTTGAAGCTAAGAGAAATTCGTCTTTGGTATGCAGAGAGAGTGACTCTGTAACTTGTTCTTACACTCGAATATATCAGACGTTTATTGAAAGTAACACTTTGAACAAAGACGTGCTTCAGATATAAATGAAAGTTTTCCTGATATCTACACTTGTATGCACTAGGGTTCTCATTTACCTGCTCGTAGCCATTTCTGTCCTCTTCAGTGGGATAATATGTTAATATAACAGTTCACTAAGGTACAACATACTTATGTGATAATGGCTTTTGCGGTCTTCTCATGTGATGTATAAAAGCAAGTCGTGACACAATCACATTTTGCTTTTTATACCCAAAATATTTTTAAAATGAAATTTATGATACTAATAACGCGTTCTTTAGTCAAAGAATACACGGAAATATCGGAAAAACAAACTTGTAACTCGATCATTTTCTCATAAAACAATAAATAATACACAAAATGTCAGAGAGTCTAACGGTAGGAATCCATGTACTGATTGAGCTCATGAATATCTCCTTTAGTTAAAAGCATCTCCCAGACTCTGCATATCCTGCGAGGAAGTCTGATATTTTGGGACTTCAGACAATTGATGAATGATAATTGATGACCTTTAGTGCCGTCTATTTCCAGTGCAATAGAAGACAAAGCAAACTTATTTGGATGTTTCCTACATGAAGAACAAACTGCATTTGTTTGAGATTTTACGTGTATTTGAGCGTCTATAGCTCACACTGAAGGGGATGTCCCCGAGTAATGTACACACTCTTTTTACTAAATAGAGACCAAACTGTATTTAATGAGAACAAGTTTATACTCCTCACACCTATAGTAAAGAGACATCCTTGAGTAGTATTGAGCATTATATACTGTCTCGGCTGTCAATCATGTCAGTATTTGACATATTTAGCATCCATTAAAGGTTAATATACCGTGTCAATAGAACTACATAACACAACCTATATTGCTCACATATCACACACATTTGTAAATAAAAGCAATTAAATTGGACATAAGTTGGATTTTAGATGGCCAACATTTTGCTATCACTGCCTCATCGATTTCTCATCAATTACACGTGTAGAGAACACTCATTGTGTGTCATGAAGCAAACGTTATACTATTAACAAACTGGAGACACGTGTCGGTGACATGTAAAATGGATGGGCTAAAATCTACTGAAACGAAACGATGACAAGACAGAAACTATCATTTTCTGTCCACCAAAGTCAAAGAATGCATCTCAAAATTGTAGCTCTCCTCTTCTCTTCTTCATGAGGACAGCGTCCATTTTGCAAACTCACGAGAACTGAAGAATACACACAGAACACATAAGTTTAAATTCATTATCTCTGAAGTCACGGGAACAACTTTGACCCGAACGATCATTCTCCAATTTATGTAAGAGCTATTAGCCCTCCTAGCCTGTTAAGATGGAGGGCAGCGCTTTATAAATAGCCTTATTCTAATGTTAAAGTTCATGCTAGATCCATTTGTTCTGTTACTTGATGTAAGACAAATAGTGTGATCTCATCATGTCTTCTTTAGTTCTTTAGGTTTTAGCAGAACCTGATCTGGATTCACTAGTTTTGTTCGTATTGTTTGATTATTCTCATATTTCCTTTGGTACAATGTATACTCATGATCAATAGGCGTTGTTACTGCCCTAATACACTCATCACAATATAATGAAACTAAATTTCACCATATGAAGCAAGAACATGCGAATCAAAGTACAACGAAGGTAGATAAATAAACATTTGACTGGACGTAGTCTTATGTATTGCTTTTATAGTTATTTCAACTTCTAATGGCTAGCACATATTGCATATGTTTTTTGCTGTCGGGTTGTGTGCCGCGTGAATTTCATGCATTTTTCAACATTTCTAGCGGAGGTTTGCCAATGACTTGTTTTTATCATTGATCAAAGCATACCTTACACTGCATATGATAACGTGTTGCCAGAAAAGTTCAGAAATTTGCGTTGCATTTCTTTTTTTAAAAGGACAACTGTATTGTATATTAACAAAAACCAAATCAATTAAACTGTGATATTGTGATCGGTTGACTTTTTTGCGCAGGATCGACACAAGCGAGATAGCAAGCACTATAATTAAATTCAATTCCGAACATTCAGATACTTATTAGAGAAATCACTCTTAGAAATATACACAAAATGAAAAGCATTGTTGATAGGCGCCAAGGAGCGTAGAATCAATTGAAGATTCTGAAGTGTGATTTATCAAGAAGCGCCACTCATTCCTTTCCACTCTCAATATCAATACTTCTCGCGCTCTTGAGAGGAAATGCACTCCATCCTTTGGCACCTCTTTACTGGAATGACAGATAGGGAGACAAGGTACAAGTAGTCATTAATCCACGTGTATTAGTAGGCTATTTGGTGAGACATGTAGCTGTGTCGTATTACATTGGCTGTTGTTTTAAAGCTTTAAGGCCAAATCAAATGTAATATTAGTAATGAATTCGTTAATGTAATAATTCCATGTAATGTGTATCCAACCGCATGTTGACAATGGAAGTGGGTTAGTTGCGTATGTGTGTCTGGCTTCAGATCAAGAGATCCTGAGTTCAAGTCCCGCAAAGAGTACGACACAGTTATCAGCCGCAGATACTGAATTATTATTTGCAGTAGTTAATGGTTCACAACTTTCAATGCTCGCAGGTTCTACTGCAATAAATAGATACAAGTGCGAGTGATATATAGACCCTACCTACATATGTATCATATTACTACAATGTCTCAGAAACCAAATTGGCTTAATTCACAATGTACAATATAACTTATTTTGTAATAAGTAACTAAATGTAAATGCGTCGAGAGTAATAAAAACAAATACCAAATTTATGATAAGTACAAAAAGTGAACCTCATTGAATTTAAATAACTTCATGGAATATGATTTCTTTATATTTTGGGATTTGAACGATACTCGGTATATTATAGTTACTTGTATTTAAGTAAAGCGATTCTGGAAATTATTAACTGACAACTAATCATGTATGTCGATAAATATGCACTACTTATTAGCCAGTTTAACACTAACACATTTAATCTTTTAAACCACTAGTACTCATGCACACGTTAGCACAGAACAGTTCATCCTTTGCTTTTGAAGTTTTCATGAGTCATAAATATGACACTCGTTGGTCACATGGGAACACAATCTACTTTCGTAGCCGAATATATACTGTCATGGACATATTGTTTCGATCTAAAGGTATGTCCAAATAATAAGACCAACACAATGACATTTATTTAATAAGAGTCAAAACAGATTCCAAATGGCCTGCAGTAAAAAGGTTAGAAGAAAGTTAAAGAGTAATTAATACAGTGACATTGCTTGACAATAACTTCCTTGTAGTAGAACTAGACATGGTTACTGTAAAGTGTGTATATGTTTTGTCTTAAGATGTTGATTTTTAATGATAAAGTTTCGAAAAAATATGCAATATAACATTTGGATCACGTGTTAGCTTCGACTTATAAAGGAAAGTAAAATTATTTTAAAACATTGACTGTAGCAGAACCTACCATGTGTCCAATCAATTCACAATTCTATTGGTTGACTTTCTTATTACGTGAGGTCTATTAGGTTTAGTTATATTCTCAACATACTCATGCGATCCAGCAGAAATAGAAACAATAGTTTTCTTTCATTTGAATTGTCCTTCCTATATTTATTTACCCATTCGTTTCTCTAAATTGTGTGTGTGGTATAAACTTTTAAAAATAAAACTAAGCAGAACGTTAACAATAGGTTAACCTTTTATTTCCAGGCTAATAGAAATAGACTGGCAGTCACATCACATTCATCACAACATTCAGCTTTTTGTAGTACCATGTCAATGACATAACTAATCAGTAATACTAATGTTAGAAGTATGCTATGCTTTAAAGGAGTCTGAGCCATATTTGATAAAATTTAATGTTTGACACCTATCTGAAAAGTAGAATCGGATACTTGGTAGTTTGAAAAGAGCGGGAAACTGACAATGTTTCCCGTTGTATTAATACATTAAACACATGTTTGGACTGTAATGCTGACATTGCCATAATCAATTTAGCAGGAGATCGTGACAATTTTTCCAAACACTTGGTGTCATCCCTTATTGTTCAGTGATTCATTCACATTTACCGCTTTATGTCGCTTGGACTCGGTAAAGCATACATATGATTTTGGATTTGATTTAATCCTTTTAAAGAAATGTTTCTTTTGTTAATTTTCTCTCAATAATTTATCTGTATAGATTGTTTTAAAAAATAACTGTAAGGTTACGTGAGATATTACCTTGAGTTCAGTAGGTGTATCCCCAAAACCCCAAACCCCTCCACTTTCCTATTTTTATTTATCGAGTCTGATCCACAGATATACACTGAGACGAAAAGCTAAGCTCGGCAAAGTATTTTAAGCCCTGATATTATTTTACATTGTAAAAACTGTACCTTCAGAGTGTTGGGCATTAAATTCACAAAGCGTTTCAAGACAGAAATACGTGAGCTCAAATCATTCAAAGGCCCTTTACTACCCCCCAAGAAAGCTAATAAATTACACTTTCGTTAAGTGAAATGCAAGAGCAGGGGAAAGTAAACTTAATTTAAAAGTGAATGTTAAGAAAGACACCGATCGATATTTCTAGGAGTAAGCTAAGAGGATTCTTCCATCTTGCCCTACTTTCGTTATAACGTTTCGCAAATCTAATGCACAAGACAAAACCAGATACATGTAACATAATCATTTTCATATATATACATAGCACAAATAGTGTTCCACCCCAGGTTTTTTCACCAGTAAAAGTTGTCTGATAAGAAAGTTGACAATGTTTTAGGACAATCAACTTAGTGATATGACAGAAGCAAATATCTACCAGTTAAACGAAGCAAATTTCATTCAGATAACGTTTCACAACTTTGTGAAATTTGCGTTCATAACATTCTGCTATATTGGTGTCCGGGAATAAGTATTGTTACAATGAAAATTGAAAGTCAGCATGGATTGTTCTAATGTAAGCAGTTCCATTCTTTCAAGTGAACTGATGAAACTTGAGTAACTTACTTTTAACCAAACGTCACTCGTTAAAGCAGTATGAACCTTCAAAATCACATTGTTTGGAAAAAGACAAATTTGAACCAAGTTGCTAAATGACGATATTCGGTCTGTATTACTGTAATGACACCTCTAAATCACAAATATGTGTTTGATTAACGACTCGAACTCATAAAGATATCATAATAATTTCAAAATCGTATGATTATAACCTTTTTATCACTAGTTGTCAACAATGTCAACCAGTTCCTTCCATATATTGCTTGAACAAATTTGTTTCGATGTGTGAAAATCAACTTGGTAACAACATTTTGTTTTCGTCCTCTGAAACCTAATGTTCATCGCATAGTTTCGGCAAAGGAACAATAGTTTTGGGGTAAAAAACCCCACTACTATTGCAAATTCAGTCGTAAATATTTTCTCCGAAGACATTAGTCATTAACTATCCTATCTTGATGCCTTTAGTGTTTAATTCAATACATGTATCTTAAAATTGCCACAGCATCACATTTTAGGTATGAATGTAGGTGGGTGCAACACGTTTTTGACTGTATAGATTGAGCAACAAAGGGACGTCAGTCTCAGTCTCTCTAGCACAACGATGCTTGTGCTGAATTTGTACCCTATATTGTGATATGATGCAGTATAAAGGGTCAGTATAGCTAAGTAAATCCCATGACCAGCACGCTCGGATTCAGATATATCATATCATGGTTTCAAAATCACTTTATCTTCAGTGGAGAAAAGTTGAATCTCTTCATCAACACATGATCTCACATCAGTTCAAGTGAAACAAATATTGCAAAATAAGAAAGATTTAAGGAAAATAGATTTCATAATGAAGCTATTGCTGAAATTCGTATTCAACAAAAATCTCAGAAAAAGATAAAACGTATGTATTTCGTTTCTATTTCTTTAATAAGTTCTTGATATTTTAATTAGCTTCCAATACTGTTTACACTTCTTCCTCGCAATGTGTTTCTCTTTAAATTCAACCGGTATTCGTTTAAGAGGGCATATATAGTATAGTTATGCTGTTTATAATGTCCTGTTTCCGAATTGAGAAACTAATTTTGACACTGAAAGGCAAAAAAGATGGCTTATCATGTGAATAAATTATTTACAGCTGTCCCAGGATCTCATAACAGATCATCCGAAATACACACACATGTAGCAGTAATTCAACTTTACAGGGCGGGGGCAGTGCTATGTTCTGAGTTACCTGAGCCTTTCAAAAATAGAGACGCAATTATTTCTCTGCTTCAAGAATAATAAGATGTAGAGCTCCATGCTTCTATCTTACTTTGTGTTTTTTATCTGAAAACATGTTACTCATCTAGAGTGGACACTTGTGATAGTTGGACACCAAACATGACAGTAAGTATTAGCAACTCTGCTGTAAAGAAGAAAATCAAATACACATGATACTGAGTAAGAATGTTTATGTATTCCTTACGTGTAAGTTATGTGCATTTCTCATCCATGTGATAACAATCGTTTTCTTTCTTGAGTATTTGCATATGATACAATTGCCCGACTATACGTAACAAGTAAATTCTCTCTTCAATCTCTCTGTTCTGTAAAACTTAGTTTGCAGAAACTGAAACGTCTGACTCTTTCGTTCCTCTACCCTTTGTTTGTGGAAAGACTTCCATGAGAGTGCTATACATTTCTAGGTTAATGCCAATTTAATATTTCAATGAGTCTCAAATGTATAAAACAAATCACTCAAATTAGACTAAACATTACAAAAGCATTTCCTATCAATCTCACATTCATGAACATCAACATATCACTCATCCTCGCAGACCTCTGTTACAAACATAGTCATTGTCTCTCCACTCGCTCCTCATTAGATACAGTACATACACGTTTCGGGTCTCTTCATTTGGTTACTTTGAGGTGAGGTGAGGTGAGGTGAGTTGGGGTTTAACGCCGCTTTCAAGAGTATTTCACTTATATCGCGGCTGCTAGTATTACGGCAGGGAGAAAGCCCGCAACGCCACGTGGCTATGCATTGCGGTGAAACCTGCGAGCAACGGCTGGAACTAGCGAACCATGGATGTTGGTCACTTTGAAATTTATATCTTAGTTTAATGAAAACGTATTGACGTATGCTGGTGATTCTTAGTTCTTTGATACCATGGGTGTATTAGGTGAACGTCATTTTCATTTTAAAACTTTAGCACATGGCTTTCAAGGTCTCTATAAAATATAAATCACCACATCTGATTTTCATGAATCAAATGTATGGTGCAGATATTATTATCCATTAGATAAACATTTGCATCATTGCTCCAATTGCAACATTCTACTTTGCCGGTACGATAAACTGATCAAAATGAATCATCATCAATGTAAAAAAAGACCAAATGATCTTTCTAAATTTGATATATAGCCAATTCTGCATTTTCAAAATGTGCTTCGAAATGAAAAAAAAACATACCAAGTAAGAAACGTACTGAAATTGAATCCAGACACATTTACAAATACATGAAAATTCCATTAAGTACCAAGCACTCACATGCATTTTTTAATAATTTATTTTAAATGGAATTTCATACTTAATTTTTTTTACTTATTCCATACATATTTCTCTAAGAGCAAGGAGAATGTAGCTTGTCAAGTTCGTAAATTTTAACCTTTGATACCAACATTTAATCATTTAAATGACATTATATTCAGACAGGCTTTCACACATGTGAGTTGTAGGTAAAGGGTGCAAGAGTATTAGGTTTAATTCACGGACATTATCCACGAGCTATCTTTTGTTTGTTATAAAAGTTAGATGTGAACGGTGTTGCAAACTGTTTTGAAGTTGCACAAATAAAGATTTTCTTCATCAAATTTCACTTTGTGCACAGTAACGATTATTAGAAAGTAACTTATACATGTATGTGAAAACATTACATCAAAGGTTTTTTCAAATTACCGACATGTTAACACTAGGGGAATTCTGTGGTACTCGAGTGCCAAATTCCTCAAAACTCTCAGAATTTTTTGGCTCAGTTTGTGATTTTAAAATGCTAATACAATATATATTTTAAATGCAATGAAATAATTGCTTCTTTTGCTATGTTATACTTTAAGTTAATATAAATATTTAAATATAAATTAAGCACGATTCTGTCTAAAGAGAATTCTCGAATATGTAGTTCAAATGTGTTTTAGTTCATGTTTCAATGTCTTCTTGCATATGCCACTGAAGACACATTACATTTTCACAATTTCAGGACAGAAAATGGTAACTTAATCTGCTTAACCCGGCATACTGTCCAAGGCAATGGGTACAATATAATTGCATTAGATAGCACAGAGGTGACGTGAATCATTTCCTGTACAATTCGTGATGTATATGAAAACTCCAAAATCTAAACTTTTGTATAATCTCATTTCATATACGATCAATTTTATTGAGTGAAAAAATCCTTTAAACAATCTAAATTCTAAATGTGATGAAGTCTTAAAAGCTTTTCAACGTGTTTTCTTAATGGATTTTCCCATAGAAGTGACAATAACAGTTCTCTGCCATCAACTGTTCACATTATTATTTATATATTGAGAAAAGATAAAGTTACTATTTTATTTTATTGTGCAATTGGTAAATTCATTTGGGAGTGAGTGAGTGTTATTTCACCTATATCGCGGCTGCTAGTATTATGGCAGGGAGAGTGAGTGAGTGAGTGAGTTAAGGTTTAACGCCGCTTTCAAGAGTATTTCACTTATATCGCGGCTGCTAGTATTATTGCAGGGAGAAAGCCCGCAACGCCATGTGGCTATGCACTGCAGTGAAACCTGCGAGCGACCCGGTTGTCTTGGTATTGATCAGATTAAAGATCAGAGACATTTGTCATTTTCGTTAGTGTAAGGGGTGGAACGTATTTTCACAACAACATTATTGCTTATTTGTCTTCTTTATCTAGTATGCTCATCATTACATTCTGAAAATCCTTGTACTTTAACAGTTCAAATCAATTCACATTAAGAGTTACAATAAGGCGAAATGAGACACTGGTACTTATTGCACCCAAACCTTACTGCATGTAGAACAGTTCTCTTACTGCAGACAAAGTTGCCGTGCTCCTGGCGGGATTCGAACCTCGGACCTCTTGATCCGAAGCCGAACGCGCTAACCACTGCGCTATCCCGCATATACAAATATAAAGCTGTATAAATTACCATTTTTATATAGGGGCCCTTTTGACTATAGGGGATTCTGACTTTTCTTTTACGGCCTTTTTATCATGTGGAACCAAGTCTTGTTCACATGCACAAAGGACATTCAGGTCTCTTTCTTTGCCTAGTGTCAATATGTCACTAAAATCATGGACAGACACGTTTTGTTTTATTATACCACTTCACCTAACTATGCCAGTAATTGTGTGAAGAGTTTGAAGACTGAAAGAACACCTCAGCATGCCATCAAGTGTGATTGCTGTACAAGATAGACCCGCAGTGACAAAGGAGTGTCGAGAGATCAGAGTGTGCATCTTGTGGACAGTGGGGAAAACTTTCCTTTCAACTGCCACATGTACCAAGCTACTGATAATGCGAGTCCATCTGTCGGTATAGAAGTTAGAAGTTTCTACCTAACTCTGGAGACTTCCACAGAAGATGGATCAGACCAAGTTCCTTAGCAAAGAGGTATATGGCGCTTGAAGCTGAAGAAAGTGTGTTGCATCCAGCAGAACAAGAAATAGAAGTACTTGAGAAGGCACACAGATGGGCAAGCCTCTCCTCGTTTCAAGAGATTATACAAATAGTTTGTACATATAAATATATTTATAAGCAATAACATGTACAGTAACCCATATGCGAAAACACGTCTTAAGAATGTGATGTAAATAAAGTATAACCAATATCTCCTCAACCAAACAACTGAGTAAACAACCATCTTGGCTTACTCTTTATTGATAACTTTACCTAGTGTTGTGTGTTTGTTGTGTTATTATAGTTATTACTACAGTTAAGAATCCCCAATAATCCTAAGACCATCCTAGAATAGGTAAATTTAATTTAAATGTTTATTATGTAGAAATAATTATTTTTTCATTTTTCATACATTCGATTGATACATATTTAATTTGACAGTGATGATTTTCAATCAATTAAATGTTGTTGTTTTTCATTTGAATTTTTGCAAACACGAGGTCAGAAAGTTTACTGGCGGTGTGGTCGACGAACCAAGTGCTCTGCATCTGTGGTTCAAGCAACAGACACTTTCGGAAAGAGGTCGAATTCCGCACAACTATCCAGTAAAAACAGGCTTTGTCATGGCTTCGCTAACATGTTTACAAATGAAAGTGATAAACTTCATGCGATGCTATTGAAGTCGTTAGATAGCTACTGTCTAATTAAGTGATTATGAGATAAAATGGGTTATTTATGCAATACGAGTAAGCTGACATTTAACGGGTGATTGTTGCATTAACAAATCCTGATTCTGATTGCAGGTGAAAGAGGCAGCTTTGTCCCATCTCCAGAGAGGATTACAAATGATCTTCTTCCTGGAGGTATCAAGGATCCTGATGCTCTTGCAAGGATTGCTAACCGATGTAGAGAAAAGATTCAGCCGAAACAGCTTGAACTTATAGGTATTATATCCTACTCGAAAAAACTTTACTCATTATCAAATGAGTCCAAAATAAGACGCAGGTATAAACTATAGCCAACAACCATCTGAATAAGGGGCAAGAAATAGCCCAGAAACATTGTGAGAATCAAATTAAGAAGTTCTTATCCATACGATGTGTCCTGTATTAAACATGTTCATTGATGTATGTCCTCTGTGGTGACATAACAGTGAGGGAAGAGCACCACCTTCTGCATTGCACCTCTCCCTACTTTCACACACATCGTTGGTTTATAGATTGGACATTTAAAATTGTTAAGACCAATTTTATCAATTAACGTCTGTGCATGCTTTTCTAAAAGTTGGAAAGCAAATGATGATGATGCCTCTGTTCTTTTCTGTGATGTCCTGTAGACTGAAGCTGGATAACGTAAAGGTATTTCCAAGCCAAGCCAATGTCATCACTATGGACTTTGAATCTGCCACCTGGCTTTTGGTGTGGTCCTTCCAGGCGAGTACGAGGATGTACATTCCACTTCACACAAGCTATGAGGAGGCAATGCCAAGAGTTGGGGCTACAGGTAAATGCCCTAACTGTAAATCAATCACAAAATTGTGTTCAGTTTTTAGAATATTACATATTATAGCTAAAATGGATGGATTTATAATGAAAATGAAAATACACTCATGTAATCAGAAAATGATTGGACCGCTGCAAAGAATAATGCCCTGAAAAACAGCGTTTCACCTATATTGATAATTTAATATAATATTTGATCAAATCTGAATAAACATCATCATTATTTCCTTGTATGTATTCTAATTTGAATTGCAGAAGACATAATTGACTAATCAGGGTGCACACAAGTTTATCAAGAAAATCATTGCCCTGGCATACCTTCCACACAGCCACATCAGATCCGTATTCATTGCATAAACCAGAAAGCTACAACACGAGGTCTCGGATCACTGTGGCTGTACGTTGACAGACAGAGGATATATTCCCTTTGTCAGGTTGGAACAGAATGCTAAACAGCAGAATAGCGAACAGACACTTGGATTATACAAACTCATTGTGAAGACAAGGAAGCCAGACAGGTTGACGTTTAAACATGATGGGTAAACTGATGCTGTACACAAGGAGAATAGCCAGTAGGACTCAGAAGGAGGTGTTCGCTACCTGGTGGTCTTTTCCCTCGGAACTACTTGACATGTGACATGCTCTTGCTCACATCCAAAAGTAAAGGGTGATATGGGATACACTATGGTGTGAACTTTTACGATTGCAATATTTCTGCTGAAGTACACATGAAAATGACTTGCTTTATCGTATAATTATTATATTTATATATGGGACCCTCTTGAGTAGGGATTTGCGGCCCTTCTGACTTTCTTACGGCCCTTTTGGCATGCGGCCCTTCTGACGAGAACCCTATGTACATCTATCTTCTTGTCTTATTGTGGAACAAGAGAACCTAGCAGATAAACAATGATCACGACTACATGTACATGTGGAAGGTTAAACGCTTTGTTATGTTAATGTTAATTTTTTTAATTTCATGATAGGATACACGCCCTATGCACGTACATGCAAACGTTTAGATAAATTAACACGCATAACACTATTTAAATTGTACAACTCTCTCTTTTATTGCGTAGAGAGAACGTAGAACATAAACAATGATCATGACTTGTTTTGTCTGAAAATGTTTACTTTGTACATTTCACGATTGGATACACGCCCAATGCACGTACAAACGTTTGAATAAATACTGTCTAACTGTTGTTTGTTGCTTTGACATTGCGACATTCACGAATCTTTTATTGCAGTGTGATTATTTGTGTGCGGCCATTTTTATGATTCTCATCATTTCCCATCTTGTACGCTTCAACTTTGTGTAATTTTAAATAGATATTGAACATAGCATGAACAAAACTATCTTAAGAGCTTTTATTTACATTTTTATGGACTGTGGTCTGATCAGTTTTCAATTTGAAATTTAACAGGGCGATAACCTTGATCCCAAAGAATATATAAGCCATACACGTGTAGTGTCAACGACCTACAGGTTTCTTGAGTGAAATGACATAAATAAGGGAAATGGAATTTGATCGAAGGATAAACATGTTAGAACAACTAATTATCGAAAAAAGGATTTAGCTAAACGAGTATCCTTTCCCTTGGTATTTTCACTGTATTTGCAATTTGCAAATGTATCAGTGAAACCTGAACCACTTACTAACGTTTGATTTTAATTTTGAATTAACGTTTCCATTCACTTTGACATCATAATACTATGCAGTAAATGAAATATAGTAACAAATAAATAATCTTTATATCCTCCAAACTGTAACAAATGTTACATATCACAAGTTGCAAATACGCATTGAATCAATGTGCAGTTCCCTTTGAACATAATTGACATTCATAAACCGACACAAATGACATTCTGTTGTATTCAAATTATCCAAAGGTGTACCAAAACACAAAGCAAATTAACAATTATTTTTCATGATCATCAATTTCGCAAAATAACTAAATTAAATCCCATCAAAGAATGTATTAAATATACTATAGTGTTAAAGACGTTTTAACAATACCATTGGCCACTATTTCACATATATACTTTATATATATATGTTATATATATATATATATATTGAAATAGGTATGTGGTATCAAACGTGGAGAAGTGTATAAGTAAATTTAAATAATACACTGAAGCCGTATATCAACTTTCATAATCAATACTTTATATTCCGATAAGCATATTTCTGCTTCTTGTTTCGAAGCTTCATCAGGGAATAATTGTTTGAAGCATGGCAGTAGTCTTATAGTCTATGTACAAATGTCTATCTTGGCAACACAGGTTGCTAATAACGTCAAAGCAATCAACAAGCGTCTTTGAGAGTTATCCCCACTATAATCTGATTGGTCTTAATTAGCCGTGATAGGATTAGGGATTATGGTGTTAACTGCTGTTTAATGAAGGGGGAATTTTTTTTAATGAAATACTGTTCTTTTGTTACTAATTGTGTCGTAATGTCACCTCCATTATTGTATATTTCGTAAAAAGGAAATATTTTGAATGTACCTTTACTACACTGAGATATATGTTTGCTAACTTTTAAGTGTCTTAAATTTTCATCTCTTATTTGCTGTTTGTGCACTGTAACTCTTTTTTGAAGGTTATTAGTTTGTCCAATGTATGTGAGATCACAATTTTCACAAGAAATGACATAAATCACGTTTTTCGATTTGCATGACATATTACTCTTAACATGGAAGTCTTTGCCATTTTCAAAAGTAACTGATGAACCCTCCTTGAGATAGGGACACGTTTCACATCTTTGAACTCATCATATATATATATATATATATATATATATATATATATATATATATATATATATATATATATATATTTAGTCTATTACTCGAAGGCAATACTGAAAGATGCTGAAGTAATTGGGGAAGCATCGCCTAGTGAAAAACAGTTTATCTGAATTAACCTAGAAGGTTTCTAGTACTAATGTGATAGTGTTACCTGAACATACCTTGAACAATTGATTTATGTAGATAATTGCTTTTGATCTTGCTTGCGTTTTTTATGCCTTTCTTGGAATCACCTGTTTAAAAGAAAAGTGCTGTTTTATTAAATAAATTGGCTTCGACATGTACTGTAACATAAAAGAGAGTTAAAACATTTTTATGTAGATTTGACGGAGAGGATTCCTCAACATTATCTCATAAGATTATCTAAGTGTTATACATGTGTAACCTGAAGCACTTTAATGCTATGATTTGTAACTGTAGGCACATAATGCTTCATCAATCATTCATCATGTTTATACCAAGCTCGAAGTCTAATGTTTCCATAATAAAGTATTGTTTTTGTCATCAATTTCTTGGAATCCCGCATTTACGGGCGGTTACAGGAAGACAAGCGGGGTTAGTAGTTTGAAAGACACAGCTACTTTTTTGTACAGTGACATTTTATAAATTATGTTCTGATATACCGATAGTTGTTGGTTCTAATCTTTATTTATGAAACAAGTATTTGAGGTCACACAAATCTATGAAATTATACATTATTATGCATTTCTACAGTCTCTGAAATGTTCTGTAAGAAATGTAATTTCATCCGGCCAAACCAGTTGCATTCCAGAAGACAGATGCAGATAAGAATGCATATTACCTCATGATTTAATTTCTCCGCCTCCTGATGTGATGAATGAAATAATTCTAAAGAACAAATATGTTCTCTTTTATTCTTGCCTTATTGCACTCATGTATTCACACTATGGAACACGGCGCTAACTAAGTCATGTATCTATTGATAGATACCATGTTTCTAGCCTCGTGCTATTGATCTGTGTCTAGCAAGGATATAGACTCAAGATTCAATTTCCTTGTCAAGTGTTATTTCTGTGAACTACTTCTGAAAGACAACTCGTTTATCTGCCCCCACTAGACGTACTATTAATCCTTCTCAACTTATATTCTTCTGAATGTCTTGTGGCCTTCTTTCTTCTTCCTACGAACTTTATTGATATAGTGTATGTATAATGCTTTGACCCAATGAAAGGCCTAGTGGGCTGATGTCTAGAGTCTGTCTGTCCATCCAAGATTCCAGACTCATTGGTTAATGGGAAGTATACATTTTAGATTTGAAGGGGAGGGGAGGGATGAGTCAACGAACTCTTAAACCTATGTTCTTTTCCAGTCCGGAAACGCCTGGAAAGTCTAAATCGTGTTTATAAGTTCCTTGACAAAAGAGGAGCTCGGGGGTTGGCGCTTTCGGCTTCGGATCAAGAGGTCCGGGGTCCGCGACTGGCACCTCAACTTAGTCTATATAGAGAACTGTTCTACATGCATTAAGTTTTGGGTGCAATGCTACAATGCATTTCAGCGTAGTACCACCCAAGGTTCGCTAGTTCCAGCCGATGCTCGCATGTTTCACCGCAATGTATAGCCACATGGCGTCGCGGGCTTTCTCCCTGCCGCGATACTAGCCGAAATACTCTTGAAAGCGGCGTAAAACCCCAAATCACCTCACCTCACCAATGGGGAGTGTAACTTATGGATATGGCGACTCTTCCCTGACATTGGGTTTTTCAGGACTAAAAGCCTTCAACGCTGAAATCGAGTGTACATACTATTTTGTGATTGTGGATTATACATTGTACACTTGTTAATCTTCTGACAAACACTTCAGGAATTTATTTTATATTTCCAAACTTATAAACATGTATAGTGTCATTTTAAAACTGATTATATTTCTTATATTCATGCTAACTGCATGTACCACTACCAAACTAAGATGATGCAGTTTTGTGTTGATCTTTTGGCCACAAGGGACGTAAATTCGATTTTAACATTTCTGGTTTTACTTGAAAAGCTTCACATCTCGTTTAATTCCAAAGTTATGGAAATTGGTTTCGCTTGTTCATGACCAAACCATCCCTAAATAGGATTTTAAATGGGACGGTTATTGTTAATAACCACTGTTACTTCATGTGTTGGAAGCTGGATACATGTCTATACACGACTTGTCGTGTTGCAACAATCTTGCAGTAGATTGGACTAGATTCTTCGAACATGTCCTTTCTTAATCACGAAGTCAAACTCAAACCAAGGGAAATGTCACTAAACATTCAACATTAAATATTGTATGTGTTGCGTACATCCCACAGTGCGGCAAACACTTGTAAATGTGAGAGTCGGTCACATCGAACAGTAAAGCCGTGTCTTTTTACATTCGATGAAAGAAATGAAGAACTGAAATAACAACGAATATGAAACAGTCGACAGGGAGCAAAGAAATGTGATTTCTGAGAATCTAATCTGACAAGATAAATTTGTTCTTTTTCAGCACGACAACACTAATTATTCAAGGGTGAGAACTGATAAGCAATCGATTTAAATAGCTGGTATTTAAACTACCGGCCGGTAAATGAAAGGATATCAACACAAATGCATCCTTTGTGACTTATTAGCCTCATTGCATTGTATTAGATTTTAAAACGGATGTAGTTGTCCCCCGCCGCAAAGCGGAACGGGGGACTATGTATTCAGCGGCGTCGACGTACGTACGTCACATTTCTTGTTAACGCGATATATCATGAAGCAGTTTATCCAAAGTCTTCAAATATGGTGTCGACTTACACTGGGGGAAGACTAGTCGATTTTTGTGACCTCGACCTTATTTTCAAGGTCACCGCGACACTTTGACCACTTTTCTTACTCTTGTTAACGCGATATATCATGACTGGATGGACCCGAAGTCTTCAAATTTGTTGCCAGGCTACATTGGGAGATGACGCAGACACCAGTCGATTTTGGTGACCTTGATCATATTTTCAAGGTCGCAACGACACTTCGACTACTTTGTCTCTCGTTAACATGATGTCTTAATATTTTCTGACAGCCTATATTGGCGGTTTACCAGACACCAGTCGATTTTGATGATCTTTACCTTATTTTCAAGGTCACCACAATGCTTCGACCACTTTTCAAACTCTTGTTAACGTAATATCTCATGAACCCTCATGAAGTTGTCAAAGTTGGTGTCAGTCTACATTGGGGGATGACGCAGACAACAGTCGATTTTGGTGACCGTTCTTATTTTCAAGGTGACTAAGACACTTGACCAAATGATGTTTCTAACTAAACTCAATGTTAACGGCAGGGGACATTGCCATGTTAGTGGCAAACACTTGTTAACATTTGTTTTATAAATCAACAATAACCGAGCGTCTGTACAAAGCATGTCAACTTTCAAGAGTTTGGTCTCTGTTACCTTTATTTTGGACCCCCGAGTGATCAAATGATCAATTGATAACCCCTTTCCACCAAGAAATACTTTACAAAGCTTTCTAGTTCGAATTCCTTGTTATACGAAGTCAATAAATGAAATGGGGTGTTACATGTTGCCCGTTTATGAAACCACGGTCACCATAACTACATGTTTTAATGTAATTGGCGAACGAGTTTGCACAAGATTGCAGCTTTTAAAACATTTTTAGTTCTGAAAATAAGACGAAATTTCTTTCTAGGTTCATATACTTGGAATCATTCTATCTTCCTTAATACAAATGAGTGTACTTTTTCGAGACAGGATTCGAACCAAAATCGGATTCAGGCAACAGCCGCCAGCACTGACTGAACCATCAGTGAGTGAGTGAGTGAGTGAGTGAGTTGTTGTTTTACGCCGCTTTCAAGAGTATTTCACTTATATCGCGGCTGCTAGTATCACGGCAGGGAGAAAGCCCGCAACGCCATGTGGCTATGCATTGCGGTGAAACCTGCGAGCAACGGCTGGAACTAGCGAACCATGGGTGGTACTACTCTGAAATTCAGTGTAGCATTGCACCCAAACCTGACTGCGTGTAGAACAGTTCTCTACTGCCGACAAAACTGCCGTGCCCCTGACCTCTTGATCCGAAGCCGAACGCGCTAACCACTGCGCTATCCCGCCTCTGAAACCAACAGTTTTATCCACGTTCTAAATGAGTGAGCTTCTTGACGTCACAATTATATAGACCTTGTGTGCGATATTAATCACTACATCTTAAACTCACTTATTGATTTTTTGGACATGCTACAGTGTAGCAAACATTTATACGCATTGAAAGCGATTTAAGTTTATAAATGACCACGTTTTTAATACCTAAATAAGCAATGAATATGAAACCGCCGAAAGGGAGCAAAGAAATGTGGTTTTCGATAATTTTATACGACAAGATAAATTGATTCTATTTTCAGAAAGACAGGACATATTACTTAATGGATGAGAACTAGGATACCGTAGCTATAGCTAATTTCATTTGATCTAATATCCAAAATGTGACTTTTCTTATCCATTTATGCATTAAATGATGTGTTTGTCTTTCATATAGGAAAATGTATGTTTCTTTGAATAGTTTTTTTAAAAAAGTTAGAAGCTTTAAAAGCCAGATATTCATCATGTATTCATGGATATAAGAAAAAGAAAAATAAATCGAAGAAATGGGCTTCAAGAGCAAATATTGAATTTGCAATAGTCACTGTTCGTGTACGTTCCTGTACAGTGTGAGCTACTCATACAACTAATTCTACCTTACATTTCAAATGTCTTGTGGGGAAAACGATTTAAAATTGACGTTAAATGAGTGCCAAATCCATTCAATGTTTATGACAGTGGTATCCCAGTTTAAAGCAATTATGTTCTATTGATTACAAAATCTGTAAAATTAAGCATAGTAACCCAAATTCTAGCTACAAATATAGCTGACTATCCGCCGTAGTTGGCAATGCAACATCAACGGAGAATCATGACATAATCCATTGTATGGAAATATGCACCAAGAATGTTTGTCTCTCAGAAACACTTCAATGACTATCGTATAAATTGTGTCAATAGATTTCGATGTAATGTTTTATATTCCATTCCCGATATTATTTAGATGAAAGCAGTTATTTATTGTTTAATTTTTACCTGGAGAGACACGTATTGTTTATTGCCCAAGTGAAGTGTAGATTTCATTCAATTATCAAGCAGCGCAACTCATTCATTTTCACCCTCAGTGCCAATACTTTTTCTTGAGGGGAAGGCACTTGACATCTCATTATTAGAATGACAGATTAAGAGACGATGAATGAATGATACGATGTCAGTAATCCATATGAAAAGAAAATCAGGTGGAACGTGGGGTTTTATAATGTGTTTTCTATTTAGTTATTAGCTGTATCTTGGCAACCAGCTGTTGTTTTAAGCTTTCAGTTAACTTAATTGAATGTCATCACATATAACATAAGCAAAACCTTGCATACTGAAAATGTCCCTCTAACCTTATTGTAGAGCATGTATATGGTTTTGAAAATATTTGAGTATATTGTGATGAAGTGGTCTGGTGGTTTGCTGTCGGGAGGTTGAAGACATACGTTAATGGTTTTTAAAAACTCAAACCCTCACATAAAACTGGGTAGTCATTCCATTGTTGTGATCAACCCTTAACTGCGTTCAGTTATCGGAAAGTCTTGATAACGTTTCTACTAAAATTATCATTCAAATACGATTTCCTACCTCTGTAAGTATTACTTCATGTTTATAACTGTCATTCTATCATAACGGTCAAACTCTAGTTTCCACCTGTCATTCAACATAATTGTTCAATAACTACCACTATGTACTTGTAAATATACCTTGTATAATTCTTTCCATGTTTATCGTCATGCTTTGGGATGACTTTCCTATAAAATCACATGTATTATGTTAATTGTATTTTATAAATCTAACAGAAAGTAGAATTACACTTGCTGTCACATTTAATTTCACCAAAACATTTAGCTCTCTGTCAAATGACAATAAAGGACATAACCAATTTAACAACGCCAACGTTTAAGTACACTTCACACCGTTACGAGACGACATGTTTGATGAATGTTTCATGTTTGCCACTTAATTGAAGAGAACGGGAGATCTGGTAGTTTTAAAAGAGAATTCAACACGCCCGTTGTGCAAGTGAAAGACGCTCTCATAGGTGCATGACTTATTCATGATATCTAACTACACACTAGATGAAAGGTGACAGCCATTTGTTCCAAAATGTACAGAGTGTTTTAGACGACATTGAATGGGAAAACAAACGCCAGATTCATTGCCTGTAGCTGGCATCAATTTAAAAAAAAATATCAAGTAAAACCACAAACAAATATGTGTTTGATCTCTTTCCGTTTGACCTTGAATTATGACACGTGTTTTGTATGCTACGCAGGAGACAATAGAACTTCTGCTTTCAAATATAAATGAAATTTTGACATTTATAAGTTTGGATTATCCACGGGAAACAAGTGGTAATGTAAACACAAACAGGATCCTTAAGATATAGAAGTGAAAATAAAAATGCTGAGAAAAAAAACTGCTTTTATGTGGCCTTGAAAAGACATTGCTGCCTAGGCTGTCAATGAAGTTGATAAAGGAATGGCAGTTGATCCTTATCGCTCATGACAATCAATCTTCACATTTATATATATTCATCCTCCAAATCTTCCAAATGGATCATTTGTATCAGTTCTAGCAGAATCACCTAGCGGTAGAAACATACCAGGGATTTTCTTCCTACTTTGTATCCATTGTATACATTGACTACATCGACTTCACAGGTCTTGGCCTATGACTGTAAGGAGCCTGCAGTATTTCGAATAGGTCTGATATAAATAATACAAATAAACTATATTCAGTTTTTATTTCGGATTTAGTCTCCTTTATTTATCAGCATTTTTATGGTCAATTGTTTTCGCAAATTCAATTAGTATGCATCAATGATAAGCCATTAAACAAGAAAATGTTTATACAACGTTTATACTTGCATGAATAAACATATCAAGCAGTATAAACATGAATTTTGTAGATTAATCAGAGACCTAAAGAGTTTTGGAAAATTCTCACAAAAATAAAAACAATGATTCTAACGAGGTAGTGGATATTGATATACTTTTTGAACATTTTAGGAAAAAGATTACATATGATCTTGCAATTACATGTCGAAGTCAACGACAAACACTATGATGATTTTATACATGTACTTAATAAAGACATCTCTCTTGAAGAAGTAGCTTTTGCGACTAAAATGCTTAAACGCAATAAAACTTCTGGGATTGATCAAATTGAAAATTATTATTTTCATTTGATCTTCTTGGACCTATATTTGTTGAATACTTTAACTTGATCCTATCTACAGGAATATTACTGGAAGCCTGGCTGACGGTCTCGATAAAACTAATTTACAAAGGAAAACGAAATAATCGACCAATCACAATACTAATTATATAAGCTGTTTCGGGAAGCTATTTACAAGTATACTGTATATAAGACTTAACCTTTTTCTTGAAACAAAAACCATATTAACCCTGGCCCAGGCTATTTCTAGGAAAGACCACTCTCCACACTCTTCGTGATGAATATGCTAAACCAATTGTTAAACATTAGTAAAAGAAACTTGTTCTGTGCTTTCAGAGATTTTTCGAAAGCATTTGATAGTGTTTGGAGAGTTGGGTTGTGGCACAAGCTACCTTCTCTGGTGGTAGATTTTTTTAAAATGTTGAAAATATGTATGCTAATATCAGATCATGTGTAATATCCCATAATAATATGTCGGACTACTTCCCATGCTATTCAGGGGTACGACAAGGTGAAAACGTTTCCCCTCTTCTGTTTTGTTTATTTATAAATGACCTGCATGAATTCCTTTCTAATGATGGTTGCAAACCTGTGAGTCTTTTTAACATACCTGATTTTGACATGAACTTGCAATTGTGTATTTCATTTATGATACTACTTTTATGTGGATGATACAGTCCTATTTGTTTATTCAGCACTTGAACTTCAGCGTACTTCTAATTCGTTCTATACATATTGTGACATGTGGCACTTAAAGGTAAACCTTGATAAAACAAAAGTATTTATATTCGGGAGCGGTCCAACACAAACCTCTAAGCTAAAGTTCTTTTATGGTAATACATTGATTGAAATTGTGGATGATTACAAATATCTCGGTGTAACTTTTTCGAGAAACAGAAAATTCAATAAAGCAATTAAATAACTATCAGAAAGTGCATCTAAAGCTATGGTTTGCCTTTTGAAAAAATCGAGAAATTTCCACATACCTACAGATTGTTTACTAAAAGCATTTGATGTTATGATTTCCCCAATTTTGCTTTATGGTTGTGAAACATGGGCTTATGAAAATATACAAATTATTTAGAAGATTCATCTGAAATTTCTTATTTTGGCTTCTGGTTAACTCTACCCCTAACTTGGTGGTTTATGGTGAACTAGGGAGAGTCCCTCTTTATATACTAGCCGCTAAAAGAATAATCTGCTTCTTATATAAATACATCTGCCTGGAACTACACCCATATTGTCAATATTGATTTACAACTACGCACTTAAAAGAGGTATTTTAAGAGAATTAATATGATATTTGGACAAATACCTAATATACTTGGCAACTGTGGGCTAACTTTTATCTTCTACAGCCCTGTTCCTGTTTCATGCCAATGGTTAACTTCTCGGGTAGAAACAACCCTTAAAGACCAATTTTACCAAAATTGGAAAACTGAAATAGAAGAAAGCCCTAAAGGTTTCTATAAAAATATATTAAACGTATTCCGCTTTAGAAAATTTCTTTTCCTGCCAGCTCACGTATAGTTACCACATTTAAAATATAGAACGTGCAACCATGATCTACCATTTGAGGGAGTGAGTGAGTTATTGTTTAACGCCGCTTCTGCAGTATTGCAGCCATTAGCGGCGATCTACCAATTGAAGTTGGCCGTTGGCATGGCATTGACCGTGAAAATAGAAATGCAATATTTGTAAATGCCCGTGCAAGATGAATTGCATCATTTATTTAAATGCCCATGCAAGATGAATTGCATCATTTATTTAAATGCCATGCTTTTCTAGAACAAGGACATTTCCAAACTTAATGACTTTTATAAACATTTTTGTAGACCAAAGCTTTGTTCAATCCCAAAATTTAGCACTGTATCTTAATATTTTTTTTATAAAAATGTGAAAAAGACATATAAATGATTTTTTGTGTCAACTGTTATTCAGCTGTATCCTGAAATGACATCCTATTTATTGTATGTTAATTTTTATGCCCCGTCACCTTGCTGTAATTATAATGTTTTATGTATCATTCAAAACTGTATCTCTACCACCGAGAGTGGTTTTCGAGAATAAAGAGTTAGAGTTTAGCATTATGAAATTGTCATATTAAGCAAATGTCATCTTTATAACGGCGACGTTGATCGCACAACTAACTATGAATGCAACCAATCACGATACTCTATTTCAAGCCGATGAAGCACTCCAATTTGACACAGAGGATACTCTGTAAGAAATTGACTTGAGTAACCTTGAAGGTTGGGTTTTGTCGCCATCTTGGATATTTTGCATACGTGAAATGAAAACACGCTATATTGTACTGATAAAACTAAAGACATACACCGTTAGAGTATTCACATAGTAACACATAACATGTAATAAAACTAATAAACAGTTTGCTGTTATGCTGTAGCGAAGTTTTCCCGACTCGAAGCGTCGATGAATGCCTTCAGTTCTCATTGTTCTATTTTTCAACAAATGTGCGCTTGTGTTTATCAAGTTGTGAAATATAAAGTCAGCAAAATGTTACCTTCATTAGCATCTTTCAATTTCACTGTGTTTTAATCATGTATTGATAACATATATGTGTAAACAGGAATATCCTGCCCAATTTCGTTTCCACAAAAAAATACCCCGATAGAACCCTCCTTTTAATAGGAGATAATGACATGTATCATACTGGAGACCATAAAGAGAATGTAATGGTCTCTGAAACATTTCATCAATTCAACTCATAAATAATTTACCTATGCACATTGCGATACAAATACGTAGAAAACAAACACAATTTAGTGATATTATTGTTCAAGATTATTCTCTTAATAGATATGTCATTTGAAAATTAGTGTTTTTCATGTAAATATATCCCTCTGGTTTTGGTATCATGAAGGTAACGTAACTAAACGTTAACATAATCTTAACTTGAGTTAAATGTTCTTTTTATTAATCCCTTATATTGTACAGACTGTTGACTTTGGAATCCAGAAATCCTTCTTGAGAAGAGCGAGTTCACCAACTCTGGCCCTGTACTACCATCTTAAGAAACTAACCAAATTTCAGTGAAAAGGGGAAAGAAAATTGAATTTAAGTAGTATATGCAACAACAGATATCAATCGATATTTCTGAGAGTTTGGTAAAAGGTGTTTTTCCATCTTGCCTGCGTTTAATGCGAATCTAATCTCCACAATGCACAAGACAAAATAAATGGCACCTTTATCGTATATCGGAATGTGAACATTAACTATATAAAAAGAGCCAAAACGATAGCTCAAGTGTGTCCAGTATCAGAATGATTGTGATCGATTTTTACCAATTATATTGAATAAGATACAGTCTCCAAAAGACGCGGCTGGTATAACGATGTTATCAGCGCCGTTAGGTTTCGAGAAATATACCGTGACTTCATATTCCCAGTAGGGACTTGGACACTTTATCTAAAACAAATATATAGGTTGCAATGATTTATTCAGTAATCAGTGAGATAAACTGCTATACTAATACAATTTCAACCGATGCTCGCAGGTTTCATAACAATCACAGTCCAAAGTCATAATGGTACTGCAGATTTTCCCATGTGATAATATTTGACAAAATGAGGGAGGAAAACTAACAATGAGCGGGGTGTTGAACCCAAAATTGTATGATTACATTCTCCTACATTTATTTCAGTGTTATTTAATTATAATTATAGAAAGATTAGATTAAGAATAATACAACATAAATTTACAAATCATGCGATTTATGAAATTATCTTTCGACAGCAATCTGAAAACTTACACTATGTGAGAATTAGATAAATAACGCTGTATTTCCATTTCTTTTAGATACATTCTCATATTTCTTGAAATGTGTTTTCTAAAGATTAAAACATCAATGTTCTAGTTAAACGGGCATAACTACTACATTTTTCATACTGATGTTGGTTAGATTCTAAATTGGGAAACATATTCTGACATTAAGAGGCAAACTTTTTGTTTGATCACCTGGATAAATCACCCACAGCTGTCATAGAACCACACAGCATATCACCCGAAAATACATACATATGTTGCAGTAATTGAACTTGCATGGCGTGGGTGATGTTATGTTGTGAAACCCCACACAAATAGAAATTCAACTTATGAATTATTTGCCTATTTCTAGCATTAGTTTTCACAAACAGGAAAAGCTTTTTTTAAATGTTTTTCCATGTTTAACTAAATAATATTTCTGGTGCCAGCATGTGTTGCCTTGAGTATCGGAAAAGTATTCTGTTCAATATTAAAATTGTTTTGCATCTGAATACAGTCGAAGTTCGTCTTCACTCAACTGAGGACACATACTTAGAGCCAGTCTCCTGAAACTGTAACTAATAACCAAAGTGTGATTAGATTTTATTCACCATTGAATTTAACACAAATCATTAATGCAATCTGTCAGGGAATACGTACCAAAGACTGTCATTTCGCCTTATTGAAACTCTCAATGTGAATTGATTTCTAAAACTGTTGCAGTACAAGGATCTTCAGAATGTAATGATGAGATTCCTGGATAAAGTAGACAAAAACACTTCTTACACTTACGAAAATGACAAATGGCCCTGACCTTGACCTTGACCTCTGATCAATACCTACATGAGTTTATTTTTCAAATTTCCAATTTATAATGATAGTTTATGTCATTTATATTTACTCTAGAGAGAAAAACATCTTATGACACAAACCCATTATGCATAGCGGCTATAACGGTGTTGCGTATAGAGCAAACATTGCATGGTGGCCATTTTATTGTGAACACCTTTTATTCTTTCCAGTTACTAAAACGACTCCTTTACCGAACCATGTACACTCATTTTTTAACTTGATTTCCCGAAGAGAGAAGGGTGTTTACCTATCGGTGACATTATTGTTCAAATACATTTCCTCGACTTATTTGAGTGAAAAAACGTGCTACTGCCCCTTTAAATGAGTCTTTAAGAAAAACAAATAACCCTTAGACTGAAAACATCAAAGAAGTATGTTCTCTCAATCTCAGGTAATCAGACATAACCATGTCACACATCCTCGTAGATATGTGGTGTCATGTCTGTAGCTACATAAGGTTAATGTGATTGAAGGTCAGGTATTTTCACTAATGACCCCATTGAAATATTTCAAGTTTTTTCGGTTTCATGAAACACTACTGACGTATGCTCGTGATGGTTTTTAGTTTTTAACCATGATGTTGACCGACAAGCACTGTTAAAGGTTGTATAGTATTAACACTTACATTCTGTGGCTCCCAGACTCTCAAAGAAATACATGATATTGTCTCGTTTCATGAAAAGTATTTGAAATTTCTATGTTTGCATCCCCAAAATGTGTTCACCTACTTACGTCTCTTGCTGCAACTATCGAGTAACTTGTTATATCTTTGAGACATCGTAGCATTACGAAAACGAAACCGTTAAGTTTTTGTTTTCACCTCACAATTGATGATTAAAAGTACCTTATCTTAATATAATTCTATATCTCCCATTTACCGTAAATGTTTTGGTATCTCGATAAGTTACCAGGTGTAACAATTTCGAAAACTCTCTTCAAATTTATGATAATAAGTGATAATAGATTTTATATTATACTCACTGTTCTTGCCATGAATATTTTCTAAAACGTTCGATAATCCATTATGGAAAGTGTTATTCCCAAATAAAGGAATCCGGAGTTTAGAAAAACTATAAGTTATACAGGATGCAGCTGTACAATGTCAAAAAACTTTTAAATATAAATACTGGTCGATATGAATTCATTGTATCATGTAAAGACATAACATGTTATATAGCTTCACATGTAGTTGCCATATGTGCATGCATTTGCCTCTCTAAAAAACATGCATGGAAATGATGAAAAACGTACAACATTTAATCTAAAAAATTTTAGCACATGCTTTTAGTTTTCTTTGAGCATTGAGCATGGTGGTTTGTTTGTCTTAAAGTTAAATTTATGACTGAAAGGTGAGATGTATATGTATTAGAATATAAAATGCACTTTAAGTAAGACACACCGTGAAACTGAAATGAACAATACTTTTCCAAGCCCCCGATAAAGAAGCACTCCGAAAATGGCACTTATGATGTAAATGTTTTATTTCATGATGTCAGAGTAAATAGAATGTAAACAACTTGCCAAATCATACATATTTTACATCTTTTACACCATCATGAATCAAATTCGAGATGTAATGTTTGGCAAACAGACTTTCACACATTTGAAGTGCAAGTAAAGGGGCGCTAGAAAGAGTATCATATTTAATTCATGACATCTATCCACACAGTGGCAGTTGGTTTCTACTCGAAAAGTGTTAGGAAGATTCAAAGAGTAGAGTTTGATTCACTGCGATCACTTTAGCTACTTTAACGATAAAGTTTGAAAACAACCTTTAAAAAAGGTATCAACATTGCATAACTGTTCCTGTTTAAAACAAAAATCCCGCTGGTCGAGTGACAAGTTCCAAGGCTACCATGTACAATGAAATTACCATATCTAAAGGTGACCATTAAACATGTTGAACATTTTGTATATTTGAGGTTCTTTTGAATTCTGAAAACTTGATGCATGGTTGCATGTGAAGCTATCAATTCGCAGAGCCAATTGCTGACTTGTTTGTGAAATGACCTTTCTATAAAGAAATACAAATACAAATAAGGTATACTTTTCAAGAAGTGTGCTTTGGAAAAGTTTTGAGAATGCTACAATCAATTTTAAGGCAGAATGAACCCTTAAACCGTATTGCGAAATGACAATGAATGTCCTTACTGTATGTAGTTTGTAACATTAACATTACAATTATTATAAGAATAATCAACGAGTTGCGAGGAATTACGGATTATATGTCCCGAGTTAATTATTGTGATAAACTCCGAGCTTTAGCGAGGAGTTTGACATAATAATTCACGAGGGACAGATAATTCGTAATTCCGAGCAACGAGTTGGTTTTTATTTTTCTTACCCAAGTTAATTTTAATGCGTAAAAATCGAAAAAATAAGACGCCGCATCACAATATAAGATTACACTGTAAAATACAAATTGTATATTCATACGCCATTCATAAACTTTGTCACTACTTCAGGATGCGCGCATCTTGAAATAGTTTGCTACTAACGCTCTTTTTTTGGTAAGATTATGATGTAATTGTTGAACTTTATTCCCAAACGGAATTTCGGACAAAATAAACAACTTGTATTATCGCAGAATGAAAGAAACTTAGTCAAACGTAAACTAGCAATTGCTCAGTTGTATTGCAAAATAGGAATGTAATTACGTCACTACATGACGTCATAAAGTCTTGACGTCACGGCAGTTCAGCCGTCGACTCTTGCATGCTGCTTCGCCTTGCAAATTTACTACTGTAATTATGGCCTCGGAAACATAGAATCAACATGATTTTCTATTTTATATGATTAACTGTCGTGTGACTTCAAATAGGTATGCTCGAATGTTGTTCATGTATGTGATTTAGCTAAAACAGGACAGAAAACTGTAATTCCCATGACCATTATGAACACTTTAATACCCGGCATATCTCAGCCTGCTTGGGTAAGAAATTACGAATATGTACATGTACATTGTATGATCTGCCATATTTCATAAGTTCCTGTTAATTATTACATAAAATTTCCGAAAGATTTGACAAGACCATGTACAGTAGAGGTGAGGTTAGGTGAGTTGGTGTTTAACGCCGCTTTCAAGAGTATTTCACTTATATCGCGGCTGCTGGTATTATGGCCCGCAACGACATGCGAGCATCGGCTGGAACTAGAAACCATGGGTGGTACTACGCTCAAATCCAGTGTAGCATTGCACCTAGTCTTACACTCAGACTATGAAAAAAGTATTTATTCTGAAAATATCACCATTTTATTAAATATTGAAAAGGAGACTGTAAGATATGGAATTTTCATAAAATGTATAAAAAAAGGCTCCTTTTCAATTTTTTTTTTTTTTTTTTTTACAGTCTAAGTGTTAGACTACATTGCACCCAAACCTGACTGCGTGTAGAACAGTTCTCTACTGCAGACAAAGTTGCCGTGCCCCTGACGGGACTCGAACCTATTGTGAACAGTAGAAGAGCGATGGATAGCTGTGGTGCCCACATAAGTTGAAGTTAATGTTGCACTCTCAGATATATCAGGTACCAATGGTTAACGCCATAACCAAAGCATGAATAAAAATGGCATCCAACCTATTAATCATGAAACCCTTTGACCATGTTTTAGCATTGATATTTATATGAAAGTAAAATTTAGCATTTAACTTGTACTCTCAATGTTCCGTGTTTATTTTGTCTGGTACATAACACAATATTAGCACCATGCGTGTATTTGCAATGCATGTACATACTAATGTAATCATTAACATGTGTAAAGTTGGAAGAACGATATACAAAAACTACAATCAGTCACATTTCAATGGAAACAACATAAACAAATCTTATGTAAGCCTCATCCTCAAAAGGCACATCTAAGATCATGGTTGATGTGAAGTAAGCATGCATACTTTGAGAACAAAATGACCTCTTCATACACAAAAGAAGTTTAGTTTCCATGGCAACTGCAACAAATGTTCAATTGGTACTAACAAACAAAAAGCACATATTGGGAGCATCATTAGAATGTGTGTAAAAATACTTTGAATAGTTGAGGAAGATGACTTCCTTCGAAATGTTCTGTGACAGGTTTACTCACGTTTCCATAGAAAACGCTAAAAGGTATGTCTATACGTTTATGGTCTTTCAAACAGAAACCATATCTTGGGATCGGTGTTGTCAGGCGTATCAAGCTTGGTGAAGCTAACATGTATAGTTTTGAAGGTATGCTCTTGAAAATGACTTGTCAGTTATATGTGAAGTTTTTTTTAAACCTCACATGGATTAATTTTATGTTAAATCATACTTCCGGGCGGAATTATTAAAATATCTTACATAACGCTTGTACCTTGATCTCAAATTATGTATGATGCCATATCACCCCAAGGCAGCAAGGAGGCTAGGAACTCGTCAATGTGATTTAATAGTATATCAACCGCAAAAGCCACATTTTCAATAAAACAACAAAAACTGCTGATTTTTTGAAATTTCAAATTTAGTTTAGTTGGCTTCTGGAAACATGATGCATAATCTCTGTGAAGTGAAGATCACAGAACAGAAAGTGATGTGAATGATTTCCAGTGTTGTGTGATGCATATGTCAACACTTAGAATTTTAAGATCTCATAAATCTATGTTCACTTTTACCTCAGTAAAATCGAATTTCTAAATGTGATGAACTCTTAAAAGCCTCGCAAGTCGTTTACTTAATGGACTCTTTGACAGAAGTGACAAGAATATAGTTCTCTGCCATCAAGCATTCACGCTCTCTTTCCTCAGAGTAATGTGAGAAATCCATTTGCCCAAACAAATGACAAAAGTGTTCATTCTCTATAAATTTTAAAGTAAAAAATATACTAAGATATTGAGAAAAAGATAAATCTAGATGTTTCAATTTAATTAATGTAGTTTCCATCCCCCGATGTAAAATTGATACATCCACATAACTAGAAGGCATTGTGTAACCAAAAGGCATGCCATGCTGTCAGGCTGAATAAATTGTCATGTTGACATGCAATTTTAGATTTATTTGATCTACTATTGATTTCAAAATATTTTTTATTTTCGCAACATACAATATTTCACACTTGACATCAGTATATTGTGCTCTTTAGATTTTATTGTCGATGAAAATTATTTATCGATATTTGTCCAAAGAACTTCTGACACATAGACACTTTTTAAAACCTGTCAACAAAGGCAAGTAACTTTTTATAGACAGATACATGCACTTCAACCTTGAGCTAACGGTTGATTGGTCGACATCATTACATATGAAAAAGAATCTTAACGCTTTGGTTACTGATTATAAGATACCAATGAAAATATGAAACAAAAGCTGTAACACATGATTTCGTAGGCTTAGTGTGGTTTCTCAGAGCACATCGATGTAAATGTAAATCAACAGTGTACTCAAAAACTGTTCAGCTTGACACTGGTTGTCTGTTTAGCAAGGGCATAGACAGGAGAGTTAATTTCGCCGTCTCCTTATTTCTTATCGAAATGTTTCAGTGTTATATCGGTTTCTACATGATTGGTTTTATGTATTTAAACCACTGACCCTGGAGCAAACTAAGTCTCCTATCTTTTGATAGATGCCATGTATTTAGTCTTGTAATGTTTATTTGTGTCTAGTAAGGATATAGACTCAAGATTGAATTTCTTGTGTCAATGAATGGAAAAATTGTTTATTTGTCTGATTGTTGTACCTGAATGCCATGACCGTCTAGTGATCTCGTGCTCTCATCAAACCACGCACACCATGAATAAGACGTTGTTATCCATGTATTTCTTTTCATGCTTACATTCTTTATGTCAATAACATTATCTACAATGTATGTCGATTATCCAATATAAAGTATTCTTTCTTGAATATACTAAACATCGCTCAGTATTTGTATTCCTATTAAAGAGCCATCGAGTATGTTGATAGACATACCAGTTAATTACTAAAATCTATCTCATTGAAACATATGTACACTTAATTCTTCGCAGAGTTATTCGACCCAAAATAAGCGAAGAACTAGCACTAATTATATTAGTAAAGGTGTTTTTCAGTCCAAATATAGATCAAGTCTTTTATTTTTAATATCTTGTTATATCAGTATTAAAGCTTCAAACCACTGAACCAAATTCGTATTGTTCAGACCGTATTTAGTACAAACATGAAGTTAATGATATTGTTTCTATACATTGATTTGTAATCAATTAATTGATATCCAATATATTAAATGATTTGGTATATCACAATCATTTAACAAGTATTTCACACATATTTTACGGTGAGCGCAGGGAGAAAGCCAGCAACACCATTGTCACTATGTACTTCGGTAAAATATACGAGATTCAACTGAAACTACCAATGGCAGTGCACTCAATTTCATTGTAGTATTTTATCCAAATTTGACGGCATGTAGAACAACAATCATCTTTTAAGAAATGTGATGAGTGTCCAGCGTTGTTCAAATCTCAGACATCATTATCAAAACACACTAACTATCAACCCCCCCCCCCCCCCCCCCCCCCCCCCCCCCGTATACCAATGGAATAATAATTTTTTTCAAATTTGCACTACCGCACGTTTATTTGATAATTTTTTTATCTTTGACACTTATCCTAATACTACATAACAGGTAAAGTGTCCCGGGTAATGCATCATATTCATTCAAATGAAGACATACAATTAAACACTTGAAGTGATTTTTCAGCAAAACAATTGATAATTGAATGCCTACTCATGAACTAATTAAGTAACACTGTTTCAAATACACTTTGGTGAATCATTGCTTGGATTTTTCCATAAATCGGCTGTCCATGGACATCCAAGGCGAGAGGGCATCAACAAACAGTTTCGTGTTCGCAGATACTTGTTCACGTCGCGACGTCAATGACCTATTGATGGATACGTTTGGTTTTGCTATCCAATATTGTTTACTGATTTCTGTGACAATTCAAAATGTTGTAATTGTATTTATTAAATTCAAAGACAACGTACCTTGAGAAAACTGGGAATACACACAATATGATGATAATATATATAACTTCACGGAAAAATATTTTACATATACATTTTTTGCGATTTAACGATGGTGGAGAACATTCATGGAATTAACACATGTTGTATCATACAAACAGTGAATTGTTTGGATATATGATTCAGGTAGTTGAGTAAACAAACAGGGACAAATTAAAATCGTTTCTCACGTCATCTTCACCCGGTAAGAGAGTGGACACAGCAATTCTACGTCAAATTCAATCACTAGGTTGTGGCAACCGCATATAAATCTTGATGGAGGCTTGTCTGTATATTTGCAATTTGGGGAAAATAATATTGGACATTCCCAACAGATTTGTAGATGAAGAAAAGATAGACTCTAGAGTTATCTGGAACATCTACTTGTCATTAATGAATATCTATGTCGATGATACAAGAATCTTGCATGATGAGTGTGGTTAACACGTGAAAGCTGACAGTTGGGCAACATCAAACAGTAATATAAATAATATGGTCTGTCTATATTTTATTAATCGACCACAATCTATCACAAGCGTGTGTTAAGTATCACAGAACTTGATAGAGTTAAAATGTAATTAAAGACACATATCAGAGTTTCATTGGAAATTTGACACTGGCATGCTATCCAAATTGATTAACAACGACAGTGATTGCTTTTGACCTGAATCGAAGGACTGAATAGCAATGAATAAGGAATGGTCGATAGGAAGAAAGAAATGTGGTTTCTAAGAAACTAATGAGACAATATAAATTGGTTCTGTTTACAGAACGACAGCCCGCATTACTTCAAGCTTGAACCTTGGGATGCAATCGTAAGAATGAAATACAGAAATGTCATAGTTACAATCTTGTCCTTTTCAACTGTCTTAATCATTCTAATTAAAGAGAAAGTGTCTTCCGATTGGCTTAATTTAAATCAGGAAGTCCCTAACGTTTCAATATAAAAAACAGAATTCTATTAAACAGATCACGATGAGAACAGAAAACCGTATGACTGAAGCTTTGTTGCCAATACGTGTTCCCTTTGTTTCTCATTTTACATGATAACATTTTTTGATGGTTGAAATGGGAACTTTAGAATTATTTGTTTTAGTTTTTAGATACTTTTAACAAAAAGCTAATCGTGTAATTTCAGTATATGGACAATATATATTTTTTAACGTAAATTCAGCACAATCGCACCTTCATTTATGACTTCTTAAATCGTTCACAAGATAAAACATCATTACCACAGCATCTTTTTTCAGTTTTTCAACATTTGTTATTACAAAATGCCGCTTCCTTAAGAACCAACCCCACCCAAAACAGATCGAATATATTAAATCACGAATCAGTGTTTGACAATAGTCGTTGAGGACGTTATTGATAGAAGATTTTGTGATAAACACGCTGATAAATTTAAGCATTCAGTGTTAAGATTCTCGATTATGACCTCAAATAATACGGATCCGCAGTGTGCAAAAATGTCATTTTTTTTTCTCTAAATGCATTGAGAAGAGATTGAATTAAGGTCGTCAATTATCATGCATCAATTGTCTGAACTCTCCAAACAAATTTGACAGCAAAAATAATAAGTAAATGTCTCTGGTGTAAAACCTTTACTATGAGCTTTAGAAATCGTTAGAACATGAAATACATCACATAAACACAGTTTGTTGTTCATGAACTCAGCATCCCAATACAGTTGTCTTCTATCACGCTGAAATCAGACTAACTAAAGGTCGTCACTTATCATCCATCAACTCTCTGACCTTCTCAAACACCAGACTTCTTCCCAGGATGTGTCAGTATGTGGGATGCTTTTAACTTCAGGACACATGTATGACTTTAAAAAGTACATGGATTCTAATGTGAGGCTCTCTCGATGTTATCGTCAGGACACATGTATGACTTTAAAACGTCCATGGATTCTAATGCGAGGCTCTCTTGATGTTATCGTCAGGACACATGTATGACTTTAAAAAGTACATGGATTCTAATGTGAGGCTCTCTTGATGTTATCGTCCAACCTCCCGTTTCCTTATAGTACAAGGTCTATGGCTTTGATAACTTGATTTGAAATTAATGTAGTTGTAATTAATCTTTAAAATAGTTTTTGATTTTATGTGAATAACGTTTTTCAAAATAGAAAGAATATTTAATAATGAGCAATAAAATACTGAGAAGTCAGTGAAATAAAGTGTCTTTATTATATACTTACATGTAGCAATGAAATACATACTTATACAATGAAAATATAATCTGTTTCTGCCTAAAAGGAGTAGAAAGTCAAACTTCCACTGCAATGAAAATTCACCTCATACTTTCACTGCAGTAACAAATGTGTGAAATTATTCCGCAATTACTGTTCATGATTATCCTCCTTTGAAACATAATTATCTCCTCTGTAAAATAGTTACCTCCCTTGCTTTCTCATTCTTACTATGAACGACTTGTTGCTTTAATTTAAGTAAATGCCGTTTACCTTTTGCGATGACAATATCAAATTTGATATCAAATAACATTCATGTATTACCTGTTTGTTGGACAGTTGTTCTTTTACTCGCGAAAAGCTTGAAATAACGTCAAAATACAATCACATGTATTTCATTGTTTTGTTTGTCGAGTATCATTTCTATCTCATCTCGTGTAGTTAGAAAATGGCAATATTACCCATATGGGCTAGGATACACAGGCGATTATTTTTGTGATATTCGCACATGTGCTCTTTAGTGATTCTCAACGCTGATTGGTCAGTAGCCAGAGAATGTCACGACGATGGTTTGACGGTACTACTTTCATGTGTCATTGATAAATAGAACGTGCCGAACTCGGTCACACATCTCGATTTTAAAAACAAAAAAAGAGATCAAGAATATTTACAATATTTAGTTTATTTCATGTGCTATATTCGATATTTTATAACATTTTTGTTTATCTACATTGTCATTATTACTTTAATTGACACGTTTTTGACGATTATTTTTAACAATTTCAACGGCTTCACGTTGTTGTCGTTGTTTGTAAACAAATATGGCTGCCAACAGAGTAAAACATGAACAGTACCGAAAACGAGAATGTTCAATAACTAAATAATTAGATCTACCTAACCATCAACGAGAGACAATCAATTGGAGAATCTATGCACTATTCGCGTTTTTTCTGAAGCAGAATAAGGGTGCAGAATGAAACCTGTCGTTTGACATCGGGACTACAGTTTGCGGTTCAATCACGCCACGAAGAATCTTTCACCAGGGCGTCCCTTTGCACGCAGTGCATCTACAGTCGGCATCCATTTTGATAAATATTTCCACACACTTCCTGGGTCCAATGTTTCGTTGTTGTAATCGTAGATCTAATCTCCATCGACTTTACCGTCAGTAAACGTCCGATTAGAGTTATCGTTCTTTGTTGTGGATCTACGTACGGCCGACATGACGTGAACTGAACCACATTCCTGAGACGAAATGTTGATCAAACTTCAGATTAGTTGACCCTCTTGGCATACAAATTTGATTTTATGTATTCGTTGTAAGTTCTTCTTGTGAGCATTGCTACTTATATAACCGTTGTCGTTTTAAAAAATTGACAGGTTTTTTCCAATTTTAGGTTCAACGCTATGTTGTTCAGTCACTCGGACACGTCAGTCATTCATACTGTGGGTACGGCAGTTAGACGCCATGATGTACTCATTAAAATAGTATCAGGTTGTTTCGTACATGTATTACTAATGTAAATGCGCGTCATATATGACAAATAGTTTATGGGGCACTCAATCAGACCAATAATGTATTAGTTTCTCGTCGTTTCATTAAAGAACTATTTTGTATAGTGTTTGACCACTGGAGATGTTCGATGTAACACGCGCATGAATACAAATCAGCTGATCAATGTCACTTACTACAGTCTCAAAAAGAAACGTTTGTCGTTCGTAAATGTGTATTTTAATTGACTGCAATGGGTAATGTATAAAATAACCAACTCGGTACGAGTGATTACGGTAAATATGCACTCGTCGAAATGATGTCGAGTCGAGTATATGCTAACTCCTTTATCAGGTGGAATGTTCATATGTATACCACTTCTAAATGCCCTTCTAAGACATGAACAGATAATGTTTCAATAATTACCAAATCAGTTAAGTTGTGTTTAAGAGACATGGCATAACTATGTTTCAAACGTATCTATCCCTCTTGAATTAAAATGCAGTTTTTTTGGAATGGTTTCTTTTGCCCTTGAGTATATATCTCCTGCACTGAATATTCCAAAAGTATAACAACTGGTTAACCAGATTTCAAAACGATCTTTTTAAAGCCCTGTTTTTCAGAAACTTAAACAGATAACGTTTAAAAATTTACAATTAAGTTTAATTTGGTTTAAGAAACAGAAACGAACCTCTGTTTCATTAGGACCTATCCCTCGTGGGTTGACATAATTAACATTTTTGTTAGTTTCGTTTCTTTTGTGCTTGAGTTTATATCTCCAGCAATGAATATTCAAAAATCATAACAACTCAGCTCAAGTCTGAGGGTTGCATTCAAATACCGTACTGGAATAATGGAATTTGTACCGCGGTGGCACAATATTACGTTTGTTTATTATCTAAATGACATTTGTTTCTATTCATTAATACTTGCTCGTATTGTGATATATTTTAAACACGAATCTATCCCTGTCCATATGGAGATCCATTAATGAAACAGCACAGCCATATTTAAATCATGAAATATCACGAACATCTTCCTTCTCGAAATATCTACAAACATCCGTTTAATGTACAAGGGCGGAAATGAAGTCAAGAATAGTAATTTAGATCCAGACGCCATCATTTAAATGTCTGGAAAGATGTTATTTACAACACTGTAATCACTTCTCAGACTCAAGACGCAAACTGCTAATCAATTTCAGAACTTACATCAGTGTCAATAGTCATACTTTTGGAAAAGATCTCACTAATGCTGAAATTCAAATAACCAAAACGCTGACGTAGGTACAATGTATTTATGTATGTTGTTTAACCGGATTTCTTGGATGGAAGTTTCTGCTCCGTGTTTCAAACCAGATTTATTTCTTGTATATTATAGGATGAATTTCAAAGTTAGATTGTTGGGCTTTAGCAGAAAACGAATATATGACCTATGAACTGTCCACCTCTTCGTACTATTTCCCACCAATTTCTAATGACGGACATCTGCTAATTAATTAAGTGAACACTTCGCCAAAATGCAAAGGCCAATTGCAAAATGTTTAGATTATTAACAGAAGGAGCCATTATCATACATCCCGTTTGTAGACTTCATCAGAAGTGTTTATTTTATCTACATAACTATATGGATGAATATATTTCCCGCAGATTTCTGTCTTCAATTGTTTAATAGTTTCGTTTTTTTTTATAACGTACGTTTCGGAAAATCATATGATGAATCTTCATGATATGTAAGAATAAACATTAGCATCTCCCGCTGACTTCTGCATGGAATGTGTAATTTCTTTATCTATCGGTTCAAGGATGCTCGTCTTTCTTTAACATGTAAGGAGTCCGGTATTTAGAGATTCCGATTGGAATCGCGTTTTGGTCTTGATAACGCAGTGTGACTTCAATCGAAGGAAGTTCGAGTTAAAATCCTGCCAAAGGCTTGGCAACATTGTCTGCTGTTAAGAACAGTTCTACATGTACATGTATTTTGATTTGAGTACAATGCGGCATTACATTACAATGGTATAGCGAGTTGTTTCCTGCAACAATACTATCTTGTGAACGTTAAAGGAGAACTACAGCAGATTTGTTTACATTCAGATTATTAGCCACAAGTATCATGACACTTTTTGGAGGTAGTTTTATAAAATAGTTCTCAATGATTTGCACAAAAGTTCTTGGAATTTCCTAAATAAAATAAATGAATAAATCCATAATAATTATTCTCATAAAAACCTTCCAGTTTGAAAGTTTTAAAGTTTGAAAGATCTGTCTGCTTCTCCATTAGACAGTATATCATTTCTACTCATTCAAGGCCTCTAAGGTGACTTTCTCTAGTTTCAAGCAAAGGCAAAATGTCATCCAATCTTCGAAATAAAAACAGAACGTCAGGAAAATAACAGGGGAAAAAATTATGCATCTACATACATATTCGTCTCTTTTTATCTCATGCTGTTATCGCGCGTTCTTGAAACATTCTGTACATTGCTAATGTCAGTCCATAGTGGTTTGTTTAGGCAATCTGCAGGAATCAACATCAAACAGCGTCATTGAATAACACATCAAAGCATGTAGTTTATACTGTGTAAATAACATCATTTGTATCCCGTGGTTCTGGGAATGTTGGTTTTTCACTGCTTGTCTATGATATCAAGTTCATATGTCATGAAGACACTAGGAAACTTAACGATTTAAAGGCGATGTAGTAGTCTCGCTGAAATGAGGTGCTCTCATCAAAAGTTACAAAAAGTGTTACAAATGTCTCAATAATACTCATGAATAAAAAAGAGATCTAGAACGATCGTACATGGTTCGGTTAAGCCATTTGAGACCATTTCCCTTCGAGCGGCCATTTTAAGATGTGCACATTAAAATGGCTGCTTGAAGGTAGTAGAAATTGTCTCCTTAGATGTCTCAAAATGTTCTTCCAATACGAATAACCTTTTTCTATGGATACGGCTTATTGGGTCATGAGATGTTTTACCCTCTAACGGAACAATTTATTATATAAACTTTGATAATAAATAACTTGAGAAAACATAATATGCAAAACACGTGATACAGCGCCTTAAAGCATATTCAATAATAATTCAATCATGTTTTACAAAGTGGATTCAACTGATTTGTTGATTATTTGATACATACGGTTCCAAACCAAAAATCTGAAATGTCACCAACTCTTCAACTCATAAAGGGGTGAGCAAAATATGGTACATGAATGCATTGTACCTAAGAAAACAAGATTCATTGTTCTTCAGTATTATAATGTAGGAGAATTTTTTTTCAGAAAATATTGTTTTCTCATGCTTTCCACGTCTAAAGGACCATCAAAGAGTACATTGGTACATATTATGGTTACCAATAATAAGAGATATGGTTTGAAAATCCCATTACTGTTATCAAAGTCCAGATGAAGCGTATTGTAAAGGAAGTGACAGTAACTTATTTAATAGAAAATAGGTTACGTTTAAAGTTAACCTGTCTCAAGCATGAAATAGTTTATAATATATCTATAATTTTGTAATTTCATGCTAAAAATTAAAATCTAAAATTTAAGCATATTGTTTGTTATATTGTTTGACCATAGCCCAAGGGATAAACACTGAAGATTTAAAAAAGGTAATAAACAGCATAGCAGTCGAAAGTTTCTAGAGATGCAATAAAAGCAAGGTATGTTTCCTTATAATTGAATACGGGGTACCTCTTATTTTAATAGATTGTTATTGCAAGGGTTTAGATGTTTAGATAATCGAAACTCCATTGTTGGCATTATGAGTACATATTCATTAGGACTAGGCAATTAGCAAGTAAGAATCAAGTTTATCCGTTGGATCGCGATTCATGTCAAAATAAAATCCACTTGTAGAGGATATAATGTATCCTATTACTGATTTTTTCGTCATGCAATGAACATATATTTATCAGATGGATGAATATTGAATAAAGGATATCAAATCGTCAATAATGGAGCCATTTGATTAAGGTAGAACCATACTATTTTAATAATTGCAGTTGGTGTTGTGCATTGAATGTAAGGCATGCCTGCTATCACAACCGTTCATATTTTCACTTTATCACGCAGTAGATGTAATATGGGAAACATTTCCACCATAAGCTACATGAAGTACATGTTGTTCATTTGCTGTTGGATGATATGAACGTTTGTGTACGTACAGTTAAGGTCCAATGTCTACGTAGATTTAAACCAGCTACATGTATGCCTCCTTTAAAATATTTCTATCAAATCAATGAAAATTAATATACATTTTACAATAGAATACACAAGATACATCATTATAAGTCACGCATTTTCATTGTATGGTTTAAGTTCTTTAATTGGTCTCTTTTAGACAGGGAGTGCCTATCCTTTTCGAATTTTCGTTGATTTTACTTTAAAGACAAACACTGCAGTTAAAGAGAGATACTTATTTTCAACATAACAAACTCAACCTTGATTATCTGAGTAATTCACGTTGCGATTGCATATTTTATAAGAAACCATGAAAACAACTTATTCCAAGTACGACCGGTTATTTGTTCCAGGAAACGAAATGTCAAAGAATACCTCTGGGTATTCAGTACATTACATTACATTACATTACATCGCTTAGCATTTTATATAATAGTTTAATAGAAATCTAAAGGCCCAAGAAACTAATGTTCCTTGTTCAAAACCCAGTGTTTGTCACTTCCCACGCATACCCATGCTCAGTGTAAGTGGCGTCAACATCTCCTCCGTAGGTGTCAAATTAACTTGACATTTCGCTCATCACTATTTTTTGTTGTTGAAGGAAATGACACCGACTGAATTCTATTTTCAGCGTGTTGCGTGTAATTTACTCCGTCAAGAATGGCTTATACTGTGGTATGCATAGGGATTAATACTTAGATTCGTGATTGATTCTCCAGTAGATATTTTTTTAAAATATACTTTACCCATGTTCAAATATCAATCTCAATACAGATTAGATTTTCAACTAAAATATTATGTAAATGTCCCGTTCTGGTATGTAATTTAATTATCATATTTCTTGTGCGAACTGTGCAAATAAGCCACATATTAGTTTGAAACATCAATCAGCCAGAACATAAGAAAAGTTTAACACTGTAGTTCAAAACGTTTGATACGTGTAATTTCCTCTATCAATATACAATGTAACCAAGTCTACTTAATTAAGTACGGAATAATGAGTGGCAAAACGCAGTGGTTAGCGCCTTGGACTTCGAATCAAATGATCCGGAGTCTGAATCCCTAAATAGGTTCTGCATCTTTACCTGCGTTAGTATTGTGTTGTACAAGCACTAGGTGTTTATGCAATGTTACACTGACATTTAATGCAGTTTTCAGTGCACCTACACTAGTCTATCCTGCTATTTATAACGACAACAATGTTTTAGGATTTCTCTCCCTAAAGTAGTAGTTTAAGCAACGGTATAGCATTTGATATCTTCTTTCCTGTTAGGAAAAAACTAAAGGTATATAAACACGTATTCAGATGATTTAATTTATCATCCAAAACTTTATCATCCAAAACTTGCTCCCACAGTAGATATCACTTGTGTGAGAAAACCAAACCAAAAATCTGAAATGTCACCAACTCTTCAACTCATAAAGGGGTGAGCAAAATATGGTACATGAATGCATTGTACCTAAGAAAACAAGATTCATTGTTCTTCAGTATTATAATGTAGGAGAATTTTTTTTCAGAAAATATTGTTTTCTCATGCTTTCCACGTCTAAAGGACCATCAAAGAGTACATTGGTACATATTATGGTTACCAATAATAAGAGATATGATTTGAAAATCCCATTACTGTTATCAAAGTCCAGATGAAGCGTATTGTAAAGGAAGTGACAGTAACTTATTTAATAGAAAATAGGTTACGTTTAAAGTTAACCTGTCTCAAGCATGAAATATTTTATAATATATCTATAATTTTGTAATTTCATGCTAAAAATTAAAATCTAAAATTTAAGCATATTGTTTGTTATATTGTTTGACCATAGCCCAAGGGATAAACACTGAAGATTTAAAAAAGGTAATAAACAGCATAGCAGTCGAAAGTTTCTAGAGATGCAATAAAAGCAAGGTATGTTTCCTTATAATTGAATACGGGGTACCTCTTATTTTAATAGATTGTTATTGCAAGGGTTTAGATGTTTAGATAATCGAAACTCCATTGTTGGCATTATGAGTACATATTCATTAGGACTAGGCAATTAGCAAGTAAGAATCAAGTTTATCCGTTGGATCGCGATTCATGTCAAAATAAAATCCACTTGTAGAGGATATAATGTATCCTATTACTGATTTTTTCGTCATGCAATGAACATATATTTATCAGATGGATGAATATTGAATAAAGGATATCAAATCGTCAATAATGGAGCCATTTGATTAAGGTAGAACCATACTATTTTAATAATTGCAGTTGGTGTTGTGCATTGAATGTAAGGCATGCCTGCTATCACAACCGTTCATATTTTCACTTTATCACGCAGTAGATGTAATATGGGAAACATTTCCACCATAAGCTACATGAAGTACATGTTGTTCATTTGCTGTTGGATGATATGAACGTTTGTGTACGTACAGTTAAGGTCCAATGTCTACGTAGATTTAAACCAGCTACATGTATGCCTCCTTTAAAATATTTCTATCAAATCAATGAAAATTAATATACATTTTACAATAGAATACACAAGATACATCATTATAAGTCACGCATTTTCATTGTATGGTTTAAGTTCTTTAATTGGTCTCTTTTAGACAGGGAGTGCCTATCCTTTTCGAATTTTCGTTGATTTTACTTTAAAGACAAACACTGCAGTTAAAGAGAGATACTTATTTTCAACATAACAAACTCAACCTTGATTATCTGAGTAATTCACGTTGCGATTGCATATTTTATAAGAAACCATGAAAACAACTTATTCCAAGTACGACCGGTTATTTGTTCCAGGAAACGAAATGTCAAAGAATACCTCTGGGTATTCAGTACATTACATTACATTACATTACATCGCTTAGCATTTTATATAATAGTTTAATAGAAATCTAAAGGCCCAAGAAACTAATGTTCCTTGTTCAAAACCCAGTGTTTGTCACTTCCCACGCATACCCATGCTCAGTGTAAGTGGCGTCAACATCTCCTCCGTAGGTGTCAAATTAACTTGACATTTCGCTCATCACTATTTTTTGTTGTTGAAGGAAATGACACCGACTGAATTCTATTTTCAGCGTGTTGCGTGTAATTTACTCCGTCAAGAATGGCTTATACTGTGGTATGCATAGGGATTAATACTGAGATTCGTGATTGATTCTCCAGTAGATATTTTGTAAAATATACTTTACCCATGTTCAAATATCAATCTCAATACAGATTAGATTTTCAACTAAAATATTATGTAAATGTCCCGTTCTGGTATGTTATTGAATGATCATATTTATTGTGCGAACTGTGCAAATAAGCCACATATTAGTTTGAAACATCAATTAGCCAGAACATTAGAACAGTTTAACAATGTAGTTCAAAACGTTTGATACGTGTAATTTCCTCTATCAATATACAATGTAACCAAGTCTACTTAATTTAAGTACGGAATGATGAGTGGCAAAACGCAGTGGTTAGCGCCTTGGACTTCGAATCAAATGATCTGGAGTCTGAATCCCTAAATAGGTTCTGCATCTTTACCTTCGTTAGTATTTTGTTGTACAAGCACTAGGTGTTTATGCAATGTTACACTGACATTTAATGCAGTTTTTCAGTGCACCTACACTAGTCTATCCTGCTATTTATAACGACAACAATATTGTAGGATTTCTCTCCCTAAAGTAGTAGTTTAAGCAACGGTATAGCATTTGATATCTTCTTTCCTGTTGGGAAAAAAACTAAAGATATACAAAAACGTATTCAAATGTCTAACCTCTATGGTAAGAACTTTTTAGTCGACATGATAATTCAATATAACAGTTCGTTGATAGTTAATATACATGTATCATTACCATCACGATAGTGAAATTGAAACAGCATCCTTTTACACAATGCATTCACAATGTCAGCTTGGTTGAATAACAAATACGAGTAGAAGTCTATAATTAACCATTGAACGATGCAGTTTACTATTGTAATAAGATAAAATAAGAGAAGACAAGGATATTTATGGAACATCATATGCTTGATAACGATATAAAAACCTATAAGAAACTAAACTATGACATATTGATTTCGTCTTGAAATACGAAAAGGAAATAGGGAGTTGGAAAATACATAATACAATTGAAAACTGACCCTGGTAACCTTAAATGATGAGCCAATATTAATGTGGTTGCTTACAACCATGTAGCACGCATTATTGAACCTAAATTACACTTGAAAGTCACCTCTATATATTCTGAAGAATATCGTGGACAAAATACGAACATAAAACAACAACATGATGTTGCGCAGATTCAGATCTAATAGGATCAATTGGTTCTGATTACAGAATAATTGCAACATGTTCGAGAGCTAATAAGAAGATAATCAAGATGAATTGATCTCTTATGTTAACTTCCGGGTCGATTTATAACGTCAAGTGGCCTTCAGATGTAAGAAACTTATCTTGCGTGTATTTTATCAGTAGATTATGCAGACTTTATTGGATTATGTAATTCTTTTTCGCTACGTGTACATGAGGATCGATGTTATGTTTTGGAATGTAATTTCGTTTTTCAGAAATTTCGAAAAATAAATTGTAGACTTTCCTTTCAAATTTGCATCGTTTCGTATTTAAACCCCTTCAACACTACACTAATTAAGTTAGATTAACAAAAGAAAATATAATATGAATCACTTACAAATTGTTTTGTTATTACTAACACAGGTCAAAGGGGATGGAATCCGCCAAGCCGTGCAGTTGGCGGATCCGGCACGATCCGGCACGATCCGACAAGGCGGAATCTACCCCTCTTTGTCCCGTGTAAGATTTGTTATGTGATTGAGCTTTGTACAGCGTCCATTAATTAAACATGTTTATATACAAACTATATAAATTTACATGCAACCAGAGAACTATTACGAACGCCTAATATCATGTTACATAGTCATCTAAGTGTTGCTGATTAGCTGTCAGAAGAATCCTGCATGGAAGTCTATGGGGTTGCAGCTGCTGCTATAAGGTAGAGTATCTCATATCCCTGACCATAACGTTCCCACATTTGCCAGAACCACAGGGATGCTAGTAGATGGGGATTATATATTGCAGATTTGCTAAGGAGCACAGAGACTGGACCCTTAACAATCTGTTTACAACTTGTAAACTGTTCAAGTTTGGGATAACACAATATTAAATACAAGTAGTACAAATTCTTGTATATTTTTCGTGTCGGCCATCCGCCATTGGACTGTTCCAATAGCTTACAAGAAAAAAAAGAAAAAAAGGCCACGGCGGGCGATCCGCGAATAGGTAAGCTGTGGGTACAGCCAGTGCTGGTGATTGGTGGTTGAGGGTTAGGGTTAGTATCCAAAAAAAGACGAAAGACCTCCATCCCGAAAAGCATTAATTTGTTCTTTATCTAAATCACATGTATTTCTATTACCTTCCTTATCTCTAGAAACAAACATCCTACAAACTAACAAACAAACAAACTACTGTGTACCATCCTTGGTCCCCTTGGCTACTGGGGATTATGTAGATTTTAGATTGTTCTCTTTACAAGAAATAAAAGCTTTACAAAGCTGGAATCTGAAGAAACCTTTACCAATGTGGAATATACATATTATTATATAACTAGATCTGTGAAACCTGGAAAACAACTTCAGTGAAATTGATGTTATGTGCCTGAGTGAATCGGTAAGTTTGTTCGCTGTGTTAAACTGTTCTGCATACAGTAACATAATGAACCTCAATTCGTGAGGTTCACATATTTTCGTGATATTACATACCCTAAAATTGGTATTGAATGTTTTCCTCCTGCAAAAATATCAACGGTCCTTTAAGTGAAAGTGAATGACCCTTGAAATACTCGTTAAACTTAAGTTTTACTACACAGATGAACCTTTCAACCACATTGTTCCAATGGTATTATTTAGAGACAATGTTAAAGGTGACCTAAAGTCATAATACAATATTCTTTTGGGGAACCCTTATATTTATCAAACGTTAAGCTCACTTTCCTAGCAATAAAGCAATACTCAACACTTCTGAATGAGACCTGGAGGATTGCATACAAATTTGTACATTATTTACATTTAATTTTGTTTTAGGGCATCTAAAAGTATATGTATAATTGTATATTTTACTCAAATTTCAAAAGCTACATTATGAATATACATGTAGCACATATTAGCTCTTTGGAAAAGGTTGGTGATCTTACTCAAATGTAAGTATTAGAAGTCCTCTTGTACGTCCCTTAGCTTGTTTACTGTGATGTGAAATTTCTGTTACTAAAATAAAATTAGCACTTACATGTTCATGTAGTTTCATAATTCATTCGACCTGTCAGAAGAATTCTACAGTGAGCTGTAATATATTTGAGCTTTTGACGTGGTGTGTTATTTAATCTCATTTATTGGTACATCCCCATAACGCCCACTTCGTTTAGTTAGTGTTTTATTGTGCTTAATGAACTGATGCTGAAAAGTGAATTAATCATTTTTAACAACATTGGGTCTTGCAGAAATCATGTATTTTAGCTGTGCTAATTGACATCTATTCGTATTTGCATTGTTTTCTTATGACGCTTCATTGGATTAATATAAATCTTCCGTCAATAATGGTGAAAATGTACAGGTAGTTTTGCTTGGTGTCATTAATGTAATTGCCAGTCCTGGGTTTACTGATGTTTTAGACAGCCACGTAACATAACGTGTTCATGATATGTGTGTTGTAAGAAACTACAACAGTCATTCCTTGGAACATCCTATGTTGCACGTTTGTAATATACCAGTATTTTCGTTGGCCTTGTAGGTTTGAGGCTGAAACACACATTTGCGTATATACTATTGCGTTTAGATTATTAAGGAGAGGTAGCAGTCACTGCAATATACACCATTTTTATCCTTTGTCGTGCATAATTTGTGTTCAAAGAACGAAAGCCAGAGAGAGTATGTATTACTAATCCACAGGATGCTAGCTTTGACCACAGAGCCACACTACACATGAGGGATCAGAATAAATGGCTTAATGATTGAGGTAATTAAGAACATAATCTATGAATAAAAAGCACATTTTTGAAACTTAGAAATATAATTTAGAATTATTTTTAAAAATAATTTATTGATAGATAATACTTGACATAGAATCCTACAAGTATCTCACTGTGAGTGTCATGTTAAATTTAAATCTTTTGTTATTATAAAATGTAGTGACATTATGACAGACAGCGAGGGAAGTGGGAGTTGAAAAGAAGGAGACACAGGAGTGGTGATAGTAGAAGTGGAGGGATGAGGTTCCTTCGGGTTAGGAGAAAGAGAGAAAATCATTGACAAGTGTGTCAAGTAAAGACATTCAGTCCATCAATATTACGTTGCTGGATATATTTGGTTAAATACTAAGGTCACAAAATGTATATTCAACCTTGGCATTGGGTTCATATCATCAGCACAGAAGTTCAATTGGATAAGTAATCGTCTTATATAAATCAAAATTAACAATTGATAGCCGTGAGTAAACTTTTGAATTGAATGACGATTGAAAAAAATAGAAATTAAAAAGGCATAAATTAAAACTGACATGATCAGGAACAGAATGCTTATAGATAAATACATGCTGGATAACAATATAAGGATCTATACCGAAACATGACCAAATAAAAAAGTTGATCATCCATTAAATGTCCTTGTCTGGCTACATGTTTACAGTTTGTATACATATTGATTAAATGAAATCTTCCTCTCAGCACCTAAATAACAAGACATGTTGAATAAGAGACAATCTTCATAAAATTTGAGAGTTCGGAGATGTCTTCAGTAGGTGTCTGTTCTTAACTGTTCATGTATGAACGGTTTGCCTCAGGGGAGCACCAAGTACGTCCTAAGCTGAATACTGTCTGGGGATGCCCTCATTGGATATAGTCTATGAGTTCAAGTCTGGAGACACGCAGGAGATGAAAACATAACGAATATAACGAAAGTGATCAACTTTGAATTTGCGTCTTTATATCTGTCAAATCTGTCAAATCTGGCTTATTTTTTGGTCCTATATATCGATACAAAATTTAATTTTTCGAATTGTTGCAATAAATAAATATACTACTTTGAGTGGCATTTTAGAAGTTGAAAGCCAAATAAGGACACATGTATGGATGACAGCTTCTTTGTTCGGAGAATAAAGAAGTTGTCGTCCAAACACTTGTCCTTATTTGAATAGATATATATGACTTTTATTCAAGTCTGTTGGAGTCTGAGTATATAAACTGAAGCATAAAACCCCCAAGAAAATTGATATATTCCACTCTATAAAGGGGCAACCAACATAATATATCCAAACCTTGGAGAAAAGATCGTGCAGATAAGTTCTGTTGTATTGTGCCATACTCAAATGGATCTTAATTCTTTTAAAATTTTAAACTAATTGAAATCGACTGGGGTGTGTACTTTCTATTGCCGGGTAGTTTACGTCACAAACTGGCATCATATTAATCCATTGATTTGAACTATATGCACAGGAAATTGATGCTGATAATTATATTTCTCTTTTTTGAATTATATATGGAGAAATTGTGTTTAAAATAGTGGACATTCTTGTGAATTGACTGGCTGAATCAATCGGACACTGAGCTACCATTCATATTTCACAATGTGTCATCTGGTAGAAAAAATATATGATAGTGATAGTGAGAGGAAGCTTTAGAACCTGTGAACTTTCAGTTGAATGTAACATTTATTATGGTGCTATTCATTTTGTACTGAAAGCTGTAGATGTAAATCATTGTTCCAGCATCTTCCCAAGTTAAACCATGTTTTTGTATTTTCATTCAAGTAAATTGTCCTGTAATTGATACCGGCTGTGAAGGGGATATTTTTCGGAATTTTCGAGTTATTGCTTTGGGATTATCTTTGTAATATGTTCACGAGTCCTTATACGCTTCCAAACATAACATGTCAAAGGCTAAATAACTAAGACTTGCAAAGAGTTCTTTGTGCGTGGATCGGTTCACTTGCCGAGTGACGTGTGGAATATAATGTTTCATTAAGAGTTTGGATGAAACACACTGTAGACCCGATATATCAGTCTGGATCTGGTGAAAGAATGATCAGTCAGCATCATTAGAAATCAGAGCTCAGTCGAGTGTAGATGAGATAACATTCAGCAAGACACAAGTAGGAAGTCGTGCATCGGTTCCCTTTCACGTGTAATTATAGTCAGAACTGAAGTGAGCACTCGACATAACTAAGACAATATATATGCAGTACTTTCAATTTCGGTAACCTTTGAAATACAAAATATGAAATAAATGTTTTCACACACACACATGTGTTTTCACACATACAATGCAGATACATTGGGAAAACACCCAGGCGACTCAAAACACGCATCAAGATCACACAACGCACACAATTAAGGCAGACACCAATTTTTGAATTTTGAATTTGAGAATACATTACCTCATTTCCACAACACGATATCAATTGGGGCACATTTGAGTTTAATTTGTCAAATTCAAGCAACAGTGAAATAACTTCGAATCCCGCATGGGACTCGGTCTGTAAAAGTACAAGAATTTGTACTATTGAAGGTAGTGTTATCCCAAATATAACCATGTTATATTTCTTCACTATCTAAATGGCAATTATTTCTAGTGAAATAATTGTTTAGATTTTAATAAACGCAAATCCATAGAAAACCTTGCTTTTCAAGCATTACGTAGCATTATGTAAAACGTAACATGAACGTATGACGGCTAACTCAAATTAAAATCTATGGCTGCCCATATTACCGAAACTTCTTCAAATCGACCAACAGACAAGATCACACATTAAAGATACATGTAATTTAAATACCATATTGAACATGTGCCATCAAGAAGCTTAAAGAACCATTACAAAAATGTCACGTTATTGACACAATTTCTGCATATAAGCCAATGAAGACACATTACACATTATATATTGAGGAAATCACACAAAAGAAAATGTTACATCGGGAAATATCAAGTGACAGCATAATCCTGTTGAAACACGATCGACCAGTGGATATACAATTAAATGTTAACAACGGACATACAGTTAATGAACGTCATTCGTCATGAATAATTAGTACTGCACCGGTACACATGGTACGATATACACGTGACTGTTACTTGTCGATGCATATTATTTTTAGTAACCGAATGAAATGTAAAGCTCTTTGAACGCATTTTAGAAGCTAATATGATGAAACCGAACTAGTGTATAGTCAACTTTTTTTTTATTAGAACAAGTGCGAGTTTTGGTGCAGATACTAAGGTAAGCAATTTTTGTTCCTTTCTTTAATATAAGGATATTAGTTTCGGCACAAAAATGTCCATCTATGCAAAGAAGTCGGTTCCTTTCACAAAGCGTACTTTAATTTTTTAAGTCACATCAAAACGTGTCATTAAAAAGTATAGTTGACAAGAAAAGCAGGAAATTAAATTGCCCTCAAACTTCAATAAAAAAAAGTACAGATTGCTTGTTTTTTTTATCAAAGACTATGTATATCTTTCTTTATATTTGTCTTCAGAGACAAAAGCATTTGAGCGTGATTGATGCATTCAATTTCATTGATATTTTACTTCAATAGATATTATCAGGTTTTCCAAATATCTGGAGGAAGATTATTGTTTCTCCTGAGAGGCATGCAAGCTAAACTGACATGGTCAAACTTGTAGGAGCGCTCTAGCTTATCTGTTGTTCAATCTATTATTTGAGTTTTATGTTGGCTAAAAAACGAATACCCTAATTGAATCTACAGAGTGATTCTTAAAATATTTAATTATGACGCAATAAAATATGTAACTTGACAGTTTAATGAGTTTTTTTTATTTTACTGATAGAGAAATAAATATACTCACAAAGGCTTTGTCAACTGTTCCAGCACATGCATTCAATCAGCTGCAACATATGTTATTGATATTAAAATAGTGCACTAAACCAGACCGAAAATAATATTAATCGATGAAGCATTTACTTGAGTAAAATTGTGATATTTCGTGTGACACGTGTCACATCTTAAGTTCACAGCAAACATCATGAACACTGAATACCTGACCGGATAATGGATAAGTGGGTACAGCCCTTGAAAGCCACATTTAAGAAAATGAGGATACAAACGGCGTTGCTCTCCCGAGGGTGTTTAGGTAATCCTATAATTGTGGCACTCCCGGCAGTGGACTTAACCACTGACCCATGTTACCGTATATAATAAACTGAATAGGTGATTTTTATTTGTGTTGTTTGAAATTGTAAATAGATAAAGGACAAATGCATGTCCGTGGTTCAACACGGCTGTGTTGAATTGGACGCCTTCAACCAGGTTTATAGTCCATGAAGAATGTTACTTTGGGGGCTTCGGGTGGACACCGGTCAGGAAACTGCTTATAAGAACGTTATCGTTAAAATATGACGATGGATATATCATGCTGTTTCCAATAACGGCACGATTATATCGTTCGACAATTCTTTACTTTGAACAGTAATTAATAAGTGATGTGTATTGTTGCAGTTTTAAGTTCATATGAATTTCAATTCCTGTAAAGTGGAGAGAAATGTGACACATAGTCTTGAACACTTACTCAACACTGCCAGCTGTAGTCGATAAACCAGCTTAGCAGCATCTCTTGTAAATACAGCTTAACCATAAGAAATGTTCAACCAATATAAATAACAGTTTTCCTAACACTTATATATCAGAGACTTACACTGAATGACATTTTGCAACTTAATTTCCGTTATGTTACATTGGATAGATTGGGTTGGATGGTTCAATTTTATGAGCAACAGAAATACAGTGATGCGTAAATCCTGGATATCTAAATGAAATGATTCGGAGGTAACGAAAAATCAATATAATGGTATTTTCGAATGAAACTTGATTCAGAAACATATTAATGTTAGAAAAGGATGTTACAATGACTTTTAAAGATAATGATATTAATTTGGGCTTCCTTCACAAGGTTTTACGGTGATGGTGATGGTTAATCACACACACACACACACACACACACACACACACACACACACACACATATATATATATATATATATATATATATATATATATATATATATATATAAAAGGGCTGTTGATGCAAAGATCGGATTACCGTCAAATGTACAGGCGTTCCAACGATAATTCCGTAGCATACTATATCATTCAAATGTTTTGAATTTATATTGTTCTCTTTCAGAAAATGTATGCAAAACTTCCGTCACACATCAATTGGTTCTGTTTTTCACCTTCACTTGTCATATCCATTGAAAACATACAGTGATATATGAAATACAGTGAAATTAAATTTCTGACCTAGACCCCAGTTTTGGTGTCTCAACTTGGTTATCAGCATTCTTCCTGTAGGTTGCAAAAGTGTGAACCCAATGGACACAAACGTGCATGATAGGAAATATCAAATGTGGACTATTTTCCATTTTCCGTAAGACCAAATGTCAAACATAAGAACAAACGAGCTACTTGTGATAACATTAACATCGTTGACTTTTAATACTGCATTGTATTTGGTTAAATTTTAACTGTTCAAAAAATGGTCGCACGGGTCCTAAACCAATTAACTAAATGGTCTTTAAAGGGTTTAAAAGCTATTAATGAGTTATGGTTTTCACTTGAAAGTTGTTACAACATAAACTTACTTATACTTTTCATCGCTTGTTTGCCAATCAGTCTTTCTAAATACATTTTATTCTTTATCAAAGGCTGGAATAATAATTATGATAAGAATATTTAAGTTTGGCATTTCTCATGCACGAGACAGATGCAAAATATGCCAATGTTAAAGGACGGCATCATCGACTTGCATTAGATAATGTGATTGGAACATCAAGGAGAAGGATATCTGCACATCGGTGTTAAAGGCACTGTTGCACGCCAATTGTTTTAAAATATAATGCACACATAATGTACATCTCTCGAGATAACAAACATTCTGCCTTCGGTTAATTTACCATAAAGTTATTTGGAAAATATGTACGGATTCAAATTTTAATGTTAATTCTAAGAGACCGGAAGTAATTAATGCAACGTTAAATCATCATGAACTATGATATCGGCAATATTTAATTTTGTACACAACCTGAAAACCCAAAACGGCCACTATGACTAATGCAACAACAATGCTTACACTGAGTATAAGAAATAGGTGAAGTTTGAGATTAAGGTTTACTCAAAAGCGCACACAATTTTTGTTAAGAGTTTCCAAAACTCTTTATTTCCCATTTTATACACACGCAATTCCTACGATTGTAAAATTTCTTAGTGACTTTCGTTTAGTTTTCTTTATCGATTGTAGGTTAATTGTAATAAGTATTTGATTGTATCGATAGAAAGTAAAGTGGGGGCATATACACGCATATGACCTAGAGTTGCTAATTTAAGCACGAAAAGCATGCACTAGTGCCTTTAAGTAAAATCGAGACAGTATCTCGTGTATTAAAGCCAAACGTTCTAGATTGCAGAACTACTGAGTGTTCCAAAGGGACACAATAAAGCTAGAGTGTATGTCATAGTCCTTCACGATCAATCTATATGTCAAATCTACTTCTTATAATACTTTGTGTGGTGTTGCTGAAGATGATCATTCAGTCAAGTGAGGACAGGCAGAGGTTAAATATATGGATGTTGAAAGACTCCACCCTGTAGATAATGTGATTGCAACATCAACAAGATTGTGTCTAAGTTCATGAATATTGATTTCAATTGTTTCAAAACCAAGGCTAATATATCAACTGAGAGATGTTTGTTTGGGTATGATTAACACATTCTGAGTTTCATAAACTCATTCCGTTAAGGCACTATCTCATTTCTTATGTCCTAAGTATCCTCAAAATAATGTTGACATTGATATTTGAAACATTTAAGTTTGAGAGTGATTTCAACAATTTACTCTTGAAATCAAAGATTGGTTCTGTGGCTCAAGCAAATACACTGTCACTTACCCATCGCACTTATTTTTTATCAAATCTTAACAGGGCAAAATATAGAGAAACGGTGCAAAAATTGGCATTAACAATGACAATGACAAAAACAAATTTTAAATGAAAAATCGACCATTTCACATGAAAAAGTAATTTGATGATAATAAAATGCTTAAGAAAATGTTTTACGATTGCACAAGACACAATGTGATAACATGGAATTGGTACGTCACACATGTGTCGTATCACGTTGACCTGTGTCGTAACAGCGTGACCCCAAATTCAAAAGATTTGATTGGTTAACCATATATATACCATGATATATATATATATATACACATAGTTTGTCGATGCTTTAGAAAGTTTACTTTTATTTGACCAGTATGCAATTCTGATCTGATATCGTGAAAAGTTGTACCTCATATCAATGCATGGAACAAATCATTAGTTATTGACATTTATAAGATATTGTTTGCAAATGTTACTTATGCCACATGTTTGTTATTTACATATATTAAGATTAGTCAAACATTACTTTGTTAAACGTAAAATGAATATAAGAGTGCAAACGTAAAAGAGAAGCAATTTACTGTCCTTCCAGAACTATTACAGTTATGTCACAGTATTGACCCAACTTCTTCATGTAGGTAAAAACAGACACGACTTGAAAGTCATGCAATTAAACATGAAGGAAAATATGTAATCGAGTAAAAACATTTTTTTATCACTCTCAGGGTATAACACACACCTAGTTAAACACACAGTGGAAATATGATTAGATTAGTTATACATTTGCTTCTAATCAGTGAATATTATTGGTAACGAGTAATAAATACTGTATCAGTACGCATTTCAAGATTGGTAAGACTGAGTCATAGTAATGCAACAAGGTTTACATTGATTGCATTTATTTGTACAAGAAGTTTAAAAAAGAGAAAAATTCTCCAGACGTTTCCATGCAAGTATTTACATAGTTGCTCGTTTGCTTGATAACGGTCTCCCCTCAGTTCCCTCAGCAAATGTACATAATAAGGAACTTTTAAGCTCATATAAACACAAAAGTCGTTCTTGTTAATGGAATACAATGTCTAAATTATATGCTAAACTTCATCAAAAACGCAAAAATGTACAAATAATACAGAGATCTGAATCCAATTCCGAGGGAATGGCACAGATGTGCCCAATCTGGTCACTTAAAGGCACTGTAGCACACGTTTTGACAGGATTTCTATTGATGCAATAAAATAATAACAACTCGCTTTCATTAACCTGTAGTCGATAACTAAAACGTCGAAGCTCGCAGCTCCAAAAGTGACAAAGTTGCCATATATGGAGTGTTAACACGCCTAACCATACAGCGAAAACTGTAGCACGCACTGATATGATGACTGCCAAACTGGATACATTCATAAGCTGCGCTTGTGTTTTTGCGCATGTTATCATTTTCATGTATCGTTTGTTAATTTCATAATATTGCAGTTAGAAGGGCGTATAGTGTTATGTATCCACTAGTTAGTTGTCATAGTTTTAAAAAAGTTATAAGCTGAAAACCAACCAGCAAATTGGTTCATTAATTTACAAAAATCACAACGAAATCGAATTGTGATCAAGAGTTGCAATCGAATGAAACTACCATTAATGATTTCACAATATATTTAGCAGCTGCTATCAGTTTTTCCGCAGTTTCCATCGCCGCCGCCACCGACGCCGGCGCGTTTTGTATTTGCTATAACTTTTTTCCTAGAAGGTTTTGAGAACTGATATACATAACTTCTTACTTATGCCCCTGGGGAATTATTTTGACATGCTCACATTCAAGGTCAAAGGTCAAGGTCACGAGTAATGAAATCGCTAAAAATTCCTTGTAAACACAATAACTTAAAAAATATTTGTGCTATCAGGCTCTTATTTGGTGTATATCAACTATGGAGAAAGACAAATATTTGAAAAATTCGCTAAAATTTGTCAAAGGTCAAGGTCACAGCGAGGTCACAACTTAAGCATGCTTTTGCGAAAATGTCCAAGGAGGTATCAACATCAATATGCCTTATGTTAACTATGAACACTTTGAGACATTGCATAATTGTTATGCACAATGCAAAATAAATAATTGATAGTTTGACCTCGAAGGTCAAAGGTCAAGGTCATGAGATATTGGTTAAGGCCATGTTAATCCTTTGATCCAATTTTGAAATCAGAAATAGGTTTTAAGAACAAACTTGTGAAAAGTGACCCCAGTGATGATTCAACTTGTTAGAATGACTTGAATAATGAAAACAAATTAGTCAGAAAAGATTCCCATTATATTTATGTTGACGAGAAAGCGGAACAGGGAAAGGCGAGACCAAAAGTTTCGGGGCTACTCTGCTTTTGCGGTGTCCCGAAAACGCTCATCTATTTTCTTTTTTATAAATTGCAAAATACGCGTTTGGCATAAGTATTTTTCGATTAAACATTCTCAAAAAGTTAATAGTGATCTAATACAAGCTGTATAACGTTTTTTAAAAAATGTGGCCATTGTCCGTAACTCTTACCAACTTATTACAAAGTTATTCTATTTGAATAAACTTAATCAAAGTGACATTTGTATTCAAATATTTCAACTTTATTTGAAAGAGGGTATTTCTCATTTGCATATGTAATACAAATGTCTCTGTTATAAATTCAACGATAAACCAATAGCGATTCATCACTCGCATTTGGTCTTCTTTCTTAATTAGCATGTTTATGATAATATATCTTTATGGATTTAAAAACTATATTTGACGAGTATTGCAATGTACAAGAATAAACTATTACCCAAACGTACGTTTCTTAAATAGCAATTATAGCTTAAGAGTTTGATTATGAGGACTTTGTCCTATCTGTAAATTCTGTAAAAGTTAATTTCTTTGTGGAGTAGGAGAAAGCTTTGATAAGTGATAAGTCCATAAGCTTCGCTCGGGCCCATACTTGGGCAACAGAGGGAGTTAGTGTCGATTTAATGCAACGTTGCATTAATTCGTTTGAACTTTTATATTTGATTTTGTGGTCTTAATACATGCTTATTGTGAGAAATATTGACATGTAAACTTCCTGGATAATTGGTTTTGAGTATTCTTGGTAGAATTGCGCTTTTTAAACTCTTTACATTATTAGAAAAAAGGTGCTGTGCTGTGACATACACTCAATCACCATCCAAATTACAAATAATTCAATCCACGGGTGATAAACACGACTGAAACAGAGATGCATAATGTCTTTAGAAGCCAACAAAACAAACTTTGAATTTCCAAAACAATTTTTGTCCATATTTCTGAGAATCAAATGTTGAAAAAATAGTCGTCTTCGTATCTCTTTAACTAGACGAGTTGGGAGAGTAAAAAAGGCCTTTTAATAGCTTGATTTACGATATCCTACAGTAAAATGTAAGCCCAAGTGAGTGTAGTGCCTTTAAGGTGTGATTTGTCAAATATTCTGTCTTGCCTTTCTCTCAAAGACTATATATTTTTTATTTCTCCTCAGAGACAATGGTATCGGAGTATGATTGATTCAATTTAATTTAATTCAATCGACGTTTTCATGTCGAGATGATTCTCTTATTGGTGTTTCTCTTGAGACAAGAGGCAAGGGGAAGGGAATCACGTTAAATAACGAATAACCATTGGAGGGATAATCTGTTGTCCACTCTATCTTTTTGGGTTGACGTTGGCTGCAAAAACAAACTTGAATACGTTTTTATATACTTTAACTTTTACTTCTATTCCGTAATCACACAATTTTAAAATAACCTGGTAAGCTGAAGATGTAGTATATATATATATATGTATATCATTTTCATGTCATACTGATTCCGGAATAAGCATTTATCACACACATTCAGAAATAGGACGATGTCAAAGCAGCACTCAAGCTCTTAAGAACAACATGCATGTATTACCCTCTAACATAAATATAAATGACATAAACTTTCATTATACATGTAAATGGAAAATTGCAAAATAAAATTCGCAAAAAACTTGCTACTGCCCCTTTAAACCCTTTTTATATCTGGGTTTTCCATGGACTATAATGATGTCGATGATAATGGTCAGGTAATTGCTAATTAGAACATCAATGATGAATGCAGTTTTCATTGACGGAAATAATCTTTTCACACGACAACACAGTAACAGGTAAGGTGTATTGGAGCAGTTGATACAAATTTCTATTATATTCCAGTAAAGAAGAGAATAAAGTGATGTATAGCATTGAGCTCATACGTAACAATGACAGCTGACGTTGATAAACCAGCTTAGCAGCTTCTCATGTAAATACAATTTAAACATAAGAAATGTTCAACTAATATAAGTAACAGTCTTCCTGACACACATATATATTGGAGTATCGCTCTAAATAACATCCTGCCACATAATTTCCATTATGTTACATTGCATAGATTGGGTTGGTTAAATTTGGGAGCAACAAAAACAAATTGTTGTGTAAATCTTGAAGGTTTATATTTATTTAGATAAACAGGTGCAAGTGTGATTTTAATTGAAATCAGGATAAATCCGAACATTACTTATTTCTGAATTGTATAAAACAAATACATGTATATAAGATGCTGATTGTACTTTTGACTTTCAACAATGACATACTATCTTCTCACATCAAAGAGGATAATTTCCGAGCTTCCATTTAAAAATAACTTTAATAAACGAATTAATGATTTTGTGGTAAACGAGGGAAACGAAGTTTAGAATTCTGTTTATTACTTTATTACAAAATTGCTGACACTGTGCTGAAACTAAGATTTCCACGAGGCATGTACAATTGTGACGACCATTGTGATGTCGCAGCTTTACACTATATATACTTTTGACTTATTTGTGACTTCATACTTGCATCGGTATTACACTAGTTGAATATTGTCGTATACATATTAAACTGCAGTATCTTCCACGGGCGAGTAATCGATCAGTGTATCAGTCGTGGTAGTTTGCTTGTTCTTTCAACATTATATAGTTTTTCTGAACGGGGATATGGTTGAACTTAACCTTCTGTCGTTCAGTGTAACTTGACTAATAATCTTCAAATCGATCATGTATTTTTGTGTATCGGAATAAATAATGCATCTTTTCTTGACTATTTCTTGACTTGTATATGTGCCATTTTCAGATCAAATGTAAATAATTGTAAACATGTATATGCATATATCTACACAATGTTATGTATCCTCAGTGTAAATAAAGGTCAGTTAAGTTCAGTCGCAGTCAGGAAGTGATTTATTTTAATGATTTATATTCATGATGTCTGATAACAAGATTAAAAGTGACAACTCCGACAAAACACATAAACATATCATGACGTTAACCATTTAGAAAACTCAGTCTCAATATATTGAAATTCAATGAAATATGTACGCCATTTAAATCTCTGAACTGATTTTTAGATGAATCATTATATATAACAAGTCCTTCAAATTAAACCTATAAATAATTCCAAATCAAAACTTAATATTGAATTGATTTTGTAATTGTGAGTAGTTCAATATTTTGATGATGCCTATATGTTTCATATATCATTTAGTTAATACATCAAGCTGTGAGATTAGATTTTCTAAAGTATTCGATTTGTATTATATTTTCATTTTGTTTGTACATTCAGTAATAGATATAAATTTAGAAAGTATAGGCAACACTACCTTCACCTATCAACTTGATGAGTTTTAACCTTTATGTGTCATTTCCATTAGAGATGTTAAAAAAGAGATAAAAAAAAGTCAAGTGAAATTGGATTTCTGACCTGGATCTTCTAATGGAAAATCGATTGCAAGAAGAGTTCTTGGTAGATTTATAATCTAGATGTCTTCCCAAGACATTCTCAATTTCCATCCCTCCACTCTAATTATTGACGTCTTTTGTTACACGAAATAATAAAATCACAAGTTCAGCAGTGTTTTCTCTATCAGTCTTTCTTAATCGATAATACTCCCTTATATTATATATAATCAGGAACAAATATTACTTTCATTAAACTATATTGACAGTTTGTATGTTGATTCGATATCTGGATGATATTCATCTCTCCACTCCTCAATACAGACAGGTTGATCGAGAGAAATCTTCACATGTAAATCCGTTGAGAGATGGTGCTTTCAGTTGAGAGATGGTGCCTTAATTACTTATCTGTTCATGAGTGTTTATATGTAAAGTTTGGGCACCTGAACACTTTCCTGGATGTATGCTGTCTGTAATATAGTGTCAGGAAATATATTAACAAATGGGTGTGAAGATTTTGATGCATCTGCCACAAAACGTAATGAGTTGTTTACATTGTAATTTCGAATGTGTTCATAACATACACTTTTATGGATATCTTACATCTGATGGCTGTATTTAGGTTTCTGATTTCTGAGATTCTGATGTTGAGAAAATTTGGAATTATCCTGATATTGCAAATGACCAGGAATAAATTATGTAATTAATTTTATTCTATCCCATTTTGAAGTAAAGAAGAATAAAAAACGCATTGATGTATGCTAAACAATTATAGTTTCATCGCTGTTTTAAACTGTTACTTGATAATCAGAGATATATATGCCCTTGCACTTAGTAAACATGTTAGACAAATATATATTTGTACTAGAGTAGAAAGATCAAATACAGACAAAATAAAACATTGTATAAGAGAGAGGCGGGCAGATTAACTTTCACACATCAGTCTGCTTCAGACAGGGACCCCGTGGGAAGTCATTTGCATGTAGAGTATGTGTATCTGTTTTGTTTATATGTAACGATTTCTCCTACTTTAAGCAGAGGCGCAGTGCAATTATTCAATCACTCACACATAGGGCAAAATGTCCGAAATTCGGACCATTCGAACTCGCCTCTCACATGATAATGGCACAGTGATAAAGAGTATACGTGGACAATTACTTTTCATCAGCGATGAACTTGCTCTTTATTAACAGTTTAAACCTTGGCAATGGATACATATCAACAGCACATAAGCTTAAGCATCATATTAATCCACTAATTTGAACTATATGCAGAGGAAGATGATAGTGATAATTTTATTTTTCTTCTGTGAATTATATATAGAGAAAATGTCTTGTAAATAGTGGACATCGTTGTGAATTAACTGGATGTATCAATCAAAAACTGATCTCCATTAATATTTCACGAAGTGTAATCTGGTAGAATAATTTATATGATAGTGGTAGTGAGTGAGTGAGAACTTTTAGTTGAATGTAACATTTATTATGGTGTTATTCATTACTGAAAGCTGTAGATGTAAATCATTGTTCCAGCAACTTCTCAAGTTCAACAATGTTTTCTTTAAATTTTCATTTTGATACTGTTTAAACGATTAAGCATTTGTTTACAAAGAGAAACATTTCATGGCTAGAAGAAGAACTGTGCCTTCTATTCGCAAGATCATTTTAACCAAGTACACAATAAATGCATATACTTTATTGCAAAAAGAGCATCCTAAGTTCTGTTCATTTTGAGTTATGACAATATAGAAGTAAATTGTCCTGTGTTTTATACCGACTGTGAAGGTAATATTTTTCGGACTTTTCGAATTTATGAGTTCATGCATCAAACAACCTATTCTTGCAAATGTCATATTACGTTGGTATTATCTTTATTATATGTAATATTCCCTGATACGCTTCACAACATGAATTTATCATCAGGGCCTTAAATAACATTAGCCAAATACAGGGACGATATTCCTTTGGTCAAATGGCGTCTGTGTTTCATTCAGAAAACATTGATGACTGATAAATTCTAGATTATTGGAACATTTGGATGATTCACTGATTGTGGATCGGACAAATTAGTGTGTTTCAGTAAAACTAATGGTAATTCAACATCATACGTAACTAAGTCCTATGTATATAAGAGTAAATAGGCGAGATACCGACAGTGGCACTAAACAATCGGTGAAGATGCTCAGGTTAAGAACGTCTTTTCAAATCACGTTTCGACTATTTCCCTGGTATGAAAGAAAGAGCTTTTTCAAGTAAACCAGTATCTTATATTCAGTATAAACATATATATATATATATATATATATATATATATATATATATATATATATATATATATATATATATATATATATACTAGGGAAACTTATATTTGTTGTCACAAGTTCTTTAAATAGGCCAATATAGGCCATAAAATAAAGTTATTACCACTAAATGACAACAAAGAATAACAACTGGTCAAAGGCTAAATAAGGCTTGCAAAGAGTTCCATGTGCGTGGATCGGTTCACTTGCCGAGTGAATTCGAGTTACGTGTAGAATATAATGTTTCATTAAGAGTTTGGATGAAACACACTGTAGACCCGATATATTAGTCTGGATCTGGTGAAACAATGATCAGTCAGCATCATATGGAATCAGAGCTCAGTCGAGTGTAGACGAGATAACATTCAGCGAGACACAAGTAGGAAGTCGTGCATTGGTTCCCTTTCACATGTGATTATGGTCATAACTGACTGGACATAAACTAAAACAATGTACTTTTGAAATCCAACATATGACATATACATGTATGTTTTCACACACGTGTTTTAACACATACAATGCAACTACATTTGAAAAAATCCCAGAGCACACACGCCACATTTGCTATTTCAGAACACATCACCAAATTTCCGAAAGACGACATCAATTGGTACACATTTGTCAGTTTCAATCAAGCAACAGTGAAGGAATTAAGTTAAGTTTTTAACAAACACAAAGCAATCATTACTATTTGTAAAACGTGACATGAACGTATAACGGCAAAGTTAAAATAAAATCTATGGCTTCACATATTACAGAAATGTCACGTTATTACCACAACTTCTTCAAATCGACCATCGAAGAGAAAACCGGAAAGTAATCATCACATGTATAAGATACATATAATTAAAATATCATATTGAAAATCTGCCAACAAGAAGCTTAAAAAACGATGACAGAAATGTCACGTTATAGACACAATTCATTCTTATAAGCCAATGAAGACATGAAATCCACTAACACATTATAGATTGATGAAATCACACCAAGTAAATGTTTCATCGGGTAGGAAAAAGTGAAAGCAAAATCATGTAAAACACGATCGATCAGTTAATAAACAATGAAGTATTTACAACTAAACATGCAGTTAATGAATGTCAGTCGCCATGAATAATTAGTACTGCACCGGTACACATGAATGATGTACACGTGACTGTTTCTTGTTGATGCATTACTATTTTCAGTGAAAAAACGAAATATAAAAGCGAATTAGTTACATGTATAGTAACATTTTGTATTGCAACATATGCTCCTTTTCGGTGCATATCCTGAGGTAAGACATTTGTTCCTTTGTTTGATATAATGATCTTAGTTTCTGCACAAAATGCACAACTATGTAAAGACATTGTTTCCTTTCGCAAAGCGTAGTTTAATGTTTAAAGTCACATCAAAACGTGTCATTATAAGGTTTAGCTGACATGAAAGCAGTAAATGTAATTGTCCTCAAACTTCAAATTAAAAATACCGATTATTTTTTTTATCAAAAACTATATATATATATATATATATATATATATATATATATATATATATATATATATATATATATATATATATATATATATATATATATATATATATATATATATATATATATGTATATTTGTCTTGATAGACAAGAGCATTTGAGCGTGATTGATGCATTCAACTTAATTGTTCTCTTCAATAGATACTATCAGGTTTTCTGAACGTTTGGAAGAAGATGGTTGTTTCTCCTTAGAGGCACGCTATGTTAACTGATAAGGTCGAACGTGGAATAGAATCTGGTGTTCAATCTATAATTTTAAGTTTTATGTTGATTTAAATAAAGTGTGTTTCTTGAAAGTATGCAATTTATGTTGTTTTCTTATTTTACTGATACGTAAATAAATGTTCTAACAAAGCCTTTTGAACTATTTTAGCTCATGCATTCAATAAACGATGAAACATGTGTTAGTGTTACTTAAATTAAACACGGAGCCATATCAAAAAGTATTATTTCGGCACCCTTTAACCAATAACGCATTAAAGGGTCTGTAGCACGTGTTTTGTAAATTTTATTTTTTTCAAATTTTCCATTTATAATGATAGTTTATGCTATTTATATTTACATCAGAGGGTAAAACATCTTATTACACGAACCAATTATCGGAAGTGGTAATAACGGTGATGCGTATAAAGCAAAGATTGCATGGTGGCCATTTTAATGTGAACACATTTTATTATTTCGAATTACAAACACGATTCCCGTGGCTTAACCGAACCATGTACACTAATTTTTTTATTTGATTTTACGAAGAAAAAATTTACTTTCACTATTGGTGACCTTATTTTCCAAATACAATTTACAAAAAAACTTGCTACTGCCCCTTAAGCTTAACTTAAGCAAAGTTGCAATCGTTCCTTATGAAGGTCATAGCAATCGCCATGTACACTGTTGGTTTTAGAAGGAAGAAGGCACATTCCGTGAATCTGGTTATCAGCAAATGATTTTGTTGTCATCATAATTGGAAAAAAGAATTCATTGTCTCAATGATTTGAAACAGAATTCATGGCGACACCGTTCTCTTTTGTCAATTAATTGAACAATTTTTGGTTGTTTTTGTTTTGTTTTGTTTTTCACTTGAAGGTGAAGCTGGTTTGGGGGTATACCTGTCTATGATAATGATCAGCTAACTGCTTATTAGAACGATAAATATAACATGGTGGATATACCATGCTGTTTCCAATAACGGAATGATTATATCGTTCGACAATACTTTACTTTGAACAGTAATTAACATGTGAGGTGTATTGTTGCAGTTTTAAAGTTCATATGAAGTTAAATTCTAATACAGTGGAAAGAAATGTGACACGTAGCCTTGAATACTTAAACAACCCTAACACCTATAGTCGATAAATCAGCTAAGCTGACACTTATATATCTGAGTGTTTCACTGAATGACATTTTACGACTTAACTTTCGTTATATTACATTGGATAGATTTATGAGCAACAGAAATAAAATGAGGCATAAATACTGAAAATTGGTATTTATTTACATAACAAATTCGGAGGTAATGACAAATCAATATACACGTAATGATATTTTCGAATGTATTTTGATTCACATATTAAGTGGTTGAAAAGGATGTAACATTGCCTTCTTAAGATAATGATATTAATGTCATGTTTCATTTAATAAACAAAAAGGCTGTTGATGCTCTGGTGTGATTACTGTCAAATGTACAGGCATCCCAATGCTTATTCTGTGGCATATTATTTCTTCAAATGTTTTGAATTAATATTGTTCTCTTTCTGAACATGTATGCAAACATCCTTAACATATCTGTTGGTTCTGTTTTCACCTTCTCTTTACATATCCATTTGAAACACACATACATATGTGAAATTAGATCTCTGACCTCGACATCAATTTTAGTGTTTCAATTTTATTATCAGCATTCTTCCTGGATGTGTGAGCCTAGTGGACACAGACGTACATGAAAGGAAATATCAAATTTGGAATATTGGCATATTAATAGATTTCTCCTCATATATCAAAGAAGGTCGTATTTTATAACTGATAGTTTACAGATCCGCTGTGTAGGTGTTCGAAATAGAAATGAAGTTTGGAAATTGCATCTTAAATATTATTGTATTTCTCTCAATGTCTTAGGTGGTAGAAACAAAGACAACAGTTCATATATTCATTTTACAGAAGACCAATCAGTATGTCTAAATATGTTGTTTCTGAGACATACATAACACTGTATGTGTTAAAAGCACTGTTGCACGTCAATTGCTTGAAACTATAAGTAATACCAATGATGCACATCTCTCGAGAATACAAACGGTTTGCCCTCAGGTAATTTACCATATAAATGATTTGAAAAAGATGTGGGCATTAAAGTTTTAATGTTAATTCTAAAAGGGTGGAAGTACTTAATGCAACGTTGTATTAAATCCGCATGAACTGCCATATCGGCAATATTTATAGTTTGCACACAACCCGAAGACCAAACACAGCTGCCACTAAGACTACTGCAACAACAATGCTTACCATGTACACTGAGCAGTAGAAATAGGCGAAGTTTCAGATATATCTTAATGCAGATTATTTCATTCTTTGTTGTCAGTAAAGAAATTAAGGTCCAAAGCGCACACAATCCTACTTCAGCCGTTTTCAACACTCTTTATTTCACATTTTGTAACAAAAGCAACTCTTACGATTTGTGTAATCTCTTAGTGACTTCGTCTAGTGGGCGGATATGCACGTGTATGACCTAGAATAGCTAATTTAAGCACGAAAAGCATGCACTAGTGCCTCTAAGTGAAACCGAGACAGTATCTCGTGTCTTAACGCCAAAGGATCTAGTCCCGATTGCAATTTCAGAAGTAGTGAGTGTTCCAAAGGGACATAATAAAGCTAGAGTGTATTCCAAAGTCCTTCTCGGAACAAGATCAATCAATATGTCAAATGTACTTCTTATAATACTTGGTTGGCGTTGCTGAAGATGACCCTTCAGTCAAGTGAGAACAGGCAGAGGTTAAATGTATGGATGTTGAAAGACTCCATCCTGTAGATGATGTGATTAAAACATCAAGAAGATGTGGTCTAAGTTCATGAATATTGATTTCAATTGTTTCATAAGCAAGGCTAAGATATGATCTGAGAGTTGATTGTCTGAGGTATGATTAACACCTTCTGTGGTACATAAATTCATTGGGTTAATTCACTATCTCAGTTCTTATGTTCTCTCTTCAAAATAGGTTTGAGAGTGATTTCAAAACTTAAGTATTAAAATCGAAGATTGGTTTTGTGGCTCAAGCAAATACACTGTCACTTACACTGACTGAAGAGTAAGAAATCGTATCATTTATGAGAATAGTGTAACTGATTGCGGTCTGATGTAATTATACTCTCGTCACAAGGTTCTACATTGTAGTCGTATACCATAATGAGCTAATATAACCTAAAGACATCTTACTGATTTAGAAAACATAACAACAGAAAACATATGTGTGCATTATATTATAGAAACTTGTGTAATGATTTGAGGTAAAAGTTTGAGAGATAATTCTTAGTTAAAATATGACAATTTCCCATCCGTTTCAAATTCATATTTGTAATTAATTGATGTGAGCAACTTATGTGCAACTGCATGGTAAGACAATAGAACAGGATATATACGAATACATATATCTATGTTATGTGCATGCATTAATAACTAAACTAATCAGGAAGAAATACATCTTTCATGTAGACAAGTTTACAACTCCTATACATATTGATTAGATATTTGGAGTGAAATTCGAGGTCTTCGCACCTCAATAAAGACATCTTGAATTATATCAAATCTTAATAGACTGGTTTCCTATCACTTGAGAGATGTTGTTTTCAGTAAGTGGCTGTTTATGAGTGTTTTTGTGTCAACTGTTAGCCTTAGGGGAGCAGAAACATTTCTTAGGCTGAATGCTGTCTGGAGATACTGACACGAGATATAGTCTATAAGTTCACTGCCCAAGGTGGTTGGTGTATACACAATGACAATTATGAAAGTAACCAGTTGTGAAGATTGTACATTGCCCCGTGTTTATAACACACACTTATCTTATTTTGATATCTTTAAAATTTGCTTACATCTACGAATAACAGTCGCGTTTTGATTACTGTTGACAAATTTCGAATTTGTTCCAATGTTGCAAATGATTAAAAATATGATAATAATAACATATGATATTGTTTCATTTCCTTTTGATAGTCGATGGCATACTATTTATACTGAAAGGGAAAAAACAAGAGGCAACTCAGATCTGTTGAACAAATACCGTTCCATCTCAATCATCCAATATCTATACTGTTACTCTATCAAAATGTAAAACCACAATAACATGTCCTAACACTTCCAGATTCTATTTCATCTGTAATTCACTTGTGCACATTCCGATCACACACATTGTATATATTGTACATAGTAAACGTGTTAGACAAATGGGTCTAAGTTCTTCTTGTATAGACGACAAATCGAATAAGGACGAACAAACACAATGTATAACATAGAACTGGACAGATTAACTTTGAACAATCTTTCTGCTTCGTAGAGATAGTCTGAAGGTGCTAATTTGCATGCAGAGAATTATCGACTTGGCGGTGAATGTAGACTTGATACACACAGTGGTCAGAACTTTAAACAGAGCAGTAACTTAATATCGATGGTTGCATTTTCGAAGAGAAATTAACATTAATGTTTTGTACTTATGGTCATGATGCTTAGGGGAAATTAAAAGAATTAAAAGTAGAACTTTAACAGGTCAAGTTACGTTCATCCCGGTTTGAAATTGGATTAGCCAAGAACCAAACAACGGTTATTATCCAGATGATCGTTCGTTTTTTAGTGGATATTGATGGTTTACATGCATGATATACATTCTACATACTTTGACCATTGTGAATGGTTATTCTTTGTGTCAGACACATTAGTTTGTTGAAGTGAACACAATGGTAATTCAACATCACAGGAAATTAGATCTCTAGAATTGTTTGCAAAGGGTACTTATGCCACATGTCTGTTATTGACATTTACTTATAGAGGTTGTTTAACAAGTTCACTGTCAACAAAAATTGTCATCAACAAGTTCACTGTCAACAAAAATTGTCATCAAGAAAGTGCATTCATTGAATTGTAAGTATTCTTAACACTGTATAAGAAAACAAAATCCAAAAAAACATTGCCTTTCAAACATTACTTTTGTACAACGTAAAATAAAGAATCAGTTTGATGATAGTTTAAACCACTAACACATGGCGGAAAATTAGGTGGTTCTGTCCGAAGTTAGGTCAAAAGTGTTCGAACTTCGGGCGAATTGATATACACAACTAAAACCGTTATTTACTGTCCTTCCAGAACTAATACAGTTATGTCACATTACCCAACTTCTTTATATAGGTAAACACAAACACGAACTGAACGCCATGCAATTAAACATGAAGGAAAATGTGTCATTGAGTAAGAAAACTTTTTGTCCCTCTTAGAGTATAACACACAGTGGAAATAAAATTAAATCACTTATGAATTTGCATCCAATCAGTAAATGTAATTAATCACAAATAATTAGTACTGTTCGCATTTCAAGATACACACGTGACTGTGCCATAATGATGCAACAAAGTTTACATTGATTGAATGTATTTGTAAAATAAGATGATGTTTACATTAGTTAATAAAAATCAACAAGACGTTGTGAGGCAAGCACTAACACAGTTGCTCGTTTGTGTGATAACCGTCTTAGTTTCTGCAGCAAATGTACATTAATTTAGTTTTTTAAGTCCATATAAAAACACATACATAAACACATTCAACGTCATATCAATACGATGTCTAAATGATAGGCTTAGCTTCATCAAAACTAATTAAACAATTAATGATGCACAAATAATACAGAGACCTGAGCCCACTTCCCAAAGTAAGGCAAGGTGTACCCAATCAGATCACTTACCGTGTAATTTGTCAAATAGTCGATATCGCCTTTTTTCTCAAAGACTATATGTTTTATTTCTCAAGACAAGAGTATCGGAGTATGATTGATTCAATTCAATTTAATTACTCAGTTCAGTCGAAGTTTTCATGTCAAGAAGAGTCTATTATGGCTGATTCTCCAAAGACAAGAACCAAGGAGGAGGGAGTCACGTCAATAAGGAAGAACCGTTGCAGTGATAATCTGTTGTTCAATCTATGTTTTTGGGTTTGAATACACTTTTATAGACTTTAACTTTTATTTATGTTCCGTAATCACATGGTTATAAAATAACCTGGTACGCTGGAGATATAGAATACATATGATTGGCATGTCTTACTGATGCAGGAAAAAGTATACTAACAATATGCATTTTAATTGTTTTATCACACGCATTCAGAAAAATGACGATGTCAAAACAACACTTTAAACTCATTAGAACAAAACTCCTTAGCAAACTTAGTTATTGTCAACATGTATTTAATTAAGTTCAAAGACTGGAAAGCAAGTTTCCCTGATGTAAATTAATAATATAATATAACTAATATAAACAAATATAACCATCATAGAAAACATCAATTTGATTATGTTGTCTTAAAATAATGTCCAGTGCAGAATTCAACACGTAAGTTGAATCTTTCTTGAATTTGGACATCAGCAAATATGTTTTTGTAAAGGATTCACGTCAGTAGAATTCTCTCTTCTCTCTCTAGTTTTCAATTGAAGATACTGCTGTTAACAACTTCAAGGTGTGTGGTGAAAGTATGCCTGTCGACGATAATGGTCAGGTAAATGCTAATTAGAATATTTTAGATGAATTTATAATAATGCAGTTTTTATTGAAGGAAAACATCGTTCGGCAACAAAGTAGCAAGTGATGTGTATTGTTGCAGTTTAAAAGTTCAAACAAATTTCCATTCAAGTGAAGAAGAGAATACAGTGATGTATAGCATTGAGCACTTACCCAACACTAACAGCTGAAGTCGATAAACCAGCTTAGCAGCATCTATTATAAATACAGCTTAACCATAAGAAATGTTCAACCGAAATTAATAAGTTGTTCTGACACTTATATAATGGAGTATTTAGACAATAACTAACGAGTGACGGGGAATGACAGATTATCTTTCCCGAGTTATATCATTTGAGTAATTCTCGAGCCTTGGCGAGAGAATTACACACAATTGATATAACGAGGGAAAGATAATCTGCCATTCCCCGTCACGAGTTGGTTATTGTTTATATTACCCATATGACAAATTAAAGTAAAAACGCGAATATTAAAAGCCAATAGCTTCTCTAAAAGGACCCGAGAAGGAGATGAATCTCCATATCCATACGCGTGTGACGTGGATTCACTTCTTACGTACCTATCCTTGTTTACTCCGCACGATTAAAATGTCCACTGCGAAAATGTCTTTCACAATAAAAGAAAGATGTGGCTTTAGTTGAAAGTTTTGTATTCCTGCCAATTACTATCAATCCATGATTATACATATAAGTTATTGCAACATCCATATCAAGAGGTGTGCGAAGCTCAAAAACAAGTCGGCTCAAACCGAAAAGCCCTGTGACGTTACAATCGACACTGTGACGTCATAACCGCTCGCGCCTATGACGTCATTACATTCGAACGATCGCCGTCGCTCTTGAAGCTTTCCGTGGTTATACAGTCAAGCAGTAATCGATAGTTTCTTTAAATTTCGGACAATTTAACTGCTTCCTCCGACATTTGATGCGTCGGCACATGTACGAAAACGCTAATTTCAACTGCGGGAAACAAATAAATCATGTTAAAATGCAGAAGACAGTTTCTATAGTTACTAGTCGGGAAAAGTAAGAAAGATGAATGAAGTAGTTCCGGCAACCAATGAAATTCTTATTTTTCTGTAACAGCCAATCAAAAGCCAGAAAAAGGTGTAACTCCCGTGTGACTTACAGAAAATATATTACCCTGTGTCCGTCTTCCCATATGGGTAATATCTCTCAATATTACATCCTGCTACGTAATTTCCGTTATGTTACATTGGATAGATTGAGTTGGTTAAATTTGACAGCAACAAAAATAAATTGTTGGGTAAATCTTGAAGGTTGGTGTTTATTTAGATCAAAAGGTGCGAGACTGATATTAACTCAAATCAGGATAATCCGTAGACATCTTACTACTGAAATATATAAAACATATATCTAAGATACTGATAGTAAGTTTAACTTTCAACAATGACATAATATCTCATCATATCATAGAGGATACTTCAAGAGCTTCCATTTAAAAATAATGTTATTAAACGAAATAATGGTTTTGTGTTAAAGGAGCGAAAGGAAGTTTTTACTTGCCCAAATTAATCAAGCAAACTTGTTGACAGTGTGCTGATGTACTGTGACGGCGTTTCGATCATTGAAATGTCACAGCTTCGCACTATTGTGACGTCTAACTTACATCCATAATTCACTTATTTTCAACTTAGTATTGCCATGTAAATATGACACTGAAACCTCTTCCACAGCGAGTAATTAATTGTTGCAAATGGGGATATGGATGAATTTAACCTTTTTCATGTCCTCAAACCAGGCTAAAAGCTTCACTCAGGAAATGATTTATTTTAATTATTTGTATTCATGATGTCAGATAACATGATTAAATTGCCATCATGACTTTTACCATTTAGAAAAAATCTAACGATGCAAACTAATTTTTTTTGTAGTTTAGCTAAAATTCACTGAAATATGTACGCTATTTGAATCTCAGAACTGAACAATTGCATTTTTTGTATGAATCCCTGTAGTTAACCCATCCTTTAACTGCAGCCTATAAATACTTCCAAATCAAAATTATTTAATGAATGTATTATTGAATTTTGAGCTACTGAATATTTGATGCCTATATGTTTCTGCCAAATATACCCCATCAATATAATTTAGTGATTACATCAACCTGTGAAATGGAATCTTCTAAGTGGTCAATGTTGTATTATCTTTTCTTGTTATTTGTACATTCAGTAATATTTATAACTTTAGAAAGTGTAGGCAACACTACCTTCATCTATCAACTTTATCGGTTCTTGACCTTTATTTGTCATTTCCATTAGAAATGTACAAAAAGAGATGGAAAAAAGTCAAGTGAAATTGGATTTCAGACCAGGATCTTCTAATGGCAAATCGACTGCAAGAAGAGTTCTCGATAGATCTATACTCTAGATGTCTTCCCAAAACATTCTAAATTTTTATCGTTTTAATCTAGTTATGGGAATCTTTTGTAACATGAAATTATAAAAGCACACATCACATGTTCTGCAGTGTTTTCTCTCTCAGTCTTTCTTAATCGATCATACTTCCTTGATAGAACATCGTGACCAAAGACTTGACTGATTGGTATGATAAGGATATTGTTATCGCGTACTTTTTCACATGTCAATGTATGATCAAGAGATTATTTAATATGTCTCATGGTCACCTCCCGAGAATCTTCACCTGATATAAACAATTTGAACGAATTTTATCAATAAGGACGTTGACATATAATATATGATCAGGAACAAATATTATTTTCATGAAAGTATTTTGACAGTTTGTATATTGATTCAATATCTGACATGATATTCATCTCTCCACACCTCAATCCAGACAGGTTTATTGAGAGAAATCTACACATGTAGAGATGAGAGATGCAAATGGTGCCTTCAGTTGAGAGATGGTGCCTTCAGTACGTGCCTGTTCATAAGTGTTTATATGTCAAGTGTGGGCCCCTGAAAACTTCCCTTGATGAATACCTTGATGAATAATAGTGTCAGGAATTATATTAACTAATAGGTGTAAAGTTGTTGATGCATGTCCTAAAATGTAATGAGTTGTTAACATTGTACTTTCGAATGTGTTTATAACATACACTCTTATGGATATCTTACATCTGATGACTGCATTCATGTTTTGAGGTTCTGATGTTGAGCCAAAATCTTAAATTATCTTGAAATCGCAAATGACTAGAAATAAATGGTTTAATTACTTTTATTCTATTTCATTTTGAAGTAGAGAAGAAGCAAAACACATTGATGTATGCCGAACAATGTAGTTTCATTGTTATTACAAATGTGTTACTCGATAAGCACAGATGCAACATATGCCCTTGTTCTCCGTATTTTCGGCAAAATAAATGTTACACCTCAAGTGTTGTTGTCCTTATTCGGATCACAGACACTTGTCCTTACAAATGTACTTAGTAAACATGTTAACCAAATGTATAGTTGTACTAGAGTAGACAGATCAAATACAGACACACAAACACATTGTATAAGAGAGAGGCCGGCAGATTAACTTTCACACATCAGTCTACTTCTGACAGGGACCCCGTGGGTAGTCATTTGCATGTAGAGTGTGTGTATGTGACTTGGGGTGGTACGAAACACCTATTGATAATGCTTATGTAACTATTTCTGTTTTATTTTATATGTAACAATTTCTTCTACTTCGAGCAGAGGCGCAGTGCAATTATTCAATCATATCACCCAACGAAGGGCTTCCTGAAAGATTGTTAAATAAATTGTTAAATTGTGCATTCAGACATGACAGACACCTGATGCCGTTATTATTCGAGAAATACATTATTTAAAGAATATATGTTGACAATTACTTTTCATCAACGATAAACATGCTGTCTGTAGAAATCGAGCGCTTCTTTTTGAGTTTTATCTAACTCTACTGTGCGGACAGTACTGTTGCATACTTTGATTTGATAAATATTTCAGGTTTTGTTTTAGTTTCGTATGTGTTATCGAATTAGTGTAATCGTGGTTTTGGACCTTCAAACATTTCAGGTGATGTACAAAATAGTATTATTATGAACATATTGATTAAAGGACTTAGCACAGTCCGATATGTGTTCTCATAGATGAATTGCTATGTCACATCAGAGTGATATTTACAGAACATTACAGAGAAAAGAACATTGTAAGAATACGTCGCAATTACAACTTTCTTGAGTAGTGTACTAAGTATTTTAGGTCCCCACTGGCATTACTTATATTGAGTCATTTCAATATTCAATATTGTTTGGTGTTTCAAATACTTTTATCAGTATAAGTCATTTTGGACATGTATTTGGAGATAACAAATTGTTCTATAGTTTCAATCTATGGAGATGAACAATTGGTTATCTTAATTGGACATCTTATAAGCTCGGTTTGAAATTAGATATATCGAAGAACCAGACGACGTTCATGTGGTCAAATGGTTCTGTGTTTCATTCAGAAGACATTGATGGTTGATGCATAGTATACATTCTACTTACTGGGATCATTTGGCTTTGAATTACTGTGTGCCAGACACATTAGTCAGTTCAAGTGAAAATAATGGTTATGGACATATGGAATCTGAACTCAGTCTTGTGAAAAAGAGATAGAGTATATTATTGTAATCCCAATAAACAATCTACGAACACGCTCCAGATTGCTAATCCTTTCTAATTTGTTGAATGAATTCGTTAGATAATGATCTTTGATGGTAATAAAAGAAATACTAAATTACTGGTTTATTCGTGATCATGTCCTTCTATCAATAGGAGCTATAACTATAAATGTCAAGCTGTTGTCATAATCTCTTTATATAACATTAAGTCATATGTAATTACTACTTTTGGTCCAAATACTAACACAAGTGTTCCTTTGCTCAATAAAGGTCTCAGTTTCTGCACAGAAATTCCTTCAGATAAGCATATTTTATTATTTTATAAACTCACAAAAACACAGATGTTGTTTCAAACAAGCCACTATAAAGTATAACTGATTTAAGCAACAAATAAACAACACGTTTAATTATCCTCATAAATACAATACAGGAACACAGATAACGGCTATATTTACCCTCATCCCGGAATGCCACAGATGTGTTTAATAAGCCACATTCAAAGTAATATGTGAACAATTCTGTCTCGTCCATGTTTTCAAATAATATACAGTTTTCGTTTCCTTCGGCAACAATTGTATACAAGTTCAATTTAATATACAGAACATGCTCTGTAACTCGAAGTTGAAAGCCCTAATAGAAATACTTAAAGAGGTTTGCATACACGTTAGTGACATATACAACATATTTCTTTGCATCCTTCATAGTTAAACTATACTGAAAATCAAGTTTCTCGTGTATTATAAATCAACAGAACAATCCTCACGTGACATCAATTTAAATTATGCTTTATCAAAATCATAATGCAATGATAGCATAAACATTCAAATTTCCATGCATCTTGCTATCAAAAATTAAGATTGTGGTTAGAAATACTCGAGAAGGATTCAGAATTGCACAATTCTCTTTCATTGTAAAATATTTAGACAATATTTCTCTCGGTTTTTTTTCATTGAATCCAGTAAATGTGTTTGGTATGATGTACATATATACTTATCATGGAATATTTTCAAGAATTACAAACTATAACACAATATCGACAGTCAATATCAGTCTTTTTTAAAGTTTTAAGGTTCATACATAAAGCTCATGCCCAATAACAAAGAGAAAATTGTGTTACATTTGTTTATTAACAGTGACAAAATCTCTCTTATAAACATGTCATTACCACATGAAACGATCAACTGATATAACTAAATGTTTTCATGGCACTTACATATTCGAGTATGGCATTAAATCACACTTAAAGCTACTTCATGGCCGTTATGTTTCTTTAAATAATGAGATTACTTGTCAATCGTAGGAACAACATGAATAAATTGATTTCTAAATACCAGTATCCATTTAGGGCACATGGTGCGAGTGTATACAAAATATAATGTGATCACCGAGAATGTTCTTAAATCTGGAAAATGTCAAATGTATGAAACATTTAGATACTGATAGTAATTTGGATAACTCACGGTTGCAAAATACGGGTAATGTGTCATATTTCATAATTCATGTCAAATAATGGTTAAGAATATTACAATCAAGAAAACTAATATGATCCCCAACTTATCTGTTTATCATAGAATAAAGACGTTATTCGTAAAGAAGTTAATACACTGATGAAGTCCATGTGAAGTTTAAACGCGAGCCAATGCTAATTCTTTGACATCCCTGTGAGTTCCTCTATCGAAGTGGAAATATATTAAACTATTTTTTGCTTTATGTACTATTGACATCAAATAAATACATCATTCAAATAATGAATAATTCAAATTTTAATTATCAATGTTGCATCCCATTTTATATAAAAATATGAATAACAAAAGATTGTTTTCTGCAATAACTTCTTTCTCCAAGTATCAACTGTTTTGGTTCTTGACCTTCAGTTGTCATTTGCATTTGAAATGTAAAAAAAGGTGTGAAATAATTTCAAGTGAAATTGGATTTTTGACCTGGATCTTCCAAGAGAAAATCGATTATTGTAAGAAGAGTTCTGGATAGCTTGAAAGCATCGCTGTCTTCCTTAGACATTCTCCATTATTTCGTTTCAAATTAATTATCAGCAACTTGAGATGTGTCTTATGCACAAAGAAGATCTTGTAAATTAAATGTCTCACATTTCATAATTTTGTGCGTGTTATTTTTTGTCTTCAATTAATTAAATATATTTAAAAACCTTCACTCACGAATATATTTTCGATATTTTAAAGCATTTTGACAGCTGGTTATAAGCCATCATTTTTCCTGTCTTAAAACTACCTTTATTTATTCACACCTTGGTCATTTCCCTTTCAGTCATTCTTATAATTATACAAATGTCTTCAATGACTGTAATAATGATTATGATAAGGACATTAATATGGCAATACATGAATGCATGATTAAAGGCGTTACCTAATTAGTAATGTGTGCTAGAGCGCCACAATTATGTATCTTGCAAATCACATCACACGTATCTCAACATTTCCGTATTGGCAAGAGGAATCAATCTTTCAATTCTTTAGATTCTCCATCTTGAGGATGCTCCTTGAGATGACCTATGTACTTTATTGTTGTACTTCATTGATATTAAGCTTTGCATTGAATGAACTACAATGCAAACAATCGAAACAAATGAATAGTTACAAAGCATATGCCTCTCTGGCATTCTTAAACTGAAACATATCTACAAAGAAACAATTCAAGTGTGTTGTGGGATGGTAAACAATTTGCGTTTCGATTTATTGTTTTAATGTCTTGCAGAAATCAATCCATCAATTATACCACTTAAAATACTTGGTCGGTGCTGATGAAGACGACCCGTCGGTCAAATGTGACAGACAGAGCTTAAATGTAAATGTTTAAAGGCTCCACCAAGTAGATAATGTGATTAGGACGTCACCAAGAGGGTGTCTAGGTTCCCAAATATTGATTTCAATTGTTTCAATCCCAGGCTAATCTATTATCTGGTTCATGATGCTTCTGGTTCAGAGATGAGTCTCTGACATACGATGTACAGTTTCTGTGGTACGTAAACTCCTTGTGATAAGACAACATCTAATTATGTTCAGTGAAGTCCATTAATTAAACAATCTTATCCCAATCGCGGTTCTGAAGTACTGACGGTTTCCGAGGACAACATAAAGCTGGAATGAATGTCACATTTATTCACAGAATATGGTTTCGCAACCAAATAACTTTTAAACATTGACATTTTGAGTAATTATTTATCATTTTATTTTCAAACAAAATATTATTTTTGAAGTTCTGACAAATATACTCATAACCATTAACACACATATTACATGTACATGTATGCCAATACATGGAGTAACAAGTCGCATTAGCTTTAATTAAAGAGGTTGGGTAATTTCGTTCAGCGCCCCCTTAGTTATCAGGAGATTTGCATACATATGTAGTTTCTGTATCCATTTCATTTAAAAGTGTATAAACAGGCACATTAGAATGTTTGTTACTTACAGGAACGTTATCGCATTGCGATTTTGGGAAGAACGAGTACACAACAGTTTCTCATCCTCACTGATCGAGGTTTGGATTCTTGGATATATATATAGTATTTAATGAAGAAATTAAAGTTACCGATTTCTAGATTGTTATTTTGAATGTGTTAAGCATATATAAGCTCTACAAAAACGTTTCCCCGTTGCTTGATGTTGACTAGGACTGGTACTCGTAGCCCACAAGTATATCTTTTTAAAAATTCTAGGCTTATTTCACAATGGCAAATTAGTAATACTATGATTGTTCAATAACCTACTTCTGAGTCTGTCATGAACATACCAAAAGCTTGAAGCATACTAATCCATGATATATTGATAATGAAGCATGAATTAAGTGAATTTCCTGCATAGAGATGTCGATCTCTATTGTATTTGTTTTACTATCTCTACTTTATCGACTCTGTTGTGAACACTTTGAAACTCATGATCAGCTACCATTAATATTTCACGATGTGTAATCTGGTAGAACAATTTAATATATGATCGTGGAAGTGATATCAAACTATAGAACTTGTACACTTTCAGCTGAATGTAACATTTATTATGGTGTTATTCATTTATACTGAAAGCTCTACATCACTGCGTAAGTTTAATCCATGTGTAATATGTTTTGACATAACGTTAAAACTATGGGTCACTATTACGTTAGAAACGAGAAATCAACATGAATGCACTGCTAGTGTGGTCCTGTTTGCTTGACGAACTAGATGAGCGTTTGCGGGAGCAGCTCCGAAACCTAGAGTCTCGCCTTTCCCTGTTTCCCCTTCTCGTCAGCATCAATAAAATGGGAATTCTTTTTAACAAAAAAGTTACTACTAATCATCACTGGGGTCACTTTTCACAAGTTTGTTCTTAAAACCTATTTCTTATTTCAAAATTTGATAAACAAATTAACGTTGCCTTAACCAATATCTTATGACCTTGACCGTCAAGGTCACACATCAATGATCACTTTACATTGTAAATAACAATCATGCAATGACTCAAAGTGTTCATAGTTAAAATACGGCTTACTCACAAAAGCATGCTTAGGTTGTGCCCTAGCTGTGACCTTGACCTTTGACTGATTTTAACGAAAACCTTTTCAAATCTTGGTCCTTCTCCATAGTTCATATATACCAAATAAGAGCCTGATAGCACAAAACAAGTTTGAAGTTATCATGTTTACTAGGATTGTTGTAGTGATTTCAGAACTCATGACCTTGACCTTTGACCTTGAATGTGAAAATGTCAAAATCATTCACCAGGTTTATAAGAAAGGAGCTATCTATATGAGGTGTTAATATCTTCATGGACAAAAGTTACTTAGTGATTTCAGAACTGTTCAGCATGACCATATCTCGTGACCTTGACCTTTGATCTTCAGGGTCACAAGTCAATGACAACTTTTCATTGTCTATAACAATCATGTAATGATTAAAATTGTTTAAAGTTGAAATAAGGCAAACGCAAATGCATGCTTAAGTTGTTACCTCGCTTTGACCTTGACCTTTAATGGGTGTTTGCGAAAACCTTTTAAAAATCTTAGATTTAAAATCCATAGTTGATATACACCAAAGAAAAGCCTGATAGCACAAATATTTTTCACGTTATCGTGTTTACATGGATTATTTTAGGAATTTCAGAACTCGTGATCTTGACCTTGAATGTGATCATGTCAAAGAAATTCCCCTGGGGTATAAGTAAGAAATTATGTATAAACCTTCTAGGAAAAAAGTTATAGCCAATACAAAACGCGGCGGCGGCGGCGACGGAAACTGCGCAGAAACTGATAGCAGCTCCGACTAATAACACGAGGAGGAGATTATTTGTACCGCATTACTTCGGGGTAATATTTCGTTATTTTAATTTGTGCAGTTTAACGGATAAAGATAATGCACCGTCAAGGGAGGGACATCTTCATCGCCTTTTGAAATTAGATTACCTAAGAACTAAACTAGGTTTGTGTGGTCAAATACACTTACTTACCTGGGTCATTTGGATTTGGTTCAGTGTGTCCGACACATTAGTCTGTTCAAGTGAAAATATTGGTAACTCAGTATTATTGGATATCAGAGCTCAGTCACGTAAACATTACTCTGGTCTGGTGCTATATGATAAGCCAGCATTATTGGTTGGAGGCGCAAACCGCCTCCAACCTGATACGCAGTTGGATTTCACGCTATATTACTGTTGGAATATTCAAAATAAACTTTCGACCAATCATGCTTGGCCTCTTCATACTTTGGAAAAAGCATATGACCAACGAACACGGCTGTAACAAATTTGTAACCACGTGGGTTATCCGAAATAATTATCCCCTTTTACTGCGAAATGAGATTTTGTCTAAACATCTAATATAGAAACGACCGTTGTGTTATTCTGAGTCTGAATGTTAGTAAACATAAGATTTGTCAATTCAAAGCCATTATACACCTCCATGAGCAGACATGTACCAATTCAAGTGCATAATTTCGCACTGCAGTTTCGGAAAATCCAAGAAACTTTACAAGCTAATGTTATACGCGCGGAGCAAGCATATACTTAACGATAATAGTGGTTGTCAATCCACACACCAACCTTCCACTCAGTTATCAATATTTTCAATGCCAATCAGACTTGCATAATGGTACTCAATGTACTGTTATTGAATTAATGATAGTGAAGCTTGTACATGTATAAGCACATATTGGATAGAACCATATTTATGTTCAACTTGATAGCACCAAGCATGAGGATACCGGGCCATTATCCTTGTATTAAAAAAGGTCCATATGCCTTCCTTCAACAGATAAACAGAATATGCTTCATAATCAATGGAATTGGTACACTTTAAATTTGCAAATGTTTAACAAATGGTTTACTGCTTGTTTCAGGGAAAATAGGCCTACATATTCTTATTGCTGGAATCTAACAATGACACAACTCTCAACAACGTTTTGATCAAATTCATAATATAGGCCTACTTCAAAATTGGAGCAAAAGCACCCGGGATTTGCGTTATAAAATAAATCGGGGATGTTGAATGTTCACTTTCATTTTCAAATGGTAGATTGTATATAATTTTATTTTATTTATGAATAAATTATGTATGTAAATTGAAAAGCATATACACATGATCGAGGTAAAATTCTTTTATTTGCGACTTTTGAATTGAATAACTAATTGTGTGATTAGTAATCAAAGCTTTTATCCCCCAAAATGACCATAATGCCGGCTTCATTTTGCTATATGTACATATGACATACATATCCTTTTTATATATTTTAGCCTTAACAAGATGCCTCCAACCATGCCTTTTTAAAGGCTTTTCTTGTTAGAATATCAAATCATATTGACTATATTTTTAACGGTTTTATCTGGTCAAGTTAATTACCTGCATCTATGGTACATTGAAATAATCTGTTGAAGTGTCTGCACATGACCTGGTGTTGGAAGAAGGATGTCTCACAAAATTAAGCTTTAACTAGAATAAGTGTGCCTTTCCACTCACCTTATCATTTTAGTTTTGTATATCATAGTTGGTCATTCATGAACTATTATTTTCCACTATATATGATGTGTAAGTTTAATATCTAACCATAAATTAGTTTCGCAGTCGTTACAAAGTAAATGACGTCATTGATAGAACAGTATTAACCCTTTAACCCCTTGTCTTTTAATGAAACAGTTCTAGCAATACAAGTGTCTTTATGTTACAACTTAATCATCATGCATCAATTGTGGCACATGTAACCCCCACCGTGTGTCCTATTGAATAGATCAGCAGATGATATCTAAGGTAATTTACGAACGGTCAGATCTTTTTAATATGAAACGTCATTGATGAGCTTGAACATTGGACCTCATCTGGTCGGTCTGATGACAAGAGATATCACTGACCAATCAGAATTTAAGTGTGCCGTTTAACAAAATCAAGCTGATAGCAGCATGAGAAGTTATGACCTCACTGTGTGACCTACGTATATGAACAGTGGTGTAGTGGTTAGCGTGCTGGCTTCTCATGTCAAAGGGCCGGATTCGAATACCCAAGAAAGTTGTGACCTGGGTCCCATACTGTGTTGTGTCACTGGGCAAGGCACTTTATCCACATTGCACTCAGTCTACCCAGCTTACAAATGGACACCTGAAATAACGGGTGTAGTTGGCTTCGTGTAGCGTTTCGGCAGCTTCGAAAATACAATTCCGTCAGGTTAATACATACTATGCAGCGCATTGAACATACATTCGTGTGGGGATAACTTGCGCAGTATAAATATCCATTATTATAACGACAATGTCAGGTATAAAAAAAACGATGACTGACCAATCGAAAGTCATTGTCAAGGTTAAAGTTCCAGACATTGCGTCCCACTTCTCGATCACAAGGTAAGATATTATACTATCACTTAATTGTAACAACGTATACAAGTAGCATTTGCCTGTCACTGAACTATCAAAAGTTATGACCAATGTTAAAGTTTAAATTCTCGACCTACAGAAAAGTCAAGTAGGCAGGTAAAAAAGTCACGAACATATTTAAATGGTTTTATGACAAGGGAAACACATATAAAGTTTCACGTTCAACCTCAGTCTAAAATGAAATAGAACATTCAAGAGTCATTACCCAGTTTACATAACACTCGAGGTATTCCATGAAATAACTTCTGATATGCTCATCACTGATGCACATCCAAGACATATTCATAGTTTTAAATAGATTGCTAATATGAGAGGAGTTAATTTCACAAACATATCCCCGTTAGTCTGAAATGGACAACTCAAGCGCTCAAGGGTCATAAGTCTAAAATAGTGTTGTAATCTATGTAGGTATAGGATGAACGATTGCTATCTATTGTTACAAGGCAGGTACTTATCAAATACACTATTTGGTAACTCCTTGCAAATTGCAAAACAATGCATGACTCATTCCGCTAGGAACAATGCAATGTAAAACAATGCATTGCAGAAACCTTTAAATGCCAACTAAAGCATAGCCACTTGAACATTTCACATGTCAATTCTATTATTTCACCCGAATTGTTCACCGTATTTGAATAAGACCGTGCTAATGAAGTGTTCCTTTCATTCAGTATAGAACATTCCAAGATTGGACGAATGGCCACTCTTTAGAAGTATTCCTTTTCTATGTTCTCCCTATTCTATGTTGTTTAAACAATGTTGTGATGCATTTGATATTGTTAGTTTGTATAACGAGCAAGTGTTTCCCCCGTTTATTGATGGAATCTGCTCAGTTTACTACAAGAAGAAAATAATCCAATGAAAGTTTAGACTCAGATGTGGCCTATTTAACCACGCATGAATACAAGCTCTGTATAACTGTCCAAGAGTAAGACACGTTCGATGTGTTCATAACAAGGTTACCAAATCGATGCGCAAATTTCTTCTTTTCAAAGAACCGGCGTAAGGTGGAGTAAGAATTATCAGATTAGCTTTGTCTGTGAAACCGCGAAATCAGGTTCATTTGGACCTAACTCAGTATTCATCGAATTGGTAAGAATCGTTGGTATACCCATCACTGGTGAAAATCTAAAACAGGTGTACAGTTTCAGAATGTTTGATCAAAAACTGTTCGATGAGCTGATTTCAGTTTCATCGCGGGTTTTAAAAGCATTCTGAAAACGAGGATTTGATGCAGAACTTGAGAGCCTGTTATCATGATAGAGCTTAAAGCTTTCTGCATCAACAGGTGTTCCTCTGCCATCATGCATCAACCTGAATAAACAGAACTGCTGTACAGATTATTTCTTTCAACCACCACTTATTTGGCAAGCTTCATTTGATGGAGAATTTTGTACATGTGTTCTAACATAATAAATCAAACATTATGAAACATTATGAAACATATAACATTATGGTATCAAAACATTATGGAACATGTAAAACATTACGGTGTCAAAACATTATGATAATATATTTGATGATATCATTGTACACCATTCTACTCCCAAACAATATCACATAAGAGCAGAGTGCCTAACATATTGTAAAAGTAATTTAGTAGGGTTGCTGTATTTTTGGGGTGTGAAAAACACTCACATAAGGATTAATAATGAATATCACTTACACTTAGAATCTGTATGCTTCGCTTGGAGATAAATAATCAAAACAAACTAAAATTCCCACTATTGCAATTTTATATAGGGAACTCAACGTTTAAATAGACATTCATAAATGTAAATAATGTATTGAGAAAAGATTGGTTTATGACCGCAAAGCTCCGAATGGTTAAATGGCCAAAGGAAAGGGCACTGTGTCTGTAATTGGTCATTCCATTGTTCGCCCATCCAATGAACACATAACCGTAGTAAATATAGGGCGGGTCAGTCTAAAAGGAACTAGCACTATAGCAATTTGATAGATACATAATAGGCTCAAAGAATCCTGACCTGACGAGTTTTGCTGTAGATGTAGGGTCTAGTAAGAAGATCTATATTGTATGTATATATTGCACTTTTTATGAATAGATTTAGTAGTTGAGTTTGGAGGTTTCGCAATTTAAAATTCTAACAACTTAATAACTGTTTGATCTCGAGTAATAAATGTACATATAGTTGGGCTCACGATAAATGTTCAATTACGTGTCACAAATGAGTGATTTTCAAACCGCTACAATGCCCGTGGGGGTCATTGTAAGAATAAATAACAGTTCAGTTCAGACATTAAAGATAACATGTCAATTCACATAACATTTCGCTTTGTTTCAGAAATAAACGTATGAACTTTGTAATTTCATTTGAGATTTAAATTGAATGGTTGTCTGCAGTACAATTGCCTTTATCAGTCACACTGTCAAATTATATTCAATGACAGTTCTAACACGTTATATGAAATAGTGAACAAAATAAAAATAATAATGTCATCCAAAACGTTTTTATCTATAAATCCATTACTTGCTATACATTAGGAATATTCCTGTATTGGTGAGAGAGTGGTTATGTTTTTAAACTGTCGTCGAAGACCATGTCCCTCGATTCACTTTTAGTACGTAATTGTGGATTGCTTCGATAACGGAACCATTACAACTTTGAAATCAAATAAGTGATAAGTGTTTACTGTTTAAGTGACTTTGGTCCCAATCATAAAGACGAATTCACAACTTTAGCATCTGTGTGAAAGTATGTCAAAAGGTTACCTGGGGTTAGGATTGTCTTTGCAACGACCTTCTGCGTTTATCCATATAGACGTACGATTCACTAACAGGGAAGCTAATGGTTTTCTCTGTACATTAGCTCATGTTTGTAATACATGTACCTTTAACTTTAGTTGTCTTTGTCTGCTCCTGGCTAACAAACAAAGCCAACGCCAAGAGACTTTAATTTGATTTGTAGATGGGGATTCTCTTATGAATATAAACACTCACATCACTGACGTATCATGTTATACTCTCATTCCTGAATTGCCTTGTGCTCCGTGACATATGCGTCTTTGGGCATTACAAAAGGGTGAAATGCATTGGACGATAAGTTTTAATATACCGACAAATATATATGAACTGACATTGAATAGTTATATTGCGTTGTTGAGTATTGATAAATAAGATTACATTCATTTCTTGCCGTTAAACATACACCAAATACTAATGAAATAAAAAGATTAAGTGCTTCTTGAATATAACCTACACCTACATTTGTATATGCTTATAATATATGCTTCATTAACACGTTACTTATCTCGTTAATTACTACTGTTGCAGCTTTGAAATTGAACCATGTTCATCTTATCGAACAGGCTTAACAAATTCATGCCAGAGATAGACACACCATCTTCTACATGTACTTCAAGGGAAGGGGTCAAACACTGTTTGTTTTAATTGTAGTTTTTTGTATTTGAGATGTTAACATACACTAATCCTGTAATAGAAATAAGTATATAGCTAGTGTCTAACACAGTCTGCCATAAAGATAATTGACAGAGGAAGAACTTCAAAATTGATATTTATGATAAAGAAAATTGTTAAGTATGAGTCCATGCATTGCTCTAAAGTAATATATATCCAGGTTGAGTTTTGAGATTGCACCTTAAACAAGGCCGGGTTTAAGTCAGTTATAATTTTAATAAAATACTGACGCCACCAAGAACATATATATAAGTATTATGCATACGAAGGAAGAAAAGCAAAAACAGAAGAGGAAACTGTGTAATTACTTCAATTGAAAAATCATAGTGGCGTCAGCTTGTTAATTATACTATCAGTTTATCAGGAAGCGCATGTAGCTTAATTCTTATCACAACTTTCAACCCGTTAGACATACAACTGTGAGAGATACAACTGTTGGGTGGATGTTACTGAAGGCTGAAGTCTTTCACAGGTGTAGGTGTAAACTGATATCTCACTGTGTCGAAACAGTTAGACTATGTGTTTCTATGTTTCTGCATCCTATCAATGTTTATCTCATATTTAGCATGTAACTATATTATAGTTAAGTTTACACTATCTGCAATAGTATACGTTCTTAAACTTTTTTAGGGGCGAGTCTCTTTTGGATTCAAACACTCTCAGAGTCAGGCACCATTCGCCCACCACTGACTGTTCAAATATATCACCCATTCAGCAAGCGAAACCTCGACAAAAACGAGGTCAAACAAGTGATAGTTAAGCTATGTTTACAATCACCATCTTCTCTAGATGTAAAGCGACACAGCTCCCAACATATTAGATATATATGCCATAAATGTAGTTATCAAATGTAACATTGTTATATTTGGGATATCACTACCTGCAATAGTACAATTTCTTGAACTGTTTCGAGTCCCTTGCGGGATTCGAACCAATACCCTTTTAAGCCAGGCACCAATCGGCAGCACGAACTATCGCATATATATATATATATATATATATATATATATATATATATATGTATGTATATATATATAGACACATGTAGTTATAGATATGTCAAACAAGATTATTACTGTCAAGACATATTCAAAATTTAATATTCTATTCAAAGCCTATCCACATCCGTGTATATTACAGTTTGCTGTTTGTATGGAAGGAAAATATGTGATCATTTATTTTTATCCCTTTTATCTCTGTTGATATGTTTATAGGAACGTTATAGTCTCGGTTCCGCAATTATCCTGTTTATGCTTTCTATACATGTAGGAGAAAACTAAATAATACATCACTTCTTTCATCATTCTTCAAATAACTAGAGTTTGTTGTCACGAGTGGTTTGTGATTACCATGGAAACTATTTACATCTTTCGAGGTCAAATTCTACAAAACAATCGACATATACATATACATAAGAGAGGATCGTGCCCATAAGAGGTACATGTACATAACATAATTGATATGAAAGAATTAAACTTGTTTTCAAGATTTGAAGCTCTTTTATAAATGTAATGACATTGTTCCCATCTCCCAAATCGCAGATATTCATACATACATTCTAGAAGCAATGATATCCTAAGCATCATTTAGCTAAGGCTGTAATTGAACATGAACACAAAACAGGATGTAAGTTTGTGTCAGTAATATATTGTTATAGACATCAGCACCTGACCACACTTATTTATCCAGGAGTTGGCATACCATTCTGCCAACTTCGGATGTAATAAAGACCATCGTCTTGTCTGCATATACATGCACATGTTTTGCAACCGGTGCTGTCTAAATGGCAGGGCAATCGTTTCCTAAATTAATTCTTGTAATTTGTTAATATTATTATTTAGTAAAGCAATGCAATAATGTTTCACCCTGCAATGAAATATAAATTGTATTGGTGCTTAGTAAAGCAATGCAATAATGTTTCACCCTGCAATGAAATATAAAATGTGTTGGTGCTTAGTAAAGCAATGCAATAATGTTTCACCCTGCAATGAAATATAAAATGTGTTGGTGCTTAGTAAAGCAATGCAATAATGTTTCACCCTGCAATGAAATATAAAATGTGTTGGTGCTTAGTAAAGCAATGCAATAATGTTTCACCCTACAGTAAGATATAAGAGGTATTGATGCACTAGTGAATTAGCTAGCTCAATGCTATAGCACTTCCGGGCTTCGAATCGTCTGCAGAAGAGGACGTGTACGTGCATCACATTTTGCAGTCTAATCCGAGGCTGCTAGTTCAATCCAATGCAGTTGACAGTTTGACAGTTGTATTGCAGTAGTTTTACCCTGCAGGACTTGTAACTGGCAAAAGAGAACGTACCTTTATTACAGCATCACATGCATCGCATTATGCAGGTAATGTTAAGTGCATTATGTTTAATCTTGTGTACTGCACACTGATAAAGTGAGTACAGATGTTTAGGTCCATGCTAAACAATAATTGGAAAGAAGAGTACCCAATAAACCGTCTTGTTATGAACCAATTAGCGCCAGAATTGTTTTGCTGAAAGGCTCAATTTCTGCTTATGCATTGGGTCGATACTGATTATAGTATTGCAGCGTGATTACTATTGGAGTACATGTATTTGACAATAATTAACTTGATACATGTTTAAATGTTGCAGCATATAATGGTTTCATTTCTTGCCTATACATGTAGCACAAATAGATGTTTGAAGATGGTCAAAGGCACTGCACTTTCTGAAATCCTTGATTTTCAATAAATGCCAAGGTTTGTAAACGTGAAGCGTGTTTAGGTTCATATTTCCATTGTAATCACTTCTGATTCTGAATATTCTAAAACAACATCTTTAAACCTTATAAATCATAAAAACTGCATATAATCAATTCTAGTTCAATAGTTCTGATGTTTGTGCCATGTGTCTTTGTGTCATGTCATACTCTCACTGTAGGAGCACGTTAGCAAGGCACACATACTAAGGTAGAAGACTGCATGGAGTTGATTGATGACTTGTTTCAGATCAACGAGCACGTTAATTAAATGGCACGCCATCAAAGAAATAACAATTCTGACGTCAAATTTTTTTGTCATTATTTGGGCATAAACATTGTTATTGGAATACTTCGGGAAGTGCTTTCTAAATACTGCAAGAACACAATGAATACCCTGCGTGCTGACTGCTTTGATATGACTGTGATCAGAGATTTTACAGTGCACAGCACGGATCGATTTGCGGAATAAATTGCTGCTTGGGTTTTTAGTTACAGAAAACACTTCCATTTTGAAAGATTCAAGATGTGAATATGCATACTTTTTAGAATGATTACGTTAGCTGAACTAACATTATTTTCCGATGCAAACAGGTCAGTTTTAAAGGTATTCGATATTGACTAAGAATTACTGAACATGATTGAGCAATTAATTAAATGCTGCAAGTCTTTACTGGCATCTGTCGGGTTTGATGTTATGAGTACATTTCATTATCAGTTTGTTTTGATTTGATTTGATCAGGAGTAAATATGTTGCTCCAAATTGATTCGCTGCGTCACGAATATATACATGCCACATATGTGTATGTCTTTAAATTCAAAACACTTGAATTCCATTCTAATATATTTCTCCTACTATGGAAAATGAGAGAAGAGGAACAAGTTTCGACTGACATATCTCTATCATTACCTGTCGATGTTTTATGTATCTATATGATGAGGCACACTGGATATGAGTAGTACGTGCATTATTGTAAATAATTAAACATTGATGACACTATCAAAAAGAAGCATCCAGGTGGCTATTTATAATAAATGACTTTGTCCAAAGCAAATAAATCTTTCACCATTCGTTTTCAGGGCATCATATGCATGTTAGAAACTGGATTAGAAACTCATTTCGAAAGATGTAATGCGAACATGTATATGTAGATTGACCAATTACATATGCATGTAGTATGAGTTGACCATGTGACGTGATGTAACCCTTCCTTTATACTATATTTCTCAGCTTTGTATACTAAATCACACCAAGTGTCCTTCCAATTACGTTCCATGTCATATAATGAAGCAGTTCTTCAACACAAAACATGCATAGCAATTCCTTGCCTCGTTAATGAAATATCTGTTCTACAATGATGCAGTCGTTATATGCATATTGTGTCTCTCAATTCAAACCATCTGCATCCAATATGACCAAGCTCATAAGATGAACGTACACATACCGCATACCGATCATTTGTCTTAGAAATACTATACTGTTAATATCATAAGAATATTATTGAATGTATAATCTCATGTCAGTGCTTTTTATTATAATATATATGTGACGAGAATTCTTCAGTTATCTTGTGTATTGTAATCTTGATTGATATACCATGTAAGTTTAACACTTCCATAGTTCATTATTACACGCTCTTTTTGTTTTTTTGAATTCTTCTTAAACGAAAATTAAAACTTACCAAGACATACACAGTTTCATAAACCATACAGTCTTTGAGTTGTGTTTCGGACAAAAATCAAAAGTTATGTTTCAATGAAAACGGGGGTAAATTACTTACCGAAGAAGTTGAATACCCCAAAAGGCACATCGCCGCACGGACGGGCGGTCGTTGATCATTTTTATATTCTAAAATCATAATATAGAACAGTAATTACTAATCAGATAACGTGTTTACACAATAGAAATAAAGGGAAATCCTCAAACATTAAGATGATCACACCGTTCTCAAACTCCCCTGTCAGCAAGTACTCAGTTAACCAAGATTACCTATTTCCCTACCAAATGTTGAACATGCCATCCGTAATACCTAAAATAAACTTGTTTACTTCCTGTTTACATTTTCAATAGAAGCAACTGAACTTGCACCTTTGATTGAAATGGACAGTATATCTACCAAGGGTATAGAGCTGAATTCCCATCGGCAGATTAAACGTGTCAGACAGAGATACACTTGTTAGCGCAAGATTCACCATGTCAGACAAATATACGACTGTTATAGCACGTACAGTTTAATTCTGATATGTTTCACAGGTGTATGTTTGAATATATATTACTTTATATGTGTAATGATTACTTATGGACTCTGTGATAACGTTTCTACAACAGGTAGGGAATACGTATTGCTACTGGTGTAGATACCATGTGTTCTAACATAACCTTCCTTATTCCGACAGGGATAAATGTGCATGTCTTATTTGATTCTGAGACGTTTTACAGGTTAACATGTGCAGACGTTAACTGGATAGTTATTATTATGTTGACTTCTCATTCAGTGATATGCGAGCTACATTGTTGTTGTTAGTTATTGTGTTGATGCTATTCATTGCTATTATAAAATACTTGCTTTATACAGAGCTACATTTATTATGAACATGTGCGGTTTAACGATTATCATTTAATTGTATCCTACATGTGTATATTCAGCAATCGCACTAAAAATTCTTATTCAACTGACATCAGCCCGAGGTTGAGGTTTACTTGAAGGAGCGTCCGCTCATTACCATCACCTGGAAGACCTCATTCGACTTCCTTGAAGACAAAACAGTTTAGTTTTAATACGTTCAAAATAGGACAGTGCATGCATGCTCCAACTATCACATCTATGTGACTGAAATCTAGCATGCAGGCAGTCCTGAGACATGTTTAGGACGGCGAGTACTCGCGAGTATTCGTGAGTACCCGCTTCTGAAAGAAAACGAGTACATGCGTACACTTTGGAGCAATCTCGCCAAGCGAGTACACACGATCAAAGATTGACGTGTGTCACAAAGTTTGATAACCTCATTTTTCTTTTTTTTTATTACTCCCTCAATTGAAATTTGGTCGATTGATATGTGCTATTTCCAAAATAATGAGGATAATATGAAATTATCTTGGGAAGTACTCGCGACCCCAGTTTCTGCTCAGCAGTCGTTTGCGGATACTCGCGTACACGCCATGCACTTCGAGATCCCGAACACGCCTCTGATGGTACTCTTGATCGAGTTCGAACGCCAATTCGAAGCTTTTAATTTATTGCCGTTTAATCTATAATTGAACTTGATACAATCTGCATCAAACGGTAGATGCATTCCCATGTGTAGACCATAGTACAGGAATGAACTCTGATGGCAGGGCAATATGAACCAATTGTCCTCTCTCGAGCTTGCAGCCCTCTTCATTGCGATGTTGGTATTTATTATATTTTAGTGGTGAAATACGGCATTTATCGGTTAAAATAAAATCCGTATTTTCACTAGGTGAAATAACATGTTATTCTACTGCGTGAAAGAACACTTTCAATCGTATGACGTCATCACAACAATAGGATAATGTCATAAGATGACCTCGATAAAGCATGGGGAGCATTGAGGGTCCTTTCATTGGAATAATGTCATTTTCGAACTATACGTAACTGGTTAAAACTAATAAATAGAACATTTTACATTTCTCGTTGAATACCATATATATCCTATCTCGTGAAGTAGAAATAGTTTATTTACACTTGTGGCTGCTTTTCTAATTCACTCGATGAGATATACATGGTATTCGACGAGAAATGTCAAATATCCTCGATGTATTTTGTCTCTCATGATACATAATACCTGCATCTAATAAATCCATGCTCATTATAAACAAACATACACACTTATTCCTTTTAATAACGAAATTCGTTTTGCGTGAAGATTATTAATGAATGCAGGAGCGCATGTCAGAGCTGTTCATTCATAAATATGCCAAACATTATTAGACAGACGCAACGATGACAAACGTTTAATGGGATATTTGCAGGTGTATAGAAGAAAAAGATTCAAAGGAAGCACGGTATCAAACCTGTCTGTGATCTAAGTTACTTATAAGAAAGGATTCGCTTCCATGGTAACCACAAAATACGACTAAAAAGTTATTATTACGATATGCACATGGATTAGATTAATGTTTACTGTATCTCGTGTTACAGAAGAAGTATTCAGCCGGATAGGAAGAGAGACATATAACACTGAGTACCTACATGTATGCTAAGAAGTACACCGACAAACATTTAACGGTAATCACTGCACGTCAATAATTGTTTTCATTCTCAACATCACAAACAGCTGTCTGTAAAGTGAAACTATCTGGCATTCAACAGAAGACTTCGAAACACGACAAAAACATTAAAGATGCATTATTTTGTCTGATAAAAGAGTGTTTTCTAAGACCAATATCACTTTATGAAAGTTTCGTGAATCCGATATTCTATCACTATAGATCTTAATATGTTCACTGTCAACAGTTATACTCGCACTATAGTATATATTTTCAGTTCTTTAATCGTCTTAAAATCAGAAAAATAAGTAAGACCTGTTTTATCAAACTTAGATATATAGAGTATAAATTCGTGATCCATGTTTAACTCAACGGTAAAAATCAGCTTCTGCATAAGCACGAAGCAATCTTAACAAAGGGCCAAGCAAGTTGTACATACAAACCTATGGAACACAATCAAGTAGAACATCCTACATCCTATCTTTATCTTTGTCTGAAGGGAGGTTCTTGTGATAACAATAAAGCTTGATTAACTGTAACGACGTTAACTAGCTTCTACATTTTTTTTTACATAGGTAACTTTACCTCTAGGTTGTTCTTTCATCTACACATTCATATAACATAGGTGTCGTTGTAATTTTTGTAATAATAATTAAGTTGATTATATTTCTCACTGCTGTATGCATAAATCAAATATTTTCTTTCAGATACAAAAATAACTGAAGAACCAATGTTCAATTGACAATTTTAAAAATAGTGTTTGCAAATGTCGCCAGTTGAAGTTGAATTTTAAATTTTATGACAATGTCAAACACAATAAAAGTTGCCCAATGACAGATGCCATTCTCCTTTACGTCAATTGCCTTCTTTAAGACTATGTTTTAATACAAAATCTGATCTGAAAAGAATCCATTCAAATGTTTTCTGAAATCATTTTCGTTTTGAATTCCTCTTAGCTTTTATATACATGTAAAATATGCCATCATTGTTGAAAATATGGCTTAATTTTCAACATATTTAGATGTTTGTTTTATCCCATGCATTTTATTACAAGTTTGTATCAAAGTTGTTGATTTGACAACTGAAATATAACGTTTATTGTTTATCATGTAGTTTAAGCACAAGTACAGTATATAGTATTTATGATAATTTAGCAACATCAAACTAATATTTCATCAAATTGATCACTTGTATATTACTTTAATTAATAATGAAACAAACCCATGCCATCTCTTTTCAATTGTTTGAAAATTAAAGTATTGCTATAGTGTACTGTATCGGCTCAATGAAACTAATCCTCTTAAAGCAAACGGTAAACACCTGCTGTTTCTGTGTCAACAAGGCATTCCTTAGGCAACACATATCTAGTGTTAGACACAATGGATCTGACTGGAACAAGACCAACTTACTTGGCTGCAACAGGGATTACTAACGAGAACAATAATTGTATTTATTCTGCGATAGCTCGATGCACGATTGAAATTAAAATCTTAACCATAGAGTGAGCAAAATCACCCGGGTGTTATCGTTTCATGCAATAAATAAATACTGACATAAACATCATTCCAGTTTCGTGCAAAATATGCTGTTCAAATCATAGCTTTAAAATTAGTGAAACCCAATCTGTAAACAAAAACTATTTGATATATTATGTGCAGTTTGATGAACATTCAATTACTCATTTAGAATTTACTACCAATACAACGGTTTACACCTATATGACCTCGATAAACAACAAAAGGTAATCTGTACTGATAGAACATAACAAGAAACGGTGAAAGAAAGATGCATTGAAATCCGGTATAACAATTGCAAGGGAAGCCGAAACAGCAAATACCTACACATAGTCGTTAAACCTGGAGACCTACAACGATGAACCTGGCACTTCCGTTTTTCGAGAAGTTCGTTCTTTCGGTAGCGCAGAACACGTATATATGTAGACACTCTGTGTCGTCATTGATATTCCGTGATTGTTTTATTCAAATTTATAGTTATCCATTTTGCAACCATGGAGTTCATAACTGACCAGTAAGGATTTATCTGAGAATTGCTGTGAAAAGTAATGGGCTTTATTTATTAATTCATCGATATTTCGGATACACTTTGCCCAAATACCAACATAAGCAATTTGACAGTTCCTTCAGGCACTTGCCTCACTGATTAATGTTATGAATGGCGTTGTCCTTCTTCACTTATGTGTCAACATGAAAATAAATCCGATGTAAACACCGTTTATCATCGTACACCGGGTGTGGAGAGCTGAACAACGGTGATATGTCTGTAGAGAGTAGTAAAATGGCTACGTTTTCAGTTTTATTTGTTTGTTATTTCAGTCTGTAAACATCGGTGTGGATTTTCCTTTGTGTACAGTTTGTACATATTTTGTGTACGTTGGTGGTAGTATTTTGCCAAAATATACGATACATTTTAAACCATTTGTATCATCTGTATCCTTCATATCCAGATGTCAAAAGGGTGACAATTTTAATATTGAATATATTAACAAACATGATAAGAAGGACATGATGTTATGACATTATCAATCATATGATTGATACACACCATGAAAGAGAAATCGTGATTCGGAAGAGATTGAGTGATGGCTTCTGACAGAATAATATATATAGAGATATATTTCCATAAATGAAGATCAAGGATATATCCAGAGCAAATTTCTCAAATATATTGATATCTTTCAACAAGACTGGCGCTCATTTTTACATGAAAGTTCAGGTTATGATTGTTTTCGCAATTTAAAATCTGTCTTTGAACCCGAGTCGTATCTGTTGAACCCATGTAATAAAACACTCCGAAATATCTTCTAGACTTTAGACTAAACGATGTAGCTATCGATCAAGGAAGATATGGAAGTTAATCTTACATAGAAGAGAAGCGTTGATGTAATTTGAGTGTAAGGCATTGCTTGTTATTTCTTTCTGACACAGGTCCATAAGTAATTACGGTAAATACTTTAGCATGCAAGTAAACATAAAGGTAAAATGATCATTGCCTACGTGAGTTTCACAAAGACAGAACGTGCAGAATGAATTACGACAATCCGAATTATCACATAATAGCTAATTAGATACAATGAAATTCACAGAATATTGGGGATAATTCAAATGGCCACTCGTGTGATACAAAAGTTAAAAGAATATTGACAATTAAAAATATCTGTCGTTCCATTAACTTTTGTCAGCTGACAAACTTCCGATCAGGAACATCGCATTTTTGCTGTTTTTAGAGGTTGTTGTTTTACAAATATATGAATCATAGTCATTCGTACGGCAAACCTGGCTATAATGAGTCATCAAGATGTTGTGGGTTTTTTTTAAATCCAATAAATTCACGCATCTCTGGAAAGTGCCAGAAACCTTTGAAACTAAAGCCTATTTCGAAGAGTCTCGCGATAACATAAATTTATACATTTATACATTTACATCTAAAACGTGACGAATTGCTTGTGAGTGTGTCACAAAATACATTTTAATAACTAAACAATATACAAATATATACATTAATAAATATGCAAGCAGTACATCAACCAAAACTACAAACGGTACAGCGAAGCAGCAATTTCTGATACAAACAGTACACATGCAACAAAAGGAACAAAACAGCATTTCGCTCTAGAAAACTATCTGAAATCATTTCCTAGGCATGGGTTCTTTCCTGCAGAAATCAAGCTATGCATACTAGATTAAATTCAAATTTTGCATACACTTTTTTGTCAAATGTTCATTGTAAACATCTCAATTGCATAAAAATGTCGATAGTGTCACTGAGCAAAACAAGTTTTTGATAAGTTATATTTGCCACAGTACACTGAAACAGCTTTCCGCATTCACAAAATGTATTATTTTTCTAATGTATTCATTTCTATGTACTTAACTTAATAAGAAATAGGACACATCGGCTGTCATATACCGTGTGTATGGTTTTCTACTCTCTACAAACGTATCGTCGATGTATACCTCTCTACATCCGGTGTACTGTGTCCGGTGGTAAAGTTGGAAAATTAAGATTTTGAACGGCTCCTGATGGAATCGTTTTACTGTAATCACAAACCCAGACTCTAACTAGCAATTCTCCCATTTGATCGATAGGTTCTGATGGTGCACTCATTCATTATGTCCCTGATTACATCTAACATGAACACCAGAATAACCAATGCATCAATTTCACTGTGACAATATTGAGAAAGCACTTGCCAAGCTATTCCAATACTAGTATTTATGGTCAGGTAATTACAGAAGCACTCGACGCCATCCTTGTCGTTTCTGTTATAACTTTCATGTAATTGACAAGATTGTTAATCTGAAGCTCCTACAGTTTGAACACAACAAGCAATAGTCTGTGAAGGACATTTAAAGTAACAGATTTTGACACTGGCACTAACTTTGATATTCATGCATCGTAATTAAATTGATATATTGCATTGATTCAACGGTATTGTTATGTACTTTGGAGTAAATGCATTCCCGTTTAAACTAATAAGGGCTATCTCAAATATCATAAAATGGAATATTATCATTAAGCATGTGAACGAGCATTTTACCATTGAATACATAAGTGTACCTGAATGTCAATGCTGAATTTTCTGGTATCATTTACAGTGATACGTTTGGATGTTTTCTACATAAATTGTCGTTTAGTGTACCCTGTAACAGGTAAAAGCATTTTTTTGGATTGTATTGAGTTGACAGTCTTTTATGTTCGAAAGAATTAAGGAAAAGCGAATTTTGCCTCTCTAGGCACCTGCAAGAATTTGGGGATTAACAAAAACACAACAAACCAATGCAAAGTGGTTAATGATTTACAGGAAGCCTTTTACTTGAGCCAACTCTTCTAAAAGCATTTTGAAAGTTTACAATTTCATAAGAACAATTTCGGCTAAACTTTGGTAGAAGAAATTTCAGAATGCAATAAAGTAGCAAACCCATTTTAATATACTGGCCTTTTCTTCCATCAATTGATATTTTGAATCTGTTTTTATCCAAACATCTGCAGCCAATGTATCTGTTATCCTTTGGACTACTAAAATAATTTCTCTTTACGATTATGTTGACGTTCATGCTAATGCTTGGAATCACCTGTCAATCAGTTTTCTTGTGTTCCATTTTTGATATTTTGGATTTGTATTCTATATTGAAATTAACCTTTTTAAACACAGGTATCATTTATTATTGAAAATGTCAAGTTAAAGTTTGTTTTATATTTTTCTCTTCAACATACTTACCAAGTCAATTGTCATCATCTTAGTAAATAAAACCAGGAGTGTTACGTGAGAAAATCATTTCCATGAAACTGTAAAATCATTAAGATATAAAAATTGTAGACTTCAACTGCATTGTTTAATATCAAACTGTGACCGGGAGAAGAGTGATATGATTTCATTGTGTAGAAATACATCACAATAATGCTTCACCAACTTCCAAACGCAAGGCATCACTCTTGCCAGTCTCCATTACTTGCTGATTTAAGTCTTGCAATATTTCCCTCGCTTTGTTGTGCCAAGATAGTGGATCACTGCACCTGAAATGCATAGTGGCCGAGATGATTTTGTGTCAACTGTAATTCAGCTGTATTCTGAAATGACATCCTATATATTGTATGTGAACAATTATACCCTGCCATCTTGCCTTATTTTTTATGTATCATTATTATAAACTGTATCTCTTGTACCACCGAGTGTGGTTTCCGAGAATAAAGAGTTTGAGTTTGAGTACAGTCTTACCAGATCTTTTTCAAACCTACAACTATGCCACGGCATACGGTTCTCACCTCATTCCAGTATGAAATCCTGTTCATTCTTTAATTAGACCCTTATATCAAACCAACACCCCGTTATTTTCTCAGTTATTATAGTATCTTTATTTATGGCCACATAACTACAGAAACATTCGCCGCATGAGTTATATTTTCTTTGATAATGCTCTATTAATGAACGTACTCATTTACCAGCCACAACTGCCGTATATATGCCATGTAATTAATCAACGTAGGACTGCAGTACCGTTTGCCACTGGCAATTGTTTTACCATTGATGTATGGAACATGTAGTATGTAGTTAAGTGATTGATAGACTCGACTAAAGACTGTTATATGAGGTCAAATCAGTCAATCAGATCCTAAATAGGGGAATTAGATTTCTTTCTTGAGTGTATGGTTTAAACCATTTTCTAGATAAGTATGAGAACAAAATTATATTGGATTAACGTTACTTGATTATTTAATTTTGAAATAACGTTTAGGATCCTCTGACTAATTGAGTGGCTTATTGAGTGATTCTCAAATATGTTTAATGTTTGCAATAATGCTTTAGACATATTGCAGATGTTTCACTTTTGCAATAATGATAAAAATCAAGTTAACTAAACTGATAAATACAAGTTTTTTCTTGGATTATGTTTCATAAAATCAACGCAGCAGCTGCGAAACTCACACCCTAACTTTCCCTGAACAATGTGTACAAATAACAAACATGCACGCATTTTTAAAAAAATGAAATAGATTATGATGCTTTTACCATGAGCCATTAGCGTGATGTGATATCATATTCATTACTTACTATAATATTTTCTCTATAATTATAAACAGGTTAATCAATATGCTAAAGAACATTTTATTAACATAAAACAGGCAATGAGTATATACAAATAACTCCCTCTATCATATGTTACAATCACGTGGGCCCGGATTTCCAGGCACAGATTTCTTAAGGAAATACTGCAAGGTAATACACCGATCCAAAACTTCGCGCATGCGTAATTTCAGCCAATCAGAGCGGCGAGATTATCACGCGGCTTTGTCAATTTTACTTCCGGGGACAAACAAACCGCTTTGGCGATAGCTCGGTGGTTGCACAGATTTAAAAACATCTTGACGTTCCTTTTAACTTTAATGTATTTATTTCACGACATGGTGGTTTCTTATTATGTAAGGATGAATTTATTGCCGTTTTGAATCGCTGACAACGTGGAAAACACTCATCATCCGATAAAAAAACACTAGCGTGTCTGACGTCTGCTCTTAGGTGAGAATTTGCACGAATTATACAGTTTTCAAATCTCCGATACATAAATTTAGCAAGATGACAGTTAAAAAAATGTTTGGATTATAGATATTAAGGACCTCAAGATTTAAAAACAATCTTATTTCGAAGTTTGCTTAGATTCTTACATAAAATATAACACGTTACATTTTGGCATTTTTTTAAAATCTACCACCAAGTAAACAAACCTTGTCAAACGTACGTTGTGCTGTACGTGTACTCTGCAATGTAAATTAGATACGTGTATGTACGAGCTTGAAAGGATAATTATATGTCTTATTATATTTATAATTGATGTAATCACACAACTGACAAGTTTAATTGCAGTATTAAATATTCCATGTATGTAAGTTCCTTTTAAAAAAACAATTGGGATAATAAATATCCATGCATGCAGGATGTTTTTTTTAAATATTGGTACATAATAGATAAATACCAAGAAATTATGTTCATCTTTCAGTGGAAAACTGTAATATTAATTTTGCTGATTTTGTTCAAGTTGTCTAATTCATGAATTAACACATGCTTCAAACTATATAGCTTTCATTTCTTCATCACCAAGTTCATATCTGGTCAATACATATCCCCATATAACTCATATTAAAGGCTATGATTGTTTTTACAATTGTTTGAGACATTGCCTTAAAAACTTCTGCCATTTAAATACAAAATAACAAACTTTTATAAATAAATAGGAGGTTATGAGATATTAAATGTTTCAAAGAGTGAGATAAAGAATTACCTTTCAATTCACATTATACTTACTTATAATATTGAATGTCAAATTCAAGCTCAGCATTTTATAATTAAACATAGTTCAAACCTATTTTTTCAGTTTTCATGGTCAGGATGTAGCAGATCAGAGGATACAACCAGACACTTTTTAAATGATAAATAAACATATATGGGTGACTGTTTTCTTTTCAAACTGTCTGTCTCCAGGGGGATAAGTTGTGGTGAAAACCTTATCAATAATTTATAAAAGTGTATCAAAAATCAGTTGTAACAAATAATCATGTGTTTATCAGAAGAAAAAATAATGAATCAAACTTTCATTTACCCACTGTATTCAACTGAAAAATTAAACTATGTTATTTGTTTTCAGAAATATTATTCTATCAAAATAAACACTATTCATTTCTATACAGGGCTATAATGTGCCCATATAACATTACTCTTTTCTCAAAACTTATTCATGATTAATGACATATTTAGAAAATTTTACAGACAGATATACCAAAATCCAGGTTCAATAAATGTGACACTCATTAATATGTTGGTCCAGCAGTGATATAGACAGAAATTTGCTTTCATAACTTGAAACTGAAATGTATGATAATTCTTAGTTTTTAAAAACAAATTTAAATTAGATTTCATTTATATTAGTATTAGTTCAGACCATTTTGTGAATGCATCATCTGCCTTGCAATTTACATTGTGTAAATATACTGAAGAAGACAAATATTTTATGGATGATCAACTTCTTTATTTACATCCATAAAATATTTGTCTTCTTCATCACACCAACTTCTAGAATGCCTCTCAAACAGTTGTAAATATACTGTTAATCAATTGCATTTAAAAACAAATTATGTGTCTAATATTTTAAAAAGGGTACTTAGATTATTAACTAATGAAGGCACGAACAGATAATTGCGTATTTGAACAAAGAATATCATGTGTATCTGAAGACATAGGTTTAATATTATTTTCCCAGAAAAGTAAGCCTACAATGGCCTAATACACAAACATTTTTTTAAAAATACATAATTACAGTCATAAATCTAAGATCAGTTGTTGAATTCAAAATTTTGAATACAATTTATGTTATTGAAACCAATTCTATCTTTATTTTACAAATAAATATTGAGAGGCTGCTTTTCTGAGTTTTCAAGTAAATCTAGTGAAACTGTCAACAAGTGAAAGCGACCTTGACCTCTGCTGATTTCAGTCCTTCGCTTCCGAGGTGTTTCTCACTGAAAGGAGTAGAGCTGCACACGATGATTATTCGTGAAATCATTTAAACTCATGTTAATGTTAAGCTGGAAATATCATGGATAATAATCATTTATAAGCGAAGGATGTGTACCTCAAAACGTGTTTGTTTACAAAATGATCGAGCTTGAATATAGACCTCGATCGCTCTGTTCGTGGCTGATTAAATAGTCCAAACACAACATGAGTTTTGATAAAATGCAAGTTTATGAATTCAAAATTTATATGTTATTTATAATATTTACATAATTTAAATCTACAAACAGTTTCCAGCTCAACGAAAGCCGAAATCATATCGTGTGTCGTGTTGAGATTCGCGGCCCGACTCGCTGTGAGCCTGTAACTTGTCCCCCCTAATATTTCAGCCAATCGCGTTGAAGGGGCGGGGCTTATACTGGATCGGTGTATTGGGACTGGCAAGAGTTCTGTCGTGCATTGGGAATTTGATGCTTCACTTGCGTTACATGTTTCTCATCATAACAATGCGTCTGTTATGAACGAGAGCTCCCTCTTTCTAACGGTGTTAAAACGTTAAAGGAACTTCATTGGAAAAGCCGTGTGCATGGCTTCCATGGTAACCATAAACAATCAGGGTAAACAAACTCTCAATATGTCAAGATTCCCTGATGAAAGGAAGCCTGCTTTACTATGTTGAGAATGCAACAAGCCATATCACCTTCCCATGAATAAATCAGCAGATATGTACCAGAGATAAACAAGCTTTTCAAGTCGTTGCTTATTCCAACAAATTTAAATAAACAGGGATGCGAAAAGGTTTTGTTGTTTTTCAGAACGCTCGAAGGATTGAGGCAACGAATATTCTTACGAACCATATAAAAGTATTCATCAATAATAGACTTTGCAATAAGTGTAAAGAATAAAAGCATGTGTTATAAGCAAGTTTTCTAACAAGGAAATTCAAACACCTATGTTGATAGATCATGATGTGCCCATTCTTTTGAACAAAAAGATGCTCAACAAAATATAGCTATCCAATTGCTGAAAAAGAAATTATATAGCTTAGGTATGCTCAAAAATGAATAAATGTCACACGATGACACTACAGACACACGGATGGCGAGATAGAGTTTATTTACACTTACCTGACCCCAATGAGAACATCTGCAAAAACATCCATTACTGCCTTGAGGGAGAGGAATTACATAAACAAAACAACAAGGTAAGTAGTCGACCTCTTGCGTCAATATTGTTTCAAGAACATTGAAACATCTATTTGCATAACATGACAATGTACGCGGTGAACTTTTCATTATCAAGAAAGGTTCAGTCTTATTAAAGATCCCGTGTAATGCATTGTTCTCAAGAATGACAGATTTTAACCTCAACGTACATTGTATATCAGAATAAATTGAGCATACAATCGAGACAATATACACTTGCAATTGATTATCAAGACGATTTCAATTTACCCATTTTAACAATGCCGCAATTAGCACCGGCGATCTAAGTTGAAGACAATCCTTGAGGCATGACTGTGATTAACCACAGACGAGTGTCATCTGTGACCCGCTCAGTGTAGACTCATTAATTAATTAATGATGATTATCACAGCCGCCAGTAGAACTTATGAGATGTGTTAAATCGCCAAAAACACATGCTTATGCAATTATTATTCAAATGTCATCTGCGGAATAACCTCGTTGGATATCTAAACATTAGATATATGGAAAATTTAAGTTGTTTTATCGAAGAAATGAACAATCCAAATGTTGCTGAATTACGTTGACTATTTCCAATAATGAGATAAGTTCAGTGAGGTCACAGGAGTCATCACTTCAAAGGACCACATCTCGCAGATTTTCATTTTGGTCAACGGGGCTTAATTAGGCTTCTTAAAAGCCGTATATAAGTAAATTATGGGCCTATTTTAGAAACTTAAAATCGAGCAATTGTCAAATTGAAATCCCATCTTAATGATTCCGAATGTTATCAATGTCATGACATCTAACCTTTAATTCTAGCATCAACATATATATCTAAACCGTTTTTGTCACAAATGTTAACCTTGAATTATCTAGCAAGGTTATTTTGACCGCAGGATTCACCGCAATACATACGTAGCCACATGGCGTTGCGGGCTTTCTCCCTGCCATATGACTAGCAGCCGTGATATGAGTGAAATACTCTTGAAAACATCCTTAAACCCCACAATCACCTCACCTCACCATTAATCTGCAATTGCTACTATATAATTTATGAACGTCGGACTTCTGTATCGTTTGCCAGTTACTTTTACCATTAATGTATGGAACATGTAGCATGCAGTTAGATAATTGATAGACTCTATTAAAGCTTGTGGTATGAGGTCAAATTAGAAAAAACTATATGCTTATCAGATTCACGATTCTCAGTCCACCGGTGAGTGATTTATTTCCTGATTGTATGGTTTCAAAAGTTCAATAGATAATTATGAGAACAATATTAAATTGGATTAACGTTACTTGATTGTTTAATTTTGAAATAACGTTTGGGACCCTATGTTGATATGTTAGACATTTTGTAGATATTTCTGTGAGTTTATCTAATACAATGAAGCGCTATTGCAATACTGTTTATAACCAAGTTACATAAACTCATAAATAAAGTGTTTTCTTCGATAACGTTTCATAAAATCAACGCAACTGCTGGTTTGAAACTAACTGCCTTTTCTCTGAACAATGTGTACAAATACAAACATGCACGCGTTTAAAAAAAATTAAATAGATTATGATGCAGTCATTAACCATGAACCATTAGTGTGATGTGATATCATATTCATTACAATCTTTCGAATTCATATTTCCTCTATCATTATAAACACATTAAGCAATATGCTAAACAACATAGATATAAAACAGGCGATGAGCATATACAAATTCCTCCTTCGTATCATTACGATCGTGTTGCAATGAAAACATTTCTTTGATTTTGAACAGGCAATTTCCATGATTCTCGTTCCCATAAGTATTGGGTAATTCGTTCCAGTTAGCGAAATTAAATGGGTGTTTGGAAAAGTAAAATAATATTTGGGGATCTCTGACTGCTTCGCCTGTGAAACATGAATAAACCATTGATAGTCCAATTCTGTTGCACTTGGGTTGACCAAACCTAATGGTTACTGAAGATCAAAAACGGGTTTGTGTCATGAATGAGATCAACAGCCGTTTTAACGTAACATTTAACTGCATTTAAATGTATGACATGCATGTACAAAATGAGTTACTTCTTAAACATGTTATGAATGGGAACAAATGGAACATTAAAAACCTGCCAAATTATCAGAATGACTTGGAAAATGTCACTTCGAAATAAAGAATGGCATGTAATTGCTGTTGTGAACATGTATACATTGTGAAATGTGAACAACATCACTCGCAGTTACTAAAGTTGGTGTTTGTCTTTGAATAGTTATGCAGATTTCTAAATGTTATTAAACTTCTGCTCTTTTTCTCCTTCATAAAGCCTTAATTTAGTATACAACAGTGGATGTATGTACAGAAGAATCTGATTTGTAATTACACACAGTCAAAAATGAAATAATTTGTTGTATAAATCGAACGTGTTCTATGTTGTCGATATCTCTCTAATTGCAGGTACAATTGATATTCACAATATACCATTCTCTACCTTTAGGATGTTATTCAAGAAATGATGCATGAGAAGTAAGTGTCACAGTAACTTCAATGAAAACTGATGGGTTCATAAAGTGCCTTGATTCAAATTGTTTTACGAAATTATTCACTGACCATATTCGGTTCCGGAAAATACCTATTAAGTTAATATAATATTTAATAATGAGATCATGAAAACGTTGTACAAAAAGTATTTACAGTACATATTAAACATACCACTATTATTCCCACATTCTTGATACATTATCTTTACTACCAACATGGATTAAATAAGAGATATAATGTAAGAAATATTGAGAGATATTGTTTATTTACCAAGCGAAATGGGAACCACCTGCTGCTTGCCAAAGTGCATGTATGTATTGATTCATTTCAGTCATACCAATCTGCTCATTATCTAGAATTTGCGAAGTTAGAGGATTACCGTAATTACGTGGCTCCAAACAGAGACATTGAATTATTGTCTGAATTGATGTGTAAATAATGCAATAATTCACTGTTTTCTACCAATTTAGAATTTGATATCCTGTTGTCATAGTCGTAATCATACAATTATACAACCAGCATTTTTGAAGATTGTAATTAAACAACTCATAACGGCTTTTAACATGCAAACAATTGATGATATATAACATATTTCATAAATTCATTATCAAATTTACTGTTTTTGACTGAAACATCCAAGGAATCTTCGTGAATTAAGGCAAAGAGTTTAAAGTTTACTTTAGGGTTGGATGCTTGAATGATGATACTACAAAACTTACTGTAAAATGCGTTTGCAAAAACCCATCTGTGACAAATAAGAACTAATAACAGAGTATCGAGTGAAAAAATGTGCTTTAAAAACTTTAGAAACTTCACATTTAACTCATTTATATTCAATCTTCTCGTCGCTAGAAAAAGTACTACTTCTTGTCATTTGAACCAGTCTTGTCCAAAGGCTTATAAGCTTCATTTGAGAAAAAAAAATCAACTTAAACTCAAGTCCGATTCTATTGTTTCACCTACCTGTCCGAGTTTCACTTAAACGTCTATAGATCAGCTGTCAACATACACTTAGCTTCCGCAATATACCACAGACCTATGTGTCACTTTCGTCTGAAGGTTGCATTGGTCGTATTTTTTCGGTGAGTCTGTTTAATGAAAAGGATTAGAGCAAAGTTTGTCAATGGATATTCATGTTTAATCGCCCTTTAAGCACCACTCCAAGTATTCCAAATCAATTGACTTTCACTGATGGTTCACGCAGATATAGTTATCTGGGGATGTAGCTCCGATGTCAGTGTATTTGCTCATCACCCGGAAGACTGGGTTTTGATACATGGTCATGTTAAAAGATTGGACCTCTTGCAACCTTGTTCGACAAAAATCATTATAAGCATGGTAATACAATGATAACAGGTAACATATCAATTCACAAATTAGTTATTAGTGTTCACTTTCGAATTGACTTTGGTCCCAGTCACAAAGGCGAATTCACAATTTAGCCTTTGTGTGAAAGTATATCAAAAAGGTTACCGCGGTTAGCAACGACCATCTGCGTTTATTCATATAGACATACACTTCACTCAAGGAAGCTAATGGTTCTCCATGTACATTAGCTCATGTTTGTAATTTATGTATTCAATTACCTTCAACCTAAGTTTGTCTTTGTCTGCTCTTGGATAACAAACAAAGCCAATGTCAGGAGATATTGTATTGATTTATAGATAGGTATTTTCTTATAGATATAAACACTCCCACCACTGACATAAGTATCATGTTTTACTCTCATTCCTGAAGTTTGTTGTGCTAAAAGAAAGGTGCGTCTTTGGGAATTACAAGAAGGTTGAGAAATGCAGTGGATGATAAGACAAGTTTTAATATACCGACATTTCTATATGAACTGGTATTGGATAGTTATATTACGTTATTGAATATTGATAAATAAGAATACATTCATGTCTTGTCATCAAACATATTACAAACATTAACTATGTTAAAGAATAAGTGATCTTTGGATATAACCTACGCAAAGTACAAAATGTTGTTTAGAAACTGATTCTAAAAGAACATGTTAATCATCTCGTTAGTTACTACTGTTGCAGCTTTGTAAGTGAGTCATGTTCATTTTATCGAACAGGACATTACAGCGACAGTCGAAGCTTAAGAATTGCATGCCAGAGATTGACACCATCTTCTCCTTCAAGGGATGAGGTCAAACACTGTTTGTTTTAATTTTATTTTTTTGTATTTGAGATGTTAACATACACTGATCATGATCCTGTAAAAGAAATAACTATAAACCACACAGTCTGCCATAAACTATTGTTATGATTGACAAAGGAAGAACTTAAGAATTGGCATAGAAAATTGATAAAGAATATCATTTGGTATAGGTCATTGCATTGATCTAAAGTAGTATATATCCCGGTAACCTTCTGAGAATGCATTTCAAACAAGTATTTTAGTCAGTCATACTTTTAATAAAATACTGACGCCGCCGAGAAAATATATATAAGTATTATGCATACGAAAGAAGAAAAAACAGAAAGAATATAGTGTGTAATTACTTAGATAGAAAAATCATTGTAGTATCAGCTTGTAAATAATATTATCAGTTTATCAGGAAGGGTATATGTAGCTTAATTCTTATCAGAAGATTCAATCGGTTAGACATACAACTGTGAGAGATACAACTGATGGGTGGATGTTACTGAAGGCTGAAGTATTTCACAGGTGTAGGTGTTAACTGATATCTCACCGTGTTTGAACAGTTAGACTAAGTGTTCAGGTTTCTACAACCAATCGATAGTTATCTCATATTTAGCCTGTAACTATGTTATATTTGAGATTACACTTGTACAAATAAACTTTTTTCGGGGCGAGGCTCTTCGGGATTCGAACACCCTCAGAGTCAGGCACCATTTGCCAGCACCGACTGTCCAAATAGCTTACCCGTTCAGCAACCGAAACCTCGACAAAAACGAGGCAAGAGGCAGGAACAAATCTGCAGCAGGACTATTTCATATACATAGATACATGTAGAAATATATATGTCAAACAAGATTATTACTGTAAAGACAAAATCAAATTTTCATTTTCCATCCAAAGCCTATTCACATCCGTTTTTGCTGTTTGTAGGAAAAGAAAACATGTGATCATTTATTTTATCCCGTTTATCTCTGCTGATTTGTTTATGGGAACGTTATAGCCTCGGTTCCGCATTTATCCTGTTTATGCTTTCTACAAGAGAAAAACTAAATAACACATCACTTCTTTCATCATGGATTCTTCAAATAACTAGAGTCTGTTGTCATATTGGTTTGCAGTTACCATGGAAACTATTTCTCTTTCGTGGTCAAATTCGACAAAACCAAAGACATATTTCTCAAGAGTGGATCGTACCATTAGAGATACATGTATATGCCATATCTGATATGAATAAAATCGTATTATTTAAGCTCGTTTACAAATGTAATGATATTGTTGTCATCTTCCAACTCGAAGAGATTCATACATAAATTCTGAAAGCAATTATATCTAAAGCATCATTTAGCTAAGGCTGTAATATAGCATAGGATGTAAGTTAATTTCAGTAAGATATTGTTATAGACATTAGCACCTGACTACACATATTTATTCAGGAGTTGGCACACCAGTCTGACGACTAAAATAGTGAAATGCATGTAGTGACACCTTTTCTGAATATACATGTATGTCTTTTGAAACCGAGGATGTCTAAATGATCTGGCGGTCGTTTCTGAAATTGATTATTGTAATTTGTTAAAATATATTTTACTTTAGTAAAGGAATGCAATACTGTTTCACCCTGTAATTAAATATAAAAGGTGTAGATAAGCTAATAAGCTAGCCCAATGCTATAGCACTTCCGGGCTTTGAATCGTCTGCAGAAGAGGACGTGTACGTGCATCACATTTAAGATGCAATCTTACTTTAAATACAGTGCAGTATAATCCGAGGCTGCTAGTTCAATCCATTGCAGTTGACAGTCTGACAGTCTTATTGCAGTAGTTTTACACTGCAGGAGTTGTAACTGGCAAAAGAGAACGTACCTTTATTACAGCATCACATGCATCGCATTATGCAGGTAATGTTAAGTGCATTATGTTTAATCTTGTGTACTGCACATGGATAAAGTGGGTGCAGATGTTTAGGTCCATGCTTAACAATAATTTGAAAGACGAGTACCCAATAAAGCGTCTTGTTACGAGCTGATTAGCGCCAGAATTGTTTTGCTGAAAAGCTCAATTTGTTCTTATGCATTGGGTCGATAATGATTATAGTATTGCAGCGTGATTACTTTTTGAGTACATTTATTTCGGTGACAATAATTAACTAGACACATGTTTAAATTTTACAGCTTATAATGCCATGCCTGCAGCACAAATAGATGTCTGAAGGTGGTCAGATGCACTGCACTGCAAAATAAATGCCAAGGTTTGTAAACCTGAAGCGTGTTTAAGTTCATATAATTGTATCTTATATTCTCAGCAAACACCATGGAAGAATCACAATCAACCTTATAATTCACCTGACATCACATCGGAAGACGCAAACTCATCAACAGGATTTGATTGCCAGTCGAAACTAAAAACCAGATGAGGATTTTTACTTTGCATCGTTAATTTAACTTGTATTGAGGCTGCCTGATGCACAGTGCACATACATACATATATTTTAGATACACTTGAAATAAATTCAACATCTTAATTAACATTCTGCACGCTGTATTTTTGCTATCTGAATTTTAATTCAAATATGTTGCTGGGAACATTACATGACTTTGGTTTCAATTAATGTATAAGAACATCTTAATTTAAAATCGTGTACGCACCAGTCTTGCTGCCAGATAATTCATTCGAGGATTCATTCATGGATTTACAACATATTTATTGCAAAAGGACGTCATTTCGGTAAAAAGATATTCACATCATTAAACCAGCGGTCTTCCACCATCATCTCAATTCTCTCAAAGAAATACGTCCATGGTAATCACTTCTGATTCTGAATATACTAAAACAACATCTTTAAACCTTAAAAATCATCAAAACTGCAAATAATCGATTCAAGTTCAATAGTTCTGATTTTCTGTTTTCACAAAAATATCTAACATGCTGTGTCATGAAATATTCTCACTGTAGAAGCATGTTAGCACACATACTGAGGTAGAAGACTGCATGGAGTTGATTGATGACTTGTTTCAGATCAACGAGCACGTTGATTAAATGGCACGCCATCAAAGAAATAACAATACTGACGTCAAGTTTTGCTGTCATTATTTGGCCATAAACACTGTCATTGGAATACTTCGGGAAGTGCTTTCTAAATACTGCAAGAACACAATGAATACCGTGCGTGCTTGGCTGCTTTGATATGATTGTGATCAGAGATTTTACAGTGCACAGCAAGGATCGATTTGCAGAATAAATTGCTGCTTGGGTTTTTAGTTACAGAAAACACTTCCATTTTGAAAGATTCAAGATGTGAATATGCATATTTTTTAGAATGATTACGTGAGCTGAACTAACATTATTTTCCCATGCAAAAAGGTCAGTATTAAAGATATTTCGATTTTGGCCAAGAATTACTGAACATGTTTGAGCAATCGATTACAATCTGCAAGTCTTTACTGGCATTTGTCGGGTTTGATGTTATAAGTGCAGTTAATTATCAGTTTATGTTGATTTGAACTGAACAGGAGTAAATATGTTGCTCAAATTTGATTCGCTGCGTCACAAATATATATGTCAAAGATGTGTATGTTTTTTAAAACTCAAAACACTTGGATTCCTTTCAAATATTGCTCTAAAGGTGTATGATGAGGGAAGGGGAATCATTTCAACTGACATATCACTATCACCTTCTGTCAAAGTCTATAGTAGTTTTTATAGCTAAAATGGATGGAATTATCATGAAACTGCCCTCCTGTTATCAGAAATGAGCGGACCACTGCAAATGATAATGGCCCTCTCAACGCTGACGACGGGCCATTATCATTACGTTTCTAAGTGACGTCAGTTTAGAATCTCCTCTTGATATTTCAACAAATATGGCGACCAAATGAGCGTATCAACTTTAACATATTAAAACGTTTTACATGTCTTTCTTTCAAACTAGGACACTTAATTTTGTCAAATAATATCATAAACAAGATGTGACAATACAACCGCACTGATTTTTAAAGTGTTTTAAACAAAATAAGGAGAAGAATATCGTTCTCAGTCATCTCCGGTAAACCTTCAATGTTAGATTTAGATAAATATGTAACGATTCGTTGATTTTCATTATTTCACTGATTGGTTATATAATAAAACATGACTATGCATCAGTATGATAATCGTTACATATAGACTGCTTTCGTTTTCCCGATCAATAGCTGACATTCCGTTCGGATTCGAATCAGAAACGCAATCGACTATGACGTCATTCTTCACTTGTAACGTCACAGTGGTTCTCGGCGGTAACACGGTGCCATTTTTGCTGTTTTGTTCATATACAACTCAAATAAAACTTGTAGAAGAATTCGGGTACAAAAGAACACATCCCATCCATTTGAGCTATAATAGGGTAACATTGTTTTACAGGGCATTATCATTTGCTGAAGCCCTCAGTCTTCTTCAACTGCCCTCCTTCGTCGGGCAGTTAATTGAAGACCTCGGGCTTCAACAAATGATAATGCCCTTAAAAACAACGTTACCCCTATAATATATGGTGAGACACACAGTATCATATGGGCATTTGTGTAAACATAATTTTACAGGAAGACACTATCAAATAGAAGAAATCATTTAGATATTTCAAATTCATGAATTTGCCCTAAGCCAATAAATCTTTCATTATATGCATATTAGTAATCGGATTAGAAGCTCATTTCCAAAGATGTACATCGTACATGTATGTGTAGATTTATAATTACAAATAATAAGAGTAGACCATTTGAGGTTATTTAACAATTCTTTCAACTATATTTTCAGCTTTTTATAGTCTCTCACGTCATTTGTCCTTTCAATACTTTCAATAATTACCTCGCATGATGCAAACCAGCTGCATCCAATGCTCATTATGAATATTTCTCTGTTGATATTATACGAACACTATTATTGAATGTAGAATGTCAGTGTTGTGTTAAGGGTTATTTATGGAATCTTTTTTTAAGGTTTCTACAGCCTGAAGATAATTGCCACATGTCTCTACAGGTTTCTACAGTGTAGATATTCACTGTTGATATTTCCAAAGTGTTATCGTCATTGCTACCATAAGGTTAGTAATTCAGGCAAAGATAAATGTGCATGTATTATTTGATTTGAGACGTTGTACAGGTTAACAGGTGCAGACGTTTACTGAATAGTTATTATATTATTCAAGTTGACTTCTCATTCAGTGATATGCGAGTTACATTGTTGTTGTTAGATTAGTTTAGTTTAGTTTTAACACTTGGCTTTCAAAATAGGACAGTGCATCCATGCTCCAACTATCACATCTATTTGACTAAAATCTAGTATGCAAGTAGTCCAGATGGTACTCTTGATCGAGTTCGAAAGCCAATTCGGAAGTTTTAACTAATTTTCCTTTAATCTATAATTGAACAAACGTACATGTATATCAAACAAACGTACACACTAATTTCTTTAATTATGAAATTCCTATTGCGTGAAGGTTATTAATGAATGCAAGAGCGCATATCAGTGCTGTTCACTATAAATATGACAATAATTTATCACATCTCTTTTGTGATGAAATCTTTATTAACAGATAATGTAAGTCGTACACTTAAGTATTACATTATATTTATGATTTATGAATGTTTATTACAAAAAGACTGAAGATCGTAATTTGACATTGATCACACTTGGGTTTGGCCGCGTTATGGGACCAGAGCCTAAGTGTAGACTAATAACCTTACTTTATACCTACAAAATGTCATTCAAAACTCTAACATGGGAAAATTAATTGAATATTAATAATACAACCTCTCTAAATCTGATCTACCTGGTATTGAGAACGGAGATCAGGGATTCTCATCTTAATGTTTAAATTGTTCACATAATGTTTACATTAATGTTTACATTGTGGATTCATAATATAAGCTACAAACGCCACAGCGGTTGAAAAACTTGCGGGGGGGGGGGGGGGGGGTCAGATCTTATCAGAGAGAGAGAGAGAGAGAGAGAGAGAGAGAGAGAGAGAGAGAGAGAGAGAGAGAGAGAGAGAGAGAGAGAGAGAGAGAGAGAGAGAGAGAGAGAGAGAGAGAGAGAGAGAGAGTGAGAGAGAGCGTAGTATACAAAATCACAATTACAAACGAAATCGTTTCTTTGTTGTATTAAATTTTCACAGTAGAGAAGTATATGAAAATCATAGTCAAAAGTGTTATTATTGCAATGAGTACATTCTTTTGATTTTGACACAGAATTGCAAGTTATATTTATAACCAGGGTATTTATATGCTAGTTGCCATAAAACATGATAAGATAGTGTAGTATGAATTAACGTATTAAGCTTGCATATTCATCCTAAATCGCCAAATATGTCATAATTATTAGTTTCCAATTAAAATCGAGTAACATCATTATGCATGTGTAGAAACCGAAACTGCACTTTCCATTTACATGCACCGTAGTTATATGACCTATTAAAAATTATCAAGTCGAATATGTCCTTTTGTCTCTTGTAAATAAAATTCCAAATTTACGTTTGACTTATTGGCCCGCGTCAATCGCGATGCATTGTCCGGTTTTCGATCAGAAATCACTACTTTTGCCTTCATACTGTCAATATACTGAGTCGACTATCATCAAAATGGTAGTTTTCGGCAACAGTCGGTACTTCTCGATAAAGTAACACCATTCATAAAGTTTGGAATATGTAAACCCCAACAACATAATGGATGTACCTTTAAATTTAAAGTGGTTTGAACCTTCAAATTATCAAATTTGTGACAATGCATATGTCAAACACAAAAAAGTGAAATATGGCAGTCTCCTTTAAGTTAATTTTTGGTGTTTTTAATATAAAATCTGATCTGAAAAGAATCCATTCAAATGTTTTCTGAAATCATTTTCGTTTTAAATTCCACTTTAGCCTTTATATACATGCATAATATGTGATGATTTTACGTTTCCATCTGCAAAGGTGCCATTGTAATATTTCGTAAGCCCGATTCAGAGTAATGTGGGAGATGTTGCTGTATCTATGTATGAGGGATACTCTTGTAAGAATAATTAAGCTTATTGCTTATTATAATTCTCCCTGTTGTATGCATACATCATATATTCTCTTTCAGGTACAAAAATTAAGAAATTGAAGGACCTATGTTGATCTAGGTATTAAATTAGTTAACTGCATTATGTGCCCTTAAGCCGACATTGCAAACAAAATATGTCTGTCTGTTATTACACTTCATAACAGGCACATATCAGCGCAAGCATCTAAACTAGTTAGTGCATAGTATGTTTAGATGATAGAATGCTGAAGAACCAAGGAATGAACACGGGTACCGAGCTGAACGTAGTCAGTCAAAAGAAAAAGTTATGAAACATCTCAACATATTTCAACAGCTATATTTGCTATGAATAGATGAATATTTCTCAATAAAGATTTTTCTAGATTGACCAAAATGTTTTGGCATAGTTTCTGGAACGACAGTGTAATATAACTAATTGGAACATTTCTTGGGTGTATTGTCTTTCTCCAACCAGACCCATAAACTAAAGTTCACTTGTTATTTCATTGGAACTTCGGTATCAGTTTTACATATCCATCATTGTATTCGCATTTAACTAATAATATTTATTTTACTTTATTTCACATGGTCAGAAATATACAAGGTCTTTTCAGTTTTTAATTCTCAAACAAATAAATGGGTTATACAACTTAAAATACCCGCTCCTTAGAATGTACAAAAATGATATATACATCATCACACTTTAAATGTTGCTAAAGTGTACTGTATCGACTAAATTAAACAGATTCTCTCTTAAAGTAAACGGTTAACACCTGCTGTTTCCGTGTCTGCAATACATTCCTGAGGCAACACATATCTAGTGTTAGATAAAATGGATCTGACTGGAACAAGACCGACTTACTTGGCTGCAACAGGGACAACTAACGAGAACAATAATTGTATTTATTCTGCGATAGCTTTCCTCCAGAATAATTGCTTTGGATTTGTTTGAGGTATATTTTTTAGATATTGAACATAACAAACATCATCTTAATAGAATTTTTACAGCCGATTCACACTAACAGATCTCAATACATGCAATTATTGCCTGTGAGGGCAATCGTATTTGGCTTAGTCGAACAATCTTTGAAGCCGAAATATCACTGATGTCGGGTCAAAAGCAATGTTACGTATGAGCTCACTCTTCGTCTTTAACGTTGCGTATTAAATACACACACATGTATTTGCTTCAACTGAGAAGAACAATGATACCCAATCCCATCCTTGACCCCCTGTAGTCGCTTTTTAACAGTGACACAAATTAACAATGGAACTGCAATACAACATCCGACAGTGGGTGTTCTTTTCTGTGTAGTGTAAAACATCTGCGTCATCTGTGTCTGCTAATTGCTTGTTGTACCGATGTCTTGTCGTTGGCCAAAACGAACGAGGAATAAACTGTAGAGTGAGGAGCAACATGGCGACATGTAACCCATTTCTTTGACTGCCTTGGCGGGCCGGTAGTGGTCTGATATGGTACCTGGTACTTGCTATGATGTTCTAAATTGAATATTATTATATATATATTGAGTGCTTAGTAAGAACACTTTATGTGAACACTTCTTGCACTAGCATTGCCGGGTCTTGTCAAGTTTTCAGTCGATTTATGAACACTGAACAATCATGTGCCAACTCAGCAAAATCACCCGGGTGTTGTATTTAATGAAATAAATAAATATTGACATAAACATCATTCCAGTTTCGTGCCAAAATATTCTGTTCAAATTATAGCTTTAAAATAACTGAAACTCATTTTGTAAAAAAAACTATTTGTGCAGTTTGATGAGATTTCAAACACTCATTTAGAAGTTACAACCAATACATTGGTTTGCACCTATATGACTTCTATAAACAACAGAAGGTAATCTGTACTGTCAGAGAGAAGGTAACAAGAAACGATGAAAGAAAGATGTATTGAAATCTGGTAAAACAATATTGCAAGGAATGCTGAAACAGCAAATAACCACAATCGTTTAACCTGGAGGCCTAAATGTCTAAATGTACATACCACACCATGTACATTTGTGACTCCATTTGATGTCACAGATATTTAAAACGTTCACGGAAGTTAAACTGGCACTTCCTTTTATCGAGAAATTCTTAATGATGCGTGCTATCGGTAATTCAGAACACGTAAATATATGTACACGGAGTGCCGTCCCTGATATTCCGTGATTGTTTTATTAAAATTTATAGTTTTGCAACTATGGATTTCATAACTTATGAGACAGGATTGATCTGGGAATTTTGAATTATGTGAAAGGTTCGTGTGCTTTATTCAGTAATTCATCGATAGTTGGGATAGATACACTTTGCCAAAAGACTAACACAAGCAATTTTAAAGTGAAGATCCTTCAGACACTTGCCTCAAATACTGATTACTATTGTGAATGGTGTTGTATTTATTCACTTTTGTCTAAAGATGAAAATAAATCTGATGTAAAGTTCAGATTTTTAACTGTAGAATCGTTTTACCGTAATCACAAACCTATAATCTAACTAGTAATTGGTAGTTGGATTAGCTTTTTACTATTACATTTACTTGAATGTCAATCCTGAATTTTTGGGCATGATTTTCAGTAGTGAATTTGGATGTTTTCTACATAGATTGCCGTTTAAGTTTACTTTGGAACACGTGTAAGCAAATATTTTAGACCGTATTGAGTCGACGATGTTCGAAAGCCTTAAAGAAAGTCGAATTTGCTTCTTTACGCACCTGCAAGTATTTGGGGATTAGCAAAAACACAAAATACCAATGAAAAGTGATAAATGATTTACAGAAAGGCTGTTACTTTAGCTTTTTTACTTTAGCCAACCCTCAAAGTATTTTGAGTGTTAACAATTTCAGACAAACAAATTTAGCTAATCCATGGTAGAAGACATTTCAGAATGCAATAAAGTAGCTACACTTTTTCATATAATGACCTTTTCTTCCACGAAATCTCTTTTTATCCAAACATCTGCAGCCAATTTATCCGTTATCCATTTGACTACGAACACAATTTCACTTTACAATTCTGTCGATGTTCGTGTTATTGTTTGGATTCAGCTTTCATTAAGTTTTATTGTGTTTCATTTTGATTTTTCGTTGTTGATTTTGTTTACAAAGGTAACATTATTATTGAAAACGTTAGGCTACAGTTTTATATTATTCTCTTGATGTACTTATCACTACAATTGTCATCATCTACGTAAATAAAACGAGGAATTTTATGTGGAAAAAAATCAACTTAATGAACCTGAAAAATCGTTAATACACGGTATTCTACTCCCGAAAATCTCGTGCCAACAATACTGTGACTGCATATAGGATTGTTTATTTAAATATCTGGTTTACCTATCATTGACGAGTTCAGTTAGTTTTATAATTTTAAGCTTAATCGTTGGAGCCAGTGGCAAAAGAACTGATGACTGATGTATTGCTTAATATCAAAGTGTGATCACGATAATGCTTCACTTTTGTTTCATGTTTCTCATCATAATACAACTTCTGTTTTGAAAGATAGCTACCTCTTTCAAAGGGTGTTAACACTTTAAAGGAACTTCATTAGGAAGATTGTGCATGGTTTCCATGGTTACCATAATTCATCAAGGTTAACAAACTCTCGTTATTTCAAGATATCCTGATGAAAGGGGTCTTGCTTTCCTTTGTGTTTGTAAAAGAAAGCATTTAATTTATAATTATAAAAAAGAGAATGCAACAAGCCATATCCCTTTCATATGAATAAATCAGCAGATATGTAAAGAGAAAAACGAGTTTTTCATGTCATTGCCTTTTCCAACAAATTTAGATAATCAAGGATGCGAAAAGGTTTTGTTGGTTTTCAGAAAGCTTGAATGATTGAGGCAACGAATATTCTTACTAACCATATATTTATATCATTTACAGCTACAATGTGATAAAATCAGTAATACATATTTTTGACATGATTTACATGATGCACAAGTATTTGCAAGGAAGTTAAAATACGTATGTTGATATATCCAATCTCTTGAACAGCAGAACAAAATATAGCTATCCAATCACTGTAGAAGAAATTATAAAGTCAAACCATGACACTTCATAGACACCTTTGGTGAGAGAGGGTTTATTTACACTTACCTGACCCCAATGAGAACATCTGCAAAAACAGCCATTACTGTCTTGAGGGAGAGGAATTACCTAAACAAAACAACAATGTAGTTGACTCCTTGCGCCAATATTGTTTCAAGAACATTTAAACATCTAACTGCATAACGTGACAATGTAAGCGGTGAACTTCCCATTAGCACGGTGTTCAGTCTTATTGATTCTAACATAAACGTATATATCTATTTTTCACAAATATAAAATCTCAAATATCTAACAAGGTTGTTGTGGTCAGTTTCAGTCTTACTAAGTCAAGATTCTAACATTAACGTTACATTAACGCATTATTTTCTCAGTTATTATAGTATCTTTATTTATGGCCACATAACGACAGAAACATTCGCTGCAGGAGTTATTTTTTCTTTGATAATGATCCATTAATTAACGTACTCAATCAGCAACTACTACCGTATATATGCCATGTAATAAATCAATGTAGGACTGCAGTACCGTTTGCCACTGGCAATTGTTTTATCATTGATGTATGGAACATGTAGTATGTAGTTAAGTGATTGATAGACTCGACTAAAGACTGTTATATGAGGTCAAATTAGAATAAGACCTATACCCTTATTCAGACCCTAAATAACGAAATAAGATTTCTTTCTTGAGTGTATGGTTTAAAACATTTACTAGATAAGTATGAGAACAAAATTATATTGGATTAACGTTACTTGATTATTTAATTTTGAAATAACGTTTAGGATCCTCTGACAAATTGAGTGGTTCATCGAGTGATTCTCAAATACGTTTAACGTTTGTAATATTGCTTTAGACATATTGCAGATGTTTCTGTGAGTTTATTTAAATAACTTATAATCAAGTTACATACACTTTAAAATAAAAGTTTTTTCTTGGATTATGTTTAATAAAATCAACGCAACTGCTGCGAAACTAAGTGCCCTAACCCTCCATGAACAATGTGTACATATACAAACATGCACGCATTTTAAAAAATGAAATAGATAAGATTATGATGCAGTCATTTACCAGGAGCCATTAGCGTGATGTGATATCATATTCATTACTTAATCTTTCGAAGGCATATTTCTAGATATTTTCTCTATAATTATAAACACGTAAATCAATATGCTTAAGAACATTTATTAACATAAAACAGGCAGTGAGTACATATAAATAACTACTTCTATCATATTTTACAATCACGTTGCAATGAAAACATTTTAAAATTTTGAACAGGCCAATTTCAATGTTTATCGTTCCGTAAATATGGAGTAATTTAAATGTTTAACCTTCCTGTTAGCGAAGTTAAATGGGTGTTTGGACAAGTAAAATAATATGGAAGGATCTCTTACTGCTTCGACTGTGAAGAATACAAACATGAATCAACCATGGAAAATCCAACATCTGCTGTGATGAGAGGTTTGTGCCATGAATGAATTTAACAGTTGTTTTATCATGAAACAATAATACATAAAGCTTCATTTATATGTGTGAATTGCATGTACAAAAGTAGTTACTTCGGAAACACGTTATAAATTGGAATCGATGGAACATTAAAAACCTGTGATCTTGAACATTGAATTTCGAAATAAAGAATTGCATGTAATTACTGTGAATAACATCACTCGCGTTAACAAGAGTTGGGTTTTCATGCAGATTTCTAAATGTAGTTACACATGCTCTTTTTCTCCTTGATAAAACCTTTATTTAGTATCCCTCTTTTTCTAAACTGTCGATATCTATCTAATTACAAGTACAATTGATATTCACAATATACGATGCTTTCTCTAAGATGTTATTCATCAAATGATGATATATTAAATCTACTGTTTTAGAAGTAACTGTCACAGTAACTTCAATGAAAACTGATGGGTTCATAAAGTGCCTTGATTCAAATTGTTTTACGAAATTATTCACTGACAACATCGGTTCCCGAAAACACCTAAGTTAATATATTCTTTAATAATGAGTTTATGAAAAAGTGGTACAAAATTATTGACTGTACATTTCAAACACTCTAATTCTATTTCCCCTATTCTTGATACATTAAACAACCAAATGCAACATGGATCAATTTAGAATTATCATAAAAAGCGTGACTGTTATTTACCAAGCTAAAATAAACCACCTGCTGCTTGCCAAAGTGCATGTATGCATTGATTCCTTTCAGTCCTTTAAGTCTGCCAATCTGCTCATTATCGAGATTTAGCGAAGTTAGGGGATTACCGTAATTACGTGGCTACAAACAGAGACGTTGAATTATTGTGTGAATTGATGTGTAAATAATGCAATAATTAACTGTTTTCTACCCATTTAGAATTTGATATCCTGTTGTCATAGTCATAATCATACAATTATACAACTGGCATTTGGAAGATTGTATTTAAACAACTGATAATGGCTTTTAACACGCAAACAACATGAATGGATGATAAAAAACATATTTCAGAAATTCAATATTAAATTTACTTTATTTGACTGAAACATCCAATGGAATCTTCATACAACTCGGTGAATAAGAGCAAAGAGATGTGCATACTTTAGGGTAGGATGCTTGAATAATGGGAAATACTAAACAAGTTTTTTAAAATGCGTTTGCATCTATGACAACTAAGAACTAATAACGTAGTATCGAGTAAAAACACGTGCTATCTTTAGAAACTTCACATTTAACTCATTTATATTCAATCTTCTGGTCGCTAGAAAAAGTACTTCTTCATGTCATTTATACCAGTTTTAGTCCTGAGGCTTAATTGCCTAATTTGAAAAAACAACTTTAACTCAAGTCCGATTCTATTATTTCACCTACTTGTCCGAGTTTCACTTAAATATCAGGGCTGATAAACGTCTATAGATCAGCTGTCAACATACTCTTAGCTTCGGTAATATACCACAGACCTATGTGTCACTTTCGTCTGAAGGTTGTCGTTGGTCGTATTCTTCGGTGAGTCTGTTAAATGATAAGGATCAGAGCAGAGTTCTTCAATGGATATTTATGTTTAGTCGTCCGTTAGACACCACTCCAAGTACTCTATAACAATTGACTTACAATGAAACGACTTTGGTTCACGCAAACATAGTTATCTGGGGATGTAGCTCAGTTGGTAGTATGTCTGCTCATCACCCTGAAGACTGGGTTTCCATACCCGGTCACTTTAAAAGATGCGACTTCTTGTAACCTTGCTTGACACTAAGCATTATCGGACAGAACAAGCATTGACTTCAAGAGCTGCAAAGTACACAAAATGGATTGTGGACAATAAAAAGTTCTAATTAGTTCTACCTTTTTAAGATAATTGTATGATATCGTGATAGTATCCTTTGAATTCAATTTACAAACACATACACTTGAAAACATGATATGAAGTAACTTGCTAAATGATATTTAAACCTGAATATCAGAACCCATATATTATATCAAGATACTCTGATATGACATTCATGTACAATTTGTATCTAAATTATTATTATTGACTGACTGTCATGTCCATATGTGCCCTTATCTGACAAAGCCTGTTTTGTGTTTGTGAGAAAAAGCAATATTAAATCAAGTCCAATTTGCTTCTTCAACTTATGTCCGATTGTCACTTACACATCAGCAGCGATGAAAGAATCCTGATCAGCCGTCACTTCACACCTAGCCTCGGCAATATAACATAGATCTACTGTCACTGTCGTCTGAAGCTTGTCCTCAGACGTATTCTTTAGTGGGCCAATTCAATGAGGTCTATTCTAGCTTCGTGAAAGGAGTTTCGTCTTTGAAGCGAGTGCTTGCAATTATGCTCCTAGTCAAATGACTCAAATGAAATCCAGGTCATCTGGTCGTTGATTCAAATGATGCTTTTTGTTAAAAGAAGAAGGTAAAATAAGATAGTTTAGATTATGGCTTGCTATTTTTCTTAGTATACCTTAAACCAGCTCGAGATAAATATAAAAAAACCATAGGCCTTATATCTGTATAAGGTAACTCTGATGAGTGATGTAGAAATGGTCAACCCTGTTATCATATTAAATACTTTTCTATTGAAATGTATCGAAATGACTTACAATACTGTTCCCTGTTCAGAAATCCATGTAACAAAAACTGGGGCAAAGTTTACTCTCAAGATAGGACAAGACAACAAGTGACTGCCATAAACTTTAATACTATGCTTAAAGGCAAAAGAAACGTCGTAATGAACTGTTAAAACAATTGGTTTAATATGAACAGTTATAATATACCAGAACAATTAAATATTGATAACATAACAATCTCTGTTTGGTTTAAACATTTCATAATAATGTTGCTGAATGTTCTTGTAAGATATTGCTCATCTTCAGTGTCATTTTATGGGTCAAATGTCAATAGCGTGTGTGTCCACCACTTTGACGGACAACTTGAACGCATCTCCTGGTCATTTAGTGTATGAGCCGATTCGCAAAGGCCAAAGGAATTTGAGCCCAAAACTTTAGGAACACTGCACGAAGTTGGTCTGCAGTTGTCGGCCTTGGAGTAAGGTTGTTCAGGCGTCTTTGGATTTCATTGGATCACGGGTCCAACTTTTTGATTCAGTCCAATACCGCCCCATACCATAATGCTGTGCCCACCCCAGGAGTCTCTCTCCATAACGCAATCCTCATTGAAACGTTCTCCATTGCGACCCCAAACCGTCAGCCACAGAAATGCAATATCGACTTTCGTCTAAAATTGCCTCTGACGCCAGTGTTGTCGCTGTTGTGCCAAGTGTAGACGTTCACGACCGTTAGGTTGTGTTAACACTTTACCTCTTGCAGGACGTCGACAATAAAGGTTTCTGGCTTGGAGCCGTCGACGAACAGTGCCGATCACTGATTTGTCTCTGGTGGGTCCCAACAGTGTTAAGAGCTGTATCTGTCGTTTTTGTGAAGCGGTTCTGAAGATGTTGACGGACGATATGGCGACACTAATGCTATGTAAACACTGTAGGTCGACCACTACACGGACGATCGTCTATACTGTTTGTAGCGTTGAAACTTTGTCTCAAACGTTCTATCGTTTTAATGGAGCAACGAAATTCATTTGCGATGACAGCAGTATGTTGACCGGCGTGCAGACGTCCGAGGATCGTTGATCCCTTGATAATCTTATCATGGCTGCTCTTCGTTGGATACAAGTGATAGAGTGTAGGTTGATCCGGCTATTTATACATAAAACACACCCGAGATGCACGTGCAGTGCGTTTTCAGTGCTGCGTTTGGTCGAGTTTGTTCCTCTTCCATAAAACTGAATCTTTTTACATTACACACAAAACGTTGCACGCTCCATGCTGTTATCTTCAAGTCCTCAAATCATTATCTTCTTTTGTTGTTTTAAAAGTATCAATTGAAAAAGTTTATCACTGACATTACGTCCATCACATTTAACTAATTTCAAAACTACGACGTTTCTTTTGCCTTCCAGTATAGATGTTAACGATCAGAGGTTTGGATCCAATTTCTGAACCGACCGTGGCTATATTTAAGATATATGTAATTTATCATTATTTTAAAATTATCACAGATTCAATGGTATTTAAAATTGGGATCAGTGGTAGAGAACGCTCCAAACTTCTGCTTTTTTAAAAATAGTATACATTAGGAGCAACATTTCATATGATTTTAAGTCTTTAAAACAATCTAATTTAATAGCCATTTAAAACACATTAGCTTTCCCAAAGAATTTGAATTCCCGGGACTTTCCAAAAAGAATGCCGGAGGCTTTTCCCAGTAATGCCCAGTAAAGTTTTAGTTGTGAAACAATACAGTGACGTAACTAGAGCAAGATTACATGGTAGTCAGTACAGGATCAGGAACTACACGTGCATGTCACGCACATCTGGGCAATGCCTAGAGCAACATATGGAGTGTTTTTTAGATTGGGTGCAAGTGTGTCCTGTTCTTTGCAGCTATCTCCATTTCATGTGCAACTGATTTTTTATCCTTGAGAACATGTAAACAATCCTTTAAAGGAATACGATTGTATTAAGCAAATTCAATATGATTCATTCAACGAAAAATGTTGTGGTCTGTGTACAAATTCATGATAATGATAGTGATATCTCCTTGTGAATGTGTGTATATCATGAGAAAACGAAAACATGCTCTTTTTGTCTGTATCCAGATCACATAACAAACAAAAAGAAAATACTTCCAAAGATAATAAAACATTTTGATAGCTTGCAATGTTTAGTTATGCATGTTCTCTTTGGCGCAAAGTACTGTTGTAAACAGTCTGTGCAGATATATAATTCTGTCAGAAAACCAAATAAAAATGTTGGCACTGTTTCATATTTTGATAAGAACACTGGCAAGCAAAGTATTTTGTTACGATTGAATAGGTTTGAAAATAGTCTCACTAATATACTTCTTCTACAAAACATATGTACATTTGACTTTACACTGTGTACCGTTTGACATTTACACATTGGCCTAGCTGGTGTATATGCATCAAACGTTATGGAAAGACCATGTCAAAGCTATGAATGTGTTTTAATTATGTTGATGTACATACATTTTCTTACTTTATCGTGTTTGATGTGTTGCGTGATGTCTTCTAAAAGGAAGTAAACAACAGCAAGTGCTGAATCCTTGAACATTTCTTCTATTAAGGATAGTAATATATTTATAATATGAATGGAACGTTTTTACAACCTGTGGTTTTCCCTATATTAGCGTCTGTCATTTCTTTTCTTGTTTATACTTAATAGTATGATCGTTATAGACAGTAACTTTGTTAGTTAGGATAGGTTTATGGGTCTATTAATATTTTTTAATCTCTTACAAAATAGTTTGAAAATGACTAGAATGATTACCAAGAAATTTGAATTATTCTATTTAGAAGTTTACTTAACTGAAGGACATGTTTTTGGCATTTGGTATATGGTCATTAAGAGAGTCGATTGTTGCGCTTCCAAAAGATATTTATGTTTATTTTAACTATCAGAAAAACAAGATTTTCTAGATAAGAGCTTCTTATCGTGTATCTTCACAATAAAGAAGTCGTTATCCAGGAAATTGTTTCCTTATGTATTAAACTTTAAAGTGCCTTTCAGGGACTTGATTTTAAGTATCATTTACAAAACATTTTGTAATTAAACCATATTAACCCTTAAAGGCACAAGGTGGTTCTTGGAAGCCCATCAGTTTTCTCTAGCACTCAAAAGCTTTTAAATAAATTATCATTGGAATAATTTTAATTTCGTTCTATGTTACCCTCAAACACATTAATATTTTTTATTCTTTAAAAGCATTCGAACAAAAAAGAAAAAATGTGTTAATTATGTTAAGAAATATTTTGTTGTTACACTAATGCACTCGGTGGGCCTTGGAAGCCCAGTCCTGTTTTTTGTCTGCCAATATGAGACTTTGAAAATGTGTTTTGTGTCAGACAGTGCTTATACTAATAGTAGTTAACTATTAAAAAGGGTAGACCAAGTTGAAACGATGTGTTCAAATTTTCCCATTTAACGGTGACAGTGATCTCACACACTACAACAGTGCACGCCATGCACGTGCAGATCGTGTATAAGAATCCGTGTCTCTCCTTGTAACCTTCAGTCTTGTTGTGATCAAAGGTTCATAATCAGGAGCTTCATATTGTTGATAGTGTCTCACCTGCACATGCAGTTAAACGTTTAGAGCAAAACAGTAGTCATCAATTTGAAAATACAATAGAACTAACTTAACTATTCAGTCAACACACGCTCAATGTTCTAGTTTGTGTAACAAATGTGGCTATCAGCACGCGTCCAGAAGATGTGTTGCACTTTGTAAACGCCGTAACAACTGTGGTTAACTCAATCATGTTGCAAATGGACTGATTAAGGAATAAATAACTGCTTAGAATAGATGACGTACACATGAAACAGAAGTATAGAATATAATAAGATACTTGTTGAATGAGGAAAATAATGATAATAGACAGTAGGAATTAGAAATCCGTCGTCACTGTTAAAGAGAGAGAGGACCTTTCTTGTTGATATGTACAACTTCTTCCAGAAAATACAGAAACAAAGCAAAACAACAAGTTTCTTCTCATAACACTCTTTTTACAACGACATTAAAATATATTTCGAAACGTCGCCTACATAGAACAAAGAAGTTGTTTGTCCATATAATGTGCCGTCATTCTTGTTAACCTCAACCTCTAGAATGCCAATCAATACAAGTAGCAGATTACTACTCGAGTAATGCTCCTACCCGCCTCGCACTCACTCGAGTACCCGGTTCAGCCCTAGCTACCACAACATCTGTAAAACAATAAACTATCTGCAGATTATTGTACTTATTGTTTTTGCAATTAGACCATATTATTAGAAGATAAGTTGTGCAATGTTTATAGTAAGCCATGTTCCTGACAATGATGGTTGTCTTTAGCTGATACCTTGTCTTGTAAATACATTTCTATGATATGAAAAAGTAAATAATTGTGAATAATAAACATCTTACTTATGTGTTTGGCGTTTACATTGTTTCCATAGTTACAAGCATACTTTTATGTTTCCAACAGAAATATGTTCTCATAAATAGTATTGATAGACCTGCCAATCTGTAAAGAGTTGACTATCTAAAATGATGTTTCTTAGGTTTCTGTTCTAGCAGGTAATGTAAAAGTTAATCAAAGTATCTTTGTTTATATAGTGCGAGTTTGTTCCCACAGCAACTGTTAAAGCAAAATACCCTTTACGGATCAAAATGGAAAAATAAAGTATATATCTATTGGTAGAAATTATTGCCTTATGTTTTCCAAACTAATATTTAATTATTTAATAATCTTGCTTAAAGTACGTTTAAGTAGAGCATTGCCTTTGAATGAGAGTCATAAACAGAGTCTTTATTTTTTTTAAATGCGGAATCGGTATATTCTCGTTTTTCATTACTTGTCTTCGTTTATGTTTTGTTTACATGAGAGGAAAAAACAGCAGTGTGCATGTTTATGCACTGGATTTCAGTGCTGGACATTGCAATCACGAAAGATACAATATGAATAATCATTTCAACAACACTTGTGAATACATTATCTTAGAATTAAAGCAATAAAACAAAACGCTATAAATACAAATGAACAAATATATACACAAGGTGCTAATATCACTCGGTAAAGCTCACGTCCACTCTTCGCGGGTCTGAATACATCAATTAGGCTTTTTAGTAGTAATAACGACTGGTTTTATCGAAAGTTTGTGGTATTAGCATTGGACTGACAAGGGTATAATAAGCTATATCTAAAGACGTTGACTCATCTACTTGTCATTCCAACTTCTTCTGAATGCCTTTCAAAGTATATAGAGGATATTTGACATTTCTTGTCGAATACCAGGTATATCTCATCGAGTGAAGTAGAAAAGCATATTTTCACGTGTGGCGTAGCCACGAGTGTAAATATACTATTTCTACTTCACGAGATGAGATATACTTGTATTTGACCAGAAATGTCAAATGTTCTATTTATTATATTTAACCATTTATATATATACATTGTAGTTCGTAATTCAAGTTATTACAATGAAAGGAGCATCCATGCTTCCCTTGCTTTATCGCGGTCTTCTTATGGCGTCATCCTAGTGTTACGATGACGTCATACGATTGAAAGTGTTCTTTCAAGCAGTAGAAAATGTGTTATTTCACTCAGTGAAAATACGGCTCTTATTTTAACCGATACATGCTGTATTTCACCACTGAAAATATAATAAACTTTGGTATTTTACTTTCTAGAGTCTGACACAATTGGTGGGTGGTAAACACAAGTGATCGTCGAAACGTTCTTATATATTCGCTTTACACTATTTATCAAATGTTTACACAATATCTTCCAAGTCGAATGAAATGAATGATTCAATGAGTCACTGAACACTACTTATAAACGAAAAAAAAACCCAGAAAATTCTTAAAACTTTTGTTTCTGGACAAAATATACCCTTAAACATGTCCTTGTGAAGACTACAATGCAATATTCATATATATTTAGGGGGCATTATGTCACATATCAAGACTGAATAGTTGTGTATGTATTTTAACGCTACTCTGAATACATCTCTCCTGTCAAAATGTCCCACGAAACCTATGTTTCCATATACCAATATTCCTGTAGGTTTGTTCTATAAAGATTAGCTGCAACCAATTTTAGTTGCACTACCAACTTTGAGTATATGACCTCATGCGCATGATAACTTGCTCATACCTGCCTTCTCATTGCTTAGATCAAAACACATGTTTATCATGCAATACCTTATTTTCACATCAAGGTTGTACTGTTTCGCTCTGTCGTGATACGTTAGGATTAGGGGATGAAGTTGAACTTCTGTTGTTGATGTTCTCGGAATATCATCACTTCAGAATTCCACATTCTTTTGATGCATGACTTGGTTATGTACTTCAACCCAGCATTTTGTATCCTTAAGGAAAGTAATATCCCTGACGAATAACCACAAAAATAAATTTGATTAGACGATGTTGAATGTTTTTTAAATACATTTTATTGATATACAGGATCTTTTCTTGGAGCATTCATTATTTCACTAAAGACAAGTGAGAGATATACCCATACTTTTCCGAGTGTATCGAATGATTCCCTACACTTTTCCCCGTTGGGCCCTTACGAGGCGGAGCCGAGTAAGGCTCCAACGGGCAAAAGTGTAGGGTATCATTTGATACACGATCTGTCTTATACCCCACTTACGGTCGAGTGTAAGCGGATTCTATTTCATAATATTTCTAAACAAATACAGTTGTAAACAAGCTTGTGCATGAAACGCACAACCCAAATACGGCCTCGTCTGTAACAACGCAGCCCGTGCTGCGTTGTATGGTTACCCATGTTTGCGGCTCGAAATCTAATTGATATGGCCTAATGACGGCATTGTCAACGCAGATCCACGTGCATCGTGCTGAAATGTACATCTGACGCTATAAACAGCATGGCTAATGTCAACGTGGCCAAAGTTTAGAGAAAACAGAAACAACTTTCAAGATGTTAAGACATTTTGCACCCAAAATTAAATTACATTCTTATATAAAAAGGAAAACATAAATTTGTGATATTATTTCACGCATTATAAGAACCGTATTCATTTGGTCAAGAAAACATGTTCAGAGTTTCTACTGGCTTCGTGGTGTAATGGTTGGGTCGTTCGGCCAAAAAGCAACAGGACACGGGTTCGATCCCAGGTTCCTTATATGTTCATTTATAATCTGACATTTTATAAAGTATCATCATTTAGAATTTGGAAATTGACTCACTGTTTCTCAGTTGTTAAAAAGTGTAGGTATATTAGAAAGTGTAGGTATATCAGAAAAAAGTGTAGGTATATCAGAAAATGTATAGGTATATTAGAAAAAGTGTAGGTGTATCGGCTAATACACCTACACTTGTAACAAAATAAACCATAGCAACGAGACCGGAAGTGGGGTATAATTTTTAAATGAAAACAATTTAAGCCAGGTGGTCCGTTTTGCGAGAAAGAACATACATACAACATGTTATGGTGATATCACAATAAACACATATTTAAAAAGCATATTTTATGCAATGGTGATTATGTTTACATTTATGATAACAGAGTAAAGATAAAGCAACTATTGTTTTTTTTATAAAATTATCAACCTCTGCATTGGCATCTGTCTTTTTCTCTGTCCAAGTTTTTAAATATTATGTGTATTTGGTTTAATAATTATCCAACCACATTTATGTATGGCTACAGTATTCTCGATCATTCGGCAAAAGTGTCTTCCTTGAAATAAGAACATTGATGTTTCCAAAAACCTGATCGTTCAATCCAAAAAGCAAGAACATGTTGTCACACCGTGACTCAGTTACATGACTGTGTCATAAAACTGTACATTGATATATTTGCTGAAGCATAACCAATAGAGTTTTGCATGTACTTTAGGACTAGAACGTTTGTTTAAACTTCTAAAATTTGACTCCTCAAATAATGATGATTTATTTATTCATTGCAGAGTCATTGGATTAGCTTATTGGTGAAGTCAACTTGCTCTGGAAGGAAATTCATTAAAGGAAAATATCATTGCTCATCTCACAAAGTCATTCATCCTGCCTGATAAGAGCAGTGTCCGCTTACAGAATTACCTTAAACTAACAGTGCAATGTAATCATTAACATGAGAACTAGAATCTTGTTACAAAAAGTATAGCACATTACATCCTTCAGTTTTAAGTAATGTTTCAAATCTATCTATTTTCTGCACAAATATCACGAAATCATCATTGCTTATTTCCAAATTTAGTATGTACGCAATTCTACCCTTAGATCAACTGCAGTGTTTGCCTGTAGAATGAGAATTGTTTCACTACCCTGTTAATTGCCGACAACGTCGGAGGTCGGGAGTATTTCCAATTAGCTACTACCGATTGCATCTTCAGATGGCTATGTTACTGAATGTCAAATGTCATTAATCCAACTGCTGAAGGTAGTGTCAGTTATTTACTGACTTACAAATTGCTAGAATGTTTCTTCAAGGAACAGATTTTTCCTTATTGATGTATACAATTGCAAATGACTAATGCATTAGGCCATATGTCCAGTCTCACGACAGTTTATTTACTGAATGTTTCATTAAATGACAGAGGACGACATTGGTTCATAATATTTAGAGCGCTAGTGGTGTTTATATTTTAAGATTGGCCTATTCTAGAAAGCCATCTGTGACTTTTCAAAAACTCTGAAGTATTTTAAGTCAACAAGTAGTTTGATTAACAGTTATTAAAACAAATATCCATTAGAGGCAGTTATCTTGTTTTCATCTTTACTTTTACCAAAGTGACACAGTGTGTTGTGAACACCTTGGACCATTTACTGCATGTTTATAATTTCTGTTTCGAATTTCTAATGAATTCACACTGAAAGTCATATAGATATGCGTGTGCCTTTTACTATGTTTTATACATTCCCTAATCTAAGTTTTGTTCGATTCAACAAATGTTCAGTGTATTGTCATTTTAATTATATGAAACTGAATATTATTGCGTGAGAGGTTTCTGTAGAATTATTATCTTATCTTATTATCTATATAACTTATCCTATAACTTTGATAATCAAGCAGTAACGATGTTGTTTTGCTAACATTCCCCATTTCATATCCTTTGGTATATAAGATAAGAAATAAACAGAAGCTATTTAAAACCGGCATATGAAAGTTATAGGAATAAAACAAGTCAACTTTAAAATAATTAGAAACATTTCCGCCAGTAGGCAATAAATCTGGCTTCATTTTAAATCATAGAACGTGTAATATAATGTATCTACATCAATAGATATTTGCTGTTCATAGTTTCTTTTTGTTTGATAAAAGTTTGCATCACTTCCCTGACGAAACCGCTACTGACAGCTTGACTTGATCTCTGATTGGAATTATCATTAGTTTCTTTCTTATGCTACAAATAAGAATTCACTTTGACATGTGTAGTCAACCAATAAACTAGTCCATTAGGAAAGTTTTCATACTCCGCCCTAGTAGCAGACACATATACGTTGCCGGACAGCGTATATATCAAATACTCATAAAGTGTAAAAATTGCTGAAAAATCAGCTGATACGACTGCACGTGATGCACGCTTTTCACATGCTTACCGAGAGCCCTTTGTTATGGTTAAGCAACTGAAACTCCAGGCTTACTTTACTTGTTTAAAAGCTCTGTCATATTCATTTATGTATAAAATGAGATGTGTTAAATAAAAGATAATTTATAAGTGGCTTTAAGCAAATAGACTGTGCCGATACATGTACCACAAAAAGTAATAAAAAAAAATTAAGTGGCTTTTTAAATAGATTAATTTATTTTGAGATCAAGTCCTTACTGTTTGCAAGTACCAGAGGTTACTGCTCTAACCCAGATAGACTTGGTAAACTTGACTAACTTCTCGTTACCTAATACAAGTAGTCCTGCATTTCTTATGTCACATAATTTTCTCAACCAGACAATGAAGCAGCCGCTAAGGGTTATCACACATGTGCAACAAATCGACATTTATGTCAAAACTTATTTCCAACATACATGGATAATAATTTTATAATGATAGTAATAAACCTTTTGAACTGCAAATTGATCTCGGTCTTATGGTTTGATGTGCATTAAGGGTGCTAACGAAAAATACGTGGAAACCATTCACATTTTTTAATTGTAAACAATTAAATGAGTACTTTCACAATATAAGTTAAGAGGAGCAAATGTGTTGATTACATAGTGCATAAAGTAAGCTGTGTAATTTATTGATAAAATTAGTGCTAATTACTAATTACTAACTCGAGATCACATTTCATTATGATGTGAAAATTTGAACCATTTAGAATAACATAACAGAATAACACTGTCGTGTCGTTAAAATATCAATTATAAAAAAATATAATAATAATACACTAAAATATTAATATAAAATTACAAGAAAATATTACAGGTAGGCTGTGATGATCCATGGCTACTTTCGGACTTTACTGAAAGGGATTCCAATGACAATTCCTCGACTTTGAATTTATCAACAAAACTGCAAATTATCTGACAATGGATCACTTTACAAATGAGCCATATTTTTCTAATATGTTGGACAATCATTTCTCGCCACTTCAGATGAGGAACGGAGACCAATTCTCTCACCCATTTACAATAAGTTGATATATGAGGAACGAGTACATCCCGGATAATAAACATAATGATTGGCAAACTGTTATGACCAAGTTGGCGTCTCTACTCTGCAATAGATTGATCCTGTAAACTTTATATTCTGTTAATTATTGTTAGGCATAATGTTCCGTCCAGTTTTGATAGGAAATGGAGATCAATTTCCCCTCTAATTGACAATAAGTTGATAAATTATATGGAGTTGAACATGCCTCGGATACTAAACACTGTGAGGATAAGAGTTAGCCATTTAGGTATCAGAGTTGTTTCGTCATGTAATGTTCAAGTTGGAGCTGGGAGCTTGATCACCAATCCCAATTTATTTAATGAATAAAAATATGTTTAAACAAAGTTGGAAAAATCGGTAATAATGCTATCTTTCAGAAATTTAAAACTGGAAAACGGTCAAAAGTATTTAAATTGATTTACATATCATTATCAAACACCAAACCGAATGATTAATTATATATGTTTGAACATTACATGTCATTTCCTGTTTGTATCGTTATTGCAGTGCTTCGTGTTGTCATGATTACCATTCATGTTTATACATTTCTTTCTGTATATGCATAAAGTGATCAAGATACAAAAATAGCTGATGCTGGTACATGTATATAATTGGTTTAATTATATCAGTGACATTTATATATGAACAAATGTACGTTTGTTACAAGACTACCTTATTTTCAATGATATTCTGCTCTTTTGTCAAAGCGAAGTAGTCAGTGTTAGAAACAAAGCATACAGCCGTCTTTGAACAGAGTTTGGAAAGAAAAGTGATGTCGTTCATGATTGTTTGAACTTGAGTTATAATGATTATTATGTCGAGGCGAAATGGTCATGTGGTAAGCTATTGGTACAGTCAATGCTGGCGATAGTTGCCTTACTCTGAGGACGTAGGTTCGAATCCCGCATGGGACTCAGCCCGAAAAATTACAAGAATTTGTACTATTGAAGGTAGAGTTATCCCAAATATAACCATGTTATAATGATATCATAGATTCAAAATAATATCTTGCATGTCAGATAGTCAAAGTATTACCAAATTGTTGTACAAACATAGAGAAACCTCCTGCAGTGTATCAACTACATACGACATAGGATCTTTTCTTTTGGTGTCCCGCTCCTTTTCGTGTGCAGATAAGACGACATTAACAACGAACTCCCTCAGACAGCAACGCTCTTCAACCTCGACCTTTATGACATTGTACTATCAATCCATCACAGATAGAGGGGCTGCAGACACAAGCCTGACATTTATTCTGTAATAAAGTGACATTGAATAGATAATCAATATATTCATATCAGTTTTGCACTTCTTATCCCAAAAGTGGATAGAAATCTTTTGGATTCGATTGAAATGTTTGCTGTGAATGAAACCAAGAACTGCACTCTTGACACCGTAAATCAAATTCATTTAAAATTTCTAATTTATTATTTACCATAACAAAGGCCAAGTAAATTTTAACCTCTACTCATATTCGACTTGATTTACATTCGTTGAAACACTAATACAAATATAATGTTTCACGTTATCAGCTTAGCCAGGAAGTCAACTAATGAATTACAATGCCAAATTATCAGTTTCAGAGGGTCAGCGCAGCCGTAATGAGACTCGCGTAAAGGAATTGACATAATGGTCTTGATCATTCAATCAATGTCACTTCATAGTGTGATAAATGTCAATATTAGGTCTACAGACACTGTAACTGTGATGGATTAATGGTAAAATGTCATAAAGGTCGAGTTGCACAGCAGTGCTGTCTGAGAGAGTGTGCTATTACCCTTGCCTTATCTGAACCAGAGTAAGAAGCGAGGTACAGCTAGAGGAGGACACATGTTGTCAGTAATGGCCTAACTGCCATTGATAAGTGATATTAGTTTGGTGAAATTTCGGATTATACACCATAACTTTATATTGTATTTTCTGTATAATCATATGAAAGAAAACACAATGACGTGATGTTTTGTTAACATACGATACAACACAGTATTGACAGTAATGACTTTCGGGTTATATAACATAGACGTATTTTTTAGTGTCTAATGGTGTAATTATACATATAAAAATACGAAATAAACTCACTCACGCCAAACCTTTCAGTGTTACTATATGTGATTGATATAAGAAATAAGATAGTGTTGTTGCATGTACGAATAGGACATTGAACAACTGTGAGGCTATAAACGTTTGTATTATTTGAACAACGTACAACCATGGCTATTCTTTTCGTGTGTTGTATGTTTTGCTGTATATACGCTCTTGGTTACTACTCTTGTGAAATTATATGCATTAAAAATACTGATATGTAATGAGACAATAATTCGACAAGAAATATCAAATATCAATGTTTTGTACAGGATATAGATAGCCTGGAACAGTTAAGAACATTTACATCTACTAATGTAGTATAAGCTTAATCATTTATATATCTATCATACTTTGAAAAGCTAAAGTGCGTTTTTCTGTATCACTTCCTCACTAGATCTCCAACAAACAACAAACTGTTACATCTCTTTGATACTGATTTGATCATCAAATGTGACAGAAACATTTATTAATGATTATCATGATATTGACAAAACAAACAATTATGACATAGATGTTTCACAAAAGCACCGATAAAATTGTACATTACGTTAATAAAGTGAAATTGAACATATCCATGAATGTATGTCTGGTGTTTCGGCATGACTATAAATGTTAACAACTATTTGAGGTTAATTAAATACACTTTAAAATTTGCTGTCGTCTCTCACCTGTCATGACAAGCAGATACCAAATAAAGTTTGGTGACACGTGTCGCATGCTTATACATATATCAAAAGGTGTATGAGGGTTCCTTGAACGTTTGTGTAACCAAATTCCTTTCCAGTGAAGTAAAAAAAGACAAATCGAATCAACTATGTGCAGTGACTTTCATAAATGTGAAGAAATATAAGGTAAGAATCATCTTTTTAGGCAAGATAATTAATTACGTTAACTGTCTGTGGAGGTTAAGGGACGAAGTATAAAAATGTGACGTGTCTTCCTTTTGTAAAATCTCGGTTCATGTGTTCTGGTGAGGATTTCCCGACATTCTGTCCTTTCCCAGTTTATTAACGTCACAGATCTCGTTATTGATGATTTATTGTACATAAGTTAGACTTGAGCTGGACATCCTCTTTTCCTCATCAATGTGTTTAGTATCTTCTATTGTTACCCTGGTGTAAATGAGGGAATACATTGCCCTCCCTTCCCTCTCGGCATGAAAGAAAAATAACCCTTTGCAGACTGTCAAAACTTGACCCTCAGAGTAAATATGTCATTGTATAGTTTTGTTCACTCCTCAAACAACAAGAAATATGTAGGAACAATTGTTCATTTGAATGATTTGTGAAAAAAAATCTGCAGGGGAAAAAATACACTTAAATCAATGTAACTGAACACACAGTCGCACTATACATAATTTAACTCGGTGACAGGATTTATATCTTAGCAATGTTCAGTTAACAAAGCACACTGTCTTGAGATGCTTACCTGGTAAATGGGAAAGAGGAGTAGTCTGCTTTAGGTTTCTGTCTATTTGTGGTGGGACAATCAATTGCAGGACAATACGTAACCATGTAGACAGATATGATGGAACTGTATACACAGGTAATTGAGCCGACGTCAGACTTAAAGATGTCTTCATGTGATTATCAGTGTTTGCGTCGGGACTGCAATGGGACAGTCTACTGCATTTCTAATTGTTCTTTTGTGGACTGTCATGTAGAAGGAGACGATGGAACAACTGATTTTTACTTACAGCTGTTTACTTTTGGAAAGAGCTCTCTGAAAGGAGAAACACCCGTCATAAGAAAGTAAAATACATGTAAAGACTGATTTTTAGATACGCTGCGTTTACCAGCCACATATCACATTTTATTGACAACCTGCATTAGGCCGTTGAAATCTGATGGGTCTTTTTGGGTTATTATATTGTTGACATTTAGTACGAAACACTATCTGGACCCACAACATACTACTGTGGACATGATTGAGAGAGAAGGCATAAGGATACTAAAGTAAATTGTCAATGTTTCGCCAAAGTATTCTAGTGTATGTGTAAACAGTGACACTAACGATCTCTCTCATATTTCTGTCCATTTGAATAAGCATAAAATATACCATTTATGTTCTAGCAATGTAGCAAAAGTGATAATCTACATGCATGCGCTTTGGAAGAAAGAAAGGTATTTCGATTCTATCCCCTCCGATGTCCTTACACGAATGAGAAAAATACAACAGATTATTACTTGCCCGTTGAAGACATCGCAGTTTAATAAATCTACAATGTTATTACACACAGTGTAATAACATCGCGGGCTGTCGATTGATGTGACGTCATAATGGCATAAATATGACGTCACAATATTAGCGCTAAGGTCGCAATGAACTGTGTACCATTTATCGACGAGTTTGTGGAATTAAGTGACATTCAAATCAGTGAGTAATAAATAAAATACTTAACTTGGTTCCGTTTAATATCATATTTATGAAACTCGTTTCATAAATATGTTTTTAAACGGGACGTCGTTTAGTTTTTTCTTTCTGTATATATTACTTTCTTTGTTTGAATTTCAATATGTTTACGTAGTATAGCAACCTGTCTCAAGATATAAACATGATAAATGATTGTTTATCGAACGTAGCATAAGGAAGTTTAGCATTTCAAGTGAAAATAGTGGTGCAGTTACAATTCAGTTCAACACCATCAGTTCGCTCCAGACGAATCTTATCATCCTTCTCCTTTTGCTTGGTTACACACATCAAACTGAATCAATGAAAGAAGCGGAACCATAAAGGTTGGAAAGAAGAATAGTTTATCCACATGCTACCAGTGATTCTCTCAGTGAATAGAGATATGGTTTGTTTGTCCAGACATTAACGTACTCAAAAACTGTACGGTCTAGCGCAATGAAACTTGAAATGGGGAACATTCATTATTTGAAATTTCAACTTTAGCCGTTTTCATGGCAACACAACTTACAATTTTATTTCCTGACCACAGCTCAAAAAGTTTGTATGTGTACAGTCCAAATGTGTAAATGTAGAGGTTTTCAACTTCGTTCGGTTTTTATTGTTGGTCATCTCCTTGAAAAAATAACTTAAATTTTAGGTTCCTGGCCAGAGCTAAAACTAAATATAGGATCAAGCTTGACGGATAATAGTATGAAGAACAATAATTATGTATCATGTTAAGATGTGCCTGATTGGGCTTACAACTTCTTTGAATTATTTATTTGTTTTTTTCCTATGGAAACGCAAGGCAGTATCATACGATGTGTATTTTAAATGTCTAACAGGCGATGTTCATCGAAGAATTATAAAGTTGCTGAACGAAAAAAGAAGGGTAAAACTTTCCCTGATGAATGCAATGTCTCCACCCTCGAAAAAAATGTGATAACATTTTAGCATCATTTTCATCGCAATTGAAAGACATTTTTAAATTGGTTATTGAAAGTGACATAATTTTCCATAATATTTAAAAAGTAGCCTTGTTTTAAACCTGTGAGATAAACTGAGCGCCAAAAGAAATGTTACACCTCTTTGAATTCGAATAGCATACAAAGTTACGTTGACAATGTAACTTTAATGGTAAATAAGTGATCCCCATTAAAGTTACATGTATGCTATTTTAGCACAAAACACTAAACTGATAGAGTGTTACAACACAACAAAGCAAATCCTCTGAACACGTAACTTTTTTATGATATTCAAATTCAGAGAGGTGTAACATTTTTTTTGGCGTTCAGTTTTTGTATTTTTTCCTTTCAAAGAGCTATTTCTATGAAGTAGACACCTTGTCCACTTCAATTTCCCAATAACAATTTTGATAAGCCTTTATAAACTTTGATAAATATATCTAAGTCCAGATAATTCTTTCACTGCTTGTACATAATAAAATAACCTAGGTAACATAAATAGCTTCATCACACTTTGTCAAGTGCCGACCTGAGGCAGACAGGGTCCAATAGGTTTTTTCTCCCCCTCCTCTTTCAGCTTCATTGTAATTATCAGGAGAATACAGGCTTTGTTGAGTGAAGGCAAGCTAATTGGAATCAGAAAGTTTCGACACATTTTGTCCTCCAAACTATATCGATATTAAATATCACTAGGATTTGATGGGATATTAGATGCAGTACTCCGCTGCATACGTTTGATAAATTGTTGATAAACAAACAAGTTTTTTTTTTTTTAATTTATATTTGTGTCTATTTTCAAAGATTACCACGATGTCAAACAATTATAATCATACTTGAGATCAGTGATTTTAATGCAATTTCAAAATGTCCTTTTATAACGAATAGTAATATAATTCTGATGGATCTTATCTTTTTCATGGACAACATGACCTTTCTTCATTATCCCATAACCAACTGTTTACTTCAATGATAATCAAATGATAAGATATGTTTAATGTCAATGTAAATTCAACAGTCAAACTATTCAGCAAATCACCAACACTAACATAACAATGACATTATGCAAAGGCTAAAGTAGTTTGGAAAGAGGAATATTTCTTGGATAATAACCTCTGTAATGTAAAAACACGACGTTTCAGAGTGTAAACATGTAGAAGTTCTTATCCAGAAAACCTTCCTGTTCTTATATGTATATGTATTAATTTTAAACGTCTTTCAAAGACTTAAGGTAATTTGGTTTTATATACTCGCACAGTCAAAATACATATGTTCTTGTTAGCTGTGAACAAGAAAATATGAAAATGCTTTTGGTCAACTTTATTTTTGCAACACCATGTCCAGTTGCATTATTCTGTATATCCTTACAATAGCTCATTGACTAGCCAAATATGTGAATAGGGCTAGAATTCAAAGTACTAAATAGGATTTGAAAAGTATGGTGCAATTGTGTTTTTGTCCAATTTTTTAAACCTCCATCCAAATTTCCTGAGTAATTGCTTTCAAACAACATGTTTGTGAAATACATTAGTATTTATGAGAAAGTAAATACGCGGTGTCTCGTTAAAGTTGAAAATAATTGCATCTGGGAAGAAAACTTACAGATATAGGTCAGTATTTAGTTTGTCTGGCTGGAAATAGACAAAAAAAACTTTTTAATCTTGCTTTCATCGAACATAGGAACCATCTCTATGCGTTATTATATATCACACAATATTTACAACAGCAAAACTATATTGTAAATGAGATTTCAAAACTTTAAAATGCAAATAAAGTTAAACAAATGAATGCACACACAAGTAGAACAAACGTTGTTCATTATGACTGAGGCGAAATGGATTATGAACCAGGCATGTTTCTTGATAACTGATGAACTGTCATTTACGTAAGGCAACTTATCACTTAGAATATACTAGGTATCTGAATACCTTTTGATCATTAAAGAAAAGAAACCAATGTGACAACTAGTTTATGCTGTGTTAATATAATCCCAGGGAATACAAGGGTGTATCCAGGTAAATACAAAAATGCTGTCTGCGGTGATGGATATTTGTTCACAATGAGCATTTTGTTGTATTACATCATAAACGATTGCTTATAAATGGGGTGTGACAAATACGTTACCATTCACAGTTTCATTTGCTCACGTAGCATCACATGTGTATTCATGACAGCAATAGAAGATGTTTTGTCCTTATCTAAAGTCATCTTGAGGGCCTCAAAAAAGGCTCTTTTACTAAAATTATGAGTGACTTAATTAAGAGGCTGTAGTTTCAAATCGATTTCTTATGTTCATCAATGTCCAAATGTACAATATACAAAAAGGCAAATGACGAGTTTGTTATGCATTTATTTATACTAAGACATTTTGAGAGGAACCGATAACATTGAGTGTCATGAAACTGGAACATTACAGAAGTATGTTTTAAATCTTGAAAGATGTAATGTCAAAAACCTAAGACGTAACATACATTTAAAAAACAGTAAGCGAATTTATTGAGCATGAAAATAATCCAAACACTAAGTGTCTGAAAAAGCTGTGTTTGCATCATTTCCTGGGGAATCTAGCCCTCGTAGTCTATAGGGCACATTATGCCAAATAAATAGCAGAATATCTTTGGGAAGGGTATCAGATTCAACTTTCTTTTCAAAGCATATTCTGGTCGACAGGTTTAAACGTTTTACAATATCTTCACTGTTGTTAACAACCTGACAATTACCTAGTACTTTTGTTAAAAAGCATATCGTATGTTCCTAAATAGAACAATTATCGCTCGATTCAGAATTCAGGAAAAGTATTTTGTCTTTGATGAGGGGAAATAGATGCCAAATCTACAATTTTATCAAAGCCCTTGCCAGTTACATACCAGAACTGCGTCCAGCTACGCGTTTACTTCCTTACAGTTCCTGATAAATATGTTGACTTGCCACATGGATGACATTCTATAGTAAATCATGAAAAGTACATTATTATGTTCAGAATATGAAATCCTAGCTTATGTACAGGTTTGACAAAATATATATTTCCTTAAATAATGAGGAAAAAGTACGAAGATGTTGGCAAATCATCAATCAATTACTTTATTCACTGCGCATGCTCTACTGACTCATACAGGTTTCTTTCATAGATTGTACATACAGGGGTGAAACCAACAATCACCTCTTCGTCATTAGAATAGAATTGGAAGAACATTCATATTGATTTTATTGAGTTTTGCATTTTAATTCAAATAGAAAAGTATTCGTTTTCAAACTAAATTGAAACATATTTGGCACATGATTAGTTGTTAGCAAAAGTTATCACATGACACGTGTGAACATTTTGAGGAAGCATTCTTATGCAAAGAGGTATTTATAATTCAACTTAAGCAAAACATGGATGAACAGCAGTCCAATAAAGTTGTGCTTTTATCAGAAGTCTAACGTGCTAACCGTTGAACTAGCGTATTCACCACAGCTCCGAGGGCATGCTCGCCAAACGTGCACGTTTGGTCTCTCAACGGCATGCTCGCCAAACGTGCACGTTTGGTCTCTCAACAAGGGACGTTTAATTACCCTTCTTGCCTTCATTCCTGACGATTTGAGCCGATTTTTTTACTGTTCTGGTGCTGATGTTTCGATTTGGTAACCACAGACGTTTTTAGCTTAGGACTTGTCAGAAAGGGTTCTCGGCGTACATGTCGAAGAAGGTGGCGGTCCTCTCGAGGTGTAGTGACAGTAGGTCTTCCAGACCTTGCCCGTTTTCGCTAATTTGGGCTATCTCAAATATCGTAAAATTGAATATTATAATTTAGCATTTGGACTAACGTTTTACCATTACATTTACCTGAATGTCAATCCTGAATTTTTAGCATTGTTTTCAGTGATTAATTCAGGTGTTTTCTACATAGATTGCCGTTTAGTGTACTTAAGAATACGTTTAAGCAGATATTTTAAACTGTATTGAGTCGACGATGTTTTATGTTTGAAAGAATTAAGGAAAGGCGAATTTTGCTTCACTATACACCTGCAAGTATTTGGGGATTAATAAAAACACAAAATACCTATGCAAAGTGATAAATGATTTACAGGAAGCCTGTTACTTTGGCCAACTCTTTTTAAAAGCATTTTGAGGGTTACAATTTCATACGAAAAATTTCAGATAATCTATGGTAGAAGAAATTCCAGAATACATTAAAGTAGTAATCCCCTTCATTTGAACAGATCAGCAGATATGAAAAGAGATAGATGAGTTTTTCACGTCGTTACCTTTTCCAACAAATTTAAATATATCGGGATGCGAAAATGTTTTGTTGCTTTTCAGAAAGCTCGAAGGATTGAGACAGCGGTTATTCTTACTGATCATATACACAGTATTCATCCATAATAGAGTTTGCAATAAGTACCCAATTGAATTGTTTCAAGAATCAAAGTATGGCTTTTGAACAGGGCAAGGCTGTGTTAAAAGCAAGTTTTCCAACAGTCTGTCATTTACAGCTACAATGTGAATAAATCAGTAATACGTCTTTAAGATATGATGTACGTGTTGTAAGTAGTTAATACCTATGGTGATAGATCATGAGGGGCTTAATGCTGTACATTGTAAGGGAAATATAATGGTAGGTGTTAGTTTCCTTAGTATGACTAAGGAAATGTTTCTTCTCTTGTGGTGTGTTCATGTACTGTTCTTGTACTACACATTGCTAAACAATAATTGTCTTGACATTTTATGATGTTATAATTAATATCCATCCCATGTAAATGGCAAAGTTAATGATTGTTGTAACATATATATCAGAGTCAGTACTGCATTAAGTCTTGAGGAATGGCTACTGGATGTAGCCTCCATGATGTATTTGGCTCATCTGGTCTCCTCTTTTCCAGAACTAGATCTATACCTTTTATTCTTACCCTGGTGTACATTCCAGTTTCTTTCCTCAATTCATATAAATGCTTGTTGAGGTATGAGGGGAGAGATCAGTCTGAATGTTTTTACCTGTGTTATAGAGGTGATGCTTTGCTTTAAAGCATTCGTCCCTATCTCTCATATACACGAAGGAAGCTGTAATTGTGGGGAGTCTGTTGTCTCTATTTCCAGGTCTGAGTCTGTATCTTGGTATAGGAATTCTTTGCACATATTTAAATTGGATAGTGACCACATTCGATTCTGAGAGCTGTAAATCACGTTTCATCACTTCCCTGAGACATTCTTCTGGATTCTCGTCATGGGTTTCCTCGATACCATTAAAGAGGAGATTTATTTTTCTGTCATGTAGGTCTTTCATTATGTGATTTCTCTTAATATTGCCAATCTCGAGCTCGATGTCTGCCTTCAAACGTCTGTTCTGTTCCTTGATGTCATTAATTTTGTCACTATTGAATTCAGAGTTAGTTTCTATTCCATCAACACGAGTCGTTAGATTTTGTCAATGGCCAACTGTAGTCGGTCAGTCACTGCGTCGATTTTATCACTGATTTTTCTCTCAGATGATATAATTAGCTGTTTAATCTCTTCTAGGTCAACAAGCGATGTTGCAGACGACCTGAGAGAAATTGCAGGGCCATCATCGTTGTGACATGACTGTTTCAGTTTTCGTGTGTGCTATGTATTAGCACTGAGATTTTGAAAAATATTTGTGATTTGTATTCAAAATCGTTATGGAATAGTTATTGAGATTAGATTAGATAGTTTGATCACCTTTTGAGGCCTTAGAGTGTTGGTTTTCTTCAGTAAATGCATCAAACTTCTCCGAGCTCTCTTCGCACACAACCTCACTCCATGATCGACCTTCACCTTTCACCTTTTAAGTTATTTTATGAATCGAACATGTTCCATACTGTCGATATCTCTCTAATTACAAGTACAATTGACATTCACAATTTACCATGCATTCTCTACCTGTAGGATGTTATTCATTAAATGGTGATACATTCAACTTACCATACAGGGCTGATGCATGAGAAGTTACTGTCACAGCAACTTCAATGAAAACTGATGGGTTCATAAAGTGCCTTGATTCAAATTGTTTTACGAAATTATTCCCAGACAACATCGGTTCCCGAAAATACCTATTTATTAATATATTCTTTAATAACAAGATCATGAAAACGTGGTACAAACAGTATTTACTGTACATATTAAACATACCACTATTATTCCAACATTCTTGATACACTCTTTTTACAACCAACATGGATCAAATAAGAGATATTGTAAAAGGTAAAACTGTTATTTACCAAGCTAAATGGAAACTGCCTGCTGATTGCATTTATGTATTAATTCTTTTCAGTCATGTCAATCTGCTCATTATCGAGTGTCTTTTAAACAGAGACGTTGAATGATTGTGTGAATTGATGTGTAAATAATGCAAAAATTACATTTTTCTATCCATTTAGAAATTTGATATCCTGTTATTGTTGTCGTAATCATATGGTTATGCATCGGGCGTTTTAAGATTGCATTTAAACAATTGATCATTAATAACACCCAACAACACGAATCGATGACACATATAATTTTTCAGATATTCTAATATTAGAATGAGTGTTTTTGACTGAAACATCCAAAGGAATCTTCATTCTTCTCGATGAATAAGGGCAAATATATGCTGCATACTTTAGGAAAGGATGCCTGAATGATGTGAAATACTACACAATAATGCAAATTATAGTAAAATACGTTTGCTAAAACAGATATATGGCAACTAAGAACTAATAAGTAGTATCGAGTGAAAGAAGGTGCTATTTTAAAACTTTGGAAACTTTACATTCAACTAATTCATATTACAACATGGATTCCAAATGTGCACTGCATTGCGGACAATAAAGAGTCCTTATTATTTCTATAGTTGAGGTAATTGTATGATACCAACAAAATGTCCTTTGAATTAAATTTAAAAACATGAAATGAAGGAACTTGATAAATGATATTTAAACCTGAATACCATAACCCATAGGTTATTTGTAAATGCTATCATGGTATAATGCATTCATAAACAATTTGTTTCTAAATCATTATTTTTATTTTTAATATTGACTGACTGTCATTCCCATGTGTGCCATTTTCTGATAAAGCCTATTGACAGAAAGCAATATTAAATTAAGTCCAATTTGCACCTTCACCTTATGTCCGATTGTCACTTACACATCAGCAACGATGAAAGAATCGGGATCATCTGTCACTTTACATCTAGCCTGGACAATATACCATAGATCTGCTGTCGCTCTCGTCTGAAACTTGTACTTTTTCGTATTCTTTAGTGGGCAAATTCAATAAAAAATCTATTTTAACTTCGTGAAAGGAGTTTCCTCTTTGAAGCAACCGCTTGCAATTATGCTCCTAGTCAAATGACTCAAGTGAAATCCTAGTAATTTGATCGTTCATTCAGCCCATGCTTTTTGTGAAAAGAGGAAGGTAAAATAAGATATTTTAGATTACGGGTTGCTATTTTTCATAGTATGCCTTAAACCAGCTCGAAATATATAAGCCTGAGGGCTTAATCTTCGGAGGTCACAGTGAATGAGTGAGTAAGTTATTGTTTAAAGCGGCTTTGACAGTATCGCATCCATTTGCGGCAAGATAACTGTGATGAGTGGTGTAAAACTGGTCTAACCTGTTCTCATATTAAATAAATACATTTCTATCCAAATGTATTGACATGGTTACTATCTATTGGTGAACAGGGAAACGGTATTGTAACGATAAAGTGGGATGAAGACGACTCTCAAGAGAGTGAGTGAGTGAGTTGGGGTTTAACGCCGCTTTTAAGAGTATTTCACTTATATTGCGGCTGCTAGTATTATGGCAGGGAGAAAGCCCGCAACGCCATGTGGCTATGTACTGCGGTGAAACCTGCGAGCAAGCGGCTCTCTCAAGAGAAGACAAGAGATCAAGTGACCAACACAAGGTTTGATACTGGATGTTAATTATCAGAGGTTTGGATCTAAGGCTTTATTATCTGTATCTGAGGCTATATTTGAGATATAATTTGATTTAATTTTAAATATTTTATTTACTATTTGGATCAATTGTCATCCGGGGAGAGCACAGTGGCAATCTGCACGCGCTATTTACCTGCAATCCATACTGTGCACGGGAGCTAAACGTGCTACCAGTCTCATGTATTACACAGAGTTCATACTGACAAACAATCAACTCCGATATCGTGGTCTTTCGTAGCTCACTTTGTAAGAGTGTTTATTTGACAAGTGAATGCTTCCGAGATCGAAACCAGGTATGATCACTAGAAATTGTTAGTTTTCAAATGTGTGTTATTTTAAAATAGTATACATTAGGAGCAAGAATGACAACATATTAGCACCGGGCTTTCCCAAGGAATTTCCAAAAGAATGCCAGGAGGGGCTTTTCCGAGGAGCGCCCGGTAAACGACTAGTAGAGGTTAAGTTGGTAAAAGAAGACCGTATTTAGACAATAGTGAGACTTCACTTGTGCAGGATTACATGGTAGCCGGTACAGAGTCACGAACTTCACGTGCAAGGCATACATCCTGGCAAGGCCTAGAACAACGCAGATAGTTGCATCTAGTTCTTTGGAGCTACCTCGATTTAATTTGCAACTGATTATTCTTGATAACTTATAAAGCATATTTGAATGGAATAGAGTTGTAGTAAGCATATTCTATATAATTCATTCAACGTAGAATGGTACGTCTGTGTAAAAAAAAATCATATTTATCTTAATATTATTGATATGTTTCACAAAGTAAAAACAGGGTAATCAATCACCACCAAGATTAAAAGGCAATCAGTCAAAAACTCTTCAAATCCATGTGCAATGCCAAATCTAAATTTTCAAAAGGTATATGCAAGACTGCTACTGATAGCAGTTAGTGATATCCCCGTAAGACTTGTGTTGACCATGCACTTACTCTCTGTATCCATGTAACATAACAAACAAAACGAAACAACCTCTAAAGAAACTAAAACATGTTCATAGTTCCAATGCTTAATTATGCATTTACTCATTGGCGTAATACACTGTTATAAACATACTTTTGAGATAAGCAACTTTATTAGAAAAAAACAAATACAAGTTTGGTATTGTTTCAAATTAAAATAACACTGCAAGAAAAGCATTTTGTCACTGTTGAATAGGTTTTAAAATAGTTTCACTTCTAAACATCTTCTACAAAACATATCTACATTTAATATAACACTATGTACCATTGTTCATTTCATCTTGGGGTTCGAATCCCGCCAGGGGCACGGCAACTTTGTCTGCAGTAGAGAACTGTTCTACACGCTGTAAGGTTTGGGTGCAATGCTACACTGAATTTCAGCGTAGTATCACCCATGGTTCGCTAGTTCCAGCCGATGCTCGCAGGTTTCACCGCAATGCATAGCCACATGGCATTGCGGGCTTTCTCCCTGCCATAATACTAGCAGCCGCGATATAAGTGAAATACTCTTGAAAGCGGCGTTAAACCCAAACTCACCTCACCTCACCTCATTTCATCTTGTTGTGTACGGACATCATGAATGCCATGTTACCAAACTGAGTTTTTAACTTCACACAGTCAAAAGCGCGTGGATGCAAGGAGGTGACCAAAATTGAGTGGTCTTATATTTCAAACATTAATATACATGATACGTGTTTCAAGTGTTTCAAGTTCTGTTCGGAGCGAAATGAAGGCGATTTACATTGTAATTCATTTGCTGTTTAACCTTATTTGATAGTGTATGTAAAATAACAGTGATTAATGGATTTGTGCAATTGCCCATTTTCATGTGATCAAACTAAGTATCAACACGTCCATGATAGTGTTTTATTCATAGTATCATACAACTTTGTTTGCTTGACGAATAATTTAAATCGTAATAATGATTTGCACCAGGACGTGGGATGATTGTCTTTACTATTCTGACATTCTGGTATACTTTTGCTACAATAACTAGCTAGCTTATCACGCTTGTTGTTTGGGCGGGATAGCGCAGTGTTTAGCGCGTTCGGCTTCGGATCAAGAGGTCCGGGGTTCGAATCCCGCCAGGGGCACGGCAACTTTGTCTGCAGTAGAGAACACTTCTACACGCAGTAAGGTTTGGGTGCAATGCTACACTGAATTTCAGAGTAGTACCACCCATTGTTCGCTAGTTCCAGCCGTTGCTCGCAGGTTTCACCGCAATGCATAGCCACTTGGCGTTGCGGGCTTTCTCCCTGCCGTAATACAAGCAGCCGCGATATAAGTGAAATACTCTTGAAAGCGGCGTTAAACCCAAACTCACCTTACCTCACGCTTGTTGTTCGATCATCAAAATGGAGTTTTAAGTTAAAACGTTGATTTTTCTTACTAATTTGGTAATTTAATCATTCGGATATTCCGTAAATATCCTGCTATTAAAGATGCATCTATTGCTTTTCCTAATATTGTATTTGGCTTTAATATATATATGCCAACATACCATACATATGGATTTAAGTTCAAATAATTTCACTCAATTTGCATATTCTTCCTCAATCGTCAAATATGTCATACTTACTAGCTAGTTTCCAATTACATTAGAGCAACGTCATTATACATGAAACTACGAGTCCAATATTGAAGTACAGAAGTATGACCTATTCAACATTATCAATCCTAATTTGTCCTTATGTCTGTTGTAAATAAATGGCCAAATTATGTTTGACTACCTGTCGCGCGTCAATTGCAGTGCATTGTCCGTTTTTTGGTCAGAAATTACTACTTTTACCTTGATATCGTCACTATATTGAGAACTTGTAGATACAAATAACACCATTTATAGCGTTTGGCATATGCACCTTTAAGTTAAGTAAAAGCAATCAGCCTATACATCACATACACAAGCCTACAAAACTAAATACAAGATGAGACATCAAAAATACATCTCTTCGGATGGATTGCTTGAAATTGAATCATTGTTTTGTGACAATTCGTGCAGTTGAAGAGAGGACCACCATGGGTACTGTGTCCTTATTTGAGAACATTTTTCAGTTTTACTTTCAGTTACGGGGATGTTAAATTGTTAACAGACTAAGTGATTCATTTGAAATACATGTCATTTAGATAGTGAACAGGTATAACAAGGTTACATTAAGGTAGTGTTATCCCAAATGTAAATGTTATAGAAGTGTTTCATTGTATCAATAACAAGGATAACAAGAATATTTGTTTGAACATGTAATATGAAATTAAAATGACGGTAAAATATTATGTGGATTTTGTCACATATATGTTTTTATATACACGTCTTTGCGACCTTTGATATTCTTTAAATCAGCTTATTTTTCATCTTTGTGTAAACTAAATAACAATATTGGAATGACAATACTGACTGAAAAAAAAAGATTTAAAGAATGTCGAAAGTCGCATATAGACGTTAAGATCCGTAAGCCGAGGATAAGTTTTTTTCGAGGTTCGATATGTTGAACATGGCGAGGCGAAGCCGAGAGGTCGGTTATCAAGAGATTTGTTATCTGGTAACCAACCTCATGATAACCGACCTCTCGGTAACTTGGGGGTCGGTTATCTAATAATAACTACACCTGATATTGACCTGATAACCACACCACGTGGTGTATGCACATTTAACACAAACATCTTGGCCAAACGGCATCGACGGTACCTGATGTTGTGTTGTTTTTTCCAACTGGTGGACGTGCAACAAGCGTTGTAGAAGGACCTTGGCAAAGCTGTTTATGTGTCTGTATTATGTTGATGTGCATACATCATCTTACTTTGGAGCATTTGATCCGTGGATATCAATGTACCATAAGTAGAACAGTGTTTATAATATGCCATTTCGTGTCTGTGGTGGTTGTCTTTATTTGGCACGGTTATATCAGATGATATCTTACATTATAAAGATATTTCTAAGATATGCAAAACGTACATACTCATCTCCCTCTTGTTTTGGTGCACAAGCTGTTTTCATAGTTGTTGTTATGTTTGCAAAAGAAATATGTTCTTATAAACAGTAGAGACCTGCCAATCTGTTAAGAGTTGAATTTCTAAATTGATGTTTCTTAGATTTCTGTTCTAGTAGGTAATATTAAGTTAATCAAAATATCTTTGTTTATATAGGTGCGAGGTTGTTTCTACAACAACTGTTAAAGCAATAGATCCTCTACGGATCAAAATTATTGCCTTATGTTTTGCAAACACATATGTTGGTTCCTTTCATCTTGTTTTAGGTACGTTTAAGTAGAACATTACCTTTGCATAAAAGTCATAAACATAGTCTGCAATAATAAATGTAGAATCAGTATATTCACGATTTCCATCATTTGTCTTCGTTTTTTATATAAGAAAAAAACAGCATGTGCATGTTTAGTGCTGAAAATTGCCATCAACAAACAATATACATAATTATGTCCACAACATACTCATGTGAATACATGTACATGTACATATCTTAGAATTTAAGTGATAATAACACACATGAACTGATGGCGAAGTATATACACAAGCTACTAATAGCACTCGGTAAACCTCAAGTCCAGGGTCTGTACGACTGGATACATAAATTACGCTCCTTATAGTAGTAACTAGAGTCATCAGAAGATGACATATTCCACGGGTGCCACATAATACACATGGGTAATACACATGGAAAGCTTCAGGAAGATATGACGAGGAGTTGTGGAGCTGTGCTCCCGAAACGAAGCTATGTCTGAACAAAGGCCAAATTTAACACGTTTCTATTGAAACGAACAAAAACAATTTTTTAAAAATCTAAAAATATCAAAAAGCATCACTTCAGTTCGTGGGGGATACACATGCTCCAAAACGAAATGATTACAGACGGACAGACAGACGACTATATCCCACTGTATTGCACAAGGGTGATATGATAATGGCAAGTTTTATCGAAGGTCTGTGGATCAATTCACTGGTATCTGCATTGGATCGACAGAGGAATAGGAAGCTATATTACATAGAGTTGACTCATGTACTTGTCATTACGAGTCTGACACAATGGTTGGCTTTTAAAAACAAGAGGCCACCGAAACGTTCTCACGTATTCGGTTTAGTTTGTTTATCAAATGTTAACGCCATCTTCCATAATCGGATGGACTGGATGATTCTATGAGTCAATCACTCCGAGTGCGGTATACATTTTGGCACAGTAACGAGAGTGTATTTGAGATATTTCATTTCAGTTGATCAACTACTTGCACTACAGAAATGACTTGGTTTCCGGATCACTGAAACAAACAAGATACGTCATGGAAACCAACATTTCCAGTTGGTATCCAGACGGTTTCTTATGGTTTTAACTTGGTTTCCGTGAAAACTGAAACTCGATTTTGCCCCAGATCCGGATGGTATCCATCACCGTTCTTTACACACACCTCTATGTAGGATCCAGTTGGTTTCCATGATCTGAGTTTATTGTAGGTTTCAACCTGGTTTCCGTATTCAGGTTTACTGTAGGTTTCAACTTGGTTTCCGTGTTTGATAGTTTCAACTTGGTTTCCATGAAAACTGAAACTCAGTTTTGCCCCAGATCCGGATGGTATCCATCACCGTTCTTTACACACACCTCCATGTAGGATCCAGTTGGTTTCCGTGATCTGAGTTTATTGTAGGTTTCAACCTGGTTTCCGTATTCAGGTTTACTGTAGGTTTCAACTTGGTTTCCGTGTTTGATAGTTTCAACTTGGTTTCCATGAAAACTGAAACTCAGTTTTGCCCCAGATCCGGATGGTATCCATCACCGTTCTTTTCACACACCTCCAACTAGGATCCAGTTGGTTTCCGTGATATTAATTTATTGTGGCCTTTTTTCATATGTAGGTTTATTGTAAGTTTCCACTTGGTTTCAGTAATGTGTTAGTTTACTAAAGGTTTCCATTTGGTTTCAGTGTGTTTAAGTTTATTGTAGGTTTCAACCTGGTTTCCGTGTAGTGTATTGTTAGTTTCAACTAGGTTTCCGTATAGTTTATTCTTAGTTTCAACCTGGTTTCCGTGTAGTGTATTGTTAGTTTCAACCTGGTTTCAATGTACGGAAACCTAGCTAACTTGGTTTCAACTAAGTTTCCGTGTAGTTTATTCTTAGTTTCAACTAGGTTTCCGTGTAGTTTCTTAGTTTTTGAGAACGGAAACCAGGTTGAAACTAACAATAAACTACACGGAAACCTAGTTGAAACTAAGAAACTACATGGAAACCAAGTTGAAACTAACAATACATTACTTCTTTCAACTTGGTTTCCATTTAGTTTATTGTTAGTTTCAACCTGGTTTCCGTGTAGTTTATTGTTAGTTTCCTATAAGACATAACAGAATACATCAAATACATTCATCATTAGTTTATTTGTAGATAAATAGGTAAAATAAATAAAAACACCATCTTTCAAAATGCTTAAATATAAATAAATTATGCCAAGAACATAAAAAATGTGTACAGCTGGTAATTAATGCAGCCTTTAAGGAAGGTTGAGAACAGTTTATAACTCAATACATTGGAGAAAACAAGCAAATATAAAACTATTATATTTCTGTCTCTTGTTTTTCTTGAAAAATTGTTCTTATCAAAGTTGATTTCGAAGTGCCTGATATATAAATAGTCCTAAAAGAGATCAGACAATCATTCTGAAAATTTACACATTCTGTTTTATATGCCTAATGTGTTTGGCCAAATAGTTTCTGTGACTTGAGCTTAAAGATTCAATTAAAGTATAATTAACAAAGCAATATAATTGTCCAAATGATTCATTAAAGGATGACAAAGTAATTTAGATAGAGGGATTGGCTCTGTAGCTCATCAGCAATTTGCATTGTTTGATGTAAAATACTAAAAAAATAGTTTTCATAAGAAGTTCCATAACACTGATGAAAAAATAACTAATTAACAAAATTATCAGTGCAAAATCTCCAAGATGACTAAACACTGAATATGAAGAACATTTATAAAATCACAATTATTTTCAAATTTGCTAATCCAGCATCTTCACTTATCAGAAAGCAAAGCAAATATTGCTGTTCAACTACTGTAATAATGAACCATTTCACCCTTCCTATTGGCTTGTTTTTCGTGTAATTTCTCAATGAATAATAAATTCCCATTTAGTTATTACAGTTTGCAATATGTTGATACCATATTGAGCATGATGGATGGTATGAATTAGTTTTCATCACCTAAAGCATTATATTAGCCTTGATTCTTTTGTTCTTCTTGACATTCACTATGTGGCCTTTCCACTCAGTTTTCTTCTTAGGTCGCCTCTCTTGTTGGTCCAGACCCGCCAAGCCTCTGAAAGGAGCAATACAATCATGTGAAGTAAACAAATTTGAATCTTCATGCTTTATCCATCTATCTTCCCTGATGAGTATCAGGGGTTTTGCCAAATGTCAATACAAAGAACCCAATTATGACAGATTGCAAGATTTACAATTTTTTTATTTGCGAGTCATTTCAGAAGTTGTCAAGTTGAGAATTTATGGATGCTTATTACAATGAGATTCAACATATCAAGATATTTCATTTCATTTCAGTTGATCAACTACTTGCAATTGACACACAATTATTTGACACATTACTATCTAAGGGGTGCTTAACCTAAAAAGAGTTAGTAAATCTATCTATCTCATCTATCAAAAGGACTTCAGTTAACTTTAATTGCTGCACGGTCCACGAATCTGATTAGATGTAAATCATGTATCTCGAAACTAAATTTAATGTCTCATATTTATTGTATAAGTTCCTGAATTTAAAACAAAGATGCATTTGAACTCAATGCAATTTTAAGGAGTAAGCCATTATGCTTCCCTTTTCCTGACATTTCATATATCATATGGAGATAAAATCTCATTCTCATTTGACAATTACATATTACACAGGAACAACACCTTTGAAGTGCTTCGAGTTTGCTCTATGATTTACTGCAGAAGTCATGAGTGAAGCCACATGCCGTTAAGCATAATCCTTTGAAGAAGACAAACCAATATTCAGATCTAATCAGGGCCTATGAGATCGATTATCTAAACTCAATGCTTCAAGTTTGTTTTCTTAATTAACTAATACATAGGCTCTCATTAGTTCATATAAACAATGGCTGACACAAGATACCAAATAATAAACAAATGATCAAAAGAAATGACATATGTAGTTGTAGGTTTTTTTCAACTTTTTATTACGTCCGAAATTCTTTTCATTTTGGTCTTACCACACACTGTTTAGAATTATGTAAACTCTTAGATACTTAAAATGTAACTCGATGATGGAACTTGAATTATTTATGCCAGATGCAGAAAACCTGCAATACATGTACTTGAACATAGCCATATTATAGATCACAGTATATGTCTCACATTTGATGTATCCATATAAAGGACCACTCTTTCTTATGTACATGTAAACATCTGATGGGAATTAAAACATAAAAAAAAAAACACACACAAAAAAAACAAACTTTTTATTACGTACGATGACTCACAATTTTCATTTCATATTTGAATTCAGAACATTGAAAAGTACTTATAAACGAAAAATCAGAAAATTCCTTAAGCGTTTGTTTCTGGGTAGACTATACACTTGTGAAGACTGCAATGAAATATTCAGATCTAATTAGGGGGCATTACGTCACATATCAAAACTCAAAAGTTGTGTTTGTAATTTAGCGCCACCGTTTCTAAATACATCTAGCTTTTAAGAGCAACAATCCTTTTTGAAAAAAGCGAATGTGACGTTGTGAGGTAGATTATTTCATCAAAAAAGTAATGAAGAAGTTACAGCTCCAGCTCCAGCGAAAAAGACGTGTATATATAGAATACTAAACGACGTCCCGTTTGATAACATGTTTATGAAACGAGTGGATGGTTTGGTATTTAAACGAGTGAAAGCGAGTTAAATACCGATGCCATTCACGAGTTTCATAAACATGTTATAAAACGGGACCGAGTTTAGTATTTTATTTATTACTCAATGATGTAAATAGCGCTGAATTGCAAGGAAATCGTTTTTAGTGACGCTTACTTGCAAATAGGTCACCCACTATTGCAGTCGCGCGGTTAACATTGTGACGTCAACCAAAAACGACTATGACGTCACGCGCCGATTATGACGTTACGGCAACACGCGGTGGTATCACACATGTGTGTAACCAACTTATTGTTATCTAATGAGTGATCTCACCACGGTTGAGTAATAAATGTTTTTACCTTATCACAACAAGATCTAAATGCGTGTTAACCGAAGGTGAGGACATGAGTGTTATTTTACATTATACATTACATTACATTTTATATCACTATGGAACTGTCCCAATATATCGATTTGCTCATGTCAAATTGTCCCACAAAACCGATGTTTCATACACCCATATACATGCAAGTTTAGTGAAACAAGATTAGCTGCAAGTCAATTTAGTTGTGCCACCATCTTCTTTGTACTTCAAGATTGTATACTGACTGTTTTCTATGTAAATAATGTTATGATTAAGGGATGAAACTGGATATCTGTTGTTGATTTGTTCTGAATATCATCACTCCAGGATTCAACATTCTTCTTCAGGTTTTGATGCATGGCTTGTTTATGTACTCCATCACACCATTGTGTATCCTTATGGAAAGTAGTATATCTCTTACTTATCACTGCAAAAAAAAAAGTCGATAGATAGATAGGTTTTAAATACATTGTATTGATACATGATCTCGTCTCTAGTATGACTCATTATTTAACTAAAATACCATTAGAACAGGAAGATTTTCTGGATAACAACTTCTTTAATGTGCAAATGTGTATTTTCACATTAAAGAAGTTGTTATCCAGAAAATCTTCCTGTTCTTATGTATATCACTTATAAATGCCCTTCAAAGACCAAAAATACCATTTCTAACTAAACACAATTTGAGCCTGATGGTCAGTTTTGAGAGAAGGAGCATACATACACGTTACGGTGATATCACAATAAACACTTTAAATAGCGCAATTTTGTGCACTGATGATTATTTTACATTGATGATAACAACGGGAAAAAAATAAGTTTTTTGTTTTATAATTAAAAGTATCAACATCTGCATTGGCATATGTACATCCTGTCTTTCTTTCACAACACATTTATGTATGCTTACATTATTCTACGATAGTTCAGCAAAAGTGTTTCTTCTTGAAATAAGAGTATGGTGCATAGTTGTATGCTCATCTATTTCTATTTCAAAACAAATCTGGTTTAATGGTAGAGCTCACTTACAAACATGATTTCTTCTTCAAAACCAGTTGTCTTGTGAATACAACATCATTTAACACATACATGGATATTTCCCAAAACTTGATCGTTCAATCCAAAAACACTGTTGTCATATAGTCACTTAGTTACATGACTGTAGCATAGAACAGTCCATTTATCAAATACTTTGGTCAATGCACTGATCATTCGCCATAGAGGATAAAAGCTATGTTCTATTTAAAATATCATCGAAAAAATATCAGGTACACATTTTATTGACGGTTTGAGGGGGGCACAGATCACTACAGAACAACTTGCAGAAGCATGACCAATGGAGCTTTGCATGTACATTTGGCCTAAAACGTTTGTTTAAATTTTTAAAATATGACTCCTCAAATAATGATGATATATTTGTTTGCTGCAGAGTCGATGGACGCTTTTGCTTAGATACGATTCTCCTTGACAGTCATTAATTAGCTACTAGTAATTGGTGTGAAGTCAACCTGCTCTGGAAGGAAAGTCATTAAAGGACAAGATCATCACTCATCTCACAAAGTCCCTGATCTTGCCTGATAAGAGTGGTGTGGCTAACAGAATAACATTCAACTAACAGTGCAATGTAATCGTTCACAACGAGAAAGAGTATATTACATGATCCATTACAGCCTTCATTTTTTAAGTAGGGTTTAAAATCTATTCTGCACAAATATCAGGAATACAGCATTGCTTATTTCAGATTGTAGTCTGTTCACATGCAGTTTGACCCGTAGATCAACTACAGTGTGTGCCTGTAGAGCGAGAATTTTTTTAATCCCCTGCTAATTACAGACGTCTAAGGTCGAGTATTTCCAGCTGTCTAATAACGATTGCATCTTCAGAAGAGCATGTTACTGAATGTCAAATGTCATTAATCGTTGAAGGTAATGTCAGTTATTTACTGACTTACAATTTACTCAAGGCACACTTATTAAAGTAAGGATTTCTTCATTGATTTGTACAAAGGGAAACTAAGCCATTAGCTTATATGCCCAAAGTCACGACAGTTTATTTACAGATTTTAATCATTGAATGACAGAGGACAACATTGGAGCCCTAGTGATGTTTGCATTTTCAGACTAGCTCATTTATGAAAGGCATCTGTGACTATTCCAAACCTCTAAAAGCAATTTTAAGTAATTTTTATGTAGTTGATTAATGTTTTTAAGACAAATACCCATGAGACGCAGGTATTTTGTTTTGTGTTTTGTGTGTTGTGATAACCTTGGATGATGTACTGAACGTGTCTTATTTCTGTTTGCAATTTTTAATGAATTCACACTAAAAGTCATATAAATGTGGGAGTGATTTTTATTATTGGTATAAATATATGTTTCCTCCTCAATGTTCAGTTTATTGTCAGTTTAATTATATGAAACTGGATATTGTTGCTTTCTGTAGTAATATAACAATAACTCGTATTATTTATATATTTTATTCTATAGTTTTGATAATCAAAGAGTAACGATATTATTTTACTTACATTTCTTAATTCATATCCTTTAGTATACAAGATGAGATCAAACCAGATGCCCTTTAAAACGGCCATATAGAAGTTATAGGAATAAAAAATGTCAACTTTGATATAACCGAGAAACCTTTCCGTCAGTAGGCAATAAATCTTGCTTGATTTTAAATCAGAAAACGTGTAATAAAATGTATCTACATCAATAGATATTTGCTGTTCATAATTTCTTTATGTTTGATTTGCAGCATGTTTGAAAGGTTAAATTTGAATCACTTCCCTGATGAAATAGGTAATGACAGCTTGACTGGACTTGATTGGACTTAACATTATGTTCTTTCTTGTGTTACAAATATGGATTCACGCGCATGTTGACATGTGTAGTCAACCAATAAACTAATCCATTAGGAAAGTTTTTATACTCTGCTCTAGTAGCAGCAACATAATTACTGTGTCAAACAGCGAATATCATATATTCATAGATTGGTAAAACACAAGACTTTTCTTAATGACAAAACATCTGTTATGTGGTTTCAGCTTCGATTCGTTAACATTTGCTATTTTGTTTCGCAAGATGTGACTCTATTCTAAATGTGTTTTTACCTAAACAATTACGCTGAAGAAATATCTTAATGATTTGAACAGTATTTCTACGCTTGTGAGTAATGATTGTACTCAATTTTTCAATTTAGTTAAGTTAAACCCATTTCAAAGCATAATCAAACTTTTATTTAAAAAAAAATGCAATTTGAACAGACACATTCAAATACGTCGTCGGCCCTATATAATATTTCTTTTGATATCAATGTGCAATCTTATTTTCATGGTAGTATGTTAAAAGATAATGAACTATATGTTAACATTTGTCAATTCTCAATACGCTCATTGAATTATCTTGTATCATGTAGCAATGCCAAATATCTCTTGAAGGCATAACTAGATGTTAACACCCAGGCAAAGTGTCATATTGTTTTTATAACACGAGTGACTTTCTGGCTCACTAGCAGGAGTCTTGTGAAAACAATATGACAAGAGTGTGATAATATTTTAATTTTCCATAAAGCAGAAGGCCAGAATTACAAATAATAGAAATATATCAGTATCATCAATGGTGAAGTTAATCGGGTCAGTGCAAAGGTCATTGTTACTGTTGAAAGGCATCGACATTAGAAGGCTAACGATGTAGCGCTATTTTCAAACAGCTTAATTCAAAGATCACTTTGGTATGTAATGGTACGATTTCCACAGAAAAAAGTAACTTCAGTCGTTGCAAAATATTGATACTGTGACACTCTGCCTCATTCGAAATCTGACATTTGTATGAGATATCTGGCAGATTAATTATAAGTGGCTTTTGAAATCGATTATTTCAGTTTTAAATCAAGTTCTTAATGTGTGCAAGTACCCGAGGCTACAACTGTAACCCCGATAGACTTGGTAAACTTGACTAATCTCTCGGTAGCTTGTAGAAGTAGTCCCTCATTCCGATGTTATGTAGTTTTCTCAACCAGGCAATGAAATGGCTGCTAGCGGTAATCACAAATGTGCGAAAAAATCCATATTTATGACATGAGTTATTTCCAACATACACAGATAATATTTTTATAATAATAGTTATAAACATTTCTAATTGCGAATTGATCTAAGTCTATGGTTTGCCATTTTGATGTGTATAACAGTGCCAAAGAAGTTACTTTGGAATTGTGAACACAAATTCAAGGTGTATACAGAAAGCTGTGCAATTCATTGATAAGGTAAGTGCTAATTCCTAAGATATCATTTCATTATGATGTGAACATTTGAACAATTTTGATTAACTGACACTCCTTTTGTTAAGATACTAGCATCGAAAGAAAATCTTAAAGGTAGACTGTGATGCTCCATGGCCACTTTTGGACTTCATTAAAAGGGATTCCAATTTGACAATTACTCGACTTTAAATTTCTCAACAAAACTGCAAATTATCTGACAATGGATCACTTTACAAATGAGCCATATTTTTCTAATATGTTGGACAATCATTTCTCGCCACTTCAGATGAGGAACGGAGACCAATTCTCTCACCCATTTACAATAAGTTGATATATGAGGAACTGAGTAAACCCTGGATAATAAACGGGATGATTGACAAACTGTTATGACTAAGTTGGCGTCTCTACTCTGCAATAGATTGGTCCTGTAAACTTTATATTCCTGTGAATTATTGTTGGGTGTAATTTTCCGTCCAGTTATGAAAGGAAATGGAGATCGAGTTCCTCTCTAATTTTCAGTAAGTTGATATATTATATTGAGATGAACATGCCTCTGATACTACACATTGTGACGATAAGATGTAGCCATTTGGGTGTCAGAGTAGTTTCGTCCTGTAAACTTCATTTTGGATAAATCAATAATGATGCGACCTTTGACTAGTATTCAAAGTGATTTTACATAACATTATTAAACACCAAAACAAATGATTATTTTTTAACATTATATGTCATTTCCTCTTTATAAACTTATTCCAGTGCTTCGTGTTGTGATTATCATGAATGTCTTTATTGTTAATACATTTCTTTCGCTGTATATGCATAAAGTGAGCTACAAAATAGCTTTGCTGATATAAATAATTGGCGTAATTATAGCAGTGACATTTAAATATACTATGTTACAAAACTAACTTATTTTCATTGATATTCTGCCCGTTCGTCAAAGAGAAGTATTCTGTAAGAATCAAAGTATATCGCCTTTGAACAGAATTTGAAAAGAAAGTGTTGTTGATCATGATTGTTTGAACTTGAAATATAAGGTTATGAGGTTATAATGATTATCATTTCTATTTAATGATATCATAGATTCAAAATAATAAATTGCTTGTCAGGTAATCAAACAATTACCATATTATTGCACAAAAACAGACAAAAACTCCCTCAGTTTAGCTACAGATGACGTATGTTCTCTTCTTTTATTGTCTTGTTTCTTTTCCTGTGCCGATAAGACGACATTAACAATGCAACCCCTCAGACAGCAACGCTCATCAACCTCGACCGTTATGACATTGTACTATCAATCCATCAAAGATACAGCGACTGCAGACACAATTCTGACATTTATCCTTAAATAAATTGACACCAAGTAGATTATCAATACAATCATATCAGTTTTGTACTTCCGATCCCAAAAGTGGACAGAAATCTTATTTTGATTCGAAATGATCCATACGATTGCAAATTCTTGCTGTGAAACTGCACTCGACACCATAAGTACAATTCATCTTAAATGACTAAGAGTAAAATATTGCACAGTGAAGACCAACTGAATCTATGCTAATTAAAACCTATAAACCTAAATGTCAAATGTTACTGAAATAAGTGTCCGTCTAAAGTGTGTTTTCTCCCGTATATAAATAGTTTTACATAAAGAAATTAAATGTACTTATCTGAAAGGTGTTTTTTTTATCGAAAAGTTTAAATTATATAACCTTCAATGCTACCTTCATGAAACATATCAAATGAAAAAAGCTAATAAAGTACAATGCCACATTTTCAGTTTCAGAGGGTCTATACAGTCAAATTGAGACTCGACATAATGCAGGAATCCACAAAATGTTCTTGATAATTCATTCAATGTCACTTTATAGTGCGATAAATGTCAACATTACGTCTACAGACACTGTAACTGTGATGGATTAATGGTAAAATGTCCTGAAGGTCGAGTTGCACAGCAGTGCTGTCCGAGAGAGTGTGCTATTACCCTTGCCTTATCTGAACCAGAGTAAGAAGCGAGGCACAACCAGGAGAGGACATATGTTGTCAGTAATGACCTAACTGCCCGGGAATTCAGGATTTTAGATTGGTGACATTTGGGATTATACACCATACATTTATATTGTACTGTATTTTCCAATGGCGGAATTGTATACATAAACATACATATATAGAGGTATTTTTTAGTGTCCAATGTTCGAATTAAACATATAAAAATACGAAATAAACTTACTCACGCAAACCCTTTCAAAGATACTATATTTTTTATTCATGTAAGAAATACCATAGTGTCGTTGTATTGTATGAATAGGACATAAAACGACTGTGAGACTATACACTTTTGTATTATTCAAACATATAGCATTTCTTTTCGTGTGTAGTATGTATTGTTGTATATACGCTCTTGGTTACTCCTATTTTGAAAATATAAAAAAAGTATTTACATGTAATGAAACAAATATGGAATATAAATGTTTTGAACAGGATAGAGATAGCCTGGAACAGTTTAGAACATTGATGGTAACAGCAGAGCTTTCAAAATATTTACTTTCAAACTAAATGAAGATCTCAAACAAACAACACACTGTTACATCTCTTTGATACTGATTTGATCAAATCAAATGTGACAGAAAATTTATAAATATAGTTATAATTATATTGACACAACAAACAATTATGCAATAGGTGCTTCACAGAAGCACAGATAAAATTGTAAATTACCTTAATGAAGCGAAGGTGAACATATCCATGAATGTATCTCAACATCGATTCAAAATCAACATAGATGTTTAAAATCATTTGAGGTTAATAATTGAACACACTTTAAAATGTTGTCTTTGTCTCACCTGCCACGACAAAGTTTACAAGCAGATACCAAGTATAGTTTGGTGACGCTTGTCACATGCTTATACATATATCAAGAGACTCACATGTATGCGAGTTCCACGAAACGTTTGTGTAACCAAAGTCCTTCCCAGTGAAGTAAACAAAGACAAAACGAGGCAACTATGTGCAGTTACTTTCATAAATGTGAATAAATATATGGTAAGAATCATCTTTTTAGATGTTTAAGTTAAATTATATAAACTGTCTGTGGAGGTATCAATGTAATGATTAGACTTCTTTTGGTAAATATTTCTGTTCATGTGTTCTGCTGAAAATCTGACATTCTGCCCTTTCCCGGTTTATTACCATCACAGATCTCGTTATTGATGATTTATTTTACATGAGGTCGACATGATCTGGACTTGAGACGCCATCCCCTCTTCCTCGTCAATGAGTTTAGTATCTTCTATTGTTACCTTGGTGTAAATGAGGGAAGACGTTGCTCTCCCTTCCCTGTCGACATGAAGGAGAAATTATGAATTGCAGACCGACAAACTATTACAACATTTTTAACATTTGTACCCTAAAATAACCCGAGTAAATCATGTAAATGTGTAGAAAAAAATGTGTTTTATTTCTTTTAATGATTAACGAAAAAAGTCTGATGCCAAAGATAATACACTTAAATCAATGTAACTGAACAAAACAGTCGCACTTTACATGATTTAACTTCGTGACAGGATCTATATCTTAGCAATTGTCCATCCTTCAGTCTTGAGATGCTTACTTGGTAAGTGGGAAAAGGAAGTAGGCGTCATAAAACCATTAGACAGCGTCTGCGTTAGGTCGGTTCCTGTCTAACTGTGATGGGACAATCAACTACAGGACAATACGTCTCAATGTGGACAAAGGTGATGGAACTGTATACATATGTAATTGAGCCGGCGTCAAACTTAAGATGTCTATATTTTGAAAGAGTTCTGGAAAAAGAGAAACGCTTTTGTTAATAAGGTAAAATACAGACTGATTTATCACTTTTTGCCTAGACAAGCCACATATCTAACTTTGATGGGACAATCAACTCTATTCTGATAACCAACAGGACACAAGACGTATCATGCAGACAGAGGCGATGGAACAATTGATTTTTACTTACAGCTGTCTACTTTTTGAAGGAGTTCTGTGAAAGGAGAAACACATCTCTGAAGAAAGTAAAATACATATAAAAGTTGCTTTATAGATATGTTGGTTCTACCAGTCAAATATCACATTTAATTGACAATCTGCATTTGTTTTATGAGCCTGATGGGTCATTCTTTTGGATTATCATATATTTGACAATTAGTAAAGAACCACTATCTGAACCCACAATATATCATCTCGGACAGAGATGATTAAGAGAGAAGGCACACAGATATTATAAGTACATTCTCAATGTTTCACCAATATATGTGTCGATAACATGTAACAAAAACACTAACGATCTCTTCCATATTTCTAGTTATAAACATAAAATATACCATTATTGTTCTTGCAATAAAGCAAAACTGACATGTATGTTATTTTGGAAGCAGGAAGGTATTCCATTACTATCCCCTTTAACTTGCTATGATATCTTAGAAACATGTCAATCCGTTGATTCACAGCAATAATGATAAACGCAAAGACGAAAAATACAATACAATAAATTATATTGCCTTGTGTAAAATGACATCATCATTATGAAGAATGTGGATGTTTGTTTGAATTTAAATGTATTTACACAGTAAAGCAATCTCAAGATTATAAGTGAATATATATTCATCGAACATAACAGACGAAGTTTACTATATTAAGTGAAAATAGTGTTTCAGTTATAATCCATTTCTACACCATGGGTTCACTCCAGACGAAACTTACCTTCCTCCTCCTTCTCGTCTAGCTTGGTTACACATGTCAAACAGAATCAATGAAAGAAGTGAAACCCTAACGGTTGGAAACAAGAATAGATCAGTTTATAGACATGCTACCAGTGGTTTGTTCACTCAGTGAATTAAAGTGAACCTAGCCTTTTAGTGATTATCCCCCGCCACATCGAAGGTAGAACATGGTATGGAAATTGTGTTTCTGGATCAGAACTCAAAAACTGTAAGGCATAGTTCAGTGATACATTGTATGTGAACAGTTGAAATTTGTAGATGTGCATTTTCAGGGTTTTCAAATTTATTATTGTTGCTCGTTTCCCTTGGAAACATAACATAACTTTTTGTTTCCGGACCAGAGTTAAAAAAAACCTGTAGGGTGAAGCTCGATAGGAAGAATGTATCACGTGCCGATATGCATTATGAAATTTACAACTTCTTAGAATAATATTTTTAACATGTCTTAGTTATGCAGCAATGGAGCGGGTCACCCACCCATGCGCTCATTGTTGATATATGGGTAGTCAACTTGTTATTGCTGTAAGAATGACGTTTCATTGCTTGAAACCGTTATTCAGCGAGTTATTGATAGAATAGAAATAAAGAAGTTGACTTTTCATAGAAACTGTCCTCATTTAAAGGCCACGTGCTACTACAGACAGATATGAGTTGCCTATTGAACAATGGAAGCAACTGTTGAATTACTGTTTAGCGTTACGTTGGTATTAAAAGTCTTAAAGTTATATGCAGTCAAAAGCACACAAAGGCAGTTGCATACGATCCCTTAAAAGCTGAATTTTAAAGGTCTGATATGCGATGTTCACTGAAGTACAATCGCTGTACAATAAGAGAAGGGTAAAATGTTTTCCTGATGAATGCAATCTCCCAAACTTCGAAAATAATGCAATAACCTTTTTGCATCATTTTCATCGCAATTTAATGTAATATTTAAATTGGATAATGTAGGTGACATAATGATCCATAATATTTAAAATGTAGTCTTATATACCTGTGAGTTATGTGCTTCTCCTTTCAAAGATTTATTTCCATGAAGTAGACAACTAGTCTACTTCAATTTCCCACTAAGCATTTTACTTTATCAAACCCTTTATAAACTGTGATAAATATCTCTTAGGCCCAGACGATTCTTTCACTGCTTTGTACATAATAAAATAATCAAAAGTAACGTAAATAGCGTTATCGCACTTTGACAAATGCCGACCAAAGCAGGCAGTGTCTAATGGTGTTTACTGGCCCTCCTCTTTCAGTTTCATTGTAACTTTCTCTAGACAACAGGCTTTGTTGAGTGACGGCAAGTTAATTGGAATTGGAAAGGTTCGATACATTTTGTTCCTCCAAAGTATCTCCTTATTGAATATCACTGGGATTTAATTGGAAATTAGATCCGGTAATCCGCTGTATATTTGTGATTAAATTGTTATTTTCGTTAAATATTTGTGTCTATTTTCAACGATTGCTTAGATGACAAACAATCCTGCTGTATTGTTGATCTGTGGTGGTAGTGCAATATCAAAACGTCCTTATATAATGAAATGTAAGCAAGATTATATTGTATATAGCGTCAATATTAGCATCGATCATTGATACAAAAGATAATATTGCCATCAAGAGCCATCAAGGATGTTGGTGTTTCAAATTTTTGGAAAATATACTTATAACGTCATTCGTCAGAGAAATCTTTTATCCACAACATGGCATATGTTAAATAATTTTCATATCACGACAATGTAATGCAATTTGGTTTCAAAGAGAAGTACCAATTCGACTAGCGCGCGCTAAGGCTATCTGACGTATATAAACAGAATCCCCTTTTTTGCGTAATACCTACTACACAAACAACAAGCGCTTCCGAAGCATGAAGGCTCGTCTCTAGCGCAAGTCGCCATAACAACCCATGTGCTGCACGTGTCTCTCTTGCAAGTTACCCTTGTCGCACATTACTGAATGTGACGATTGCTTTACAAACAATGTTTCTAAATGTCCTGAGAATATACAAATTATTTCCTGTTTAATGTTCTTTTTATTGAGATAAGACCAGCAAATTATGACAAATTTTTACTCTAATTAATTATAAAATTCAAGAAAAATACCTAGTTGGGTAAAACAAATATTCCAATATATGTAGCAAATACATAATTAAATGAAATGGAAAATAAATAACCGCCAAAAAATTATATATTTCGATTTCGTTCATTACTCATATTTTTTATAATTCTTTCCTGTCTTTGTTTACCGGGTGTGAGCTAGACGACAATGTTTTGCGCTTGAAAATTATAGACTTGATCTATATTTAGACTGGAAAACACCTTACTAATTATTGCAATTTCTCGGCTTATTTTAAGTTGGAAAAATTAGGGAAAAATTAAATGTATTTATTTCACGGAGATAGATTTTTGGATTTTTTTTTGGATATTTTCATCAACATCCTTGATGGCTCTTTAATGTAATATATATTCGAGACAAGATTTTGTGTTTCTGAAATAATATATGTCGTACTTCATTTGAATGCATGCTAAACTCTGATACATCCAGGGACAATCTGAACATTTGTTTATCCCATTACCCACTGTTTTAATTCAATGATAATCAAATGATAAAAGATATTTTCAACTTCAATGTAAATTCAACTGTCAAGATATGACTATTTTCAGCAAATCACCAACACTAAAATAACAATGGCATTAGGCTAAGGTAGTTTGGAAAGAGGAATATTACCTTGACAATAACATCTCACACGACGTTTCAAAGTGTATAGTGCAAAAATTCTTATCCAGAAAATATCCCTGTTCTTATGTATGTCACCTTAAATGTCTTCTAAAAGACTTAAGGAGGTTCCTTACCATTGTTTCTGAGCATCCTCAGTTGTCAAATTCAGATAGAGATTTGACAAGCGCTTCCAGCAGAGCTGATTTCATCTCGCACTTCAGATAGGCCTTGTAGCAACATAGCCTTTGTAGCCTTAGTGTACACTTTCAGTAACAGTGTTCGTTATGCAAATTAGAAACTTAAATATGTGTCTGGAAATATGATAATCAAATCATTGTATTATACTTGTGAAGTATAGTATATTTTTTATGGTAAAGAGATATATTTTGTTATTTTGATCTTTAATCTAATTTAAGGGGAAACGGTCGTGCATATTGAGTAAGAGTTTAAAATTTACAGTTTCTCAAGGGTTTTTATCAAATTAGTATTCAACTTAGCCTTGATACATATGATTTTTCTGGGTTAATTTGTGGTTGAATTTTATTTCTATCAAACATTGATTTTTATCCAGCAAATCTTGAGATTAATTTACATAAATATTAATGTTTAACAGAAACAATTAACATTTGTAAAAATTCAATTTTAGATAAAAAGCTACAAGATAACAATAATATTGCATTTTCGTCTTGCATAAATGTGTTACCATAACACTGTTATTAAAATAAGGCCATAATTATGTTTTTTATGTTTTTTGTTTTATCATCATGATAGTGTGAAAAATGTAACTGTTTTGACGCACCCCATCTACATTGGGTGCTCCTATTTAAAAAACGAGCACGGTGACCCTTATTTCTTATACCAGAAATGGATTTAGCATATGTTTTTCATATATATAGTGAAATATTAGCAATTTCTTGAGATTTTTAAATTGGTAAGGAACCCCCTTAACGTATTTTGCTTTTCTTAACTCGCACAGGCAATAGACATATGTTGTTGTCAGCTGTGAACAAGAAAATATGAAAATGCTTTTGGTCAGATTTTATTATTGCAACACCATGTTCAGTTAATGTAAATTGTCCAGTTTGTAACATTATCCTTCTCATTCTTAAATTACGAAAAACAGATTGTAGAAGTCATCAACAGCTCGTTGTCTATGAGTTTAGCCAAAAGTGTGAACAGTGCTTGAATTCAGACTTCTAAATAGGTTTTGAAAAACATAAATCTCTGACTTTTTTTAGTATAGTGCCATTAAAACATAATCATACAGTTTGAGTTTGCTGTGTTTTCTCAATTCTACCAACATTTTCTAAATAATTGCTTTCAAACAACCTGGTTGTTAAATACATCATTATTGATGAGAAAGTAAATACTCTCGTTATAGTTGAAAATATATATAATTGCGCCTGGGCAGAACCTTACAGTTAAACGTCAGTATTTAATTAGAACGGGCAATGTCCGCAACAAGACGAGAAAATAAAATCTTGCCATTATCATTATGTACTGTATTAAAAAAATATTTGCGATAGCAAAACTTTATTGTAAATGATTTTTTTCAGATTGTAAGTTGCAAATAATAATAATAATAATAATATTGGATATTTTTATGGCGCCATATTCCATATACTAATACATGCTCAAGGCGCAATATAAAAGAGTATGTACAAAGTAGGTTATATACATATGTAGATTGAAGAAGGGTTGGAAAGATTAATCATAAGCTTGTCGAAAGAAATAGGTCTTGAGGTTGGATTTGAAGGTATCTAAAGTTAAACAAATGAATGCACACACAAGCAGAACATACGTTGTTCATTACGACTGAGATGGAATGGATTATGAAACAGGCATGTTTCTTGATAACTGATGAATTGGCATTTTGGTCATGAGTCAACTCATCTCGTTGAAAACACGTTGTATCTGAATATTTTATGATCATTATCTTTAGGATAACAAACCAATGTGACAACTAGTTTATTTGTGTGAATATAACCCCAGAGAATACTAATTATAAGTTGTACCCAGGTAAATACGAAACATTATGTGGGTGGTGATAGATATTTGCTTACAAATTTGTATTATGCTGTATGACAATAAAAACGATTGCTTATTGTCAAAATATCATTCAAGTAATGAGAACATTCGGTCAAACTATGTTTTCGATTGTCAATTTATAAAACTCTTTAATAGTTTCTTCAATGATTGATTATTTAGCTATAATCCTAATTTCACAAATGCTGTCAGTGTTTTCTGTAATTATTATAATGTAGTTAATACCATGAACTGGAGTAAAACGTTTCTAAGATTTTGCAGAAAAAAATATCTGCCGACTCGATAATTAGCTTCATTTTGTGTGGTTTAAACTAGCTTCATGCGGCTAGAAATCTGTTCATAAACAATTGCTGACATTTCAATGATATTTGATGGGGTTGCTTTTACACACTGATTTGGGTATTCCAATACACTTGAGCTGGTGGGTGCGTTAAGATAATCTATTTGAAATCCTTTGGTATGTGGAAAACCAGAGTCCGGTTAAATGAATACAAGTAGTTTACAAATATTTGTTTCACTTGAAAAACGTGCATATGCTGGAGTTTTTGGATATACAGAGTCAGATATATGGCGTCTGACACAGCTGTAACCATTCACTGCCCTAATCCAAAGTCAGTATGAGGGCCTCAAAAACAGGCTCTTTTAATAAAATAATGAGTGACTTGAATAAGAGGCTGTAGTTTCAAATCGATTTCTTCTGTTCATCAACGTCCAAATCTACAGTACCCAACAAGCCACGTGACGATTTTGTTTCCTGATTAGTGTGGTGTATATATTGATAGTTAGACATTTCGAGGGGAATACATATCATTGAGTGCAATGAACTGGACCATTACAGAAGTATATTTTAAATATTGAAAGATGTAATGTTAAAAACTAAGACATAATACACACTTTTAAAATGATAAGCCAATTTATTGAGCGCTTAACTATTCCAGGCACTAAATTTCTTAAAGGCAGAACTTGCATCATTCCCTTTGGAAGTTAGCTTCTTTTGGGGTGCTCTGGTAGTCTCAGGGGCAAAATATGCGAAATGATGGTAAAATATCCCTTGAAAGGATATCAGATTCACCGTTCTTTTGATAGTATATTCTGGTAGACAGGTTTAAACGTTTCACAATATCTTCACTGTCGTTAACAACCTGATAATTGCCTGGTACTTTTGTTAAAAAGCATATCGTATGTTCCTAAATAGAACAATTATCGCTAGATTCAGACTTCATGATAAGTAATGACATTAATGAGAGGAAATAGATGCCAAATCCACTATTTTACCGAGGTCCATGCCTGTTTTAAACATCAGATGTGAGCCCTGTCCATTTTTGCGTTGTAGAACTCTTCACTAACTAAAACTGTACCTACCTTTTTGTAATCATAGACGGAGAATAAAATTGTCTTCTTTGGAGATAATTACAAAAATTGCAATTCTCGTCTTTGTGAAATGATTTTGTAATAATTCAATTGAAAGGGCATTCAAGTTGATCATATGAAGTTTTAAGAAATTTAGAAAGTTTTCAAACTAAATCATATGTCGGTAGAAGGTAATGTCTGTCCAAAACATTTTGATCTAGCATATTCCCCCGCACTTCCCCAAGCATGCTCCCTGCTTAAACGAGTTTGAATAACGCTCATTTACAACGTTATTTGCATACACACAAACTGACATTCAATTCTTATAGAAATAAATAGCAATTGCTGACGTAAGGTTCATAGCTAGTCGCGTTGTGTATTTTTATTGGCTAATGAACGCGTTGTAGTAATCCAATTACGTTTTGATTTGAGATCTTGTGTCTGCATACGTGTAAATAGTACAGCTCTAATTGTTGCATATGTGTATATTTGGAGCAACCTTTTCAAAACATCACGTACAAGTATATTTATTTATAAGAATTGACTTCAAAATTTATTAAGTTCATGGAGGTATAAACTTTTAAAAAAAGGCTGTGCAAACTTGGTGTAAATTCGCTATTTACACAGATTGCACAGCTTGTTTTAAGTGTATACCTCCATGAACTTTTGAAGTCAATTCTTAAGTAAACCAGCCTACCCGTACCTGCTTCGAACTGTCCAATGACACAATAGCATAAAGGAAACTACTTTTAGGTGATCATTACAAAATAGGTGATGTTTCTATTATGAGCATGATCCAATGTAGATGGTTAGGAATTCATTGTTTAGGTGATGTGTTGTTTGCATGGTAACAGCCAAAAACCAGCTGGATTAACACACTCGTTATTTCAAGATTGAATGATGAAAGAACGGTTGTTTTATTTTGTAAATGTTAAGAAACATGTAATGGATAATTGCGGAAAGGAGAATACAACAAACGATATCACATTCCCAAAAAATGAACAACAATAACAAAATATGTCAGCACGTCTATGTGCCTTTGATAACATAATTTTAGAAGGTTGTGAACAATCCCTGGACTATTTATAACATTTTATTCAATATTGAACTGGCTAACGTTATAGGATATACTATATATGTAATGTTATGAACAGGCATCTGTTAAGTTATGTAATTTTGTATTCAGTTATTTTATTAATAACTGCAGTGTTCGCAAATAAGTCTTAATATAGGTGTGTTGTGAGTATAATTGAGGCTTGGTTTACTAACTATGTAAATCAACGTAGAAAATTATATATACAAATTAAACGATAGAACACTTTTCACCTAAAAGGAGCATATTATTTATATATGTAATGAAACCTAAACAAAAGGAAAACGTGATTGAGGATATGACCTATTTATCACTAATGGGGGTCACTTGGTCATTAAATGTACAGTTTATAATCTATATTGGCAAAAGATCCTTTACACACAATTTCAGAAGACAAGGGCTTTTAGCCTTTTAGAAACCAGGAAGGTTTTCGAACGTGAAACTGACCACCCAAAAAAAGGCTTGGTGGTCTCGACTTCGATTCAAACTTAGGCACCTTTACACTACAGTTTAAGGGTTTACAGGTTTTATTTAATATTATTAAAAGGTCGATAAGATTTAGGAAGGAGGGACCACTGGTACTCCTATTTGGCCTCTGTAATGTAGAAATCCCCATCTGCCAGGGATCACATGAGGTAAGCTTTCTAGGGATTTTAGGTTTTAATCAAATAGGTAGAACTTTGTTTATGTGGCCACAGATTCATTAAATCTACAATTCAGAGTCCGTATGAGCCAAAGTTTCTGAAACAAGATTTCCGCACTTTGGAGCTTATGGGTTTTGAAGAAAATTCCAAATGTATATATAAAATCGTCAGGGACTTGGTAATCTATAAGCTCACCGGGTCTGCCTCGTGAGCTAATCCGTGAAGTAAAAGAAGATATTGGAAGTCAGTGTCAAACGTTGCTGACATGTTTATTCTTCCATGAAAGGATCTTTGAGATGCCAATTAGATAGATTTCTCTTATTTCTCGAGTAACTTGTTAGGAAGCAAAAAGTTGGAGGCGTCAGAAAACCATTAGACACAATCTGCGTCTGTTCTAGTCTAGCTGTGCTGGGACAGAGATGGAAAGTGGAGTTACACTAATAGCTTTCTGCGAAAAGGGAAATCATGTGTAAAGCTAGCAAAATAAAGGCTGTTTTAAAAGTGTATGCATCGACCTACCACATTAATCTATACAATTCAAGAGGCAATGTCCATTGATATATTCATGTCTGGTAACCTTGAACAATATACAGAAAAAGTCATTTACCTTTATATACATAATTTATTTCAAAGTTGCATAAATGTAAAAAGTATAGCTGAAAGTTTTGAGTACCTTTTTTCTGACTGGTATATGGCATGTTGATGAGTTGAACGTATATTAGAGTGAAGTCAAACTTGGCTGTTTTGATTTAAACATATTTTATTAAAAGAAGAACGGGATAAGGATCCATTTATTCAACTTATGCAACCTTCTCTTTTCTGAATTGCATCTTCTTTGCTTATATTTATCTTAATTTTTCAGGTTGACATGAAAGTAACGTATTGAGTAGAAAGTAAGTAAGAACTGTCCAGGGTACAATAGAGTTGTATGAGGTTAAGTGTCCGTGGTTTATGTACATGTATGTTCTGAACCAAGTCTTTTAGAGGCATCTAGAAGTGGACTACATGTATGTTCTGAACCAAGTCTTTTAGAGGCATCTAGAAGTGGACTACATGTATGTCCTGAACCAAGTCTTTTAGAGGCATCTAGAAGTGGACTACATGTATGTCCTGAACCAAGTCTTTTAGAGGCATCTAGAAGTGGACTACATGTATATATTACCAATACGGGTGAGAAGACACAGGTGATTATTTTTGTGATATTTGCACATGTGCTTTCAAGTGATTCTCAACGTTGATTGGTCGGTTACCCGGAGAAAGAATGACTATGACGTCATAAAACAATGGTCTGACGCGACGAATTATCTTATGACGTCACAATGTTACTGTGGCGACGGGTCCTTCACAGCGGCCGCCCAACATGAAAATGTAATAACCAAGCGTAATTTGGTCAATTTAATTGCATAATGGATAATATATAGAATAACCAACTCGGTACGAGTGATTACGGGAAATATCCACTCGTCTAAATAATGTTCAGAGCCACTCGCTAAAGCTCGTGGCTGAACATTATTTAGACTCATGGATATTTCCCGTAATCACTCGTACCTCGTTGGTTATTCTCTAAGTCCTGAACCAAGTCTTTTAGAGGCATCTAGAAGTGGACTACATGTATGTTCTGAACCAAGTCTTTTAGAGGCATCTAGATGTGGACTACATGTATGTCCTGAACCAAGTCTTTTAGAGGCATCTAGAAGTGGACTACATGTATGTCCTGAACCAAGTCGTTTAGAGGCATCTAGAAGTGGACTACATGTATGTCCTGAACCAAGTCTTTTAGAGGCATCTAGAAGTGGACTACATGTATGTCCTGAACCAAGTCTTTTAGAGGCATCTAGATGTGGACTACATGTATGTCCTGAACCAAGTCTTTTAGAGGCATCTAGAAGTGGACTACATGTATGTTCTGAACCAAGTCTTTTAGAGGCATCTAGAAGTGGACTACATGTATGTCCTGAACCAAGTCTTTTAGAGGCATCTAGAAGTGGACTACATGTATGTCCTGAACCAAGTCTTTTAGAGGCATCTAGAAGTGGACTACATGTATGTCCTGAACCAAGTCTTTTAGAGGCATCTAGAAGTGGACTACATGTATGTCCTGAACCAAGTCTTTTAGAGGCATCTAGAAGTGGACTACATGTATCTTCTGAACCAAGTCTTTTAGAGGCATCTAGAAGTGGACTACATGTATGTCCTGAACCAAGTCTTTTAGAGGCATCTAGAAGTGGACTACATGTATGTTCTGAACCAAGTCGTTTAGAGGCATCTAGAAGTGGACTACATGTATGTCCTGAACCAAGTCTTTTAGAGGCATCTAGAAGTGGACTACATGTATGTTCTGAACCAAGTCTTTTAGAGGCATCTAGAGGTGGACTACATGTATGTCCTGAACCAAGTCGTTTAGAGACATCTAGAAGTGGACTACATGTATGTTCTGAACCAAGTCGTTTAGAGACATCTAGAAGTGGACTACATGTATGTCCTGAACCAAGTCTTTTAGAGGCATCTAGAAGTGGACTACATGTATGTTCTGAACCAAGTCTTTTAGAGGCATCTAGAAGTGGACTACATGTATGTCCTGAACCAAGTCTTTTAGAGGCATCTAGAAGTGGTCTACATGTATGTCCTGAACCAAGTCTTTTAGAGGCATCTAGAAGTGGACTACATGTATGTCCTGAACCAAGTCTTTTAGAGGCATCTAGAAGTGGACTACATGTATGTCCTGAACCAAGTCTTTTAGAGGCATCTAGAAGTGGACTACATGTATGTTCTGAACCAAGTCTTTTAGAGGCATCTAGAAGTGGACTACATGTATGTCCTGAACCAAGTCTTTTAGAGGCATCTAGAGGTGGACTACATGTATGTTCTGAACCAAGTCTTTTAGAGGCATCTAGAAGTGGACTACATGTATGTCCTGAACCAAGTCTTTTAGAGGCATCTAGAAGTGGACTACATGTATGTTCTGAACCAAGTCTTTTAGAGGCATCTAGATGTGGACTACATGTATGTTCTGAACCAAGTCTTTTAGAGGCATCTAGATGTGGACTACATGTATGTCCTGAACCAAGTCTTTTAGAGGCATCTAGAAGTGGACTACATGTATGTTCTGAACCAAGTCTTTTAGAGGCATCTAGAAGTGGACTACATGTATGTTCTGAACCAAGTCTTTTAGAGGCATCTAGAAGTGGACTACATGTATGTCCTGAACCAAGTCTTTTAGAGGCATCTAGAAGTGGACTACATGTATGTTCTGAACCAAGTCTTTTAGAGGCATCTAGAGGTGGACTACATGTATGTCCTGAACCAAGTCGTTTAGAGACATCTAGAAGTGGACTACATGTATGTTCTGAACCAAGTCGTTTAGAGACATCTAGAAGTGGACTACATGTATGTCCTGAACCAAGTCTTTTAGAGGCATCTAGAAGTGGACTACATGTATGTTCTGAACCAAGTCTTTTAGAGGCATCTAGAAGTGGACTACATGTATGTCCTGAACCAAGTCTTTTAGAGGCATCTAGAAGTGGACTACATGTATGTCCTGAACCAAGTCTTTTAGAGGCATCTAGAAGTGGACTACATGTATGTCCTGAACCAAGTCTTTTAGAGGCATCTAGAAGTGGACTACATGTATGTCCTGAACCAAGTCTTTTAGAGGCATCTAGAAGTGGACTACATGTATATATTACCCATACGGGTGAGAAGACACAGGTGATTATTTTTGTGATATTTGCACATGTGCTTTCAAGTGATTCTCAACGTTGATTGGTCGGTTACCCGGAGAAAGAATGACTATGACGTCATAAAACAATGGTCTGACGCGACGAATTATCTTATGACGTCACAATGTTACTGTGGCGACGGGTCCTTCACAGCGGCCGCCCAACATGAAAATGTAATAACCAAGCGTAATTTGGTCAATTTAATTGCATAATGGATAATATATAGAATAACCAACTCGGTACGAGTGATTACGGGAAATATCCACTCGTCTAAATAATGTTCAGAGCCACTCGCTAAAGCTCGTGGCTGAACATTATTTAGACTCATGGATATTTCCCGTAATCACTCGTACCTCGTTGGTTATTCACTAAGTCCTGAACCAAGTCTTTTAGAGGCATCTAGAAGTGGACTACATGTATGTTCTGAACCAAGTCTTTTAGAGGCATCTAGATGTGGACTACATGTATGTCCTGAACCAAGTCTTTTAGAGGCATCTAGAAGTGGACTACATGTATGTCCTGAACCAAGTCGTTTAGAGGCATCTAGAAGTGGACTACATGTATGTCCTGAACCAAGTCTTTTAGAGGCATCTAGAAGTGGACTACATGTATGTCCTGAACCAAGTCTTTTAGAGGCATCTAGATGTGGACTACATGTATGTCCTGAACCAAGTCTTTTAGAGGCATCTAGAAGTGGACTACATGTATGTTCTGAACCAAGTCTTTTAGAGGCATCTAGAAGTGGACTACATGTATGTCCTGAACCAAGTCTTTTAGAGGCATCTAGAAGTGGACTACATGTATGTCCTGAACCAAGTCTTTTAGAGGCATCTAGAAGTGGACTACATGTATGTCCTGAACCAAGTCTTTTAGAGGCATCTAGAAGTGGACTACATGTATGTCCTGAACCAAGTCTTTTAGAGGCATCTAGAAGTGGACTACATGTATCTTCTGAACCAAGTCTTTTAGAGGCATCTAGAAGTGGACTACATGTATGTCCTGAACCAAGTCTTTTAGAGGCATCTAGAAGTGGACTACATGTATGTTCTGAACCAAGTCGTTTAGAGGCATCTAGAAGTGGACTACATGTATGTCCTGAACCAAGTCTTTTAGAGGCATCTAGAAGTGGACTACATGTATGTTCTGAACCAAGTCTTTTAGAGGCATCTAGAGGTGGACTACATGTATGTCCTGAACCAAGTCATTTAGAGACATCTAGAAGTGGACTACATGTATGTTCTGAACCAAGTCGTTTAGAGACATCTAGAAGTGGACTACATGTATGTCCTGAACCAAGTCTTTTAGAGGCATCTAGAAGTGGACTACATGTATGTTCTGAACCAAGTCTTTTAGAGGCATCTAGAAGTGGACTACATGTATGTCCTGAACCAAGTCTTTTAGAGGCATCTAGAAGTGGACTACATGTATGTCCTGAACCAAGTCTTTTAGAGGCATCTAGAAGTGGACTACATGTATGTCCTGAACCAAGTCTTTTAGAGGCATCTAGAAGTGGACTACATGTATGTCCTGAACCAAGTCTTTTAGAGGCATCTAGAAGTGGACTACATGTATGTTCTGAACCAAGTCTTTTAGAGGCATCTAGAAGTGGACTACATGTATGTCCTGAACCAAGTCTTTTAGAGGCATCTAGAGGTGGACTACATGTATGTTCTGAACCAAGTCTTTTAGAGGCATCTAGAAGTGGACTACATGTATGTCCTGAACCAAGTCTTTTAGAGGCATCTAGAAGTGGACTACATGTATGTTCTGAACCAAGTCTTTTAGAGGCATCTAGATGTGGACTGCATGTATGTCCTGAACCAAGTCTTTTAGAGGCATCTAGAAGTGGACTACATGTATGTTCTGAACCAAGTCTTTTAGAGGCATCTAGAAGTGGACTACATGTATGTTCTGAACCAAGTCGTTTAGAGGCATCTAGAAGTGGACTACATGTATGTCCTGAACCAAGTCTTTTAGAGGCATCTAGAAGTGGACTACATGTATGTTCTGAACCAAGTCTTTTAGAGGCATCTAGAGGTGGACTACATGTATGTCCTGAACCAAGTCTTTTAGAGGCATCTAGAAGTGGACTACATGTATGTCCTGAACCAAGTCTTTTAGAGGCATCTAGAAGTGGACTACATGTATGTTCTGAACCAAGTCGTTTAGAGGCATCTAGAAGTGGACTACATGTATGTCCTGAACCAAGTCTTTTAGAGGCATCTAGAAGTGGACTACATGTATGTCCTGAACCAAGTCTTTTAGAGGCATCTAGAGGTGGACTACATGTATGTTCTGAACCAAGTCTTTTAGAGGCATCTAGAAGTGGACTACATGTATGTCCTGAACCAAGTCTTTTAGAGGCATCTAGAAGTGGACTACATGTATGTTCTGAACCAAGTCTTTTAGAGGCATCTAGATGTGGACTGCATGTATGTCCTGAACCAAGTCTTTTAGAGGCATCTAGAAGTGGACTACATGTATGTCCTGAACCAAGTCTTTTAGAGGCATCTAGAAGTGGACTACATGTATGTTCTGAACCAAGTCGTTTAGAGGCATCTAGAAGTGGACTACATGTATGTCCTGAACCAAGTCTTTTAGAGGCATCTAGAAGTGGACTACATGTATGTTCTGAACCAAGTCTTTTAGAGGCATCTAGAGGTGGACTACATGTATGTCCTGAACCAAGTCATTTAGAGACATCTAGAAGTGGACTACATGTATGTTCTGAACCAAGTCGTTTAGAGACATCTAGAAGTGGACTACATGTATGTCCTGAACCAAGTCTTTTAGAGGCATCTAGAAGTGGACTACATGTATGTTCTGAACCAAGTCTTTTAGAGGCATCTAGAAGTGGACTACATGTATGTCCTGAACCAAGTCTTTTAGAGGCATCTAGAAGTGGACTACATGTATGTCCTGAACCAAGTCTTTTAGAGGCATCTAGAAGTGGACTACATGTATGTCCTGAACCAAGTCTTTTAGAGGCATCTAGAAGTGGACTACATGTATGTCCTGAACCAAGTCTTTTAGAGGCATCTAGAAGTGGACTACATGTATGTTCTGAACCAAGTCTTTTAGAGGCATCTAGAAGTGGACTACATGTATGTCCTGAACCAAGTCTTTTAGAGGCATCTAGAGGTGGACTACATGTATGTTCTGAACCAAGTCTTTTAGAGGCATCTAGAAGTGGACTACATGTATGTCCTGAACCAAGTCTTTTAGAGGCATCTAGAAGTGGACTACATGTATGTTCTGAACCAAGTCTTTTAGAGGCATCTAGATGTGGACTGCATGTATGTCCTGAACCAAGTCTTTTAGAGGCATCTAGAAGTGGACTACATGTATGTTCTGAACCAAGTCTTTTAGAGGCATCTAGAAGTGGACTACATGTATGTTCTGAACCAAGTCTTTTAGAGGCATCTAGAAGTGGACTACATGTATGTCCTGAACCAAGTCTTTTAGAGGCATCTAGAAGTGGACTACATGTATGTTCTGAACCAAGTCTTTTAGAGGCATCTAGAGGTGGACTACATGTATGTCCTGAACCAAGTCGTTTAGAGACATCTAGAAGTGGACTACATGTATGTTCTGAACCAAGTCGTTTAGAGACATCTAGAAGTGGACTACATGTATGTCCTGAACCAAGTCTTTTAGAGGCATCTAGAAGTGGACTACATGTATGTTCTGAACCAAGTCTTTTAGAGGCATCTAGAAGTGGACTACATGTATGTCCTGAACCAAGTCTTTTAGAGGCATCTAGAAGTGGACTACATGTATGTCCTGAACCAAGTCTTTTAGAGGCATCTAGAAGTGGACTACATGTATGTCCTGAACCAAGTCTTTTAGAGGCATCTAGAAGTGGACTACATGTATGTCCTGAACCAAGTCTTTTAGAGGCATCTAGAAGTGGACTACATGTATGTCCTGAACCAAGTCTTTTAGAGGCATCTAGAAATGGACTACATGTATGTCCTGAACCAAGTCTTTTAGAGGCATCTAGAAGTGGACTACATGTATGTTCTGAACCAAGTCTTTTAGAGGCATCTAGAAGTGGACTACATGTATGTCCTGAACCAAGTCTTTTAGAGGCATCTAGAAGTGGACTACATGTATGTTCTGAACCAAGTCGTTTAGAGGCATCTAGAAGTGGACTACATGTATGTCCTGAACCAAGTCTTTAAGAGGCATCTAGAAGTGGACTACATGTATGTCCTGAACCAAGTCTTTTAAAGGCATCTAGAATTGGACTACATGTATGTCCTGAACCAAGTCTTTTAGAGGCATCTAGAAGTGGACTACATGTATGTCCTGAACCAAGTCTTTAGAGGCATCTAGAAGTGGACTACATGTATGTTCTGAACCAAGTCTTTTAGAGGCATCTAGAGGTGGACTACATGTATGTTCTGAACCAAGTCTTTTAGAGGCATCTAGAGGTGGACTACATGTATGTCCTGAACCAAGTCTTTTAGAGGCATCTAGAAGTGGACTACATGTATCTTCTGAACCAAGTCTTTTAGAGGCATCTAGAAGTGGACTACATGTATGTTCTGAACCAAGTCTTTTAGAGGCATCTAGAAGTGGACTACATGTATGTCCTGAACCAAGTCTTTTAGAGGCATCTAGAAGTGGACTACATGTATGTTCTGAACCAAGTCTTTTAGAGGCATCTAGAGGTGGACTACATGTATGTCCTGAACCAAGTCGTTTAGAGACATCTAGAAGTGGACTACATGTATGTTCTGAACCAAGTCGTTTAGAGACATCTAGAAGTGGACTACATGTATGTCCTGAACCAAGTCTTTTAGAGGCATCTAGAAGTGGACTACATGTATGTTCTGAACCAAGTCTTTTAGAGGCATCTAGAAGTGGACTACATGTATGTCCTGAACCAAGTCTTTTAGAGGCATCTAGAAGTGGACTACATGTATGTCCTGAACCAAGTCTTTTAGAGGCATCTAGAAGTGGACTACATGTATGTCCTGAACCAAGTCTTTTAGAGGCATCTAGATGTGGACTACATGTATGTCCTGAACCAAGTCTTTTAGAGGCATCTAGAAGTGGACTACATGTATGTTCTGAACCAAGTCTTTTAGAGGCATCTAGAAGTGGACTACATGTATGTTCTGAACCAAGTCTTTTAGAGGCATCTAGAAGTGGACTACATGTATGTCCTGAACCAAGTCTTTTAGAGGCATCTAGAAGTGGACTACATGTATGTTCTGAACCAAGTCTTTTAGAGGCATCTAGAGGTGGACTACATGTATGTCCTGAACCAAGTCGTTTAGAGACATCTAGAAGTGGACTACATGTATGTTCTGAACCAAGTCGTTTAGAGACATCTAGAAGTGGACTACATGTATGTCCTGAACCAAGTCTTTTAGAGGCATCTAGAAGTGGACTACATGTATGTTCTGAACCAAGTCTTTTAGAGGCATCTAGAAGTGGACTACATGTATGTCCTGAACCAAGTCTTTTAGAGGCATCTAGAAGTGGACTACATGTATGTCCTGAACCAAGTCTTTTAGAGGCATCTAGAAGTGGACTACATGTATGTCCTGAACCAAGTCTTTTAGAGGCATCTAGAAGTGGACTACATGTATGTCCTCAACCAAGTCTTTTAGAGGCATCTAGAAGTGGACTACATGTATGTCCTGAACCAAGTCTTTTAGAGGCATCTAGAAGTGGACTACATGTATGTCCTGAACCAAGTCTTTTAGAGGCATCTAGAAATGGACTACATGTATGTCCTGAACCAAGTCTTTTAGAGGCATCTAGAAGTGGACTACATGTATGTTCTGAACCAAGTCTTTTAGAGGCATCTAGAAGTGGACTACATGTATGTCCTGAACCAAGTCTTTTAGAGGCATCTAGAAGTGGTCTACATGTATGTTCTGAACCAAGTCGTTTAGAGGCATCTAGAAGTGGACTACATGTATGTCCTGAACCAAGTCTTTAAGAGGCATCTAGAAGTGGACTACATGTATGTCCTGAACCAAGTCTTTTAGAGGCATCTAGAATTGGACTACATGTATGTCCTGAACCAAGTCTTTTAGAGGCATCTAGAAGTGGACTACATGTATGTCCTGAACCAAGTCTTTTAGAGGCATCTAGAAGTGGACTACATGTATGTTCTGAACCAAGTCTTTTAGAGGCATCTAGAGGTGGACTACATGTATGTTCTGAACCAAGTCTTTTAGAGGCATCTAGAGGTGGACTACATGTATGTCCTGAACCAAGTCTTTTAGAGGCATCTAGAAGTGGACTACATGTATCTTCTGAACCAAGTCTTTTAGAGGCATCTAGAAGTGGACTACATGTATGTTCTGAACCAAGTCTTTTAGAGGCATCTAGAAGTGGACTACATGTATGTCCTGAACCAAGTCTTTTAGAGGCATCTAGAAGTGGACTACATGTATGTTCTGAACCAAGTCTTTTAGAGGCATCTAGAGGTGGACTACATGTATGTCCTGAACCAAGTCTTTTAGAGGCATCTAGAGGTGGACTACATGTATGTCCTGAACCAAGTCGTTTAGAGACATCTAGAAGTGGACTACATGTATGTCCTGAACCAAGTCTTTTAGAGGCATCTAGAAGTGGACTACATGTATGTCCTGAACCAAGTCTTTTAGAGGCATCTAGAAGTGGACTACATGTATGTCCTGAACCAAGTCTTTTAGAGGCATCTAGATGTGAACTACATGTATGTTCTGAACCAAGTCTTTTAGAGGCATCTAGAAGTGGACTACATGTATCTTCTGAACCAAGTCTTTTAGAGGCATCTAGAAGTGGACTACATGTATGTCCTGAACCAAGTCGTTTAGAGGCATCTAGAAGTGGACTACATGTATGTTCTGAACCAAGTCTTTTAGAGGCATCTAGAAGTGGACTACATGTATGTCCTGAACCAAGTCTTTTAGAGGCATCTAGAAGTGGACTACATGTATGTTCTGAACCAAGTCTTTTAGAGGCATCTAGAAGTGGACTACATGTATGTCCTGAACCAATTCTTTTAGAGGCATCTAGAAGTGGACTACATGTATGTCCTGAACCAAGTCTTTTAGAGGCATCTAGAAGTGGACTACATGTATGTCCTGAACCAAGTCTTTTAGAGGCATCTAGATGTGGACTACATGTATGTTCTGAACCAAGTCTTTTAGAGGCATCTAGAAGTGGACTACATGTATGTTCTGAACCAAGTCTTTTAGAGGCATCTAGAAGTGGACTACATGTATGTCCTGAACCAAGTCTTTTAGAGGCATCTAGAAGTGGACTACATGTATCTTCTGAACCAAGTCTTTTAGAGGCATCTAGAAGTGGACTACATGTATGTCCTGAACCAAGTCTTTTAGAGGCATCTAGAAGTGGACTACATGTATGTTCTGAACCAAGTCTTTTAGAGGCATCTAGAAGTGGACTACATGTATGTCCTGAACCAAGTCGTTTAGAGGCATCTAGAAGTGGACTACATGTATGTCCTGAACCAAGTCTTTTAGAGGCATCTAGAAGTGGACTACATGTATGTCCTGAACCAAGTCTTTTAGAGGCATCTAGAAGTGGACAACATGTATGTTCTGAACCAAGTCTTTTAGAGGCATCTAGAAGTGGACTACATGTATGTCCTGAACCAAGTCTTTTAGAGGCATCTAGAAGTGGACTACATGTATGTTCTGAACCAAGTCTTTTAGAGGCATCTAGAAGTGGACTACATGTATGTTCTGAACCAAGTCGTTTAGAGACATCTAGAAGTGGACTACATGTATGTCCTGAACCAAGTCTTTTAGAGGCATCTAGAAGTGGACTACATGTATGTTCTGAACCAAGTCTTTTAGAGGCATCTAGAAGTGGACTACATGTATGTCCTGAACCAAGTCTTTTAGAGGCATCTAGAAGTGGACTACATGTATGTTCTGAACCAAGTCTTTTAGAGGCATCTAGAAGTGGACTACATGTATGTCCTGAACCAATTCTTTTAGAGGCATCTAGAAGTGGACTACATGTATGTCCTGAACCAAGTCTTTTAGAGGCATCTAGAAGTGGACTACATGTATGTCCTGAACCAAGTCTTTTAGAGGCATCTAGATGTGGACTACATGTATGTTCTGAACCAAGTCTTTTAGAGGCATCTAGAAGTGGACTACATGTATGTTCTGAACCAAGTCTTTTAGAGGCATCTAGAAGTGGACTACATGTATGTCCTGAACCAAGTCTTTTAGAGGCATCTAGAAGTGGACTACATGTATCTTCTGAACCAAGTCTTTTAGAGGCATCTAGAAGTGGACTACATGTATGTCCTGAACCAAGTCTTTTAGAGGCATCTAGAAGTGGACTACATGTATGTTCTGAACCAAGTCTTTTAGAGGCATCTAGAAGTGGACTACATGTATGTCCTGAACCAAGTCGTTTAGAGGCATCTAGAAGTGGACTACATGTATGTCCTGAACCAAGTCTTTTAGAGGCATCTAGAAGTGGACTACATGTATGTCCTGAACCAAGTCTTTTAGAGGCATCTAGAAGTGGACAACATGTATGTTCTGAACCAAGTCTTTTAGAGGCATCTAGAAGTGGACTACATGTATGTCCTGAACCAAGTCTTTTAGAGGCATCTAGAAGTGGACTACATGTATGTTCTGAACCAAGTCTTTTAGAGGCATCTAGAAGTGGACTACATGTATGTTCTGAACCAAGTCTTTTAGAGGCATCTAGAAGTGGACTACATGTATGTCCTGAACCAAGTCTTTTAGAGGCATCTAGAAGTGGACTACATGTATGTTCTGAACCAAGTCTTTTAGAGGCATCTAGAAGTGGACTACATGTATGTTCTGAACCAAGTCTTTTAGAGGCATCTAGAAGTGGACTACATGTATGTTCTGAACCAAGTCTTTTAGAGGCATCTAGAAGTGGACTACATGTATGTTCTGAACCAAGTCTTTTAGAGGCATCTAGAAGTGGACTACATGTATGTCCTGAACCAAGTCTTTTAGAGGCATCTAGAGGTGGACTACATGTATGTCCTGAACCAAGTCTTTTAGAGGCATCTAGAAGTGGACTACATGTATGTTCTGAACCAAGTCTTTTAGAGGCATCTAGAAGTGGACTACATGTATGTTCTGAACCAAGTCTTTTAGAGGCATCTAGAAGTGGACTACATGTATGTCCTGAACCAAGTCTTTTAGAGGCATCTAGAAGTGGACTACATATATGTTCTGAAGATGGGAGATCACTTTGTCAAAACAAAATCGTTGAATAATCAGCGATTGGCATTTAACCTTTGGATAAACGTTTAGCCTTTTTTAAAAAGTAAAACCTGACACTGTTTATATCCAACTTCATTTGAACATGATTTGACTTGCGTGTACATGTTTCTTAGCTTGATATATACGATAACTAGCTTATTATGCATGTATTCCAAATGATATATCAATTGAGAAAAGTACAATAATACATGTGTACTTGTGTACACATGTTTTATTGGTTTCGATTGATATTTTGAAATAGGTTATTAATAAAAATAAAAACTAGCATGAAAAGCAAAATATTATTTCCAAGATTTTTAATTATAGTTTACTCTCTATGTTGAAATTGAAGGGAGAACAACGTCTTTATTCATTTACAACAAGACTACAAATGACGTTGATACTATACACAGTGTTGGGAAGGAACTGGTTGGTGTCTCGTGTCCCCAGTAATCAGATGCTGTGAACCGTACCGTAAATCATCAATAACGAGATCGTTGACAGGTTAACGTTTGAAAAGGCTAGAGCATTAGGCATTCAGAAACTGCTTATCCCATTATAAATGAATAGACATATATGAGACAAAGAGACAGCCATAACATATCAAATTGAGAAATCGATAAAATCCCTACCTGTAAGCATTGGTTGAAACATCTTAATTGTTCTTGAATTCTTGTAAGATTCCTACACTTTTGGTATATATTTTATTGATAATTTATTTGTAATCATAACACTATACTACACAAAAAAACGCTACTTTCTTCTAAATCAATATTGAACATGGTGAGTAAGACATATAAATAGCTAGGCTAATAGTATGAAGTATATAGCAGTGACATTTATATGTTAGATTGGAAATGTTATTCCCATTTGGTTGAGGACATTTAATAAGTATTAAACAATAATAAAACAAATCATACGAATAGGTTATCAGCTTATATTGTTTGTTTGGTTAAACATCAATGCATAGTTTGACATTATACGTAACACTAACAAGCAAGAGTGTTTAGGTTGTATGTTGTCAAAGTATTCTGAATGTTGAACACAAAGATTGTAGTAAAAAAATATGTAAATATCACAATGCCGGACATTTTGTCGCGCACAAGTGGATGCTCACAAATTAGTGAAACTGAAGATAGGGACAGTCTAAGCCTTTCTGCAATGTTTGATGGAAACAAAAATGTAATTCAGTTTGCTGGAGTCACCAGCAACATTGATGTACACACAATGTATCCTGTGGAACTCAGCTTTGGGAAATAAAGTCATAAAAAAAATCTTTCAATAGCCGTAGGGCATTTGGTATCTGTCATATTTACATAATTAAAATAAATCCTATTTAAATTTTCATTTATGGTAGGTTGTAATAAACAAGATTTAACGCGTGTTTTAGTTATGAATCGTTATCTAGACATGCACTTAACCTAAGAAATGGAACATGAACCAAAAACGATTAAACAATATTAAAAACGTTAAATTTCCAAATTGATTTTTCAATGTTTAGTTTTTTCTTGTTTTTCATTCACAGTCAGTATTTTCTGTTAGGCCTTTCCATAAGTCAAATTAAGACCACATTTAAAACATTATCTTGGTAACTAATTCAGTCTCAATTTATAACAGGATAAATGTCATGCTTGTGTCTGCAGCATATGTAACTGTTATGGATGGATAGTGAAATGTCATAACTTTCGCCTTGAAGAGTGGTGCTGTCTGAGAGGTTTCACTGTTAGTCTTGTATTGTCTATACAGGGTTAGAATCTAGATGCGAGATTGTCTTCCATGGTTGGCGACATGTGAGATTTGGTAAAAGTTACTGCTACTCTACTTCTATTCCGAGTTTGGACAAACTATAACGCTAAAACCTTGTGAAGTGAGTCCGACAAAACTATATTTCAGTCTTGCTAATCAGAATGAACAATTATCAAGCAAAGATGACATCAAACTGTTTAACAACCAATATAATAAAGACGATACTTGATACGATACTGTGAATGATAAGGATGGAGCTAACTCGACATACCTGCTATCCACAGGGGCGATCAAGAGACGAATCCATCATTACAGTGAATGTGTTTACTATTCTTATGTGAACTCTATACCCATTCTGTATGAGATAGTCAGTTAATGTGTATACATAAGTAAACTCTGTATATGATGCGACAGCTAATGTTTATACATGTGTAAACACAGATAAAAGATGGCGCAGTTAATCTGTTTACTATGTCTTTATTAAGTCTATACCCACCTTATATGAGGTATAACAATTAATACGTGTATAGGCATAAGTGAAATATAATATGAGATGTAACAGTCAATGTGTGTACTTTGTCTATATGTAAATGAACTCTACACCCACTCTATGTAGAGATCAATTATCAGGACATATATAAGCAGGAAGTTGAATATATGAGCAACGAGATTGGTTCTATTGTGAAAATAATAAGCACTTCAGTAAGTGTTGGCACGTTTTAAACAATGACATAAACGTTTGGCATTAATCGAAGGAATTATTAATTATTCTGTGTTATCGAATCACTGTCCCATATTCACTCAAGGGTTTGTAAACTTATTTTGCCACTGATTCATTTGACGTTTTACAGTTTTCAATTTGTCAACGATATAGTTATTAATGATTTATAAAATATAAAGCTTACAGGGCCAGGCTATCGCGGTGTAGAGACGCCAATATGTCTACCATTGCTTTTCTTGATCACTGTGTTGAGGTACTATGGAGTGTTTGCTTCCTGATAACCTTTTCAACTTATTGTAAAGATTGAGGAAATTGGTCTCCTTTCCATATCGTTTGATGATTGAAAACGGTGTCAAACATTTTATTAAGAATGGGAAGGTCTCGTTGAAGTGATGCACAGATGAGATGATCTGCCGTTTACTACATATTCACGGATTCTGATTAAATTTAATAATTTCTGCCTTGTGATTTCTACTGAGAGTAAAATATGGAGCATCACATTATCTAGAGGACAATCGATCGCTAACCCCTGATATATAATAGCACGGTCCTTGTTAGAGTGACGCCATGATTCTGATGATCTGGATAATCAAGACATTTCAGAAACAGTTGAACTTTAATTATGTTTGCCTAAGAATTTAATGAGGAGTATCATATTATATCTTTATTGCATTGCCTCCAAAAAGGGACCATTAAGTGTGTGCATGGTTATGTCTAAGCCGAACTATAATCATTCTCTTACTCAGGCCGAATAGTGTGGTCTTATATAGCCATGGAATCTCAATTACACTAAAATCGACGTAATCGACAGCCCATCTAATGGACGATGACGCATTTACCTTGTTGGTTTTATGAAACAGAGACTTTTTTAAAGTTACCAAACAAAGTAATAACAGATTCACATGTATCAATGTCAGACTTGTAGATGATCTAGGGTATGAGAAGAGATTTAACAGAACGAATAACCAAGAGATAATCAAGGATAAATATGTTTATACTATTTCTTATCTTACTCTATTAGTCCGTGTCTGCGCAGTGTTAGATGACATTTGTGCAGCCTATGTGATGGTATTTATGTCAATAAATACAGGTTACATATCAGAATTGTGTATAATCAGTGTGTGCCATTGTGTAATATGTTTAATTATGACAATTACAATGTTGTGTGTGGACTTGTTTTCTATCAGATTTTTAATAATGTCAAATTTCCATGTTGGAACAATGATCAAATGTCAACATGTATCAACTGTTGTGTATTTTCAAATTTGTGAGTATACCTTGTACTGCTTTTAAGAACGGATACTTAGTTGTTCTTCAAATAAACGTACTGTTTTTTCATTGATTATTCTTGTGATTACACACCATACCTAATTTCAATTACAGAATTTCGTTACTAATGGACCAGTTCATTGCTTGACTACACATGTCAAAGTGAATCAACATATGTAGTATAACGCACACACACACACACGCGCGCATGCACACACGCACGCAAGCACACACACACACAAATAGTCAGGTTATCCTGCCATTAGCTATAAGTGATGCCTTAAAATATGAATTTGATATGAATACACCAACATCTGTATATGTGTGACTATCACATCTGTAGAAATTATATATATTTATTTACTATATATGTTGTAGTAATATAAAATACATACATAATAAATATCAAGTTTCTTTTCATCAAGTAAATCTTTATTTGTTGAAGCTGTCGACACAGACAACAACTTTATGAAAAGGAAGAAACAGCCAAACGCCAAAAACATATAAGTATAAATTCAGTTTACATGGGTATCATGGTCACTATTTACATGCACATAAAGTAAAAAAAATTATTGGCTTTGAATTAGAGTTCAGTTTATTCAGTAAACCTGAAAATGTTGTTTTTTTATTTTTAAAAACTCTCTCTTGGTCCCTACATACATTAAGATAATGAAATGCCTTCTTCACATTACAGAAGCAACCTCTGGTTTCTGGAATAGCAATAGATGACATTCATTATCGATTTGGTCTCATAATTATTTTGCCAAATCAGTTGGGCTAGAGATACTATCGACCTTCCTTCGACCTTTGATATAATGATATGAGGCATTCAGCTTTGAACTGTTCCGACGATGTAATCATCAATACCCAAATAAGGTTACCCTTGACCTTTTGCGTCTTCTGCAATTTAGAACTCAACCACTTTCTAAAAAAATCAGACGGCCGTATTTACCTGACAAAATAGACTCTTAATGATTAAGAACTCAACGCTAAAACACTCTTCATGACGCGCCCTCTCTGTGTCTGATTGGTCAAATTACAAAGAAAAGAGAAAAATGAGCACACCTCAAAGAAAGGCGGATGGTTATCTCTAGTTTAACGATCATGTTACACATGTTACGATCAAATACTTTTTTCGAAAAGGGAGAGTTCATTAAAACACGTCCATGCAGCTTGGCGATATCGCGTCATATGAAACGATTACGTAGGAAATCATGCAAACAGTGACGTCATTGAACCTGTCAATCAAAAGTAGGATCTCTCTTCAAAGGTTCTAACTATTACTTAGATAGGAATAAAACAGAACCTAAATCCACAAGTAAACACGACAGTTGTTCAGAGGCCAAACTGCATGTGAATTGACAATCATCTGAAATAATCAATGTGCTAAACGAGCAGAATAAGAAACTTGATGTGAAACTAAACTTCAAAAAGAAAAGCAACTTTGGATAATTAGATGTACTTTATGTCTTAAAGAATTTGTATTGAACTTTATTTAAAATCAACACGTTTAAGGTCAACTTCCTCGATATGGATTTCTTATGCATCTTATACTTCTTCGATATTTTACATAGCACACGTAATATTGATATAATTTAATAAAAGTTGGTGCATCCGATTCACACTTACACCTCTGAATATATACATGTATTACCTATGAGGGCAATAATATCAGGCTTGTTTGTACGATGCCTTAGGCAAAATATCACTTTGTCATGGTGATGTGAAGTCAAATAAACAATGCTCTGACGTCCCACTTTTTCTATGACGTTGCGTTCTAAAGGAATGTACACGTATTTACTTCGACTGAGAAGAACAATGATACCCAATACCATGTTTTACCCGATGTAGACACTTTTGATCAGTGACAAAATGCGACAATGGAACAGCAGTACAACATCCGACAGTGGGCGCTCATTTTCTGTGTGGTGTAAAACAGCTGCATCACCTTGGCCTCTTGTATTTGCTAATTGTTGTTGCCGATGTCTTCCCGTTGGTCAAAACGAACGAGGAACAAAATGTAGAGTGGGGAACAACATGGCGACCCTGTCCCTTCATTGCGACCCATTTCTTGGACTGCCTTTGTGGTCTAGCGTGGTACATCTTTATGATATTCAAAAAGGAATAATGAAGTGGTTATCAAGACCACTTGTTGTACTTCCACTGCGCTGGTACCAAAACGTGATCGTGATCAATTCAACGAAAGATGACAATCACGTTCCAACATGTATTCATACACCAATGTGAAATGTAAATCTAAACCATAGACTGAGCAAAATTACACGAGTGTCGAACTTCAATGAAATAAATGAATACTGACATAAACATTATTCCAGTTTCATGAAGAAAAAATATTCTGTTCAAATTATAGCTTTAAAAAGTGAAAGTAAATTAAATCGATTTGTAAAAACTATTTGAATTATGTACAGTTTGATGAAAATTCAAATACTAATTGAGAATTTGCAACCAATACAGCGGTTTATAAACAACAGAAGGTAATATGTACTGTCAGAGGAAGGTAACAAGAAACGGTGAAATAAACATGCATTGAAATATTGTAAACAACATTAAGGAGTGCTGAAACAGCAAATATCCATACATAGTCATTTAATCCGATACCTTCACACCACACAATGTACATCTTTGACTCCATTTGATGTCACAGATAGTTCAAACTGAACCTGACACTTCCTTTTTGGTGGAATTTCTTAAGGAAGCGGGCTAACGGTAGCGTAAAACACGTACATATGTGGACATTCAGTGTTGTAACTGATATTCCGTGATTGTTTTATTCAAATTTATAGTTACCCATTTTGCAACCATTGAATTCATAACTGACCGGACAGGATTGATCTGATAATTGCTGTGAAAAGTCAATGTGCTTTATTATTATTTATTAATTCATCGATAGTGGGACGGATACACTTTACCCAAGCAATTTGAAAGTGAAGTTCTTTCAGACATTTGCCTCAAATACTATTATGAATGGTGTTGTCCTTATTCACTTTTGTGTCAAGATGAAAATAAATCTGATGTAAAGTTTGAAATTGAAATTTGAACTGCTCCTGATGGAATCGTTTACTGTAATCACAAACCCAGACTCTAACTAGCAATTTTCCCCATGAATCGATAGGTTTTTGTGGTGCACTCCTTCATTACGTCCTGATTACAATCTTACATGAATACCAGGATAACCAATGCATCAATTTCACTGTGACAATATTTAGAAAGCACTTCCCATGCTATTCAAATAATAATATTTATGGTCAGGTAATTACAGAATCACTCGAAAACGCCCTTATTGTTTCTGTTATAATTCCAATGTAATAAAGGAGATGGTAAATAAGAACCTGCCACTGTCTGAACACGACAATCAATGTTCTGTGAAATACATTTAAAGTAACATAGTTGGGCACTGGCAGTAACATTGATATACACGCATCATAATGAAACTGATATATTACATTGATTCAATGGAATTGTTATGTACCTTGGACAAATAAATGCATGCCTATTTTTGCTATTTTTTCTTAAATATTATAAAATTGAATATTATAATTTAGCATTTGAATTAGCTTTTTACCATTACATTTACCTGAATGTAAATCCTGAATTTTTGGCATGATTTACAGTGATTAATTCAGGTGTTTTCTACATAGATTGCCTTTTAGTGTGCTTTGGAACACGTTTAAGCAGATATTTTAAACTGTATTGAGTCGACGATGGTTTATCTTTGAAAGAATTAAGGGAAGGCGAATTTTGCTTCTCTACGCACCTGCAAATGTTTGGTGATTAATAAAAAACAAATGTTTGGGGATTAATACCTAATAAGCATTTTGAGTTTACAGTTTCATACGAACAATTTCAGCTAATCTATGGAAGAAGAAATTTCAGAATGCAATAAAGTAGCAAACAGGTTTTTGTCTAATGGCCTTTCTTCCGTGAAAGTGATATTTTGAATCTGCATCAAATTTATCTGTTATCAATTTGACTGCTAACTTATTTAACCTTTATAAACAAAGGAAACATTTATTGTTGACATTTTCAAGTTACAGATTTTGTTTTATATCATTCTTTTAAAAAACATTATCACAGCGATTGTCATCATCTAAGTAAATAAAACCAGAAATTTAACGTGGACACTGTGGACTTATTTTTTAATGTCAAAGTGTGACCAGGAGAAGAGTGTTATGATGTCATTGTGTGGAAATATATCACAATAATGCTTCACTTTTGTTACATGTTTCTCATCATAATAATTCGTCTGATTTGAACGAGAGATCCCTCTTTCTAAAGGTGTGAAAACGTTAAAGGAACTTCATTTGAAACACGTGTGCATGGATTCCATGGTAACCACAAATAATCAGGGTAAACAACCTCTCGTTCTTTTCAAGATTCCCTGATGAAAGGAAGCTTGCTTTACTTTGTTTTTGTTAAAGAAAGCATTTAAAGTATAATAATAAAAAAGAGAATGCAACAAGCCATAACCCCTTCCTATGAATAAATCAGTAGATATGTAAAGAGATAACGAGGTTTTCACATCGTTGTGTTTTCCAACAAATCTAAATAAACATGGATGCGAAAAGGTTTTGTTTTTCTTAAAGCTCGAAGGATTTAGGCAAGGAATATTCTTACTAACCATATAGGTGAAGTGAGTTTAATGTATTAAATACCTATGGTGATAGATCATGATGCATCCATTCACTTGAACAGAAACTGTTCGCTGTAAATGAATATCACTTTTGCCTGGAATGTCCCTTCCATACGGAATTAAGAAATGATATTCTTCCAAAATATTATCACACATATCCCTCTGAAGTAAATTAAAGTAATTAACCAAATTGTTTTTCCTCCAAGAATACTTTTGTCATCAATAATCCGGCAAAATACTTATTTTTAGCCATGAAAAAAAGAAACAAATTTATTATTATCAAAAAAACATAACGCTGTAATTTTCATGATGTTGTACGGTGCTCTATGTTTGTGTATGTACAATAAACGATGTATAATGGGCCCGTGGCCCCTTTACTGAATAAACTCTCTATCTCTCACTCGCTGTAAAAGAAATTATATAGTTTATGTATGCTCCATAATGAACAAATTTCAAACCATGACATTTCAAATGGCGAGAGAGATTTACTTTATACTTACCTGACCAGGATGAATATCTGCAAAAACAGTCATTACTGTCAGGAGGGAGAGGGATAACCAAAACAAAAAACAAGGTAAGTAATCGACCTCTTGTGCCAATATTGTTTCAAGAACATTGAAACATCTAATTACATAACATGACAATGTACGCGGTCAACTTCTCATTATCTAGCAATGTGTTCCAACATTAATGTATAAATCTAAACTATTTTTCACAAATATAAAATCTCAATTATCTAACAAGGTTGTTGTGGTCAGTATCTTTGTCAATGGCCACATAACTACAGAAACATTCGCCCAGGAGTTATCTTTTCTGATGATCCATTAATTAACCTACTCATTAATCAACAATTACTGCCGTGTTGACATGCCATGTAATTAATTAACGTAAGTACTGAAGTACCGTTTGCCAATGGCAGATGCTTTTACCATTACTGTATGACGCCTGTAGCATGCAGTTAAATGATTGATAGACTCGACGGAAGATATTCGGTCAAATTAGATTCAGAACTATACTCTTATCAGACCGATGATTCGTAGTGATGTGTTTCTTGATTGTATGGGTTACTTCATAAGTATGAGAACAGGTGTTATTGGATAAACGTTACTTGATTGTTTATTTCAAGTTTGGGATCCTCTCACAAATTGAGGGGTATATCAAATGATTTTCAAATATGTAAACTCTTTTTAATTTCTCTTTTGTTTATTTAATACAATGAAGCATACTTGCAATAATGTTAATAATCAAGTTACATAGACTCATAAATAAAAATTTGTTCTTGGATTACGATTCATAAAATCAACATGACTGCTTGTTTGAAAACTAACTGCCTTTTCATTAAATAATGTGTACAAAATCAAACATGTACGCGTTTCTTTTTAATATGAAATAGATGACAATGCGGTCATTTACCATAAGCGTGATGTGATATGATATTCATTCCCTAATCTTTCGAAGGCATATTACAAGACATTTCCTCAATGCAATATGCTACAGAAAATAAATATAAAACAAGCGATGAGTATATAGATAACTCCTTCGTATCATTATATGTTATAATCACATTGCAATGCGAAATATTTTTAGGGCCAATTTCAATGTTTATCGTTCCCATTAGTATGGAGTAATGTAAATGTTTATCGTTCCTGTTAGCGAAGTTAAATGGGTGTTTGGACAAGTAAAATGATACAGAGGGATGTCTTACTGCTTCGACTGTGAAGAAAACAAACATGAATAACCACGGATAATCAAACATCTGCAGTGATTAAGTTGACCAAACCTGCTGATTACAGAAGATCAAAAAGGGGGTTGTGCCATGAATGAATTTAACAGTTGTTCTATCATGACGAAATCATACATATAGCTTCATTTATATGTGTGAATTGCATGTACAAAAGTAGTTACTTCTGAAACATGTTATCAATGGGAATAAATGTAACATTTAAAACCTGTCAAATTTTCAGAATGATCTGGAAAACGGAATTTCGAAATACAAAATTGCATGTAATTGCTGTTGTAAGAAATATGAACAACATCACTCGCATAAACGAAAGTTTGTTTTTGTAATTAGACCTGCTCTTTTTCTCCTAGATACAGCCTTAATTTAGTATCCCTCAGTGGATGGAAGTTAAGAAGTATCTGATTTGTAATAACAAACAGGCAACGATGCAATAATCTGTTGTTTATATCAACAAATTTAATGATGTTTATATCTCATTACAAGTACAATTGATATTCACAATATATGATGCATTCTCTACCTTAAATGTGTTATTCATTAAATGGTGATACATTCAACTTACCATACAGGGCTGATGCATGGGAAGTAATTGTCACAGCAACTTCAATGAAAACTGATGGGTTCATAAAGTGTCTTAATTCAAATTGTTTTACGAAATTATTCACTGACAACATCGGTTCCCGAAAACACCTAAGTTAATATATTCTTGAATGATGAGTTAATAATAAAAAGTGGTACAACAAATATTTACATGTACTGTATATATCAAACACACTACTTCTATTTCCCCAACATGGATCAAATAAGGGATAGTGTAAAACGTAAGACTGTTTAGTTAAATAGAAACCACCTGTTGCTTGCCAAAGTACATGAATGCATTGATTCCTTTTATTCATGCCAATCTGATCTTTTTTAATGTGATAAGTATAAATACTATAGTATGTCTCTAAATTAGTAATATTGACTGACTGTCATTCCCACGTATGCCCTTATCTGACAAAGCCTATTTTCTCTTATTGAGAAAAAGCAATATTAAATCAAGTCCAATTTGCACCTTCAACCTATGTCCGATTGTCACTTACACTTCAGCACCAATGAAATAATCGAGATCAGCTGTCACTTCACACCTAGCCTGGGCAATATACCATAGATCTGCTGTCACTGTCGTCTGAAGCTTGTCCTCAGTCGTATTCTTTAGTTGGCCAATTCAATGAAAATCTGTTCTTACTTCGTGAAAAGGTAAAATAAGATATTTTAGATTACGATTTGCTATTATTCATAGTACCAGCTGGACATAATACAATAGCCTGAGGGCTTATATCTTTCGAAGGTAACTGTGATGAGTGATGTAGAAATGGTCAAACATGTAAACATACTGAATACATTTCAATTCAAATGTATTGAAATGGCTTATATCGATTGGTGAAATCATTGAAGTGAAATCCAAGTAATCTGATCTTTCATTCAACTGATGCTTTTTGTGAAAAGGTAAAATAAGATATTTTAGATTACGATTTGCTATTATTCATAGTACCAGCTGGACATAATACAATAGCCTGAGGGCTTATATCTTTCGAAGGTAACTGTGATGAGTGATGTAGAAATGGTCAAACATGTTAACATACTGAATACATTTCAATTCAAATGTATTGAAATGGCTTATATCGATTGGTGAACAGGGAAACAGTATTGTAACGATAAACAGCTGAGACGAAGACGACTCTCAAGAGAAGACAAGACACCAGTGACCGTCACTAGGTTTAACACTGGAAACTAAGGATCAAAACAGATCGCGACTCAGAGATTTTGTTGGAGAAAGAAGCCATAAACAGAGAGGGAAATTGGGGATGGCTGAAATCGTAGTCGGTACAGGGTCACGAACTTCACGTGCAAGGCACGTACATCTGGGCAAGGCTAAAACAACACAGGGAGCTTCATCTGATTATTTTTTTTCTTATTTGTGATAACGTATGTAGATCATCTTTTAAATGGATATGATTATATAAAGAACATTCAATATGATTTATTCCATGGAGAATGTTGTGTATTTATTTAAAAATCCATATAGACCTGAATACTATTAATATGTTTCACAAAGAATAAACTCGGTAATCAATCACGATTCATCGGAAGAGGCAGTCTCAGTCGCAGATTATTTGAAAAACTCTTCAAACCAATGTGCAATGCAAATTCTGAAATGTTTGAAAGGTATATGCAAAACTACTAATGATAGCAGATAGCAGATATCCCGTAAGAATTCGATTTATCATAAGAAATGAAAACATGCCCTTATAGTCTGTACCTATATAACATAACAAATAAAAAGAAAGTACATCTGAGAAACTAAAACATGTTGATAGCTTCATGTGCTCAGTTATGCATGTTCTCTTTAGCGTAATATACTGTTATAAAATACTTTGGAAATAAAAACAACTCTGTTAGAAACCCACATAAGACTTTTGACAGTGTTTCATATGGGAATAAGAACGCTTGCAAAAAAACGTATATTGTTAAGGTTGAATGGGTTTTCAAATATGTTTCACTTCTTTACTTCTTCTAAAAACATATGTACATTTAACATAAACGCTTTGGCCTCGATGGTATTTGGTAGTATGTTGCTTTTCCAAACTGTACCTGAATCAAGCTAATACTGTGTTTCTCATAGTTACATACATTTTCTCACTTTAATGCATCTGTTGGATGGCGTGATTTCTTCACATTCCACCTGATGAAGGAGTGAGTATGTACTCCGAAACGTCGTGTATTTTCACATTAAAGAAGTTGTTATCCAGAAAATCTTCCTGTTCTTCAGAAGGGAAGGAAACAAAACAAATGTTGAAATTGTCGAAAACTTACTATTATCAAATATATTAATATTCGTAGATGTTCACAGAACGTTTTTACAATCTCTGGGTTTCACTTAATTATCGTTTGGTTTCCTTTCTCTTGTCCCTGTGGATGAATTTTAAATAGTATGCCAATATAGTTTGAAAGCTTTGTTAGTTTAATAGGTCTTTTGATCTATTAAGATTTCATATTATATTATCTCACAAAATAAACAAAGATTACTAGAATTATTACGAAGAGGGTCAAACTATTCAATTTAGGAGTCAATATATTTGACAAATTGTAAATTTTATCTTTTCTATCAGCTTTTAATGAAATTGTGTTTTTTGCTGATGTTTTGTATGGCCTTTGTGTCACTTCTTTTTGCTTTTGCAATTTTTTAAAAATTAATCATTTATCTTAAATGTCTCGCCGATAATGGCTGCAATACTGCCGAAGTGGCGTTAAGCAATAACTCACTCACACACACTCAATTTAGGATGTTAACTTAACTGAAGGACATGATTTTTCCATTATGTTCACTTGTCATAAAGAGAGTTGATTGTTCCGCTTCCAAACGAAATTAATGTTTATTGTAACTATCAGAAAACATGCAATTAGACCATATTATTGGAAGATAAGTGGTGCAGTGTTTATAATATGCATTTTTCCTAACAATGATGGTTGTCGTTATCTGGCACGGTTGTATCAGTACTTAGTTGTGAATAATACACATCTTACTTATGTTTTGGCGTTTATATTGTTTCCATAGTTACAAGCATACGTGTTATGTTTGCAAAAGAAACAAGTTTAATTACTAAATTGATGTTTCTCAGGTTTCTGCTCTAGTCGGTAATGTAAAAGTTAATCAAAGTATTTTTGTTTACATAGGTGCAAGTTTGTTGCCACAACAACTTTTTAAGCAATATACCCTCTACGGAGTTGAACATAAAGTATATATTAATTGGTAGAAATTATTGCCTTATGTTTTCCAAACTCATATTTTGGTTCCTTTCATCTGGCTTTACCTTTGCGTGAAAGGTATTAACATAGGCTGTAATAATAAACGTTCAAACAATAGATTCACGTTTTTCAATACTTGTCTTCGTTTAGTTTTTTTACGTGAAAGGAAAATAACAGCAAAGTGCATGTAATGCAATAGATGTCAGTGCTGGACATTGCAATAAGCAATCGTACAATATAAATAATCATTCCACAACACATGTCAATACATTATCTTAGAATTAAAGCTGTTAAGTTAAAAATACAAATGAACAGATGGCGAAACAAATATACTCAAGGTGCTAATATCACTCAGTAGAGCTCACGTCCAAGGTTGGCGGGTCTGAATACATCAATTAGGCTACTTAGTAGTTATAATGACAGGTTTTATCGAAGGTCTGTTGATCAACTCATTGGTATCAACATTGGCTTGACAAGGGTATAAGAAGCTATATCTAAAGACGTAGACTCATCTACTTGTCATTACAACTCGTTCTAAATTCTTTCAATACATTCTTTGGCATATCACTTTCCAGAATCAGAAGCATGTTACGGCGTTAAACACTAGTGATCATCGAAATTATCGTTCATATTTGGTCAACTTTATAAATGTTTGTCAATCACTCTGACTGCGGGTTACACTTTGGCTTACTAACGAGAGTGCATTTGAGCAATTCCATTTCAGTTTATCATTTACTTGACACACATGTACTCGTACAATTACTTGACACATTGATATCCAAGGGGAGTATAACCTAAAGAAACAGTTAGAAAATGTACCAATGTAATCTAACAAAAGTTCAGATGTGATATGTAATGTCCTAGGTTTATATACATTAACACTATTGATTAACAAACAATATACCAAAATTGTCAACAACAAAAAACAAATCTAAAAATGCTTGAAAAAATAAGTAGTTTGAAAATTATTTAACCAGGGCTTTCGCGAAAAGTCAAATCCTATCAAGAACCTGACACCTACTGTATTCTAAAAAAAGTTTTCATAATTAAGCATAACTAAACTGCAATATGACGTTTAAAACATGTGAATGTGTTCAGATGCAGAACTGACAACGTAAACAAACTAGCTTTGACGATTTATTTTCTGAATCAAAGCTTTGCGAATGCCATGCTCTATTGCCATTGACATTTTCAAATTGCATTTATTTGGATTTCAGTTTAAGACTTTTACCATGATTTACTTACTGTTATCAATGTGTGTAACCCATGTTCTGTTCGACTTGTGTTGGACCTTTGATTCTGAGGAGCAAATGGTTAAATCTTTTCCAAGAAGGTTTGGTAGGTGCTAGTACTCAGGGAGTGAAGTGCTGAAAGGGGAGTGGGGGTGGTTCTTGGAGATGGGGACGGGGCGGGGGTATAGTAATGTAACTTAAACCATTGCGTCTTTTAAAAACAGCTGTAATGTCTTCATTGTCATCTTTAAAGTTCATCAGTGACGATTACATAAAAGTTAAAGCTAAGGTATATTTGTACTTAGCACAAATCCATCTTCAGTTGATGCATCATCCAAGAACCTGATTATATTGGGAAGTAAAACATATACATGTATCTCATAACTAAATTTTCTGTCTAAAATTCACTGCAGTAGAACGAAGTCCGTGGATTTGAGACAAAGATGAATTTGAACACAGTGCAATTTCAAACTTTCAAAAGGAGTATGTCATTATGCTTCCCTTTTTCCGACAATTGATTTGTCTTATGAAGATAAAATCTCCTTTTCATTTGACAGTTACATATTGCACTGTTACTAAACCTTTGAAATTCTTCGAGTTTTCTCCATGATATACTGCAGAAGTCGAGGGTGACATAATATGCCAAATAAATGATCAAAAGAAATAACATATGAAGTTTGCATTTTTTCCAATGTGACCATATTCTAGATAGCTTATAAATCTTTATTTAGTCCGGTTACCCCCAAATTGTGTGTCATATTTGATTTCAGCACATTGAAATGTACTTATAAACGAAAAATCTGAAAATTATTGAAACAGTGTTTCTTGGTAGACTATATTATTATTATTACCCTTAAGCATATTCTTTTGAAGACGACAATGCAATTTTCATATCTAATCAGAGGGCATGAGGTGAAATCAGTGAATCAGTGAATGTGACGTTACTTTGTGATGTAGATGCCATCTTCAAACCGTTAGTGATCAAGTTACAACTCCATCGAAAACATGTTTATATGTCTTCCTCATCTCAATAAGGTCTCAAATGCGTTTTATAGGAATATATATATATATATATATATATATGTATATGTACATATATATATGTATTGATGTTAACGTTGACGCAACTGAAAGTAACTAACGAAGGTGTTAATTTCTTCAAGGAAAGATTGAACATAATGGTATGAAACATCATGTGTAAAATAGGTCATGAGTAGGAGGTCATTAGTGCTATTTTACATAATACACTACATTACATATCAACATGATAGACCACACATGGAAATGTCCCAGCAACGTCATTTAAAAAACACGCCCATATTATTGTAGGTTTGTTTGAAAGAGAGCTGCAAGCCAATTTAGTTGCTAACTTTGAGCATGTACCCTAATCCGCGTGATAGCTTGCTCATAACTGCCTTTTCATTGCTTGGATCAAAACACAAGTTTATCATGCAATACCTTCTTTGTACCTTCAAGGTTGTATACTAACCGTTTTTCTGTGTCAATACACGTTAGGATTAGAGGTAAAGTTGAACATTTGTTCTTGATTTGCTAGGAATATCATCCCTCCAGGAATCAACATTCTTCAGGTTTTGATGCATGGCTTGTTTATGTACTCCATCACACCATTGTGTATCCTTATGGAAAGTAATATCCCTGTCTAATTAGCGCTAAAACAAATGTCGATAGATGTTGAATGGTATTTTAAATAAACTTTATTGAAATACGGCCTCTTCTCTTGAATGACTCATTATTTGACTAAAAGGCAATTTCTAGATAAATACAATTTGTGCTACATGCTCAGAATTGAGAGGAAGAACATACATAAACATGTAATAGTGATATTACAATAAACACATATTTAAAAATCGCAGTTAATGCAGTGGTGATTATTTTTACATTCGTGATAACAGACTTAAGATAAAGCAATTTTTTTTTAAATAAAAATATCAACATCTGCATTGGCGTCTGTCTTTTTCTTTGTACAAATGTTTAAATGTTAAGTATTTGATTTCATAATATCACACAGTGACCACATTTATGTATGCCTACGGTAATCTACGACCGTTCAGCATGAGTGTTTCCCCTTGAAATAAGAGCATTGAACAGTGTTGCGCACTGATCTATTTCTATTTCAAAACGAAAGCAAATATGGTTTTATGTTAGAGCTCACTACCAACACGAGTTCTTCTTCAGACCAGATGTCTTGTGAATACAACCAACTGAAAGAAATAATCTGCCTTGTACCTTTTCGCATTCAACACACGTACATGGATTTATTTAAAAAATATGATCGTTCGATCCAAATCAATGTTGCCATATAGTGACATAAAGCATAAAGCAGTGCATTAACAAAACGCTTTGGCCAATGCACCGATTATTCCCCATAGAGGTTAAAATTTATGTTAACATTTAAAATATCATCGAAAATCTACCAGGTATCCAATGTAGTGCCGAGTGGAGACACTTCACTAAAGAACAATTTGCTTAAGCATCCCCAATAGAGCTTCGATGTACATTTGGACTAACACGTTTGGTAAAACTCTTGAAATTTGACTCATCAAATAATGATGGGTTTTTTTCCTGCAGAGTCGTTGGACACTATTTCTTAAAAACGAATCTCCTTGACAGTCATTGATTAGCTATTTGGTGAAGTTAACTTGTTCTGGAAGGAAAATCATTAAAGGACAAGATCATCGCTCATCTTACAAAGTCATTGATCTTGCCTGATAAGAGCGGTGTGGCTTACAGAATATCCTTAAACTAACAGTGCAATGTAATCGTTTACATGAGAACTAGATTATTGTAACAAAAAGTATATTACATGATCCATTACAGCCTTCATATTTAAGTTTCAAATGTATCTATTTTCTACACAAATATCACAAATGCAATGTTGCTTAGACCTCTAGATCAACTGCAGTGTTTGCTTGTAGAGCGAGATTTGTTTTACTCCCTTGTAAACTGCAACAGACGTCGAAGATCTGGTTATTTCTAGTTGGCTAATACCGATTGCATCTTCAGATGAGTGCGTTAGTGAATGTCAAATGTCAATACTCTAAATGCTGAAGATAGTGTTAGTTATTTACTGACTAACAAATTACCTTGATGTTTCTTCAAGGCAAACATGAAAATGGGGAATTTTTTTTATTGATTTGTAAAAGGGAGACTTAGCCATTAGCCCATATGCCAAGGGTCACGACAGTTCATTTACAGAATTTCATCACTGATAGAGAACGACATTGCTTCGTTATATCTAGAGCACTAGTGACGTTTGCATTTTCAGACAAGCTCATTAATGAAAGCCATCTGTGACTGTGAGCAGCTCCAAAGTTGGATACCTAGGCGCTATGTGAATTCATTATAATTATTACTGTTTTAAAACACTGAAGTATTTTAAGTCAATTTTAAGTTGTTTGATTAATGTTTGTCAAGACACATTTTGTTTTCATCTTACCAAAGTGACACATTGCATTGTGAAAACCTTGGAAGATTTAATGAATGTTTCTAATTTCTGCTTGACATTTCTTATGAATTCACAATAAAAGTCATATACATGTGCGAGTGCTTTTTATTATGAACTATGAATTTCTTTGGTTTTGTTAGTTTTAACGAATGTTCTGTTTATTGTCAGTTTAATTATATGAAACTAGACATATTAATGCGTCAGAAGTTTCTGTAATATTATAACTATATATAACATATTCTTTACCTTTGATTATCAAGCAATTACGATGCTATTTTGCTAACATTTACAGTTTCCTGCTTTTTAGTATGTAAGATAAGACAAAGTCAGATGCTCTTTAAAACGGCCATGTTAAAGTTAAAGGAATAAAAAAAGTCAACTTTGATATAACCGAGAAACCTTTCCGTCAGTAGGCAATAAATCTTGCTTAACTTAAAATCATAAAACGTGTAATAGAATGTATCTACATCAATATATATTTGCTGTTGATAATTTCTTGTTTGTAGCATGTTTAAAGGTTAAATTTGCATCACTTCCCTGATGCAACAGCTACTGACAGCTTGACCGGATCTTTGGTTGAAATTATCATTAGTTTCTTACTTATGCTTCATATATTGATTCACTTTGACATATGTAGTCAAGCAATAAACTAGTCCATTAGTGAAGAAATCATTCTCTGCCCTAGTAGCAAAACATATACACCGTGTCGGTGTGATGAATAACACTATGATATACTCATAAGGTGTAAAACCACAATACTTTTTAAATGAAAAAAACTTAGTAAATATGTTATTTGGTGTCAGTAACTATAGCTTCGATTCCTTCACATTTGCTAATTTTTTCGCTCCATGCTTAATTTGTTTTTACCTAAACAATTACGCAGAAGAAATATCTAAATGAATTAAACATTATTTATGTTTATGCTTTTGAGTAATGATTGTACTCAATTTTTCAATTAAGTTTAAACCATTTCAAAACATAATCAAACTTGTATTAAGAAAAACGCAACTTGAACAGACACATTCAAATCCGTCGTTGGCCCTATTTACTATTTTTTTAATGTGCAACGTTTTATTACATATATGGTTCACATAATGAACAATTTGGAAACATTTGTCAATTCTTAATAAGCTCATTGAATTAGTTTGTATCGTGTTGCAATGTCAAATATCTTTTGAAGGCATAACTAGACTTTAATACCCAGGCAAAGTGTCATATTGTTTTTACAACACGAGTGACTTTCTAGATTACTGGCAGAAAACAATATGACAAGAGTGTGTTAATATTTTAAAAGGCCAGAATTACAAATAATTTAATCATCAATGGTGAAGTTAATCTGGTCAGGCCGTAAGTCATTGTTGCTGTTGAAAGGCATCGACGTTATAGAGCCATTTTCAAACAGCTTAATTCGTAGATCACTATTGTTATGTTATTATTCCACATTATTTCCACAGAAAATAAGTCAATTAAGTCGTAGCAAAATATTGACACTGCGACATTCTGCCTCATTCGAAATATGACTTTTGTATGAGATATTTTGGCAGATTAATTTGCTATTTGCAAGCAACAGGGGCTACAACTGTAACCCCGATAGACATGGTAAACTTGACTAATCTCTAAGTAGCTTGTAGAAGTAGTCGCTCATTCCGATGTTATGTAGTCTTCTCAACCAGACAATTATATACCCGCTTGGGGTAATCACATATGTGCAGAAAAATCTATATTTATGTCACGACGTATTTCCAAGATATATGGACAATATTTTGATAATAACAGTAATTAACCCTTCAAATTGAGAACAGATCGAAGTCTATGGTTTGTCATGATGATGTATATAAAGAGTTTGAATTGTAAGCACAAATACAAGGTGTATAAAGTAAGCTGTTTAATGTATTGATAAGGTCAGTGCTAATTCCTAACACTCAAGATCAAATTATGATGTGAACATTTGAACAATTTTGATTAACTGGCACTGTCATTTTGTTAAAATACCAACATCGAAAGAAAATCTTAAAGGTAAACTGTGATGTTCCAATGGCCACTTTCGGTATCCAATTTGACAGTTACTCGACTTTAAATTTATTATCAAAACTGCAGATCATCTGTCAATGAATAAGCTATATCTTTCTCAGATGCTTGACAATCATTTCTCGCAAAATCAGATTGGTAATGGAGACCAATTCTCTCCCTCATTTACAATAAGTTGATATATGAGGAACTTAGTAAACCCCGGATAATAAACGTGTTGATTGACAAACCGTTATGAGCAAGCTGGCGTCTCTACTCTGCAATAACTTGGTCATGTGACTTTATTTTCTGTGAATTATTGTTGGGCGTAATTTTCCGTCCAGTTGTGATAGGAAATGGCGATCAATTCCTCTCTAATCTACAATAAGTTGATAGATTATATGCAGATGAACATGCCTCTTACACTAAACACTGTGGGGATTAGATGTAGCCATTCGGGATTCAGAGTAGTTTTCTCCTGTAATCTGCATGTTGGATAAATCCATTAGAATTAATTTCCCAACTAATTCTGATAAGGTTTAGTATACTTTATAACATATACATAAAAGTTTAACAAAATAGGACCCCCGGAAAAGTGTTTTTTTCAAGAGGCGTCCATGATGGCCCCTGAAACCTCTTACTTATCATCACTTCGCAACTGTCAACTCAAATATGATTATCTTGGTGTCTATCCTTAGGGATTTGGGGGGCAAAGAACACATTATGATCATAAAAATGATGTTTGTCTATTATGGAACACAAAAGTCAAAAATGGCATCAAAAATGGTCACTGACACCTCCAAATGACCGCAAGTCCATAACCGTTCACACAAATTTGATGATCTTTGCGCCACTCGTGAAAATATGACATTTCTACCTCATTAGATGAAATAAACATGGTATCAGTCAAGAAAAGCAGGTATCCTCTATCTATTTAATGATTATCGTAGATTCAAAATAATATGTTGCATGTCAGATAGTCAAACAATTACCAAATTGAAATTATTCTGTTTAGCTGCTACAGTCAACACATGTTCTCTCCTTTTATTGTCTCGTTCCTTTTACTGTGCAGATAAGACGACATCGACAGTGTAACCTCTCAGACAGGAACGCTCATCAACCTTTGACGGTTATGACATTGTACTTTCAATGCATCACAGATACAGGGGCTTCAGACACAATTCTGACATTTATTCTGTAATAAATTGACACTGAATAGATTATCGATATAATCATGTCGGTTTTGTACTTCTCATCCAAAAAGTAGATAGAAATCTTGTTTCGACGTTTGAAACGGTCCATACGATTACAAATGCTGGAATGAAACCAAGAACTCCACTCTTGACACCATCAGTTCAATTTATCTTTAAAAACTATGAAGCGATTTAAAAGTAAAATTTTGAATTTCCTTACCATCGGGTACTTCTAAACACGTATGCATTAACGTTAGATATCCAGTAAATATTTGTTCAGTATGCTAAATTGCAAAAAACATATCAAATGAATAAATCAGATTATTGACTGAAAGTGTAATTAGTTTGTTTTACATAAACGATGTTCAAATTTATTTTACACTTCAAATAATTATTTCCTTTAAAAGAGCCAAGTAAAATTTAGACTAATATTCGTATTCAACTTGATTTATATTCGTATAAAAGTTAATACAAAAATAATGTTTTCACGAATTCAGCTAATGAATTACAATGCCACATTTTCAGTTTCAGAGGGCCAATACAGTCAAATTGAGACTCGACATAATGCCGGAAACCACATAATGTTCTTGATAATTCATTCAATGTCACTTTATAAATATCAATATTGCGTTTACAGACACTGTAACTGTGATGGATTAATGGTCAAGTGTCATGTAGGTCGAGTTGCACAGCAGTGCTGTCTGAGAGTGTGCTATTACCCTTGTCCTATCTGAACCAGAGTAAGAAGCGAAGTGCAACTAAAAGAGGACACCTGTTGTCAGTAATGGCCTAACTGCTCTAGATTAGTGATGTTATTTGGATGAATTTTCTGATTATACACCATACATTTATATAGTATTTTCCAATGGCGAAATGATATGTATAAACATCAATCAAAACACTATGACGTGGTGTTTTTATGATACAACACATAATACAACATAGACGTATGTTTTAGCTTTGGTGGAATTATACATGTACAAATACGAACTCAACTCACGCTAATCGCTTCGAAGATACGATATTTTATCGACATAAGAAATGAGATAGTGTTTTTGTCCTGTATGAATAGGACATAGAATGACTGTGAGGCTCTGCCTTATTGAATCAACATAAGACATTTCTTGTCAAATGCCATGGCATTCTCTTGGTGTGGAGTTTGTATATTCTCTTTTATTTACTCCTTGCATATATAATAATATATGCGTTCAAATTACTGAAGACATTACTTGATAATAGCAGAGCTTATAAATCATTTACTTTCATGCTAATGTAATGTAAAGCTTGCTCATTAATATATCTTTCAATATATCAATAACTTGCTCCTTAGTGGCGTTTGAGAGGTCCTTAAAACGTTTGTGTAACCAAATTTCTCCGCAATGAAGTAGAGTATAGAGAAAGTAGAGAATAGAGAAAACAATACAAATATGTGCAGTGACTTTATAAAATGTGAAACAATATACGGTGAGGATATTCTTTTCATGCTAAATTTGTTTACGTTAGATGATAGAAAATATCTATGTAGGTAAAGGAACGAGGTACCAATGTAAACTATAATGTGACTCTATGTTGTCAAAGCTTTCTATTCATGCATGTAGTGAGAATCTCTGACATTCTGCCCTTTCCCGGTTTAATACTATCACAGATCTCGTTATTGATGATTTATTTTACATGAGGTCGACATGATCTGGACATGAGACGCCATCCCCTCTTGCTCATCAATGAGTTTAGTATCTTCTATTGTTACCTTGGTGTAAATGAGGGAAGACGTTGCTCTCCTTTCCCTGTCGACATGAAGGAGAAATTATGAGTTTCAGACCGACAAACTATTTCCAAAATGTTCTACCCTAAAATATCCCAGAGCATATATATTATTCGTGATATGTATTTTTGTACACTCCTTACACAACAAGAAATATGTAGGAAATATTGTGTTTTCTTTCTTTGATGGTTTATTAAAACAAGACCGAAGCCATAGATAATACACTTAAATCAATGTAACTGAATACACAGTCGCACTATACATTGTACATGATTTTATCCGTGACAGGATCTATATCTTAGCAATTGTCCAATTTTCAGTTAACAAAGCAAATTGTCTTGAGATGCTTACATGGTAAGTGGGAAAGATAAGCAGGTGTCATAAAACCATTAGACACCGTCTACGTTAGGTCGGTTCCATCTAACTGTGGTGGGACAATCAACTGCAGGACAATGCGTTTCAATGTGGACAGAGATGATGGAACTGTACACATGGGTAATTGAGTCTCGAATTGGAAAGAGTTCGTGTTTGCATCGAAAAGCCACATGTCTAACTGTAATGGGACAATCTACTGCATTTCTTATTACTCTATTGTAGACTGTCAGTAAGCAACAAGACAAGAGACGTATAATGTAGACAGAGACGATGGAACAGTTGATTTTTACTTACAGCTGTTTACTTCTTTGATTCTTAATGTCTTAATGTCACATGTTGTGTAAATACACTCAATTCCATACATCACAGAATGATGCTTTGTTGTTATGTTAGTTCAAATACACTTGGGGTGCTGCAATCACATTTTCAACAATTGTATTTATCAAATAACGTTCGCATTTAAATCAAAACATTATAAAATGTAGAAATGTAATAAGTAAAAGATATGGCCGATTTCAATAACCTTCTTGGACTTTAATTTATTGACGTATCATTACTGTAGGCCGTCATAAACAAAGCAAAAAAAGCCCTTTTACACTTTCGTCTATATAAGGAGATTCAAACACTGATTTCTTAAAACGCATGTCTGTAGGAAATTTAAAGAGATATTGTTATAAAAATTCAAAGTTAGTTTAGTTGGCCTGCGGAGACATATGTTACTCTGTTTCAGCTGTATTAATCACTTGTATTTTGTATAGTGACGTTTCAGTTTCGGTTGAGTGTAACTTGCTATGATATCTTAGAAACATGTTATTCCGTTGATTCACAACAATAATAATAATAAAATGTCCAACCGATAATGTGGAACCGATAATGGTGAAAACAAGAATAGATCAGTTTATAGACATGCTACCAGTGGTTCACTCAGTGAATTGATATGAATCAAGTCTAAGGGATACTCCCCCGCCACAACGAAGTAGACAAGGGATGAAAATGACCTCCGACTGTCAATTTGTACAGACTTTCGTTTCAGGTTTTAACTAAAAAACTGTAAGCCCTAGCCCAGTGAAACATGATGTGGGGAAAACAGTTGTGTGTAGATTAGCATTTGGTGTTTTCAGCTCCTTTGGAATTTAAATTTCAGCCGTTTCCATGGCAACACAACTAACAATTTCAACTTCTTAGAGTTTTTATTGTTGGTCGTTTCCTTGGAAACATAACTTATCTTTAGTTTCCGGACCAGATTGAACATGGCATGTAGGAGAATCATCATATATCATGTTTAGATGTGCAAGATCATTTTATGTCATTTCCATGGAAACCAATTAACATGTCTTAGTTATGCAGCTATGGAACGGGTCACATACCCATGCACTCATATTGTTACTGAACGTCATTGATAGCGATACATAGCTATGCATAGGATTTCTTTGAGAGACATTTTAGAAGCTTATATGATGAACGAGAATAAGTTATATGAGTAGTCAACTTTTTATATGCTTTGCATGTGACGCTTCGATGCTGGTACTGTTATTAAATATATGAAATAATAGAAGATAAGAAATAAAGAACTCGACTATCCATAGAAGGTGTTCTCATTCATGCAAAAAACCACGTGATAGATAGATATGTTATTAGTATATATGCAAAGTCAAAACCACAAAAATGCAGTATCACACGATGTGTTAAAAGCATAACATAAGTAACATAAAGTTGCTGCACGGAAAGAGAGGGTAAAACGTTTCCCTGATGAATGCAGTGTCCCCACCCTTGAAAAGAATGTTATAACATTTAAGCATCATTTTCATCGCAATTGAATGAAATATTTAAATTGTATATTGAAGGTGACATAATCTTTCATAATATTAAAACGTCGCCTCATTTTAAATATGAGCTTCTCCTTTCAAAGAGCTATTTCCATGAAGTAGACACTGTGTCTACTTCAATTTCTCAATAAACATTTTGCTAATTCATAACCTTTATAACCTTTTTTGTAAATATATTAGGTCCAGACAATTCATTCCCTGATGGTACATAATAGAATAATCAGAGGTAACATAAATAGCTTCATCACACTTGGTCAAGTGCCGACCTGAGGCAGACAGTGTCTAATGGTTTTTAACTCCTCTTTCAGCTTCATTGTAACTATCACGAGACAACAGGCTTTGTTGAGTGAAGGCCAGCTAATTGGAATCAGAAAGGTTCGACACATTTTTTCCTCCAAACTATATCGTTATTGAATATCCCTGGGAATTAATGGGATATTAGATCCAGTACTCCGCTGCATATTTGTGATAAATTTTGGAAAGACAAAAACGATTTTATTTTCGTTAAATATGTGTGTCTATTTTCGAAGATTGCTACTATTGCTAACAATTATGATCGAACTTTATATCAGTGCTGGTAATGCAATTTCAAAATGCCATTATATAATGAGGTTTAAGCAAGATTGTTATGTATATAGTGTATCAATATTAACATTGAGCGTTCAAGACACGATGCAAATTATGATATTGTTTTATGGAATATAGACACTAGAGAACAGTTTGAAAAGAGTTAGGGGTAATTCAATATAACAATTAGAATAAAAGATACTAGCAGTATCATAAATGAATATGATAGTACTGCTATTATAAGTTATACTGGTATTACTACTACTACTACTACTACTACTACTACTACTACTACTACTACTTCTACTACTACTAAAACTGCTGCTGCAACATCAACTTCAGTTCATGTTTGTTGAAAGAGACGTGTCAAAACAATATCAGTTCGTCACATTACATTACGTTCATAGGTGTTACTTGAACATTATTTAATACAATATCTGTAAAGATGTTTAAAATATGTCGTTATTCATTCGATTGAATATTAAATTCTGATGGATCTTTTTTATCCATTGACAACATGACAATATTTCTTTCCCATAACCAACTCGTTTACATCAATGATAATCAAATGATGACAAGATATTTTTAATTTCATTGTAAATTCAACAATCAAGATATGACTACTTTCAGCAAATAATTAATTAACAATGACATTATGCAAAGACTAAGGTAGTTTGGAAAGAGGAATACTTCCTGGATAATTATAATAACCACTTTTATGTAAAAATACACGACGTTTAAGTATCAGATTATATACTGTACATGTTCTTATCCAGAAAATCTTCCTGTTCTTATGTATGCCACCTCTAAACGTCTTTCAAAGACTTGCGGTATTTTGGTTTGATATACTCGCACAGTCACTAGACATACGGTATTCCTCCCTCGTTTTATAAAGCCTCTCTTACTTCTCTTGTGTCTTATCTGAAAGATTTATTTAATACAGTCCTTGATAACGGTAAATTTCCATCAATATGGAATATTGGTATGATTGTTCCTCTTTTCAAGTCTGGTAGTGCATCTGATCCAGCCAACTATCGTGGCATATCCCTTTTGGATATTTCTGGTAAACTATTTGCTTATATTTTAGAAAGACGTTTACGCGCCTGGATTGATATAAATGAACTTCTTGACGAAGCTCAAGCTGGGTTCAGACCAGATTACAGTACATCTGATAATTTATTTGTATTACAAGCATTATGCACAAAATATTTATGCAGACCTAAAGGTAGATTTTATTGCGCTTTTATCGACTTCAAGAAAGCCTTCGATTTTGTTGACCGCAAAAAATTATTATTCATGTTACATACTAAGGGATGTCATGGTAAAATGTATAATATTTTAAGAAGCATGTATGAATCTGTTGCAGCCTGCGTCAGAACTAATTCAGGTAATACTGAAACCTTTAATTCCACAGCGGGTGTGAGGCAAGGCTGTGTCCTAAGCCCCTTACTATTCATCTTTTTTATAAATGAACTTGTAGATAACATGTATGCATCTTGTAATAATGGAATATTTGTTACCCCCAAAATCAAGGATCTACTCTTACTTTTGTTTGCAGATGATATAGTTACATTCTCATTTATGATAAACGGTTTGCAGCGTCAGCTGAATATTCTACAAACATTTTGTAACACATGGGGATTAGAGTTGAATATGGAAAAATCGAATATAGTTGTCTTTAGAAACGGAGGTATTGTGGCAAAAGCTGAAAAATGGTCATTTAATGGCAAAGCCATGAATGTTGTGTCATATTATAAATATTTGGGTCTTGTATTTTCCAGTCGATTGAATTGGTCTATGGCATGTAAAACACTTGCAGCACAAGCTAAAAAGGCAATGTTTTCAATATTTAAGCTCTTTAAAACGAACAAGTTTATTTCATTCAATTCTGCCTGCTTACTTTTTGACTCTAAGATAGCGCCAATTTTGTTATATGGTTCCGAAATTTGGGGAGCTAATTTTTTCCAAGTCATTGAAAATGTCCATGCAACATATTTTAAAAGATTCCTAACAGTAGGTAAATTTGCTTCCAACAAAGCCATACTTGGTGAAACAGGTCGTTATAACATGCATATAGAAAGTCAAATGAGAATAATAAAATTTTGGATTAAACTTATTAGGTTGCCTGATTATCGTCACGCCCATCAATGTTATCAGCTATTGAAATCATTAGATGATCGCGGAAAACATTCCTGGGCTGCAGATGTGAGATATATTTTATTTTCAAGTGGATTTTCTTATGTCTGGTTAAATCAAAATGTTGGTGATATGCAAATGTTTTTGTCTATGTTTAAACAACGAATTAAGGATATGTTTATACAAAATTGGTCCCAATCAGTGAATTCATCAAGTTATTTATGTCATTATTCGCATTGTAAAACGGTGTTTGGACCGGAAAAATATATTAGTTTTCTTAATGATAAGTCACTCTCACGAAATCTATGTAAATTTAGAATTTCACTACATTCTTTAAAAATACAACGTTTTAGAAAGGATAATAATACGATGGATGATCTATCATGTTCTTATTGTTCTTCTGGTCAAATAGAAGACGAATTTCACATATTGTTAGTCTGCGATGCTTTTTCTGCCTGCCGAAAGAAGTATTTAAATTGTGTATATGTCAATCCACAAACAATGTATAATCTACTTAATTCTAATAACATTGATGTCTTAAAATCCGTTGCCATTTTTATAAAACATGTGATGTCCATTTTAAAATCCCGAGTAAAACCAATAAACATGTCACGTGATCTCATGCTGTCATGATGAAACATCAACTGTACTTTGGGCCACTGTGCCTTAAATACTGAATAAACTTGTCTGTCTGTCTGTCTGTCTGTCTGTTGTTGTAAGCTGTGAACAAGAAAATATGAAAATGCTTTTGGTAAATTGTATTCTTGCAACACCAATTTCAGTTATTGTAGATCATTCAGTTCTTGACATTAACCTTTGTATCCTTAAATTTAAAAAAAACTGATTGGGAAAGTTATCAACAGCTCATTGTCTATGAGTTTAGCGAAACTTACAGTTAGAGGTTTGTGTTTTTTCAATGTTCTGAACCTCCACCCAAATTTCCTGAGTAATTACTTTCAAACAACTTGTTTATGAAATGCATCAGTATTGATGTGAAAGTAAAGTCAATTGCATATGGGAAGAAATTTCAGTATTTAGTATGTCCGGCCGGAAGAAAACGAGCAAATACAATCTTGCCATTATGAACACAGGAACTATTTCGATGCATTATTGTATGTATTGCATCACAAAACTATACTGTAAATGAGATTTTGAAATTGTAAATTGCAAATAAAGTTAAACAAATGAATGCACACACAAGCAGAACATACGTTGTTCATTATGAGTGAGACGAAATCAATTATGAAGCAGGCATGTTTCCTGATAACTGATGAACTGCTATTCACTTAAGGAAACTCTTTGAATTACCGGGTACATGAATCTTAATACTTTATTATCATTATCTTATAGAAACAGACCAATGTGAAAACTAGTTTATATTGTGTGAACATAATCCTAGAGAATGCTAAGGTGTAGCCATGTAAATACAAAACATTGTATGGGCGGTGATAATTCTGTGTTAATAAATGCGCATTTTGTGTGACAACGTAAACGATTGCTTAAAGTCAAAATACCATGCAAGTAACATAAACATTCGGCCTAGTTATGTTTTCGACTGCCAATGTTTTAAACAATTTAATAATTTCTTCAATTAATTATTATTAAAGCTAAAACCCAATTTTCACAAATGCTGTGAGTGTTGTTTTTATAGATAAGTCATTACCATGAACTTGGGTAAAATGTTTCAAAAATTTTGCAGACCATAAAAAATTATCTGTCCCATCGATAAATGGCTTAATATTGTATGGTATAATCAAGCTTCGATGCGTACGATTGGAATTTAATTACTTCGCCGAGATTTGACAGGGGTTGATTTTAACTACACTCCGATTTAGGTATTCCAATACACGTTTCATGGGTTAAGAGAATCAGCATTTGCATACGAATACATAAAGACAATTTGAAAAACTTCCATAGTTTCGCAGAAAGTGAGGGTCCGGCTAAATGAAAGAATTTGTTTACAAAATATTTGTTTCGCCTGAAAAACGTATGGATGCCGGGGTTTCCGTGTAAACAGTGTCCGTGTAAATGGGGTTCGACTCATCTGATACCATTCATTTTTTCATATGCCAACAAAGGCATCACGGTTGTATGCATGACAGCAAAAGAATAAGTTTTGTCCTTCTGTCAAGTCATCAACAGGCTGTTTTAGAAAACATGTAAACAAGAGACTGTACATTTGTAAATTGTTTCAAATCGCTTTCTTATGTTCATAATGTCCAAATCTACAATATACAACCTTGTACATGATTTTGTTTCTTGAATTGCATGATGCATTTATTGATAGTTTGAGAGACATTTTGAGAGGAACCTATAACCTTATCATGAAGCTGGAACATTACAGAAGTATGTTTTTAATATTGAAAAATGTAAGATAGAAACACACTTTTAAAAATAATAAGTGAATTTATAGAGCGCTAAAGTACTCCAGGCACTAAGTGGCTGAAGAAGCTGCCTTTGCATCATTTCATGGGGAAGCAAGCTACATTTTGGGTGCCCACGTAGTCTCTGGGGCACATTATGCGAAATATAAACGAAAATATCTTTGGGAAGGATATCAGATTCATCTTTCTTTTGATAGCATATTCTTGTCGACAGATTTAAACGTTTCACAATATCTTCACTGTCGTTTACAACCTGATAATTACATGGTACTTTTGTTAAAAAGCATATCGTATGTTCCTAAATAGAACAATTATCGCTCGATTCAGACTTCAGGATAAGTATTTTGTCTTTGATGAGAGGAAATAGATGCCAGATTTGCCATTTTATCGAAGTCCGTGCCTGTTATAAACATCAGATGTAAGCCGTTTCCATGTTTGTGTTGTAGAACCCTTCACTCTTTAAAACTTTACCTTTCTTTTTGTTATTGTAGATGGAGATTTAAATTACAAATTAATTACAGAGATTGTATTTTCGTTCTCTTTCTGGGCCTGATAAATTCTGGCGATCGTTTGTTCCAAGGTCACCCAGAGTACACAACTGACAGAGAATATCAGAAAACACAATCATGTTACATTCAAGTACTGGTACTGGTTTCACCAAATACATAATCGGTAATAATATTGATGTAGATATATTACAATTCAAATACATTCGACAATACCAGACTGCGTACAGGTAAGCCTTTACTTTATTATGCCTTATAGTTCCTGATAAATGTGTTGACTGGCTCAAATTGATTAAATTCTATAATAATTCATGAAAAGTAAATTATTATGATTGATCCTAGCTTAATTTCTTATTTGACATTAGTTTGATTGGGAACATTACGGTCGACATGTGGTAGCTTATACAGACAACTCTGTGACCATGTATTGTGTTAATAGAGGCACATCAAGAAACCCCGTACTAATGCACTTAATTAGAGAACTATTTTGGTTGTCTGTCAGACACGATTTCAAGTTGACTGCCAGACACATACCAGGGACAAAAAATGTAATTGCTGACAATCTCTCGAGACTACACCTTCCCAGGAACAGAGAATGGCTAAACAGTTTCACTAAATATTCTATTGTTAATCATATGACTGTTGAATCTCTGATCTATTTACAGGAACGATGGCAGCAGATTTGCAGCGTCTAGATGCAGAAGTCAAGCAGTATAAGCAATCAGCGTATGCTACTAACACCAAGAAAACCTACTCTTCTATGCTTAAGGCCTACTTGCGATTCTGCCTCTACTACGGCCTAGCGCCGGTACCTGCCTGGCCCCTAACGGTCCTACGTTACACAGCGTTCCTGGCACGATCACTCAACGCCAACAGTATTCCTAACTACTTAAACATCATTCGTCTCATTCACCTCGAAGCAGGACTCGCCAACCCTCTGTGTGATTGGACTCTAGCTAACGTCAAGAAAGGTATCCTGCGACTGAAAGGTAAACCACCATCACAGAAACTCCCCATCACACCAGAAATACTTCTTGCTATAAGGAATAAGTTGAATCTCTCAACCCCTTTCGACACAGCGTTTTGGGCAGCTTGTGTTGTAGCGTTTTTCACCTTTTTAAGGAAATCCACCCTGCTGTCAGACGGTAAGGTCAATCCAAATTCAGCTAAACACATATGCATTGATGACGTCACCTGGCAGAGTGACAAAGTACTCTTAACCATACGTCACAGCAAGACGATACAATTTCGTCAGCGAGTGTTGCAGATCCCTCTATGCTCGATGTCAGATTCTCCGCTTTGCCCTGTATCAGCTCTAACTGAACTACACAAACTGCAGTCTGGAATTCCAAAAGACCAACAGCTCTTCTCCTTTTGGAACAACGGCAGGATTCACACCCTGTTCCACTCGTCGTTCGTGACGTCACTGCGGGAGAAACTACGTCAGTGCGGCTACCCCCCTTCCCAGTACAGTGGTCACTCCTTCAGACGGGGTGGCTGCTCCTTTGCTCTAGCTATTGGAATGCCTAGCGTATTGATCAAATTTCATGGAGATTGGAAATCCAATGCATATGAGCGCTATATTGTATTAAAACCAGAGACACACTCAAAGTTTGCTCGTGCGTTGGTTGTGGCAGCAAGTTTAAAGTGATCGCCTACATGTTGGGGGTTTTTGGAGGTTTATTTTAAATGTAAATGTTTTATTTCGTCAATTAAAGATTGACAAATACCCCCCAACATTGTCGTGTCCAATGTGCATACGAATGAGGAAGAAGTTAAGGAGGAAAATGATATAATTATTTTCTGTTTAACTCGATCAATACGGAAAGTGACGGAATCTCCCGAGAGCCCGTGCACGTGCATCACCTGAGCGAGACCCGACTCACGACTGTACTGTCGTCAGTCTCTCACCGGCCGGCGAGGATAACGACCACCCACCCACCCGGGTTATAGACTTTTTAACTTTATGTTTTATATGATGTGATAACTAAATTATTTTAAAGAAATACTTTACATGATTGTACATGTTAGAGGTTTATTTTAAATGTAAATGTTTTATTTCGTCAATTAAAGATTGACAAATACCCCCCAACATTGTCGTGTCCAATGTGCATACGAATGAGGAAGAAGTTAATATTATGATTGATCCTAGCTTAATTTCTTATTTGACATTAGTTTGATTGGGAACATTACGAAAATATCGGCAAATCATCAAACAATTAATTGAGTTAATGCTCCCTGTCAACTCACACAGTTTAATTTCACAGAATTTACAAGCAGCAGGGAACAAACAATTAACTGCTTCGCTGAAATCGAATTTTTAAAACAAGTCTTGTCTTTGTGAATGCTTGCAAGAGTACAGTTAAACGACATTCATGTTAATTATAGTGAGGTTTAAATTTTCAATTCGAATGTAATGCGCATATAGATTATTTCCGGTTAATGAGTAAATGAGAAATTACATCCAAAAAATTAACAAGAATGATAAATATAGTATAGTGTGATAAATCTGTATAACTAGTGTTTGACTCGTTGGATTTACTAGTTAAATGACAAACGGCAATTAGGCACATGATCAGTTTACAGTTATAGTTATCACGTGACACGTAATGGTATTTCGAGGAAGCCTTCTGAAGTAAAAATATATTTACTTTAGCCAACCAAGGATGAACAGCAGTCCAATGCAGTTATGCTTGTAGCAGAAGTCCAACGTACTAACCGTTGAACTAGCGTATTCCCCACAGCTCCCAAGCATGCTCGCTGTTCACACAAGTTTGAATAACGCTTTTACGTCGTTCATTTTCAACTGCAAACACACAAACTGACTTTGCTGTCGAATGACACAAAAGCATAAAGGAAACTACTTTTGGTAAGATTTCTATATGAGCATGATCCAATGTAGATGGTTATGGAGTTGACCTAGATGTACGTGTAGCCTGCCTGTGTGTGTCTCCTCTCAGTGCGTGTAGTCCCTTCTTTACAAGATCATTCAGGGCTTGTATAGCATCATCTACATTATTGTGTATACAATCATAGAATTCATGGCTAAAAGCTTCGATATTGTCTTTAATAAGTTGGACAAACTCACCCTTTCTTGTTTCGTCCCATCGCTCTGACTCGATATCGTGAGTTTGTGTGCGTGCATGCTCGTGCGACCCGTTGTCACTTGATCTGCCATATGATGTGTTGATACTAACCGTGATAGGAAAATGATCAGATTCAGATCTACGTAGAATATCGAAGTTTTCAAAATATTGTTAGAGGCAGGTTGATACTATCTAACTGCTTTGCTCCCTCTGGGTCCACTACATTATCTTCAGAATTTCTAGTAATATCAAAAGTATCATTTGCATTTAATTACAAAATTACCATTACTTTCAATATTTTGTGCAAACATTTTAGTCAATATTGCATTGGATAATGTTATAGGATATACAATATATGGAATGTTATGAACATGTTTCTGTTTTTAACCGGCTGAAACCCAAGGGGGTTTATGTAGTGGCGCAGTCCGACTGTCCCGAAAACGGTACTTGTATTCTGAAACCAACCCCTCCCACATTTTTTTACCAATCTTTCTGAAACCTTACACATGCTTTGGATAAACATCAGTGATACGCATGTGCTTTGTGGGGACTAATCAGATTAATTATTTTCTTTTATGGCCCTTGACTTCCCTCCGATTTCCAAAGTCAAAGTTTCTTTTAGAAGATTTGCGCATTTTGGAGCTTGTGGTTTTGAAGAATAATCGAAATGTACAACGTGTTTCGACTAACGGATCGACAGATATTTGGTATGCCATAAGCTGACCGGGCCTGTCTCATAAAGTAATTAGTGTAGTAAAAGAAGACATTGGAAGTCCGTTTCAAATGTTGCTAACATGTTTATTCTTCCATGAAAGGATCTTTAAGTTGCCAATTTGCTAGATAGATTTCTCTTATTTCTCGAGTTGCATGTTAGGATGCAAAAAGGTGGAGGCGTCAGAAAACCATTAGACACAATCTACGTCTGTTGTTGTCTAACTGTGATGGGACTGAGATTGGGCTATACTAATATAGTTCTGCGAAAAGGGAAACCATGTATACAGCAAGCAAAATTCCAGGCTACTTTAACAGCGTATGAGTCGACCTACTACAACAACCTATACGATTTAATTGACAATGTATGTTAGGTATGTTCTTGTCTGGTAACTTTTAACAATATACAGAAATAGTTATTTTAACATGTATGTATTTAAAATGAGTTACTTAATGCAGATAAAGAGTATACGAATTCTGTATCAACATCTAACAAAATTATTCTTCGACTGCAAGTTCATATATTTTATTCATTAAATCTGTTTGATTTATATTGTTTTTTGTTTATTTATTTATACATTTACTTATCTATCAGCGTTACATATCATGTTTCTTCTGAATTCCAGAACTTATACATATATAATTATTTTTATAGTTGCATAATTATTTTTTTTTAAATACAGGCCAATGTTTGTGCGTATTTTCCGACTGACATATGGCATGCTGTTGAGCTGAACTTGATTTCTTTATTCTAATTAAGCTATTTGGATTTTAAAATATTTTATTCAATTAAGAAAGGAATTAGGAACCCATTATTCAAGTACGGAAACCTTCTGTTTTCTGAGTTTCCTTAAACCTATTTCAATTAATAAGCTTAATGTGTATCCTAGGAGAAACGTATGAAGCAGATAAGTAAGAACTGCCCAGAGTGCAATTGAGTTGTGTGACGTAAACCTTAATTATCCCAATACTAGATCCCATTGTCAGAATCGTTTCATTTTCATAACAGGGCCTCATAATTATGTAGAAAGGGCAAATCCCAAATTTTATACCAATACGACTCATAGTTTGGGAGATATTGTATGTTCCCATGTGGGAACATTGGGACAGTTATCGTAAAAATACATTAAATTGAATAATATTTGAAATGTGAACTTTAATTGGTCAAAATGTATGCAAACATAACAATTCACAACTAGAAATGCACATACGAGTCTCATTGATTATGCATAATGATACATGTTGTCGACATTTTATCCACATATTGTGTAAAATGTCCGAAACACAGGAAATGTACATTTAAGTACTAACGAACAGGAATGTTATAAGCTGCGTCAGGAGTAAATGGATGGTTTGGTGGGTTACCTCGAAATGTTTTGGGGTACTCCTCAGATTTAACTTCAAAAAGGGATAAATGTTCTAGATGAGTGAGTCCCATGCAGCTTGTCACCTTCGGTTGCCCATCGCATTTTGTATCTGGTGCCAGTTGTTTTTGTTAGTGAACAAGATTTTGGTACCTTCCATGATGTTGTGATGCTTTGTCTTCAGCGTGTGGTAAGATAGGGCGGGTATCTTGTGAGGTTTGTTCACAGACACTTGATGTTGTTGTGTTGATAGGCCATGGCGTTGTGTTCGCCTCTTCACAATTACATATATTTGTATAGATACATCCTCATGGGTTTGGGCTTGCAGTGTCGTGTACTCTGCCTCTTCCCTAAATCGACTACCTCAAACACATGATTGCCAAGATAATCAAGAACAAAGTCAACATTGATGTCATATTTTCTAGTGAAAGCAACCTATACTAAGATTAACTCTCATGCTTTAACGTTTCACTAAGGTTATCTTAGTGACTTACAAATCATCTTAGGGCTTTGTGAAAAGAGGCCTTGCACACAAATTGCTACCCTGATAACTATCACTAGCATTCTGAGGAAGTACAACATTTCATACAACATACATATACCTTATTTGGCAACATTAATAGCTTGCTGGATATTTGTGACAGTGCGACTGCGTAAACTGAATAATTGTGTGCATCATAATAAAGTTCAAACATGAATCAGTTTTCCCACCAAAGTATAGTTCAACCATGTATTTCATCCACATTTGAGTTAATCAATATGTTTCGTCTGAGGGTCAATGTGTATAATGTATATAATTTGCCTTCCATTTCTAAATGATTAAAAAGTATAAGTTTTACAATGTCTAAATTAGAGAAAACACCATATTTGCATCTTTATTATTCGTTCAAAGTTATCGACATGAGAAATGATCACTTTGTGCTAAGCATTTGACAGACATGGCTAAGTAATTTTTGTTAATATTCTAATCAAATATTTACTCGTTATGTTAATTATATTTGGAAATATACATGCAAACATCAGTCAAACTATTTTCAAATTATTAGATTGCAAAATGTGTGTCTTGTTTAATCATTGCCGGATTCACACAGAACCAGAATCAGAAACGACTTGTACAAAACCCTGTACAGAGTTCTTGGTATATATTTTCAAAATAACACATAACACTTGTATTAATCATGTGTCTATTTCGATATGCATTATATAGTATTTTCTTGTCCGTTTTCAGTATGGGAAAAAGTTGGCCGCACTCGGTATAACCCTCATCTAGAATAGAATAGTGTGAGAGAACGACTCCTTAGCAAACACACTGGACGCTATGACAACCAGTACATGTCATGTCAACTGTAAGTATTGTGCACTTTATATAAATACCAGTAACATAATGTTGCATTTAATCACTTCATTACAATGACAACATCTGCAAAAAGGGTCGGCACATAATATTGGCAGAAATTGCTGCATCGAAGTTCCAGAAACCAAAGTCATGTTGCCAGTGTAACCCACAAGGTGGAAAAAAGCAAAAGCCAGCAAGGAACCAAGAAGCAATCCCTACTAACCCATGTTTTTATTCTTTTATTCAAATTTACGCATTTTAAATAACGTTTGTGATCTTCCTCCCAATGTTCCTATGTGGGAACAATCAACTTTAACCATTCATTTATACTCTTTGTTTTACTATGTGAGTGAGGAAGTTATAACATATTATCAAATTGAGAAATATGATAAAATCCTTATCAGTAAACAATTATTAAAACATCTTTATTTTCATGAATTCTTGTACGACTCATACAGTTAATTCATTAATACATAATCTTTATTTGTAATCATTACACTATACTACAATACTTTCTATTGTATAAATATTGGAGACGGTGAGTAAGATACATAAATAGCTACTTAGCTAATAGTCTGAAGAATGTAACAATGACATTTAAATGTTAGATTGGAAATCTTATTCCCATTTAATTGATGACATTTAATAAATATTAAACAATAATAAAACAAATAATATGAACAGACGATCAGCTTATATTGTGTGTTTGTTGAAACTTCAAGGAATAGTTTTATAATAATAGAATAACATTAAAAAGCAATAATGTTTTAGGTAGAGTGTTGGTAAAGTATCCCGGAATTTGAACACAAGTATTGTAGTAAACATTCTTGTAAATATCACAATGCCTGACATTTTGTCCAGCAAAAGTGGATGCTCACAAATGAATGAAACCGAATACACTGACAGTCTTAGGCTTTTCTGCAATGTTTGATTAAAACAAAAAATGCAATTCAGTTGGAATGTTTCCTGATGTTCCTGTTACCACCGGTTCAGACAGGCATCACTGATGTGGTATACACAATATATCCTGTGGAACACTAAGTCATAACAAAGTAATCTTTCAACCGCCGTAAGACATTTGGGAGCTGTCACCTGTACATAGTTGAAATAAATCCAATTCAAATGTTTATTTATGATAGGTTGTAATAAACAAGACTCAACGGATGTTTTAGTTATGAATCGTCGTCTAGACATGAAATTAACTAAAGAAATGTAACATGAACCAAAAACGATAAACCATTATTATAAACGTCAAACTTACAAATTAATCTTACAATGTCAGTTTTCTCTTGTTTTTCATTCACTGTGAGCATTTTCTGTTAGTCTTATATGTAACATTTCAATAAGTCAAATTAAGACCCCTGTCCACATTTAAAACAGGCATTATCTTGATAACTAATTCAGTCTCAAATTATTAAAGAATAAATGTCTAGTTTGTGTCTGCAGCATCTGTAATTGTGATGGATTGATAGTGAAATTTCGTAACTTTTGCCTTGAAGAGCATTGCTGTCTGAGAGGTTTCATTATTAGTCTTGTATTATCTACACAGGGTAAAAATTGAGAGGCGAGATTGACTTTCTTGGTTGACAACGTGTGAGACTTGTTAACATCGGGCTCTTCAAACACTATCCAAAAAATTTAAAACGAAAAATAACTGAACTCCAGATGTACATGTAAGTTGATATACGCAACATGTTCAGACAACAAAATGTTTTAAAGCTTTATTACATGAACGTTACTGAGAAAAGAAGTCACTAGTACTGCATGTTTCAGCAGGTGTTCACAGTTGAAATGTCGACCATTCATTACTGCTTCTCTACTTCTATTCCAAGTTATTATTTACAACTGTAAAACCCTGTGAAGGGATTCTGACAAAAAGATATATTTCAATCTTGCTAATCAAAATGAAAAATTCTCAAGCAAAGAAGACATCAAGCTGTTTAAACTTCAAGGGATTAAAGACAATAATTTAGCAGAATTTACATTACAACAGTGAATGATAAGGGCGGAGCTACCCTCAGTGAACCCGACAAACTTGCCATCCACAGGAGCGATCAAAGAGACAAATCCATCGTTAAACTTGTGCTAATCGAATTATCCTCAAGACAACCACTCATTCCTTCTCTCTTATCACGTCACTGTGCTGCTGATCAACAGACTCAATGAGCACAGACCTATCGGCAGCACATGGTTATTCGATAGCAGAGTGTATGGCCAGAACAATCACGGAGCAAAGTTTCAGTTTGATGCTCACGACAACACGTTCTTAACCGTTGTGCATGCTCCTATTTAGTATGCGACATTTAATGTGATAATACACATTGTGTATTATAACTTACTTCTGCAATGTCTACTCAGTATAAGATGCGACAACTTACATGTATGTGCATACATGTGTAAACACAGATACGAGATGTTACAGTTCACGTGTTTACTATGACATTGTCTCTATGAACTCTATACCAACACTATGCGACATGTCACAGTTTATACTGCGTACGCAAAAGTGAACTCAGATATGAGATGTGACTGTTAATGTGAACTCTACACCCATTCTGTATGAGATGTATCAGTTAATGTGTATAAATATGTAAACTCTGTATATGATGCGACAGCTAATGTTTATACATCTGTAAACATAGAAAAGAGATGCCACAGTTTATGTGTTTACTACATTGTATGTCTATATGAACTCTATATCCACCTTATATGAGGTATAACACTTAATACGTGTATAGGCATTAGTGAAATATCATATGAGATGTAACAGTTAATGTGTTTACTTTGTCTATATGTATATGAATTCTATTGCAACTCAATTGCAAACACATGTGCAGGGAATGGAACGCATTAGCAATAAGATGGGTTATATTGCCAAAACTAAGCACTTCAATAACTGTTTGAAAATGCTGTTACATTTCAAACAATGACATAAACGTTCGACATGGAATTATCAATAATTCTATTTTACCGAACCATTGTCCACAAATTCACTCAATGGTTTGTAAAATTAGTTTGCCTCTGATACACTTGCCGTTTTACAGTTTTCAATTTGTCAACGATCTAGTTATTAATGATTTCTAAAATATAAAGCTTACAGGGCCAGGCTATCGCGGTGTAGAGACGCCAAATGGCTACCATTGCTTTTCTTGATCACTGTGTTGAGGTACTATGGAGTGTTTGCTTCCTGAAACCTTTTCAACTTATTGTAAAGATTGAGGAAATTGGTCTCCTTTCCATATCGATCGATGATTGAAAACGGTCTCACACATTTTATTAAGAATAGCAGGGTCTCGCGTATGTGATGCACAGATGAGATGATCTGCTGTTTAGTACATAAACACGCATTATTTGTAAATTTAATCATTTCTGCATTTCGATTTCGACTGAGAGTAAAATATGGAGTAACACATTATTGCGACCATTATGAAAGACTATAATTTTGTTCAGTATCAGAGGCGTATCTTCCCTGCTATATCCCAATCAATTTGTTATAAATGGATGAAGATATCGGTCTCCATTTCCTATCAATTCTAGAGGACAAACGATGTCCAACACCTGATATAGTCTTTGTTAGAGTGACGCCATGATTCTGATGATCTGGATAATCGAGGCATTTCAGATGCAGTTGAACTTTAATTATGTTTGCCTAAGAAATTATTTTGGAATATCACATTATTTATGTATAGCAGAAGAGACCATTAAGTATTTTAGAGGAACCGTCTTAGCCATCACGAACTATAATCATTCTCTTACTCAGGCCAAAATGTCTATCATCCAAGAAAACTCAATTACACTTAAACCAACGTCAGGTATTGCAGCGCAACTAAAGGACGATGACTAGTTGGCCTCTTTGGTTTTAATAAACAGAGGCTTTTTTAAAAAGTATTAATAGAATCACATGCATCAGTGTCAGACTTGTAGATGATTCAGGGTATAGTAAAAGATTTATCAGAACGAATAACCAAGAGATAATCAAGGATAAATATTGTATACTATTTATTATCTTTCTTTATTAATTTGTGTCTTGACAGTGTTAGATAAAAATTGTTCAGCGTATGTCATGTCATTTATGTTAATAAATACAGGTTACATATCAGAATGTTTTATAATCATTTTGCCATTGTGTAATATGTTTAATTATGACATTTACAATTTTTTATGTAGAAAAGTTTTTTAATAGGTCAAATTTCCATGTTGGAACAATTATCAATTGTCAACATGTATCAACTGACATGTATTTTCCAATGTGTGAGTATACCTTGTACTGTTTTGTAAAATCACAACTTTCTTCAGGTCTTTGAAGATCATTAGAAGTGGCATACATGAGAACAGGAAGATTTTCTTGATAACATGTTCTCTACAAAAACACGACGTTTCAGAGTATATGCTCACTCCTTCATCAGGTGGAATGTAAGGAATTAACAAATGTGATGCATTTATATAGCAAACAAAACAATCGCCCTCCAAGTTGTATTGAAGATGTAAGCAAATATAAATTGATAAAACGAAGGAGGCCAATTGGCTTTAGTAAAATTGTAATTGAAATTGTAATCAAACCATGATTATAGTCGGTTCAGGTCACTGTTTATTCACAAACCAAGTACTTACTCCCCTCATGTTTGTATTGCAAATCCTCATTGTAAACCATTCTCATGCAGGTAAATCTCCCTGATTGAGTTTCCTCACCATTGCTTTGTGTTCTGTATCACATTTGTTATTCCTCACGATCTACACTTAAGAAGTTGTTATCCATGAAAATCGTCCTGTTTCAATACTTTGTTGTTCTTCAAATAAACTTATTATATCTTCAGTGCTTACGTCGATTGCACACCATAAATAACCGATTCTAATTACAGAATTTCGTTACTAATGGACTAGTTAATTGTTTGACTACACATGTCAGGGTGAATCACACACACTAAGAGTAATCCACATCAAAGATCATAACCTGTATCATCAAAGAAGTGATGCAAATAGAAACCATCTTTCACTTAACTCACATAAAGAAAATAAGAGCAGCAAATATGCATGCCTATATAATTACATTTAAGTAGGTGATTTAAGATCTAAACTAAAAAGCCGAATTTATTACATATCAGTGGCAAAATTCTTAAGTTAGTTCCAAGTTTTCTATGGTTCGTTCCTTCTGTTTGTGTACGACCGTCAGAACAATAAGTGATGTTGTTTCATACTTGTATCTTTTTTTACATACTTAAAGAATATTAATTAAATATGAGTACATCAAGATTTGTACATTTGTAAAGAAATAGTTTGTATCATAAAATACATGTAAAACCTCTGAAACAAGGATATCAGGTTTCTTTTCATCAATTAAATCTGTGTTTGAAGTTGCGAGCAACACTGACTGGAGCTTTATAAAGTGGGGGAAACAGTCAAACGTTAAAAGTACATAATATGCATGCATGTTTTATACATAAAGTGTACATCTGTTTACATGCACATAAAATACAAATTTTATTGGTTTTGAATTAGAATTCAGTGAATGTTTTTAGTTAATAAATCTATCCTTTAAATAAAGACGATAAAAATGCCTTCTTCTACAGAAAGAGTAGAAAAGTTGATTATAAACACCTCTTGTTTCTGGAATAGCCATTGGTGACATTCATCATCGAGTTGGTCTCATGATTATTTTGCAAAATCAGTTGGGCTAGAGATACTATCGACCTACCTTCGACCTTTGATATAATGATATGAGGCATTCTAATTTGAACTGTTCCGACGATGTCATCATCAATACCCAAATAACGTTACCCTTGACCTTTTACGTCTTCTGCAATTTACATAGGATTACAACAGAACCTAAATCCGTTAGTAAACACGAGAGTTGTTCCAAAGGTCAAACTGCATGTGATCAGACAATCATCTGAAATAATCAATGTGCTATACGTGACATTCAAAAGGGCAGAAAAAGAAAGCTGATGTGAAACTTAACTAAAAAAAGAAATGCATCTTTGGAAAATTAGATGTACTGTATATCCTAAAGAATGTGTATTGAACTAAAGAAAAAACACTAAAAGATTGTAATTACAATCCACACGTTAAAGATCAAAGTACTCTTTTCAACAGTATATGGACATCATGATCACACAACTCGAGCATTCCTTTGTGAAATGAACGTTCTTGTCTATCTTCTATCTGTCGGTCGATATGCGCCCTTAAACCCATTTGCTGAACCAATATCTGACACAATGTAATATGTTTGTATGATCAAACTTGTTCGGAAGATCGATGTACAGTTGGAATATGCCGACAGAAAGGCAATGCTTTAATATGGTATTGCATTCAAAAGACACCCTGACTACTATTTTTATTCACTGATATGTTCTGGAATAAAACAGGAAATTAGGAACAAGTTCTTCAACTTCTGCAACCTTCTAATTGCTTGCTATCGTAATAATAATAATAATAAAACTTTATTACCTCGAAAGGAATTCATTTTGTATCATGACAGAGCTCGTGTACATGAATGGCAATTAACAGTCACAGATTACATGTAATACAAAACACAATCACAATTGGTTAACTTAAGGATCATTTAACAAACGAATGCTGAAGGGAATACATGTATTCAGACCTCTATTGGTTTTGTATCGAGGTAATAAGTATCTCCTTCCAGAAGGAAGTTGAACATATTCACTGTGCAACACATGATCTGGATCCGACAAAATTTTCAGAGATAATTTCAAAACTCGTTTTTCATAAAGATAGGACAGATTTGTAAAATTAACTCCAGCTATTTTACAAGCGATGTGGACAACTTTTTCTAAGCGAGATTTGTTAACAAGAGACAGAGAACCATACCAACATTGGAAGGAAAATGTTAAAATGCTTTCAACAAAACAGTGATAAAATAGTGATAATACTCGTTCATTTACATTATAAGATCGCAATTTGCGCAGGAAATGTAATCTTTGTTGACATTTTTTTAAAACAGCATCAGTATTAGCATTCCAGTTCAATTTATTATCTATAATTGTGCGAAGATACTTATAGTCATTTATAATCTCCACATTGTCACCATTTATACAAACAGGCCTTGTAGTACTGTGGTTGTTCCTGAAATTGATAATAACTTCTTTCGTTTTTCTGACATTCAACGTCAATTAATCCTGATGGTACGTGAGTTCTGCCGAAGAACAAGATTCGGGCTACATGTATTCCCATTCCATTTTCTTGATCAAACAAAACCAGACCAGTGAAACACCTGGCTCTGTTATGTTCATTTACAAGTTCATTAGTATGATAATTAGTCAAAGATGCAGATAACAAACCAGATATAAGAAATGTTTAAGAAAATCATAAACATCGTCTGTCGGCTGCAGTAGAGAACTTATATCCTAACGAAGGAGATATGTGATGATACCAGACACAGTAACATGCATCAAAACAGTTAAAGATAATGCAATCCTTCATTTGAGGTATCAAGGTCAAATCAAAGTCAGTAACATATGTTTGCTTTCATCTTCTAATGTTAAATTCTTTGGACACAAACAGAGGACGCAAAGTACAATATTGAAGTAAAGAAACCCTTCATCGACAGAAGAACGAATAAATATATTAACACATTTCGAACTGATATAATGCTATAGGGAATGGTAAACTGATGTTTCCAACCAGACAATGAGTGATAATACATAATACATGTACACATAATGGTTAACTATAGCGAGTTACAGACTTCAACATAAATATTGCAAATATTGTCTTAAATACGCTGCGAATGTCTGAAATATTGTCCTAACGTTTTCTTATGTACACCGGGGCTATCATCACATTTTGTATTTGGATATCCATCTAGTATAGCCTATTGATAAGAAATATCTGACATTAATTTTCCATAATCAGAGTTTATATTCGTTTATATTACAAATTAAGAAATTATTTACAGAATATAATTTTTTTTTATTTTAGTTTTTCATTCGTACTTGAAGATGTTTGAAAGTCAGTCGACATATAAGTGTAAAATGGCAGTGAAAACTCCAATGATTGACTACTGGCATTCAACAGAGACTTTATAGGCGATAACCTCAGGGTGATGCATTGTCGTCTTCAAACTAACATGCATGTTTGACGTAAATCAAAAGAGAATTAGGGGCAGTTCAACGGTAGTTTAGTAATGTAATACGTAACTGTCAGCAATAATAGAATGAGATCTTATCACCATATGTTTCATATATCAGCAAAAAGGAGTTGAATAATAATAGAATGCACCTTTGGAAAATCTCATAATAGCATGTTTGACTGTAATTGTTATCGGCGGCGACAGACATGAACATCTTAATTATATTCATATCATACACATGTTTTTTTTCTAAGCAATAGTTATATATCGAGTTGTGAAAAATACAACAAAATGCATTGAGTTTAGGTATTTGGCCAACATCAGGATGTAGCATTGTATTCTTCTCAACAACATGTTTTACTGCTTTTAGTACGATTTCTACAGTAAATCACGAAAGAGAGCTGTCAGCATTTCAAAGATGCTTCAGTTTATGCAATACGTTACTGTCAGCGAACGTTGTAATTGATCTAGCCAAGATATGCATCATGAATCAGGGACGAAAACAATGGCATGAATTCTGTTGTGGAAGGGTGCTTAATTGGAAGCACTATTCTTTAATTTGTCACTGTATGGTTATTTTCTGTAGGAAATTATCTCCAATAAATTTATCATTTAGACCTATCGAATATCAATCTCAATCACTATGTTTTCACGAATAGGGTCATACAGCCCAAAATACGGAAGTACCTTTTTGATTAAACATATATTCAGAATAATATATTATATACTGACAACATTTCAAGAAATATTGTTGATATGCATTCAACGCTTTACAATTTGTGTTACAGACGTTGATACTATTTTCAATATAACAAACACAATACATTTGATGAAGATTTTATGTTATTTTTGTGTTTTCTAAGAAAGGAGTTAAAACTTTACATGTCCCGAGTTTAAAAGTTTGTTTATTAACGTTGCACATTTGTTATGTGGCACTATTCAAATACTGATATTCGTGGAGTTACATGTTTTCAGACAATCCTAACAATCTTGAGACATGACGGCAAATTAATTTGTGTTCTCGTTTTTACATCATTACTACAAAACATTACATTGAAATGAGGATTCTAAACATGAGAAGGTAAACGTAAGTTCAGAAATGACTAAACACCGAGCTGCACCTGAAACAACAACCAACATACTTGCACACTCTAATTTACCATCAGTTCGCGAGTTAGATATAAAGATTTATCCTGTGTCCTAGTTAAATATCATACGAGAACTAAGTTCAAGTAGTCTACTCGGAGACTTGATAAATTTCAAACCTGTGGACATCCTTGATTGGACTGGTCAAAATAGTGGCGATATAAGTTGACTATTGATGTCAGGTTCTGTGGTCTTTGGCAGCCAGAGTACTTCAGCGTATATTAATATGTGTAAAAAATAGCGTACCCCTTGCATAAGTTGCAAAAATTAAAAATCAATTTCAATGACATTTGAAGGTACTGTAAACTACCATAGCGTTCACTGCCTGTGTTAACAGAGCAATGGGAACAAGTTAGGCCACCCACGATGGTATGTTGTTACTAAAGGAGGCACGTGGACCAAGTTTATCGTTATTATACAATGGGACCAATCGGTAGCCGACATTACTGTGTCATATTCACGTACCTAGTATAGAAGTGAAAGCAATGTGATGGATAACCTTAAAAAGCTGCTTGGCTTAAATTGGAAGCTGGATTGCATACGCAAATTGAGTTGAACGATGTTAGTCCTCACACCAGGCTAGGGTAATACATATACATATATTGTGTGTGTGATTTGAGCATGCCCCTTCGTGGTATGGAATTCAACGCAGTATGAGTATCATCATCATTATAATAATTATACGCTAACATACACAGGTGTCTGCATGAATAAGATCAAAATATATGAAAACCAAGTGAAAAAAGATTTTGAACATGACACTCATACCTACCACATACCAATTGGACCCAATTGTTCATGCGGCCCTTTTGTTTTTTGGATCGATGAGCTGGCACAGTTGACGAACGTTGGTTTCTAGAATACTTAAACATTGAGTGCAGTTAATCAATCATGGTGAGAGTCTTAAAGAAACTGGAACGGAAATATATCAGCTTCAAACTACCAGTGGCAATGGAATAAAACATACATAATAGTTCGTCCTTGAAATTAGGCAAGACAGGAGAATCACTTTGAAATGAAAGTACACCAGTCCTACACCGTACGTTAACTGGCTGCATCTACATGTATACTTGTTTCCATTAAAATTTAGTTGTTATTGATCATACCAATTATTAATATCTTAAAGTAAAACTTGCAGTTTCAGTTTTACTTATCATCTTTTTCATGTAAATCGAATTGAATATCATCCCTTACCTTTGACAACATCATTGTCAGTCGGTTTAAGCAACAGTATTCAACATATCATAAAACCCGTCATGTAGAATGTAAATATAACCGAAAATCATTATAAGAATAATCAACTAGTTGCGAGGAATTACAGATTATCTGTCCTGAGTTAATTATTGTGATAATTAATGTAGTGTTTGAATGAGAACATGTGTTGTAATGTGTGTGTTGTGATTGTGTGTGTGTGGGGGGGGGGGGGGGGGGGGGGGGGGGGGGGGTTGGAAGGGGTGGGGGAGTGGGGGGGGGGGGGGGGGGGGGTTGGCTTGGGGGGTGTATTTATTGTGTGAATTTGTTATATTTTAAAGAAAATCGTGTCTCGTAAGCCTGAGGGCTGGGTGCTGTTTTTATAACTATGTTTTATATGTCAATATTATTTATGTACGGCATGTGACACGTAAATAAAATATTCTTCTTCTCTTCTCTTCTTCTGTGATAAACTCCGAGCTTTAGCGAGGAGTTTGGCATAATAATTAACGAGGGACAGATAATTCGTATTTCCGAGCACCGAGTTGGCTATTCTTTTTCTTACCCAAGATCATTGTTAATGAGTAAAACTCGAAAAACAAGACGCCTATTCACGATCTTTGATTAGACTGTAAAATACAAATTGTAGTCATACGCCATTCATAAACTCTTTCACACTTTCAAGATGCGCATATCTAACTAGTTTGCAACTTGCGATTTTTTTTCAGAAAGATTATTAAGTAACTGTTGAATTTCATTTTCAAATTGGTTTACTAACATAGTAAACAAGTCGTTTATATTGTGAGGTGAGGTGAGGTGAGTTGGTGTTTAACGCCGCTTTCAAGAGTATTTCACTTATATCACGGCTGCTAGTATTATGGCAGGGAGAAAGCCCGCAACGCCATGTGGCTATGCATTGCGGTGAAACCAGGTATATATTGTAAACAATGTCGCAGAATGAGAGAAATTTAGTGAAAACGTGAAGTATGAGTGCAAGATAGGAGTGTAATTACGTCACCAAATGGCGTCATGGTTAATGACGTAACAAAGCCATGACGTCACGGCAGTGCAGCCGGCGACTTTTGCATGCTGCTTGGCCTTGCAAGCTTAGTACTGTTAATACGGATTCGGAAACATAGTTTGAACAATATTTTATATTTCATATGTTTTTTTGACGTGTGACTTCAAACAGGTATACTCCTAATTGTTCAATTATGTGATTTAACTTAAACGGGAGAGCTAAGCAATTCATGAATGAGCGCAAAGTAGTTCCGTCAACCAATTAAAATGCGTGTTATATTTAGAAAAACTGTAATTCCCATGACCATTATGAAAGCTTTAATACCCGACATATCTTTGCCCGCTTGGGTAAGAATTTTATATACATCTCCCGCAGGTAATAGCAGAACTCTTGGGATAATTTTGGAAAGTACATATCTTTGCCAGATAGATATGTACATCTATGATTAGCAGCTTAGGTCGGTTTTTTTTCTTATGTGTTGTTTTTATTTTCAAGTTGTTCGACATCCTCTCCTCGCTTACATATACGTTATTCAATTCTCCCATTTCCCAATAACCTCAGCTACTATTGGGTCATATTTCTTGCTTCTCGCAAAAAACCGAACCGACAAAAATCGTAACTTTCTCCCTGCCTTATATCCAAATAAATCACATTATACATTGATATACATCGATCGATGTCTTAGCCATCGTTTGAAAAGGTTTCTTTTTCTAATTTACATGTGTAGTTCAAACATGTCTTATAAGGATTATAAAAATAAACTATTTGAACACCAACTGAAATAGAATACTTGCATCGATGAGCACACATTAAAAGAGGAATTTGTATTCGGAAATAGCATTCTAACTTGCCATTTGCAAATGAACACCTTTAAAACGGCGTCACCGATTGCACAACTAACGTCAGTTGGAACCAATCAAGATTCTCTATTTTTAGCCAAGGAAGCGCTATACTTGCTGCAGAGGTTATTTGGGGAAATTACTAAAGTAACTCTGTGTGGGGAGAAAATGGCTGTTACCTTGTCAATGACAAACCCACAGTGACATTGATTGCGTGACATCTTCGATGGAAACATTTTTACAGAATAGATAATGATAGATAAAAGTATGATGAATAAGGATCACGAAATATATATAAGGTGTTCCAGATATATAATATAATAATATAATATAAAGAGGCCTACTGATGTTTTTAGACGTAGATTGAAAGTGAGCTCTACAATATTTTTTTGTGAACTGTGCATGTCGAATTTTAACATTTATATGAATGAATCTTTTGTAAACATGCTTTTCTATACGAATTTTTGGTGATTACAAATGAAATGACATAAGCAAATAGCAACACATGCTATTTTTCTCTTTTTTAAAATATTGAGAACATGACAAATATTGAATCTTTAATTATATGGATGCTAAAGGATCTATAAAAACTCTCTGTTACTGTCCTTGACATTCAAGCATAAGTTATCACCCACTAAAGTTCCCAACAGATAGATGAAAGGAAACCAAACATCAATAAATAAAAAAAATGAGTAATGCAATAAGTCTCATATAAACAAACGTATTTTGTTCAATCCACAAGCTCTGTCTATGTTTGTTCTTTACTGAAACAGAAACTGAAACAAACAAGATCATGTTAATCCTGCAAAATTTATTGGTCTTTGTACATCATTACGATGCATGTATATGATGGGGAAACGCATACACAGAAAACATACACAGCGAACATTTCTGCAATTCAGAAATATATATTAAACTGGTTTAACGTTAACCTTTAAATTTTACTTAAAAAGTCTAGGCTAAATGCTTTGAGTTTAAATGTGTCCAGTCCGTATATGTAAAGCATTGTGTAAAGGATCTGTACAGATCCATACAGCTGTTTCTCCACAGAAACTGCTTCTTTCATTATCACACTATGTATTATAAAATGAGTCCAAAGGGAAATATAAAAAGAAACCAAATGTTAACGGTGTGTAAACCGCAGGTTATAAACACATTCTGTCAACATCTACGGATGATAAAATCATTGATAAAAGAGAGCCTCGGCACTTTCAACACCTAAAGTGATCCCCATCTTCAGAAGACATGACACCAAACAAATGTTTCGGTTTGAAATGGACTTTTATGACAACATAATGTGATCACCTGGTTTTTAGGGCAAGTTAGTATGCCAATATACAGACGTAAGAATAGGAGACGACACGTTAAGATCATGGATTTAAAGAGGATACAAGACATGAGTTTATACACACATATAAGTATATGACTGTTTTCATATATCATCAGTCTGAGACCCCAATATCAGCCCGAGAGCTTTAGCTTTAGCTCTCATGATGCCAATACCATTGCATGGTGATTAATGAATTACATATAAATTTACTACAAGTTTAAATGAAAGAGTAAACAAACACTCTCCCTTCACATGACTTACTTTGAACGTAGACCACTGAATATATACTTAATTATTTACAGGAACATTAAATTATATTCCTATATATCAGCATTTCTCTATGTAACCATTGCTATAACGTGTTTTACAAATGTGATAAACATGCAGTGAGTGTATATAACGACTCTCTGTCTAAAAGTTCGTATCAGTCTATTTGAACATAAACATTTCATATAAGATTAACTTGCTACACATTTCCATTTACCGCACCAGGCTCCTCGGTCGGACACATTTGCATTGGCATATGCATGTGTGTCTCAGACTGGTTTTAAAGAAAAAATGGCATTTCCTTAGCGCTCAAAAGATTGCTTGAGTGAACGAGCAATGCTCCTAACTTCTATTGAAGAATGCTGATTTGGAGCTTTTACTAGAAAGCATTCGTTTGAAAACCATTAAACGTATATCCCCTTTGACGCCATTTTGAATAGCTTATCAGTGAAATGGCTCAATAAAGAAAACTACCCACTGCAAGCTTCAGACGAAAGTGACAGGTAGATAGATCTATGTAATACTGACAGGAAAAAAAGAATGGGAAAGCATTTTCTTTGAGAATGGTATAATTGTCTTAACAGTTTCGATGAGAGTTGTTGTACACCCTGTCGCCATAACGCGCTATGTTCATTAAGATGAACTCATCAAATTTTGCAATTCATGTTTTTTTTCTCAACTATTTGTCGAGTAATATTTAATTAAAGTTAGTATTTATATTTGCTGAACATAGAAACGACATGTACAGTACCTCAGATAAGGACCCAGAAATGACAGGCTATATAGGACTGGTATAGTGTGACCAGGTCACTCTCTACGATATGTTGCAGGACATTTCACAAGTCAAGCAATGTGTTATCTCGCCTATGGATGTTGTGATAATAAGCGACCTGCAAAACCACACCTAGACAATGTTCATACGGCTAGACTAAACTTTCATTTAGTGACATCTTAATACACTCAACTGCACCAGAAACGTCACTATACAAAATAAAAGATAATTCAATCCACGAGTAGTAAACATGACTGAAACATGAATACATCATGTAATCAGATGTCAACTCAACTTAATTTGAAATTTCAAAAGATTATCTGTTCAGATTTCTGAGAAACACACGTCTTGTTATTTCTAAAAATCGTAGTTTTCGAATCTTCTAAACAAGAAGAGATAGGAGGGTCAATAGGGGCTTTTTTGGCTTGTTTTATGACGTCCTACAATAAAGACAAATTTAAGTCCAAGAAGGTTATGTATGTCGACGGGATGTTTCATAATAATAATGTTTTATATTTCTATAGTTTATGAATTTTTAAGTCAAATGACAAATATTCTGCCAAAAACAACATTTAATAAAGGCGATTTCGACACCTCAAATGTACTTGAACAGACAAAAATAAAAACATCATACATTAACTTCTGAAATTGCAGGTACCTCTTTACAAATCATAGCCCTATACAAAGCGTTCAAAATCAACTTCCAGCTTATTTTTTTTGTTTGGTACATGAAAATGAGTCAACTTGTTTAGATATAGCTTCTTATATTATTATTGATGTACTTTTTGGAAACCATTGCATAAACATGCACATTGTTGTTATTTTTTCACATGTGTAAACAAAAACTGAGACAAATAATTGTTACTACAGACCATCTCTATGGCTTTCATGAACAAGTAATGATCTACTAAAACGTACTACCCTAAACAAGATCAAAGAAACCATAATATTACTTTGGAAAATATACGGCAATAATTCCTACCAATAAATATATACTATATTTTTAACTGTTTTCATCCGTAGCGAGTCTATTGCTTATTCAGTTGTTATGGCAACAAACTTGCGCATATATATAAACAAGGATAATTTTCTTAACTCCTTAGCTTTTCCATTACCTACTGGAACACAACATTAAGAAACATATTCAACAATTCAACTCTTAACAGATTGACAGGTCTCTCAATACTATTTATGAGAACATATTATTTTGCAAACATAACAAGTATGATTGTAACTATGGAAAAATAAAAGCGTCAAAACATAAGTAAGAAAACATGTTTGTTATTCGAAACAATTTACGTATTGCGTGTCTTAGAATTGCTCTACAAGGTATCATCTGATACAACCATGACATATATAAACAACCATCATTGTCAAGAAATGGCATATTATAAACAATGTGCCATTTACCTTCCATTGATACGGTCTAATTGCAAACTCTATCTTTAAATGATAACTACAATTTCGATAATAAAATATGATGTGGTTGCCGGTTTTCACCTATAACAATAAAAAAAATACTTTGATTAACTACTTCTTTGTTTGAACTGAAAGCGAAACAAGCATCAATGTAGAGATTCTATCCCTAACAGTTTGACAGTCCCGGTGTGAAGGTTTTGACTATTTCAACACGTGTTTTGTTTCCTTCATTTTGAATACATCACGCCATGCATCAGATATATTAAAGTGAGAACATGTATCATGCATATAATGCGAAATGTTTCTAAAGACTTATGATTATATGAAATCTTGTTTCTTATGTATACTTTTTTAAAATATCACATATCTGAAAACTCACAATTTCTATTGATCATGCCTGGTTTCGATCTCTGGAGACTTCTCTTGCCAAATCAACACTCTAAACAACTGAGCTACGAAGGACAAGATATCACAGCTGATTGTATGTAGATCGTGACTGTGCACTCCCGCATGACAACTGACCCCACTAGTAAATACCATTGATTCCGTGAGGATTTTAAAATAATAAATTATATCTTATATATAGCCTTTTTCGGTTCATAAGTTAGATCCAAACTTCTGATTGTTAACATCTTGTATTAAACCTCATGGTGGTCACTTGATGTCTTGTCCTTTCTTGAGAATCGTCTTCGTCCCAGTTTATGGTTACAATACTGTCTCCCTGTTCACTAATCGATATAAGCCAGTTCGATACATTTGAATTGAAAAACAGGTTTGACCATTTCTACATCAGTTCCCTTCGAAAGATATAAACCCTTAGGATATTGATTTATCTTGATCTGGTTTAAGGTATGCCATTAAAAATAGCAAGCCGTAATCTACAATATCTTATTTTAGCTTCTACTTTTCACTAAAGGCATCCGTTTAATGAACGATCAGATTACTTGGATTTCAATTGAGTCATTTGACAAAATTGCAATCGCTTAAAAGACGAACTTCCTTTCACGAAATTAGAATAGATTTCCATTGAATTGCCTCACTAAAGAATACGACTGAGGACAAGTTTCAGATGACAGTGACAGCAGATCTATGGTATATTGCCCAGGCTAGGTGTGAAGTGACAGCTGATCTCGATTATTTCATCGCTGCTGATGTGTAAGTGACAATCGGACATAGGTTGAAGGAGCAAATTGGACTTGATTTAATATTGCTTTTTCTCAATAACAGACAATAGGCTTTGTCGGATAATGGTACACATGGGAATGACAGTCAGTCCATAATAATACTTTAGAAACAAATTGTTTATGAATGCATCATATCGTAGTATTTTGATAATATATGAGTTCTCATATTCAGGTTTAAATTTCATTTAGCAAGTTCCTTCATATCATATTTTCAAGTGTACATGCAGGTGTGAAAAATGAATTCAAAATTACCCTGAAATTAAAGAAATAATAAAAAAAACTCTTTATTGTCGGCAAATGAGTGCACATTGGGAATCCATTTTGTATATCTTGCACCTGTTGAAGTCAAAGTTGTTCTGTCCCGATAATGCCGAGTGTCGAGCAATGTTACAAGAAGTGACCAGGTATGGATGATGCAGGGTGATGAGCAGACATACTACCAACTGAGCTAATGATAATATCACGATATCATACAATTACCTATATAAATAACATGAGCTCTTTATTGTCGACAATACTGTGCACATTGGGAATCCATTTTGCAGCTATTGAAGTTAAAGCGTTGTTCTGTCCTTATAACACTGGGTGTCAAGCACGGATGCAAGGAGTCGCATATTTTAATGTGACTGGGTATCGAAATCCAGTCTTCAGGGTGATGATCAGACACACTACCAACTGAGCTATATTCGAAGATACTTTTGTTTGCGTGAAGCATCAGTGAAAGTCATTTCAATGTAAGCCAATTGATTTGGAGTACTTGGAGTGGTGCTTAAAGGACGATTACACGTAAATATCCATTGAAAAATTCTGCTCTGATTCTTATCATTGAATTGACTAACCGAAGAATACGACCAACGACAACCTTCAGACGAAAGTGACACATAGGTCTATGGTATATTACCGAAGCTAAGTGTATGTTGACAGCTGATCTATAGACGTTTATCACCAACGATGTATAAGTGACAATCGGACACGTGGTTGAAATAATCGAATCGGACTGGATTTTAAATTGATTTTTTTCTCAAATTAAGCAAATACGCCTTAGGACCGAGATTGGTATAAATGACACGAAGAAGTCCTTATTCTAGTGACGAGAACATTGAATATAAATGAGTGAAGTTCTAAAGTTTCTAAAGTTTCTAAAGCACGTTTTTCACTCGATACTTCGTTATTAGTTCTTAGTTCTCATAGATTTGTTTTGGCAAATGCATTTTACAGTAACTTGTGTAGTATTTCACATCATTCAATCATCCTACCCTAAACTATGCAACATCTTTTTGTCCTAATTCACCGAGTTGTATGAATATTCCTTTGGATGTTTCAGTCATAAAAAGGAAATGTAATATTAATTTTCTGAAATATGACATGATATCATCAATTCGCGTTGTTTGCGTGTTAAAAATCGTTATCAGTTGATTACAATACAATCTTCAAAAATGTCTGTTGAATAATTGTATGTTTACGACAATGGAAACAGGATATCAAATTTCTAAATGGGTAGAACACAGTTAATTATTGCATTATTTACACATCAATTCACACAATAATTCAACGTCTCTGTTTATAACAACAATATAACTTCACAAAATCTAGATAATGAGCAGATTGGCATGACTGAAAAGAATAAATGCATACTTGCAAGCAGCAGGTGGTTTCCAATTTTTACTTTTTACAATATCTCTTATTTTATCCATGTTGGTTGTTATGTGAATGAATCCAGAATCGGGGAATAGCAGTAGTGTGTGTGTTTTGTACACTGTAAAAATACCTTTTGTACCACGTTTTCATGAAATCATTATTAAAGAATATATTAACTTAAGTGTTTTCAGGAACCGATGTTGTCAGTGAAAAAAGCAATTGACTCCATACCACAGTCTTTAGTTGAGGCTATGAATTATTTAACAGCATACTGGTCTGTCACCCAGACCCCGCCTAGGCAAGTCTACAAGACTACAACAAGATTAACGAGCTCAGTTTAAGTTTTTCCAAATTTAGAAATTTTACGAAATATTCATTTCAGAGTCTAAATGTTAGACTAGTTCCATACATCAATGGTAAAAGCAAGAGCAATATAATGTAAAGTTCATGTTATGTAATTAGATGTTTCAATGTTCTTGAAACAATATTGGCGCAAGAGGTCGACTACCTACCTTGTTTTGTTTTGGCTATTCCTCTCCCTCCTGACAGTAATTACTGTTTCTGCAGATGTTCTTCCTAGATCTTGGGGTCGGGTAAGTGGAAATAAACTCCCCTCGCCATTTGTCTATGTGAAGTATCATGATTCGAAATTCGTTCATAGGGCATACATAAACTGTATAATTTCTTTTACAGCGATCATGATCTATCAACAGGTATTTAAACTCAATTACAAATACTTGTGCATCATGTAAATCATGTCTAAAAGATTATTTAATCACATTGTAGCTGTAAATGATAGATTGTTGAAAACGTGCTTTTAACACAGCCTTGTTCAAAAGCCACAGGTTTATTATTGACAATTTAATTGAGTACTTATCGTAAACTCCGTTATCGATGGATACTTTGTATATGGTTCGTAACAATATTCTTTGCCTCAATCCTTCTAACTTTCTGAAAAACAACAAAAACCTATTCGCCTCATGTTTATTTAAACTTGCGTGAAGAGGCAAAGACGTGAACAAACTCGTTCATCTCTTTAGATATTTGCTGATTAATTCATAAAAACGTGATATGGCTTATTGCATTCTCTTTTTAATAAGTATACTTTAAATTCTCTCTTTGACAGCAAGCTTTCTTTCATCGGGGAGTTTGTTTACCCTTGTGATTTATGGTTACCATGGAAACCATGCATTGCCTTTCAAATGAAGTTCTAACACCTTTAGAAAGAAGAGATTCACGTTCAAAACAGAAATAAAACATTAAATATTTTTATGATGAGAAACATGTAACAATAGTGAAAAATTATTGCGATGTACCACTATATAATAAAAAAAACATATCACTCTTCTCCTAGGTCACACTTTGGAATTAAACAATACAGTTGAAGTCCGCAGTATGTTCTCTCGTGGCATATAAACGTTAAGGTTAAAATTATATAAATACCTGAACTTGTCGATGGCATTGTGTATTTCCATAACCAGATGCTTTGCTCACATTAATAATGCATGTCAAATTTCTTCAGTTCTACGATGGCTTAGCTGAAATTGTTCGTATGAAATTGTAACATCTCAAAAAGAGCTAGAAGAAACAGGCTTTCTTTAAAGTAGTTATCGCTCTACATCGGTATTTGTTTATTTGGTAATCCCGAAATTCTTGCAGGTGCGTAGAGAAGAAAATTCGCCTTTCCTTAATTCTTCCGAACATAAAACACTTTCCATAAGACACTGTCGACTCAATAACATCCAAAAACGTGTAACAAGGTATACTAAACGGCAATTTATGTATCACTGAAAATCCTACGAAAATTCAGGATTGACATTCAGGTACATTATGTATGAAATGGTAAAAAGCTCATTCACATGCTTTATGATGATATTCTATTTTATGATGTTTGAGATTGTCCTTTATAGCAAAAATGGGCTTGCACTTACTTTTCAATGTACAAAACTATACCGTTGAATCAATGCAATATATCAGTTTCATTACGATGCGTGTATATCATAGTTACTGCCAGTGCCAAACTCTGTTACTTTAAATGTATTTCACTGAATATTGTCGTGTTCCAACAGTAGCAGGTTCAGATCAACAATCTCGTTAATTACATGGAAGTTATAACAGAAACAAGGACGGCGTGGAGTGTTTCTGTAATTACCTGACCATAAATACTATTACTCGAATAGCTTGCCAAGTGCTTTCTAAATATTGTCACGGTGAAATTGATGCATTGGTTGTTCTGGTGTTCATGTTAGATTGTAATCAGGGACGTAATGAAGGAGTACACCACGAGAACTTATCGATCCATGGGGGAAATTACTAGTTAGAGTCTTGGTTTGTGATTACAGTAAAACGATTCCATTAAGAGGAGTCCAACATCTGAATTTTTTAACTTTTCATCAGTTTTATTTTATCTTGACACAAAAGTGAATAAGATCAACACCATTCATAATAGTATTAAAGTATTTAAGGCAAATATCAAAATATATGTGACATCGAGTAGTCATATATGTACATGGAGTTTGTAGGTCTCCAGGTTAATTGACTGCAGTATTGTTTTACCAGATTTCAATACATCTTTCTTTCACTGTTTCTTGTTACTTTCTCTCTGACAGTACAGATTACCTTAGAGGGCATATTGGTGTAAACCGATGTATTCTCAATGAGTATTTAAATATTTTAAAAAAAGTTGTTTTACATATTGGATTTTATTTCTTTAAACTTTCTGTTCTATAGTAATTTTCTAGATTTGTTGAATAAAGAATAAGATTGCATTAAAGGCATTTATTTTATACACAAGCATGAAGCAAGGACTATTCTATGGCGTATCTTATAAAATCGCTTAAAACAGATAACAGCAGACTTAGAGACGTCGCACAAGTGCATGCATGTGACTTAACAGAAGGAAAGATTCTTAACAGCAGACAACCTTTTGTCCACGTACGAATGACACGACAGTATCAACAACGGTGACATGAGTGGACCGCGCGGTATGACGTCATATAGATACGTCATTGCTGTAACATCATGTTTAGTGATGAGTCTTCAATCTGGACTAAGCAAATGGGAGAGTAATCGTTTGGCGCCGCCGAAATGAAAAGTATCAGCATATCCGCTTCAAATAGCATGAGATATACGGTCATACCTAAGACAACATAACACAACTCCTTCGTCTTGGTAGATGTTTGAGAATGTACGATACCGTAATGAAGTCCTTCATCGTGTGTTAGGACCGTGTGGCTGTCTGAGCTCCAACCTGAAAATCCTCTTCCCCGGGATAATTGTGTATAATTGATTGTCTTTGCCCTGCCAGTCCGCACATAAACCCTATTGAACATCTATGGGTTGTTCTTGGTGAAAGGTTTGTGAGAGGCGTGTTGTACAACAGACTACGGATGATGTTCCAGTGTCTATAGCAGGAGTGAAGTGCTATCCCGGGATCACAATATGAACATGGAGTGGGTAAATGAAAAGACGCTGCCATACGGTTTAGAGAGCACTCTATGACTTTCTTCATTTTTTCAAAAAAGGTAATTTATTCAATCAAAAGTATCGGATCCTAAACAAGCCTGATGGCTTATATAAATATCTCTCCTTAACAATATTAATATTACATGAAATGTTCACGAGAATGGCATACATGTATATGTACATGAACAAGTGACGGAATACAATGGATAAAATGGTGAGAATTACTTTTTCACGTTGATAAATATGCTTATTCTCTCATTCTTCATTCGAACTGAGAACAATGGTATACTATTTTTGTATTACGTGATTAACATCCGCTATAATATAAATGTTATGAAACCCGGTACTTGTTTCTTTCAGTATATAATGCAGAGGCTGGATGTGAGAGTCAGCTGATTCAGAGGTGTCCATCGTTCCTGGTGTATGGACGTAAATGACGGGTCAAATGGGACTTTGTTTTGCAGTAACCTCAATAAGATAAGCATGTGACAATCAGGGACACCGTTAAAACGATTTTAAAACAAGAAGACCTAAAACGTCAAAGACTTGATGTCTGCAAGTCAGGTTTAAAAGTGTTCTTAAATAGCACATTCCTACATTTGCCAAGTTAAATGAAACGAAGGCACCCTTAAAGTAATTTCAGTAATTTTCTCAAGAATCAAGAGTCTTAAAGGTATTTAATGTACGTGGTAGCATGGTACCACATAGATGTACATGACGTTTCAAAATGATATTATTTCTACATTGTGTGTTACCCCTGAGAATTAATAACTTTCTGTGGTATGTAAATATATATAGTTTCTGAAATGCAGAGGTCATAATTATTGGTCTGTACCTATCAATGATATAGGGTGTTATAGAGGTAAGGGCACAACTCAATATTGATATCAGCCCGGGGGACTAAATTAAATCTCCTTTGTTAGCATAGGGTAACATGACAGGCGACGTAATCATTGGTCAGAATCATTTTCCTAACTGTAACGCAAAAATTGAAATACAGAACATTTTTTATATTTATTCTAAGTAACAATAAGAAATAGTACATGAAAAGAGCTGAGCATGTTATAGTGACGCATACGAGTATGATAAATAGTATGCGATAAAGACAGAAAACATAACCTTAAGAGGATGTTAACATCAGGCTTATTTTCAAATTGGTACAACGTTGACAGCCTTACATATGGACTATTTGAAAGACTTTACTTCAACTAGGACATCCAGAATTCTCCTTGGATGCTTGGCGTGTTTATCACATATACTTGGTATGTTCATGTTGTTTTGTTACATATCCTCTACCGACATGTTGCATCAGCATGAGTCGTATGCAAATCAATGCACAATTTGCACATCAAGTAATGTAATACATTCTGGTTGGATTTCACAAGGTCAAATGGCCGGTTTATATGTAAGCAAAAATGATGTAACACAACTACAGTACAGTTGACGTCTATACAAAATAATCATCATAACTACTTTATTGGTGTTACGTTGCAACAATATTGCATCGTCATTGAACGCAGTCCATTTAAGTGAACAAACTTATTACAGATTATGGAACATGTGCTTTCAAGATTTACCCAAACTAGTATTCCCGATACCCCAAATCTGATATGCCAGATCCTTTATCGCAAATAGAGTTATATAATAATATCTCAACAATCAACCCATAAACAAAGAGATTAACTAGACTACCTCTTACTCTATCGCTCTTGGTTAAAATGCATAAGAAGGATGATTTCATTATGACCCTTTCACCTCTAGTTGACAAGTGTCATTGTCTGACATTTAATGTTACAATTCATTATGAAGTGTATGCTGTTAAATTGACACGATGAAGCGAGTATGTAACTTCTTCAAATACAATTTACCATAGGTCATGTGGCCTGAAATAGGAGGAGAGGCGAATTGGGTTTAACGTCGCTTTCAAGAGTATTTCACATATATCACGGCTGTCAGGATTATTGCAGGGAGAAAGCCCGCAACACCACGTAGCTATATATTGCTGAGAAACCTGCAAACATCGGCTGGAATTTTGCTTGTACAGCAATATGAATCATTTTGTTTCAGCCCTGGTGACGCGATGCTATTGACAAATTACTATAGTATCGACTTAAAATGATTCCACAAACACATTTTTTATATACATTTATCAGACATCACCTCTTGATATTAGTTTAATATTAGATACGCGTATTTCGACTCATTACAAGTCTTCTAAAAATTAACAGAATATACAATAAGATTAACAAATAACACTCAAGAGTACATGAAAGGCGAAGAATGTGTTGGATGTTCAATACCATTGAACTTACTAGCAGGTACTTGCAGAGAACCCTGAAATACATTTAGCAGTAAAGATAGATGAAACATGTTTATTTTTCTAAAATGAAAAAAGCAAACCAGGAACATGCCAAAATGGACGCTATAATGACAAAGCCGTTATTCATTTACTTAGCATACAACGTTTCAGTTTATGCCTTTAAGAATAAAACAGTGTAATGAGCTGCTGAAATGTGAACAGATTAACGGAAACAAAGTATTAACACGGAAAATATAAGGCAATTATTCCTACACATTCCAAAAAATTCCCAAAACAGACGAAAGAATACTTAGATTGAGTTCATTGCTCCTACATCTTCTTGTACCAAAAGCGTTCTCTGGTAGGCTTATGATTGGCTAACTCAAATTTTGCCAGAACAAGCTAGTATATCCGGATGGTCATCAGACTTTCTGAGAGGAAACCCTGGAAATATCACGTTCCTAGCCCGGTATCTTGTATCTTTATTTCTTGATTCTTTTTCAAACTGTTTACCTCTTCCAATGTTATTATTCCTAACAAAACGTAAAAACACATTGAGTTTCATTTCACAAAAACTACCTTTTAGTGAATCAAAGATTGGCTAAAATATATAAAATTACAAAATGGAAGGTGAATAGCCGCTAACTTTCCTTGATATTTTGTTAAATCATAATGTCAAGATCTTTTTATGGGCCCTAAATGTACAATTTACGAACCGTAACCTACATCAACACAACATTTTGTTTCGAAATATTTCCACGGTGAAACATTAAAGAAACCAAAATGATGTAAAAGCAATATGTGATAAAGACGTTCTGTCAACATCTACGAATGTGAAAAGCATTGTGAAGAAGAACACACGTTTTGTTCATTTGTTTCTCTGTGAAAAGAAGCAACATATCATGTTTCAACTCGTTCTTGTAACAATGCTAAACAATACTGTTTACAATTACCTACATATAATTTACTGCATTCCCTTCAGGTGATTGGCGAAAAATGCCGCCGAGCTTACATAAAGTCTGTTTTACAACAAATTCGTATCAGGCTTACCTTTCATATAAGCTTGATGTGAAACTTAAATCCAGGAATTCGGGACAAAACATCACAAAGTATTTTTATCTTCAATCAGGTAGACTAAACCTGTTGAGACCAACACTGAAACCTGTGGTGTTTTATATATAACATTTCAGCAGTGCTAGATAAATCCATCATTCTCAAGTCATGTAACTACTCTCTATTGCGAATGTATTTCAGGTTTCTCTGAACATATCATCTTGATAAAGCACATGCCTTCTTCAACATGCCATGGTGCTGTAGCCGCCACAAACTCTCCCGTCGTTCTTCTACTCTTGAGTGTTCTGTCAGTATATTTCTCGTGCAGTCTTACATCATATTTCATTGTCAGTTTGCTCAAAAATCAAGTAGAAAACCATCGTGTTTTAATTTTCAACCATAGATTTATGTTAAAATATTATCAAAGAAACAGTAGTCGATTAAAGACGTATTCCACAAAAGATATTTTAAAAAAAACTGTTAATTAAATATTATTACAACTTCCATGGGAAATTTTAGGGATTCGTAGTTCAAATACATAAAATACGGTTTTTTTTATATATTAACTTTGTTTTGGTGAAACCTTTGAGTGCTTAAAGTAATAACTAATTGGTATAAAATTGATACACATGATGCACCCGTTCCTTAAAACGATCACTTGCATGTGTTAACGTCATAATTGTTCATCTATTGCATTGTAATTTCATCGTTTCATTATTGCATCTAATTGTATGATTTACTCCTCTTTCCTGTAACCCACCAAAGCATTGCTTTAATGAGATGGCCATATCTTATACCATCCACTGATTTTTCATGTGTGCATTGGGATGGTACATGTATGATGTATAATATGAAAAAAGGATATTTCAGGTAAAAGACAACCTTATTTTATTTTCCATTTCACCAAATTAATGGCTGACTGAACAATCAATGGTTTGGTGTACCGACTTGAAAGCGGTCGCTAACACGATAAAACGAAAACCTCCTATGAGGAACTCTGAAATAGCTTATCACTGAATTGGTTCAGTACCGGAATACGACCCATGACAAGGTACAGACGAAAGTGACACGTTGATCTATGGTATAGAGCAGAGACTAAATGTTAGGTGACAGCTCATCTTGGTGCTTTCATCGCTGCTGATGTGTAAGTGACAATCGGACATGTAGCTAGAAGGATCGAATTCAACTTGATTAAAGTTATTTTTTCTCCAGAGCAAACAGATTTTGCCATACTGAGCCGGATTAATGGCAATGTTGGAATTTGTGAAACATGGCGTATTGGAATGTTTCACAGTTTCACACTTAGCATGAAAACAACTGGATATAATATTACGTTTTAAAGGCACCGTTATGAATAATAAGGATTGGTTCAAGTTATTTAAGTCAGTAAATATTGATTCTTGACCAAGGTACATGTGTACTTGTGTCACTTATACTTTAGTACTTTGCCTAATCTCCTAACCTATCTGCGAAGAATTACATAAAACTAATTGCATTTTTAAAAAAACTCCGTCAGCAATCCTTACATACTTGAAGAAATATGTAATTGTTCGCATAACCGAACATAGTTTCATTAATACAAATAGTATTTACAGCTTTTTAAAACAAGTTTTATTCTCTGTGCTTTCATTTTATTCTAGAGTTATAATCGTGTCTAAACACTGACCAGGGAAGGAACGAAATCAACAGATGAAAATAACTCAATAATAACTGTTCATTCAAAGTCAAACCATTTTAATTCAGATATTAAGACATTACGTACCAGAGTCCTTTGTATATATTTCTTACATATATTCCTACATTGTACATGTTTCAACTTTATTCTCAGAGAGGTCTACATGTAAATTGATTGAAACAACTCATTTGAATAGATGCTGGCTGTACTCTCGTTGTACAGTGTATGTACACTGCCATTTGTGTTCAAGCTAAGGGAAATAACCCTCCCCACTTAGTAAACTAGGCTCGTATAATGCGAGACTATTATATTCACCTTGAATAGTGTGGTAATGTTCTGGTATGCTTTTACATATTAAATATTTACAACGGTTAGACCATGTATACATCATTGTTATTTATAAAATTTATTAACTGAAACCAAACTTAATGGCGAATTATGTTGCCTTGGTTTACTTTGCGAGTCTTTGATAATGATAATGTCAGGTGTTTTTTCGAAATAGGAAATGTCAATAACATTGTACGATAAATAGTTTATAACGCTCGTTTTTGGGGATCTGCATTAAGAATTATAGGAAATCTAACGAGCTTTCCCTATTATATCAAGTTTATGTCTCGAGTAAAATAGGTTTACTTCGTCTCCAGCGTTGGCGAGAGACAAACCAGAATTATTTCGCGAGGGACATAACTTTGATATGAAAGGGGAACGAGTTATGTATCCTATTTATTACCACCATGTTTTCCATACGTATTATTGTGTATTAAAATATATTTTTGTTGTCCCTATAAAGGAACGGAATAGCGGAGTAATATCAACCCTGTCACAACATCTGACAGAGTTGACAATGTTGCGCCGTTAAATAATCACACTTTAAACATCAAACCCTACTATAATTCGTGATGTTCGGCATAGCGAAATCAGTTGCACTGTTCATTCAGAATGAAGCGTACGCAATATAAAATCTCCCTGCTCGAGGACTGGAGATGTGAGTTAACCGTCCTTTGAGTAACATCATGTCATGGCGGCCGACATTCGCTTGTTTTTTCTTCGTCAATATATATTAACAAATTAATACAACCTCCTTAATATAAGTTTTTTTAAATAACTATTAATGTTGAAATGACTTTCTGTGCGGTTAATCTTCGTCTAAAGAGTACAATATTACCTTGTACCCAACAGATTACACTGAACTTCATTATGAGACTACGAATGGCGAAAGTCAACCCAACAGTAAGATTGAGAGCAGTCCAAAACTCTTGTTGCATTTTCAACCTTGTTCTTACTAACTTTGCTCTAGTCATGACACATGTGTTAAATTATCATTAATAAAATTAATCGTTGTGGTGAGGACTATTTCATGAATAATCAATTAACTCAAGAATGAGATCAATAATACGTGTTGTTGTAATTTCAAGAATGAATTCACGTTCATTTTAAAAATGAATAAAGTAGTCCAGGCAGTGTCAAAGTTCATCGTTAGCCAATCAAATTATTTCAAAGGTGTTATGATACATATGTGTCCTAACATATTGTTATGAAACCCCTTTACGAAGTACCAGTATCGGACAGTTAACATACTTATGTAGACTACCAGGCAAAAGAAAGTACACATCAGTTACACATATCTTGAGTTTTGGACGTCGCATTCTTTAACTGAATAGTGTAGGCCTTTAGTCATCAGTCAAAGAATAACTCTACGTAGTTTTAAATTATTTTTTAAAAATTAAATTTTAAATTTTAAAATTATTCACAATTTAATTTGGATAAATGACAACTGTTCATCGACATATATGACATATTCTATGTGAAAATCAATTAATGTGCCTCATTATGTGCACATTTAAAACACTTAGGGGCCATGATGCTGTACATTTCTTTTATTACCCCTGTGTACATTAAACAAAGATACTTTAACTGCATAATAACCAATCACCAATTGATTCATTCAAACAACTGCAGATAAAAGGTGTTGTATAGTGCCATTATCAAATGAATCTCATTTGTTTTAAATATTGAATAAATCGAAACCAAATGAAGTGTGTACCTTATTTTGTCAGGCAGTTTAGCTAATAGTACTAGTGCTTTGTAATAACTACAGTGACAAAGAAATATGGATGTTAAACCTTTTGCGCTTAGAGCAGACACTTAGTGTCCTGGAGCATTTAGCGCTATATAAATCCACTCATTATTATTAACACCAATATTGAATTTCTAAATCTATTCATCGTTGTATAAACACTCTCAGGAAATATTCCATCTCCACAATATTGCGCGATATACATGTAGGTATTTTTATATGAGTATCTATTTCGAAAAGTAGATTCCTCGTAGTTCAGTTGTCTTGCACTAGGGGTCGACAGGAAGCAAGGGGAAGTATGAACCTCTCTCTTTGTAGAAGAACAGAAATACAAATCTTGTTCGTTTATTCTTATTGCCTATCAAGAAGAAGATTCTTTAGATAGATTTAGTTGTATATATGTTTACACGTGTATGAACATCTGGGATCACTGACATACATGTATACTGTAAACATAACAACACTGCTTTGTTTTGCTCTAAGGAAAGCATGTCACCATCATTTATGGTACATGTGTATCGGTTTTGTCAAGTGTGAGGTGACAGCTGCACCTAAAGATTCATCATCACTGATGAACGTTGGATAAGTGATCAACAACGCAAGGTATGGTATACCTGACGCATCTTAGCTTTTAAAGGGAGGCTTCTATCGGGCGTTTTGTTGAAACGAAATTCGACCTGATTCCTGTTTATATGTTGTGTGTATATATATATATATATATATATATATATATATATATATATATATTCTCCAACAAGTTTCATTGGTATCATAAGGGAGAATGACAGTTGTGACGTTACAATGTCACAATGATAGTGATGTAACAATGGTATGACGTCATAATATAGCAAGCGGTAGCGGACTCATTGTATATGTAGGCCCAACAGAGTAAATAATGTATAACATAATTACATATACTACAATGCTACAATGATATAATGCTATAACGCTTCACGTTCGGTTTCAATTTTAAATTTACTCGCTATCAATCCAGTATAATATGTCTCTGATTTTCAAACACAGTAGGTTTATCTCCTAAATAAAGGTATATTTGTTGGGATTACGTAACAATCGAGTGACGTTCCCGGTGTTCCACGCCGCTCCCTCGTGATCAATAGTGCCCATGGTAAGTTAAACGTAACGTCGATTCGCCTCAGCCGTCTGAACTCTTACATCGCAACCAATAAACGTGTACACTGTTCTTCTGTAGTCGGTCAAAATTAGCGGTGGGACAATGAACATCAACTTTTATGATAGCAACAAACATTTGAATTAGAAAAAATTACGTTCCGCCACCACGCTTAGACTGGATCATGATCTACCCACAATTCTTTTTGGAATGTTAGTCACCTGATCTTAAGCCCTGTTTATACGGCGAGCATTTGCATATGAGTAAACCATTACACATATGCAAATTTGCTCATATGAGCAAAATTCGCCGTATGGACGCATTTGCACATATGTATATTTTACTACCGTAAGCAAATATTTCACTACCGAAAGCAAATTTGCACCTAGTCAAGGGCAGGTGTAAATGTTTACTACCGTGAGTAAATATGGTATTTTCACTATTCTGGTAAAAGTTCGTTGTATACAGACATAGTGACTTCACACAGGTTGGTAAAATATATTAGAGACCTTTAGAAACTCTTAATATTTTGTTTTCAAATTCTCTATATAGGATAATCTCCTTCTTGCACGCGGTGACCTTCGAAATCCATCTGACTATCCGATTTTCGTTATAATTAGGGCGATATAGTCAAACCAATGTTGACAGATAATACATTTATGTCATTATTTAGTTTACATCTAAAACATATTAATTAGCATGTTTAGGAAATTCTCTATTCATATATTAGATTAGTTGGAAGCCCATTTGCTTAGGCAGAAATTAAACACGTATGAACGCATAGTAAATTTACTTTTACTCACGTCGATAAGCAAGATTGCATATATGCAAAGTTCGCTGTATAAACAGGGCATAAGAAAAGAAATAAAGTTCGCTGTACCCCAATGTGTTTTGTAATAAAGTATAGTTTTGCCCTGAACTATTATAACGTCAAAGCATATGTTTATAAACCAATTCAGTTAAAATATAGTACTGATGGAAACATTTTGGGGACTTGAAATTTGACGATTGACAGATAATAATAATAAGCGCAAATGTGTTAAAACAAATAAAAGAACGAGAAGAGAACTCCAAGTCATTCATTGGAACTGTGAGCGTGGAAAGCTTTGTGATTGCATAAGGATACATTGTTCATCATTCTAATGATACAATATATGTTGCTTTGTGGATATTATATCAATTTGAATGTTTTATTATCATATATTCCTACAATTAGCATAAATACAATGGTTTTCTCATTTCACTCCATACACAGAAACAAACTGGCGGATACTCTAGTACTGTCCCTTTAAGGTACAGGTAACACATACCATGTATGAGTCCTATCTGGTGAAATTCCCGAATTCCTGAATTGTTCTTGCAACGGTTAATAAACGTGTAAGTCAAGGAAATATTCACAAATAATGATTCTCTTTTGGCCAACTACTCTTGATATAACGCAACGATCTACATGTACATCACTTATCAATCGATCTAACATGTTAATAAGTGAGTTTAATTAACGAATTAATATATTTTGCCTTAAGGTGATTAGTAATATGTCAATCCCTTTCAAACGTTATCAGAAAAAAGAAATATTATTATTCAAAATATTTGAGAAACAAGTAGTAGCAACTGATTGTTACATAAAATAAGGCTGTCCACATTTCCTCACCCGACCAAAATTGTCTTCACGATCTTCCTAAATACTTGTTGTATGACAATTTCAAAATTCAAGAATATTGAGAATATTGTAACAGTTACATCCTCAATATCAGTGTTTGAGGACTATGTTGGAGATAGTAAACATTAAGTACGACCAAAAACAACGAGGCAAACATGTTATTCTGTGTTTATTGTTTTACTCATGGTATGAACATAGCCTACAATGTACCAAATTAAAAGACAATATTTTCAATTTAAAAAGGTGTAATTACAAGTTTTGAAATGTGTATCTTCATGTTTTGAATGTTATATATTCACGTCTCAAAAGTTGCAATTACAACTTGTAAATGTGTAATTACAACTTGTTCAGGTGTAAAGACAAATTTTGAAAGTTTTTATATTCACATGTCAAAGGTGTAATAACAACATTAAAACTTGTAATGATAATTTTAAAAGTTGTATCTACACCTTCGCAAGTTGTAATTTCAATTTTTAAACGTGAAAATATAACATTCAAAACGTGTGATTACATCTTTAAAAATTGTAATTTCAAATGTAAAACCTGAAGATACAACTTTCTAAAGCCGCAATTACAAGTCGTAATTAGAACTTCATAGCCTGTAATTGCGACTTTAAAACTTAAATAGATTACTTTCTAAAGTTGTACTTACAATGTACACCTTTAAAGATTGTAATTAGAACCGTTTTTTAAATGTTGTCATTGAATTAAGCTCCCGTAGGTTTTCGTAACAGTACATGTACCCAGTAGTCGTATTATCGGGTTAACATATCAGTGTTACGTGTTAAGGATATAATAACTCTATACAATTCGTTGTGACGTTGCTATATATAATAGCTAAATACAACTAATTGTGCATATAACATATGTAACATATAATATATATCTACATGTATCCGTTGTGCGTTTTATCGACATGTATGATAACCTAAAACATGTTTTTTGAATAGCTAGTATTTACAAAGCGATACTTTGCTATATTTTGAAGTAAACTTGCTACATGTATATATTTTCTTACTTTCAATACAATATTTAAATTTAACAGAAGTTGCAACACAGTGAACATAATACTGTTAGTATCAGTTACACTAATAAGTGAAAGTCTAGTCTAAATATAGACCGAATTTATTATTTTCATGCGTAAAGAATTGTGATCGACACGCACACTGTAAACAAACAAACAAAAGCGAAACAGTGCTTTCCCAATTAGGTCTTTTGTTTGAATCGTATAATCAAGGAGCATATAAACATCATTGTACGTACATGTATGTGTTATAGGTTTCTGGTATACTCACAATGATTTTACTGGTAAAATGCCAATCATTTGCATATTTACAAAACATTTGAAAACATATCAATATAACTGTCCCATATAAGATTTCTCTAATGATTGATATCATTAATATGTGCTGATACAAATACGTTTGAATCAGTTATAACATTGCTCTTTAACAACCTTTGTTTAAACTGAAATATTTATATTTACAATAAAGAGTTTGTTATTGAATAACATTAGTATTGAATTAAAGTTGACCAGTTACAAGTCGAACAGTTAGAACGGACCTATAGCGACACAGGTAAATGTATTGGTTAAACCTACGTTGGTACAGAGTTCCCACGTTATATGGTAAACTTTTTCCTTTTGCACGACGTAAACTCCTCGGGGAACAGACACATCAAATAAAGACGTCTTGGATTCTTGGATGTTAGACTATGTTGTCTTCTGTTCGTCACTAAATGTATGCTTCCCTCGGAACTAACGTACACAGTGTTCCCGTAATACTTCAGGGCAAATATACTGTTGCTGAACTCACTCATTACCGACACAGATTCACCTTTCAGCGGGTGCTTCATCAACCGTCTACCATCGTTGTAGAAGAGAATTTGTCCAAACAAATCAATGTCAATTGACAGAGCTGAGAAGGTCCTTGCAAGCACCCGTCTGTTCGTACCGTTATAGTTCATACTTATCACTTTGGTGTACGTTGTTGCGTAAATGGTGCTATAACGTGGATCCAGTGCCAATCCTCTTGGTGCCTTGTAGTCTGAAAGGTAAGCGATAGTTCTGAAATACTGCCCGCTGATGCTCACCCGACTCACTGTTTTCAGTGGCACATAGGTTGTCATGAAGATAACTTGTCTTTCACTGTCAACAGCAACGCCAAAGCTTCCAACTCCATGTTTGAATTGTCTGGTCCTTCTACTTGCGTTGTGGTAGGCTAAGATTGTACGGGGAGCGTGTCTGGCTATGATGAACTGCCTCGACCTCTTGTCATAGGTTATTGCAGTGATGTAGCTCATGTTCATCAACATCAGATTAGACATCTGGAAGTTGCTATCAAGTTCCTTGTAATGGTAATCATCATCCAAAAATGGCACAAGAAGGATTTTAGATTTCGTTTGTGTTATTATTTCGTTATCGTCAGTTTCTGGAGGATCAGTTGTATTCACAATACTCTGTTTTGCACAACAAGTCTCTTGTACTTTTTCCGTTAAATTATATTTCAAAATTGCTAATTCGGTCTCCAAAGTCTCAATTCGTCCGTCTTTCTCTGCAGATGCTTGCTCGAGTTCTTTAACTCTAATTCTAAGTCCATCATTGTCCATGTGTATCCCATGTTTATGAGCAGTTTTTTTATCCTTTAGTTCATGAAGACGTTTTGACAGGTGATGATGTTGTCTCTTTAACTGTGAGAGTGCGCGCCTCAAATTAACCGTCTCTTCGCCTAGTCTGCTTCTAATCAGCTGCTCAATGGTTTCAGATTTGAGATGTCTCTCCAGATAATATCTCACCTGTGTTTCCATATATTCAGGTACAATCTTCTCGAAGAGAATTGATTTGATATTTTCCTCCATTATACGAAAGTCACGTGTTATTCCCTCATCACGTTGAACTATATCTAGCTTCAGTTCTAGAATCTCACTGTTCAAGAGCTGAACGTTGTCATAGATATTGGATAACCTCCGTTGACCACTGACTGTTGACAAGATACAGAGGAGCAACATAATATGCCGTGCCATGATAACATACAATTCACCTGTGAATGCAACGCAATTATTTACATGCTCACTGGTGTATATGATATATGATCACACAGCTGTATACACGAGTGTGCAGGATGCGCACATCACGAAACTAGGATAAACATCCATGGGACATTGCCCTGTAAGTATGTAAACAGAATATAATGTCAGCAAGCATGTCAATGAAATGATTTTTTCACATGGATGTAACGACAACCTGTTCTCTCACTTTTAAAGTCTCATTGCGGACAGGTAACATGTTGATATACATTGACATTTTATAACCGGATGATGTTTGGGTTCAGCATTGTTATTCAAAAGAAAGATTGGTGGCCTTATATAAAGACAATGATAACACCAATAAATAATGCTTTTTCACTATATTTTCAATGACTAAATATGACTTTTATCGGTTAAAATATATTCCGTATTGTCACTGATTGAAATCACAATCATGTTATTCTACTCAGTGAAATAACATTTTCACTCGTGACGACGTTATCATAACAATATGTATTTACAAACTATTCATAATTTGTTAAATCTTATAAATAGAACATTTGTTATATCTCATCGAATACCATGTTTATATCAGCTCGTGAAGTAGAGATCTAATTTACTCGATGAGATGGTGTTCGGCGAAAAATGTCAAGTAATCTCTACATAATTAAAGAGTACAAAACATGAAATGTTCCATGACAAATGACATAACATATAGTACATACATGTTCGTGTGATGTATTTTCAACGATAAACGTGGAGTATAAAGTACTGTCACTGTTCAGGTAGACATAAACACATATAGCTATATAACACTTTGCAACATAGAACCTTTTATTCAATTTACGTAATATAAAACCGTGCATTTTAGATCCTTAACAAATATAAACCTAGATACGTATACACTATATAATTAAACATTCTTTATTTTCTATAGAATTCAGTATACTGTCTTTAAACGATCGTAAAAGTGCAGAATTGAGTTTCACTTGCACGCCTTTAATACATGAACATTTAACATATTTATGGCACATAAACATATCATATTTCATGTTTATTATTCATGTAAACGTAACACTGTCGCTCCAGTTAGCAGACGTGACCTGTATGTTTCAACTGCATTTCTTTTACATTGTCTCTTATCGCGTACATGTTTTAAAGGCACAATCCCTCATGTTTTGACAATAATTTTGACAATTGGGAATATCGTTTAGTTTACCCACATTAGCTTCATTCCCTGTGATGATACTGTCAAACCACCAACTCTAAGCGTTATTTAGCAGGTGCTACACACAAACGGATATACAATCCTCACCAACTGACTTTCCTCTACAGTGGTTACCCTCTGATTAGCTTTTGACCGAATAGCCGTCATCATGTATACATGTACAGCGCTCAGTATTTCTGTCAGTACCACCGCCCCAGTTTTTGTATATACCCGTTCCCCGCCCCGAAAAAAGTAATAGTAGTAGGGTATACATGTATAGCACTCAGTCTTTCTGTCTTAAAATTCACCCCAGTTCGTATATATTACACGTTCCCAACATGGCTGGTACAATAACTTTGGCTTAAATCTGATCTAATTTTTTTTCCTTTTAAAGAAAATTACTATCGAAGACCTTATACTTAACGTAACACATTTGTATCTTCAGTATATCCAACAGTTTTGGTAGTTGACTATTGATATTTGTACAGTGGGACGCATCTGTATAAAGACCTAGGAGATCTTGACAACGTTCAGTTGTTTTTATGACGATCTTAGACTCCGACGTGTCCATCTTTCATACCAAGATGCTAGTTAATGATGGTTCCATCAGTGTCAACTGATAGTTGGAATTCCATATAACTTTCAGATTCTGGTATTCGTCAGTCAGTCCTTTTTTACAGGTGCTATAGGTTCCGGTGGGGTAATATTTGAAGGTCTGCCCGACCTTGGATGCTAGTATCTGCATCAAAATACCGCTATCATGGCAATAAAGAAGTTGACTATCCATAGAACTTGTTCTCATTAAAACTTATTAACTTTCAACGTGTGACGTTTTCCAATTTTGTTTTTCAAGCATATAGACAAATTGATATACAGCCGTACATATTGAATATAAATATGGATCACATTAACAAAGAACTGGATAAATTTCAATATATTTGAGGGGGAATGTGATGACATACAAAACCCTATGTAGCACCAATGTAAGTTGTCTGAAACTAGAGGATAGTTTTGCAAAACGTTTGGATATTCATATATCAGGCAATCGCCATCAAAAGTCTATTCGCAGTCCTGTTTACGTCAATTAGATGGACAAATAAAAGATGTTTTAAAACTTTTATTGCTTTTATCTCTCTGAATTATCTTTCAAATGTGTTCTTATAAAAACACAAAGTAAACACCTCTTCTTTCACCTTGGATCTTGAATCGACTTTCTGAATCGAGCTGTGGTTACCATGACAACCATGCATCTAATCTCTTTCAAGTGTGTCATTATTGAGATTATAGAAATGGTATCTAACTCATGGTATCACTTCTGGCGACTGGTAGATCTCTATGGTATTTTTATCATAAATTTATACCTTTGCTTGGGTACTTCCTCCTCCTCCTAGGTGTGTATGAGTGATACATTGTTGCAACACGTACCATATTTGAGATGAAAATAACATTAACAGGATACATAACACCATTTGACGGTTTAACTGTATCACAATCATGGTTTCATTGCAATGTACAACGCCTGGTTTACTGAAGATGATTACAATGTATGTAATATGTGCGGTTCAGGTAATATGAAAAAAACGAACAGTGTTAAATGTTCGACTGGTCGAAATAAAGTTACCGTAGTCAAAATAAGAATCCAAGATTTTTTTACTAAAAAATTAATAACTTGCAACGCATAATATAGAAATATTTAGTTGATAGATTTGTTTAATTGTGATTGAACATAAATAAATCAAATAATCGGACATCAGATTTAAGTGCCCATTATCGTTTATTATCGATTCAGTCATCTTCAAGTATCAGTTTAAAGTTGACTACGGTATTAAGGATAACGTTACATGTACATTCTGTATCTAGCTGTTGCCAAGCTACACGTATACGTATATCGTACATTAACTTTCCTTTTGTAATTTACATTGACAATTTACTAGAAAATATATGATTCTGAATCTGGAAGCAACGACGTTAATGAGGAAGTAGTATGATGAAGTAATGGAGAATGCATTCGGAGCCGTGGATTCGTTAAAAATAATCAACGAACCCCGGAGGGGCGAGTTGATTATAGTTAACGAATCCACGGCTCCGAATGCATTCTCCATCTTAATCCATGTATGACGTCACGGAACATACATATGTGATTATCTAGCATTATAGACAATATATTTCAATTATGTAACCTAAAAAAATATTATTTTGCAAATTTCGGTGCCCATTCATCGGATATGGTACACGTAGCTTCGACCCTGATGAAATGGATTCTTCCACGCACGTGCATGGCGCAAATCTTCCACGCAAAGCGATTTGACTTACAGCCAAACTCCTGCATTTCATGTGTTTCAGCACGATCCCCATGCGTTTCACACTTTACCAGTCTTGTTTAGAATGAAGGGATCTTACTGACAAACAATTAAATGATTACAAGCAGGCCTGGTAGCCTAATAGGTTAGGGCGCTGCGTAACAGTCGAAGGGTTACATGTTCGATTTCCGGGTCAGGCATTCCAAAAATAAATCAGATATTTTAAGATTCTAATCAGATATACTAAGACACAATACATCATTCTTGAACAAATTACTTTGTGAGCCATTACGAAAATGTTAAAACCTGACACCCCTCCTGAGTGGATTAGTCAATGACCAGTAGATTCTTAAAAATAATCCACTGTTAACACAATAGAGTGACGTCATCACCATGGATTAACCTGAGGCGAAACTGTGTCTAATGGACGTCTGAACTACGGGTTTCATCTTTCAAATTCACTCAACGTAGTTAACCTTTTCATGTTATATGTTTTACATATCTAACAAAAGATTCAAATTATCACTTCCAACTAAACGAAGTAGTGGAAACTTTGTTAATGCATCCAGATATTCCTCTTACCATGGCCAAAACATGACGGATAAGTAAAAAGAAAATCGCATGAAATTGATCACTTTTCCGGTGCCTTGTTAACGTGTTTGTATCTTCCCTGCAAATACTGACGTACATGTACATCAATTAGCGTTGGTATTTTTCCATGTTTTGCAGAGTTTCTAATACATGCAGGTGCGTGTAGATTCAACGTGAAGTTTGTTAAATCCTTTTGAATCCAAACAAAAATTCCCAAGCTATGTTTTAAATACGAAGTGCTAAGGTACGTCAAAAAGAGGATGCCAACAAGCACAACGTCATATAATTAATAGAATTGTCATTTGTTGCATCTGAATTCATATATTTATTCATTATTCGTACATGTTCCGCTTACAAACTGACCTTAAACTTAAATCCTATGTTCGGCTATTCGAATTCATTACGCGAAAAACCAAAAGAGTCCGTTGGTTTAAGGCTGTATGAGAGAGTCTTATTTACAATATCAATCTGCAAAGCCGCGGTGATATACTGTCCGATGGTATTATCGTTGAGAGATTAGTGTTTAGGAGTATGAAGATTTCGGGTTCGAGTCGGCCTGTCGGCAAAACGTATGCAGCTTGGTATTTGAATTAATAGTTATTTTTCAATTGAGATAGTCATAACTCATAACTTTCACCTTAAACTTGACATCTTAATGTTTAAATATAGACATGTGGGACAGACGGTACATTATGTTACAATCCCAGAGGTTGTGTTATAGTCACCTGGAGAAGACAGTCCCGTGGGATGTATGACGTGTGATGAGATAAACAGTATAGTGGCGTGACGTCAGTGGATGTTTGTTGTATCAAACGCAGTACTTACAAATCTGATTACAGAGTTGATGAAATGAATTCTGAACATTATTATCTGAACGCATCTCAGAATGTTTTATAATGTTCAAGAAGCGTATTTTTAAATAGCACTATGTTAGTTGCTGCCAATTTCAAAGACTGATTGATGTGAAATGTACTTGAAGAGTGTTAAACAGCTATATATAGTGCAAAAGATTAACCCCCTCCCTACCCTTTCATTTAATACGTGTACTTAACTGTAATACTGTCATGACAACTTGACTGAATTAATCACTCATGGCATGAACAAAATTATATTTTGTGACTATTTTTTAAAGAAAATTATTGATGTGGAATTTTGAAGAAATGATGAAGTTGTGAACTCACTGATTCAAAACAAATAAAGCAATGATTCTTTTCTGAGACATTGTCTCTTTATGTAACATTCTGTAATTCTGGTAAAGATACTTTCGGTGCAATTTTTTCTCTAAGCCATTTACTACTGGAAATGATAAATATGTCTTGTACATTGATAATTATTCGTGTTCACATTAAGTTTGAAAACATTATGCATAATGCTCCGTAATATCTACATATCTATATATACATGGTTTTGTTGTCATTGCCACAGAAATTTCTTGTCATATATTTTACACATGTTGTACTGTTGGCCTAATATACGGAATAGATGATGATGATGATTTGTTTACACATTAAACCTGTTCCTTGTCGCCATTCGAGTATCAGAAGTAAGACGAATCTTGTAAATGTCACAACGCTAGATTCCTGAATCACAGTGATGCTATTTATACAGCTTACTAAATCTGACTAGATTATGCTGAACACAGTATCGTTAATACAATCAATGACACAAATTACAAACAATTTCTATAACAATGAAATGACGATGTTTTTTTGGGGGGTTTTTTAAGACACTATTTCAGCAATGTATTCGCTAAAGTATGTTACGCTTGATGTCATTATTTAAGCGAAATACTCGTGAAGCTGACTTTAAATTCATAGCACGTGTCTGACCTCAACTCAGTTTTGTCTGCGTGGCTTCAAATATAACAAAAGTGGCTGAGAGATAATCTTATAGGGAATGCGAACAACCCATACCTTGGTGAAAGCGATAATCTCCCAACCACGAAGTCCATTGACGTTCCCATTTTTAAAAATTTAAACGAGAATCAGTTGTTTGCAGATATATTCATATGAAAACATCAGTCCGTCACATTCCAGGGATTGAGTAATGCAATGGACAAGACGCAATGTACATTAAAGTATCAATCTAATAACTATAAATCTACGTAGATTGTACAAAAAGTACAGTGCACCCTTCATATGTAACCTTAATGCACTCAAGTAGGGGTGATATTGGGACGAATGTCTATATACATTGCACAAGTGTATTTGTTCATTTTTAAACAATAAAATAAAATGGTGCAAAATATAAACCCTTCATATAACCATAACACACTGTTGTCTTCCCCAAGCTTGGTGTATTTTGATGGATGAATCAATTCTTACCAACACATTTGTCAATGTTTCCCGCGGTGTAGTGGTAGAAGTATTGATGGATGGAGTAATTTTTATGAACACGTTTTCTTCTGTTGTGCAAGATCTCGGAGACATCCAGCCAAACGAATAAAGAAGATATATAAACGGGACGACGCAAACATATCTGATTATATTATTGATCTTGCATTCGGATATTGGCCGACAGATTAAGCTGCCAGATCTAACACGAACCAATTCTGATGGAGTAAATGCGTGTTTGAAGCTAGCCAATTTTATCGTTCTCACGCCAAGAGATCAGACACATTATTATCCCTTGTGTTCAGTTGTGTACCTCTCTCCTGTTTCATATAGCACGTGACACATCTACCTCGGTAAATATCCTTCATACACAACGAGACCACAAGTTCAGATGTACTGGAGACACCATGACATGGAAATTATGAACCATCACAGGAAGAAACAATCCCAAGGAGTGATCAAGCTGATGCCCTATACTCGATATCAATATAAGAAACATTCGTAAAATCTCAACTCTCTACCATTCGAGATTCCAGTCGCATGTGGCTATTTATAGCCACTTTAGAAGATGGCTCATGAACTCTCTCTCTCTATTAAGGGTTGCGTTGGCTTTAGTAGCGTGGGTTATAGAGAGATGCGAGTGTTAACCACCGATAATTCGTTGAAGCAAAGATAACTTAAGGTTTGAAATGCGCATTCTTAGCTTCAGAAAAGATAGTTTGTTAGCAATATCTCAAGTAGAAATTCAGCTTCTTTTTTTTTTATTATTGAGGCATTATTTCGACAAAGGATAATAGTAGACAGTTGTTATGAATCACAACACTCATTAGACAGAGGAATTTATCAGCGCCCATTTCGTGCTGACTTGTCGGGTTTTTTTCAAACAAGAATTGGCATTATGGGATACTGTAGTTGTAACAGCTTTTGCAGGTTAGTAAAATTTGGGTTTTCTTGAAGATGATTACGATTTGTTGAGATATCATACATTCCTTGTGGAGGTTTACAGTTATGTTTTGGAACAATAACCTTTTATCAAATTTGTATATATATTTTAAAATGCGTTCTTCAATGTGTTAACGTCAATGTATTCATATGACATGCTTTTATCAAATAATATCTGGAACATTTACCTTCTTAATTTCTTAAGACTAAAGTAAAATAAAATTAGTACTGTTTATTGTTCGGTCATAGTTACATTAATGTAGTGTTATTTCGTGGTTTTTTATTTTGATATTGATTTTTTAATAAAAGAGAAAAAAGAGAGTTTGAAGAAATGAAACAAGTTTTCGAAAATAACATTGTGGGTTGCTGTTTTCCTCCTCTGTCTCGTCATTGTCATTTGTGGTACTAAGTGATACATATCAGTAATATATGTAGCAAGGTTAGAACTGTTGAATACCATGTAAACGTATGGTATGGATGTTAAACATTATATCTACATACAATGTTTCAAGGCATATCTAACTGGATGAAGGGGCAATAATTGGCCTTGAAACGGTGTGTGCAACGGCCATCAAAGACTAAATACTAATATTGATAAAGTTGGTGTACAATTATATTTGAGAGGTCTCGTTTATATTCCATTGAGGTATACCTAGGATTACGACAGTTATCCCAAATATGTGAATAATCTAAAGATATCAGGTTGCTATCGCCAACCGGAATCTTTCCTCGGTGAAACTTGTATTAATTGCTTGTTCGTGGTAGGCATCTTGCTTCAGACGTGGAAATGGAGAAATAATGATGCACAATTTGTTTTTCAAAGCTAAGATCAGACCAACTCGCTTTGAACTGTAACGAGACTCCGTGTATCTCTCTTTCCGTCATTACTTATGTATTTTACAAACAAGACGTTTGAAAGCAATTCTCTGGACGATTCCACAGACAATCCCCATGGCTTGGTGGTAAATAACATTGTGGATCACTACAAAATCAGTTTGACATGGTTCCATTAACGTCTTAGTCGAAAGCAGGTGAACAAACAATCGGAATGCAGTTGTATGTCATTATTCGAAAAGAATTACAAGTTTCTTAAGGACTTGAGTCATAAAAACTTATAATGGACGTGTGTGACATTTCCTTAATGGAAAAAACAAATCCAGACACAAGTTTTTTTTAACTAATTTTTAATTTTAGTCATTACTTTTCTTTTTCACAAACAGGTTGTTTGAAAGCAGTTACCTGGAAGCTTCGGAAGGCGTTCAGTCAATTAGGATATTAGGACACATCAGTCTCAGCATTCTTTGATGAAAACATTCTTTGATGACTATTTAGGTTGACCTCAGGCAATATTCGAAAGTAGAATATGTATTTCGCTACAATCATGCTGAAATTGTAATAACAATATAAGTTGCATTATAGTTACATTGTGGTATATTAAGCATGGTTTCAAGCTTGGAAATACACCTTCTCAAAAGCGGAGAGCCGTCAAATTGGACGTTATAAGAAAACAACATTGAGGCAATACGGTAAAAAGTGTTAACACGAGAATTAGCACGAATAAACATTTGGGTTAGATATGCACGTATCAAGTGGCATATGTTGATAAAGTCAGGTTTTTGGTACATTTATTTGCTGAATGACCCGAACACGGCGTCTACGAGCAGCAGCCGAAGTCTATCAACATCACATCCAGCTTGAGGTTCATTCATTCAGATGTTGATGATGTTGGGTTGATCTTATGATTGTCAGTTTGATCTTGTCCAAGTCCAAGGCAACCTAAACGGACAAAGTTACGAAAATCATACCCTTGATAGAAAAGTATTGACACTCACACGCTTGCAAGCTTGTCCATAGTCAAGGGTGATGATGCTAGGACCCATAGGAAGCATGCTACAGGGGAGTATCTACATTGCAACTCCACTGACACTCTCCCTTGTACATGTGTTGAGCAGGTATGAGATAGTTTAGGCTATACGGTGCGAGCTTGTATCCAAAATCTTTCAAACCGCACGTCAAACGAAATGGAACAGTGTTGATAATAACTGTCAATTAGTTCATTTAAAGAGTAAAACCTGTTTTTTTGTAACATAGTCAGTAGCACAGAAATATTTAGAAAAACCGTGTGTGATCAGAATTCCTGTTGACAAAAAAGCTCAGGAAGATACAGAATATTTTGAAAGAAAAGTCTCAAATTGTTATAACAGTATGGTCCGTTCACAACTTAAGCAGAGTCCTCGTGGTTTAAATTGTCTCGATATACTTAGTATACCCCTGCTACGACTTAGAAGGGATACATAACATCTCGGTATGTTGTCCCTTTTTAGGGTTACAACTCCATGGCACCAACATATTTTGAAAGTTAGTCCCCCAAAACAGCCATATTTAATGCTGTTTTCAATATTTTGGTACAGTATCTGACTTGGAAACTCCAAACCTGGTATGAATGTTTTCTATGTTGTGGTATTGGGCCTTTTAGGGGTTAAACTCCAGGGTACCACAACAACCTAAGCAAGTAAAAATAATAATGAAATTTTAACCAAGAAAGGTTTAATATCTCGACTCTTTAAACAACATATAATTTCAAATTAATTCAATGTTTTATGAAGGTGGTCAAACTACAGGTTTGTGGTATGTGTGCTGTGTTCACCATTGCCTCGTTTGGTAACTGTTGAAAAGTAGGAAGATGTCAGAATAAATATAAACCAATGCCTGTCAGGTCAGTTAATGTCTGACTGTGATGTGAAAGTCTACGACAATTCTGATTATTCTATTATGGGCAATCAGCAAGGAATGATGTCTGGACCTTAGCAATAATGATGTGGACAGAGCTGATTGAACTCATAACATGAATAATTGAGGGAGACTCTGCTGTAAACCGTGGGAGTAAGCTCTCTTTTAAAGGTGCAACACTGGTGTGGAAAGCTAAAAAACGCTGTTTTCCTCGGCATTTTGAAGTAAACGTAAACGTACAGTTATTAAAAATAGTCCCCTTAAAGGTACATCCATTGTGTTTTTGGGGTCACATATTCCAAACGTTATAAATGGTGTTACTTTATCGAGAAGTACCGACTGTTACCGAAAACTAGTATAGACTTAGTATATTGACGAAATGAAGGTAAAAGTAGTGATTTCTGATCGAAAACCGGACAATGCATCACGATTGACGCGCGCCAATGAGTCAAACGTAATTTTGGAATCTTATTTAAGACAGACAAAATAACAAATTTGGGTTGATTATGTTGAATAGGTATTATAACTACTGTGCATGTACATTGGACGTGCAGTTTCGGTTTCTGCACATGCTTAACGATGTTACAGTAACTCGATTCTAATTGAAAATTAGTAATTTGGCGATTGAGGATGAAAGGATGCAAGCTGGGTGAATATGTGTGTATTGTAAACAGCACATATGGTGAGTTTGAGCGTATTAAAGGCAAATATTTTTTTCATGAAACACAATGGATGTACCTTTAACATTAAATACATTTGCACTGACATTGGTGTACCGTGAGGGCGCGGAGTAACCCAGTTAGAGAGTGGTCAACTTCCAAATGCATGGCATAACTATGCCAATCTCCATTATAGGCTGATTTAGGCCTTGCAGTATTTCCTTAAGAAATCTGTGTTTAGAAAGCAAGGCCCGCTATGCATTTCTGGTGCAGCAATTCACCATCTTGACACAACAAAGCGATGGAAATACCGCAAGGGTTAAATCAGCCAGTAATGCAGAGTGACAAGAGTTATGATTTGCGTTTGGAAGTTGGAGAGTGGTGAGCTTCAGATCAAACCCAAAACGCTGTGCCTTTAAGGTATGCATTTGATACCCTTTATATTTCAGTGTTAAAATGGGCTGTCTATGCCGATGGACGATGATGGTACGATTCACTTAAATTGAGTTAGATTTAATTATCATTAATCAGTTAAGGGAAACTAAGCATCGCACATCACCTGATTTGCTGCTTCAATCTGGGAACAAAGATTTCATAGTATATAATAACAAAAAGCATTGTTCACACATTCAATATTCTCTAGTGTTAGCCTCAATGAGAAAAGTGAAAGCTTTATAAAACTATAGTAAAATACTCTCGTATCTTTTCGTTGATCTTAGTCAGAGAAATGTTGCCTTCGATTGATGCTTAAGATAAAATATGTGTTTATATATTCTTTATATGCGAAACCAATCATTGCTAGCTCCTTTCTCAAAGCCCAAGTTTTCCATTACATGTTTCTCTCATTTTGGTTGACCTTATAAATGTTGTTAAATTTCTGTCATCAATACATCGTATGTGGAAATCTCGTATATAGGAGAAACCTGAAGCTTTTAGAAAAGCCACGTGGTTGGTTTCGAGGCGACATTTGTGATTGATTATAGCATTAAGGAGCTTACCTTTGATAAATTGGAAACGCTTTTCCCTGACACATGGTCAGTTTCACTATATTGGCTAAATTAACAGAAATCGAGACGTTTTCGGATCATGGAATACCGAGTTCACTAACATGACATCGGCACACTTAATAATACAAAATAAAACATGATAATATATATCTTTTTTTTCAACAGACACATTTCACTGTGATACATATATGATACTAAACGACCTTCCATTTATTACCATTTTTATTAAACGAGTTATTGGTTACATATTATGCGGAAAGCGAGTTTGATGAAAATGTAGTTTACATCGAAGTGAATTTAATATTCTGTTTAAAACTTGCCCATATTAATGAAGCGAAATTGCCGAAAGTGTGCTGAAACTAAGAGTCATGTATCGTTGTGACGGCGATAAAACCATTAAATGTCACTGCACAAGTGGGACTTGTGACAATTGGCACGGAACAAGGGGAATCCTAATGTTTGATTAAGATTGTCATTCAAACTTGCTAAAACAAGAGGATTAAATATCTTTATGTTTAATACATTTACAAGTGCCTCATTGACAATTTTATTGCAATGTTTTATCAAAATACTAATGTACTCCATGTCTCACCTTACCCTGTGTGATATATTTATATGTTATGAATTGACTTATAGCATGTAATTGCTTTTTATGTAATGATGCCATTTTGTATGGAATAATAACATTGATGACATGATGACATAATAAAAATCTAAATTAGTGTACATAACATATGTAAATATAACGTTCAACTGGAATCTCATAGAGATCTCATAGAGATCAATCAGCTAGAACGTACCTCGCTTCGTTTTCCGATCTGAGGACTGTCTATAGAGGTCTTGTCTGATGACCTTTTACTGCAGCCAATTGGCGTAAAGGTTTAACAGCCATTAGGCCGACTTGAGTTGAGATTTGTAATATGAAGACCACATTCAATGCCATATCTAAGAATGCCTTTAATTCGCTAAATTTAATGATGGCGAAAGTTTACAGTGAAAGGTAATCTGACATGAACGAGATACGAGTGTGACTTTCAATCTGATTTAAATGAGATTGTGTTCAGGTATGCCTCTGGCCAGCTAGAGCGAGTATTGTATAACATGTACATCATGAAATAACGTTTGTCTGATAACTAGGCGAGACAATTTTAAAATTAGCTGGCATCTGACACGCACTCACTCAATAGCAATTTGTCCGTGTTAGATCTCGCAGCTTAATCTGTCTGCCAACATTCAAATGATAGATCAATAATATAATCAGATCTTCTAGTTTCGTCTCGTTGATATATCTTCTTTATTTATTTGGTCAGATGTCTCAGAGATGTTGCAGGATAGAAAAAAAAACGTGTTCATAAATATTGCTTCATCAATCGATACGTGTTCACCGAAGGGAAACATTGACAACAATAAACGTATTGATAAAATTGATCCGTGTAATGTACCAAGTTGAGGGAAGACTACAGTGCTTAGTTTATTGACATGATATATTACGGGTACATAGTTTTGACACTTTTATGAAAAAAAAATGAAATTATACGTTATACTACGTGTACATTTAACAAAGACGCATATCCCAATATAGAACCCTTAATACTATAATGTTATTAATTAAGTATTTCCGAATACAACGGACCGAGGACCTGTAACTCGGCCAATACGGAAATACGTAATTAATGACAATTTTATTAATTGACATCTTTTCATTATATTTGCACAACACTAAACATGTTATTCATATTGAAATAACAATTATAAACAAGATTGTGAACATATACCATGTGTCAAAGTTGTGAAGCGACAGCTTCGGGCTTTCACGAATTCTGCGACTGCGCATGCTCAGACTCATATTGGCCCAGTTTATCCCCTATTTGCCCAGTTTGTCTCGTATTGGCCCAGTTTGCCCGTATTGGCCCAGTTGTCGAATCATATGGTCTAGGACGTAAATACCGTATATCAGCCTAACAATATCTGAAGATGAGAGATGAAATCCAAAACATCGCGAGCGTCCATGGCGATCCACAGGTTATTCATTGAAAGAGGAAACGTTGTATATTAGTACATTGAAAGATGCTGGGAGAATATTTTGTAACCTACTGACACACATTCGAACTTAATATGTTTTAATGGATAAATGATACCCTGATTGAGTCTTGCCGGAAGCTCCCTTTTAGATGATTTTAGCGTATGATAACATCTCATCAGTAGCATCCGCAAACGGAACTGCGAGTATATGGACTTTAATCAAGTGGAAACCATGTTGAATTGCATATAAGAACAAGCTCAATTTATGTTCTGTCAAACAAATGATGGCGTAAATGGCATCGTTGTGCATGGATACGTTTCTTTGAATCATTGCAAAGCACGTAAAAATGTTCTACCTCAACTATTAGACCTTTCGCAAATGGTATTTAATTGAAAATGTATGCCAATTTGTAAAGATGACTTTCGAAAATAATTTCCATAGGCAGACCATTAAATTCTTACGAAGAAACACAAGATTAAAAATGGAAACATCTTCATTATGAATTAAACTATTCAGGAGATCCATTACGCCTTATGAAGCAGTAAACAATATGTGTTTGGTAAATACTGATGTCCTTGATAACGTGTCATTAAGGTAATAAAGTACTACTCCTAGGTCAAGATCAAAAGGTCAATAATTATGACCTAACCGGAGAGATCTCATCACAATGGATGCATGTTAGGTATCAGATGTATCTTACTAACCTATCACAATGTATGGCCAAGGTTAAAGTTTTTCGGACAAACAAGATGGACGGACAGGTGAAAACAATTTGGAGAAAACAAACAATTGAAACTTTTCCTCAGTTTTTATGAACGCGCTTTATCCCGTTGTGCATGGTTCCCTTCAGATTGATTGATGAAGCAATCTTTATGAACATGTTTTATATTGTTTTGAATAGACATCTGGTCCAATCGATAAACAATATTTATAAACGAGATGGCATAAGACAATTTATTACATAATTTGGAGTGAGATACTCGGTTCTATCAGTGAAATAAACCCTCTATCAAGCTACAGTGGTGATAACCTTTATCACCACTCTACTGAGTGACGATAAACTTTATCACCACTCGCGTGACGTCATCGGGACAATGTTATGACGTCATATTGTCAGCTTGCGAAGGCTGTACGTTTGCCGTTGAAATCACTCCAACTCAACGTACAAAACAGAAATAATGATATAATAAATAGAATATCTGTTTTTCCTTGACAAATACCATGTTTATCTCATCTTGTGAGGTAGAAAAGTTAATATATTTCATTCGTGGCTGCGCCACTCGTGAAATATCTACTTTTCTACCTCACTCAATGAGATAAACATGGTATTTGTCAAGGAAAGACAGATATCCTCTATTTATGGAATTATTAATCCAACATTTGGATATCAGCAGATAGATTAGACTTCCAATGGATATTGTTTGATAGTTTGATTGTACCAGTAACCTATGCTGTTTATGGTCTCTTTGATTTTACGATTTAATCAAAAGAAAGTTATTCAATAATATGTAGGAACTACATTGTTGCATAAATTGATAAATAGATAAACGTCAACAATTTGTTTTATTTCGATTTATGTGGTCAGTATAAACTGTTTCGTTCTTCTGTTTCCTTGTTGACAGTGTACGAGTCGACGATAATGATGTTAGCGTTAACAAGAATAGACTCGATATAAACTGAAGTACAAAAGAAAGTTTACACCTCAATTGTTTTCGATTAATTCAATACTTTTTAATGAGATGCATTTCATTATGGCACGATATAATAACACTTTTCAGCAGTAGTTTGAATGAATTACATTGGTGACTAGTTACGGTTTAGCTAGAACAATATTCGTTTAATGAAGACATGGGCAAGAAATGAAAATTACACCAACATGACCCCTACCATGTTTATAATGTTGTAAATGTGTGCAGAATGAGGCACGTTTATTGATTTTCGGTGAACATTTGTGTTTTATCCAAATTAATTTTGGAAGAATTTTTCAAATTAAAATGTCCATGGCTGATGACTTATCGCCTGCACTTTTCAGTTCAGTTTTCAGTTTTAGAGTACGACGTCGAAAACATAAAATATTTGTAATTGAAAATCAAACATATGATAAAATCAACTGAGGTGTAAACTTTCTTTTGTACTTCAGTTTATAACTATGTAGGAAAACAGTAATTAGCGCCCTTCTTCCGCTTGGGGTTAAACAAATCTGCTAAAACTTATATGCATATTATATTACAATGCGTTTGAGTTTTTTGATTTTCCTGTACTTCTACCAACATAATCAATGTCACTTTAAGCTAAATAGATCAACCGTAAAAAAACATCAATTACAAAACTACTCACTAGCTTCATAAAAAAAACAGTATTAAACGGGACATCGTATGGTATTCTCTATGCTTAAATAGTCAGGATACTGAAATGCAACTCCATATCTTTACGGTTCAATCATCTTGGTCGTGATGGTCGTGATGGTCGTCTCAGGTCTCCGACTCAGGTTGTGTTCCTTCTGATGATACTGAGCTCCGGAATCCAGATACAGATGGTTAAATGGCTGGTCTTGGTTGAATGGTGTTTTAGTCGATTTGGGAGAGTCGTCAAATACGCCAGGCTAGTGATCTGGGAGCTTGTGGTGCCGGGATTTAGCGCACCTTTGATACGTTGTCAGAGTCAAACTTTGGGCCGGTCACAATGTCTAAAATACATTACACAACTCAGTTTACTCTGGCCACAATCATGAACCCACGAATCCGTTGGTACATGAAAAGATGGTGGCCAAAGGATTACGTGCAGACATCATGGTAGAGCAAAAAACTTGGATAAAATGTTTTGTATCCCATTCACCCAGCTGTGAATCAGTACCTCATAAGGATGAATTATAGTAGTATATAATAGAGTAAATAATAGTCACAGAGGATAGATACCCAAGTATCTTCTGATATCAAATATATCAACGAGAGTTTGCTTTCAACGGAAAATGTACATCTCTGAACACAGTATTACATTTGACTTCCAGTGCGATGATGTCATAGCAACGTGATGTCATCAGATTTTATATGTCATGACATTGTGAGTCACCACTTGATGATGTAAAAGCATTGTGATAACATTTGTTGGAAGACGGTGACAGGGCATTGTGCAAAATCTACTGTAAAAACGATATCTCCAAGCTTGATCTCACACAAGCGATATCTCCTGTGGCTTTAAAAGGAATTTCAGATTTACATACATTTTTACAGATTATAATTAAATCGTTTGTTCATCTCAATCACTTTGTGAATTAAAATAATGTAGAAATACCTTTGAAAAATGCTGTAAATCCATACAACACACAGTTGACGCGGACATGAGAATAATACTTTGGGAGCAAGAACGGCATAACATATCTATAACCACTTTGATATTCATTCAACACTAGTCTGAAGATATGTGTCACGTGCACATTTACAGAAAACATGTATCTGAAAAGAAGCGTCTTCTCTAGAAGACTGCTTCAATACAATTAGAAGGTGAAAGGACAGCTGTGATTTCTCTAACCTTGTACTTAAATATTGAGGTTTTGCTTGTTTTCAAATCATCCTGACAGTATCAAACATACGCTGAACAGAATGGCATGATTACTTTATCGTGACTAACCGTTTGAAGCAGTGTATATTGAGTACATGCATCTTAGCGCTCGATCAGAAGTAGGCAATTATATTAGTAAAGGGAAAGGTGCAAGAATCCGACAGTCATGTTTCTATGCGGAATCAAATCTTTTGATCAATTTTTATTACTTTATACATATTTTGCTTGGTACGATTAATTTTCATGCAACAATTTTATTTACTCATTGCATTAAGATCAATTCATCCTTTCTAGCAGTGATTCAGATATTTTACTATAAGCATCGCTTGCACTTGTCAGGTAAACTAACCTAAACTAAACTTCAGCAATACAGTTAAAATAGTTTACTTGGCATGTTTGGTTTGAATAGTATCACAGCGATCATCATGTACATTTAAGTCCACTAAAATGGATTATCACCAGTTTGTGGATTCGTCTGCTTTGTTTCTTGTATAAATCGACAGATAAATAACAAATTAAAACACGCCAGGGAACCGTCTGTCTTGTGAAGGGCCAATCAGTAGAGCAAGATTTTCTTTAAAACAGGAATATTTTCTGGATAACAACAGCTTTAATGCTAAAGTGCACTATGTTTCAGTCGTTATCCAGAAAATATACCTGTCCTTTTGTGTGCCACTACTAAATTTCCTTCAAAGACCAAAATATTTTCTTGGTTAGCAAACCCCTAATAGCAGGACAAAATATCCTTCCACGGCTGTGGTGCAGTAGTGATGAGGTTGGCTAATGGCTATACATAGACAAACACTACCACATTCATCTGTAGAAAGCACCAGAGGACATGGACTTCCAAATGACCAACAACAGCCTTGAAAGCTGGAATCGGAGAATGCCGACCAACATGGCCGGATGTCATGAGATTCCAATGATGTAATTGATGTACATAAGCTGAATATGAACATAATTATGTTTTCAATTAAAGGGAGTTTAACATTTAAAGACATAAATTGAATTTATCTCTGAAATTGCTTTTGTTATTTTCAGTGTTTGTTCTGATCTGATGCCGCTGATATTCAGCAATACACTTTTCGAGTTCGAAGACTTCAGAAAAACGGACTCCTATGTCAGTGTGTCTTCCCTTTAATCTACGTGTAACATGGAATTTATTCCTATATCCAGTAAGTAAGAAAAAAATTAATTGAAAGCCGATCAACTGTAGGGTTCAACCCGTGAAACTAAAATAGAAAACTCCTTCGCTGTAACCAATTCAAGATTGATCACGTCTCGCTACCTGCACATTGTTTTAACCAATCTAGGGATGTATGAATATTCCTAGATTGTTTGAACAATTTGCAGCTTGTGCTCATTGCTAGATTGCGCGAATAATGTATGTACTTTATCTATATCTGAGAGGAGCCACCTTGCCTGCGGGGACAATGTGAAAGCAAAAGAACAGCTGTGTTCTCCTCGGTTTTACTAATGAGTATTGACGTCAGGCTGGTTTCTCATCCAAACCGACAGTATCAAACAGACACTTATCAATTAGAGTAAGCCACTTAATCTTGTTCTGCAAACAGTCTCGGTGTTACAGTTTGAAGCACTCTCTATTGATTATCTATACCTTAGATCTTAATTGTATTTAGACAGACAGACGAGGAAGGCATCTACTTCAATTAAGCACATCCTCTTGGATACAACTTGTACATGCCAAGATACATACATCTTGTATTTTAAAGAAACTCAATTATCTAGAGGTTATATAAATTATATATAATATAAATTTTGGCCCTTTAATCAGTTTTTGAAGTTAACATTTAAAAATAAAGCTATAATGCTCCAATGGAGACACGGTTTCTCGGAAACTATCACACCCAAGCGAATGAAATGTTGTCCAAGTGGTTCATTTGATGCCACATAGTTCGAAAGCCAGTTCAAACAAAACATTTTTGACAAAATTATGATGGTTGAAACTGTATTTGAACTTAGTTCAAGTATGAGATATATATTCCTCAAATGGATATATAACGGATGGCGCCGGTGTGTGAGTCATGCTAACCTTTGTTTGTTTTGAATTAATTTTACTATGGCTTTGACTACACAATCAACAGGTCGGGGGAAAGTTACATGTTACGAAACGGATGCTAAGATGTCAGTTAAAAAGCATGTGTAAATATCACAAGAAATAAGAGTTGTAAAGGTAAAGGTACGTTTTATTGTTCAGGTTTGCATATTTCCATGTTCATTAAATGTAATGGTTCGTAACTTATTGCAGGTAGATCTAGATTTGATAGTACGATAATGAATTGCATCTGATCTTACGCCTTTAAGGCTTTGTGTTTCAGGAAATGAAACAATTAAATGCACTAAATGTATCATTGGTCAAATGAATATTTTCTTTGAATGGGTTTTTTGCTTGACAATATAATTATATTTTGGCGAAAGTATTATCCTTTTCTCCCTTTTAGAAAGTTGTTGTCATGTATACATACTATCAAGAAATCTCATAAAGTGGAGAAACCAGAAGCTTTTAGAAACGCCACGTGGTCCAATTCAAGGCGACATCTGAGATTGATTATAGTATTTAGGAGCTTACCTTTGATAAATTGGAACTGCTTGTCTCTGACACATGGTCAGTTCACAATATTGGCTCAAATAACAGACACTCTATTCGAGAACTGTCCTGTTCAAGGACATTTGCAGTTCACTGTCCTATCTGTAAGACTTTTCGTAAGATAAATTCCTTACTAAAGGAAAAAGGACTTTGAAATAGGCGTATATTTGGCCAAATGATATCGGAAAACGCATTCTAGTCACAATCAATGTTCATCACATTACTGTATCCACTCAATTCCCCCAATCGCCATGTATCCTTCAAACGTCAATCCTACCCTATAAACAGCTAATCTTGAATGTATTTTAAAACAAGTCATGTTTTTATACCTTCCACGTTTCATCTCATGCATGACGTGCTTGACAACGTATTTTAGAATCGATGTCGAAACGTTGCCTACAGAGAATAAAGAAGTTGTATATCCATCAAAAAAACAAAATGTAGCGTTAATAATAACCCTTTTCCAATTTACAATGTGCGCAAGGACGTGACCCACAACAAATACTCTTCTTGAGTCATGCATAATATGCTAATATTTCATTTTAATGAAGACATAGAAAAATAAGGTTTAAAAGCCTTTTTTAAATTATTGATCTCATTAAAGTTCACAAGGAATTTATTTAACCTAAAAATGGTTGATTTTGTGACAAATTCAAGTGAAAACGACCAGAAAAAATAATATCTTATATACAGGGTATTGTAATAGGTAAGACATGGTTCCTAGTTTCTATTCTGAAAGATATAATGTAAAGATATTAGCAATGTTAAAAGGAAGCATACACTTCACGTCTTACTCCTTCCTACTATATTAAAGAATGATTATGAAGCTATACTCTTTTTTTTATTCCATAGAACTGACCAAAACGTGAAATCCGAAGCAGTTGGAAAACCCAAAAGGCAAATGATGATTGTTCCACATGCCAAGTTTGTTTGAGCTAAACTTTATAATATCTATGGAGCTAAAATTAGGAATCTGAAGAAGTTGAAGACCCGTACACCTTCACATGGTCATGATTTCACATAGCATTGGACTAGGTTTTGAGGTTTTGGAGTTCTAGTTCAGAAACGAAATTGTAAGTACCGTTTCCATAAAAATATTTTTAAAAAACTAAAGAAATTGAAATTCCATGGACGCACGGATGATTGGACGCACGGACGGAGCTCAAGTCCGTGTTTTCAGATGATAAACTGCATCATCTAATATTCCTGCATCGTTTCATATTAAGTAATGTTTAGTGAGGTTGATAAGTTCCGTTTCTGATGCAGCAAGAGGCTCATACTATTGATTATCAATTACACAAGGAAAGTCATATTTGCTCAACTCTATAGCTCCACCGCTCACGACATAATGTCAATATTTGCTGGGCGCTTCAACCGATCTAATGTCTGGGATGTCGAACGTCTTGATAGTAAACTGCTTTACCTGGTTATACGGAATAGAGATGGATGTTACAGACGGGCAGATATTATTCTGTCCAATTTGCTAATGTCAATTATGATGTAATCGAGAACGCATGAGTAGCACTGAATTCGTTGAAAAAGAGATTTCAAGGAAAGGCAAACTGGTACACATCTTGGTATATATTTAATAAACAATAAATTAAATTTTAAATTTTTAGATTTGAAAAAAATATGTTCAGATAGACAGACACAAAGTGCATTATTCTTAAAACATGAACTCGGGGGAACCGTTTTTCTTCTATACCGGACACGGGTCTACAATGAGCAGTAGATTCATTAAACATCTTCGTCGTGTAATTCATAAAGACTGTTTGATGAATGACATACATGTAAATTATCGTAGTCAAAGTTGTAGATAAATAAACTTAGATATGTTATAAGTATTGCATGAATGCAATAGAAATAACTGCAAAAGTAATTTGAATGAATGTTATCATTTACCCAACTGTCTTTGCCATAACCACTCATATATTCTGATATATAATGTATAAAAATCATACAAAATCTAAACGTATTATTACTCCTTATAGAAGTTATCGACATGTTTACATTGAGGATAAAGTGTACACAGTTAAATGGTTTTACCTAATCTACAGATGAGAGTTAGATAAAAATAGGCTGACGGCAAACAGGACACATCAGTCGTAATTGGAATTTCTTAAATGTGTCTTATAAATTTAGTTAACTTATATAGTCTATTCATGTATGCAGCTTAATTCTGATATGTAACATTATATTCATTGCCTCATGTGCAAATGTAATGTTCATATTTTGGAGAAAATAAAGAACATCAATATTTGTTTTATTTGTTTTAACAAAATCCATTATGAGCAACTGCCACACCTTAAATAACGCATATGTTTCTAGGTTGCCTGATGATGGAAAGCAGGCTAAGGCTTTTCAAACACGAAAAATGAAATTCATCATAGTTTTCCAGTTTACATGTTCAACCATTAAAACTGCAAAGAAGATCGGCCCCTTATTATGGACACTTAAACCATTCATAAAACACTTCTCCACTTAATATCTGTATATAGCTTCTCAACTCGTAATTGTTTTACATAATAAGCTTTAATTAGACAGGCAAAAGCGCAATAAATTAAAATCCATTAAAGTTTTAAATTACTAACTCCATTAAGCCGACAGGAAGGTGGTATCCTATGATGATGTTGATTAACAATAAACCCATATTAATATTGATTGAGGAAATTACTATGGAATTCCACACTGTTTATGGCAAAATTATTGCCTTTAATGGCGCTAACTAATCATTGATCAACTTGCCCACCAATCTGAATATATTAAAGCCATTTATTTATTTTTTAATTTTGTTTATCTTAAAGAGATCTGATCTAACAATATTTGGAATTAGTCTCAATCCAAATTATATCTTTGTTATCTGTTTGTTATGTTTTAATAATTGATTTTCTTTTTCTGTTGAACAACAGAAATATAACACTTTTTACAAATTAAAAAATCCAAATTAAAATCCAAGGATAACCAATGTTACCCAAGGGTTGGGAGTATACCTTACCAAAATACGAAATATATCATTTTAAGAGATTAGTTATGGCAAATATGTGTACTGATGACATGGGGTGTACAATAGTTGAAATGAAATGTTATATGTGAAACTGTAGGATTCTGTCCTCCTCGTACGTACATTTGTATTTCCATTGTGGACAAACATGTATACAGAGAACAATAATTTGTCTGGCCAAAAACATTAAATTGTCTGACAGCAGATAAGTACCTCTTCATTCGGAATCGGTTCCTGTTAGATGTGGCAGCTTAATATGTCTGCCAATATCCAAATGCAAGATCAATAATACAATCAGATTTTCTAGTGTCGTCTGGTTTGTATATCTTCTTCATTGATTGAGATATAGGTCAGATGTCTAAAAGGACTTGCACAATGGCATAAAACGTGTTCATAAAAATTGCTTCATCAATCAATAGTTGTACATCGAGGGAAAACATGTACAACAGAACAAACGTGTTCATAGAAATTGCTTCATCAATCAATAGTTGAATTGTAGATCTGAGTGAAACATATACAACAGCACAAAACGTGTTCATAAAATTGCTTCATCAATCAATACTTGAATTGTAGATCTGAGGGGAAACATACAACAGCACAAATCGCATAAAAGTTGCATAATCAGTAAGAAAGAGTGAATCTGATGGGGGTGGGTGGCGGGCTTTGATGCAGTAAAAGACAGATACATTATGTTATTTAGTATTATCTATTCTTTTCTGATTTTAAATTACATACTGAACAGTGATTAACAGTGTCTCAGTATCCTCTCAATAAATGTATTGTAAATATTGGCTTTACCCCTAATTGAAATGAGAGATAAGTGCTAGTAAATTGAAAAAACAATAATCTCTTGATGTGAGCCTCAAAAATCACGCAACTCCGAGAAATCTTGCACGTGCAGTTTCCTATCAAATATGATGAAATATCAGAATTATTTAATGTATATATAAATGTAGGTAAGGACAGTGGTTAAGTCCATGAGGATATGGTTGAGACATTAGGGACGACTGCCCCTTCAAGAGGTTGTTTTCTTAATTAAGCGCAGCAGGGACAGAGGTTAACCACACCCTGGTCGTCCAAACAAACGCCCGAAATGGTCAGAACAATCAATGATCTGATGATGAACAACTGAGGAATTACAGAACGTTTCATCGTTGTTACAGTTAACAATTGCCATAATCGATTCGAGTTCATTTCGTTTTCGCTGAAACTTTATAAATGTTGTGTGTTGTAGGCAGAGACTTTTTCGACACTTCATGAAGGCGCTACAAGAACAATGGCAGAAGTCAGGGGCGGGTCCAAGCTCGTCAAGATGACCGTGAAGAAAGTTTGTATCTCTCTAAACTATCATGAATTTCAAAGTTTTTGACACATTTACACCCACATTTCATTTTCTTCCACTCGGACAAAACCCACCAAGGACAAATGGCATCAGGGATAAAACCCAGCTGTGATAGAAGCCAACTGGGATAAAAGGAAGCAGTTATTTTTTAAATGCCACAGAGTATACTTGGCGGATACATGTTCGGGTGGGCAATTTAATTATAAATTTAACTATAAAACACCTTTATAAAATGTTCACTTCGTTACCCACTTCAGTTCAATAACTACATGTATTACCATAATACTAAGGTCAAGAGCGGATATTATTAATTACGTTATCTCTGAAGAAAAGAAAGACACCCTAACCTGCTACACTCAAGGCAAAAGAAACGTCACCAGACACAATGCATGCTCATTCAATCCGCGAGTGACAACCACGACTGAAACAGAGATTCGAGTACAATATGGTATCGGAAGCCAACTTAACTAAACTTGCAATTTCAAAACGAGGTGGTGAGGTCCAGCAGAACATCGCCCGACTCTACACCACTCGAGTCTCCATCCAATGTCTGCAGAATTTACTCTGTGTGGATTCTGCCTTGGCCATCCTAAAGTCATGACATTAATCCTATGGAACATCTCTAGGGTGTTTTGGATCGCAGAGTTCAGGAACGTTAAATAAAGCCCTAGAACCTCAACCAACTGCATGATGCTCTGGTGAGCAATGGTGAGTTATTCCCAGAGCTGTGATCATGAAACGCACACAAAGTCTACGAAGCAGGAGTGCTGCAGTAATCAATGTCAGACATGGGGGGAACACATAGACACCTTAATGATTTTAGACAATTTCCAGCTCAAAGTTTCAGTTACACAGCGCTCAAACCCTATGCAGGATCATAAATAAGTCCTTCCTCCTGATAATGTTTCCTTATTCATTTCTATCAGTATATTTCAGGTCACAATGTTATACATTGATATATATACTCCCATGTGAACTCGCTCGCAAGCTCTCTTTGTGCGGGAATTACATCACTTTAAGGGATTAGACTATAATTGGTTTCACAGTTTCGTTTTTATAAACTTAACACGTATACTTTTTTTATAATTCCAAATCTACAAAATAGTTTATAATATAATGCTTAATTGTTTTCTCTCATATACATCCGTTTCAGTTTTAGCGTCGATGTTCATGGTCAGCGAGTTTTCAAGTAATTTCATTGTTACTCTAAGTTCGCTATGTAAAATTTATGGATTCATGTATAAGAGATGTGTAAAATTAGTCACATATAATGGTTTTGCGTTTGATCTAAAATTCATGTATTCCTGAACAGGGATGTTACACTTAATTCCAAAACGTCTTGGATAACAATCCCATAATGTCTTTATGAATAATTGCAAGACACTGTATCGACATTTGATACCCTTCATGTATTATGAAAAAACCCTTCTGCCTCTTCAATAGATTGGATCACTTCTTTAACAAATGTTATGTAATGTCAAAAGGTTGCAAATGATCATATTGTTATATAATGCTCTTGGTTTAATTGTCATAAATTGTCTTACCCTGTCCATTTATGTTTTAAATATTTTTATCAAAGGTAACCAGACTAAAATATATAATTTTCTATCAATAGATTTATTCTGATTGAGATATATTTGGAATTCAAAACTTCTGACTTGAACGTCAACTGTTTTGTGTTTCATTTTCGAACCGCTGCAAACTAACAAGAAAGCTTTGGTATGTGGAAACGAAATGGGAAGAGTCTGAAATACCGAAATATTGAATATGTTAAAGTGATCGCTACTATATAAATATCACAACTGCCTGGAATCAAAGATGTCTGGTAGTTTATCCCTCACATTATAAACCACATTTCGATAATATGAGTTATTAACATTCTGTCTAAGTCACAATATGTTTGCCTAGTCTGAAAGCAATTTACTGTCATAGTATTGTCTGGGGTCCTCTTTACTGAGTCAACATTTAATTTCTTGGATTTAATGAAAGAGCTTTACACACAAAGGAATACTAAGTGCTCATTGGGTATAGATTGGTTGGCTGCCAAATACTTTCTTAATTTTATTGGTCGTTTCCGTTTCTTGTTATTTTGTTTTGAGGTTTTTTGTTTACGTATTGTGTAATGTTGTTTGTGTGTGGTGCATGTTTTGTTTTGGTTTTGATTTTTGTTTGCTTCGCGGGCATGGTAAAAAACCGAATTTGATTTTGAATTATTTTAAACTTTCTCTTGAAAACAGTATCATACTTGCAAAAGTTTAAAGCATTTAGGACCGATGTGGTGGAGAGTTACATTGCGTGTTCTAACATACACTGGGTGCTGAAATTGCTGTTTCAAAATGGTTTTCGACACACTTTAAGAGGAAATTCATCAAATATGAAAATTAAATTATATAAAGATGTTGATGATATAATGTACTTTCTTGAACGTCAATTTGTTGACACAATTATTATGGGAAGCGGTATTCATACCAACAAAACGTGACCGTCCTATTTCACTCTCCTTTTTCCAGATTCTGTGGTATTTTTCAGGAACATGAACAGCTCATTTAGTCTATAGTTAAATACTTTGGTTGACTTTTGGTGACATGAGATCATTATGCTGAAGTCGCATTAATCGCCCGGGCTGCAGTCGCGTAAACCAGCCTCTAAAACTTCAAATTTAGATTCACCACATCATTCTAGCGTTTTCAAAGTAAATGAAAGTCTCAATTTCTTCTCTGATTGTTTGTCATGTAAACCTCGTGTCACGTTTCTTAAGCAGAATTTCTAAATTGCATTTTTTCCATAAGTCATCTCAAAAGTGACAGATAGATTAACGTGTCAGATAAAACATGAGCCAATACTATACTGCTGTTCAGTTCAGAGAGGACAAACAAGATGATAATGCCCACTTCCAGTTGTCTCCCAATATCCAGCTGCTATTGATATGCAATAACATTTTACAGTAGTGCATGAGCATGACTATGTATTGGATATACCCAAACTTCCCAAGGTGTATCTCTAAATATTCCTACTTGTTTAATTGTTGGGCCACATGTTCATCACTGTCAATGTCCGTATTTTAATGTGTGCAACCCAAGTGCTCTCAACTTAAAATACATTTTGGGGCGGAAGTATGATTTCAATTGGCACTAAATTGTGTATTATCACAGGTAACTGACCTCGTGCTTCTTGTACAGCAACCACTGTGGTGTCACAAGATGCCAGACAACAGTCAGGCAGTGAGAATGTATCAGTGAGAAATATATAAACAAATTCTCTAAATTAATGCTGAATAGTTCTGTCGTATATGAAATTCACATTCTGGCCCAAAATATCCATTTTCATTGAAAAGGTCATATGTTTACAACCTAAAATCTTGTCTTAGAAATAAAGTTGTTGTGCCATATGAGATTTATTTGAAAGTGAAACCGTCTCCTATAGTAAACCTTCTATATAAAACTCCAATCACTATCCTATAGAACAGGTTCATATCAGTTGTCCTTTTTTATTAGAACACATCACATGTTGCACCTTGCAAACACAGATCAAATCCTAATCTAATCTATTTCTCAACAATTTAACACTTCCGAGAACGTCACATTTTATAATTTTTAAATTCAATTAATGTTGTTGGCAAATTATAATGTTTATACTTTTCAATATCAGTTTTAACCAATCTTTCGATAATTTTCTGATTGCTTCGTGACGTTTCTGTTTTGCATTTGCAATTATTATCAAACCTGTGGTATTATTTTTAAAAGTCTCTTACAATTGAGGTCACAGATGTAACCGGTGGGAATAGTGTTCTTTCACAATAGTTAAATGGTACAAGACACCTTGCTTTTGTTAAAATATCCATGGACATACGATTGTCAGATTGATATTTCACGTTGTTGGGGAAATACATTGTTTTTAAATTGTTTTGAACAACCTTGGGCTGAAAACCTACACGATGAGACTTTTAATTCTAACTTATTGTTCTAGGGACACCTGCTTGAATTTATCTACCACACAATAATTCATATCCAGACAGATTCTTTAAGGTCGGATACAAGGGGAAATGTAGTTACTACTGACTCTGGTAAAATGTCAAAGATAATTTGAGGTGTAATATGTGGTTACCTGCTGTTTATGTGCACACAAATGCCTTATGGGATTGTGTATTTACATTTTCTCAAAACCGCAGACTTCAAATCAAATTATGTGGGGAAATCATGCTTCAAGTAACCTTATTAAGTCGGTCTTCCAACATGTTTAATGATGTTATGCTACCTAAACTACCTAACTATCTGCAGAGTAAATCTATTTACTGTTTGCTTTATATATGTTACCTAGCTGGCATGACATGTCTTGTATGTGCATGTTATATACATATCTCTAATGTTGAAACAATGTATACCCAATTCACTGCAGACAGCTAATCTCTTTTATCGGGTATGTTATGTAAGTGTTTGCTTTTATCAGCGTCGTGTCAAACTGACCGCTTAAAATTAATCACCACTTTATTAATTTTATTCTATCATTAAGTTCATTTTAAATGGCATATCTATTTTCCTTGACAAATACCATGTTTAATCATCGAGTGAGCTAGAGAAGGGGATATTTCACGTTCATCAGCTAGAATTAACCTTTAAGCCAAACACATTATTTTGTATTGATATTGACAAATAAATTCACATTAACGTAACTAATTACTAGAAAACATTTTTGAAATTATAAGTATAATTTTAAGAATGGACACATGAGATAACGGTAATGACATTTTATAAGGTATTTACCCTATTCGTACATGTAAATAAAGTACATAGAGAATCAGAGAGATAATTGTGGCCAGATTATATTCTTTGAACTCATGTTCGTATCTATTCATGAACTAAACAATGCTCAATGGAAAAAAATAATCTTCATTTTTAAGATAAATATATGTATTTGTAAATTCATTGTTATTCAACGTCTGCAAATTTAGTTCAAAACCAAGTGTGAGTGGTTAATCTTTCTTGAGATTGATGTTTGAAAACACAAAAACAGAATGGGAGAACAGTTCCAAAGCATGACACAATTCGTAACTATCATCCTGGAAAAAATGATGAGCCTTAAAAGTAAGTGTGACAATATCTTTTAAATAGCGAGTGAATCGAGAAAAGAAAGTCTTTGTATATTATTATATATTGTTTCTGATAAGGAACAGTGAAACTTGGAATGTTGAAATTGGAATTGTTAGACATATCTCTCTTGTTATAAATATCTTTCAATAAACATTTAGGATTAAAACGTTAATTAACATCCGATTGGCTTTTCAGTTTTGCTTAGATGTCTTCTCTTCATTTTACAGGAGTTATTATACATTTGAAATTTGAAACTCCATTTGTCATATCTTGTAATCAACATTTGAACAATGGTAATGGAAAGCCGTAAAGACCATGTGATTTTTAACAGAGGTACTTTATTTCAATATTGACACTAATGCTTGACAACTTTGATAATAAGAAATGTCAGAATAACAAGACAAAAGTATGTAGAACACACAAGTTCGCAAACGCCGATGGGCTTATGACTACATGTATAAAGGCCACGCGGGCCGTACGCTAATTCGAAGCTGAAAATGTATGTGCAGACTCATGTGCAGATGGGTATTATAAATTATAACTAAAGAATATTTGGTGACCCTGTGATACCTGACTGAGAGCCAAAAATACATGTAGTTGAAATGTTATGTTCAGTCAATTTGCAATATACAAATGTACGTTGTTGATTGTTGTACTATATTTGAATTAACAATCTTATATGATATATTGCTTTAAAGGCGCAGTAGCACGTTTTTTACATATAATTTGTCTCAAGTTTGCCATTAAGTATTAAAGGGGCAGTAGCACGTTTTTTCGCTCAAATAAGTCGATGAAATGTATTTGAAAAATAATGTCACCAATAGTAAAACACCCTTCTCTCTTCAGAAAATCAAGTTTAAAAAGAGTGTTCATGGTTCCGTAAAGGCTATGGGAATAGATTTTGTCATTCAAAATAATAAAATGTGTTACAATAAAATGGCCGCCATGCATTTTTTGCTTTATACGCAACACCGTTATTACCACTACGGATAATTGGTTTGTGTAATAAGATGTTTTACCCTCTAAAGTAAATATAAATGACATAAACTATCATTATATATGGGAAATTTGAAAAAAATAAAATTTGCTAAAAAACGTGCTACTGCCTCTTTAAAGTCTATACAATATATTGTTACGTTAAAGGGGAAAACATCTCATGTTACGACCAGATAAGCATAATCCATCGAAGACGAAGCGACAATTCTGTGTAACTCTTCAGTTTGAGAGGTAGACGTGCAGGTCTCGTGAGATTTTTAAGATAAGAACGGCGTGCTACAGCGCCTTTAAGTATACTGAGATACAAAACCAATTGTCCTATTTTTTAAAACTGGTTATTGTGTCTCGAGGGGAAACAGATCAATCCATTATCCGTTAATTTCACCGCAGAGTCCTCATTTCCAATACAACATTTTCTTTTGCTGGCTTCCTAGACGTTATTAAAGACAACAACACAACTAAACGGAAGTAAACTTACTGTTCGGCTAAGTTTACTCTGATTCAGACGAAGTCAACAACTTTGGGTTCAAAGTTGAAGACTATTTCACTAACAAATATCGTGGCACCAAGTATTATTTAAGGCAGAAAGCAAGCAGCATCAGTGTTGCTATGAATTGCAGTGAAACCTGCGAGAATTTGCGGAAACGGTGATCGTACACTGAAGTTTCAGTAGCATATCAGAAAGTACACCATTCAAAATTGCAGAGCCCCTCTTTGGATTCAAATACAGGATTTTATTTTGTCTGAAACCGAACGTGCTAAATTTTGATATTTCCTCCCTGACTTCATAAACAGTTACACAAGAAGAAATACAAACCGTTACGTATAACAACTAATGATAAGTTGAAATCAGTTCAATGTGTTATTAGTCAGGAAAACAAAAAGTTATTCACAGTTTAAGTTCTCAATACTTTAATGATCCGTGGGAAGAAAATCAACCAAAACCAGGAAGTAATGCATGTTCCATTGTCCATTGGTCACAGTCGTATAGATAATGACGCACAACATATATAAGAGAGTCAGCGCAAGGGTATTTGCATTACACCAATTACCATTAATTACTTCACATTCCGCGGAGAGTCTTCAATAATTAGCAGTACCTCGTCTAAGTTCTTCTTCTGAGAAATTATCATATTTATTGCAAGACCTCCTGAGGGAAATGACAGAAACTACAGGATCAATCAGTCGAGGATTGCACTCTTGGTGTGATGGCTCCTTGTAGGTCTAACGTCACGACAGAGGCTTTTACAAATAATAAAATCGAAACATTGTTATGTTTGGGGGTATCCCTAACTTCGGGATTTGAACCAGCCATTCATAACTGGCATTAAAAATCTTGAGTAAATCAGTTTGATGTTGTATCGATATTTGTCGGTTCTAATTTTGTTATGACTTTCGGGTGAAGTGTAGCATACTTCTTAGTTGAACAAAAATAGTTCCTTCAGAGAAAAGTGAGTTATTCTTTGTTTAGTGTTAAACAAATGACAGATAATTAGTGACAATATATGACATAGATAACACCAGTTCAAAACATCCATATACATGCATATACAGTCCGACCCCGTTTATCCGCACCATTTTGTTACAGTTGAAATTAGTCCGGATAGCAAGACATGCGGTTAAACGAGTCATCATTTGCAAATAAATGCATAGAGTAGATTTGAAATACTACCGTGCGGGTGGACGGGTTTCCGGATATACGGGGTTCGGTTAAACGAGGTCTCATTGTATATCTTATTTTAAATCCTTAGTTGTACGATAACATCAGTGCATCTATATTTGAACGTTGAGACGACCGCAATCAGCAGTGTTTGAATAAACCTGAAGTCCTAAACTAACAATATGGGATAGAATAACCATGTAACAGTAATACCTTGACGAAAGGTTATTTATTCAACAAGCATTGCATAAAGTTGAATATGAGAAACCCAGGCAGGTTAAACCACATTTAACCTTATGTTTGTACCATTATCGTCACAGGACGTTCCTCATAGATACAGATCTAGAATTGGATAGAAGAGATTTATTGATCATCCATATTCATTCGTAATTGACCTGATATTGTAGATATTGGTAGATGGAATTGCTAATGACAAACGCAAGGTTAGAGTTACATATTGGTTATGCTACTCTGATGTTTGGTGAACCTGTATCAACATAACTGACACTAATATCCAGATTAGAGCATGCGTAACAATGCACTTACATTCCACATAAAACATATGCCGCTCCATAATTTTTCCCGAAGGCATTCTGTGACACAAATCGGTATCCCGTTTTTTCAAATTACTACAGTTTGAAGACAGTTTCCTTATGTTGTCTAAACGTGTTATTAACGTGACTTCTTTGGTTGGCATTCTAGAAGTTGGGATGATGAAGAATAGAGAAAATCTTATGGATATATGGAGATACTATGGATATAAAGAAGTTGTATATCCATAAAATTGCCTCTATTATTTGTGTTAAATATATCTACGGTATAAAGTTGTATATCGATAGTCTCTAAACATCGTTTCCAATTCAATGCACATGTAGATAAGTAGTTTGTAAAAGCTTAACTCATAATTCATCGTTGAAAATAGAACGCTGCGGACAGAACAAACCCTTGGTATAATCGTAAATCATCCATTCAAGCTATATGAACACTAGCTTTGAGCATTTCAGATGACACAATTAAACGATGAGGTAGGGGTATACCGCAGTGACGATGTCTGATACCTTCACTGTTTGAGACGAGATAGTACAGTACAGTGGCTTCGGGTCAAGAGGTTTCCGTTGATGCCCCGTCAACTTTGTATCCTGCACCAAAAAGAATTCAATTTAACGTTTCCTTGTTTATTATGGTATTTGTTCTGATAATGTCATCAAGTATAAAATAAAAAGTACCAAAAACGGATAAACACAATGGTGACATAAAGATTCATTGATGTTTTTCTTAGCATGCTGTCCTCTGTTGCCACATGGTTGAAACGCCAAACGTGTGTGACCTGTCTCATTCCGTGTTGTGTCTCTTTGCAGGGCTCTTCATCACATTGAAACCATTCCACCAAGCTGAACAAATGAGTGTCACGCATGAATTTCTCAGTAAGTCGCACCACAAGCACCATTCCTTCACGGTAATAATGTATTGCCAGAGCAGTGCCTCGCAATGGATACTTGACATTACGATTGGCATTTTTGTAATAGTATTTAGACAAATTGAACTGAACCATCAAATAAATCTCACTTCAAGGTTTCACTTCTCGTCTTCCTTCTACTTTTCTTATTGGTGGGTTTAACTTGTCCGAACTGTTCAAACAAATTAAAGTCATTTTGTAGTAAGGTAAAGATATGGAGACAATCTTGTCTTTATAATATTTTATAACATAATTTTTCTTTAATATAGCTATATGACGATTGTTAAAATAGTATTTGAATGTGTGTCATTTGATTTACGTTTTTGAAACATTGAATGAATGGAAACAAGATTGAATTGATATAATATTTGTTCAATAACTATTCTAATTTCCTCGACCACTTTTTCAGTTTTATAAGTATAGCTGCTTTCAACGATCTTGATACAAAACGATTCCTAACACAGAAACAATTATCAATTAGTTATGGTTTGTTTAAGTCATTATTTAAAGATAACAATGACCATATTATATGACAGTACAGTTCAACGTTTTTACGCCTCAAACTTTATACTTATCTTTATGCCCTTGACAAAGTATGTTTATTACCTAATTATAGAAAGTGTTCTCATCATGAACATACATTTATGTTCAGGGATCATACATATGATGACAGCTTTTGTTCAAGTACTTGACCATGGACTAGTTGTATATGTTGCTAGACGAGTGTTGATACTTCTTCGCATTAAAGGGGCAGTAGCACGTTTTTCGGTGAAATAGGTCGATGAAATGTATTTGAAAAAACATTTCACCAATAGTAAAACACCCTTCTCTCTTCGGAAAATCAAGTTAATAAATGAGTGTACATGGTTCCGTAACGCTATAGGAATCGTTTATGTCATTTGAAATAATAAAATGTGTTCACAATAAAATGGCCGCCATGCAATTTTTGCTATATATGCAACACCGTTAATATCACTACGGATGATTTGGTTGTGAAATAAGATGTTTTACCCTCTAAAGTAAATATAAATGACATAAACTATTATTATAAATGGGAAATTTGCAAAAATAAAATCAGTTAAAAACGTGCTACTGCCCCTTTAATACCTCATGATCATTTACAACCTGCACTGTATAATTGAGATGGTTCTCAGTGATGGATAAATTCCTTGTAAATGAATTATTTGTGTGCCAAAATTATTGTCTAAGATTTCTAAACATTTCACCATACTTGTCTTGTCCACGTACCAGTAAAATCAATTATTTTCTTCCCTTGATGAACATAAAGCAGCATGTAAAATATAACATGTGACCTATTTCATCTAACAAGGTGTTATCTTTTTCCATAAACTATACAATCCATCACTGACAATTACGAGATCAGTGATTGCAATAAGAGATATGAGATACAAGATTGATAAAAATGACTTATTATTAATGTCGCGTTAACAGCAGGATTTATAACTAATCCTATAGATCCAAAGCATATCAGATTACATGTAATTATCTTTAATGATTTCTTGGTGTTCATATTTTATATTAGTCCTCAATGTGATTTTTTACATCAAGTTTAAAGCAAGGAAACATTTGAATGTCAAATATATTGTTTTACACAAAATGCTAATGTTTCAGTAATAAACTTTATATAATAATTAAATGGCGATGTTTGTATAATTTCATTAAATACTAAAAGACCGATGACATACATTAAATTATCAATTCATATAGAAATAAAACAAATCAAATGATAATTTACGAATTACATATGATAAATGAGACACCACACATGTATATTTAATTGTTTAAACATATTTATTTCTTTAAAGAATTGGATTGGTAAACAAGCTGCAATAGCTTATATGAATACCGCTCCAGAATATGTATATTTAATATTTTCCTTTTTTAGAATAAAGAGTTGTAGACAACTATTATATCATTATTATCAAAATGTTTCTTTGTGGTGTTATGAATTAATATATTACACTGAGGTTTAAATGTTGATAAATTTTTCTTCAAGTTGAGTCCACGTGGTCAATAAAAAAATCCGGTAATTTAGAAAGGATAGAAATGTAGACTTATCCAGCAAAAAAAGCAAATAATCAAAGTTATAACTTCATCTTTCAAAGTAACCAAATCAAAATTTCTTTAAAATCTACAAAAATAGCACATTGATAAAATCTGGTTATTTTAAGATTTACTGAGCATAGTTAGGTAAGAGGTTAGAAATTATAAATATTCTTCAAAGACAGCCTAACTATTGTCTTTTTATTACAAATCCAAAGATGTTATCAAGAGTCAAGAGTTTATAAGGTCAAAATCCAATACAAATTCACTCTTATATTTGCCTGTGCACAACTCAGTTATCCACAGCTTATTCAACGTATAACACATTCACATGTGTGCAGGTTATTGGCCTCAAAACTCCTATTTACGTTGGTCATAATGTATCATGATTTAGATTAAGCACTGATCTAATCAGTGGTCACCATAGTCTGGATTCCCTGGATAAACGATAACTAATGACATCAACACAGACGAGGCTTTGTATCACGGGCCATGAACTAGTTGTTTCTGAGACGACAAAAGAGTCGTGTGAGGACAATAAGCGATGGAGAGATCTTGACCAATCCGTCACTAGTCGGTCAGCAATGATGCCGAAAGCGGGTCGCATAAAATATTAAATTCATGATTTCAGAACAATAAAAGTAGTATTTGAGAGAAAAAACGTTTATAGACCGTAATCATATTTTTAAATAGATATTGCATGAAACTGAGGATTTTTTTAGAGACGTACTATAGGCGTATAATATCTAATTGTTTTCCTCTATATTCAAAGGTAATTATAATAATACAGGTTTATATAATAAACTTGTAATTGTCTAACAGGAACTGATTGAGGATACAACGGTCTCCCATTTATATAGATGAATAGATATAACCAACTGACACATCACATATATTTTGACGATTAAACTGTGTTAAATGTGTTTTGAAATAAAGTTTGCCTACAAATTCGTTTAATGTTAATATACATGGTCTTGGCTTGTCCAAAAAGCGAGGCAGTGCCAATTCCTCAGATCAGTGACCTTTCATGCAACTCCATGTCTTCCCTACTCGACAGACACTGAACGACAAGTGCAAACGAAGCCCAAATGAAACCTGATCAATCCAATTTTCTCCCAAAACCCTCGGCTCGTCTGTTTCATGACAGAAATTACTAATGACATTTCTCCAGACATCCCACTCGTCTACAGAAAGACGTTCCCAATTTCTTTTTATGTTCAGCATTTTTGATCAATCTGGTACAGAACCTGTTGACAAGTAATCGACATGGGACATTGGAGATGATGATCGACAACAGATTAAAGTGTCACTCTCAGTTTCTATGCTTATGTAGAAGGAACTGTTGGAAATTTTACCTTAAAGCTTTTTCTAAATGAAAAAGTTAAATTGGTTGCTGAAATGATATTATATCACATATTTATTTGTTAATATCATATGTCAAAATATTTCTTTAAAATGTAGATTTGCTGGTTTCAATTTATCTGAATAATTTTCTGTCTTTTCATTTTATTACAAAATGAAGAATTCAAAATACCAAACTATCTGATATATTCTGAAAATTGAATTCATTAAATGGACTATATTAATTTTTTCCAGGATTTAAATTTGTGCAATATTCCGAACCAAACAGTGTCTGAAGTAATGGGCTAATAACTAATAAGATTTATCCGATAACATTCCAGATTGGTTCACATAACTCTAAGCCATATATACTTTAGTCAGTAAGAAAACGATGTTACTATCATTTAAAACATTTTGTTTTTGTTAAACGTTTATATATGAAGTATGGAAGCACTTTCAAGTTCTTTTCCTGTTATAAATCACAACATTATTCATTTAAACAAGACAAAAATGAGACAGGCTCAAATAACCCCACTGTCCATTTTAAAAGTATAGCTCTTTTTACGTCATAATTCTGTCAGAGTTACTTTTCGGAAAATGATCAAGCCTATGAGCTGAAGTGTCGCGATAAAACATATCAACAGTTTTCAAGAACACTTGTCCCAATTTAAACATTAGAGTTTTAATGGTGTCTAGTTGTGACTAAGTTTAACATATTCAACTTCATCAATTATGAATATATAGTTTGCGATTTAGAGTATTAAAGGGACATAATCATGTTGGTGAGATCACATATATGTCGAATGTTATAATTGTGTTATTTAATTGAGAATTATCAACTTTAACCGAAAATAACCAGTTTAAGGTCTATCAGTTCAGTATAACGAAAATACAACCATTGAAATTCGTGGTCATGATCTAAAACCGGACAATGGACCTTGGCTTGCTGCAGCCATTAAGTCAAACGTAATTTTTGAAGCTTTAATAAAGTAGATAAGATGACAGAATTGCTTCTATAGCGTTTAATATGTCTTATAACAAGTACATACGTAGGAAAGTGCCATAATACTTCACATGCATGGGACCGTTCTATGGTTTTCATTGAAACTTGTATATACATAATTTTTTAAGCATTTGGGGGTGAATAAGTAAGAAGATATAACCTAAACCAACACCTATTGTAATTTGGTACATTTTAGAACCAAATACAATGTGATGCAAAACTGATCATGTACCATCATAGCATCATCGCGGTTATTCTAATACAGTTCACTGACAATAACCTTGGGTCATAACTCCGTACAAAATAAAGTATACTTCGGTACTGGCATTCAAACTGGCATTCAACCTGGCATTCAAACTGGCATTCAGCCTGGCATTCAAACTGGCATTCAGCCTGGCATTCAAACTGGCATTCAGCCTGGCATTCAAACTGGCATTCAACCTGGCATTCAACCTGGCATTCAGCCTGGCATTCAAACATAGCAAAAATGACTGGGTATAGGGGTGTCCACTTGGTATCCATCCGCTAAAAATAGGCAAACTGGTTTCCAACTAGAATCCATTTTGGATTATATAATATTTAGTATATCCGTAATGGAAACCAACAGGAAACTCTTATTATGTGTTTCCTGTTGGTTTCAATTCCCGGAAATTACAATGAAGGTTTCCATGAAATGGAAATCACCATGAAACTATAATTTGAAGTTTCATGTTAGGTTCCATTCTTGTAAATATAATATTCCCAATTAGCAAGATCCTGACCAAGAAAGAATTGTTTCGTTACCTCGAGGTATGGTTTCATGCATTGTCTTGCTTTAAATCTGACACCTAGAGTTTGTTTCCTTACAACTCCAACAAGAAGACATAGTCATCAACATCCCCCGCCAGATACAAGAAATGAGAACAAGGGCAATAATTCAAGAAGAAATAATTGTGCGCTTCTCATTTTCTTTCCATTAAGGTAACGATATCCTCAAGCCACAAAACTGATTTGATGTTAAACAATGTCTGAGAAAAGCTATATCCTTGGATACTTGAAACAGAGTCGAAAAAGTGGAACAAGGGGAATAACTCCGGAAAAAATAATCACATGCTTCTTTTTTTCGAACTCCATCAAGGTATTTATGTCCACAAGCCACACACCAAACTTGGAAACTCTATCTTAAACAGTTTCTGAGAAAAGCTGTCCCCTTTGGAGATACCATGATCAGAGTCCAAAATACGGAACAAGGGCAATAACTCCGGAAAAAATAATCACATCGTTCTTATTTTCGAACTCCATCGAGGTATTTATGTCCACAAGCCACACACCAAATTTGGAAACCCTATCTTAAACAGTTTCTGAGAAAAGCTGTCCCCTTTGGAGATACCATGAACAGAGTCCAAAAATACGGAACAAGGGCAATAACTCCGGAAAAAATAATCACATGGTTCTTATTTTCGAACTCCATCGAGGTATTTATGTCCACAAGCCACACACCAAATTTGGAAACCCTATCTTAAACAGTTTCTGAGAAAAGCTGTCCCCTTTGGAGATACCATGATCAGAGTCCAAAATACGGAACAAGGGCAATAACTCCGGAAAAAATAATCACATCGTTCTTATTTTCGAACTCCATCGAGGTTTTTATGTCCACAAGCCACACACCAAATTTGGAAACCCTATCTTAAACAGTTTCTGAGAAAAGCTGTCCCCTTTGGAGATACCATGATCAGAGTCCAAAATACGGAACAAGGGCAATAACTCCGGAAAAAATAATCACATCGTTCTTATTTTCGAACTCCATCAAGATATTTATGTCCACAAGCCACACACCAAACTTGGAAACTCTATCTTAAACAGTTTCTGAGAAAAGCTGTCCCCTTTGGAGATACCATGATCAGAGTCCAAAATACGGAACAAGGGCAATAACTCCGGAAAAAATAATCACATCGTTCTTATTTTCGAACTCCATCGAGGTATTTATGTCCACAAGCCACACACCAAATTTGGAAACCCTATCTTAACCAGTTTCTGAGAAAAGCTGTCCCCTTTGGAGATACCATGATCAGAGTCCAAAATACGGAACAAGGGCAATAACTCCGGAAAAAATAATCACATCGTTCTTATTTTCGAACTCCATCGAGGTATTTATGTCCACAAGCCACACACCAAATTTGGAAACCCTATCTTAAACAGTTTCTGAGAAAAGCTGTCCCCTTTGGAGATACCATGATCAGAGTCCAAAATACGGAACAAGGGCAATAACTCCGGAAAAAATAATCACATCGTTCTTATTTTCGAACTCCATCGAGGTTTTTATGTCCACAAGCCACACACCAAATTTGGAAACCCTATCTTAAACAGTTTCTGAGAAAAGCTGTCCCCTTTGGGGATACCATGATCAGAGTCCAAAATACGGAACAAGGGCAATAACTCCGGAAAAAATAATCACATCGTTCTTATTTTCGAACTCCATCGAGGTATTTATGTCCACAAGCCACACACCAAATTTGGAAACCCTATCTTAAACAGTTTCTGAGAAAAGCTGTCCCCTTTGGGGATACCATGATCAGAGTCCAAAATACGGAACAAGGGCAATAACTCCGGAAAAAATAATCACATCGTTCTTATTTTCGAACTCCATCGAGGTATTTATGTCCACAAGCCACACACCAAATTTGGAAACCCTATCTTAAACAGTTTCTGAGAAAAGCTGTCCCCTTTGGAGATACCATGATCAGAGTCCAAAATACGGAACAAGGGCAATAACTCCGGAAAAAATAATCACATCGTTCTTATTTTCGAACTCCATCGAGGTTTTTATGTCCACAAGCCACACACCAAATTTGGAAACCCTATCTTAAACAGTTTCTGAGAAAAGCTGTCCCCTTTGGGGATACCATGATCAGAGTCCAAAATACGGAACAAGGGCAATAACTCCGGAAAAAATAATCACATCGTTCTTATTTTCGAACTCCATCGAGGTTTTTATGTCCACAAGCCACACACCAAATTTGGAAACCCTATCTTAAACAGTTTCTGAGAAAAGCTGTCCCCTTTGGAGATACCATGAACAGAGTCCAAAAATACGGAACAAGGGCAATAACTCCGGAAAAAATAATCACATCGTTCTTATTTTCGAACTCCATCGAGGTATTTATGTCCACAAGCCACACACCAAATTTGGAAACCCTATCTTAAACAGTTTCTGAGAAAAGCTGTCCCCTTTGGAGATACCATGAACAGAGTCCAAAAATACGGAACAAGGGCAATAACTCCGGAAAAAATAATCACATGGTTCTTATTTTCGAACTCCATCGAGGTATTTATGTCCACAAGCCACACACCAAATTTGGAAACCCTATCTTAAACAGTTTCTGAGAAAAGCTGTCCCCTTTGGAGATACCATGATCAGAGTCCAAAAATACGGAACAAGGGCAATAACTCCGGAAAAAATAATCACATCGTTCTTATTTTCGAACTCCATCGAGGTATTTATGTCCACAAGCCACACACCAAACTTGGAAACTCTATCTTAAACAGTTTCTGAGAAAAGCTGTCCCCTTTGGAGATACCATGATCAGAGTCCAAAATACGGAACAAGGGCAATAACTCCGGAAAAAATAATCACATCGTTCTTATTTTCGAACTCCATCGAGGTATTTATGTTCACAAGCCACACGCCAAATTTGGAAACCCTATCTTGAACAGTTTCTGAGAAAAGCTGTCCCCTTTGGAGATACCATGAACAGAGTCCAAAAATACGGAACAAGGGCAATAACTCCGGAAAAAATAAACACATCGTTCTTATTTTCGAACTCCATCGAGGTATGAATGTCCAAAAGCCACACACCAAATTTGGTTGTCCTATCTTAAGTAGTTTCTGAGAAAAGCTGTCCCCTTTAAAGCGGACGGACGGACGCACACACACACACACACGGACGGACGGACGGAGCCCAAACCTATATCCCCCTTCCACTTCGTGGCGGGGGATAATAAATAAGATAGCGGCAAGAGTGTTTTCTTTGCAGAAGAACATTTTAATAAGCATTTAGACAATAATTTTGGTTGATTTTGTTAGATAAGTTTTCTTTCCCACATCTACGGATAACCTTAATCATTAATCATTAATTAATCATCTTAATTGTATTTGTGTCATTTTGTCGACTCCCTCAGATCTCAAATTATTGGAAACGAGATCTAATAGAACAAAATCTCATTTCAATAGTTCATTTCTTGAACAATATTTCATTTCTATAGTTCATTTCTTGTTTGGTTTCTCAATTTTCCTATTTTGTTTTGTTTGACAACTGATCCCTCAAGTAAGATAATGTTATGAAAATTTAACAGCCACGTTATGTGTTCTTTTGTTAGTTGACATGACCGACTTCAATATGTCACGGTCACCTGAAATACAAAGAAACACTTACATACAGATGCGTACCATTGCGTAATTAGTTAAGATAAACAACAAGTTTAAAGTACCACTTTAAGGAGAAAACGAAAGCTTATTACGGATTTATTATGACAAACGATTACAGATGAAACCTAAGTTATGGCGCTTGTTGTTGAACACATCTTATGAAAACACTGGATTTATAGTACTAGTGTACATAATAAGCATGTTATAAATTTGATTTATGTTCATCATATGTAGGACGTAAGTATTAAATGTTTATAGTAGGGAAATGATAAACTATTCAGAATCAGTTTACATAATTGTCAATTAACGTAATGTGAGAAGTCAAGAGAATGGGCACATTTGAAAAGTATTCAATTTCATATAATAAATTGTGTCAACATGAAGTCATGTTTGCTAAGACGAGATTTATTTTTTTAAATTCTATTGTTTTTTGCCTCTTTCCGTTTCTTTGTTGGTTTGTGATAATGATGATTTAAAGTTTTGTAAGATTTTATTTACCAATATAATATCATCTTCAAGTTGGTAATTAACTTGTTCCAGTTTGGTTCACAATGGCAAATGCACAAAGCTTGCATCATTCACAGCAAACATCATCATTCACAGCTAACATCATCATTCACAGCTAACAGCATCATTCACAGCAAACAGCATCATTCACAGCTAACAGCATCATTCACAGCTAACAGCATCATTCACAGCTAACAGCATCATTCACAGCAAACAGCATCATTCACAGCAAACAGCATCATTCACAGCTAACAGCATCATTCACAGCTAACAGCATCATTCACAGCTAACAGCATCATTCACAGCAAACAGCATCATTCACAGCAAACAGCATCATTCACAGCAAACAGCATCATTCACAGCTAACAGCATCATTCACAGCAAACAGCATCATTCACAGCTAACAGCATCATTCACAGCAAACAACATCATTCACAGCAAACAGCATCATTCACAGCAAACAGCATACAGCTAACAAACGTAAACACACTGGCAGAACTACTTTGATCAAATGAAAATGATTTGAAAGTGTATAATATAATATTCATCTTTCTTATTTACTTGACTATTAATTGTAACATTGTAATTTCCACATAACTTAATGTGGATGTATTTCATGCATTTAAGTAAATGTATAATAATGGAATGTAAACATACCCAGTCCCAATGGTAAATAATTATCAACAAAATATGAATATTTGTTAAGGAGGAGTATTCGAACACACGCAGGGCCCTTAATAAAATTGTGTTTCACAAATTAAATGATTATGATCGCATCTTGAACAATCTAAATACAAAATGATTCCTAAAACAAGAGTATTTATCAGGTCACGAAGTTGCTGAAGAACGTTGCCCCCATGTTGATACCTTCCACAGAAACAATGAATAATTTAGGGGAAATTGCCCACATAGTGTTCTTTTAAATTGGTCTGCCCTGAGGAATTGGTCAATGTCATTAGCAGTTAGCGACGTTTGTTCGTTTCATTATTTGCAACTATGATTGGCCTGATTGACTGCCGGTACACGTCAGTTATGTATTGTTCCAATGTCCTGAGTTTCATCACAAACATTAGTGTTGAGAGGTTTGACATTGCCGTTTATTTGCCGTTATTAACCGTAATCAGATACTCGTTTGTTAAAATGTGTTTGTGCAAAATAGACAATTCTAAAATAAATAGAATATATTCAAAATTCTTATCATACTTGCACTTACATTGGATATATTTGATATTAGAAATACTTTCTGTCTATATTCAAATAGTTGTCTAAATTTGTTTTTATTTTCTTAGAGCACAGTCAAATGCTTTCGTCCAATCATAATGCATTGTGGTCACGTGGAGTACAATTATATCCCGATAGATGTACACTTGTCCGGTTGCGTTCGGCTATCATGCTCATAAAACTGGTTCACAGACTTTTATAATAAAAAAAAAATTAAAAAACTATGCCAACTGATTTTTTTCCTTTATGTGGATAATACACAGTTAAACACTTATTACAATGACAACTGAATTGCTATGTTCCCTTTCCGAAAGGAAAAGTCACTCGCTCTTTATGTTCAGGAGCTTGGGATTCCTATAAGAAGAATATAAGCATGTAAATAAAGCAAGTAATGTGATTGTGTAATGGGAATTTTTCAAGTAATTTATATCTCGAAAGTAAGATAAACAGTGACACGCATCAACCAATGTTAGCAATGTTTGAAAATATAATAGGTAGTTCTATTTTCTGAGTATTATTAGAATTGAATTTTTTTTAATACACATTTTAAAAGGTAAGGATTAAAAAAGTAAAGTTACCTTTCATGGATAAAAAGTGTACTTGTCCTTGGACTGTCCATGAAGTGTGAACTGATTCATTCTAAAAACCACTCAGTCCTTATAGGCAATGAAATGAATAAGTGCTCAATTTTTCTCAATAAAAACGTGTTTATCGTGCATGCTCGTGATTCAAGCACGACGCTTATGCTTTAGCACGACTCGTACGTTTTATACAAAATGTACGCCTCATGCACCTCGGACAATTTAAGAAATTCAGTGCTCACAGACCCGATGATGACGTCAATGTCCCTAACATTTGAACAGGAAGATTTTCTGGATAACAACTTCTTTAATGTGAAAATACACGACGTTTCGGAGTACATACTCACTCCTTCATCACCTTTAGGTACACAAATTCTCCTCTGTTAAACACTTTACATGATAAAGTACTTTATATTATCCACTATCTCAGAACTTACTCATCTTTACTGTTTCAATAATTGTAAAGTATAAATCATACCACAGCAACAAATTAGAAAATGAGTTTTTATATTGATACAATTTCGGTATATGAATTTGTCTTCAAGAATGACAAAGTGGTCTTCAAGGTTCTCATAACAGCATCCTTTGAATTACCATTAGACCTCATTAGAGATTAGAGATTAGACACGGGGGAGCATTTATCAAAAGTTAATTTTCCTATTAAATGGATTTTCAATATCACAATACGCTAACGTGTTCAGTACTATCATGTGTAATAAGGGAGCAGGGAAATCTGATATTGACATAAATAATTGTATGTATACCACCTCAAGATATATCCAAAATTCATTAACAGGAAAGTGAATTCAAATTTGATTTTTAAAAAACTCACTTGATTTCGTTATAGGCCTGTCACATCATTCAAAGATGCTCGTGATTTTAAACCTTGCATCTAACTCAAGGTTTTAAACACTAGATGTCCTCATTCAAAGGTTTTAACATCCTTTTAACTAACATTCCAGATCATAAATCTTAATTGGTTTGTCTTCTCCCCAAAATCATTTCAAAATCCTATTCATTTAAATGTTACAAAAATAAGATGTCAGACCTCTGACCAGCGTAGTCTGGAGTATATGAATAAATCTTTATAAATGACATTAAGACAGACAAGGCTTACAATAATGGATGGTGTATTAATGGTACCTGAGACGACTAAGGAGTAAAAGAGTCATGTGATGAGAGGACAGGATGAAGGGATCCTGTAGCGGTCTTGCTGGCGTCAGGAACAATCCCTAAGGATTCTCTGTCGACGGGACGACTGGCATGGTGTTAATAGCTGGTCGTTTAATAGGGTAATTTGATGATTTCATAACAATGAAACCAACAAAGTTGGTGTTGAAAAATATTCAAAAGCGCCTCTGGTTGTTTCATAATCGTATCATCATAAATAGATTGTTTATGCAAGTGAAGCATGTGTATGGAATCGTGGTTGGTGCTGTTTCTAAATGATATCTTAATGTGTGTAATGTTATTTCAGAATATTAGTATCATGCTCGATTGGTGTTTAATAGAATTGATGGTAGACAGTCCCATCTTCCCTGTTATACACTCATTTATTTTATAACCGACTCCCCCTGGTGCATTCTAACTCTTTTATACAATTCACAGACTGAATCACAACCTGAATACTTTACATTGTACTTACATTAATATTTTATAGCAGTTGTAATTTGTCACAAAACTTTTTTTCGAGATTTTTTGTATTTTATATACATTAATAGTGAAAGATTCCTGTATGACATTAAAGCAAATTTCAAGCCATGTTAAAAGGTAAAAAAAATTATATGTGAAAAAAAAACAAATAAGGGCATAAACGACAACTAATAAAATCTGAATGAAAAACTCAGAAGATTACCAATAAGTGAACGAATGAAGTAATTTCAGAGTTTCCATCAACAACGTTTTTGTTCTTTTTTCTTGTAGTAGCACCTCCAATATTTCAGTGAATCCTAACCTTTCATGAATTGGTATACATGTAGATGACAGATCATTAACACACAAACACAAGTAAAAGTTGGATCAAGCTTAATTAATTTTCTGCCAAAAAACTCATCTTATCTGCTTCTTAATGGAAAATTACTAATCGCCTTCTCCTTATATCCCATTGCTCGTCATGCAGTAGGACTACTTCTCCACTTTTTAGTGTATCTCATTCCCAATCTATCTGATAAAGAACCAACAGAAAAATAGTAATTTCCTTACAGTGACGACTCACATGTATAACAGGTTTATGTGTCAGTTGGAAAACTTGCTCAATGTTTCAGATTTGACATTGGATTATATTTCAAGATTTAAAATATTAAAATATTAAAATTAGTTGATGAATTAAATTTCTCCCAAAGTATCAGTGATCTATCTAGTTATCAATATGTTATATTGGAGGTGATGATCATCTGGTAGGTTTAAGTATCAGTGTCAGTTTATAAAGCAGTCAAGGGGAGGGTACTACCTTTCAAAAGCCAATAAACAACATTGTTGAAATAAGACATATAACTAGAGGATTCACAATGGCAGCGACAGATTTCAACTTGACATCGGTAAGCTGGAGGGCCTTTAAGGAATGAACCACTAACTATAACTTATAAAACTGATGATTTATAAAATTGGTATTCAAGACCTTCCCTGTCTGAAGCATTCACCGTTCTTCTTTAGACAAACATAACACAAACTCACGCTTTGGATAGACATATATATATATATAAATGACTATTTCATCATAATATTTCTCTGTATGTGAGAATGGTTAAAAAGGAAGTTGTATATCATGCCAACAGTGTCTCCGAGGTGATCCCAGTTTTCCAAGAGGAGGCTAATGAATAAGCAACGAGCTCTGATTGAGGAGCCATGATTAAGTCGTATATCACCAGCTGCAACACAAATACTAACCAAAAGACAAGGGTGGCATCTAGGGATTGCTTGGGTTAGCGTGCCAATGAATATATAAATAACAGCAAATAAACGTATTTGTTAAGCAATACAGAAGCAGATGCATTAAGCATGGTTCAATTTACAGACAGGGCCAATCTGCTTTGTTAATTGTCTCATCTTTTGCTTATTCACATGTTGATTGGGTCCTTTTCCGATGGTGTTGACCGTTTAATGTTTACCATCTTTCAACCAGTGGGGAAACGTGGTCATTGGTCAGTATATCGTTAACAGTAAATTTTAACAAGTTCATGGCTAGATAATTTATGAGCTTTACGGATAGACACCCCGCCTCGCAAGTCGACATGATCCATTAAACGTTGGGTATCACTTTAGGCAAGAGACATTATTCCATATATCTGCAATACAAAGTTAATGGTTTGAGACTAAGGTTAATGTGAATAATACCTTCAAGCGTCATAATTGGTGACCATTCATTAGGTTGAATACTCCTCATGTAGTTGAAGGAAAGTATACATGACCTTACAACAGGTAACAATGTAGGTAAAGCAGACAGTTTGACCTTCAAATTAGGGGCTTGAGAGTAGGAGGTGTTTTATTCAAAAAGTTTTATAGTTTTACAGTTTGAGAATATAAATCCTGAATAAAATCCTTTGATACCTGAATTTGTTTTATGAAGATTGGAATTGGTTAAAGGTCGGGAAAAGATAACGAAATGATACCAAAAATACTTCTGGGAACATCAAGTTGGTTCACATAAAGTAGTTTCCTAAACTTAAAGGCTGTCAAAATCTTCCCATTATGTGCCGTTATTGATATACATTGGTCAAGCGTCGTTAGTTACAGAGACTTTTCTTTGACAATATTACATTAATCAATATACCTTCACAGACAGGTTTAGGAAATGGACAAGAAACATAACATTTACTGTCACTTGTAATCATTCATATTCCAAATTAGTCTATATAAAAGTGCCCCACATGCCAGTCTGCTGCCGTTAGTAAATGTGATTAAGTAAATAGTTTCCGTTGGAGACATTTAATCTGCTAGTTCTAATCTTTAACCTGAACGAAAGTACAGATTGTTTTAGGGTCTTGGTGTCTCCTTTCTCTCTTTTACAATCCAAACCTTTAATTTGATGATTGTTGGTCAAAATGACCACGTTTTAAAATAAAACATATAATGTCGCGATAAAGTAAAGTGCACTGTTTACACAAGGTTTATACATTGTAGGTGTGTTTATGTACTTTGCTTGCCTCAGTTTATATTTAGCGGTCAATACAAAATGGCAATGTGTAATAATATTCAGTATTTTTTTTAAAGCTCTATGACTTTCTTTACACGGAGTAAACTTGCACCATAAAATGTTTCTAAATGAAATAGTTATGATTAAAAATATTGTTCTAACATTTCTGCCCTACCCGTGGTCGAAATACCAAACCATTTGTTTAAAAACCATAGGAAACTATTGCCTTTTCAGATATTTGTTTTTCAATCTTGCTCATCTTTCCTGTGAGTTCTGATCCTACAACTAAGAAAACCTTGTTTATCAGTAGTTTATGTTTCTATAGTTAAGAAGCAAGCTACATGTTCTTTCCTCTATTAAGGAACCTGATTCAGTATTTAGCAATAAACTAGTATCATAACGCAAGGTTTCTAACTTTGTAAAGTCGTGTGTGTGTACGTTTAGAGAACCTTAAATGTATGCAGTTATGATTGAATAAATAAAGCTAAAAATATAATATAAATTACCAATTATAGTGATACAAGTACACAATGAATATTCATATTTATTCACATCAACTATGGTGATATGGATCGATTTACATCCTTAAACGAGCTGGTAAATGAAATAATTAGTCTCTTTCATGGCCCCTGTCTTTTACACTATGATCTCCTTCAAAGAAACAACTTGTACCATTTTAGAAGTTGTAGAGATGAAGGCAATCAAGATATATGGATAGTCAACTTCTTTATTACAATGAAGGCGAAGTTCCAGTGTAGAGTTTAACACTGTTATCAATCCGGTGATAAATGTATCTTGATTGCTTACGGTGTTCTACACCGAAATGTTGATTTGATTGTATATTATTAATAAACGAGCCGAAACGATCGTGTTGTAAGCTGTTGCGACGGTTAGTGCTGGCGATAGTTGCCTTACTCTGAGGGTGTGGGTTCGAATCCCGCATGGGACTCGGCCCGACAATGTACATGAATTTGTAGGTATTTGTATTTGTATTGAAGGTAGTGTTATCCCCAATGTAACCTTGTTAAAGTTCCACAAACCCCGACCATATCACTTTTCGGTTTTTATTCAAGCATATTCCAAGATGACGAGGATTCCACTTGAAATTTGTCAATTCAACCAATAAACACCTTTTAGAACGCCTTTTTAGAAGGCCGCTCAATTACGCCTCATAAAACTTTAGCCGAGAGCGAATTCCGCGTGCTTGGCCTTGTGACGTAATACACAGGAGTCGCTTGGCGTCTAATGACAGAATCCACTAGATTTAGCCTTACATAACTGCCTAAATAACATATTTACCTGTGTCCTTATCCAACAAAATTACATATATACACGCCCCGTAAAACGTACTACAACTGGCAGCAGATGTCAACACTGTTTAGTACTGGATGTGACCATTGCGGGACCCGTAATTCTGCAATGTGTTTTGGAACAATTCTTATCGTTGCCCAATATGGCGGCGGCACGCATGTCAGATGATGAAGATGTTCAAACGTCACAGAGATCTATTACACATTTCATACGGATTATAACGGTGTTAACACGCCTCATTCATGTTGAATAATTTTTGGTTTCACATTCGTCCTTATGCAAAATAACAAAATATATTTCAGTATTTTTGTTTATCATTGTAGCGATATGTAATAAGTGATGTAGTTGCGTTATTGACACTCTAACTTAGATAAATATTAAATAAGAGGGGAAATCTTCACGACTGAACTATAGCAGGGGTAATATTATTTAAATTGAGAACCAAACAACACATGTACACACGGCCATGGTGAGTTGATCAAAGTTCTATAGTTCCAATACTTTCATTTGAAATTGGGAAAGATACGTTTTCCATATTTTTATCCGAAGTGATTTAAACATTATTTTATTTCCACAAACATATGAATTGACCATCACAAACTACATGTAATATAAAATGCAAGGCCTTTTATATAACTTACTAGGAATATGGTAGTGGTATTACACTGAATCTAAGTAATTGTAAATGAACACGACTATAGATTTAAAGATAGCCCGAATATGTTCTTCTAAAAAGTGTAAACCAGTAACATTGATGAAAATTATAGGATTTTCTTAGCTGTAATGAAACTATTCTATTAGCACCATGAGAAATATTGACTCAGTAGATTTCAAGCTATAGACACTCTTCAAACACAATATATAATATAAATAAAATTGCATGATCTTGTTTATTTTTAAATTGTCAGTTATTCATTTCAAAACATATTGTATCTTATAAGATAACATAACACTCCATTCGATTGGGAAAAGAACAAATCTAAAATCAGCGGTTGAATATCGAAACATGCTCCTAAAACTCCGAAATTACTCCCTACGGACGCACAAATACCCATTCTATCGGAAACCTGTAATGTCAAAACGTTCTTATCATGTTTTAAACGAATTATCGACGAAAATCGACAAATCGCCTAAGGATTTCATTAAGCAACTCCTGTGTATGACGTCACATCGCTAACGAAGGTTATGCTACACTGAGGGGCCGCGGCAAACTGTTTCAAGAATGAGATAATGAGCAGGCTAAATTTACTCACTTTGAAGGGCTATATCTTGATGAGTAGGTGACGCTTCGAAATAATCGTTTGTGTTTTGCTTACTTGAAAGTATTGTCTATATGAATAATCGAATTAACATCGAAAAAAACAGAGAGATGATATTATCTTTAAATAATAAAGAGGTTGGCTATTCATAGATCTTGGATTTGCTTAAAAGTATCTTATATGAGGATTTTTTGAAATATTTCAATCGTATAGAAACACCTTTAGTGAAGACTAATTCTTTAAACAAAATGTCAATCTCACACACATCACTCATGCCACCAATTACACGACTGTAACGTTTGCTTCCAACGATCTTGATACAAAACTAGCAATCATCAAGGAGCAGTTACCAAGTCATCTATCAGGAGAGTAAGCCATTTCGTGTCAAGTGTTCTGATAGACGTTGTCCCAGCACTGCTTCTCTACACAGAAGCAATGAATAAATTGGGGAAAATTACCAACGCAGTGTTCTTTGAGATTGGTTTGCCCTGAGGAATTCGGGAAACGTCATTAGCAGTTAGCATGTATTGTTCATCTCATTATCTGCATCAGACATTGACTTGAGCAGTTACTGACAGTACAGATCAGCGTGGTCACATCCTGTCCTCATTTTGTCCATCACAGTTTGTCTTTACAAACACAGTACTTGATCACAATATGAATGCATGCATGACTGGATGAAGCAAGATATATGTAGATAACTTCTGTATTGTGGACAGAAATTCCATAAAGCATTGGAATATATTTTTACATACAGATAAAAGATAAATTCTATAAAAAGAAAATGTTAATTGACAAACTGCAAAAAGGAATGATAGACGGCACTGTTTCTTTTTGATTGTCATTTTTAAAGAATTTCTATCTTTCGAAGTCATCGTTCATCATTAATCTCAGTGATATCTTAGAAATATAAATGATGCTATTATGAGAATCGTGTCATCATTGCATGTAAACTCTCATTACGAAAATAGATGATGGTATCGGTACATTAAATCAGTACACCAAAGTCGGCGGACAATGCGGATGAATTCCAAAGATGAAATTTCGATGACAGAAAAAGAGTAATCTAAAAAGATTTGTTGTCCAAAAAGTAATAAAAAATTAATATTACCAATGTAATTTAACACATAATGTAATTAAATTCTACTTTTCTTGTGCAATTAAAACTACATAGAATACTAGGGTAGGTTAAAGGTATTTAGATTAAAGATAACCAAATTTGTACATATACACACACGTACTTCCACCCCATGTGTTGTCCCAGGTCCACAAACACAAAGGGTCCTTAGGCATAGGCGATCGTAACTCGCTATAGGATAAGGGAGTCTCTTAGGTCCTGAAATCAACTAATATACAGGTACCACGATGATCAGAGATACATGAACTATACCTAGCTCATTCAAAGACTAGTGAATTTACTATTTGTTCAAATGCTGGATTTCACAGGTGTACCGATAATATTCAAAGTTTAGGGAATCAAATTAAAATTCTGGCGAAAATATCAATTTAAAAATACATTAATTATTTCAAAACCACATGTATCAAGAGATGTTTTCATAGATTGAATGTCTTCCCTTAACAGACCTCTGGTCATCGTTGTCCGGAGTTCAATGAATACGTTGAGTATTACTGACATCAAGATAGACGAGGTTTTGAATTATGGATGACGTATTGATGGTAGCTGGGACGACTAAGGAGGAAAAGAGTCGTGTGATGAGAGGACAGGATGAAGGGATCCTGTAGCGGTCTTGCTGGCGTCATGAACAATCCCTAAGGATTCTCTGTCGACAGGACGACTGGCATGGTGTTAATAGCTGGTCGTTTAATAGGGTAATTTGATGAATTCATAACAATGAAACCAACAAAGTGGGTGTTAAAACAATAGTTATTAAACGTCCCTGGTTGTTTTAGAAGCTCATTTTTTGCCGAATATTTCTAAAACTGATGCTTGAGAAGTTATAGTTTGAGATAGTTGTTGTACTTCACGAAGAAAGGTGTCACTTCAATGCAAGATAAAAATAAAAAAAATATATGTTGATGTATTTACGAAATTCTGAAACATAAGTTAACGTAAAAGAATGTTAAAGGGAAATATTCTCGATAATCTCTCGTGTAAACGTTCCGATACATTTCTACTCATACTCTGGATTCGTCTATCTCGTAGTAGCTAATCTGATAATATTCACCGCGGTGTTTGTTTGTAGAAATGAAAGTTATGTTAGAAACCTTTTGATTGGTAAGCTCGTATTCCATGCGCAGACAACTGTTTGGATAAAACAACAAGACAAGGAAGTGATAAAATCATCAGAATCCAAGAATTCAGTTTTAAAAATACCCTGCAGATTATCCCGGATGAAAGGACTGTACAGCTTCCTTGCGTTTATTGATACGACTTTTTAAGGGTTTATTTGTGTAGGATGACCAAGGACAATATTGAAAAGTAAGCCAGGTTCCCGCGGGAAATGTCAATTGGCATTTCAAAACGGAGGAGGGCTTACTTGTCATGAATGCCCACGGGTTGTGTTGTATCTAACCTATTAACCGATTACTAATACAAAATACGTCAACTTGAGTTAGAAAAGGGGAAAGAGTCGTCCGTAAAATATCGTTATATAATGCAAGCTCTTAAGTTAAAGAGGACATCGGAAGCCCATATCAATCAGCCTAGCCGCTGTGGTACAGTGGTATGATCCTTGGCTTGTTGTGCAGCAGTAAAATCGGGTCCGAGTCGGCTTTTCGGCATATATTTGTAGACTGGTATTTGACTTTCAATTTCAATAGAATGAGTCATTACACAGACTATGTTAAAACTATAAATCTCAGCGTTTAAATGAACAAAAGCATGACGTCACTAAAGGTTAACAAGAGTCATCAGAAGATGACATATCCCACTGGTCCAACAAAATTTGTAAAACACATCTTTGACAACTACTTGTGTATCTACTACCGTACTTCAGTTAGTGGGTATTACATATGCTGAGTTTCAGGTATGTTAAAGGTTTTAGACTTCTGCTCCAGAAGCAGTCAAAATCAAACACGTTTCTATGGAAACAGAAAAAGATAAAATTTTCAGAAATCTCAAAATATCAAAAGGCACAACTTCAGTTAGTGGGTAATATACATGCAAAGTTTCAGGAAGATATGCTGAAGAGTTTTGGAGCTGTGCTCCAGAAAGAACCTGTCTCTGAACAAAGTCCAACTTCAACACGTTTCTATGGAAACGAAAAAAAAATAATTCAGAAATCTGTAAAAATAGAGCCATGGGCTCTGTAGCTCATCAGTATTTCATTGATTTATTATCTAAGGTTGAATATCTAAGTTATCTCAAGTAATACATTGTTAACAAGCAAAATAATATGGGTTTTAGATCATGACCCCTGTGACCCACATTTGGAGTCACAGGGGCACCAATCCTACAATCAAGAATCACCTTTGACCAAAGAATCTCTACACCACATTTCTCCTTTCTAGAGCTTTACATATAAACTGGAGAAGAAGATGAAAATAGGTTTTTGGGTCATGACCCCGTGACCTAGATTGGGGACGAAATCTACAATTTAGAATCCCCATTAGCCACGGAGTCTGCACACAACTTTTCAGCTCTCTAGACCTTTTGGAACAGGAGAAGATGAAAATAGGTTTTTAAACATGTGACCCCTGTGACCCAAATTGGGGTCATGGTGTCACAAAATCTACAATTTAGAATCCCTATTAGCCAAGGAGTCTGCACACAACTTTTCAGCTCTCTAGACCTTTTGGAACTGGAGAAGAAGATGAAAATAGGTTTTTAAACATGTGACCCCTGTGACCTCATTTGGGGTCATGGGATCACGAAAACTACAATTTAGAATCACCATTTGCCAAAGAGTCTGCACACAACTTTTCAGCTCTCTAGACCTTTTGGAACTGGAGAAGAAGATGAAAATAGGTTTTTAAACATGTGACCCCTGTGACCCCATTTGGGGTCATGGGGTCACGAAATCTACAATTTTAGAATCCCCATTAGCCAAGGAGTCTGCACACAACTTTTCAGCTCTCTAGACCTTTTGGAACTGGAGAAGAAGATGAAAATAGGTTTTTAAACATGTGACCCCTGTGACCTCATTTGGGGTCATGGGGTCACGAAATCTACAATTTAGAATCCCCATTAGCCAAGGAGTCTGCACACAACTTTTCAGCTCTCTAGACCTTTTGGAACTGGAGAAGAAGATGAAAATAGGTTTTTAAGGATGTGACCCCTGTGACTTCATTTGGGGTCATGGGGTCACGAAATCTACAATTTAGAATCCCCATTGGCCAAGGAGTCTGCACACAACTTTTCAGCTCTCTAGACCTTTTGGAACTGGAGAAGAAGATGAAAATAGGTTTTTAAGGATGTGACCCCTGTGACCCCATTTGGGGTCATGGGGTCACGAAATCTATAATTTAGAATCCCCATTGGCCAAGGAGTCTGCACATAAAATTTCAGCTCTGTGGAGTTATTGGTTCGGGAGGAGAAGTCGAAAAAGCGAAAAGTTTACGGACGGATGGACGGACGGACGGACGGATGGACGGACGGACGCCGGACGCCATCCCATGCCATAAGCCCATCGGGCCTTTCAGGCCTGATGAGCTAAAAATCAAAAGGCACCACTTCAGTTAGTGGGTAATACACATGCAAAACGTCTCAGAGTGACGTAAATTCAAATATCATAGGATTAGAACTAGGCACTTCAACAAAGCCAAACATTCAAAATTCTATAGGAAATTTATTTTAATGAACATCTTGAATATAACTTTTCTATAATATCTTTTTTTTGCACTTTAAAATAATGAATTCATAAGCTTCTAATGTGCGTGCATTTGTTTTTATGTGTATGGTATTTTGTCTTGCCTCATAATACTGATCCGTTAAGTTCTCTTCAAGATAAGACGTCGGTGATCTCTGGAGAGGTCGGTATCTCGGTGGTTGTTATTGCAGGGAGAAACCCCGTATACTTAATATACTGGACACAAAATAATTAGGGATATTTGTATATCATGAATTTGGGAATAATTATATATTTATTAAGTGACTCATTAGTGAAATATTAATCATAAAAATTACAGTATCCCTAACTTATTTTGTCCAGTATACACTGTGGTGCAATCTACAAGCATAGTTTGCAATGTACGTACATATATTACAATGTAGCACTATAGTTACTGTATGTATTTATATGAGAAACAGAAACCGAACCCTGGAGTAAATGATAACAATGTAAAACGCTATAGCAGCAACACATATTCATTTAAGACACATTCAAAAAGCATTCGATTCCCGGAGTGACACACTCTGAGATGTTAACATTATTTGATCTAAAAACATGAAAAATCTTAAGACGTGCTTCCAAACGTAAAAATTATTTTAAGTATTTTAAGAAAATTATTAGATGCCACCACATACAAATTCACTCTCAAGACTACATCTCTTACTTTTTTTTCTAACAAATATAGTGTCCGGGATATATATATTATTTATGAGAATGTTATACTTATTGTTTTTATTATATCAAACATTTGCTATAGACTGGTGTCACATACTTTATAATAAGTTACCAAACCATCATAGTATGTGTAACCAGTACGACCTGCACAAGCTTCAAAAGAAAGCCTGTATTTACAATACGTTCAAAGGGAAACAACTCCATGTGTCGCACAGAGACAGTATTGCCCGAAGCTGCCTTAAAATCAATACAGGAAGATACATGGATATATATTTTGCAACAACAAAAACTACCGTGAATAATCAATTTTGTTACAACATGCTTTGACTGCTTTATCAATATTTAGATCTTGCATGCTCATAAGTTATATTTAAAAATTCACCACACACTTTGTGGAATCCTTAAATCAAGATTAATGCTGATTTGTGGCGAGATTTCCCAGTTATAAAACGAAAATCGTTACGCCGGATAAAGTTAAATCTGCAGCAACAATCAAAATCGTATTAGTATTCGTGTAGCCGATATAATTTCCGTGCGGGTAGCCCTTCAATCTCCCTAGGATTTAGTCGGCGTGGTGGAAAAGCAGAAAATCAAAGAATAATGTTAGTTTAGGACGGACGATCGTTGAAAATGTAATTGTAGGGCCAGGTCGAACTGAGAAGGAAAACATGAGCTATGTTGAAGGAAGAAAACAGGGGGGAAAGAAATCACACGAGATACTCATTAAGTATTCAAGGATTATAGTGTTGGGACAGAGATGAAAATTAGATTACCTTGATCTGAGGGATAGAACGCCTGAGTTACAGAAGGGAAATAAAACGACTTGGGGCGTTCAATTCTATTAGAGGTTGTTGAGACGCGGACAAAGATTGCCTGTGTAATCACAAGACGCTCTATGTATAATTTCGTTTGAATCAGTGTTTACTTTTCCACACTGCTTGTTTCGGGAATATTTTGTTTGAATTGATCGGTATTTGATGGAGTCCTTAAAGATTTTTTGCTGTTGACTATCAAAATAACATCTTAAAAGAATCCATTATGTCCCTACGTAATCAAATTTCAATTTCGGACATTTAAAGTTAAAATTGAACATGTCATTTTTTTAAATTCAACATGAGGATTTTGTTATGCAAATAATTAAGTTAGTTATGTTCGTTCTGAAATCACGTATTTTTATTTAATAGAGATATTTTAATGCAAAAACAAAATTAATGTCAAGCACTGGAAAATATAACTTCCATTTATAAATCCATATTATTCCGTCTTAAGCAACGATCTGAGACATTTGGCGATCAACTTCGAAATAGATTTACATGTAGTTTATTCATCAATACATATTGTCAAACGTTGCAAGAAAACATGATTGATTTCTAGTATAAGTCAACCTCGACACCAGACCGTCTAATTTACAAAATTAGTTACACAAATGATTTCCTGAATTCATGGCTTCAAATTCATGCGATATGTTAAATCGTGTTTTTCCCTGCAGCTTAATAAAACAGACCAATGAAACGCAGTTCAGCAATCTAAGACGACGAATGACGAATGATCCAATAATCTACTGATAAAATCATTTGCGTTCTATATTTAGCTTATCTACAGAACACGAATATTTGATTCCAGGGTGTTGGTAGTGTGTCGGCCAAGCAACCAATACGGATTGGTATCTACAGTTAGTTAGATCAGTTCATAAGACCGCCCAATTCAGCAAGAGGTGTATCATTCACGGCCAATGTCAATGGTCAATTCAAGTTCGATATTGTTGAATGAGAAGTTCTATGGACAGTCAACTTCTGATCGCACTCATAGTTATGGAGACGTTGATTATCCATAGAAGATCAATAAGAAGATTGTCAACTTATATATTGGTCTCAACAAAGATTATTATTATTACTAAACTACATTTATTTTCGGGGCATCCACAACAAAATATTTCAAGGTAGGAAAGCTCTGTCTCTGCATCTTGCTGAATCAGGGCTATCCGTAAGACTATTTCAAACCCATGATTGTCTTATCAGCTTATACCTCGTAGCGTTACCGGCTGGTTAATCATCGCTGTTTCACATTACGTTACGTTCTCTTCCGGGTACTCCAATATTGCTCGATTGCAGGTCACCGCATTGGTTCGTTATGTAAAGTGTGATACGAGGCACAGACGGAGTAGACAATACATTAAACCGATGTAAAATTTTGATTTATTGTAAATACTGGAGAGAAATAAGATGTAGTATTATCATCATTATATATAAAATGGTATATTTGAAAACATGACGATTATAGGTGAATGCTGCATATTAGATTGTTTAAGTATAGACCTGATGTCGGGACAAGCTTATGCAAGTGGGTTACATACTTATAACAATCGCTTCTTACAGAGGTTCTTCCCACGACCTCAGTCCTCTATGTTAAGAGAAATATATTTATAGAAAAAGTGCTTATAATATAGAGTTACTACCACATTAAACGGTCTGATGAAACAGATACAGAATGTACCTACTTAAAAACGTTAACACATCTTATTTCAACTTTATTTTCTATAATACATATATATTAATAATAATATTAATATCTATATATATATATATATTTAAAATGCATATTTTTCTTTTGAGTATTGAACGTCTTTTTTATATCATGCTGTTAATATTATGCATTTGGTCGATTGTTATGTCATATTGATTAATTTTTAGTTTATGTTTTGGTCTCAAAAGCTTAGGGTGTGTGGGCGAAGAAGCCGAAATTCTTGGAATGTCACTTTTGTTTATTATACTTTGCACTTCCATCAAAATGTGTTGATCAATTGCATCGTCATATTATTAGTTTTTTGGGTCAAGTGATGACTAGAACGTTTGTCTAGAACTGCATGGGTTTGGAAATATTTCATTTTGACCATGTGTTTCTTTCTGGTTACTTTCGGAGAGTTCATAATGGTAATGTCTTTAATATTAAAAAAAGAATTGGAACATCCTAAAGCTTATAGTTTTCAAAGTATAAGTAAGACCTAGAAAAGTTCAACAATATGAACAACAAATGGGTATGCGAAATATCTATTGAGATTGCATCCTCTTCACACCGGGGTTACACAAGTCATTTCTTCTCACGTAAATTCTGTTACAAGTCGGCCATTTTCTCGCTTCTCTCATTTAGCCGAAGTGATGAAGTGATAAAGTTCAAAATGTTAAATTATCTCAATTAAGTACTGATGCTTTTGAATCAAACAAATGGATCAACGCTTAGGCACATCTTCAAAGAAAAACATTTACGTGAAAATAAGGAATATAAACTAGATATATGGTTAATATATCTTCAACTGGAGAACTGACCAGTGGCGGAGACAAAGCAATTCATCTACTACCAGATAAGATCAGATACGTCGTTGTATTCATAGTTACTCTATCACGTAGAAAATATTCAGTTTTCAACATCTCAAGCATAAAATGAATCTGATGGGTATCGCTTCACACAGCGATATCCCCGGCCATCGATCATGCTAAGGTAACTGGAGTTGTCTCCCTTAGACCATAAAGCAATCTTCTTTCAATTATTGCAGGACCAATGTCAATTATACTACACGCAAAGTCTCTCCACTCGAGTCTCGCTTAGTTTGTTCCACTCACGCTTCATATTTCCTAATAACCTTTAAAATTGATGTTTTCATCCCAAAAGACGACTCGAAATCCCCCCTGAAACCCACTAAGACACACAGCGTCTGCTAAGCCAGCATGATCGGCGGCAGAACCGATAACTTTATTCCACAAACATCGCGTCAGCGTATGAAGATGAATATGTTTGCTGTCTAGCGTCCCGGCCGATGTTTGCAAATAATAACTCCAACATAGGACTAATGCCTATTGATTCGTGCAATGCATAACATGTTTAGCTGTCAAGCCTGTTTCTATAACGGATATATATTGTTTGACTTTAGGCAATTCATCGTTGATCCGATACAGCCTCTAGGGTCTCGCGGCGGATCTTAAAAAGCGCGGAAGTTATTTTGTCCAATAATGTTTTTCGAGATATTTTATTTTATAATAGGAACAGACTTTGTTTTTCCTAAATGACCGATAATGTATTTTTTCTCTCATCAATTTCGTACGAAAATAAAACCTTCCTGTCGTGGCATTTACAGGAGACAAATAGTCACCATGGTTCTGAAATCATTATCCTAATACATCGCTCGGTGCCTAATAGGATCCAAATGCGCCATCGTTTATGAATTCTCATATGTCCCAACTAGACGAATATTCAAATATTTATTACATCTTTAAATTACTTGAGTCAATATGTGCACGGAATGGGCCGGTAAGAACATCCCCACGCGAGCTTCTACTTGGAAAAAATAACTCTGTTCAATCCTTGTCATTTCAAAAGGGAAATTCTGTCCAGTTACTGAAAAAACTATTTCAAATAACGATTACGGATCTTATCCCGCATCCGACATTGCCTCCATTAAAAACACAGAGGCCAGTTCTGCAAATTACAAAAGATTATATAAATAATAAAAATAGTAAAACAAGATTTAATCAGTGTCTAGCGCTTCATCACGCGAGTTTCAAATCAACGATTTTCATTTCCTCTTTCGCCGGTTGGTTAAGGATATTGTTCTTCTAAATCCGTTTGAAAGAGGAAGATGCCAAGGGAGGTAATCCATGGACGGGCAAGTCGGTCCCGGGTCGTATGAAGCCATAACGGGACTGTCAAAATGTCGCTATCAATCATAACTCACTTTCCTCATACGTTATCACTGATTAGTCTGTGCTTCTACTCAGCAAACCTTTTGTGTTTGGAAGAAAGACGATTTAGTCTCATGACGATACAACTCATAATGGTATACATATACTGAAGACTCATAAGAGAAATAATTTTGGTGTGCTTGTCGAATTGGAAAATGACACAAGATAAAATAGTTATGTTAAAAGTACGCATTTTTTTCTTTGGTATTAATCTAAAGTAGGTGTAAATGATAGTTAAAATGCATATTAATTGTTATGTAAATCAATATAAATATTCCATTTATGGTGATTTTGAAATTTGTTATGATTATCATTGTCGTCTTCGCATTCTTTTCTTAATTTTTTATTTGCATCATCCTCATAATCATCATCATCGATTTCATCATTACTATCGTCAAACAAGCTCGTCATCATTATAATCACCGTCGTCATCAGAGCCATCATTGTCGTCGCCATTGTCACTACCGTATTTCCTCTAATAAGCGCCGGGTCTCCAATAAGCGCCGGGCCTCTAATAAGCGCCGGGGGGTCCAGTGTAGTTGAGGAAATAAGCGCCGGGCCTCCAATAAGCGCCGGGTCTCTAATAAGCGACGGGTCTAAACCATTAGATTAATGCACCCTTAGTTAACTTCAATGTTCTATTAAAGAAATAAGCGCCCTGTCTCCAATAAGCGCCGGGTCTCCAATAAGCGCCGGGGGATAAGGGATGCTGAAAAAATAAGCGCCCGGGCGCTTATTAGAGGAAATACGGTAAAGTGGCCGTAATTGTAACCAATCACATCATTGCTATCATCTCCAAGAAACGACGAATAAGGTGTAAGTATTGTCTACGAGTGATAGAGAAAAATAGCTTCATGTGGGGTCGCCATGGAAATAACAAAATAATATGCAAAGAAATAGTACATCCTATTTGAGTTTGAGTACATTACATTTTATGGATAACAATATTTTATATGGGAGACGTATGTCGCCTACTGCCGCTCAGTAAATCTTACTAGTTCAAACATGCCACGTTTTATTTCTTTCATATGAAATCTATATCTATCTATCTATCAAAAAGGATACTTCCTCGACATTATAGTTTATTTGGGAGAACGAATTTATTTGTATTGCAAGTATAAACCGTTATTTTCGTACACTACACAATTCCATAGTCCGTTAGGTTCTGTAGCAATAGCTTCATCCACATGTTGCAATGTTGACAACCAAAGTATTTATCGAATCAATATTTATTTGCTGAAACCATAATGTATTTGATATGTTAACTAGTATAAAGAAGTATTCATAAAATATAACTGCTTTCACTATTACAAAATAGCATAATCACCATCATTATGTTTACCAGTGACATCGCAGAGATTAACGCTCCTCTTTTTATTCAAGTTTGTATCATTGTTCATCGTTCCAAATATGAAATCATCATCGTCATGGCAACTTATATAATCTTCATTATCTTTATTATTCCTCGTCATAATCAGTTCACCAATATCGTCATCAGTCTAAAAACTATCATAACCATTATGACAACCATTACTGTCGTCGTCATCGTCACAACTACATCATCATCGTCGTCACTACATCATTATCATCGTCACTACATCATCATCGTCGTCGTCGTCACTCCATCATTATCATCGTCGTCGTCGTCACTCAATCATTATCATCGTCACTACATCATCATCGTCGTCACTACATCATTATCATCGTCACTACATCATTATCATCGTCACTACATCATCATCGTCGTCGTCGTCACTCCATCATTATCATCGTCGTCGTCGTCACTTCATCATTATCATCGTCACTACATCATCATCGTCGTCGTCGTCACTCCATCATTATCATCGTCGTCGTCGTCACTTCATCATTATCATCGTCACTACATCATCATCGTCGTCACTACATCATCGTCGTCGTCACTACATCATCATCATCGTCGTCGTCACTACATTATGACAACCATTACTGTCGTCGTCATCGTCACAACTACATCATCATCGTCGTCACTACATCATTATCATCGTCACTACATCATCATCGTCGTCGTCGTCACTCCATCATTATCATCGTCGTCGTCGTCACTCCATCATTATCATCGTCACTACATCATCATCGTCGTCACTACATCATTATCATCGTCACTACATCATTATCATCGTCACTACATCATCATCGTCGTCGTCGTCACTCCATCATTATCATCGTCGTCGTCGTCACTTCATCATTATCATCGTCACTACATCATCATCGTCGTCGTCGTCACTCCATCATTATCATCGTCGTCGTCGTCACTTCATCATTATCATCGTCACTACATCATCATCGTCGTCACTACATCATCGTCGTCGTCACTACATCATCATCATCGTCGTCGTCACTACATCATCGTCGTCGTCACTACATCTTTATCATCGTCGTCGTCGTCACTACATCATTATCATCGTCACTACATCATTATCAACGTCACTACATCATCATCGTCGTCGTCACCATCGTCGTCGTCACTACATCATCATCCTCGCCGTCGTCGTCACTACATCATTATCATCGTCACTACATCATCGTCACTACATCATCATCATCGTCGTCGTCGTCACTACATCATTATCATCGTCACTACATCATTATTATCGTCGTCACTACATCATCATCATCCTCGCCGTCGTCGTCACTACATCATTATCATCGTCACTACATCATTATTATCGTCGTCACTACATCATCATCATCATCGTCGTCGTCGTCACTCCATCATTATCATGGTCACTACATCATCATCGTCGTCACTACATCATCATCGTCGTCACAACATCATCATCATCGTCGTCGTCACTACATCATTATCATCGTCACTACATCATCATCGTCGTCACTACATCATCATCATCGTCGTCGTCACTCCATCATTATCATCGTCACTACATCATTATCACTTTATTCTTCTTAATCGTCGTCACTGATCATGTCATCGATATTGTCATCGAAATTATCATTAGGCCTACCTCTGCATAAGAATAGTTATGATGTACATTTTCCATTTTTGTATGAATTATCAATCACCAAACGAAACATTTCTATTCTGAAGGTAACAGCTCTATTTCGAGAGAGCAATTACATAAAAGTGACCAGACCTCCCGTTATATTACGTACATCATTTTTGGTAACCAACTTGGTAGCAGAGTCTGCCCACTAATGCATCTTGGTAGGTCAAGTTTCGTTACTATGACAACAAAAGTGAACCCAATATTGGCCAGTCTAAATTTAACGCTACGGAAGTGAATATAAATTGCCCTTAATTGAATCCGTCTTCACAAAGGACTGACCAATTCCTCATCGTTTGATTTAACATTCGGAATAATGCTGAAAGTGGAATTAAATTGCAGGGAGTTCTATTCACGTTGTTAATATGGCTATCAGCGCATAGGGCCCGCCACGAGTATATGAAACAGTTAGCGGTCCGTGTAGTTTAGAGGCAATATATTTCACCGTGTTTGGTCCTGATTTGTTCTATCATTAGGCTTATAACAGCGGAGATGTGCTTTGCAGACTGGGCTACACGACTTATATTTCCTCTTAAAAGTCCGATGCTGCAAGGCTATTAGCGTACGAGAAACAAAGCTCAACTTTGAAGGCACATTTTCCCAAATGCATGATTAGACCTTGAAAGATTTCCACTCAATTTCATCTCACAAAGTATGATGGAAAAATCAACGACTATTAGTATTGGCGACCCCAGTTGCCTGACCATTAATTTGCCTGGCCACCCTCTCCGGGCCCATAGAAGTCAATGTACGGCATTACGGCGGAATGCGTGGTAAACAAATTGTCACAAATATAACATTAATTTCAAATAAAATAGGAAAGTGCACGTGGTCTTATAGTGTTTTGACGTTTATGGTACCAATAAATCAATGGATCCGGGTCCATTATTAATCTGTAAGGAAGATGGCCGATATAACTTTTACAATTTCCAAAATAATGAGCAATAAAATTGAAATTGTGAATCTTAAATTATAAAATTGATAAAAGGTAATGTTTACCAAATAATCCCCGTCGTCGATATTTACTTAGAAATTCTTCCGACTATCATTTAGGTGCTTTGGGTATAATACGCGTTTGGAAAAATAAATGCGTTTAAGACTTTCGTTTGGAAAGTAAGGGGGATTTAATGATAACTGAAAGCTCATCCAATCGGAAATTTATTGCTACTTGGATGTTAATGTCCCTTTCTTTACGTGTGTAAACTTTATTTATTTCAACAATAGTAGGCACTATCTACAATATTAAGCTATAAAATTTGATTAATCCGAAAACACTGCAAAAAACACTCTCAATTCAAATAAAAACAGATATTTTGGCAAGATTTCGCGTGTCGTGGAAACATTATCAGATCAAATCCATATTCATTAAAGTTAATGAAAAAAGACATGAAGTATATAACCTACTAATAAGTGGCAATTTCAGACAAAATTTGTTTTGGCATTTTCAACCTTATTTTGCAAACTGTTTGCAATGCTGTCATTTAAAACGAATGATACAATCTAATGCATTTGTCTGGATTTTATTGCCAATCGATTTTGCAATTTGTGTGCTAATTTCTTGCCGAGACATACATTTCAATTCAATTTCAAAGGATTGTATTTTAAGTACACACGAATGCTTTTCCAGCGGAGTTTATTGCTTTGGACATCCAACCGGAGTTGCTTCCCTTAGATCAATAATCTCAACTGTGTCCTTCTGTCGACTGGAAATATTGCTTGTTTTTCAACCTTTATGAACATTTAACCAACATGTTTTTGGTGGGGTTTTACAGTTAGAATAGTATGTGTTTAAATCACAATTGTGCATAGATTTATTTTTGTTATAAAAATTCATATAAAATTAGTTGATGATAGGTACAAGTTTGAAATGAATAAATATTGACAGTTTACAGCAATAAACACTTGTTAAAGTAATTAGTATTCCTTATGCTTTGGTATAAAAAGAAAGCTTACAGATGATTATACATAGGATTGAATTATTGTATTATAATGTTTTTTCAGTTGCATGTCAATGCCAAACTTCTTCTTATTAACAAAATAAATAGAGCCATGGGCTCTGTAGCTCAACAGGGATTATGTTATTTGATGATCGAGACTGAAATAGATTATTCTCAATTATAATGCACAAACCCCAGCCCTGAAAGATCTCAGTCTAGAAATTGTCATTGAAGAAAAGGTGGTCCTTCCCATTACAAGTACATGATATTTGTGAAAGAGTTAACAAGTTCCCTAAGCTGAATTTGAGTCTCTTAGACCAGTAACATCTTTAAGTGTTTAGTCTTGCTCACAAATGGTTAAAATGTACAATGGTCGGGAAATGTATAAAATAAGATCCCCTAGATGCAAGGTACCTCCACAAAATTTCAGCTTTGGGGGTGTAGTGGTTCTGGAGGAGAAGTTGAAAATGTCAAAAGGACGGACGACGGACCATTCCATAAGCACATCAGGCCTGAAAGGGCAGATGAGCTAATAAAAAGGGTCTCACAAAAATTTGACGTCCACCAAAGGTAACCAAGTATCTTTCATCTACATGTATATTCAGACATTATAGAAGGTTGTGAGATGTGAAATGATATCAATCAGACAATATTTAGTTTGTAAAAGAAATATGTAAGTATAACATTTCAAAAAGAAATATTTTATTTTTCACTTCTGCTGCTCTTTTTACGAAGTGCATGAAAAAAAAATTGTTTTAGAAAATTATAAGTTGTTTTCCAATTAGCAGTTTTTAATTTGAACTTAAAAACTCGAAAATGCAAGTTAAAAATTCATAAAGACGATGAAGATGCAAATGTCCAGTTAGACAAAAATGCAGACAAGAAAGAATTCTTTTGTAAAGAATAATAAGAAAATATGATTTGTCAATATATAACATTAATTTCTAAATCAAAAGATATTGCATTAAGCAAAATGATCAAAAGTTGCTACAATATAAATCTATAACCTCGAATTAAAATTCTATTACAGTCTATAAGCTTATTCGAAAAACAAATTGGAATCATGATCTGTTAAATTGCTTTTTCAGCTTTTATCAGGTGAATATCATTTTGTACCTAGTTTCAATAAAATACAACTTTCATAATTCTATATTGTACATAGTCAAGCTTCCAGTTTTGCTGAACCCAAACATCAATTTGTCCACCAAATATATAGAGAGAGAATTTGTTTATGTATGTCTCACCTCGTACATAAAAAAAGTTCATACACATGTTGATAAAACATAAATGTACAAGCCGCCACAAGGTTGTAAGACACAATGGATCTGCAGGAGCTTGCTTCCGTTTTGTATACTCCTACTACTTCCAGGCTGTATTTTGATGGAAACAAAAAATAAATGTACTCCTCAGGTCTTAGAACAGCATTTAGAAGTGGTATACATAGAAAATCTTTTGGATAACAACTTCTTTAATGTGAAAATACACAGCGCTTCATTCTCACTCCTTCATCAGGTTGGAAATTTTTTTTTTTAAATTTAAAAATATAAAACAATAAAAAATAAAAATAAAATCCTACCGCCCGCATCGCTTTGGAAAAAAAAGTGTCCGAGAAACATTAAATATTTTTATGCAGCGTAAAAAAATCAATAATGAAACATTTGGCAATCATGTTTATGTTGAGTATATATCTGCCCACTCCTGTTATACAGCACTATAACAGGAACTAATTTACACATAAAAACTTGAGTGTCAAATCACTGTTTGTTTTTGATGCAACAAATGTTTCCCCTGGAGACCCATCTTTCCCCATCTGTTGCAAGTGTAAACCATTATAAACATATGGACATTAACTTCACCATTAGCTTTGTCATTCCCATCTCATTTCAGCTAATACTTAATTTGTTTTGCCACAATAATGGATCTGATTCCCATAAATAAGTTTATCTCTCTGATTTGGACAGGTTTTCAGGCCTGTTTTGATTGATTGTTGAATCAAGTTTTTCATGAATCTTCTATTTACTCCTACATATAACAGTATGTGTTGAAACTCAGATGGTTTATTAGCAATATACATATTAAAATCCATTGGTCAAGGAAAGCATTTCTTGGCTCCATGATTATTAATGCAATGCTGCATCCTGTTACAAAAATAGAAATGATTGCAAATTTTAACATAAATGGTTATGTTCCTATATCTTTTAAAATGATTTTTTGTTATTCACAGTGCAAAACTGTTTTTTTTTAATATAAATATTTTAAATTTCAACATAAGCCTGGATGGATTTTCTCTCTTTCAAATTTTAATTATTATTAAAAAACACTGGACCTAAATTTGTTAATAATGATGAGGTCAGACATCCACTACAGGTAATACAGTACAGGTAAACAAGCACTTCGTCAGCAGGTGTGATACTGCAACATACTAACAACCATGTACACATGCACATAATGGGGTGTTACCTCTACTATAGGTAACACTATAGGTAACCACTTCAACTGTAAGTGTGATACCGGAACACACCTTAAACATATGTGCATGTACACAAAAACACATGCATGCTCAATTTCAGGGTTGTGACCTCAACAACAGGAAATATGGATAAACAAATAAATGTATGTACACTGACAACCATGCACACACACTCAACGAGAACAAGCCTCACACACATGTGTATGTACACTAACAACCATTAACACAGACTCAACGAGAACAAGCCTCACACACATGTGTATGTACACTAACAACCATTAACACAGACTCAACGAGAACAAGCCTCACACACATGTGTATGTAAACTAACAACCATGCACACACTAAACCAGAACAGGCCTCACACACATGTGTATGTACACTAACAACCATGCACACACTAAACCAGAACAGGCCTCACACACATGTGTATGTACACTAACAACCATGCACACAGACTCAACGAGAACAAGCCTCACACACATGTGTATGTACACTAACAACCATGCACACACTAAACCAGAACAGGCCTCACACACATGTGTATGTACACTAACAACCATGCACACACTAAACCAGAACAGGCCTCACACACATGTGTATGTACACTAACAAACATGCACACAGACTCAACGAGAACAAGCCTCACACACATGTGTATGTAAACTAACAACCATGCACACACTAAACCAGAACAGGCCTCACACACATGTGTATGTACACTAACAACCATGCACACACTAAACCAGAACAGGCCTCACACACATGTGTATGTACATTAACAAACATGCACACAGACTCAACGAGAACAAGCCTCACACACGTGTATGTACACTAACAACCATGCACACACACTCAACGAGAACAAGCCTCACACACATGTGTATGTACACAGACAACCATGCACACACTCAACGAGAACAAGCCTCACACACATGTGTATGTACACTAACAACCATGCACACAGACTCAATGAGAACAAGCCTCACACACATGTGTATGTACACTAACAACCATGCACACAGACTCAACGAGAACAAGCCTCACACACATGTGTATGTACACTAACAACCATGCACACAGACTCAAGGAGAACAAGCCTCACACACATGTGTATGTACACAGACAACCATGCACACAGACTCAAGGAGAACAAGCCTCACACACATGTGTATGTACACTAACAACCATGCACACAGACTCAAGGAGAACAAGCCTCACACACATGTGTATGTACACAGACAACCATGCACACAGACTCAAGGAGAACAAGCCTCACACACATGTGTATGTACACAGACAACCATGCACACAGACTCAACGAGAACAAGCCTCACACACGTGTATGTACACTAACAACCATGCACACACACTCAACGAGAACAAGCCTCACACACATGTGTATGTACACAGACAACCATGCACACACTCAACGAGAACAAGCCTCACACACATGTGTATGTACACTAACAACCATGCACACAGACTCAATGAGAACAAGCCTCACACACATGTGTATGTACACTAACAACCATGCACACAGACTCAACGAGAACAAGCCTCACACACATGTGTATGTACACTAACAACCATGCACACAGACTCAAGGAGAACAAGCCTCACACACATGTGTATGTACACAGACAACCATGCACACAGACTCAACGAGAACAGGCCTCACACACATGTGTATGTACACTAACAATCATGCACACACTATACCAGAACAGGCCTCACACACATCATGCCAACAACATAATATTAAGGTGGTGACACCCACTAGAGGTAATACAGTACAGGTTAACGAGCACTTCATCCACAGGTGTGATACCGGAACACACCTCACAGCTTCAATACGTTTCCAACAGCCTATCTCATACATCTTCATACTTACATCTGTTGCAGGCTTTGTTGATCAAATGCATATAATAAATCAAAATATTTTGGGATGTAGAAATAACAGATTTTTTATTTGATTTTATCTATAATTCAACTTTGACCGATGAATGCAGGAATACTGTCTGTAGCCATTGGTCAATCCTGAGTCATTCCCTTTGTAAACCATTGTGATTCCTGTAAATTTGTTAGAAGCTAATTCATTAAACAGTGAAAGTGTTTAATGTTAGGAATAAGAGGTTTGAAAATTTGTCAATCAACATTAATTCATGTTTGGTCTCTTTATTCACTGTAGGTGAGGTGAGATGAGGTGAGGTGAGGTGAGGTGAGGTGAGGTGAGGTGAGGTGAGGTGAGGTGAGGTGAGGTGAGGTGAGGTGAGGTGATTTAGTGATTTTAACAACACTTTCAAGAGTTTACTTATATCACTGCATGTACTATTGCAGAGAGAAAGCCCACAAAAATATATTGTGCAACTAGCCAACCATGGGTGTTACAGAACTTCAATTCAATGTAGCATTGCAATTTTTTTTTACTGAAGATCAGTTCTAAAGCAGAAAAGGTTGCCGAGTACCTGACAGGATTCAAACCCAAGACCTCTGGATCCGAAGCCGAACCACTGTGCCTTGCCCCCTTGTACTTCAAAGAGGTTGTAAAGAACATCTGTACCATTTCAAAGTCAAATAACCAAGCTAGTCACCACGTTATGCCACCCCCAGCCCAAACCCCAAAGCCCGCCCACCCCCTCCTGCACCAAAGGTAGACGAGCTGGTAACATGACTATCAGTTTGCTGGTATTAGATTCATGGTTAGTACGCTTTAATTACCTCCAGTAAAAGTCATGATGTATTCAAATGATTCAGCACACTCATTCTGATCAATAGATTGTATCATGTAATTACAGCAGAAGGAAAGCCTGAGGTCTATTATGTTTTAATAGTGCAATAGAACCTGCAGGCAAATTGTGTGAGGGTTGAAAGGATACTGTACCATAATGGTATAGGTTTACCAACACCTTTGTATTTATAATATAATAGCCATAGAAAATAGTCTCTAACTGGTAATTATCTTATTTTTTACCATTTCTTTAGTGAGCTAGGTTTCATGATCATGTTAAAACTCTCCCGAAAGAAAGCTTGCAAAAATGGCTGAGTTCATAGACTGCATGACATTCAGGGTCCAGATTTTCAAAGCTGTAAACACAAAGATTGTCACAAGCCAATTCTGGTTCTCACAGCTATCTCAGAGATTTCAAAATCTGAGGCCAGGTCAAAAGAAATAACACAAGTTGATGTCAGTGAAATGTTTCAGACATTCAGTCATGGGTTATGTACTCAGTGTTCAGTTAAGGTAAGTAGAGGGCCACCTAAATTTTCCATACAATCATCCGTTAATACTCATACACTGAATTATCGGTCTTGAACTTTTTAAAACTCACATGTACACCATATTGCTTGTAAAAGTACAAGAATGTTCAAACCGTATCAAGAAGGTAACTGTCCTGCCACCTCTAGATGTTGGCGATGTGATAGCACAATGATTGGTTGATGTGGTCAACAGAAGAGGTTGGAATTTCGTCAACAGCAAGACACCTTTACCTGCTGTGGAGATGAATTGAAGTCAATGTTTAAAGGTTTCATGGATGACCAGAGGAGTGATGTGATCTATGTCTAAGTGCAGTACCACTGATAAATGGTTGGTTAGATCCATCGGACCCTCCTGGTTTCATTGTAATGCATATTCACAATGCTGTTGCAGGCTTTCTCCCTGCATGCTTACCAGTGAATGTCATAAAATTGAAATGCTCTTCTTTCAACATTCAATTATAAATCACTTCAAGACAGTTATACAATGAATGCAGTGTGATATAGATAAGGACTTTATAAGAATCACTTCATCAATGGCAAGAAATACACTGATACTTTTACAAAACTTTTAATTCAAATTGTAGTGTCTTCAGTTGTGATGTATTTTTTTTTATTATATAGTTGTAAAGAATAAGAAAGTAACCCAACCATAGCCATAACAGAAAATAGAACCTAAAAAGGAATATTTAATTTACCGGTAAGTGTTATGGAGTTAAAGAAAACTTTTTTCAGGATGACATTCCATGGAATATAATATTAGTTAGAAAACATGTGTGATTTTAGTTGATTTATCCCTATTAATAATGTTTTTTTTGTATCTTCAATGCACAGTATTAAACTTCCTGATACAAGTTCCAGTTATCCAATCAGATCACAGACACATCAATATTTTATAAAATTTGGATGACAACCTACAATATTACACTTCATACACATTTAAAATTAGAATAAATAACACTTTTCATGATTTATGTCATATAGTCACCGTGGATATGAAATTTCTTGTCCATATTTTTCAATTTGAAACATGAATGACATTTTACACTTTGTCTCAATTTTGGGGACTTGTTAATGTAGCATTTATGGAGGCCCAGACAGATAAATCTAGCTTTCGCCAATTATTGCATAAATCCTTCCAACCAAATATACAAAAAATGACATTGCTCCTAATCATGTGATAACAAATGTCAAATTCAAACAATTTACATCAATTTATATTTCAGATGCATCAAATTCAATTTTCCTTTAAAGATACATATTATTTCAGAATAATAAGGGACAGATAAAATCAAGTTATGGATTTTCAAACACACACATAAAAATCAGAGTATAGCAATCATGCAAATTCATATGTACTGTGGACTGAAGATAAATATATTGCAACAGCTGAGCACAATTCCAAATGTCAAATTGGAAAATTTACATTTTGGTAAATGTGTATTAAGAATTAGCACTTTCAAATTTAATTAAATGTTATAAACATTTCCATATATTTCACATAAAAATATTCAATTATGAATTGAAATAACAAAATTCTAACAAAAACATTTTTATTTCATTAATCAATGTAGACATATTCGACAATATATTGAAAATGAAATTAAATTTTTAATGAAAATTGTAGTTGCAAGTAGAAATTATGAAAATGGCAACATATTTACAAAATATTTATTTTCCATCTACTACCTAAATGTCATGACTGTTTACATTTCATAACTTTGTTAAATATTTGTTCAAGAGTACTCTTGAAATTGCATAGGTTATGTATAATAACAACATTATATAATAATATCAACAATTATACTGGATATTTTAAGTGTACCATGTACGTACTCAGGGTGATTTGTGTAATCATGTCCAGGGGATACCATTCATACTGTGTGCTGATCGCTAACCATCACAAAACACTTTAATATAGAATCATAAGATGTTCTGTCAGTTTAAGTGATTTAATGATGACACAGTAACACCCCTAAAGCCCACACCAGTTGAATGAAGCAAGATATGCACTTAAGGAATGGTGATCCTTTAACACGATTTACTGATCATTACACAATACCAATATGTATTTGATACACAACATTCAATGATGCACAGAAAAAGGTAGGATTCATCTCGAGATCAATAAAAATTTACATGCAAAACATTTCTGAGCCTTCTGAATCGCAGGCACCAGGTACCCACTTGTACTGCATGGTGAACCATCTGAATCCCAGGTACCAGGTACCCACTTGTACTGCATGGTGAACCATCGGAATCCTAGGTACCAGGTACCCACTTGTACTGCATGGTGAACCTTCTGAATCCCAGGTACCAGGTACCCACTTGTACTGCATGGTGAACCTTCTGAATCCCAGGCACCAGGTACCCACTTGTACTGCATGGTGAACCATCTGAATCCCAGGTACCAGGTACCCACTTGTACTGCATGGTGAACCATCGGAATCCTAGGTACCAGGTACCCACTTGTACTGCATGGTGAACCTTCTGAATCCTAGGTACCAGGTACCCACTTGTACTGCATGGTGAACCTTCTGAATCCCAGGCACCAGGTACCCACTTGTACTGCATGGTGAACCATCTGAATCCCAGGTACCAGGTACCCACTTGTACTGCATGGTGAACCATCGGAATCCTAGGTACCAGGTACCCACTTGTACTGCATGGTGAACCTTCTGAATCCCAGGTACCAGGTACCCACTTGTACTGTATGGTGAACCTTCTGAATCTCAGGTACCAGGTACCCACTTGTACTGCATGGTGAACCTTCTGAATCGCAGGCACCAGGTACCCACTTGTACTGCATGGTGAACCTTCTTAATCGCAGGTACCAGGTACCCACTTGTACTGCATGGTGAACCATCGGAATCCTAGGTACCAGGTACCCACTTGTACTGCATGGTGAACCATCTGAATCCCAGGTACCAGGTACCCACTTGTACTGCATGGTGAACCATCTGAATCTCAGGTACCAGGTACCCACTTGTACTGCATGGTGAACCTTCTGAATCTCAGGTACCAGGTACCCACTTGTACTGCATGGTGAACCATCTGAATCTCAGGTACCAGGTACCCACTTGTACTGCATGGTGAACCTTCTGAATCCCAGGTACCAGGTACCCACTTGTACTGCATGGTGAACCATCTGAATCGCAGGTACCAGGTACCCACTTGTACTGCATGGTGAACCATCTGAATCGCAGGTACCAGGTACCAACTTGTACTGCATGGTGAACCATCTGAATCCCAGGCACCAGGTACCCACTTGTACTGCATGGTGAACCTTCTGAATCGCAGGTACCAGGTACCCACTTGTACTGCATGGTGAACCATCTGAATCCCAGGTACCCACTTGTACTGCATGGTGAACCATTTGAATCGCAGGTACCTGGTACCAACTTGTACTGCATGGTGAACCATCTGAATCGCAGGTACCAGGTACCCACTTGTACTGCATGGTGAACCATTTGAATCGCAGGTACCAAGTACCCACTTGTACTGCATGGTGAACCATCTGAATCGCAGGTACCAGGTACCCACTTGTACTGCATAGTGAACCATCTGAATCGCAGGTACCAAGTACCCACTTGTACTGCATGGTGAACCTTCTGAATCGCAGGTACCAGGTACCCACTTGTACTGCATGGTGAACCATCTGAATCGCAGGTACCAGGTACCCACTTGTACTGCATAGTGAACCATCTGAATCCCAGGTACCAGGTACCCACTTGTACTGCATGGTGAACCATCTGAATCCCAGGCACCAGGTACCCACTTGTACTGCATGGTGAACCATCTGAATCCCAGGTACCAGGTACCCACTTGTACTGCATGGTGAACCATCTGAATCGCAGGTACCAGGTACCCACTTGTACTGCATGGTGAACCATCTGAATCCCAGGTACCAGGTACCCACTTGTACTGCATGGTGAACCATCTGAATCGCAGGTACCAGGTACCCACTTGTACTGCATGGTGAACCATCTGAATCGCAGGTACCAGGTACCCACTTGTACTGTATGGTGAACCATCTGAATCCCAGGTACCAGGTACCCACTTGTACTGCATGGTGAACCATCTGAATCCCAGGTACCAGGTACCCACTTGTACTGCATGGTGAACCATCTGAATCGCAGGTACCAGGTACCCACTTGTACTGCATGGTGAACCATCTGAATCCCAGGTACCAGGTACCCACTTGTACTGCATGGTGAACCTTCTGAATCCCAGGTACCAGGTACCCACTTGTACTGCATGGTGAACCATCTGAATCCCAGGTACCAGGTACCCACTTGTACTGCATGGTGAACCATCTGAATCCCAGGTACCAGGTACCCACTTGTACTGCATGGTGAACCATCTGAATCGCAGCTACCTGGTACCCACTTGTACATCATTTCTGAGCCTTCTGAATCGCAGGCATCAGTTACCCACTTGTACTGTATGGTGAACAATCTGAATCGCAGGTACCAGGTACCCACTTGTACTGCATGGTGAACCTTCTGAATCGCAGGTACCAGGTACCCACTTGTACTGCATGGTTAACCATCTGAATCGCAGGTACCAGGTACCCACTTGTACTGCATGGTGAACCTTCTGAATCCCAGGCACCAGGTACCCACTTGTACTGCATGGTGAACCTTCTGAATCGTAGGCACCAGGTACCCACTTGTACTGTATGGTGAACCATCTGAATCCCAGGTACCAGGTACCCACTTGTACTGCATGGTGAACCATCTGAATCCCAGGTACCAGGTACCCACTTGTACTGCATGGTGAACCATCTGAATAGCAGGTACCAGGTACCCACTTGTACTGCATGGTGAACCTTCTGAATCGTAGGCACCAGGTACCCACTTGTACTGTATGGTGAACCATCTGAATCCCAGGTACCAGGTACCCACTTGTACTGCATGGTGAACCATCTGAATCCCAGGTACCAGGTACCCACTTGTACTGCATGGTGAACCATCTGAATCCCAGGTACCAGGTACCCACTTGTACTGCATGGTGAACCATCTGAATAGCAGCTACCTGGTACCCACTTGTACATCATTTCTGAGCCTTCTGAATCGCAGGCATCAGTTACCCACTTGTACTGTATGGTGAACAATCTGAATCGCAGGTACCAGGTACCCACTTGTACTGCATGGTGAACCTTCTGAATCGCAGGTACCAGGTACCCACTTGTACTGCATGGTTAACCATCTGAATCGCAGGTACCAGGTACCCACTTGTACTGCATGGTGAACCTTCTGAATCCCAGGTACCAGGTACCCACTTGTACTGCATGGTGAACCATCTGAATCCCAGGCACCAGGTACCCACTTGTACTGCATGGTGAGCCTTCTGAATCGCAGGTACCAGGTACCCATTTGTACTGCATGGTGAACCTTCTGAATCGTAGGTACCAGGTACCCACTTGTACTGCATGGTGAACCTTCTGAATCGTAGGCACCAGGTACCCACTTGTACTGCATGGTGAACCTTCTGAATCGTAGGCACCAGGTACCCACTTGTACTGCATGGTGAACCTTCTGAATCCCAGGTACCAGGTACCCACTTGTACTGCATGGTGAACCATCTGAATCCCAGGCACCAGGTACCCACTTGTACTGCATGGTGAGCCTTCTGAATCGCAGGTACCAGGTACCCACTTGTACTGCATGGTGAACCTTCTGAATCGCAGGTACCAGGTACCCACTTGTACTGCATGGTGAACCTTCTGAATCTCAGGTACCAGGTACCCACTTGTACTGCATGGTGAACCATCTGAATCCCAGGCACCAGGTACCCACTTGTACTGCATGGTGAGCCTTCTGAATCGCAGGTACCAGGTACCCACTTGTACTGCATGGTGAACCTTCTGAATCGCAGGTACCAGGTACCCACTTGTACTGCATGGTGAACCTTCTGAATCCCAGGTACCTGGTACCCACTTGTACTGCATGGTGAACCTTCTGAATCTCAGGTACCAGGTACCCACTTGTACTGCATGGTGAACCATCTGAATCCCAGGCACCAGGTACCCACTTGTACTGCATGGTGAGCCTTCTGAATCGCAGGTACCAGGTACCCACTTGTACTGCATGGTGAACCTTCTGAATCGCAGGTACCAGGTACCCACTTGTACTGCATGGTGAACCTTCTGAATCGCAGGCACCAGGTACCCACTTGTACTGCATGGTGAACCTTCTGAATCGTAGGCACCAGGTACCCACTTGTACTGTATGGTGAACCATCTGAATCCCAGGTACCAGGTACCCACTTGTACTGCATGGTGAACCATCTGAATCCCAGGTACCAGGTACCCACTTGTACTGCATGGTGAACCTTCTGAATCGCAGGTACCAGGTACCCACTTGTACTGCATGGTGAACCTTCTGAATCGCAGGCACCAGGTACCCACTTGTACTGCATGGTGAACCTTCTGAATCGTAGGCACCAGGTACCCACTTGTACTGTATGGTGAACCATCTGAATCCCAGGTACCAGGTACCCACTTGTACTGCATGGTGAACCTTCTGAATCCCAGGCACCAGGTACCCACTTGTACTGCATGGTGAACCATCTGAATAGCAGGTACCAGGTACCCACTAGTACTGCATGGTGAGCCTTCTGAATCGCAGGTACCAGGTACCCACTTGTACTGCATGGTGAACCTTCTGAATCGCATGCACCAGGTACCCACTTGTACTGCATGGTGAACAGAGGCACATTTTGAATATGGTCACATGACACCAAAAGTTACTCAACTCAAGTCTCAGTTAAAGGGGCTGTAGCACGTTTTTTGCAAAATTTATTTTTTCAAATTTCCCATTTATAATGATAGTTTATGTCATTTAAATTAACTTTAGAGGGTAAAACATCTTATTACGCAAACCAATTATCCGTAGTGGTAATAACGATGTTGCGTATAAAGCAAAAATTGCATGGCGGCCATTTTATTGTGAACACATTTTATTATTTCGAATGACAAAAACGATCCCCATGGCTTTACGGAACCATGTACGCTCATTTTAAACTTTATTTTCCGAAGAGAGAAAGGTGTGTTACGATTGGTGAAATTATTTTTCAAATACATTTCATCGACTTATTTGAACAAAAAAACGTGCTACAGCGCCTTTAACACCCTTCAAACTCTCAGTTTATCTAGCAATGGAGCGGGACACCATCCAGTGAGCTGCCCCATTTGCTGCTATTTTAACTGATATCGATGGACTGAGCTCTACACAAGACCCAAAACAAGGAGAAAGATATCCGGCATCAACCAAAGTTTGGTTTTGATCCAACTTCTGTTGGTACTACACTTACTGTTACACTCATCCTGTTTGTGGGTCCCATTAAGAAGTCATTAAGTCTCTCTGCATATTATACTTCTAATCATAAAAATACATTTTCACATTTACTTAAACATTCATCCAAGATGTTATCACAAAAAACATTAAATCCAGAGTGTTATATTATTGAAAGAAAATGAATAATAATTGAAACAAGATGTTCAAACATATATTTTTTTATATAAAATTGTAATGTTTTTAAAAGATCTAACGCCTTTATAGCAGAAATAGTCTGTCATAATGGCGGCCCAAGAGGAAAGTAAAATCGTCAAATTGTAATTTTTTCAAATATCAAATGTCTGATATTATAGAAACAGTCAGCGATAATGAGGACCTATGTTTTCTATTGATGTGATGGGTCTCCAGGGCAGACAGTGTATTGACAGCACCGAAATGTTCTAACATCATTTCGAAAACAATTACAAACATGTTATCTTTATTCATTAGTTTTGAAACATGAGAAGGGCCAACCTCCAACTTTGTGTCATTTCTTCTTATTATTTTCAGCTTCAATATATGGGAATGTATTCCTGAGGGAAAAATGACAGAAAAACTAAAGTGAAATTGATAAATATAATGCATAAATAAATGTCACCTTTAACTGAAGTGGATGAAATATACAACTAAAACACAAAAGAAAAACTTTTTGAGAAAAATGTAATAACTATTTTGTAAAGCATTTTATCATTCTAATCTAAAATGAGTTTGCAACATAAAACAAATGGCAAAATACAAATTCAAAATAATTTATTCAACCTTGTATTACAATTCATGTTTGATATGAGTTTTGATGACAGTGATAAAGCAGGAACATGTTCATACTACGCAGATCCTCTCCTTAGTTCAAGGACCTGACACGAGTTGAAAGTTAAAGTTGAATGTTTGATAAATCATTTGAGTTAGAATGTCCCACGTTGATATATATAAGAATGTACAAAAGAAACTTTAGTAGGGAGAACAAATTGAAAACATTTGATACCAACTCTTTGCAAGATACTTCCTTTTATAAACCTAGGTCGGATTCTGTCTGTTGTTTTGTAGGTATCTTCTTTTCTTGGAATAACCTCTAATGATGTCTTACTTCCGAGAATAACCCGGTATGAGGTTTTACTTTTGAAAGTAAGACCTGAACCTAAGGTTTTTTTGAAAGTAAGACCTGGAAGTGCACTTAGAATAATTTTTCAAACTTGCAACGCAATAGCCAATAAGCAGCAATTATTATCGAAAATTATACACAGTTAAAAATTTTCAAGTTGAAATAGCTGGATTCGAACCTGGCACCCTTCGCTCTCTAAACTGGCGCCTTAGACCGCTCGGCTATGCAGACCGAGATGATGAGTGGTGTTAAATTACTCCATTTATAGTCATACCTTCTTTGCCTTGATATAACGCAACCGAGGGCGACATACCCTTTATAAAAACACGATTTGGGAATCAAAAATTATAAAATGTAAATTTTTACATTTGACGTTTATAAATAGGAAAAAAACATTCCTCCTTCGTCTTCTGCTTTTAAAATGGTCTAAGCGGAGAAATTAGCCCCTTTGAGCGTCCGAAACTATAACTCGTAAATTTTGATAGTTGACGGTTTATAAGCTGGAGAAAACATTCCTCCTCAGTCTTCTGCTCTGAGAATAACGTCAAGGTTGGGATAGCCCCTCGGGCTAACGAACTTGGGGCTTTATCCCTCCCTTCAGGTTATTCTCAGAGCAGAAGACCTCGGAGTCATGTTTTCTCCTTAACGTAATATATATGGGTATTTGGAATTAACATGGCTCACAAACTAACACGATCCGCAACATTCTTTGGATTATTTTTGTTGTTATTGAGAATTTTAAATACAGATTAAAATGCTGTAACTCTGTCAAATATAAATTTGTCAGAACTGGCTATTGAACTTGATCAAGAGTATCAACTCACTTAAGTGATATAGTTTCTGAGAAAACTTGCCCCATAACAACATTATACAAGAGAAAAATAGATCAAATGACCGATTTTAAGGGATCATAACTCAAAAATGAATTTTCAGAAGTGGTTTGTGAATTTTATCCAAAGTATAAAGTGTCAACACTTAAAATATAATTCACCTTAGGAAAATAAAACTTTTACACATTAGAGTTTCACAACAGTTATTTGTACCAAGTTAAAAACATTTTCAAAGGCAGTAAGTAAGTATTTACTTTCAAACTGTCAAAAGTACAACAGCAAATCGCTTATAAGTCTAAGTTTTAAGGAAAACATGCCCCACTGCCAAGTGGATACAAGTGTAGAATGACACTGAATGATATGATCATGAAAGCACTGTCAGATTTGCTACTGACAGTTCAAAGGTGAGTGTTTTCAGAACACAAACAATGTATGAGATATAAGTCTGATATTTATGAGATGTTAGGCAAGATTGGAATGGAATGTATTCTTCAGATGTTTCATGTCACAATATTGACACACATTTTAAAGCTTAATTGACACTCATACATTCATTGTCATGAGAGGTCTCACAGCATAATACTTACACCTACTGCACACAACATGCTTGCACACATCACACACACACACACATACATACATACATATACATACAGTAATACATGTCACAACATAAAATTAAAGTATGTCTATAAATTCACATCTCTCGCTCTCCATTCATCCATGAACTGAAACAATTGAAAGTGATGTTGAACATCAAATGAAGCAACTCATGAACAGTTTGACAACAATAGTTTACAAGCAAGGACACATACATGATAAGGTTTAGTGATTCCTTTCACAAAGCAACCTTTACTACAGTAACTTATTCCCAGTTTTTAAAAGTATACTTATGTTACCTTTATGACTTACAATCAGCTTAGTACTTTGTGAAAGGAGGCTCTGGTTCTGTCTTTGGACTTGGCAAACTATTATTTTAGAAACAAAGTTTGTCAACTTTTGCAATTCAATGATGTCTTAAAATTCGGATCTTTTCCCAAAACAGATTAAAAGTTTGACAGCTAAATGTCTTGTATGATATTTACAATGTTCTAATTTGACCCCCCTTTATGATGCTTTACTAATATCTCAGCAAAAGTTTAAATTTTCAGACTCATCACCAATTATCTTTTAAATGACTAACCCATGTATGACTAACCCGTGTATGACTAACCCATACGATCTTGGTTCTAATATTTATTTCCTACAAGGCACATTGTTTGAGAAATTAAGAATACAAAACATATTAAGCACAGTGTTTCAAGAGTTTTGTTTGTGGTTAATAACATAGCTAGCCCCTAAATCACGTCGACATCATTGCAGGAGCTAAGTTGCTGATACTTCTTGAACATTTAACCTTGACAGTTCTGAGGTAAATTTGACAGACATCAGGTAGGACAGTAACCAGGTTGTCTCTAAATAATCTCTTCAGGAAGTAGGTTTACCCAATAAAACTCATGGTGCTGAGTTCGACCCCTAAAACATCACTTCAGGAAGTCGGTTTGCCAGCTCCCTGATGCTTCTTCAGCATAGCCTTGATTGCCCTGGCTCTCATCTCAAGCTCCAAGAGTTCCATCTGATTCTTAGTCAGCATGGGACTGAGGGCATCTCCAGGAGCTTGTGGAGCCTCTGTCAGCTTCTTCTTCTTCTTCACGGTCTCAGCCACTTCTTCATCAAGAGCTTCTCCTACTTTCACTTCACCACCTTCCTTGACCTCGCCACCGTCCTTGACCTCAGTGTCTTCAATGACCTCACCGCCTTCCTTGCTGCCATTGGAACCAACATCAGCATCTTCCTCAGCCTGCTCACCTTCCTCGTCCATCTCCTCAACCTCTTCTTCGACCTCTATTTCCTCAACCTCCTCCTCCCCTGATTCATCTACTTCAACTTCTTCCTCTACTTCAATCTCTTCCTCTACCTCAATCTCTATTTCTTCATACTCCACATCACTGCCCTCATCTGGTGGGGGAGTCCTCCATTCCCCTGCATCAGACTCTTCCCCTGCTTCCTCCATCTCCACCTGGGGACACGGTACAGGATCATGAACATCAACTCTAGATGGATATTATTTAATTAGGAACATCTATATTAAGCATAAGCAGTTCAATAATCAACAGCCAATCAAAAAATATATCTTTGTTTACTTTGCTGTATGAAAAAGCTTTTGATTTTATTTTTTATTTCTCGATGTAAAAATCCCAAATTATTCTCTTTACTTATGACCTGTTATTCCTAAAATTGGTCTCCCAGAATGTTTTGACACAAACTGATTCAACAGCCAAAGTGTTAAGCTAAGGGGATAGTTAGTCAAGATTACAACATTGAGTGAAGGACTGGCCCCAATAAGCATGCTTGATGCTAGCTCTTTGGTAGATTCCCTAGATTGTGTGTTGAGTATCAAGTATCTGAACTATTGTTAATCAGGTACTGTGGCATCTAGTAACCCACCTCGTCCAAGTTTCTCCCTGCTTCTCCTGAAAGTTCTTGGCTGCAACAAAGATGTACAGAGATTTGACATATCTTATTTTTTAAATTCAGTTACTTCATTTTCAACCAATCTCATCAAACATAATGGACTAGGAATTTATATTTTCACATTTAATTTAGATTTAACACATACTCCTATTTTTTACCTATGAGGGCAATCATAGAGGGCGTTATATTTTTCATTCAATGCCCTAGGGCAAAATATCACTTCATCTTGGTGATATGACGTTATGAACAATGTTACGACGTCCCGTCTACGATGTTGCGTTCTTAATGTGGTGACAATGGGTAGTCAGTCTATGCTTGAAATTAGATTTGTGTAGATTTTCCCCAACTCATGACTTTGGTAATAGAACACCGTAATTGTGTCTATGCTGTATAATATTTACAACACTCGTGTCTGAATAATCAGTATATGACTTGATCGCAAACATCGTATGACATTAAAAGGAATATTATACATATCTTTGATGATAGGCCGGTTTTCTTTCAGTTTCTAATACTTATGGGGATGGAAGGACTAATCTTTATAAAACAGATGTTTGTTAAAAGAGGGCATGCACGTGCTACTTTACAAACAGGTATCAACATTCATAAAGTTTAAACAATTTTTTTTTAAAGTAATTGAGTGGGGATGAGATCTTTGACAGACAAGTTGCTAAGTAGTCAAGCAGTCAAGCAGGATTCAAACCCCAGACTCTTTGATCTAAAGAGTTAAAACCATCAACCACTGCACTATCCCTTCCCCAAGTAACCAATGAGGTAAAGTTTTAGTTAACTGCTGTGTTTTTCGTTGCAGATAAATTTGCCACGCACCCGGTAGGATTCAACCTTGGACTCCTTGGTGTTAAGGCAAACCCACAAACCATTAAGCTAAGCCATACTGAGTAAGCAAGTTACCTGCTGTGCTCCCCGGCCTGTGATGTGGAGTCTGCGGCCTGCTGCTGGTAACTACTCTCCCCATCTTCTGAAACACAACATGTACATTTGAGGATTTCTATCAAATATTTTTGTGAAGCTGTGATTGTGATGAAAAACAATGTCTTCATGTCTCCCTCATGCTACATCACCTGCAATAAAAGTGCTACAAATAAATTCCAATTTCAACTGGGGTACATAGAAATAGTTTTCTAAAGATTTCCCCGTTAGATTTGAAGATGTTCCAATTCTCAATATACATCCTCAGTCAGCCTCAGTGATTATTTCACATCCTCAGTCTCCCAGGGTTCTATGTTCAGGTACTCATTAACACATCACTACTGCGATTTTTCAAAAGGCGAATTAGTATTTTAAATACTCAAAAAACCACTGTGAACATGCACTGCAATGATTGATAGTTGGCCAGAAATAGCAGAAATAGACACTGATGCCCCAATACATAAGCACTGTTTGGAATACTAATAGCCAATGTGAATGATATGGTTAAGATGGTTATGGATGCACATGTCAAGTATCCTAGGCCTAGCACTAACCAATCAAAAGTTAAAGCCAAGGTTAAAGTTTTCGAAAAATACTTCCGGTGTCAAGCTCAAGATCACAAGGTAAAATGTTATGACCTCATCTGAAAGGGCTCATTACAATAGTTCCATGTGTGAAGTATCAAAGGCCTATCACTGACCCATCAAAATTATGACCAAGTTTTTGGACAGACAGATGGACAGGTTAAAAATAAAACAATATACCCTCTGAATCTCTGAATCAGGAGCATAAAAATGAGGTGAATCGATTTTTGGGTTAACATGAATCAAACTTTGTTGTTAGCCTTTGAGATGAAACCTGCAAACATCTGCTGGAAACAGAAAACCTCTGGGGGTTCTATGTGAAATTTCAATGTGGCTCACTGCATGTGTACAGCATAGGAAGATGCCAAAACCCTGGCAATATTTGAACCCAGGCCCTCATGATCTTTTGATTCCCCTCCTCCTCCCTCCGCCCAAGCCTGATAATCAAGAAAGATTTTAACCATTTAATACAGTTTACAGTTACAATTTATTTCAAATTGAACAGCAAATTATCAGAGAACAAGAAAATCTTCTACCTTGAGTGTAAAATAAATTGAAACTGCAATAAAAATAATTAAATTTCAATAATGAGAAACAAGAATGAGACAAGATTAGTATTTAACCAAACTTGATGAGAAAACATAGCCGTTTGCACAGCTGCCAAGAAACACAACCCACACATGTGCAAAATATCTCTCATGTCACAAATGAATACAAACATGATACCGAAAATGTGGCAATAATTTGAAGATTAAGGTATTAAAATTTCAAAGTTCACTTAACCTAGAGTCAGCTCAATAACACAAGGGGAGATTGCCTTCTTCAAACTTTTGCCAGTAATTTACACTTTTATTTATTGCATGGATGCACCCAGTGTAATTATATCGACAATCAAACAAGCAAGCCGGACCACAGACTGTTTATTTCACAATTATTTGAAAATGCTCAATTTCCCTGCACTTGAAACTCCTCACAGGATACGAATATTAATAAGGAAAATTCCAAACGGCATAATTTCCGTTTTTTTTATCGCTTGAAGAACGTAACCAAAGGAAAAATGGTCCTGTATATGAAGGCAATTAATCTGTTTCACTGATGTCCGTTAGATTATTTTCAAATTTATCAAACACTTTTATGAGTGGCTAATATTTAGATGAAAAAAGATTTGAATAACAAATTCATTTCAATCGAATTTCACACCCAATATTTCAACATCTAAAGCATTTAAATTCCTTCATCTGTCCATTACATTAAACATCAAAATAAGATAATATCCACGAGTTGCAATGAGAGGCAATTACAGTCTCCAACTTAAAAGGACATTAAATCTCAAAGTGCTCAGAGGCTCTCAATTTGAAATAAACACAAAAGTTTGAAGCTTGCGGAATCATGTAAGTTATTGCATTCCCAACACTTCAATTCATGAAAATTTCATAATGTTCATTTTATATTGCTTGTCTTTGAGAAAACACTCTGATTACCATCACATCAGTGTTGTTTCTTTCAATTACTTCATTTATCGTGATTGTAGCTAATCTACTTGACCGGCTTCTAAAAGCAACGGCGCAACTTCGCCAGACCAAGCACCTTTGATGTCTGCAACCGTGACTGATAATTCCTTCAAAGAAGATCTTAAATTTGATTTGCTACATTTTCTACTTGCACCAAGTGAAAATTGGTCATTTTTTATTTCAACAATCAGCGTTGATCTTCATATACAAAGGAAGAGGAACAAACAGTTTTTCACCGCGATAAGTTGCCTTTCTTGTCGTGCTTGGAAGATGTGCAATTACATGGCTGTTTAGGGCTGAAGATATTTACAATGAAATTTAAATTATAAGTTCGAGTGAAAATTGAAGAGATGATTAAGTCTTTGATAACGGACGTTCATTCTGTGCTTCTCTAGAATCTATATCCGAGTGATGATTGACATTAAAGCAGATCCACCTCGATGAATTGTTTCGCCTCAAGCCGGGTAGCATTAATATACTTTATGTTCATAAAAGAGTCAATCGGTACGTTTCCTGATTGAAATTGATTTCATAATTACTTTGTCTTTCATTTTTATAATCTAAGCTTCATCTGGAAAAAGCTTCACTTTTAATCTAGATAGAACAATGTGGTTTTAGTCAATAATTTATTACTGCCTAACATGGGAAAATCGCAGGAAAGAAAAGCCTTTTAAATCTGGGAATTATCTATGTATTATTCAACGGGGAGTTTTTAATCATCCGAGTGCTGTGTTTACAACTACAGAGCACATAAGTCCATATTATTGTTAGTTAGGATAAATCAAAACTAAACATCACTTAATGTAGCATGGTCTTGACAATGTAGACTAAAATGAAGCTAAATGTTTATTATATTCTTCAATATTTGCATGACTTTGATAGAGTAAATGAAAAAAACTGCCTTCATATAAATTGAATTGACATTGTTGAATTATAAATATTTGGTCATCAAATAACATTTCATTTATGTGCTTTGAAAGGCCAGTTAGACAACCTAGATGTGAATACAGTTCACTTAAATAAAGAATAAAAACTACATGTACTTTGAAAAAGGGTTACCATAATATACTTCACGTCAACATATGTCAGCAGTGTCACTTGTTGAAACAAGTAATATATGTGACATACTTATAAAACATGTAATCTTAAATGTGTTTACAATGTAATTTCAAGTAAAATACCAATAAATCTTATACATACATGTTGAAACATAAAGTCCCTGATTGTCAGGCTTCCTTGGGCACTTAAAGTTAAAGTTATAATGATAAAGTTTATATAGTTTGAGTTCAATATATTTAAATATATATATATATATTTCTTTTAAATTTTGTCTTATTTTCAATATTATCTAAACTATAATTGCTCAATATTTGTTAATTATTAATATAAAAACGTAGTGCTTATTTAAGTTTTACGCTACAGGTCCTAAAAAAAGGATAGCTAATCTTTAGCTCTAGTTGACAATTCTTAACTATCCTAAACAGAGAGGCAAGTCCCTGATCTAGTCCAAACATCTAGGAGACAGAAAGACAAGTTACTAATCCACATCTAAAGGACAGAGAGACAAGTTACTGATCCACATCTAGAAGACAGAGAGACAAGTCACTGATCTAATCCCAACATCTAGAAGACAGAGAGACAAGTCACTGATCCACATCTAGAAGACAGAGAGACAATTATGTGATCCACATCTAGAAGACAGAGAGAACAATTATCTGATCAACATCTAGAAGACAGAGAGACAATCCCTCATCCACATCTAGAAGACAGAGAGGTACTGGTAAGTCACTGATCCACATCTAGAAGACAGAGATGAGAAGAAATTGAGACACACAACCTGTATTATCTCCCTTGTTTCCTCTCCTCACCTCTCCTCCTAATTATTATTCAAGGTTAATTTGATCAAAAAAAGACCTGGAAATGTCAACTCTATTTTCACATCAATAATTGAATCTGTAAAACTTGCCTATTTCATCCGTGTCAGACTGTAAACGTCAAAACTGATAACCGTTATTCTTCTGCCTGGATACATTTTGCAGACATGTTTTAGATATTTGTCTAGACAGATATGACAGTCGTGTTTTTCACCTTTTAACTATATTCAATAAACATCTGCGACACATTGCTGCAGTGCTTCATCAACATGATCAACGACACCTCCAACTCGAGAGGTGTTGGACCCCAGCAAGGGCTGAAGAAGCATATACATCCTTTGACCACTGTTTGTTGCATGGCTCAAAACACATTGTTGATTAACTTTCAACAGGGCATTCTTGCAATACTGCTTGTTTGATTTTTATGTACTTCTTGCAAATTAAAGGACAGCTGTGACTATCTGAACTACGGTAGATATTTTAAATTGTTGTAAAACATCTATTTGTAAACCATGTATCATGATAGTGTAATAAATTAAATTTTAGGGGTCTTGAAAATGATCTACATATCTCATTTAGGCACTTAAATGTTTGAATATTAGTTGTGACAAAAAAGACGAAAAGACACACACACAGTCAGTTCATTGTAGAAATTAGGATCAGAAGTTTCTCTTCGAAAGTCCCAAAAGTTAAGAAAACGATCTTGAAACTTTTAAACTTTTAATTTTAGTCGCAAATACAGATTAGGGATGACAGGAGAATTGAATCAAGAACTTGCAAGCAACTACCAGAATCAGATTAAAAAATCTCTAATCTAAACAATAGTTAGTTTGGGAATATTTAAAAGAGTTTGTGGCTTTTTTTGAAACTTTGAATGTGAAAAGACATTGAACTCTAAATTTATATAGTACATATATAACCCAACATCTTTTTATTAGAGTGTTATAGAGAGAGACCCCCATCAGATGTCTCCCACATCTCTAGTTATTGCAATGCAGAATATAAAACTTTCTCTTTATTACTATTTCTTAATAATGATAATAATAATTGGATATTTATACTGCGTATATATCCATGCGCGTAGCATGCTTAAAGCACCAACATAAAAGTGTAGAGACAATTAAGAGAAAGCAGTCCTGTAGAAGTATGTCTTTAGTTATCTCTTTCTATGTTTAGTTCTGGGTACCTTAAAATACGATTCAAATCCAGCTGACCAGATCTGGACTAAATTATACATCCAAGCCCTACAAAATACAACAGATAACCCTACTGATGTGTCTGCAATAAGTTTGAAAGTAGCCAGCCGAAAATTATTTTGCCAATAAAACCGCACATTTAGAGAAAACCCTCAAAATGTTACCAGGTTCTTGGCTTGTCATGACTGTTATACAATGGCAACCTAGCCTAATATTATGCTTCCAGTCTTATAAAGAGGCTGGCATGACAATATTTCATAGACTCAATTTGGTCCAGCGTTGTATCCTGTCTACATCTAAGCACTTTCATATACATTCTATATCCTCTTCAGTAGATTTACGACTAGGCAACAGCTTGCCTATAATTGTTAGTAATAAGAGTTTATATATCCATTTGAATCTGATAGGAAACTGACAAATATTTCCTTGCTAAAGAGAGAAATTACAATAAAGCTATCAAACCTGAAGTGCGCAAATAGAAATATCTGTTATATATGTACAATGACAATTTTCAGAGACTTCCTAATAACTATTTCTGTTGTTTTAATTATCTAGTAAGGAGATATTGTGACTAAAAGATGGCGTATGTTTAATTACTTGATTCCATACATTAATTTCCCAGACAAATAGCCAACGATAGACTGAAGTACTGCGTCTCCAGTCAAAGATGTTACCAACGGACAATATTTAATACTTCACATGACTTATCTGATTCATGGAAATCAAATAGTCGTGCGATATTTTGCCTTGTGATCTAATGACGGTCAGCCCAAATTTCATATTTCATGAAATATCATCAATATTTCCTGACCAAAACTGTTTTCTCAAACATTAATATTCTGTCTGGGACGATGTTTCTTTTTCATATCCAATAACAACCCTATATGACAGGATCCATATTTTAAAGAAGACATTTAATACTTACAAAGATGTAAGTAAAGTCATTTCAGCACAAACTATGCTAACATATTCGCCTATAACATAAACTATAAATGTTTATGGTCAAAGCAGACATCAATCTGGGTTTATATATTCACAAAACACCTTCGTGAGGTCAGCGAACAAACTGATTTAGTGAAGGCTCCAGCCAAGCTCAGACATAAAATTCCAGTCACATCACATACTTTAATATCTTGAGTGGTCAGGCAGGCTAGTCTGAAAGTTCAATCAGCCTGGCTTCGCTCACTATTATGTTTTCTCATACATGCGTGTTTTCTAATTCCACTCGCTGGTCATTTGTGCCATTGATTTTGACATGGTTTATGTTGGCCCAATCTCCCAGCCAGGCTAAGAACTGGCCAGGCTGGTGCTGGGAGATACTGTATTTCTTCTAATAAGCTTATTATTTCAGCAGTTCTTCAAATCCCACAACTATTGAATGCTTTAGGTCTAACATAATTTTCTTTCAACACCATTTCACCTTTTTAATGTTTTATTCTCAGGTAAAGTGCCTGCAGTATCATTTTTGGTATGTATTGCTGTAGAACCTGCACGCATTTACAGACTCCACTAGCCATGAAGGGTGGTATTGTATTTATTATAATGTACCAAGCACCCAAATCTTACTGCATGCAGAAGAGCTGTGGACAAAGTTGTTAAGACCCCAGAAAAGATATCTGTGGGTCCCAGATATATACGAGGATACCTGTGGGTCCCAGAGTACACAAGTATACCTGTGGGTCCCAGATATATACAAGGATACCTGTGGGTCCCAGATATATACAAGTATACCTGTGGGTCCCAGAGTATACAAGTATACCTGTGGGTCCAAGAGTATACAAGTACACCTGTGGGTCCCAGAGCATTCAAGTATACCTGTGGGTCCCAGATATATACAAGGATACCTGTGGATCCCAGAGTATACAAGTATACCTGGGGGTCCTAGAGTATACAAGTACACCTGTGGGTCCCAGAGTATACAAGTATACTTGTGGGCTCCAGAGTATACAAGTATACCTGTTGGTCCCAGAGTAAACAAGGATACCTGTGGGTCCCAGGGTAGTAGTATACCTGTGGGTCCCAGGGTAGTAGTATACCTGTGGGTCCCAGATATATACAAGGATACTTGTGGGTCCCAGAGCATACAAGTATACCTGTGGGTCCCAGATATATACACGGATACCTGTGGGTCCCAGAATAAACAAGGATACCTGTGGATCCAAGGGTATACAAGTATACCTGTGGGTCCCAGAGCATACAAGTATACCTGTGGGTCCCAGAGCATACAAGTATACCTGTGGGTCCCAGAGCATACAAGTATACCTGTGGGTCCCAGATATATACACGGATACCTGTGGGTCCCAGATATATACAAGCATACCTGTGGGTCCCAGAGTATACAAGTAAACCTTTGGGCTCCAGAGTATACAAGAATACCTATGGGTCCCAGAGTATACAAGTACACCTGTGGGTCCCAGAGCATTCAAGTATACCTGTGGGTCCCAGAGTATACTAGGATACCTGTGCATCCCAGAGTATACAAGGATACATGTGGGTCCAAGAATATTTGAGGATACCTGTGGGTCCAAGAATATTTGAGGCTACCTGTGCATCCCAGAGTATACAAGGATACCTGTGGGTCCAAGAGTATACAAGAATAACTGTGGGTCCCAGAGTATACAAGGATACCTGTGGGTCCCAGAGTACACAAGGATACCTGTGGGTCCCAGAGTATACAAGAATAACTGTGGGTCCCAGAGTATACAAGGATACCTGTGGGTCCCAGAGTATACAAGGATACCTGTGGGTCCCAGAGTATACAAGTATACCTGTGGGTCCCACAGTATACAAGTATACCTGTGGGTCCCAGAGTATACAAGTATACCTGTGGGTCCCAGAGTATACAAGGATACCTGTGGGTCTCAGAGTATACAATTATACCTATGGGTCCCAGAGTATACAAGAATACCTATGGGTCCCAGAGTACACAAGGATACCTGTGGGTCCCAGAGTATACAAGGATACCTGTGGGTCCCAGAGTATACAAGAATACCTATGGGTCCCAGAGTATACAAGGATACCTGTGGGTCCCAGAGTATACAAGAATAACTGTGGGTCCCAGAGTATACAAGGATACCTGTGGGTCCCAGAGTATACAAGAATACCTATGGGTCCCAGAGTATACAAGTATACCTGTGGGTCCGAGAGCAGTCTGATTAAAACCGACGGTATTCTGCGGAAAGAATGTGCAAAATAGTGCATCTTCCGGGATACGAACTCATATCGTTCGGAGATTTCCACGCCAAACCGTCTGGAAACAGTCCATAGACTAGCGTGTTCGAGCGCAATTCAGGTAGCCAATCAAAAGATGCCCAACAAATGCTTTCGGTGCGAGAAGATAGGGGCAGGTAACTCCAAACAGCTATCCTTTGGTCTGTTCCGAATGCTTTCAAAACAGTGACCGTTTAAAAACTACGTTGTGATTGGTCAGCTATTTGACTGGGCTTTGGCTGTGCTAAACTGGTTCGGAACATGCGCCTATACGGGGTGTTCTCAGACCTTGTGGCGAGGAATCTACAGAACCTGTTCGTATCCCGGTAAATATATTTTTTTGCCAATTTTATTCCTCGGAACAAGGTCGATTTGAATCAGACTGGGTCCCAGAGTATACAAGCATACCTGTGGGTCCCAGAGTATACAAGTATACCTTTGGGCTCCAGAGTATACAAGAATACCTGTGGGTCCCAGAGTGTACACGGATACCTGTGTGTCCCAGAGTATACAAGTATACCTGTGTGTCCCAGAGTATACAAGTATACCTGTGGGTCCCAGAGTATACAAGCATACCTGTGGGTCCCAGAGTATACAAGTATACCTTTGGGCTCCAGAGTATACATGTAAACCTGTGGGTCCCAGAGTATACAAGTATACCTGTGGGTCCCAGAGTATACAAGAATAACTGTGGGTCCCAGAGTATACAAGGATACCTGTGGGTCCCAGAGTATACAAGAATACCTATGGGTCCCAGAGTATACAAGTATACCTGTGGGTCCCAGAGTATTCAAGCATACCTGTGGGTCCCAGAGTATACAAGCATACCTGTGGGTCCCAGAGTATACAAGTATACCTGTGGGTCCCAGAGTATTCAAGCATACCTGTGGGTCCCAGAGTATACAAGTATACCTTTGGGCTCCCAGAGTATACAAGTATACCTTTGGGCTCCCAGAGTATACAAGTATACCTGTGGGTCCCAGAGTATACAAGTATACTTGTGGGTCCCAGAGTACACAAGTATACCTTTGGGCTCCAGAGTATACATGTATACCTGTGGGTCCCAGAGTATACACGGATACCTGTGTGTCCCAGAGTATACAAGTATACCTGTGGGTCCCAGAGTATACATGGATACCTGTGTGTCCCAGAGTATTTGAGGATACTTGTGGGTACTGAAACATTGTAAGATAACTTGAGCCAGTTGTATATCTCCAGTTTCTTTATTTACAATCAGTGCTCTCTGTAAATTGGCCACTCAGACTGGTTTTGCATTGATTGATGCAGCAGTTTAAGTGTTAATTGGTGCTTTTTAAGAAGTCCGCTCATATTAGAGACCAGACACTTATTAGATGAAATACGGCCCCTCACCTCAGCGTGCACACCAGGCCTGGTCAAGTCATGAATATTTGAAGGGATGACCGGTCTGTTTTGCTACAAAGAAGCCGGCTGGAGGATCCGGGCCTCTCATGTTCTTTAAATGTGAAGTGGACAAAATAGATCACTGTCAGAAAGTCTGTCTGGGTCAGGTTTTGAAGCAGCAAGAACACAGGCCGCCTATCTTTACATGATGGATGGATCTACAGACATCTCATATTGCGGGCCATCAACAGTTGCGCAATATTTTCTTAATAAAGTTGCTGTTCATTGTCTTAGAAATTATGAATATCAAATTTTTACATAGAATATATGTTCCAACTAAATGTTGCAATGTTGAATCCAAATAGTCAATTTTAAGTGGTTGAATCTTGAGATAAACTTGTCTTATTTTGCCACTATTATTTATATGACTAAAATGAAATTAATTTATTTTGAATACAGATTAAATCACAATATGAATGAGTTCAAATGAAGGCCGAAATTTACACAACAAAGTTATATGGTATGTGCACCACAAATAAAAATATGTTTGAGCCCAAAGAATTCTTAATTTTGATCACATGCAGCCAAAATGTTTAAAATGGGCTTAGAAGTGAATATTTCACGATGGAAATTTTAAACAATAAACTGACATATCTATTATTATAATCATTGCAAATCAATGCAACTTGACAGTGTATCAGAGAAAGAATGTCTCCATTTCAATGCACATACACAACGGAAAGTCTGTATATGAATAAAATACTCATCAATAACTTTACACAAATGCAAAAAATACGAATATTTATCATATTTATGAAATTGTATAACATACAAGAACAAAGCATCCCACGACCATGCAGGCATACGAGGGTGATGTCATCTGTTTGACTACCTGCAAATGAAATTAATAATTCAAAGTTGTCTGATCAGACGCAGACTTACTTTATTGTGAACACTTTAATCTACAAATGTAATTATCAGTTCTGAGAATCGGCCCAGCAGTTGACAGTGATATAGATTAATGAATACAAACAAGCAATAAAACAAATTAATCCCTCCAATAAAGGCTTTGCTCTCAGGCGAAGGATTACTATCCACAAATATTTCATCATAACCACCCATCGGCATCAAAGTCTCCTCCACGATTTGCATTTTGCAGGTGTATATCTTTTTTCCTGGTTTGTGTTGGTTGCGTAACTTAATATAGACGACAGGGGAGTGGTACCTGTTCAACAGCTACCATGCTGATGTACACCAGTCCTTACAATAAATACTCAACCATGACAGTAATGTTGCTCTCTGTGTTCAGTTTTGTGCTTGTCTCCCCTTGGTGATGGTGATATGGCCTGTTTACCCTTCCCTGCAGGTCCAATGGTATTCAGAGAGAGCCTTGCTTATCTCTGATAAACCTCAGGTTGTGATTCCTGTAAAATGGCCACTCCAAATGGTTTGGCATTTATTCATTCAACAACTAGTGTTAAAGAATCTTTTAATCACATCACAGAGTATTTTTCTAAAGAGACCCTAGCATTAGTTAAACTCTGATTTGAAGTTGTTGAACCACCACGCTATCATGCCACTATCTTGTCACTTCTAAACATATCACACGCAAAGATAACTATTGATAGTATGAAAGAATGAATGATAAAGATTATGATAATGACAGTGATGAGTCGACAATGGCCGTTTCAGTGTTAAAATTTATACAAGCCTCAACTTTACCTTTATCAAAGCTAAAACATTCTTACTTAGCTGAATTCCAGGAATGAGATGTTGTACAGGGAATATATTGGGTAATGACAGTCATACCGGTAAACATACCTGGAATATAATGCAGTATCAGCTGAATGCTTTATACTTATTTACGCAGTGATATCCTATATAGTCTTTTAACAAGATAAATCTTTAATCAGTATTTACTGCAAGATTATTTCCTCTGTTAAATAAGTTACGATTCTTATAAATTGGCCATGCAGAATGGTTCAGCACTAATTAATTCAGCAGCTCAAAAGTTACATTTCTAACCTAAACTTTAAAGAATTAAACTATTGGAGAGACACGTGAGCATCAGTTTTCTAGACTTGGTAGTGATAAGTATTCGTGATGCATGAGTGGTGTGACCTGGAGGAGAAGGTGCTGCTGGATGCAAGGAGATTCAGGACCCTCATTACACCTGACAGTGGAGAGAAGAGAAGGAGACACTTCCACCAGTCGGTCACTGCTATATAACAATAGTGAGTTACACCACACCATATTGCCTTCTTGGGCAAGACCCATAACTTTACTCAGACACAATGGCAAGCACTTGCTGTAATGTATTTTATTAGACTGTCGCTGGTGCAGGTTATTGCCTTGGCAGTGGAGGTCCGACTACTAACCTGGCCTTTAACCCCTGTCTAGGATTGATGCCTATTGACCAGGAACAATATTGGTTTTCCATTTTTTGTTAAAGAGTTGTAGCAGTATTGATGGGCATTTTATTCATATTCTATTCTGATGACTATTGCCTTCAAATCAAAGTAGGAGCTGTTTGTGTGGGCCGTCTGTGTGTGATTTGATTTGCAGCTCATGTAAGATGAGTGATGGCGTCGTTTCACAGTCAAACTTCATCAACGCTGTCGCAACATTAAAATACGATCCATGATTTCTACAAAGAATGACCACATTTATTATGTATATTCATCATAAGTTCATAACAAATCCTGAGTTTCTAACAATAGAGGCACAAATCAAAAATCAAACATAACTTACCTTCATCATTGCTCTGCTCTCCACAATGCTTGGTAATGACATTAGAATCTATACCTATGCAAATACAATAAAGTTGACAACCTGTATGGATCTTCCCCTATTTTGTTGAACTCTTCAGCTACAGGTTCTGGACTATTCCAGGACAGATTATCCATTTAGCTAGAGGCCAATCTAGGATCATTCACTTTCTTTACACATCAGATTCCTGTAAATTGGCCACTTAGAATGACATTGCTCTTATCAATTCTGTGGTTTAAAGAGTTAAATACTTCAAAAGAGAACCCACACAAAATTCATTTTATTTAGAAAACATTTGATAAACTCATCATACCAAATCGATTTTAAGTAGTAATTTTATTCTGAAATCTATTTGATTCAAAATATGTTAAAAGAAGTCATTTTCTTCAAACGTCTCAAAGTCATGAAAGCTGATAATTTTATTCTGAAATTTATAGATAAACTATCATTTTTGACAAAAAATAGTAATAAAAGTTATTGCAGAAGCAGTGTTTGGGACATCAATAACAATTGTTCCAATCAATCTATTCTTAACGAGGTTCCACCATAATCTGATATTCCTTTGAAAGGCAAATTTACATAGCTAGTGAACTAGAGAAATATTCAAACCGATCTCTTACACCAAATTAACAACACCAACAAATTCTGACCAGAATAGTAATGTTTACTCAATTCCGGCTCGATCTGGCATATAAAATGATGGCCTCATTTCTAGGCCAATGCATGGTAAAATGAGTGATGCTGGCCTCGGATTATAATTACAAACCATTTCTATGAAAATGATAGCAACCATGACAACAATTGAAATGATCCGCAAGAATAATTATTGATGGCGTGGAGATTGATTTTAGCATTAATGGTGTAGATGAGGCGATAATATCGTGATATTGATATATAGAAATAGCCTCCCCAATCGCCCAGTCAGCCCAATCTTTATTTAAATGTTTCAAACATTTATCATCCGTGCATAATGTTCTTTAATAAACCCAGAATCAATAGATTCCCAAAAGATATCAAATGAGATGTAGAGATTTTATTGAAAACACCAATCTGCTTTTAAGTGAAAAACATGCTTATCTGGATGTATGTGGATTTGATTTAAATGTTTTGGATTAAATAATATCTATCTTCCATATGGCAATATTTTAAAAGATTTTCGTTTAAAAAAAGTAATACATCATCAAATATTCCAAACAACCTCATTAGTGCTGCACGCCCTCCCCCGTCATAATTTGAAGCACAGAGACACCCCCCCCCCCCCATACCCTTTCTTGTGACAGTATGTGTACATGTATACAGTAACTTATATCTTACATATCTTTAATGATGGATTCGACTGTCAAATTGTAACATACACATCACATGATAGATATTCTCCATCATTACAAAAGCCACCTTCACTTCAAATTAAAGTATTTTTAATTAGCACCCTTGAAACAGGATGTTCTTGCTAGCGCCTTGTTTGAATTAGATTACCGTCAGTTAGGTTCAATAGCCAGGTACAGATAGCTTATTGGGATGGAAACGGTAAGTCAACAAATATTTTTATATTGTTGAAATAAATGAATTGATGTAAAAGAATCTGATTTGTGTTCCTTTTATGAAAGTGGTTTGGATTGTTGTCTACATGTCTATCAGAATAATACTTATTTTGAAATAAAATCATTATTGAAGTAATATCTACAAAAAAGTTTAATGAAAAAAACCCAATCAATTATACAAATTAATAATACTTTGATACCCTTCTTATTAAAGCTGAGATTTTGAAAAATACAGATTTTTTAAAATGATAATTAAATTCATCTTTAAACAAGACATGAATCTTCAAAGTAAATCATAAACTTTAATTGGATATAAGTTCTGATAAAAAAAAATGTAAAGTTTAAAGTTGAAGATTAAGGAAAGAAAAGAGTAGATTAATCCAATAAAATCCTGGATGAAAAACATTGAACAAAATAAATCAATGATAAAGATACATCCTACTTTGAAAAAGTTAGGCTATTAAAGCTGAAGATTTAATGAAGAATAGATTGTGTTTAAAGTGAATTTCAACTGGGATTTAAACGAGTGCATGAAGGATGCAGGTTTTGTTGCTTCTAGCAGATGATTGAGGGAGAAGAAAGATGGCTATTACTGGCCGTGAAGTAGGATTACTTGCTGCATCGGCCAGACAGCCTACACAAATATCATGCTTAGACGTGATTATTCGGTATCTTGCTCACTTAAAATTGAATTCCTGTCTGCTGTCTGTTTATTTGCAAAAATACAATTTCTTTTCATACTGGCGTTCAAACTCTTTAAAGGACATTTCCTTACAACGAATTAGACAGAGTGCTTTGGAGGAGATTTTCACTTGAGAATGGAATTATGATGTTGAAAAGAAGTAACTTTTTCGTAAAGACCATGTGAGCTTATTTTTTTTTCAATTCTTCATAAGCGAGCTGTCACTTAATTGTGTGAGGAGAGACTGGTGTGAATGAAGGATGAAGACGGTGCTACAAGCACACGTCTTGATACACGGTTAATACACCTCTCAATCAAGTCACTTGAAAATGGAAAAAGCATTCTCTTACTTCTTAGAGAATGACAGAATTGTGTTTTCTTTAAATTACTTTTGAAAGAACAAGAATGAAATTAGACAATCAGGTAATTAGAAGCAATTATTGTTAACCCTTTACAAGTTGGACCAAGCTCGATGCAGTGACAACGTTTGCCCGATAAATGGCACCTTACAAGGCAGAATCATGATTTTCTTTACATAACAAAGATAAAAGAGTAACTCATTCCTGTTGAAGTGGCTTGTACTACACAGGGAGAAAACCTGCAAGACTGTTGTGGTTTTGCAATGTGATGAAACCTGGCATCATGAATGTGTTGCAGTGTATTACAATGGAGTAGTATATCCAACTTCAGCTGTAAAATGGTCCTATACAGTCGACAAAGTTGCTGAGGAATTTGCTGGATTTGAACCCAAACCTTTCTTTCAACATGTTAACGACTGAGCTATTCTGAACTTTACTTGCTCAAGAGTGGCTGACTTTCATTTTGCGAAATACCTAAGAAACAGCTAAGTTTAATGAGAAACATGAGTATTAATTTTATCAGTATCGACGCTTTACTTTGAAACATGGTTAAAAGGACGCACATTTGAAACATTAGTCATGATAAAATTCAGTTTTCAAATCCAGGGAATTCATTCTTGACCATCAAATGAAAGATAGCATTGATTCTTAAGAGAAAGCTCTTTTCCTGAGCCTTGTCTGGTATACCCAATTACAGGGAATCTACGCCTAATCCCCTTCCTCCATTTCCCTTATCCAGGCTTCTATCTCACTGACAGTCTTGCATATAACCAGAACCAGAAACCAACCAATATTTGAGCATCAATCAACTTTAGAAATTTATAGTTTATTTAACAGACAAAGACATATTAAAGTATGTATGTTACTTTATTTTGGAGCCGTGACTCCCATATTCTTTGAAATTTCGAGTCCTTCTGTCTATTCCAGAGAATTCATCTGATAACATCAAAAGGGCAGTTCTTGTGTAACCTCGCCCGGGTGAGTTATGGTCTCAATTAAAGTTTGTATGCCCACAAATCAAGCACTAGGTGTGTGTATTAGTGGCATACAAGGCAAGAGGATGTCGGAGACATACTGAGCTGATTGATGCACACGGAAACAACTGAATAATGCACAAACGGCCTGTACAAACGTGATAAAATGATCAAACTAAAACAATGTTGAATCATCGGGAATATTTCTACCCAAATTGAAATGAGATACTCAAAACTGACATGGAAGGTGCTAATTAATCAAGATACTCTGCTCCTCGGGAGCTATTTTATTGCCATACTTTGTATTTGGTGCAAGGATACATTTTGCCAAGAGAACATTAGCAGGCTTGTTGCAAGTGCGTAATCAGAAAGAATTTATCATTTTAATGCTCCGACACAAACACATTTATTGTCCTGCAGGAACCGAGACAAATGAAATCTTTGTTATAAACTCGGAGTAAATTTCATGGCAATTGTCTTCAAAACTTGAGTGAGAACCCTTTGGGAGATTGGCGGGATGATCCTGCTTAGCCAGGTCTGATGTGGCTGCCTATTCATTTGTCTAAGAGCCTGCAATGCAATAGATGTGAGATTAATGTAAAGAACAAACTCAATGAAAGCAACTACACAGACCTTGATCTTGGCATGTGAAAACGAATGGTGTTTGTATTTTCAGTCACCGCTCCCGTATACACGGTAGTTAAACAGTTGAGAATACCCCTTGGCTTTGTTCTTGAATTTTTATTCAGTTTAGTACTACTTTTGATATTAGTTTTTTTCCTGAATATGTATAGGGAAAGGAGAAAGTCTGTAAGTATCAGTAATGATTGACTTTGTGGTTATATATATATTCTTCGGGGAAACTGTTGAAGCTGGGAGTTTGGAGGGGCTGAAGGCAGTAGAAGCCCAGGGATGTATTAGAGGCTTAGAGGATATGTAGGTTTGATCAGGTACCCCTGCTATACAAGCATCTTGTAAACTATTCAAGAATTATAATTATAAAGTCATTGTTCTATTAAAGCCATTTATTTTCAAGAGTAATGTAATGCATCTCAATTCAATGTTTTAACGTTTTAATGTTTTTTATTTGTTCAATGTTAATAATTCGGTTGACATCACAAACTGTAAGCTGAACACACACATACGATAGAGCAAAACATTTGATATCATTTCCTATGATAGTGGAATTCATAAAGAACACCAAAATTTGAAGAAAAGTTTGAAGAAATAATTTTGAAATCTGAGAAAAGGTTATCTTCACAAATATCCGATGTAAAAAAAGAATTTGGAAATCTTAGACAAGAAATCAAAGAAGACATTTCAAAATTGTCAGTGCGGGTTGACGAAATAGACAGTGGGCTCATAAATCACAATAAAGAAATAATAGACTTACAACAAGAAAACGCAGAACTAAAAGCGAAACTGAAGGAGCACGTTGATCTGTACGAATACAAACTACTTGTCAAAGAGATAATTGACCGAAAAGTGAACTTATTGTTTTATGGAATTTCTACTGAGCCGAAGGAAAACACGGAAAGAGTCTTACGCAAATTCATGGAGGACGAGTTGAAGTTATCGGCTGATCGTGTGGGTGATATTTTTTTTAAGAATGTACACCGTCTCCCCAAGAAGCCTTATGCTGAAGACCCTAAACCAAATGCTCCCCCGGCTATCATAGCTTCATTCTTGAGCGTCCCCGACCGCGACGACGTTCTAGCGGCAGGAAGAGTACTGAGAGGCACAGGGAAATCAGTCCAGACAGATTTGCCTCCCAAACTGAAGAAGCAGCGGGCCATACTCTCCAGAAAAGCCCGCGAAATCTACAACAAGGATAACCTCTACACCCGTGTCCGTCTGGTCGATGTGCAACACATCTTGGAGACCCGTGATCCCAACAGTCCAGGCTCATCTTGGCAGCGATACGATATCAACATTGAACATTACTTTAAATGACTTACATCTTATGATCTGATGACAATAACATTATGACAATATTAACACTGACAAAGCAGGATAGCTTCAGTGTACACTGACTTCTGATCCACATGGTGTAATGACAATACTATACCAATTATCTTCAGAAAGGAAAAACTATATTGATGTGTTTGTTTCATTACATATTATTTATGTTTGTCTTTCTACACATCCATCAACCCTAGTTGTACGAACATAACTTATTTTCAATCACTTTGTCACTTAAGGTGCTTACGAAAGAATATATCAATAACTGATTACCAGTAATCAAAACAGTATGCTTTGTTGATAGAAATCCCATGATAATCCTGACTGGCTGATAATCAATCGCTTTGAACGAAAATAATCTATATTCTAAGAGCGATCACCTTATATGACCTCATAAGTTAAAAGTCATGTCTTTGTTTGTGATGTTTTTGTTCACAACATACATAATATTCTGTCCATATGACACGATCAGATTTGAGGGACCACCTTATAGGCTCAAAGTTGTTTCTTTGTTTTGATACTTTACAGGCAGAAAGTCAAGCCTTATTCATTTATGAATTATATCGGTATATCCGTCTCAAAACCTAAAATTATCCTTTTGTTCAAACATTTCTTGGACCATATTTGAACGATTACATGATAGGCTAAAAATAAGCCTTTGTCAAGATACTGTACAGGCAGAAAGGCATGCCTTATTTATTTATGATTTACATCGGTATATCCGTCTAAAAACCTAAAATTATGCTTTTGTTCAAACATTTGTTGGACCATATTTGAACGATCACCTGATAGGCTAAAATTAAGCATCTGTTTATTATGATACCGGATCTGTCTGTTTTGAAAACAAAATCTATGCTTCTTTATAAACATCCCTTAGTATGGCCTTATAGGCAAATATCAATGCCTTGTAGTCTGTTTATATTGATTATCAGTATATAGATTTAAAAGCCAAACTCTTGCTTTTGTTTACAAACATTTCTTTGACATTATTAGACGATTACCGGATAGGTTAAAAGTTATGCCTTTTATGATGACTCTCGTTATATTGGTAAGGAACAGTTATCATGGTATACTTGTACCATTCATATCATAATGTCATTTTGTTACTATTGTTAAAATTCATGAAATTATACAACGCGTGTGATGTCGTCGATAGGAAACTGCCGACTGATAACTGACCGCGCTCATTCGTCAATCAATATGATTGTACAAAATGTTTCAAAATATTTTTCACTTACCTTATTGTTGATTCAAATCATGTCTGGTTCCTTTGAACTATAATCCATAAGGCATAATTCCCAAAGTAAAATTACGAAGAGTAATGTGGGTATCCATTCGGCTGTACAGCCACCACGCCGCTCAAGCGACGGTAAACTGATATCAGCACGTGCGGCTCGTGCATCCCCAAAAAATACGGTATTTCTTCTCATATCACCTTCTTCATTATTTATAAACAAATAAGCCTTGTACAACTAGACCCATGTTACTAAGTTGATTTTTCCGCGAGTTATGGGCGGAACTAAATTTTTCTTTTGTTCTTATGATAATCTTTATTCTATTCTTTTTAAATTTTGGAAGTTTCCTATTAGAAAACCAGGTATTTGCATGCAGGGCCAACCAACTTGAAATATTTTTGACAAGTTTACCAAAAGCACAAAATATTGTATCTATTCCATATGTCTAACTTAAAAATAATAACTCATAACTGCAGAGGCCTACAAAAAGGTTTCAAAAGGAAAAAGGTTTTCAAATTTCTTAAATGTAAAAGGGCAAATATATACTGTTTACAGGATGTTCATTTCACGTCAAAACAAATTCAAACTGTTAAACAACAGTGGGGCTACAATCAATGTTACGTTAGTCCATATACAAGTAATGCTAGAGGAACAGCCATCTTATTTAACAATAATTTTGACTTCCAAATAATAGAAAAGAAATTTGACAAGGGTGGAAATTTTGTCGCTCTCAAAATCAAGGTAAAAGAAAAAACTTACACAATCATTAATATTTACGGCCCTAATAAAGATTCACCTGACTTCTATGAACATATCAAACAGCTTGTCACTGACTTTGACAGCGATGAAATATGCCTGTGTGGTGATTTTAACCTTGTACTGGATCCCAAAAAAGACACCTTTAACTACAGAAATATAAATAACCCTAAAGCTAGAGATAAGGTTTTAGAAATTATAGACTACTTTGATCTAAAAGACCCATGGAGAGAAAATAGCATTGATTCAACAAGGTATACTTGGCGGCAACCCACTCCATTAAAACAAGCTCGGCTTGACTTTTTCCTTTTGTCACACAATTTATTTGTATCTGTGGAAAAATGTGAAATTTTACCAAGTGTTGATTCCGATCACTCTATTGTTGAGTTATATCTAAAATCATATGAACTACCACGCGGAAGGGGCTTTTGGAAATTCAACAATTCATTATTGTATGACAAAAAGTATGTTGATATGATCAAAGAAACTATAAAATCTACTCTAAAACAGTATGAAATTAGTGAAAATGGCAATATTACGTACTCAATTGATGATCAATTACTATTTGAGACCATACTATTAATGATTCGAGGTAAGACTATCTATTACTCTTCAACAAAGAAGAAAATACAAAATAAAATGCAGGCTGACTTTGAAGAACAATTAAAGGATCTAGAAATAAATCTAGATAATGAAGAAAATGAAAATGATAAAGCTACTATACTTAATGATATCAATGATATAAAACTAAGGCTTGATGAAATTAACAATATCAAAATACAAGGAATGCTTACAAGATCAAGAGCTAAGTGGATCGAAAAGGGAGAAAAACCAACAAAATATTTTTTAAAACTTGAATCGAGAAATTTCCTTAATAAATGTTTTACAGAAATTGAAAAATCGGACGGGTCTAGGCTTACGAATACTGAAAGTATGATAAATGAGACTAAAAATTACTACCAAAAACTTTATCAATCCGAAGATGTTCTCCCAATTGATCTTAATGAAATTTGTCAAACTTTCGATGTGCCCAAACTAAACGAAAATCAAAAACAGTCTTTAGAAGGGAAATTGACCATAAAAGATTTGACCGAAGCACTTAGAGGGATGAAAAATGATAAGAGCCCTGGTCCTGATGGCTTTACAACAGAATTTTACAAATTCTTTTGGAAAGATATAGGTATGTTTTTGGTTAATTCTTTAAATACCGGTTTCGAAAAAAGAACACTGTCAATCTCACAAAAGCAAGGTTTAATAACCTGTATTCCAAAAGGCAAAAAACCCAAAAAGTACCTAAAAAATTGGCGCCCTATCTCTCTTCTTAATTCATCCTACAAAATTGGAGCAGCAGCAATCGCAAATAGAATAAAAAAGATACTTCCCTACATAATACACGAAGATCAAAAAGGATTTGTAAAAGATCGATATATAGGGGAGATAACCAGATTAGTTTACGACATTATGGAACATACTGAAACATTCCAAATTCCAGGACTATTACTCTTAATTGATTTTGAAAAAGCATTCGACTCAATTGACCGAAATTACCTTTGTAATGTCCTTACGTTTTTCAATTTTGGCCCAAATATCATTGACTGGATCACTACCTTCTACAATGACATCGAATCGCGAGTCTTGGTAAATGGATTCCCTTCGTCGCCCTTTAAAATCGAACGAGGTTGTCGTCAAGGAGATCCCGTAGCGCCATATTTATTCATTCTCTCCGTTGAAATTTTAGGCATTCTCATCAGAAATAATGCTGACATAAAAGGTCTAAACATTGGAAATATAGAATATCTTTTGTCACAGTTCGCTGATGATACATCTTTAACCCTAGATGGATCTGAAAAATGCTTATATGCTGTTCTAAAAACCTTACAGTTTTTTGCCCGATTTTCCGGTCTAAAGGTTAATGTAGAAAAAACAAGACTTCTATGGATAGGATCCAAAAAACGATCTCGACTCAAACTATGTAAAGACTGGAACTTTGATTGGTCGCAAACCGAGTTCAAACTCTTAGGAATAAATTTCGACATTGATTTGGATCGTATGATCCAAATAAATTACGACGAAAAATTTATGCAAATAAGAAATTTAATGAACATTTGGTTAGCAAGAAATCTTACACCTTTCGGAAGAAATACAGTTTTAAAATCTCTCCTTCTGCCCAAGTTGAACCACCTTTTCTCCGCCCTTCCCCGCCCACCTGAATCTGTTATAGACAAATTCCAAAGAGAATGTTTTAGATTTATATGGAGAAATAAACCAGACAAAGTTAAAAGAGATATCATTACTCTATATCCTGATCACGGGGGCCTTAAAGTTCCGGTCATTAAACATGTCATATCTTCGCAAAAATTAAAATGGATACAAAGACTACTTAGTAGTCAATCAGATTGGAAACACTTGCTTATGCAAAGGCTACATTTTCCAAATTTATTGTTGATTTCAGATAAAACATATATTGAAAATAGAGTAATATCTTCCATTTCAAATCCATTTTGGATAGAGGTCTTTAGAGACTGGTCAAACATTATTAGTAGATACAAAAAACACGTTAACAGTGAGTATGATCTACTTTCTCAAAGTGTATGGAATAATGATGACATTAAAGTAGGAAACAAAGTTATCTTATACAAACGCTGGTTAGAACAGGGTATTTTATTCGTAAATGATTTACTGGATGAGCATGGTCGATTCTATTCCAGAGAACTACTGCACACCGTATATTCTCTTAAAACAGACTTTCTTCAATATGAGGGAATAAAGCGTGCAATTATCCATTATGCTAAATCATTAGGCATTTATTTATCCGATTGTAAATTATGCAATCCTATATACCCTTTCATTATTAAATGCACTAATACTCTTTTAGGTCATCAGAAACTATATGATATGTTACTCGACTCGCACTTTGTTAGACTCCCATGCTATGATAAATGGGAACAGGTCACTGGTTCTCAATACACTGATTTGGACTGGAAATGTTTTAGTTCGATTGCAAACAAATGTACTCCTAGTACTGATCTAAAATGGCTACAGTATAGAATCATTCACAGAATATTACCAACAAAACATTTCCTCCATAAGATACATTACGTTGATAACGCAAAATGTTCATTTTGCAAAGAATATGAGGAAACTATTTATCATATGTTCTGGGAGTGTAACAAGGTAAAAAATATATGGCACGAATTAAAAATCTGGCTGAACACTGTAGATGTACAGCTCAGTTTTACAATTTCCCAGGTATTGTTTGGAATTAAAGGGAAAAACAATTATGCCTTAAATGCCATGATAATATTAGTGAAAAATAGTTTATACACTTGTAGTAAGAGAGGATATACCCCAAATATAGGGTATATCAAAAGACAAATCACGCAATACTATGATATTACAAAATACATCTACGTTAATCTCGACCAGGAAACATATTTTCTCAAGTTATGGTCTATTTTACATTTGTTATTTAGAACCAATGAGTATCGATAATTGATAATCTTCGAACTGTGAACTATATGTATATGTTTTAGATATATATGTATATGAAACGATGTATGTCCCTGAATGTCACCCTGTATGTATACCTGGAAAAAAAAGTGAAATAAAAAAAAAAAAAAAAAAAAAAAAACATGATAATTTCATTGGGCAGCTATAAAGGCATTGAATAGAAAGACATAAATCATATTGTCAATTTTACTAGAGAAAAGAAGATAAGAAATACACTACATTAGGGCACTCATAACTTCAATATTCACATCAGATATCTCAACAAAGTATTCAACATCAAAAGAAAGAAATGTTTTGATAAATTTCTTGTTAGATTGCATCTTGTTAAAACTTTCCCCCATTTTTAACTCTAAAACACATTCTGCCGATATCTCGCTGTCATTATCAAAGACTCAAACTAAATTTGAAATAAGATTTATTTTTAAGGTTTTAACATTAAGATAACAGAAACTCTCATATAAGTCAGAAAGAATTATGGTCAGAAAATAACTGATAATTATTGACGTACCCAGGGATATAAAGCACTCTGATTGACAGACATTAACAGTAATGCTACATATACTGATAATAAATCAATTTGCTCTTTCTGGCAAATATTTATATTTGTAATAAAGAATGAAGAAAAACATCTTGTTAAAAGTCAAATAAATGTGCAATATTTGCTTAATGTGTTCTTATGTCTTTTCCTATCATTAGTAAATACCACAGAAGGCTATAAAAAAACAAGCTGAAAGATTAGATACTTCAAATAACTTTAAGCCCAAACTTTATTAGAGATAACAAAAACTATATTTGTTCTGATAAAACTTAATTTGGGAAATTTAATCTAGATGTAACAGTAATCAATAGAAAAAGAAATAGCAAAGATATGAAACTGAAAACTGCATATCCTCCTCGAGCTGCTTCATGGTTTGTGGATATCCTGTGGACACCTCAGTTGACTACTATTAGTTCAGTTCAGCAACATTGGGGTTGGCAGAGCAATGGATGATGACTTGTCTGAGTTTGCCTTCTCTGCACACCGAGACATGAGTTGTGAGACTAGCAAAACTTATTATTCAAAATAACAAAGTTGTCAATCCCTTGACAAGCTTAAAATTTCAGACCTCTTGCAATGTTTCCTGCATTTGGTATATCTTGTTGAATATAATGTATATCTCAAATTGTGAATGTTTAATTCATATCATAAATTGACATGAACGGTTGTTAAAATACAAACTCTTCACCTCACTCAATGCACATGATATTCAACGAGAAAGAGGGAAATTCCACCCACATTTGCATTAGAGACTCATCTGATCTCTGCATTCGTTATGAGATTCAAAGTTCCTTTATCATTGATGTAACTCATAAGGCCCCGAAGATCTTTTCTCATGTGAAGAGTTTAAAATAAAAGATCTTGGTGTCGCAGTTAGCCCTTCTTCATACTGATCCTATGGCTGGTAATATGGTTTCTGATGCTAAATGCCTCCAGCAAATCGAGCTTCAAGAGAGCTTCTTCAAAACTAAAAAGAAGCTTTGATGAAAGTTTTGTAAAGGTTAACGGGGAGTTAACTGCCTCATAAGTCTTCTCAATAAGCAATGATTTGCTCTTTTGTTAGTCGGCTACTCATAACACCGGGATTAGTGCAATTTAATCTTTTGAGGTGTTATTTTCTTCAAAGATCGTCTAATGAAAGATTGTTCTAAGTTTTTCAAATGAAAAAGCAATCTCTTCAAAGGATTAAGATAAACATCTCAGAGAAACTATAAAAGCCATAACAAGATAATCATAAGACAACATGGGGAGATGAGTTTGTTAAAAAAAACGACGGTAATTTCAGTCAAGGCTTGTAAATCACTTTATTTGTCACGGGAATCATTAACTCCAATTTCTACTCAATTATTAAACACTGGTGTTTTCAAAAGTCGTTTTCAAATAAGTACTACACAACTATAAGGAAATTGACTGCAATCCCATCGATCAATCAATCTTTATTCACTATAAACTACTATGACTGTCTTTAGGTCAATAAATTTATTTTTTTTCTCAAGAGATCTCCAAACAAGAATTTCATAAATTTACTTCTATCTTCCAAGTAATTTAGGAACGACATTGCAACAGAATGTTTTCCCATCAATATTTAATGGTAACGACTAGTATTTTCATGAAATCAATCATATTTTAGTCTCTCTGTAACCCTTTATCTGCATGTCCAAGACTATTCCAAGACAGTCGATCTTTAACTTTTTTGGATAAATTATCTTAAGCCAGGTTTTTTTCTGGATAATTCCTTTTCTTAAGGAGTTGTTGTCCCAGTAAATTGGCCACTCAAAATGGTTGGCATATTTTTTTCATCAGGCAAGAGATCTCAGCTAAAAGCACATAAATCTTATTGTTTTTTCTTTCCTTAATATTTTCTGATAAAATACAAATGATAATAATGCATTAGAATGCACCAAAAAACAAAAGCATGGTTACACCTGCTTGAAACAAAGACATCTTGAAGAACATTTTTATTGCTGACAACAAACTAATCAAATTGAAAAACACATTTGAAAGTTGAAAAGCGTGACCATTATTTATAACTCAAGTGAAACTTATCCAGATTGTGTTACATACTTCTTCAGACGTATTGCATAATTTAGAGCTTGAGGATAGAAACTTGATCTGCTGGAAATGAAGTAAAAGAGAGTGTTTGTTAAGAACTTAACTCAAATTACGTATGATTGCTTCGTAGTTCATAACGAGCTTGTATTGTTTGTATGGAGGCTAGTGTGCACATGTTTATTTACGAGACTGTATGATATCTTAATCATTTCATAAATTCAATTTGAATACACTCTGTGAAAGGTTAATCATGAAACTTGACATTTGGGTTATATAATTGGGTAAATGAAGTCAAATTGAAGATGAATAAAATGCGCTTGTAGGACAATTCAGATTGAAATTAGTTGAACATTTAAAACAACCATATATTGATATGATATATGATGTTGATCATAAACATCAATTCTGTTACAAACTGTTTGCAAGCTCTGAAGTGAAATGCTTGTTTTTTAAAAATTCAAAAAATTCAAAAGAAGAGTTTTTAGACATTACATCCTTCTGTTTACAAAATAGTTTGTTTTGTTTAAAGTTTGTTTAAAGTTCATTTTAAGGGGAAAGAGAAATATAAACCAACCTTCATTTCTACATAATATATTATATTTTACAGTTTAAAAATTAAGAATATAAAAAGTAGAATTACTTGGACAGATTGCATAACCTTATATCCCTGTAATCTTCAAAGCAGAGAAATGTGCCTGTATGAGAAACAACAGACATACAGGGATATTTATCATCGGGCGTCAGAGTATATCATTCTTTCTGGCATCTCCCCAGACACAAAACCAGGTCACCAATGGCTTTCATCCCCGACAATTCTTTGATTTAAAATGGAATTTTCTATAATCAGGTTACTCTCTGGATATTGGACAAACCGGAAAATTTATTGCAAAATGAACGCATATGATGGAAAATGTAATTTTCAGAAATGACAGACTGGAATTAAATCCAAGACAATGAGCATTAATCACCTGAGTAATTACACAAGATAATCATTCTAAGGAGTATTTCAAATCTGCCTCCACTATCCTCTTGTTGGGCTGGGAATTTATGCCACTGTGCGAATGTACATCACATGTAATGAATTCCGAAAACGAGGAATATTGTTCTACACATTGTAATTGGTGGCGAGTTGGTGCCGACAAACTGCCTCGTGTCACCGGGACAAGCCAACAAGGTCCCACTGGCAGGGAAAGTATCTGTGCTCCCAAATGGGAAAATAATAGCAGGATTTGAGAGCAGCTTAAACCATTTGTATTTATTATTTCGGTTAAAAAAAGACTATTTGAATATCATGTGCAGTGGCTACAAATTGTTATTCCCCTGGTTAGCTTTTGCAAATTGCACATGACCAAGACGGAAACTACAGGAGGGTTTGTTGGCTCCATACATCATCTTTGTCAACTGCATGGAATGGCCAATATGTCAACATCGGCTTGAGCAACACAGAAAAAATTTTAGCAGTCATCTCATATGAAAGACATGTACACATTTGATGATATAATTGACACATACCTTGATCACATTATTCACAAGGAAAATGGGCATTGAATTTATATTTTTTGCATGCAACTTAATTTGATTACATTGAAATCCTATTTCATTAATCAGCACATTATTTTCAACCCTTTTACACAAAAATAACATTGGATTAAAATTACTTCTTTCTATCGTTATCCATTTATATCAATAAAATAGAAAAGATCAATTAAGGGAAGATGTTATTTGGATGTTAGAAAAAGTTTTAAATTTTCAAATTCAAGAAACCATAATCTTTCCTGAAGACAGTCACATAACAAAGCCATTGAATTGACAAATGGAGTAAAAAGTGCAAACTAAAACATTAGACAGCTTCTAATAGCTACACCTGTCTGGCACATCCGTGAAAGAATAGAAATTCTCTCATTACAGGAAAAAAGAAATTTGTGGTTTGCTTAGGAGAGCCGGATAACAACATGGGCTCAGGATTAATCGTGTGTTTGAATGTCAGAGCCTGATTAAAACCTTCAAAACCATTTCTTCTACTGCGTCAAACCTTTTGTTAGGCCATCAAAATGTCCAAGCCCCTTACTCCCTGTGAAAAATTATCCTTCAGCATTCAATAGAGAAGAGTCTTGGGCTAAAAGCTTTGGCGCTTATCTCAAAGCAAGGCAGACAAACTTCAAAGGAACGTGGCCGTCTATTGTTCTATGAAGTCCCCTAATTAAAACACCATTGGACTGATAGCGAAACACTTACGATGTCGAAAATCGACAGAGATTATAACCTGCAAACACTGCGTGTTCAACTTGCCTTTTTTCTCTTTCTGACAAACCTCAATTGCATTTCAGTCATCAGAATAAACATTAAATTGAATGGTGGATGAAATGTTGGTGGATGAATATTACTTCTGGCTTACTTATGTCCACCTGATGCGATCACAATAACTTGAATTGGTAATTTTCACCAGGCAACCTCAAAATCCCCTTAGTCTTTGATGGATGTCCCTTCTTAAAATCTCAAATTGCTTGAAAGCGTACTATTTCAATCTATTAGTGCCAAGCTTAATACCACAGAATTGTTATCAAAGAAAAGTTTTCATCCTTTATGAACAAGAGATTGGAACCAAGTGGAATAATGCATTCAGATGACTAAAAATAAATGGAAAGACAAAAGTACATGTCATAAATATTTCAAGTTAGGTCAGCCTGAATACAAGTGACAATATCATATAAAAACCCAACAACTGCCACAAGACAAATAGCAAACCTGTGGTTGTCTGGACTGAGTTGGGTTGAACAATTGCCAGAAGATAAGTAGCTAAGGTATGAGTGTCTGGGTTGATCTTGGGTTGAACAATTGCCAGAAGAATAGTAGCTAAGGTATGAGTGTCTGGGTTGATCTTGGGTTGAACAATTGCCAGAAGAATAGTAGCTAAGGTATGAGTGTCTGGGTTGATCTTGGGTTGAACAATTGCAAGAAGACAAGTAGCTAAGGTGTGAGTGTCTGGGTTGATCTTTGGTTGAACAATTACCAGAAGACAAGTAGCTAAGGTATGAGTGTCTGGGTTGATCTTGGGTTGAACAATTGCCAGAAGAATAGTAGCTAAAGTATGAGTGTCTGGGTTTATCTTGGGTTGAACAATTGCCAGAAGAATAGTAGCTAAGGTATGAGTGTCTGGGTTGATCTTGGGTTGAACAATTGCCAGAAGAATAGTAGCTTAGGTATGGGTGTCTGGGTTGAACTTGGGTTGAACAATTGCCAGAAGAATAGTAGCTAAGGTATGAGTGTCTGGGTTGATCTTGGGTTGAACAATTGCCAGAAGAATAGTAGCTAAGGTACGAGTGTCTGGGTTGATCTTGGGTTGAACAATTGCCAGAAGAATAGTAGCTAAGGTATGAGTGTCTGGGTTGATCTTGGGTTGAACAATTGCCAGAAGAATAGTAGCTTAGGTATGAGTGTTTGGGTTGATCTTGGGTTGAACAATTGCCAGAAGACAAGTAGCTAAGGTATGAGTGTTTGGGTTGATCTTGGGGTGAACAATTGCTTGAAGAATAGTAGCTAAGGTATGAGTGTCTGGGTTGATCTTGGGTTGAACAATTGCCAGAAGAATAGTAGCTTAGGTATGAGTGTTTGGGTTGTTCTTGGGTTGAACAATTGCCAGAAGACAAGTAGCTAAGGTATGAGTGTTTGGGTTGATCTTGGGTTGAACAATTGCTTGAAGAATAGTAGCTAAGGTATGAGTGTTTGGGTTGATCTTGGATTGAACAATTGCCAGAAGACAAGTAGCTAAAGTATGAGTGTCTGGGTTGATCTTGGGTTGAACAATTGCCAGAAGAATAGTAGCTAAGGTATGAGTGTCTGGGTTGATCTTGGGTTGAACAATTGCAAGAAGACAAGTAGCTAAGGTGTGAGTGTCTGGGTTGATCTTGGGGTGAACAATTGCCAGAAGAATAGTAGCTTAGGTATGGGTGTCTGGGTTGATCTTTGGTTGAACAATTGCCAGAAGACAAGTAGCTAAGGTATGAGTGTTTGGGTTGATCTTGGGTTGAACAATTGCCAGAAGACAAGTAGCTAAGGTATGAGTGTTTGGGTTGATCTTGGGTTGAACAATTGCTTGAAGAATAGTAGCTAAGGTATGAGTGTTTGGGTTGATCTTGGATTGAACAATTGCCAGGAGACAAGTAGCTAAAGTATGAGTGTCTGGGTTGATATTTGGTTGAACAATTGCCAGAAGAATAGTAGCTTAGGTATGAGTGTCTGGGTTGATCTTGGGTTGAACAATTGCCAGAAGAATAGTAGCTAAGGTATGAGTGTCTGGGTTGATCTTGGGTTGAACAATCGCCAGAAGAATAGTAGCTAAGGTATGAGTGTCTGGGTTGATCTTGGGTTGAACAATTGCCAGAAGAATAGTAGCTTAGGTATGAGTGTTTGGGTTGATCTTGGGGTGAACAATTGCCAGAAGAATAGTAGCTTAGGTATGAGTGTTTGGGTTGATATTTGGTTGAACAATTGCCAGAAGAATAGTAGCTAAGGTATGAGTGTTTGGGTTGATCTTGGATTGAACAATTGCCAGAAGACAAGTAGCTAAAGTATGAGTGTCTGGGTTGATATTTGGTTGAACAATTGCCAGAAGAATAGTAGCTTAGGTATGAGTGTCTGGGTTGATCTTGGGTTGAACAATTGCCAGAAGAATAGTAGCTTAGGTATGAGTGTTTGGGTTGATCTTGGGGTGAACAATTGCCAGAAGAATAGTAGCTTAGGTATGAGTGTCTGGGTTTATCTTGGGTTGAACAATTGCCAGAAGAATAGTAGCTTAGGTATGAGTGTCTGGGTTTATCTTGGGTTGAACAATTGCCAGAAGAATAGTAGCTTAGGTATGAGTGTCTGGGTTGATCTTGGGTTGAACAATTGCAAGAAGACAAGTAGCTAAGGTATGAGTGTCTGGGTTGATCTTGGGTTAAACAATTGCCAGAAGAATAGTAGCTAAGGTATGAGTGTCTGGGTTGATCTTGGGTTGAACAATTGCCAGAAGAATAGTAGCTTAGGTATGGGTGTCTGGGTTGAACTTGGGTTGAACAATTGCCAGAAGAATAGTAGCTAAGGTATGAGTGTCTGGGTTGATCTTGGGTTGAACAATTGCCAGAAGAATAGTAGCTAAGGTATGAGTGTCTGGGTTGATCTTGGGTTGAACAATTGCCAGAAGAATAGTAGCTAAGGTATGAGTGTCTGGGTTGATATTTGGTTGAACAATTGCCAGAAGAATAGTAGCTTAGGTATGAGTGTTTGGGTTGATCTTGGGTTGAACAATTGCCAGAAGACAAGTAGCTAAGGTATGAGTGTTTGGGTTGATCTTGGGGTGAACAATTGCCAGAAGAATAGTAGCTAAGGTATGAGTGTCTGGGTTGATCTTGGGTTGAACAATTGCCAGAAGAATAGTAGCTTAGGTATGAGTGTTTGGGTTGATCTTGGGTTGAACAATTGCCAGAAGACAAGTAGCTAAGGTATGAGTGTTTGGGTTGATCTTGGGTTGAACAATTGCTTGAAGAATAGTAGCTAAGGTATGAGTGTTTGGGTTGATCTTGGATTGAACAATTGCCAGAAGACAAGTAGCTAAAGTATGAGTGTCTGGGTTGATATTTGGTTGAACAATTGCCAGAAGAATAGTAGCTTAGGTATGAGTGTTTGGGTTGATCTTGGGGTGAACAATTGCCAGAAGAATAGTAGCTTAGGTATGAGTGTCTGGGTTTATCTTGGGTTGAACAATTGCCAGAAGAATAGTAGCTTAGGTATGAGTGTCTTGGTTTATCTTGGGTTGAACAATTGCCAGAAGAATAGTAGCTTAGGTATGAGTGTCTGGGTTGATCTTGGGTTGAACAATTGCAAGAAGACAAGTAGCTAAGGTATGAGTGTCTGGGTTGATCTTGGGTTAAACAATTGCCAGAAGAATAGTAGCTAAGGTATGAGTGTCTGGGTTGATCTTGGGTTGAACAATTGCCAGAAGAATAGTAGCTTAGGTATGGGTGTCTGGGTTGAACTTGGGTTGAACAATTGCCAGAAGAATAGTAGCTAAGGTATGAGTGTCTGGGTTGATCTTGGGTTGAACAATTGCCAGAAGAATAGTAGCTAAGGTATGAGTGTCTGGGTTGATCTTGGGTTGAACAATTGCCAGAAGAATAGTAGCTAAGGTATGAGTGTCTGGGTTGATCTTGGGTTGAACAATTGCCAGAAGAATAGTAGCTTAGGTATGGGTGTCTGGGTTGATCTTGGGGTGAACAATTGCCAGAAGAATAGTAGCTTAGGTATGAGTGTCTGGGTTGATCTTGGGTTAAACAATTGCCAGAAGAATAGTAGCTAAGGTACGAGTGTCTGGGTTGATCTTGGGTTGAACAATTGCCAGAAGAATAGTAGCTAAGGTATGAGTGTCTGGGTTGATCTTGGGTTGAACAATTGCCAGAAGAATAGTAGCTAAGGTATGAGTGTCTGGGTTGATCTTGGGTTGAACAATTGCAAGAAGACAAGTAGCTAAGGTGTGAGTGTCTGGGTTGATCTTGGGGTGAACAATTGCCAGAAGAATAGTAGCTTAGGTATGGGTGTCTGGGTTGATCTTTGGTTGAACAATTGCCAGAAGACAAGTAGCTAAGGTATGAGTGTTTGGGTTGATCTTGGGTTGAACAATTGCTTGAAGAATAGTAGCTAAGGTATGAGTGTCTGGGTTGATCTTGGGTTGAACAATCGCCAGAAGAATAGTAGCTAAGGTATGAGTGTCTGGGTTGATCTTGGGTTGAACAATTGCCAGAAGAATAGTAGCTTAGGTATGAGTGTTTGGGTTGATCTTGGGGTGAACAATTGCCAGAAGAATAGTAGCTTAGGTATGAGTGTTTGGGTTGATATTTGGTTGAACAATTGCCAGAAGAATAGTAGCTAAGGTATGAGTGTTTGGGTTGATCTTGGATTGAACAATTGCCAGAAGACAAGTAGCTAAAGTATGAGTGTCTGGGTTGATATTTGGTTGAACAATTGCCAGAAGAATAGTAGCTTAGGTATGAGTGTCTGGGTTGATCTTGGGTTGAACAATTGCCAGAAGAATAGTAGCTAAGGTATGCGTGTCTGGGTTGATCTTGGGTTGAACAATCGCCAGAAGAATAGTAGCTAAGGTATGAGTGTCTGGGTTGATCTTGGGTTGAACAATCGCCAGAAGAATAGTAGCTAAGGTATGAGTGTCTGGGTTGATCTTGGGTTGAACAATTGCCAGAAGATAAGTAGTTAAGGTATGAGTCTCTGGGTTGATCTTGGGTTGAACAATCGCCAGAAGAATAGTAGCTTAGGTATGGGTGTCTGGGTTGATCTTGGGTTGAACAATTGTTAGAAGAATAGTAGCTACGGTATGAGTGTCTGGGTTGATCTTGGGTTGAACAATTGCCAGAAGAATAGTAGCTATGCTGTGGTCGTCTGGGCAGATCATGTTTGAGATATTTCTAAAATGAGATAAAGAAACAAAAACTGATACAAATTCAACAATTGCATTTGTAGACACACACAAAAAAAGTGTCTTCTAAAGTGTCAGTATCATTTTGTATGCATTAATAATTTCTTTCAAAAATTTTAATCCCCTTTTTTCACTTCCAAATATGTTCGTCATAAATTCTCATGTATTATGAAACTCTGCCATATTTCTGGAGAGAAAAAAAACAAAAGAAACATTCCAAATTCAATTTCAAAGTTTTCCCGGATGATTTAAGTGTAAGAAAATATGAAACGTTCCATGGAAATTAAATTTTGTTATTGATTTCCCCAATTTGTTTTTAGATTCCTAAGTAAAAATTACATCTGCTTCTTCAAAACAAAACAGATGGGACATCAATACAAGTTACCTTTACGGTTGAATAAACATAATTTTTATAAAACTCATGAAGCAGAAAACTTTTCCCTTCATTCTAATTCTGGCTTAATAAGCTTAAGGAATACCAGGAATTAATTTTCAACATTGCTTTGTGCTCTGAAGAGGCTGTAGACTCATTCTTGACACAACATTCCTTTTATCCCTCCATTATAAAATTAATCCACAGAGGTTGTCACTCGTCAGGATTTCGGTGAGCATGACAAGCGCTCATAAGAGCAGGTAGGAAATTTTAAAGATATTGGGAGAGAGTGGGACAAGTGCCTGCGAAGCCATCAGGCGACACCTTGCAAAGCGTGATTAATATCCTGGTATCTTCACTCCACTGCACACATAACAATTTCCTCCAATTGACACCCGCCTCTTCAATTATTACTTTCAGAAAGGAAAATTGTTACTGTGCACAAACAACATCACAACTGCAAAGTTTTGTGTATTGTGAATGTTAATTATTGTTGCATAAAAATGATTGATGAATATTGAATAATTGCAAACACTTCAGGTTTTCAATTTTGTATGATGGGCATCTTTAACCCTTTATCTGCTGGTTCAGTTAGTGCTGATCCAGTCTTCAGTGGCTGACTATTAATCTGAACTTGTTGATGAAGCAATATGTTAAGGAAATGGTGTGATGAAGTTAGGCGATTTAGGATTTAACACCTTAGTGGCTGGTATTATTGCAGGGAGAAAGCCCACAACATCTTTGTGACTATGCATTGAAAAATGAAACCTGCGAACATAACCTGGAACTAAGGGGCAGATACTCTGATAGATCACTCTCTTTAAGAGGTATGTCTTACATAATTCAATAAATAATGTGTTTTTCGAAATTTTGCCTGTTGGTCAAATGTCAAATCCCGGATTGTCCTCTTTTAACTAGTCCTGGTAATTGGCCACTCAGAATAGTTTGACAATAATTTGAAAGCTATAAAGTCTTAATGGATCAAAGTCAACTTCATAACCACAAAGAGAAAGGAATAATATGCCATGTTAAATCTCAAAACCTCAAATCGAATTTCATCTAAAAATGTTAAAACATACGGTAATACAGCTATGAATATTACCCGCGCTATTAAAGGCAGTCTACTTAGAGTTTTTGACCAAATACAGTGCTGAAACAATGAGCCGTGTTTCTTCCAAGTGCACACGCCGTTCAATCAATCAAAGCTCTATTATTAATCCATTCTATTCACTGTATGAGAAAAACACCTCTCCATTTCTTCACCAGCCAATTAAAGTTTAATTTGATTCTCATTCCCTTATCTTTCAAATAAAGATCAAAACAGATTTGAATGTCATTCGAGGAAAAATACCTCTCCTGAGATAGGGACTTGACTTTCTTTCATAGAAAAAGCAAAAAGAGTGTTTTTGTTGCGGCAGAACGAAAGCATTAACGATATTTAAAAAGAGAGCTGACACTTAATTCAGGCTCAATCTAGTTAAGAAGACAGGTTCTTTGAATTGAAAACTGCGTAGCACTGTGAAGAAATTTAAATTTGATTTCTCGCTTGGCATCGCCATCAGGCATTTAAAGACAAAATCTGACATTTAACACCAGCGTTATTATGTTTGAACGGAGAGAGGCAAGAATGCATTAATGCTATCAAATGAAGTTGCCTCAAATATCTGTGCACGTCCGCCAGATTAGGGCCAATAATTTCTGACAGTGTCATGTTAAATTTTCAACACAGTTTTGATCAAGAGCCGAGAATAAGAACAGGAAAACTAATTTGAACTCGCGCGATACATGTGCACTCACATGCATGTAAACAAATTATCACTAAGTTTGAGATTAAAAAGCCTCCAGTGACATGAATTCTTCATGTAATTTAGTGAACCAAACTTTTTAGAAAAACAATGTCAAACCACAGGACCAGACCGCCGACAATCAATTTTTCAAGCCAGTTTTTAATCCAAATTCCCAATCCACAATAATATCTTTGAATTATTGATTTATATAGAGAATCAATTCCACTGAAATTTCATTACCGAGCTCAGGAAATTGTGATTCAGACTTAATTTGATTTGGTGATATCCCAAAGCCTGGTCGTTGCATGTGGAACACAAGGTTAATAAGTTCTGTCCTGGTCATTACTGTGTGAACTGGCCGCTATTTAACACCAGTTTCTCAACCACAAACCACTACACCACGCTACAACATTATGTTGGTATAAAATATATCAAGCTGATAAGATCCAGGGGACTGCAAAACATATGCTACTTAACGTCAGTCTGGACGTGTTTTTAAAGTGAAGATGCTTCATAAAAACTAGTACATATGTACAATTTAGTATTTGAATAGATAACTGAATTAACTTATATGGAATGGAAACCTGCTTGTAGAACTATTGTATCAAGCCATTCTGGAGTGACCGACTCCAATATTGCATGGCAAATTTACTAACACAAGGCATGCCAAAAATATACTTTTTTTTAGGAGATAAAGGGTTAACAATAGCATGTCCAAAATTAAATCATATTTTCTTTAAAAACACATCTTTTACACTTTGACATTACTCATTTTTAGACTAAATACCATTCCTAACGACATCCTTTTCTAATATAATATATCTTAATTCACAACCTAATTACACAGGATCATTAGCTTTTTTTAGTTCGTTAACAACTACGTTCTCATTATATGCAAAACATTCAAGGAATTAGTGTTGACATTTTCTAATTGATACACACCGTGTAATTAAGCGACTCAAGTATGCTGAAACTCTATGCCTTGTTTTCAAAGTTCACTTCAGCCATCTAATTACACCCAATAATCAACCATAATCATTTTATATCTCCACCATTGAAATTAAGTGCTGATATTGTATGAAATGGAACGATAATTCCTCTGTAAATCTGCAGGGCTCATAATTACTTTAGGGCTGGTCTCTTAATTAAAATCAATGAATTATATATCAAAGAGGCCACCAAGTACAAAACATATTTGGACTTTAGGGCAGAATACGGGAGACAAAGTGCATGTAATCAGTGTATAGTACCATTAATGGTTGTAATGAGGTTCGTACTTGGCGATATTAAAACAAACATTAATTGTTCCAGCGAATAAGAATACAGGTTGAGGTAATATCCAATGAAAAAATTGACATAGAACTGAATCTTGCGTAAATTAGACGCAATCTACCTTTGCAGATAATCCATGCCTTGTTCCTTTGCAATAAATATAAAGAAACCAGATGACCGTTCCATTGATTTTTTAAAAATTACAATGCAAAGAGTTTTCCCCTCCGGGTCATGTCTCCTGATAATGGAATAATTGGCCTTGTCATTCCGATCAATATATTAACAGTGTTCACGCTCTTGTTTCGTTTAAACATTAAAAACGTATTTGCATATCCTTATTGACAGTCGGTAGGTCAACCTTCACTTGACTTCCCTTTAAGTCGCAGATTGTGACATTCAACTTCTAATCGTATGTAAAATCTTTGTTTTGTGTATTGATCGTGGCTTTATTATTCCCTACACACGGGCTTTACCAGGCAGAAAACTAATCTGATTAGGGCTTTGCATAATCAGATCATACGTAGCTTTAATCATTCAAATTATATTTACATGCTTAAATTTCTAAATATTCTATAGTCTAATTAAATTATCAATACGATTGATTGCATTTTAGATGTAATTTTCGTGTTCAAAACCATCTTTATATATTTCATTTTGCTTAATTGATGTCGGCATACCATAAGAAACTAGTCTAATAAATTGTTTTTCTATGACAGATGAAATGAAGATATTCGTGAATTCCTTCTCATGTGTAATTGACATAAATTTTTCTGTCACTCAAAGTGTCTGAGTGCTCACTCAGATGAAACTAACGACTAAAGATAACAGAATGCTAATGATAAATCAATTCCTACATCTACATTACCATAATTAGCTGTCAAATTTCACAGGAATAAAAACAGAATGGCTATATAGGGACTCATTGGTAAAGTGAGAGCAGGTATGCAATGACCAGAGCATGTTAAACATTTTATTTGAAATAGTACACAGGTACTTGTAAAAGGAATGTTTATTTCATGAAGGAACTATATATATATAATATAAAAAAAGTATCTTAGTATTTAGCAGGTGAGGGAATATTTTATCACCTTAGATTCTGTAAAGTAATTGGAATAAATGACCTTGGTTGTTGTGCTTATTGTTTCAAAACAATTATCAAACATATTGCTTCAATCAAATGAAATATTTAACTTTTATTCCTGTAATTAAGAATACAAGAAAATCGTTATACAAAAACCTCGCAAAAGTACAAATAAAATAAATTTTTAAAAAGAAAAAAGACTAGAACAATCATTAGTTTACACAATCACACCAAAGCATAATGTTCATATTTCATATATTGATAAAATGGACCTCAATCTAAGGAATCAAGAATATGAAATGAAATAAGACAAGACTACATCCATATGAATAACTTGAAATGAGGAACATAATCATGACAGAAATTACATCCATCTTGAAATATATACGTATAAAAATACTTCAATTCTCTTATCGACAGAATCAAGAATACAAAAAGATATAAGAACAATAAATATATGGAGGAGAGTTTCATTATAGAAACGAGGAATGCTTCCCTGACAGAAACTAAGTCTTAAGGGAGGATAGAGAATTAGTCTGTCGTCCCCAGATCAGACGTCTGTCATCTTCGTCTGACGAGCGAGACATCGTCTATAAAATATCACATATCTCCCTGTGTCTCGTCATCGCTAATTAGAACAGACTATCACATCTTCCAATAACCAACTTTCTGCGATTTATAGATATGCTATGTGGAAAACCATATTGTAGATCAAATGAATGAATTCATTATTTCATAAAATTGTACGCTAAGAACAAAAAATCTTTATAAGAAGTTGTCAATCTATAACATAAAATTAAATATTAAAAATATGTGATTTTGGAAAGAAACAATTTGAGTGTAAATTGTCCTGACAGATGACTTGAATTTATACATTTTATTTAAAAAAAACTTTTTGGAGATTGTTAAGTCATTCATAAGTCATTCAATATTGTAAACCTTATTGTGGATAAATTAATCTAATCATGTAACCATTATTTCTTCATATATGTAATTTATACATTGTCTTTGAACAAAAGATCTAATCTTTCTAAAATGATCATAAAAGTGAAGACATTTGGCAATTAAAGGGACACAATGCTACTTATCACACTTTTTCAGGCTTCAAACAAATTTTGATAAAACTTCAATAGTGAAGCTTTAAAAACATTTGGTCTTATTTTCTTTAAAACTGAATGTATGTTTTTAACTTCTACAGCTAAAGTCATTAACATTTTCCAGAAATGAGAACCTCGAAAAAATATATTGATATAAATTTTGTCGCTTCTTTTGGCTTTTGTTTCCATTATGAGATTTTATTAATTTCGTTTTGTCACAAATATTACTTTCTTAATACTTAAAAAAATTAACAGAAAAATATATCTGACACTTTTCTTTTAGCCTAAAACTAAATAGCTTCTTATTGACAGTCATTTGCCAACCTTTAAATGTCATGTCACATTTTTTCTACATAGTAAAAAATATGACTTAACATTACTGCAATTACAAAAACTTGAAATTGAAAATTAAAAACCTTTTATTAAGGAAAAAATGTTAATTACACATGTATATTGGAGCAATTAAGTGAAGATAAAAATATATGGGAGAAAACAAATTGAATAAACCGCAATAATCACAATCTAAAATATCATTCTGGTGATAATTCAAACATATAATATCATTTTTGACAATACTGCTATAATCTAAATTATAGAAGATATTTACACTCTAAAGTGAACTATGGCTGTAAATGTGAAATCTAAGAGTTACCTCCCTTGCGTCAATGGTGGAGTCTAGGCAAGTTTATACACAGACATGTTGTTTAAATACGAGTCTTTGTGATGCTGTACATAACATATTATTCTTGTTGATCACACTTATGTTCACAAATTACTTTCAAGAAGATAAATAGTAGTTATGAAAATATAGGTAATCCGGAATTCACAGAGATCAAGATCCAATATTTCATGATAAGCCTGGATTATAGTTTAATATCACGCTAATCCGTCTAAAGCCTTGTTATTTATGGGCCAATCGTTGAAGATTTGGAACTCATAGATCATAAAATAGAGTTTAAGTAGGTTATATTAAATAACTACTTCAGACGATAAACATTTTATGTTAGAATAAATAGTCTACAATTTATACACAATGCCAAGAACAACCTTTTGATATTTTTACTTGTTGCTTAATCCTAATAAGTAACTTTCAAGGTGGTGTTTGTGGGTGTTTTAGTAAAATAAAAATCGGAAAATAAAAATAAAAACAATACAATATACATAAGTAATTTTAGTAGATCTAAAAAAAAATCTAGTTAAAGATCTATCAAGAATATAAGTTTCAAATTTGAATTGATAGAAAAACTTAATTTTTTCAACAAAACAAAATCCACCTGTATTATATGTATAAATCATATCAAACATTCAATAGTTGAGTCAATCAAATCATGTTAAACTTTAGCACTGTCTTTTAAAGGTTAGGAAAACATTCCAAATTTGTCATATATATATATGCTTCTTGTCTATCACATAATGTAAAATTTCAGTACTATTTGTCAGTCTGAAAAAACGTATATTAATAATAAAAAAATATGAATGTATGTTAGTTGTCTATACCATCATATCATATTTCATCTACATACATGTTCATCAAATCCTATAGATAACTGCTCATCATAGGAGTTTATGAAGTATGGCCAAAAACTATGATTTTTCAATTGTCATGGTAAAAACAAACAAAAAAACAGGAGTCTTATTTCATTCACTGAGTATTACATTGAAATGTGACTATATGAATGTTATACACATCATGTCAGTATTACATATAAGTATATATATATATATGACGATAAACTTAAGTGTTTATCACTCTTCAAGGGCTCATTATCAGTTAAAATATCAGTTGTTTGTATGTCACATTATGTCACATAGTACTGTATACACATTTATTGAGGACTTTTCATCATAGGCTTGTCATAGGCTCATTGCTTATTTCAAGTTTGATTACATGCCTACAACGATTTGAATCATCTCAAACTTGAGTACTGAAAACATACCTAACAACGAGTATAGCACTTATACACACTTATCAACATAGCATAGAAAAATTCAGTTTGTCTGCATGTCATTGGAAGATCAATTAAAACGTCCGATGATCAATTTTCGTGCTGGACTTAATGAGTGACGCCGATTACACTCGTTGACCCACTCCCATAATAAACTGTCATGACATCACGTAAACAAGTTTTATCTTTTAAATATACATCTATATACATAGAAACAGTACACTGTACCGACAAGCATTTCCTACATGTCGTTTTACTTTGACTTGCGTTGTATTTACTCTAACGCCATTTCAATGTTTCCAGGGCAGTAAATAACTCTAAATAATGAGAGTAGGATTTTATGAAAGGTTAAGTAAATACATCGCTAATGAAGCACATGGGCTGCTTTTATAATCCCTACGAACAAGTGGAATAAAATCATTATTTAACCTCAATTCTTCAGGTGGACCAATTCAATGGGCAAAGTGGAATGGACTATAGTACAAGGTGGAAGTAACATTAAATATTTACGAATTTGCTTCATATTTAAAATCAATAAGAGTATAATTCGGACAAAGACGGTTTCAATTTACTGACAAGTCGTGATGTATTTACAGACCGATATTCCTCGTCTTACAAGGCTTCCGAGTCAAATTGCGCATGATTTTAAGTTTAATGAGAGCAAGATCAATGGCCGGGCTGATCCATTGACCAGTGTTCTCCACTTTCTAAAATGATGGTAATGGCATGATGTATGTGTTTGCGTCAAGTGAATGGACATTACCACTCCGGCTATTCGCTGGCCATATTATTGGAGGGAGCAATGATGGAAGGGAGTTCGGTCATTAATGATTTATGTCCAGTCATTTTCTCAAATTAATGACATTTTTATTCTGTCAAGCGAAGATGATATCTGCCTACTATAGGCTTTGCAATATAAAATAATCATTAAATATTCTTTCAAAACTTCATACGTGCTTGTTAAATGAAAAAGAGAGGTAAACGAGTTTTCATATTGCTTTATTCAAAATTTCCAGACAGTTTGGCACATACATAAACATTTATGGGAATCGAATAAAAATATATTAGAGACCTAAAAAGTTCATGGTGATTTTAAAATGCCAGGTTTTAAGTCTTCATGGTAGCCAGACTCCCCTGTGGAAAAAAACCATGACTCACTCCTCAGCCTTGAAATAAAATATTATTATCTGAATTTAATTTAAATGTGCAATAGAAGAGTTTTGAAGTCTAAGCCAAATGAAAACAGTTTTTCCATCATGAAAGAGTTTTATCTTTGATTGTAGCAATTTAAAATGATTTACATTAATGTTTAAAACATAATCCTGTTATCTTAATTAAACATCACAGAAAGAGAAAAACAAAATATAACAAATGTGAAGATATAAAACTTTTGATTTAAACCTAGACGTTTTCAATTTGAATAATATCAAGTCATTTTGAAGTTATTTCAGGACCGCGATAAAAGCGAGAAATTCTAAAACTTTCTATTAGTAATCGAAGTAATTTCCCAAAACATCAAACAACATACAAAGATGGTGTGCAAGTTATCTTCTGCGATGGTCCCATAAAGAAATCAAATTGTCAATATTTTTTACATTTTCTTTTCCTTTCGTCCAGATCATTGACAATGACCCTAAAACTAGCCACATCTTTACCAGATGAAAGAAAAAGCTCCCTACATATGTCAATTTCATGAAATTTTGACAAAGATATATTGTCTGCCTCTAAAGCTAATTATGGTTTATGTCAGAATTCCGCAGCAGATAATGATAGGAAAGCTTTCTCTGAAGGCATGGCTGAACTCCAGTCAAATAGCTTCAGGATGTACAAGTCAATGTTTCACCCCACAACGGTAAATATTGGCACGTTTCACTGACCACAGAATAATGCTCATTGTAACTCCCCTCATTAGCGTCCCTCTTTAAACACTTCAACAATAACGCCACATCAATGTTTTTATTGTTAAATCTTTAGTATTTTAAATGGTGAAACTTGATAAAAAAAAATTTAACAAATTAAACTTATTCACAATACATTAATTATATACATTTGTGAAATTAGAATTTCGAAACATTGAAAGTTTAAATTTTAAGCAAAAATTCAACAACCAATAATCTTCATTTTTTTTTTATCAAAGACTCTTCCTTTCATCTTTGATAGCCATTATGTTTCATGCTGAGGAGTCAAAGGAGATTCCATTCAACTGTTGGCCACCACTTTTTAATATGCTTGAAGGTTAAAAACTTCATAAGCTTCGTGCCCCTGTGTCTTTGATTCAGCGCCTCCTAGCAGAGGAACTAAGGATCTCTACAGAGTGGAATTCAAACAACAATTCATCACCGACATGAAAGACCTGAAGAGCATCTGGAACCACAAGTTTACGGATTAAAACAATGCCGATAACTACAGCCTGTGGAATAAACAATTAGGAAATACAGAGCAGTTTTCTCAAAGCTAAGGGGCAGGAGCAGCGAGACCATAGGGCGCAGATATACGTTAATATCCAAACCAGGCTCTCCGGCTATGGTCATAACAAGTTCATTACATTTCCATGAATTTTTGTGTGATAATGATGACATTTTGGGTAACCTCAAGCTAAAAGCATCGGGCCGGGTCTGGCTTGATAACACTTACCTATTCTAAAATAAGACAAGTAAAAGAATTTCCCTACTTTCGCCCCGAGTTAGTGTTTGCCACTCTCAAATTTCATCATCCAACTAATTGACTGATCAAATGCGAAATCTATTTGGTGAAACTAGAGAAGTCCACTCAATATTTATTGAGTATAAAATGGAAAATGGATACCATATGCCCGTCTAGTAGTAAAGTGTCCATGTGATTAAGGGAGAAATAGTGCCACAGTATTGGAGCAGCCCATGTGCTATATAAAAGTCAATCAAGGCGTTATAGTATGATAACAAGATTTTACAATCAACATTGAAATCATCGAATCCTGTGTCAGAATGCTCATTGACCTTAAGACTTACCAATTTTAAGCCTTGTGTCAAAAGTGATATATATTTTTCTTTCATGAAAATGTATTTCTAATTTAAAGTTTGAATAAAATTAATTATTGTAATATGAAAGTAGATCAGAAGAAAGTGGACCTTCTTTAACTCAACTCAGAAGGTTATATAAAGTCTTAAACACTTTTCGGACAAACATACGCTATTTTGTTGAAGGGGTGGGGTAAATATTTGAAACTAGTATAGATATCTGTCCTACAAGAACTCACTTAACTCAGCGTGGATGAAATAACAGGCGCAAAAAGCATAACTTTGAGAACATTTTTGTAAAAAGATACATATATATTAATGTATATATATATAAAACATGAAAACGGTCAAGGTCACAAGGTAAAAAATCATCACAATCATCACTCCGAAAGGTCTCATCACAATGAATACACATATGAAGTATCTAAAGGCTATCACAAGCGAATCAAAAGTTATGGCCAATGTGATAGTTATTCAAACAGAGAGACAGACAGAGAGACAAACAGTTATTGACTACAATGGACTACAATGGACATCACCAATTCGGGGGCATAATAAAAAAATAACTTTCCAGAGTTCAAAGATAATCCCCTACAGCTATAAATTCAAATTACAAGACGTAATGAATTGAACCTTAATGCACTGTTAAATCAGGATTAACTCCAGGGGAAATACACCATATAGTTTTCATTACGTAGCAGACACCATAATGAGCTTAAATTATTTATAAATATTGGCAATGGGATTATTATTTGTTGCAATTCATGATAAGGTTCAGTAAGTTTGAAACCCACACGCTTGCTCTTAACCAGCATTAACCATGTAATCCAGATATAGCCCACCTGAAAATTGAAGATGATTATCTCCTAAACTACGCAGTTGACTTCTTAGTCAATATAATCCTTAATAGAAGAACAACCTGTTGTGAAGACCTTGCCTGAAGTGGTGAAGCATTAGCAAGATTGAATTATAAAATAAAAAAATTCTTTAAAAAAAGGTAGTTTAACAAAACTATTTACACTATCATTTCTAAACCAGAAATACATTTAATAAACCAAATTTTAAAAGTTTGATATAACTTTTATCATTGTACATTGGAAGTATATGTGCTTTGCTATTAAACTAACTTAGAATTCTCAAGTATTCATGGTTAAGAAGCACATGTCATTTAGACCGTGAACATTCTAACATTCTTATATTTTAGATCTAATGCTGTCATTATCTGCAAAATTATTTTCAGGTCAGAATTTCAACCCACACCCTCAGAATCAGGCTAAAAACTCAAGCACTGACTTTCCCAATAGCATATCCACACAGCCACAGAAACCTCGACAAGAATGCAAACAAGGGGTAACCTATCTTTAGCCAGTGGTCAACCCCCTTATCATTTACTTTGTTTAACATGTTGTGATTTCTGTAAATTGACAAACCAGAACCTTTGACACTGACCAATTCAGCAGCTAAGTTGTTATCTTATAATGTTGTTATTGAGCACCTTGTAAAAGAATAACAACTCTGTTCTTTTAGGTTTTGCACATGTTATCCTTCTTTAACCCCTACCTTGCAGTCAATGAAGGAAACACTCTACCACTGTGCTCCAATCTCAGTTAAAATTAGTCCATTTGATATTATAGATATATCAAACATTATTTTTACAACATTTTAAAACACTGTTTAACAAAAGATAACTAACAATTTACACAGGCTGTAAAATAAGCTTTCATGAAACATAGTTTTCTTAAGAATACTGTTTTTAAGCTTTTCAATTATCAATTTATTCAATAAACATACTTTCTACTCTTGAAAAGGTTGCATAATAATGAAAGTCTACTTCTATTTAAAACAAGTAGTTTAGATACAAACAAACATTACATTACTGACATTAACGATCATTTGTTAGTTCAGAGGTTACACATGGGTAAAGGTTTTAACAAAGCAAAATATGTGATTAATTATCTGCATTGAAACAGTGGGTTACGCCTTAGGTGTTACGAGAGAGCCTTAAATAGTTTGTACAGAGTAGAAGCTTGGGGCAGGCAGTCCCAGCTCATGTTGACATGAACCAGTTATCATTATTGAACAGCTCATGACAGTGCGGTAAATGGAGCTTTAAACACTGCAACTGAATTGATTAGTGACACCCCTTTCTTAATGGTCAATTTACAGGAATCACAACCCTGCTACAAGGGAAATAATCGAGGAATGACCATTGACAAAAAAATACTATCCTAAAATATTTCGGGATCTACAGGTTACCACTAATTACCACTTTCAATAACTTAGATTTCAAGAACTGACATCAAACTGAAGGGTAATGAAAATTCAAACACCACCTGTGTTAATCTAAATATGTTAAAACTACCCTAGCTTATGTAGTAACAAACTCTTGATACATTGTTGGCAGATCCAAAGGAGCAGAAGTGTAGGTCAGTTCCGACCCACTCCACCATTTGTCGACACTAGACACAAAATACACCCCAAATTAAGTGACAACCAAAGAACAAAAGCTGTGATTCTTCATCATGATGACTAGCTTAATGTGATAATACTTACAATACATTTTTATTTTGCATTATTTAAATCTAAGTGAAGATGCCTCATGTAGTGTTCATGATTCACATGTGACAGAGCCTCCCAAATGTGACCGCCAAGAGAAGATCATTCACCCCTGAACATTGTGCTGTGCTCTCACTACGCTATGCCTCAACTAGTATCACACAACAGGTAGTATCAATCTGTAAAGTAGAGCATATCAGTGATTTTGCTAACGTTCAATAACAATACATTCTCACATATTAAATGCAAGGACCAAGGTAGTGTTTGTATGTTGACTAATTATAACATACTATATCTGATATTTCTGTCAAAACCAATCTGCATACTTCTTGCAAACTCAATTAAATTCAACCAGACTAAATTGACTCAGAAAGGATATTTACAATTCATATACAATTCAAACAATAATTGATATAAAATGATATTATACTGATACCATTTCACAATACTGATCTTCATAAAAGCAATATTTTGTGGAATATATTGAATAGCTGTGAAAACATGATCTTGTGAATAAACCAATATCAAGGTATTGTTGTAAGTTAATTTTACATTCAAATTCCTTCATATTAAATCAACTGTTTCCTACATAAGAATTATAACCATAGTTAAACAATAAATGGTAGGATGACTTTTATCATTTATATACAGAACATTTACACAATGACTGTTATCATTTCATTACAAACTTTTAAAAAATATCTTATACAAACCATTCCAATACATCAAAACAGAAAACTGTTGTGTTTGGCATTCATTAACATATTTTAAACATCATTGACACAAACTTCATTAAGAGAGATTAAATTGATAAAGTATGTTGAAAAGTATGTTTTTGGTTATGTTTTAACATCAAATATGATGAATACCTGTTCCTAATGCTGAAGCATTATTGAACTTGTGAGGGTACTTTAAAATATTTCAATAATTTCAAAACTGTATCTTTCATAACTTACACAAACAACACATATTCTTTCCTTTTACTAATTTAACAAAGTGTTTTTACTCGTAAAAACTGACATCTCCTACTTCCCCAATTCAACTATAAACGACAAATAATTCATTTGATTCTTTCAATTTCAAAATCTCTATTTAATATAAAAATGTACATTATAGATTGTATGTTATTATATTTGTTAGGTCTTCATTAACCCTTTACCTGGTGATCCCGGAATATCCTAAATATAGCCAGTCTTAAGCCATGCAGTAGCCAATCCTGATTGTTTCTTATAGTTGGGGCTGGTTTGTCATACAATCAACCATCAAAGGTTTAACTTACAAAGCAATTGCAAATGATAGAAAGTTTTACCCTAAACCCTACCATTTCAAAGGTATTTGATACTTTAGCTGTTAGACTAGTGACAAATCATTCTTGATGACCATTTAACAGGAATCACAATTGGTTAACAAAGGTAATATAACTAGTAATGTAAAAGAAATGTGCAAAGTTTGAAAAGAATCGGATGAATAGATTTTCTGTAATTAGTTGGACAAAAAACTCTTCGGACAGAAGGATGGACAGAACACTATATAGCTCCGGCGTTACGAGTGCTGAAAGTTTAATAAGCAAATTTGTTACTTTATAATAATAATAATAAGAGTACTTGTATAGCGCATCATCCACATCACTCAGGGACATGCTCTAAGTTTCTATATACAGGAGATTAATTTACAGGTAATTCTTAAACAGATGTGTCTTAAGCTTGGATTTAAACACTTTTTGAGAATAGTCTATCAACACATATGTTATATTATTTTGAAAAATTTGAATTAGTGAAAATATAGCATTTTGTCATCTCACGTAATACAAATGAGCAAGATGGCGGACAGTCAGCGATTGAACTCCATCTTTAAAATAGGCTGTCTGTTATTACTGCATTAGGAGGTAGAGGGTTTAGATATCGTTTTCTAATACTTAATTATTACCATTAAGCAAGATATTCAAGTGAAGCATCTATCAAAGACTTTGATTAAACTTTCCAAGTCTGTGCTTCTTTTAATACTAATGTAAGACTACAATATTTTGGCTGAACATATTGTTTAAGAGCAGAGAGAACAGAGAAGTTACATAAAGGCCATTATATAGAAATTGCCTCTCCATCTCATCAGACCAGGTTCACTCTGGCGACAGAACTTGAGGAGCGTTCCAATCATATCATTTATTTCAACTGTCTGGAATATAATGAAGTTGTATAAGCTCAAAATGAAACCCTTTTTTGTTCCATTGTTAATGAGTTTTACTTCACATCTCATGTAGATGTGATTTGTGTTACACATGCATAAAGCGTCTGCATCATTGATGAAGTGTGGTGTTGAATTCTTCCTATATAGTTATTAAATTGTTCCTACTTGGTTTTTTTCCAGTCTTAGTAGTACTTGTTGTTGAAAGAATTCTTCCTACATGGTTGCTGAATTCTTCCTACTTGGTTGCCGAAATCTTAGTACTTGATGTTGATTGAATTCTTCCTACTTGGTTGCCGAAATCTAAGTACTTACTGTGGATTGAATTCTTCCTACTTGGTTGCCGAAATCTAAGTACTTGATGTGGATTGAATTCTTCCTACTTGGTTGCAGAATTCATAGTACTTGATGTGGATTGAATTCTTCCTACTTGGTTACTGAAATCTAAGTACTTGATGTTGATTGAATTATTAGTACTTGGTTGCCGAAATCTTAGTACTTGACGTGGATTGAATTCTTCCTACTTGGTTGCCGAAATCTAAGTACTTGACGTGGATTGAATTCTTCCTACTTGGTTGCCGAAATCATAGTACTTGATGTGGATTGAATTCTTCCTACTTGGTTGTCGAAATCTTAGTACTTGATGTTGATTGAATTCTTCCTACTTGGTTGCCGAAATCTAACTACTTGACGTGGATTGAATTCTTCCTACTTGGTTGCCGAAATCATAGTACTTGATGTGGATTGAATTCTTCCTACTTGGTTGCCGAATTCATAGTACTTGATGTGGATTGAATTCTTCCTACTTGGTTACTGAAATCTAAGTACTTGATGTTGATTGAATTATTAGTACTTGGTTGCCGAAATCTTAGTACTTGATGTTGATTGCATTCTTCCTACTTGGTTGCCGAAATCTAAGTACTTGATGTGGATTGAATTCTTCCTACTTGCATGGTTGCCGAATTCTTAGTACTTGATGTGGATTGAATTCTTCCTACTTGGTTACTGAATTCTTAGTACTGATGTTGATTGAATTCTTCACACATGGTTGCTGGATTCTCAATACTCGGTTGCTGAATTCTTCGTACCTGATGTTGATTGAATTCTTCCTACTTGGTTCCCGAATTCTTATTGAATCTTGTTGACTTAATTCCTGAAGCTTAATACTTTAACCATTGTGCCATCTCATTCCTTATGGGAAAATTTCCATTTTTTTATTTAATATAAAAGAATCTGACTATTACTCAATGATATCATTGATAAATATCCCAGTCTTGTCATAGTTCATACAACCTACACATAATGCTATACAGTGTAATTATGATACTAAATAACTAAAACAATAGAAAAATGCATTTTTGACATCAAATAAGACTAATCATATATAAAGATAAATAAATAACATATATCAACATTTACCTATTCTAACATGTCATAAGTACTGATGTAATATCAGCAACAACAACAAACAAATTAAAGGTAAAAATAAATGAGGGGTGACATCTTTTCTGAAACAGATAATATTTTCTCTGATACATAATCCTTTACAAACAACCACACATGTACATCATGCATACAGGGCTCACCTTAATTCATTATTTTCTTTGAGCACTCAATCAAAAAATAATTAGGTCAAATCAAATAAATGATGTGGTTTGATATTGAGTCTAAGGATAAAATTGTATCTGCATATAGTATGGACATATGTCATTAACTATTAGAATACGCAAATAAAGTATGATAAATTAATCCAAATAATTCAAATTTGAATCCAACTTTGATTTTGAGATGACCCTCTCATTGTTAGAATGAATGTTGTAGGATAGTAGAACACCATGAAAGCAAGTAAGCCAAAAAATTGCAATCATTGAACATATATTTGTTTGACTCAGTGAGAATCAAGTCCTTCCAGTTGATGGAGGACACTCCACCCACACAAAAAGTTATATATTCACACAAAATTTTATATCCACAATAAAGTGACACCAAATTTGAGGATGACACCTAAGCAATCAGGTGCTGACAGGTTGTATATCATACAGGGAAGTTTAGATACAGTAACATTTGTAGAGGTGTAAAGGAAGAGGTGTTTGCCAAATATCAAAGCCATATGTCACCGCTGTAGGCAAATTACCTATCAGAAACAAGCACACGAGCACTGTGTCATGCAACAGCTTAATTCACATTCACATTCACAATAACTACAGGTGCAGCTTCTACACTCAATTAGACTTGGTGAAAACAACCTGTTTTTAGTCAAATACATAATCGGACCTGTCACCTAGCTAAAAAATATTTTTCACCTATCACGGAAGCAGCAAGTATAGATAATGTAAAGATAACAAAGTACATCCTGATGTGACTGATTTCAAAGTAAATTCAAACAGTTTGTTATGCCAGCTGACAGATAGTTTGCATCCTGTTCAAACGTTATAAGCACACATGTTGCTAGTCCATTACCAGTTAGTCACTTTGCGACATGCTCTCTTCACAAGTTTTTACTCAACTAATGTAAATGATTAAAAACTTGTCAAGTCCTTATCTATAACATATATGGTAGCATACTAATCAATGTCTACTGTACATGTGGTTTCATTTTAACTGAAAGTGGAATTCAGCCTATTACATGTTTTTTTTTGTGATAAATTGAATCACCATTTTATGAATATTTTATTGTCAATTGATACTAAAACATATCTAATTTCAATGCAAATGCTATCCAAAATAATTTTGAAAGAGACAGCTTTCTACTATTTTCTTTGATAATAACTATACCTGTTTTTGCTTTTATGATAATAGGACAATGATTGAAACCTAAATACAGAATTATACTGATAAGAAAATTTACAAAATGAATTTCACGGTCATTATAATTTTAAATTAAAACATTTTAGACAAACAATTTGATTATGGTGCAAGACATGTAAAAATCAATTCAATTTTTCTTTCTCTTAAAAAGTCGCATAATTATTGTTCCATTTCTTTTTTCAATTTCCCTCAAGAAAACTGTGAAATTACATTTTAACTCTAATAGGATGACTATAAGGTCTGTTCACTCCATTTTGCAAATATGAGGAATGAAATATAATTCATTAGCCATATGGCTTCAAGACAAACATTAAAATCATATTCAATTTCAATTTAAGAAATTGAAATCCAAAAAACAACAAAGCCCACAGGAAGCATCAATTAAAAGGATGAGAAGCAGGACAAAACCCAATGCAATTTTACTTCATCACAACATGCTTTTAAAAGCTCGTTAAAGCTCCAGGATATGAAAGCCATGCAAATTAAAATCATATTACTTGAACCAATGAAATCAAAGAAAGTATTAATACGACAATAAAACAGAGTGGTAAAGATGTAAATGCCTGCGGACATTAAATGACATATCCAGCTTTTTCATCATTTATCATGGAATCGGTTAAAATCGGAGGAACATGCACCAGTAAACCATTATCAGACCTTGCTTGGTATCAGCATTCAAAGCTCTCAATTGGCCAGACAATAAGAGAAAACAGGGATAGGAGGATGAACGTCAGTTAGCATTGGCGCCAGATTAATTCAAATCTAATTCCTCATTACTGACCTTCCTGGACATTGAACAATACACTTCATAACATATACCATATTTCATCTACTAAGCACCCGGGGCGTTGTTAATACAGAAGACTCTTAGAGCTAGCGCTTACTACAGACACATGCAGCTCTTATTACTGATGGGACACTTAAATGTATTACACAGGAGTAAAAATACATTTTTCATCTGTATTTTGAGGTAAAAAAAGTTCATTTTAAACATAAGGCCAGACTTTTTTTATTTCTTGGATTATGGATCCGCCGACCCCATTTCATGGAGATTTGGAAAAAAAATAAAAATTGAAAGTTAAGTTTTTTTTCAAAATCCCGATAAAAAATCTACCGTTTAAATAATTAAAAAAACAATAAATCACGAGCTATATTTATCAATCGTCTCGCTATACGTAGCTCATCACACCGTTTTTGTAATTATGATTCTTGTTTAACATGGAAAGCGCTTCCTACTTCGGTGTTTGGAGTTATGTTATCGTATTATAACTGGTTTTCCTTTTAATTTCTCTTTCTCTTTGCGCTTGTCAATCATCATCTTGAACGCAGGCGCAGGCGTAGTGCTCGTTTTAATCGCACCTTCTTCATTGAAACTTCAAATAATGGCCTAAATTATATGTACATTCTAAATATTGTACATAGTTATTTTAAAATCAAGACGACTTCGTTTTTCATAGCGATATAATTTACGTAAACACAACCAGGAAGTTAACACGTGCTCCGAATGTTTCCAATACAACATATTTCCTATACAAGACATATTTAGTTGATTGAAATTATTCTCATTATAATTTTTTTTAAATATATTTGGAGGGATATTTAACAATTATGAATAAATGATTATATTATTAATAGAAATAACTTTAACTATATTGGAGTTTGTAAATATTAGCATAATATTGATAACGTTTGTCGTCAAGAAAATACGATCGAGAAATCAAAGGGTGTTTGTATGTGGCGTCTCATGAAATAACATTGCCAATTTAATTGCTATGTATTCGTTTTTAACATGCCTCTTTATTTTGTACTTGAATATTAGCTTTGCGAATGATCTACATTGGTATATCAGATTTTCAGTACTAGGTGTTGTGACTGATAAAACTAACTTGTAACATATTCATGAATAACTGATAAACCGAAGCCACGCACGCTCGAAATCACATGTATCTTTGATGACAAAATTGTTTGAATGCGATGTTGATGGAATAGTTTTTTGTAAATTATATTGTAAAAATATGTCACATCTATTACTCACTACAGGACACTGAAAATATCAATTATTAAAGATCAACGGTAAGTGTTGTTTCTGCAAGAAAATGAATGGATGTGTGAATGCAAAAATTACGATTTCTCTGTTTTTGACGCCAAACTTGACGGGAATCAACGTATCTTTACAACATTTCTTACACAAGGAGGGCGGTTTGCCTTTATTTAATGCTTGTTAAACGTGTTTGTTAGTTTTTCTCAATCGATCAAATCACTGTCTGCCCTAAGATAACATAATAAAATTCAAAAAATTGCCCTCAACGTTTTTTTATTTTTATTTTTTAATATGGCCGACCGACAAGATAAATCCTGAAAAAAATCTGTAATCCAAGAAATTAAAAAAGTCTGCCCTAAGGTAGACTAAATTTAATTACTGTATCTTCATCCTTATGATTTATATATTTTAGATACATTCACTTCCATATTCAGTTTATTTAGACTTGCTGAATAAAGATCTAGATTGTATTAAAGGCTCTTATTTTTTTACACAGTCATGGGGCAGGACTAAACATAAGGTACACCCAGCACTTATTCAATACTTGGGGCCTAATACTTGAACAGCTAATTATTCTCTCACAGCGCTTATTGGAGCCCTGACACTTATTGGAGGAAACACAGTAGAGTTGATACTGTACAACAGCAGTGCAACTCTTAAGATATTGTTATATCATGAATGACTTTTAAAGATCTTTTCAAAACATATTTACTCACAACTACTAAGAAATTTTAACTTGAAAAGCAGAGAAATTGTTGCAACTAGAATGTTTTGTTTGAAAAGTATTATCAAAGATATTTTCAAAAAAGAACCCCAATAAAAGTATGCATAACTAAAACGAAACTTCAATTTTACTAGTAATGAAATGATTACATTTATAACACCTTCATCAAAATGACTCTCAAAAGCCTTCAAACAAATACCAACATAACAGCAAAAACAGGGTTATGGTTAAAACATTTGGATTTGAACAATTTTCAAAGAGCTTTTAAGTAAGTACCCACATCAAAGTTTTTTAAACTAAATCAAAGTTGAATAAAACTAACCATTTGCAGCTTCTTCATCGGAGGTTTCATCTTCAGTTCCAGAGGAGGATATGGTGGCAGGGTCATCTCCTACAAGACAAGGAGATGAATTCATATATGAACTTTCAGGCTTGTACTAGACAGTGGGCTTTGTGAGAACAATATAGTTAATTGTCCTTAAAACTAACAAGCAGTCAAAAATGAACAATGACAATTATTGTTTGTGATCAAAGTATATTTACATCTGAATTGTGTAACAGGGCCCCTTCGTCAACGACAGGAGAGATGTACGGAGAAAAATAGAGCCATGGTCTCTTTAGCTCTCAGGATTTCAGTGATTTATTATCTAAGGTTGAAGATCTAAGCAATCTCTGTAATACACTGTTAACAAGAAAAACAGGGTATTGACCAAATCTACAATTAAGAATGCCCACTGGCCAAGCAGTCTGTACAAAACCATTCAACTTTCCAGAGCCTTTCGAACTGGAGAAGAAGATGAAAATAGGTTTTTAGGTCCTGACCCCTGTTACCCACATTTGGGGTCACAGGGTCACCAAATTCACAATTTAGAAGTCCCATTAGCCAAGGAGTCTTTACACAACCTTTCATCTCTCTAGAGTCACTAATTCTGCAGAAGAAGTCGAAAAAGTGAAAAGTTTACGGACTGACAGATGGATGAATGTCAGGCGCAATGGCATCGATGAGCTAAAATATAATAAAATTCCAAACAAGTTGAAAACCCCAGGAGACACGTCTACATATGATGATTGTTCCCTATATCAAGTTTTATTGAGTTTTTTAGTTCTGATCAGGTAACAAAACCTGGACACACAGAAGGACAAAGGTTATTTCTTTATCCCCAACAACTTCGTTAGTTAGTTAAGTCATGACCCCTTAATTGGGAGTAACAGGTTCAACAAATATAAAATATATTGTTAACTGAGGCAAATAAAGAATCATTCTTTCTAAAGCGAGTTCTAGAGATATTCTACAAGCCCTTTCTCTTTATCAAAGTCAAATAATAATATGACATTGTTTCATTTTACACTCATCCTACTCTCATAAACTACTTAATTTACAAAAATCTCCCCAATAATCCACTCAAGCCTATCACTTCACACATACAGGTCATTAGGTATAAACACAAACATGAAAATAATCATTCAAATTGAAAACAGACGATGCTCAGTGTCAAATTGAAAGAGACAGTTAGAAATAATCATAAAAAGACATTTTAGGATGGGAACTAATGACCTTGTTGATGGCTTAACAGAACAGAAATGAGGTTTATTTATCAAATGTTAATGCTTATACATTGGCAAGAAAAGATTTATTTATCATATCCTGATTGTGACAGCATGGGCACTATTAACAGTTAATTTGAAAACACTGAGCCGTATACATATTTTACTCAGCTGGAACTAATTCTAGAGGCAGCAGGGTGTTTAATTTTCCTTTTAGCAAAGTGCTATAGAAATGACATACTGTCAGAAGTGGAGTTTCAAACCTAGTTTTCTATCTATTTACACAGAAATATATAATATTCAAATTATGCAGGATTTTAATGGAGTTTTAAGACTATAGATAGTTAATTATAAAAGTTTAAAATATTCATGTCATTTAATCACTAACTTTAATGCCAAATTGCTCAAATGAAAAGAACATATTTCCATTTATTTAATATTTACAACAACAATAGAGCCATGCACTGTAGCTCATCAGAATGTTGGTGATTTATTATCTAAGATTGGAGACCTAAGTCATCTCAAGTAATTCATTATCAACAAGCAAAACAAAAGGTTTTAGGTGAACCATATTTGGGGTCACCAAACCTTCAATTTAGAATCCCAATTGGCTTAGGAGTCTGTTCAATATTTCAGTTTTCTAGAGCTTTTTGTATTAAAGAAGATGAAAATAGGTATGGTGTCACAACCTCACGTATAGTACCTACTTCTAATAGTCTTATGTTATCAGTTCATCACCAGTCATATTCAGTTTACATGTCATGTAAAATAAACAATTTCTTAATTCCTCTTCAATTTATTCCTTTGCGGCCTGTCACAATATTCAGTTCACAGGGTATTCAATGGTTCTCATTTCACATTGATTCACATCAAACATGTCTATAATGTAGATATTAATCTTATGTTGATATATCTAGTTCATGTTCCTATTAAATAAGATTAACTGCAAAGTTAATAGAAAACTAAATCAGTTACACAATATAAAAAACTCATATGAAATAAATACCAGATTTACTTGTACTGGAAATTCTCATTCAAAATGTAACTAAACTTTATCTCAAGAAAAGCTCCAAATTAATTACACAATATCATATGATACTCAAAAACTCCATAATTTATTCTTAAATTTCAAAGAACCTTTATTACATTAAATAAAACATTCTGAAATAATTCTTTGAAATGTTTTTGACTTGTGTACTTAAAGAATTACAGCATGAAATAAACTTAATTTTTATCAGCAATTCAGTTGCAAAATATTAATAATTACTCATATGTAATTTCATATAACTTACAAAAAGATGGTTTTACAAAATAAATATTACATACATATACATATAATTTTTGTATTGAGAAAGATGAAAATATTAAAAAAAAGTGTCACTAACTGCTAATTCAAATATAACTAACTCTGCCAGATCGGAGATTCATGCAGTTAAATGCAGTTAAATTACTGTTAAAGGACGGCTCACACAAAGTAATTTAAATGTACAAACATGCAAACCATTAATTTCAAAACAGACAAAAAAAGAACATCTTTCAATGAAACAAACGTTCAAATTAAGTTGTTTAAAGATTTTAGGGAGGACCCCCTGCCACGGCCATATTGGATGGATGGTCAAGTCCAAATGAACAAACTTGAATCTACATGTAAGAAAGATATTATTTTGAAAATTTGAGCTAACTGTGCCAAGTGGTTTCGGAGAAGAAGTAGTTTAAAGCTTTTAGGGAAACTACCTGCCATGCTCACATTTTAGTGGAGGTGAGGCCGAAATGAAAAAACAATGATCCTATAGGTGCAAGGTACCTCCCCACAAAATTTTAGCGGTTTTGAGAAGAAGTTGAAAGTGTGAAAAGTTTACAGACCACGGACGGACGAAGGCCCATGCCTTTCAGGCCTGATTAACTAAAAAAAGTCAATCCCATTGTACAAGATTTCAAAGGATCAGCATTATAGGGTTGAAAAGAAACCCATTTCAATTTGATAACCAATACTATTATATATTTTTTCATTATATCGATCATGTTGCTCTTATGAAAAAGAAGCATTATTACCCAAAAGAGCCAGGATACACAGGTGATTATTTTTGTGATATTCACACATGTGCCCTTTAGTGATTCTCAGGGTTGATTGGACGATACACAGAGAATAAAATATGATTGATTGATGGTACTACTTTAATGTTTCGTTCATTTCCAAACTTGCCTATGTCCAATTTAACAACAATAGAGAAGAATAACCATTCTCTAATTATTGGTTGGAATATATATTTATATTTATAGACAATTCATGACATACTGAATCATCATATGCATGATTTAAATCAAGCTACATGTTGCAAGATTACATCTACTTAAAGAGATAGTCTATAGGGAGTAGCCGCCATTTTGATTTTGTGTATTGCTTTACAATGAACGAACATGCACTATTCTTTGTCAAATTGTCAAATCTAAAGTCACCCAAATGATACCCTCAGTAATATATTTAAACTAAACTAATTTTGTATTATATATAATAACATATATGTATAAAGATAAAGATTTTCTCTCCACAAAAGATACTCAGATAGAACATTAGCTGTTGAGTGCCCAACCATTCTGGGGACCGTTCCACTGACCAATCTTAGCCCTAAGATCAATCGTAAACCCATCGGTCCACTGACCAATCTTAGCCCTAAGATCAATCGTAAACCCATCGGTCCACTGACCAATCTTAGCCCTAAGATCAATCGTAAACCCATCGGCCCACTGACCAATCTTAGCCCTAAGATCAATCGTAAACCCATCTGTCCACTGACCAATCTTAGCCCTAAGATCAATCGTAAACCCATCGTTCCACTGACCAATCTTAGCGCTAAGATCAATCGTAAACCAATCGTTCCACTGACCAATCTTAGCCCTAAGATCAAAGATTCATCTTAAGGCCAAGATTGGTTATAGTGGAACGATAGCCAGTTCAATTCGGATAAAGTTGTACAAGTTGCTAACAAAAGGGTGGCGGATCCAAAATGTCCAGGGGAGTTGTGGTGGTTCATTATTGAAAGTGGAGGGTTGTCACCTTGGGGGTATATCAAACATACATGGAAATTGAGCCCCGGCTCCTGGACTGAAATCCCTTCTGGATCTGCCACTCGACAAAAAGTTGGCTGACATGTGTAGTACTACATCAGCAGGTAAGGGGTTAATAAAGCTCAAGTTGAAAGATGAATAACTATGATGTTTTTCGTTTTTGTAAACTTGTTAAGAGTTATGAAGGAAACCTTACACTAAGTGTGGATTTAACAATGAAATCTGATAACAACAAGATGAATGATATTTATAACATCAAGGAGCTTTCACTTTTACAGCCTTTGAAAAGAGATTGATACTAAAACTTTTTAAGTACCTTTTACTTTGATAATAAAAGATTTTAAGAACCTTCAACTTTTATTTCCAAACTCACATTACTTATTTCAATTTAGATCAACTCTTCAGGAAATGACAATGAAATACCAGAAAAATATCAATTATCAATTCATAAAAGCACCTATCCATTGAAAGAAGTCTACGTTTAACACCAACATTAAATGAAAATGGCATCACATTCTTAGCACATACTTCATTACATTGTAAACCAGCTATTATTGAAATGAGCACTAAAACTATCTTGACACTTAATGCTTGAGAAGTAAAATGTGTTTCTATCTATTCAGATTCCTGGACACTTTCATTGTGAAGAACATTATGGTAAGTTAAGTGCTGAAAGTTTCTTTCTTAACCCTTACGTTGCGTATATATATTTTACCATTTTTAGCCCCTGTGGCGGAATTTACAGGCTCGCAGCTCGCAGCAGTAGTTTGAGCTTATTCACTAACGAGCTCTGCTGGCGGAATTTCCAGGCGGCGATTCCGGTACCGTTTTTACGAAATATACCGCATCTACATGGCGAATAAGGACTATATACGGGCGTTCAATACAAATTCAAGTAGCGACACCCGTACACAAATGGCTAATTCACACCCGAAACTTTGAATGAATTTTCTATGTTTTTTCGTTTTTATTCTATTACTTTCGAAAGATTGTCTTTAATTCGGGCCTCGTAACATCATAAATACGAAACGAAAAAAATTCCATTTATATACGGAATTGAAGACAAGATGTCTAGCTTCACAATGATATAAAAATTATTAGAATGCGACCTTTGGTTATAATTCTATAGCTATGTAAAGCTTGTCTTTATTTCCACCTATAAAATCGTCAATACTTACAACATGTATGCGGCATTGCAAACGGTCGTTCATCGCACTTTTCCAAGAAATCATAATCTCGAACCAGTTGACAAATAAGCACATGTCAACCCAAATATGGTTATGTTGTTTGACTTTTCAAATAAACGCTAACCTCGAACCATAACTGATGAAAATATGTTGATTAGTTTGTGTGCCGTTTGGTTTCACATGCCTCTCAGAAAGGTAAAATTGTATCTTTATTTCTGTGAATAAATCTGCGCATTTTATATAGAATAGAATATTATTCTTTTCGGTTTATTGTGATATAAAAATTATGAAAATGCATTCAGTATTTTAGCCGTGATAAATGTTTTAGAAGTTGTGAAAATCGCCGATTGTTTCAAAATTTATGAAGTGTAAACATGACCTTTTTCACGGCGCTTGCTGTGTCTTTATTATTTTTTTGAGATTTTCTAATTTTATATGGGAATGTAGTCCATTGTTTCCCCTTTATTTTGCCGTATTTTTTTTTGAAAACAAACTATTCGCTCACATGATATGAAGTGCGGTAGTAAGGCGAGTTAGCGATTTTTTCCCCCGTCTCGCGAGATGCGAGGCAGATAGCAGTCTCGGGCGAGGCAAACCCGAGGCAATACAAACACGTGGGTGAAAATAGCCTCAAGCGAATTAATGCTTCGGGGGCTAAGCCCGACAAAATTGGCCTTTTGTAAAGCTAATTATCAATGCGTTACGGGTCAACAATGCACACGCAATTTGGTGTGAATTTTACTTGATATTTCGACCGGACATTCACACAGACTTGTTATCGTGGCTATCTGCGAGATGTATGTAAACAAGTTTTCATGTGGCGATATACGGACACACTTCGTCTCGCATTTCGCCTGGGGGGCAAATAGAATTATTACTGACCCGGTAAATGCACTAAGTCCAACGTACGGGTCTCGCCAAGGGTTCTAACATTTTTCTCTATGAGCCTCCCGGATAATTCCGTCGCCCGCATGTTAAGGGTTAATATTATGAAACAACAACTAGAAACTAGTGATGTAGTGCAATGATTAGATTTCGAACGCCTCTTTAAAGACCATTTCACTTACAATAACAAGTATTCTTGCGGGAAGAAAGCCTGCAAAAACAGTGATGTAATGATTTGCAATGAAACCTGCAAGCATCTACTAGAACTAGCAAATCGGATATGATTCTGCATGATGCATTATTACATTTGTGAGATAAGCAATGGCTTTTTAAATTTTAATTTCAATATTTTTACAATTCACCTTGTACATTAAAAGCTGATAGGTCATACAAAATACATAACCGAATCAATCAGGCTTCATTAAATAGAAACGATGAGACATACCAAAACTTGTCAGGAAAAATCAAAATTGGTTTGATAGTTTGATGTACCATGCATGATTTTTTTAGCGAAGCAAGCTGATTATTTCCGAGTGAACACTATCTTGACGTAGTAGATTCACCAGCGACCACTAATCTATCTTTCACCAATAAAAATCATTAGAGGGAATTCACACTAGCAGTATAATCTTCAATCGGACCCAGAAGGACCCGGTAAGTGGTCAGTATGAATTAAAATCAATCCAGATATCATGGCTAGCACTCAGGGGGCAGTCACAATCTGCCTTCCATATCATTTACTTTATTTCCTCTCTCTCACGGGTCACTCTAGCTAAATTTTAGCGTGCTAGAACACTGAATCGTGTTTTGATGAAATGGCACAAAATGAAATTAGAGTCTCAGTGGAGCTTTCCATTATCCCACAAACCACCTCTGTGCAAGACCTTTTGTAGGTTTGGTCCCACTCTACACATACAAATAGGCAAGTGGCCGATTCTTAACGTCAACACTGTTCAAACATTGCCCTCTCTGCCTCTTTACCCCCATTTTATGCTTTTCTATTTCACATTTTCATTGTTTTCTTTAGCGCAAATGTTCAAACTCAAATGCAGGGGTGCTGGACCATCTGGAATAGACTTTTTACCAGTAGGAGATTTGCCTGAAGGTGTAGCTTCAGTTTTATGCTGTATCTATCCCAGTGTAGTCCACCAGGTTGGCCATTAGGGATATACTCTCCAATCTAATTTACTGGAAATTGAATTCTCAAACCTATGGAACTCAGTGCAAAGCCGTCTTTGTACTGATTGTATCTGCGATTTTCTCTGCATTTGTCAACGTCTTCAAAAGGACATTTCAGTACTATAATAGAAGAGCGTATTTTACTTACAATTAGTAAGCAAGACCTGGTGGGCAGGACTGCTAAAGTATGTGTTATGGTTGTGTGCTAAATTATGGTACCTTTAGGCTTACCAGACAGAATAATTGCATTCAGGATACGGGCTGTGGTTCCAAATGAAGTTCAATTATCTCGCCATTTTTTTAGACAGCTTAATAACAATTCAAATAACTCAGAATCTTTACCAAAGACATAAAACAAGTTTTTGCTTCCATTTTGTTATTCTAAAGACAATGATAGCTTAACCTTTATGCCTAGTATGGAAGCACCAAAACAGACCCTCTTTGATTCTATTAATCAAATGTTTTTGCATTGACAATAAACCCAAAGGGTTTTTTCTAAGTGTCTTATTCTATATACGATCCTTCAAACAACTTAATATTCTTAGTTCTCTATTTACGACCCATCCACTTGGCCAATTTGATTATAAATCAATATCACCTTCAATAGAAAAATATTTTAAAATCTTTCGTTTTGTCTAGCTTTGTGTATTGAAATCATGCATCAAAAGCATCGTTGTTCATGGCGGCAGACTACTAGACTATCATTGCCACACGGTCATAAAGCACAAGTTAGGTCTCTTTGCCATGACACAGAACTGAAAAACTCTCACATACACAGAGAAGAGCTAAATCACTTTATACTTACTCATCTGTCGTGTATATCATGCTGATAGACGATTTAAATCTTACAGTGTTTCAAAGCTTCATTAACCTTCAAGACCTGAGAGGATAAACTGATAGTGTTCATCATTGTTTCTCAACAATACCACAGCTCGGTACACAAGCTTCAAGTGATGAATGTGAAGGCTTTTTAATTAGTACCCAGAAAAACTTATTTGAAGACATTTTTAAATTAAATAGAAAGAAAGCAAAGAAAAAGTTAAATCAGGCGCCAAGGGAACATAAAGACTTAAGCATTAAACAATGCAATATGGGACGGCTGTAGACTTATGCAAAGAAATGTTCATCGTCAAATGTTATAATTTAATCATTTCCCGAAGGTTGTCTGAGGTCTGGATCCATAAAGTCAGATCTATCAACTATATCTGGAGCGGGCAACTTTATGATGAGATCAATGCCATAAATGTCTCCCAATAATTATACATACACTCTGCTAGATCACAACTTAAATGAGTAAATGCACTGCAAAGTTTTGTGCTCATTTCATTGATAATTGAAATATTTCTTTGAAACAAGTTCAAAATAACTACCACAGAGTTTTACTTTGAACAAACTTTTCCCTGAATGATTTTTTTTTTATTTACCTGAAGTTAATATCGCATCCAAGCAACTTTAAATCATGTTCAGACTGGCTGACTTTTTGTGTCTGTATCATAAAATTAGTAAATGGAAAAATATAATAAACTTCCAAAATAAACCAACACATATGTTTTTTCATTTAAAGAAAAATCAATATACCTAGGCTGATTCTCAGTCTTTGAAAAGATAGAATACTTATCATATATTCATAAGTATGAAGAACAACTTATTTATAAAATATTGAAAAAGGAGCCTAGGAGAAATGGGAATTTCAGCTGTGATCTAGACTTGCTTTTCAGGTGGATATCATGGGTGGGCTTAAGCAGAAGTTGAGGTATAATAATTACAAGACTGGGACTCAGGCTAACATATTGTAGTTAGAGAATTGTGTTACTTTCTCAGTAATTTCTCTGGTTAACAAGACTTTTGGGTTGTACCCTATTCTTCATCTCATATTATAATTTTTCACTTTCAAACATTTTAATCATCATTGGTTTCATGAATGAAAGATTACATTACCTTCCCTTTAAATGAAGTCCGAGATCTTATACAGTATCTTTAAAATTATCTTTCTCAGTAATCATTGTTAATAAATGCACAGTGAGTTTAACATCTTTTACTTGTTGAATTCGTCATCACGAAAACCAATATAAGTGGCAATGGCACTTTAAAGGAAAGACGTATTGAAAACAAAGGGAAACTCCACATTGATTATCAAGGAATATTCATGACCCATGAGTAAAGGATTAAATGACTACTTAGCTTCTAGAGCGCTTCAAAGCTTCATTTTTCTGGCACATATTACATAATAGATATAGCCATTGGCTCTGTAGCTCATCGGGATTTGAATGATTTATAAGGTTAATTTATTTCATGGTGATGACATCACTCTCCTCTATTGTGTTAACAGTATATTATTCTTAAGAATTTTGTTATATTTTAGGGTAGACCATGCCCATATTTGAGGAGGGATCAAGACCAAAGGAATAAACTTTAGTTTCCATGTAACAGAAATGTTATTCTGAAAATTTAAGCATCCTATACCATCCAGTTTTGAGAAGTCATTTATCAGTTTTTGCAATAATGCCTGCTATGCCCATATTTGAGGGAAGTCAGGACCAAATGAACAAACTTTTATCCACTAGTTCAAGGTTCCCTCCCCAAATATTTCAGCTCTCAGGGTGCAGTGGAGGAGAAGTCGAAAATGTGAAATGTTTACGGAAGACAGGCCATGCCATAAGCCCCTGTCTTATAGGCCTAATGACCAAATGAAGAAACAAAAGGATTTACTTACCATTCAAGATGCGTCTGATGCGTTTCTTGGACATGACTTCCAGGTGCTCCATACATTTCTGCTTCAGTTCTTCTAGAGAGAGTTCCTGAAAGTATTCATCAGTCATCAAGCATTGATACCATGTTCACTACGGTCTTCAAACTCATTAGGATCATGTGAGTGCTTCAAATTAAAGGGAAAGTTCTATCAACGATCTATCGGCAACATCCACCATCTTGGATCCTTGACATTTCGTGAAATGAAAACACGCTATATTGAACCTAATTTTATTTTTTTGTTATAATAAAACATATTCACTGATTCACATAGTAACACATAATGTATCATAAAAGTAATTAACAATATACTGTTAGGCTGTAGCGAAGTTTTCCTCACTCGCAGCGCCGATGAATGGCTTCAATTCTCATTGTTTTAATTTTTCAACAAATGTGCGCTTGTCTTTATCAAATTGTCAAATCCAAAGTCATCAAATTATTAACTTCATTAATATCTTTCAATTTGACTGTGTTTTAATCATATAGTAATAGCATATATGTGTAAACAGGGATATCGAATATACGGTAGTTTCCACAAAAAATACCCCGATAGAACCCTCCTTTTGAGGGTAGATTCCACACAATACAAGTGTGTGTCATGCAGTTCTTCTTGTGTCATTAACATCAAATGTTAACACTATCTTCTCTCTGGTCTTCAAACTATTATAACTATATTGGACTAAGTACTTCAAGTAAAGGGTAGGTTCCACACAGCATATTGGTGTATCATGCAGTCCTCGGTGAGAGGACCTAATACAATCTATTTCATGAATGTTAACACAATTTTCTCTCTGGTCTTCCAACAAAACTGCAATTATTGAAAACTATCCTGAATAAGCAATACAAAACAATACATTTCTGCTTCAGTTCTTTCAGTGAAAGTGTATCTGCAATAATCAATTTCATTTAATTGTAATGTTAAGTACCCTCTGCTCTTCAAACTAGATGGAAGTTCTAAGGAGTACCGTGAAGTAAGTAATTCAAGTTAAAGGTGGTTTTCAAACAATACATTTCTCTTTCATTTCCTTAGCAGAGAGTTTGTGAAACTGTTAGTTATGACATTATGTTCACTGAAGTCTTTTAAACTCATTAGCTGTTCATGGAAAAGGTCTGCAATTGGTGAGGTAAGGCATGGTGTTTGAGGTTGGATGGTGAATTCAAGATTATTTTAGTCCGCAATATCACTATGATTAAGCATTGCATTGAAATCTCATACATCTTTGGCTTTTACTATCTTGATCCCATGAAAATTTTCTTACAACTACTGTGATCTCGAACAACTTTGTCTTTGACTTTTGAGATTACATCATACACAGTAATGCAACTTTTCAAAGGCTACTAATATCTCATGCAACATTTTCTTTAACAACCAAGATATTATGCAACTTTGCCTTTCATTACGAAGATCACATACAACTTTAGTCTTAGACTACCAAGGTCTCATGTAACTTTTTTCTTTGACTGCCTAGATCACATGCAGCTTTGCCTTTCATTCACCAAGGTCTCATACAACTTTAATCTTTGACTACCAAGATCTCATGCAAATTTACCTTTCATTACCAAGGTCTCATACAACTTTAGTCTTTGACAACCTAGATCTCATTCAAGATCTCATGCAACATTTCCTTTCATTACCAAGGTCTCATACAACTTTAGTCTTTGACAACCAAGATCTCATTCAAGATCTCATGCAACATTTCCTTTCATTACCAAGGTCTCATACAACTTTAGTCTTTTACTATCAAGATATAATGCAAGATCTCATGCAACATTTCCTTTCATTACCAAGGTCTCATACAACTTTAGTCTTTTACTACCAAGATCTCATGCAACTTTGCCTTTCATTACCAAGGTCTCATACAACTTTAGTCTTTGACAACCAAGATCTCATGCAACTTTTCCTTTCATTACCAAGGTCTCATACAACTTTAGTCTTTGACTACCAAGATCTCATGCAACTTTTCCTTTCATTATCAATGTCTCCTATTACCGCGTCTTTAATCCTACAATCACATAAAAATGTTCCTGAGTGGCCATTTGAGCCTTTTTTGTGCAAATACAAAGTCTGATATTATGTTTGTGTTGTCTCTTAGATAACCATTCAAACAAAGTTATTTCGCCTTTCCATTTAAATTGATCAAAATCAATATAACTGTTATATAGCAACCTAACATTACGTTGGAATTCATGACAGGTTATAAGAACATTATCTGTAAGTAAAATTGACATGCATGTGTGAATTAACATGAACTATAAATAATTTGTTCGTTTTGAAACGTTTTAGAAATCCTTTTAATTCCATGGCAACTTAAAGCTATATCAGAGATCACATAAATAAAATAATTCAAGCCCCAGAGACAATAAAACTGAAATATGGAAGAAATTGCATTTTCTTGGCTCATAGCACAACTGTTAAAATGTTTTCCAACTTAACACTTATTTGAAAAATAGATAATTGATAATGCATTAGCGATGTTTTCTTCAATTACTGATTTTTTAAGTACACCAAACATTATCAGAAATCATTTAGCCTACACCCCAAGTGTGGCAGTGCGTTCAAGAGTTAAGATGGTGTATATGGTTGACTGCATACTGTACAGCATATGTCTTTGTTTCAGTCAATGAGCAGATGTGTCAGTGTCAAGGGCCTAGCTTTTCAAAGCTCTCTAAGCAGTAAGCTTGTCATAAACCAATCACAGCCTAGATTTTAAAGTTCTCTTTGCTAAGACAGGCACTAGCCAATGTCAGTGTATGGTAGTTCCAACCATCTTAGCACCAGGCCTGGGAGTATCAAACCATAGGTCCTCCCTGATTACAAGCTTATCATCTTAGTTGAAATGACTTGGTTCAAGAACACAAAATGTCTCAGTTATGTGTCTAATTAAGTCAGAACTGCTAGGTCTTAGCGAACAATGGACTGACATTTCTTAGTATTTCACCACATCCAGCGACATTCAACACACAACAGAAGAAAACTTTGAATAATGCAAACCATATTAAGTTTCCATATACCCACACCAGCACACACAACTGTTCATTCCCCGGAAGACTTCTCCTCCTCGACACTTGTTTAATCTTCACATTTTGGTCACTTGCAAACGTCCACTGAGGATTGTCCACTTTGTTGCAAGCTTTAGTTCCTTAGCTCAACATTAGCTTCATTTGGGACTACAACCTAGTTTTAAAATAATGTCCATTATGTTTTTAATGTGACACCCTAGGGGAAATTATCCAATTTTCCTTTGCTTTCAGATATAATTACAGTCTAGGCCTTGAAGCATAATTGACATTATATGCTCAAAATCAACTAATGTTGAATACTTCCAGAGCTGATAAAGTTAAGATTTAAATTTACACACAGGACATAAAAAGGTTGACGCAACTTCAAAGAGATTTTTTAATAACGACCCGATGTGCTCGGAAGAAGAAAAACAGGAGGGAACTAACAGTTCGGACATTTTTTCATCATGACTATTGGTAGAGGAGGAAGTCAGTTCTCAGTGGGACTATTTTCTGAAAACATTGGTTTGAGTGAATCAGAGGGTTGGAAACCCTGATTACATAGACGTCTGACTGTCCATCTGTCTGTTTGTCCAGCAGAGGAACAGGAGGGGGTGTCTATGTGCTGGCTAGCTTAATCATTTATATCAGTGCGTCATTAGACAACATTCGTATCAACAGAAAAATAAAAGAGCCTTGGGTTTTTTTTTTTCAATTAGTCACTTCAAGACTTTTAGAAGAGAATTTATAACACTTAAAGTAGGAATGACTCTTTATTTAATTTTTTTTTATACATTCTATTAATAAAAAGCCTTAAGAATTGATCAAATTCACCACTTTACCTGCTGAATCAATTATTAGAGCTAAACCATTGCTTGGCCAGTTTACAGGACATACACAGATCCAGGAATTGGGGGGGGGGGGTCGAGACCGAGGGGGTCCATAAAAACTCCCAATCACTGACCACTCCCTCCCTTTTGGATCGGCTGTTGTAGGAATCATCACTCGTTAACAATGGGCATAATTAAGAATTGGTCACTGGCTTTGGAGACACTAGCAAACATTATTTAAGATATTCTCATAACAATCACCTTAAGAGTCAACTTATTTTATTTACATATAATATATAGAGGACTGGATTTCATCACTATTTTCCAAGTTAATATTTTTTATCTGAATCTTATGATTATACTTTCATTGATTCTACTTTCATTAAATAAGTTCTTAAAACAATCATCAAGTGAAGAAATCATAAATGTTCAGTTTGACAAGATTAATGGGCACATTTTGAAAAGCAGAGGATCATATTTAAGACGGAAGAACACAGGTTAAACAGATATAAACATAAAACTCTTAACCTTTCAATCTTACAGACGTTGTTTACTTAGTCAATAAAGGACTTCCTGTTTATCTTTTAATAAATATTTGCATTAATTTGAAGATAAAAAGTCTACCAGAAGACAATGACAGAAAAACAAACACAAGATAAATCTTCATAATAATTCTAGCCAGTTTAAAAGGGGGGAACTAAAGCTCTCTTCAAAGGTGACCAAGGAAATCTGATACCCTATCTAAAACATTACCATCAACCTCTACCAGCTTGCCAAAAAATGGGCCAGGACATTTAAATAAACAAAGCAAGTAAGCTCTAAGGTAAACAATAGAAAAGAGTAAGTATAAACGAGGCTTGGCTATAAGTAAAGTACTGAGAAACTAGTAAATCAATGCGCTGCATGAGGGTGCCACGTTTAGTAGTTCCATGTGTGTGTGTGTGTGTGTGTGTGTTATAGTACTGTGCATGTATGTAACATAATGGTTAACTCTATGCTTCCAGCCCAATTCAAGGTATGCTGGAATTTTCGACATATTTTTCTCATTTTTCGTGCCTGTAGGTATCATATTTTCCTTACCACTAATGTTAGTGAAAGAGGTTACAGCTTGGCTCTCTTTCAGCCGCGGATCTATAAGCCGACATCTGCATGTTTCAATATTATTTGAATATATTATTATTTGATAACATGGATTAATGGGACACAAGTTTTCAATTATGTGTGAGGGCATTGCAGTGTTTCAGTTCAATAAAACATTCTTTCATTTGCGGAAAGGGCTGGAGATAAATCAAATAATAATACTGAGATATATAACAGTAACTTGGAAACTGACACAAATCCCTTTATAGTGGTTATTGTTGCCGGACATTTTGGGGCGATTACAAAGCTCACTGATTTCAAAGAAATTGTATCCTTTTACAGGAGGCTTTTAAGCTTTGAAGTCTTGGGACATGGTCCGAATAAAAAACTAAATCCTCACAGCAAGTCCGAGCATGCAAACCAATGTTGGGTTAGTGATGATAAATCTGCATCTGTCCAACTTCCACTCTCACTAATGTTTTCTTTAATAGAATAATCATTTTTTAATTCAAATTTAAAATTTCAGATAATTTAAAAAGAGTGTTCACCAAAGCAGAATCAAAGCGAGTTTCCATTTGCCAAATAAAAAAGTGTTGATATGCAAAAATGTTTTTGATATGCTAATCTGTAATTTCCCCCCAATTTTTCAACATAATGATGACAAATTTGAAGAGAAAACCAATCATTTATGAATCAGGAAACACTGCAAAAAATATATTATTTTTTCGCGAAAATGTGAAGAAATTATTTGACCTCTCTTTCGCAGCAATATTCCACTTTGAGGTGTAATTCCTCTCAGTACTGAAGCAACATCACCAATTTCCATAATAAAATCGGTAAACCAAGAAATTGAATTAAATGAAGCCTACTAGATATTAACTCCAGGCTCCAAATATGACCAAGTTAATAGACAGAACAATCAATTTTTTCAGCGTGTTCAAAGCCACTACAGAGGATACTGCGTGGCATGGGTTGACCACATAAACTGCTCCCTCTTTCCAGCCTTAGACTTATTGGAAAACTGAATATGATACACTTTCTTGGCAGAAATATCGCCCAAATAACGCAATTTTGATACAATCTCCTTGTGATGAGGTTGGCAAAAACTAAAACCATAAAGCTGCTGGGGCTGAATGTCGGCCTTGTTTGACTGGCTATAAAGTGTCTCCGTGTTTTTATTTACTAGGGGCAAGATTGCTACCTCTTAAGAGGTTCATACCAAGTTATCTCCCTTAGATAAGACAGGCCACGACTCTCTCGGCTTTTTCATTCTTAGAGGGGACAACAACAAGTTTTTTGTCTTGGTTTAAGATTGAAATTGGTAAATGAATTCATAAAACTGATTTATAGATTTAAGTTCTTTTGTGCGTGCTTCATTTACTTTTGCAATTTTCTTTAATTCTATCAAAGGTTCTCCAATTTTAGGAGTTAAAATTCATTTACAGACTGTGCGATTGTAATTAAGTTTCTATTTTTTATCTTCAATACAAGCTTTCATGTTCAAAATAAAAACACGGCGAATTATTTTCTGCATGACTTTAGTAAAGCATCCATAGTGATGAAATTAATTCTCTAGATCAGAGGATGAAGAATTTTTTTATGACAAATGCAAGAGGCATTCATTCCACGAGTTTCATTAAAATTTGTGGCATAATTTAGTTTGCCCTTCTCATCAAACGATGACAAAGGCTGTAAATTTTCAAGTTAAATCAGGTTTAAAGGAAAGAGACAGGATTCATATTTTCAAAGATTCGGAGCTTGACGGGTCAGAGGCCAAATTTGCAACCAAATTCTAATTAACACGAATATCATAAAATTCAAATTGCAGTGTTGTAACTGATAAGGAGAGAAAATACAATATTCAAATTAAGAATGAATAATATGAATATAATTGGAAAGGAAAAAAAAAAAAATGATCCAAATCTCATTGTTAAGGGCTGTCATATATTCCGTTCATCAAAGACTAGAGCAATATTTGAAAAATAACTCTGGCAATTATTCATCGCAGCTTCTTCCCCACCTGATAAATACCTTTAAAGATTAGGATTAATTTAAGTCTTTAATAAGTTGATGGATGTATGATAAGTTTATATTGATGGAAAGGCATGTCGGACTCATTATAACTTGGACACGCCCTGTAAGCTCCAAGATAATGGGCAGCTTTAACATTTTAACAAAGCAGATCTTGTCCAGTGTGTCAAATCTAATCATCAATACTAGCCTCGTTATAGCGGTCATTTGAAGGTCAGGCAGTGGTCACTCAATGTTAAGATGATTAAAGTTTTTCTGAAATGACTATTACATTGATTTTCTGCAATTACCTTGTCCATCCCTTCAAGTTTGATTTCAGATAATATGCCCTGTCAGTCTTGAATACCATTTAAGAATTGTTGTCTTGGATAATACACCCTGTTAGTTTTGCATACCATTTGAGACTGACACAATATGCCTTGTTTAATAAAAAACTATTTAGCAGCATTGTTTTTAATTTTGGTAATATGACCTGTTTTATATGTTATACACATTTGAGTAGTTTAAAATATTTGCCATTTGAAGTACAAAGATTTGGAGTTTGAAGGCTTTGAAGAGTATTTGATTTATATCACTGTGGCTAGTATATTGGCAGGGAGAAAGCCCACACCATCAGTGACTATGCACTGCAGTGAAACCTGTGTCAGTTTGGGTTGGGACTAGTAAACCATGGATAGTGAGTGATATTCAACTGAATTTAATGTAGCATTACACGCAAACCTGACTGCATGTTGACAAGTTCTCAGAGACAGTTGCTGAGCCCCTAGCTGGCAGGATTCAAACCTCAGAACACTTAATTCAATGCTGAATGAGTTAACCACTGTGCTATCCTGCCCCTTATATACCATTTGTGGAGCTTGGTCTTAGATAACACGCTATGATAGTCTTATATACCATTTGAGAAGCTAAGTGGATAATTAGGCGATTTCTAATGCAAACTGTATGATGAATTAAGCATATTTCTTCATCAAGAGTTCTCCACTTCGCCTTCTAAATGATCAATCATTGCAACTGCAATTAACATTTTTGACATTCACTGTAATATACATAAATTAACATTCCATCTGGCATTGATTTCCAATGAATCTAAGAACGAAATGAAAAATAAAACGGTTTCAGCAGCTTCAGAAAAGCAACTAGCTTTGATAAAAATTATAATTCCACTCCTTCAACAATAAAATTTTACGAGCCACGTACTATGCAGTGAGAAGCGATATATTTGTGCGAAAGCATTAACTCAATTTAACATTTCAACAATTGATGTCAGGATACCCAGTGACTGAATGGTGTAAACGATGCCTCATAATGAAGCCTCATTGATTTATGTAAATTTATCTCCTGTCCTAATTCCACATTTTGGCCAGATATGGACAAGATAGCCTTTAGCACTGGACACTGTCGGAACGCTGCATTGCGCCGAGATGCTGTGGGAACACTATCAAACTAAAGATTAAGTTCTGAGTTATTTGCTCATTAATACAGTTTCCTTGTCTCCCAGATGGGACTATTGTCCAGAGCAATGTCCATCAGAATAAAATTATCTTTTTGATTTCCTTTGTCAAAAACAGCAATTTAACCCTCGGTGTGAAACAGGGGTCAGCACCAGGAATAAAAAGCAGGGCTGAAATTTATGCTCCACCGAACTCGAATGATCCCATAATCAAATCCACAAATTGAAGGTTTATAAAACAATGAGAAAAAAGTGTTTATGGGAACTGGTATTAAATTTCGCTGCATTTTATTCTTTATTCAACAGAGTATAATACCCTAATCTCGTAACTTTTTACAGGAATTATCTGAATATCTACACCCTGATCAGATTCTTTGAAATAGCAGTGCAACTGTGTGCTTATCAGGATTCAAATAACATGAGATAATATCTAAATCAAATGTCGCACAATAAGTCTTATATTTCAAAAGAAATCCCCTTTGATTAAGCCCCCTTTCAAGTAAAAAAATTATCCACAGAATCATTACTCAAAGCATTATCACACACAAGATCCCAACGATAAAATGAATGTCTGAATTCTATTATGCAAAAAATCGTTTGACTTCAAAAGATTTCTTTCTAATCTGTATTCAACTAAGTCCTATTTTAAACACATTCAACAATGAAATTATTACTTATGAATAAACAAAAAAACATTAAGCTTAGTGCAAAATAAATCCCGAGGACAACTACTAAAAACATTAGTAAATTCTTTTTCAATATAGTTTGGGCTTAAAAAATTTGAATAAATGAATACATTGCTGCTTTAGATATTTATTATATTTAGATATTATTAATGAAATATCTTAGTTATGAATAAACAAAAAGGATGAAAATATGTTCTGAAATTATTTTGGGCTTAAATCTGTATAAAATTAATGTAAACATATTCACCACACTTCTTATGAATAAACAAAAAGTATTAAGACTTTATGTGAAAATACATTTTAAAACGCCCCCTGAAGATGTTTTTGGGCTCACAAATTTAAATAGATACATTGCTACCGTGTAGCTGAAAGCTGCCAGTGTACACTAGCCATATAACTCTGACTTAGTCAATACAAAACACCATAAATCAAACAGTTTATATGTCTCCAAGTGCATTCAGCTCAAATCACAAAATAATATTGAGCCCTTTGTAAACAGCTAAGTATATTGATATACGAAAAGGTAAATGCTGAAATCACTCTTCAAATTTAATTTTGTCTCGAAAGTTGACAAATGAGGTCACGGGATTGCCTGCATTTATCCAGGGAGAAGAAACCGGTCAAGCAGTAATATATCCCACTTGATTTTACAAATGTCCAGTTGACCCGTGGAACTATTTGAAGAATGCTCCAGTCATCTGGAATAAAGCCAAGGTGGAAGAAAAATTAAACTGCATGCTAGAGTGAACACAATGATGTACACCATCATAATGAGCATTTGTATGGACTAGCTGGGTCCAGTCACTTGAGGGTCTTGAAAACAGGGCACACCTAGTTCTTGGTTAGTTGAGGTAACCAGTTTTACATCTGACTTGCAATAGAATCTATATTGATTCTTGATGTATATGTTAACCCTTTACCTTTAGGTCTCGGGACGTTTGGTGATAGCCAATCGATAGCAAGTGGTAAATATAAGAATATTATTTAGCTATCAAGTTGTTATGCCTGTAAAAAGGCTCCTCAGAATTGTTTGAAACCAATTTGTTCAGAGTTATCACTTTGATGTTCTTCACAATGATGAGTATATGTATGGACGGTTGTCAATTTTTTATATACCTTTATCTGTTCACAGTCGATTTGGTATATGTAAATGAATCCTAGTCAGTGGAGAGTGAGAGGGTGAGGCGGAAACATAGCCCTGGTTGTTGCCAAAGCTTAGGGATATAATGTTGGGAATAAATATATCCCATATTAATCAAAGCCACTTGCATTATTGCAGGGAGAAAGCTTGCAACACCCGTGTAGCTATGTGTTGAAGTGAAACCTGCACAAGTGAAGCATGATACTGCACTGTACTTCAATGCACACAAAGCTTAATGCAAGTAAAGTTGCCAAGCCCTTTGGATTCAAACCCCAGGCACACAGTTATTTTCTTCTGATACTAAACCTTTTGCTGATATGATTTGTAGATACTATTTTACTGTGAAAGAGAATACATTTCCTTTTTCTAAATCTAATTATTTTTTGGATTATCAAATAACTGTCTAGATTTGCAGAGAAAATAGATTACTAATAATACTCGTACCAATAACGGTATATAATAATAACAACTTTTTATCGTCCTAAGTGCAAAGACATTCAAAATGTAGTTTGTACAAAGTAACCGGCAGCCACAATACAGGCCCATTTGTTAATGAACTATTCTATCCTCTTAATGTTCAGCTTCAAGCAAGGAAGCAACAACTCCCATCTATGCATGTCCTCTGCTATGATGTAGATGGAATATCAAACATCTGCCTTCCTAGTTTAAAACAATAGTCCAGTATGTCTAGACTGAAAGAAAATGTAATTTCAAAGGTTTGAAAATATTAAATTATTCTAATAAATAAAACGAACAAAACATTAATTACACTTTAGTTAAAGAATATGTTTTTAAATAGTAAAAGCTATGATTCATAAATGTACATCATAAATGGTGACATTTTGAAATCAGACATTTATTGGAAGAGCTAGCCTATTTAATTTCGGCTGCAAGTTTCAACTGCCTCAGTCTAAGTACTACATTTTCTACTATTGACCAGTAAATGACAAATAAGCACAAATAAAATTTCTTTTTCTTTGAATCCGAGCAACAACATCGATAAATTTCCATAAATCTGTCTGGCCGGGATTTTTTTCCCCTTCTTGAAAGGGACCCCTGACACAAATATACTTACGTGAATAGATGCTTTTAACAATAGAATTTCTTCACTGAACCTGTATATTCAGGACCAGAGAAGAAAATCCATTGAGGCTTACAATAGCAACTGTAAGTGTAAGCTGTAATCACGTAAATTATGGTGGACAAGCTGAATCACTTTTGTTCCTGTAAACACGAGAATGGGGAACTATTTTATGGATATACAACTTCTATATTCTATGTAGGCGATGTTTAGACATAGATACCAATGTCAAGTAAGAGATACATATGATTACAAATTCTTTATTCTATGTAGTCCATATGTAGATTTCATATGTATCACTTGCTTGACATCTATGTCGGATTGTCGTCTACACAAAATACAGAAGCTGTATATCCATGAAATAGTTCTTCATTCTTCATCATCTCAACTTCCAGATACCTTTCAAAGATGCCCTGTAAACAGAAGAGAATGATCATGTGGTGGTTGGATCCTAGGATCATCATATCGGTCTGACCTGGCACCTACTTATAAACTTAAAATGACATTGTTTTCTTTTGAACAAAAATAGACCCATTGGTGCTGTAGCTCAACAGGTATTACATTATTATATCAATATTAAGACATTGTCTAGTCAATTTACAATTTATAATCCACTTTTGTTAAGGTATGTCTTCAAAAAATTGAATTATCACAGACATTTGCATTGTATATTGTCATGTCTCTAATGGAGGCTTGTATTTTTAATGGACAAGGCACACAAGAACACAGAAGCTAGAAATATGATACTCCCAAGACCAAAAACCTAAAGCCATAACTTTGAAAGTAGGGAACTGAATTATGTAAATCTTAGTCTCTATTCACCAATGACCTTATTTCCAGAATTTGAAATTACTAGCATTACTGGTTCTTGTGGAGAAGTTGTTTAAAGATTTGAGAGTGGACAGCAAGAAAGTATTCTTACAAACTTTGATTTCCTAGGTACCTACCCACAACATTTGCAGTTCTTGAGCTATTGAAAATGTTAAATGTTTACCTAAGCTTAAAGGCTTCATGATCTTGATTTGAGTCATTGATTTTCTACTTTCGTCAGCAAATAAAATTTGCAGTTGAACTGCATCTTCACACAGGGTAGTTCATCTCATAAAAAAACTTTTGTTAAATTACATACTCTTCTTTGACAAAATAAATCAGTTTACAACTTTCCTTACCTTATTCAGTTTCTCAGTAAAAGTTTCTTTTGAAGTTTATTATTCATATGTAGCTGTGATTTAGATAATTATGCATGTTTTGGTGATCGCTACATTAAACTGATATTCTTTTCTGTCAGGCAACTTCTACCCTCAATTTCAGGATGAGGGATTGCCTCGTTCCTTCTCTATCAAAAGTTTTAACAAACGTTTGGTGTGTTTCAAAGGTGTACAAAGGTCTCAACTTCATTGAAGTTCTATTTAACTTCAAAAAGCCAACTTGAAATCCCAATCCCTTTCCTTCTTTGACAAAAACTGTGGACACAAGTTTAATGGCCTTTTACAATTTCATACAATTTTGAAAAGCTCATTGGTGCAATTCAATTTTGTTTGTAATTTCACAAGTATCATCTCCACTGCTGCCGATAGGATGTGACCGCAGAAATCGTGATTGGTGACTGCCCTGGAGCCATTTTGTTTCAACCAATTTCAAACACACATTCATTATGGATAAAAGAAGAAAGAAATTAATGCAAAAATGGATATTTGATCCCGCGGCACTTTGAAGCAAGTTTCCATTTTGACAGATTAGAACTGAATTATTATGATGAATTGATACATTGTCAACTGGACAAGATACCCTAAAGCACTTCAATACAACTTTTGATTGTGACTTATTTAAATTGAGGCCAGTGATAGATTGGTGAAACATTGCCATCACCATCAGGAGTCGTCGCCCTGAGGTATACTAAAGCTATTGGCCATTCAATCAGCTTAACTGAAATAAAATATGATTGATGCTGTACCACGTTGCTGACATAACTATCATAAAATAGGAAGCCACTTCAAAGAGACAACAAGCTTGGATTTGACAGCTTTATTCACAAAACTTATTGTCTTTAAGCAACGAGGGTCCCAGAATGCTTCTGTCCCAAACATGCATCATCACGTTATGATTTCCACATCTCCATCACCAAATGAAGCAATAATTACTGACGTTATTTCTTAACAATTACACCATCAGTAGCTGTAGAATGTATGCTTCTGCTTTCAGCCTGATCAAAATAATCAAATATGTAACAATTTGTAATATATGTGTAGGTCTCTTTGATCCTGCCGTTGGTGATGTATTGCTTCTCTCTGTTAGACTTTAATGTTGTATCAAAGACTTGTAATGTGTGGTCATCAAATATCACTATTTCCAGAACTTTATAAATTAATCAAAAATGATTTTATCAGCTAACTTGTTAATGGAATGAACACATTCTCCACTCTAATTTCCCAAAATAAATCAAATTTGTCTATTTAATTGTACCTAATGAACAATCGATCCTTGTTAAGTTATATACAAATTTGATTTTGTTTTGAAATTAACAAATACAAAACTAACACACAAATAAAGCTTATTACCCAGCAAGCGTTTCATATATTACTATTCAAAACAAGTATGATTATTTGTATTACCAAAGTTTTGTAAAGTCAATGGCAAACTTTTGAGAATAATGTTTTATTTACAATCCATTTATTTAATTTCAATCGCATAAATACAGCCAGGAAAAGTATTATATTGCATTCACAAATAAACATGAAAAAGAAAATTATATGTTGTTTAATATTAAAAGAAAACCTATTTGTTTTCACATAAAAACTTACAAGATACAGCCAAAGATCAAAAGCCATTTAAAGATGCTGTCAAAAGTCATTTCTATTGAAATTAAAGGAAGTGTTTTGTCCAATGTTTTTCTCGAAAGCATAACCAATCTTGTAATGAAAACTATTACTTTGTATTGAGCCTACATACATACATACAATGGTTATAAACATTTATGTAAATGTATGTGAATTGTTTGATACTTTTCGACAGAGACATAAAGTGTTTAAATTCTTTACATCGATTGCAAATCCATTTTGTAATCAGTGAATAATAAGCTTAAATGATGATTAACAGTAACAAAACATAGCATGTTGATCATTTTGAATCGAAAGAAACAACAAAAGCCCTTTATCAACAGGTTCAAGAACATTACAGAACAGTCCATCTTTGATAAGACTAATGAATTCAGAAAGATGGAGATCGACTAATTGGCAGTACTTGCTTCAGCAGCTAAAGTGTTGTGTACAGTATAATGTCAAATACACAAAGCAAGTTTCTCAGCTTGTGTGATAAGACAAAACAGCAGTTTATCAACAAACACAAGATATGATATACATAAATATGATAAATGACATTTTTATGGAACCAAGGCTCCCAACTTGACAAACAACTATAATAAACATGCAAAAAAAATGGAACACAATTGTGACAGGAAATGACAATTTCATGCATAAATCTGACGTTTCAATAGCATGTTCCCATCCATCCATCTCAACAGGCATATTCAAGTATTCAATGATCGTGCCATGCTTTCAATGGTACTGTTAAGGTGATCTGGGGCGGGGTTTGAACCCAGTCATCATTGTGTTTGCCTGACATGGTATTAGAAAGAAGAGGAAGGGATTTAGATGCCTGTGATATTACAATTATCAGCTTCAAGAGGCACTGGCTATTGGTGTTGAGAGTTGATGGATGGCTGTGGCTGAGGGGCTGACACTCAACGGAAACTGAGCTCGTCCTAACAACTAAACAACAAATCAAACAATCTCAGCACTTTCACCGCAATCAGGCCATTTTTTAATTCTGATGTTCTTTCTTTTGTATTATGCCCCACCAATAGATGTTCTATGATTCTCCACACCGATACCTTCCTTACTTGCAGCGGGAATGTTAGAGATTTGAGTTTCACCTGCTCATGTATCTTTTGTGTTTTACTCTTAGAGCCATAGATGCTCCTTCTTTTGTGTATCTCTACACCGATGCATTCATTCCCTACCTGCAGATGGAGGTGTCAGTTGTAGAGATTACCATATTAATCTGGTGATAAGAGCATCTCAGGGGAGATCTGGTTCCCGCTACTTAACAGAGTGTGGATGGCAAGGCAGGTATAGGGGGATATGAACACCATGTACACATGTGCTACTTTATGCTATGGGCGTTTTGCATTATAACGCACTCTATAAAAATCATTTCTCTAACATTTAGTCCAACATTTAGTCTCTGTAGTTAATAGGATTATTTCTTTGTAATTTGCTTCTAGAGTTTAGAAATCGGAAACGTTAATGTGTGAGCATGTCCACATTTACTGGTGTTTCTTTAGGATATGAGAGTTTGAGATTGTGAACATGGCAAGTTTCTTATGACTCAAATCAAATCAAATATTCATTAAAATCTCAGATACCAAGTGACAAATTGGTGGATAAAGAAAGAAAATGTCTATTAAAAGGACAAAAATACTATCTGTTGCTCTGAAATAAAAAAAAAACACATTGATCGATCCATCGGACACTTCCGACTTTATTTCAGTTTTTTAAATTAGGTCAGTTGGTATATATTGGTAATTAAGTCTTCGACTGGCAACATTATTTCAGAGGAAAAAGGTTCCATAGACAGTCAAATTCTTTCTTGCAATGGATGCAAAAGAGTAGATACTACACATTTGTTAAGCATAGAATGATCACTTGCTTGATAAAAGTGTACAACAAATTGGTATTCATTGCAATAATGAAGTTTAATATCAGTAGTACTTGGTTTTCTTCAACTTCCAACTCAATACTTAAACAATGTTTGCAGTTCAATGGCCACTTAGATTGACTAAATCACACCCATTTCCTTGCTACGTTTCAGTCTTTATTTGATAACCCTGTTGAGTAATTCCATCTCATCCACAGGCTGTAGTATATAACAAAAGCTTTTGCAACCAAATTCTCCTGATCGCAAATGAGCTCCAAGTATGAAATCAATGAATAACATCGCCATTCAAATTTTATGTTTTCAAATTCACATGTATTCTATACACCATGATCCCTTCATAAAACTTCTCTTTCATTCTCAATCAAACTGATCTTGGCCTACAAAGTATTAAGGGGTAAGTCACTAAGTGTTATGTTCAAGAATGAGAGTTACCTTAACGGTTACCTTTATACTAAAGCTTGTACTATTGTGATAGAATCCCATGGTCACCACTTGTCAAATAGAACAACTGTGGAAAGCATATTTAAAGGGTTATGTAATTAAGTCATAGGCAGATCCAGAAATTTAAAAAAGTCACCTTGGGAGTCAATCAAATTTACATGCAAAACTTTTCGGGGGAGTTCATCTTGGGTGTCAATTAAATTTATTCAAAACTTTTCGGGGGAGTTCATCTTGGGTGTCAATTAAATTTATATTCAAAACTTTTCGGGGGAGTTCATCTTGGGTGTCAATTAAATTGATATTCAAAACTTTTCGGGGGAGTTCATCTTGGGTGTCAATTAAATTTATTCAAAACTTTTCGGGGGAGTTCATCTTGGGTGTCAATTAAATAGATATTCAAAACTTTTCGGAGGGTTCTTAACCATTGACATACTCACATTTATGGTTATTAATGTTTTCATTTTCTAAACCCCTCCCTCCCCCTCCCTTCCCCCTCTAGAGATCTGGATTAACCACTGTATTTGTAGAGACCACTATATAGGTAGCTCAACCAACTCCTCAATGCACCTCCATCACACCACATATTGACAGGAGAACCCATTTAAATCTCAACACTTCCTGGACCATCCCTATCTTTCAATTATTTTCTTGCATGTTTTCAGTTCAAAGAATCGGCACTAAAACATAGAAACGTATAATTTCTCTGACGTTCCGACTACCTGTACTTGTAATTAAATTGCAATCTAACTGGCAAAATATCCTCGTTTAATAAGCGTAATTAGCGCTAATAGTCAGGAAATTAAAGACAGAGAGTGGAATTTCAACAAACATCTTGGAAATATTTAATCCTCTGCTTTGCTTAAATATATGATGAGTAATAAGAAACAAATTTGTTTTGCAAAGCAATAACATTAATCATAATACTGTAAATACCGGACATATTACTAAGGTTAATTCAAATCACATTAGGTAATTGAAAGTTTATGAGGAACTTATTAATATTCAAGCCCATTCAGCCACACGAAGAGAGATCTGAAGACGATTACAAATTATATGCAAATGTCTACAGAAACATATCTGGTTCAACTGTAATTACATAACTATTAAAAAGAAATCCTGACACAGAAGTGCTACCTATTTGCAATAAAACCTGTATCTAACCCATTGAGTAAAAAACAAACACTTCTTGTGTCTTGTTTTCAATATATCATGATTAACTTGCAACCAAAAACGTTTCGGGAAATATCTTACCTAAATGGGGTATTTCTGTACACGTACACTAAATGTACATGATTGAATGATAACGCTACCATAACAACGTTTGCTCATGTTATTTTTTAAAATCAAGATACTAACAATTTGAGATAACCTTATTTTGATACTGATTTAGGTCAGCCCAGGTAATCAAATATGTAGGCCTACTAAATAATAATAAAATAAACATAAACACGCCAATCAAAATTGCTCCCAGGCACACATTGTAGAATATTTACAAACTCCAATGTGAACACATACATCCTTATCTGTTTAAACCTCTAACCAAACTAAAGCCAGGACTGTTTACCAATCATAAATAGAAAGGTTACTTTCTATACAGGGCATAAAATCTAGAAATATGTGTCAACAGATTTACATGAAGGTCAAAATAACAGCAAGACTGAACACTTGAATAAATTAGCATCAAATCATTCTGACTGGCCAATTTACAGGAAAACAATTCATTTACAAAAGGAATATGAGCCCTTCAAAGAACTATACAGACAGTCAATCCTGGAATAATGCGCAACACAGGAAAAGGGTTAATGCTAAAAAAACAAAAGGGTTAATGGCATTGAATGAAAGGGTAGAAGGTATTAAATGCACATGTAACAAAACATTACTGTTGTTTAAAGCCAAATAACAAGCGAAGCATGAAAGGTGTTATGTATTGTGTAAAGGGATGGATACGAGATAACAGCATGAGGCTGAAACGTAAACAATATTATTACTCAACCGTGGTGAGATCACTCATTAGATAACAATAAGTAGGTTACACACATGTGTGATACCACCGCGTGTTGCCGTAACGTCATATTCGACGCATGACGTCACAGTCGCTTTTGGTTGACGTCACAATGTTAGCCGCGCGACTGCAATAGCGGGTGACCTATTTGCAAGTAAGCGTCACTAAACACGATTTCCTTGCAATTCAGCGCTATTTACATCATTGAGTAATAAATAAAATACCAAACTCGGTCCCGTTTGATAACATGTTTATGAAACTCGTGAATGGCATCGGTATTTAACTCGCTTTCGCTCGTTAAAATACCAAACCATCCACTCGTTTCATAAACATGTTATCAAACGGGACGTCGTTTAGTATTCTATATTTAGAGAACTCTTGAAGGGCTATTGCTGTTATGAGGCAAGGTGATTAGGGGTTTAATGCCACTTTCAAGATTATTTCACTTATATCACGGCTGTTAGTATTTTTGAAGGGAGAAAGCCTGCAACACCATATGGCTATGCATTGCAGTGAAACCCGCAAACATTGTTGGAACGAGTGAACCATGGGTGGTACTGCACTGCTGGTTGTGTATCAATGGTATAAATTCATATAAAAAACAGTTCCTTTGAAACATGTTGGTTTATACAATGTTATTATTATTATTATTTAATATCACAAATAAGATACAGGACCTAGGGTCAATATTTGTTGCATTCATAATTGAACAAGTGCTTGCCACTAACATGGCAATGTCCCCAACCACTAACATTGAGTTTAGTAAGACACATCATTTGGTCAAAAGCTACTTCATGTATTGCATTACTGGTAAAAAGTGTCATGATGATCAGCAAATTTGAAGACTTTGGGTGCTTGGGTTCATGAGATATTGCGTTAACAAGAGTTCGAAAAGTGGTCAAAGTGTCATAGTCATCTTGAAAATAAAGTCACCTCGACAAAATCAACTGGTGTCTGCGTCAACCTCCAATGTAGATTGACACCAAATTTGAAGACTTTGGATGAAACGCTTCATGAGATATCGGGTTTACAAGAAATGTGATGTACGTAGGGATGTACGGACGCCGCTGAATACATAGTCCCAGGGGACAACTATTAATCATATGGCATGTATAAAATATTTACTTATAGGCCCACATCATTCTGCAGACAATACAAAAAAACAAGGCCAATACAAGACAAAGTGGGTCAATACTATTTTGAGCATGCGTAGTCGCACATTTGGTGAAAGCCAGAAGCTGGCGCCTCACAACTTTGATCCATGCTCCTATATGTTCACAACTCTTGTTCTTAATTATGATTTCAATGGAAATTAGATGTTTACAATTGTGTAAATAGAATGAAAGATGTTTATCAATAAAATATTTATCAATCAAGCATTTCCGTGTTGGCCCAGTTGCAGGTCAGAGGTCCAGACAAAGAGAGTTTGAAGATAATCACCTGAAGAGGGGCCACATTTTAGCCAATTCTAATCAGGTAGCACCGTTTGCAATTCTATTCTACTTCTCAGTTTAAAGGACCCAAGACAAAAAGGTGGACAAATTATACACTCTATTATATATTCATACAAATATTAAAAAATGTAGTTACCACATTTATTTCTGGTATATACAAATCAGCTGTAAATTAAAACCATTTTTATCAATTAATGTAAATTATATCAGTAATTTAACTTTTTCTGAAAATGAATTTCATTTTTTTATGTACACATGATCAGTAATGTATATACCAAATTTCTTTCAAATCTTTAACATCAGTTAAATCCATGTTTCCAATTAACATCATGCAATTCTACTGGTAATTGAAATCGTAAAAATTAATTCTATTCAACTTTTAAAATGTTATTTACATATTGCATGCATTCAAATACAAACATGTACACATATCAAATTTATTCTAATACATACAGAATGAGATGTCAAAATAACTTCCTGTTTCAATATATATGTATATATATTTCAATTATATCAGTAATTAAATTTATTGAAAAATTCAAATGCAATACAAATTCTCAATAGTTGTGGATTAAATTTCTTTTGAAATGAAATATTTTTTATGATTTGCGACAAATGTTTTGGAAAATATTTGACCTCGACATAAAATGAAAGTTATGACTAATTCCAGCGAATGCTGAAATCAACCAATCAGGACTGATAAGTATGAGAATTGATTTCATAAGTAATTACATGTGACAGATATACATCAACACCAGCCCACTACCAATGAGTTGGCACTTCTTATATAAGTGAATGAAAAAGCGAAAATCTGTGTAAATTCAAATATTCAGGAGAATTATGGTATTATTACCTTTCATAATTCAACACTACCACAGCTGGTTAAGTATAGATTCACGCTCAGACTGAAAATGACAAATTTCCAAATCAATCCATAACATGTTGTCAAGTTTGGAATATTTCTATGCAGTAGCCATCGTCACATTTGACATATTGATGTATACCACAGATGGAAGGCAAAGACACAAATCTGAATGTATACACAGTCCTAGGGAAATAATCTTGTGCAATGAAAAGCCACTTCAATATTGAGGCATTCACCTTTCTCATAAAATACGCCATGATTTAAGAAGAATATTATTTACATAAACCCAACTATTAACAAATATATTCGTTTTGAAACGATTATTAAGTATTTATAAAAGCAATATAAACACTTTTTGAAATTGTTCAATTAAAGCGTACAAAAGACTACAAGATGTGTCAAAAATCACAAAAGTTAAATTTCACTCAAACCAGCCCTTTCTCGTTAAAAGATGTTATTTTAATATGTTTTCTTAAAAATTTCAAAAGGAATATTGTGAACAAACATCATTATACCACTGTGTGTACAAACCATAGCCTTTAACACTGACCTTTGTTGTCGTTGAAAAGTTTTTCAATTTATGTGAAAATTTCAAAAGCAATATTGTCATACACATTTTTACTAGTCAAAACTATTACTCTCCAAAACTGTCAGAGAAAGAAAGAGTTCAACATACTTCAACCATATGCTCATAAAGATTGACTTAAAGCCTAGCTATTCTACAAGAGGTGCTTTTCAAAATTCACATCAGCAAAACCTTCAAGAGCAATAATATGAACAAACATTTTTATTCAAACTGTTTACAATCTCTGATTCAGTGTAAAGGGAGAAAGGAGGATACACATTCGAGACAGATGTGATCATAAAGGTTAAAACTCACTGAAAATGTAAACCGACTCAAGTTAAAGAATTTCTTGCTTCTCACAATGCCAGCTTTGACATATTGTCTTTTAGAGACCACATAAGGCAAAGCTGTCCCTATGTTTACCGATTAAACAAAAATGCCCCAGGCAAAAAGTTGAAACTACGCCCTTTTCTTTTGTCCATCCACTAAGGTGACCCCTATATATCCTGGAATATAGCTTTACTTTTTCCCATTTGTCAAAAAATGTTTAATCTTCGGCTGAATTTTCTCTGTAAGATTATGCCCCGAGGTCACAGGCTAGAGCCCACATGACAAAGTGGCAATTTTAAAAAATGACCAGTCAGTTAAGGTCAGCATTTGGAGGTGCGGTCAAGTGAGTTTAGACTTGGGATGTTTACTTTCTCACAACTATCAACTGGCCAAATTAAAGTCAATAAACATCTGGTCAGACAGCTGCTTTAGGAAGATGGAAAACGGGACAGAGATGTTTTATTCTTCTTGTTGATCAGCAACCACAAATACAAACATAAGTGCTATTTTGAAGAAATTCTAGTTTCATTGATTATACAATTTCAATTTAAATATAAAACAATTGGAATTATACCAAAATACCAAATGATGATATATCTGAGGAAAATTGTTGAAATTATCTGATTTTCTATTTAAAAAGTTTAGACTGACACTTCTTTACAGAAACATAGAATCTAGTGTCTATTAAAAAGTCCTTTGAACAAATAAGAACACAGAATGACTAACAAAAATCAATCAGAAGTTTTAAACAATACTTTTTAACAAAATCTTCTCTCAAAATTTGACTCACACATTCAAAACTAATTTTTATCAATATTCCTTTGTATAAATTATTTGTTTTGAACTTTGAACATGAAAGGGTTCGTACACAATTAATTACAATCCTGTGATAGAAAAGTTCAAAACAATAATGGAAAACAGTCATGCCAAAAATTTTTAAATTTCAAATATTGAAACCTTTGATGCTTATCAAATTAATTGCCCGAGGGTTATTCGATTCTCCCACAATGCATCTAAAAGATATTTTCGATGATCAACAGCACAAGGAGAAAATCTAAAAGCCCCTATCAAACAGCATCTAAAGCACATAAATATGGAGGGCAAGTTATGCAATCTGCCTTCAACGCACATCTCGCGAAGAGGAGCAGAATTGGTTGAATAATGCATGGACGAAAATTAATTCTCAAATCCAGTCACACATAACTTCAATCGAACCTTTTTAAATTTAACTCATAAATAAATCTTTAAAGTCAAAAAGCTCCTTAAATCTTAAACTTGTTTAATCTCTGAAATCGTCTTTGAAACACCAAGCGTCTTTCAAAGGAGGGGAAGCTTTTATTAAGGCGTAATGCTTTCACTCCTGCTTGAACTTTTATAATCCGCAACATACAACAGCATAATAAACTACTGAAGTTTTCAATTTTCTTCTTGGCTGGGCCTGCTCATGGGACCTGGTGTAATTCACGAAATTTTAAACACTTAATCTGCCGCTTTTTAACTCCGTGAACCTGAACAAGCCCTGGATTAGTGCTGGGAGAGGGGTTACCCTCCACATTCTGATGCATGTCCTTACACTGGAGCCATACAATTGAAGTTTCTATACAGGCTTTGCACAAAGTGTAAGGGACCAGTTGGGGTGACAATGTCGTGAATAGAGTATGTTGCTGTGTCAGGGTTCAAGTTTGTCAGTAAATACTTCAACCATGCTATTGAAAACCCATAGAGCACTCTGTTAAATCTTGAAATTTAACTGGAACGTTCGCTTATGCAGTCATATCTACCTTCGGATTTGCAAGGGGATATGTTTTACGACCATATGTTTGAATTAAAATTTCCAAGAGGGTTCTCTTTTATAAACATTTCTTTGATAGGAACTTTGCTTATATAGTCATATGTATCCTGTGATTTGCCAAAGGTTTTGCTTATAAAACCGCTTCTTTGACTTTGATTTCACTGATCTATTAAATAGAGCATAGAGCAACAGTGAAAAACATGTTTAAATTGAATTTTTTAACAGTTACCAGTATGTAGGCATATTTCCCTTGAGATTTCCCTAAGATTTGGATTTATATGGCCTTTTGACTTCTATTTTTAAGAGGTTTTTTTATATAACCTTAAGAAAAATTTCATTTTCATACTAATTTAAAACAAAAACAATTGAAAAAACATAAAGAGCACTTCTCAATTAGAGCATTTTCAATTGTAAAAGAATTCAACCATATCTGTGCTATACGTAAAATGTATGTGAGGGTTAACCTCATAACTATAACAACATCATACTTATACATATAACAAAATATTTGTTTATCCATATTTGAAGTACTTGTACAGCCAGATTTACATGCCTGTGAGGTGATAAGGGGTCGAACACTATTGCAAGAGTATTTCACTTTTATCATGGCTGCTAGTATCATTGTGGAGAGAGCCCAGAACACTATTAGGACTATATATTGTGGTGAAACCTGCAAGCATTGGCTGGAACTAACGAAATCATAGGTGGTACTGCATTGAAATTTAGTGCCCTGAACCACAAAGTCAGTGGAAAGCGTGGACCTGGCCGACCAAAAATGACTTGGAAAGAGCTGACGGACAGAGACCGCAGACAGTGGAAGCTCACCAAAACAGACCCCATTGAAAGAAAAACGTGGAGATCAGAAGTGAAATCTGCCATGCGTGCAGCTAGCCAGTTACCTGGATGGAGGCCCACCAGTGTGGATGATGCCCCCGGACCTGCACGTTAAACAAAAAGAACCGATGATGATGATGATGATGATTTGCACTCACAGTTCTCTAAAACAGACAACGTTGTTGAGAACCTGTCGGGAATTGAACCCAGACTTCTTGATGTGAAGCTCACAGCGCTAACGACTGTGCTATCCAACCTGCCATTTTAAGAAATTTCATCCATGAAATGATGCCTTGAAACTTACAAGATTGTTACCATTGCTTCATACTATTGTCTTGCTTTGAGGTTGTGATGTGATTCATCTGTAACCAAAACATGAGATAGTACTTATCATAAGATGACTTGTACAGTATATCAAACAAAGATATGTTTCAATAGTAACATATATAACACACTTCAATACAGAACCTTCATTAATAATCATAACATTCAATCAACGGTTTAATAATTCATTTTTGAGAATATCAACTGACTGACTTTTTCAATAACTCATTTATAACCATATGCATAGCCTTATCTATCTTCATTAAAATTGCAACACGTTGTTCATATAATCTCCCATTATATTCTTGCAAACACATGTGGAATTTCACATAGATTTAACTTGGCATCGCATCAGAATCATGCACATACCATATTTCCCCATATAAGCATAGGGATGTCTAATAGAGACTGGACCTCTAATAATCGCTGGGCCTTCAATAACTGCTAGACCTCCAAAAACCACTGGGCCTCCAATAAATTTAACCACTAGGCCTTCAATAACTGCCAGACCTTCAAAAACCACTGGGCCTCCAATAAATTTAACCACTAGGCCTTCAATAACTGCCAGACCTCCAAAAACCACTGGGCCTCCAATAAATTTAACCACTAGGCCTTCAATAACTGCCAGACCTCCAAAAACCACTGGGCTTCCAATAAATTTAACCACTAGGCCTTCAATAACTGCCAGACCTTCAAAAACCACTGGGCCTCCAATAAATTTAACCACTAGGCCTTCAATAACTGCCAGACCTCCAAAAACCACTGGGCCTCCAATAAATTTAACCACTAGGCCTTCAATAACTGCCAGACCTTCAAAAACCACTGGGCCTCCAATAAATTTAACCACTAGGCCTTCAATAACTGCCAGACCTTCAAAAACCACTGGGCCTCCAATAAATTTAACCACTAGGCCTTCAATAACTGCCAGACCTTCAAAAACCACTGGGCCTCCAATAAATTTAACCACTAGGCCTTCAATAACAGCCAGACCTTCAAAAACCACAATATGAGAAAGACAAGAACTCATTTGTTGAAAAATAAAAACATTTAGAACTGAAGCCATTCATTGGCGTTGCGAGTGGGGAAAACTTCGCTCGGACTAACAGCATATTGTTTATCAGTTTTAGTATATGTTATGTGTTACTATGTGAATTTTCTATCATTGTATATGATTTATTTTTTAAAAAGTGTAAAATTTGGTTAAATATGGCATGTTTTCATTTCACGTAATGCCGGGAATCCAATATGGCGGATGATGCTGATAGGTCAGTGATAGAACTTTCCCTTTAAAAGGCTGGGTGTGTCACATGTTTACAAAGGAGTATAAATCGAAATGTTAATGGAGGATGTATTTTGATTTCTGTTAATGTTTTAATTGTCAGGTCTCCAATAAGCACAGGTTGCTAATTAGCACCTATATAGTAATAACCAACAACAAAATAAAAAAACACCCTGGCATTTACAAGAGGAACTACGGTTATTCAACTAGCTTTCCTGAACAGTGTGAAGGTGGCGCTTCTTCGCTCCTTATGCTTCAATATCATGATTCTCATCATTAAATATGTGCGGGGATATGAATTTAATGCAGCGAGCTTATCAAAACAAATCTCACCAAGTATTTCAATCTTGATAAACATATGTATGGATCGTCTCTGAAAGCTTAAGTGCTTACTTTCTAAACAATGATTTACTTTGCTTGCCATCTGTCTCTGTGAATCGTTTCAAGTCATAAAAGTTGAATTTATTCACTGAGGAAAACAAAACACCGCACCAAAGAAGTGAAAGATGATTGCATGCAGGGCTTGTTCATAATGGACATTAATACAACATTTGATGATTTTTACTGCTTCTCTTGTCAAAACTATCAACAAACTGGGTATCTCCTGTATTGTTTATAGATTCAGAGGGAAAATATGATTCTCAATTATAATCAGAAACACCATAGAGACATTATGAACAAAAGAAAAATCATCGTTATCATCAATAACCTTGAAGACACACATAAATCGACATGAACCGATTTCAAAGTATAAAGGGGGAATTGCATTTATCACAAGTTAAAACCACGGCAAGATGATAAATGGGAAGGAAAGATAATAACGTGTCGGAGGAAAGGTACATGTACAAGTCTTTGAAGAATTGCTGAAGAATGTGACTATACAATAGCCTAGTCACTAATGGGCTGAGGAAAGCCTGTTGTGGAGGGTCCAAGCTTCAAGTGGAAGGGTTGTTAAACTGGAGACTGAGTGATGTCTACGTAGCTCTAATTGCCTTTTCACGTTGACACAAACTACACTGCCACACACAGATAAATCTTCATTTCTCTTACTCTGCTACACTGTTAAATGTCTGTATTTCTACAATTTCCACCATTTTTTTGGGAAGGCTCTTTTGACTGAACTACCTACTCCTGTTGTGGCAGTCAAATTGACAAAGACTTCAAAGCATACTTGTAAGCACTTCCATTTTGAAGAGTGATTCATTTGTGTACTACAGCTGAATGCTACAGGTTTGATAGACCTGAAATGTTTGTCGGTGAAGATCTTCATCCCGAGTCTGACTTAGAATTAGTGTGAAGCTAGCTCCAAGTCACTCACTGTTCTATCATGTTCAAGTTCTGACAAGACTTAAAATGGTTGTCAGTGAACATCTTCATCCCGAGTCTGACTTAGAATTAGCGTGAAGCTAGCTCCATGTCACTCACTGTTCTATCATGTTCAAGTTCTGACAAGACTTAAAATGGTTGTCAGTGAACATCTTCATCCCGAGTCTGACTTAGAATTAGCGTGAAGCTAGCTCATTGTCACTCACTGTTCTATCATGTTCAACCTGAAATGTTTGTCGGTGAACGTCTTCATCCCAAGTCTGACTTTGAATTAGCATGAAGCTAGCTCATTGTCACTCACTATTCTATCATGTTCAAGTTCTGATAAGGCTTGAAATATCTTCTCTGAGAACATCCAATGTCTAAGAATTTCAGCAAGGCTACTCAATCATCAATCACCGTTCTGACATGTTGAGGCTCAAATAGACTTTAAAATGTTCTCTCAAATCTGACTGTAAGCAAGTTTATCAACGTTTTGTAAAATCCCCCTCATTTACTTTCAAAGAATCTCGGGACTCGGAGACTGTGCAAACATTATATTAACTTCGAACCATGCCTGAATGTACAATAAAGAAAGATGGAGTAAACTTGACGAAGTTGCACTTGAGTGTCCACAAACTTATGATACAGGATGGAGATATAGACCACCTCGCTCACTGGATCACTGATTGTGTCCAATCTCTTCATGTTAGAAGACAAGATGCATCATATTTTGTTATTCATGAAATACAACCATGAAAGTTGTCCTTATGCATGGAAACCATGAATCAGAAAGTCAACACTTTGAAAGACCAAAAGTTTCTCCTCTATACTTTCTCAAAGAAACCACTCCAGTCGATTGATACAGTTTGCTACCATATTCACAACTTTGTAAATGGGACAGTCTGAAAATATATAGACCTACCTCAAATAACGTTCTCAGGAACAACATCTAGACAATGAGGATGTTAGCTTTCATTCAATTTTGTATTTAAAAAATCCCTGTTTAGGAAGTCCTACCTATGGTAATTTAACAGCAATAAATTTTGGTTCAAGCTGGTAACTTTTTGAGGTACTTTTTTGGATTTTGCCATTTAAGTTGACAGAATAAGACTCTTTGGCTGGCTACTTTTCAAGCTTATTTCATCCACTGATCATTAGCAATAAAAAGTCGACTATCCATAGCACTTGTTTTCCTTTCTTCATCATAAATGCTTCTAAAATGCCTCTCAAGGAAGTCAATCTCGACATACTAGTCTTTCTAGATTCAAAGATTTTCAGGGTTCTAATTACATTCATGGGCTCTGTAGCTCATCAGGATTTCATTGATTTACTATCTAAAGATGAATATTTAAGTTATTTAAGTTATTGTTTACAAGCAAAAGATAGGTTCTTAGATCATGACCACTGTGACCCCATTTGGGGTCACGGGGTCACATGATCTACAATTTAGAATCCCCATTGGCCAAGGAGTCTGCACACAACTTTTCAGCTCTCTAGACCTTTTGGAACTGGAGAGGAAGATGAAAATAGGCTTTTAAGGATGTGACCCCGGTGACCCATTTGGGGTGACAGGGTCATGAAATCTACAATTTAGAATCCCCATTGGCCAAGGAGTCTGGACATAAAATTTCAGCTCTGTGGAGTCATTGGTTCTGGAGAAGAAGTCGAAAAAGCGAAAAGTTTACGGATGGACGGATGGACGGATGGACGGACGGACGCCGGACACCATGCCATGCCATAAGCCCATCGGGCCTTTCAGGCCTGATGAGCTAAAAATTTGAGTACCACAACAATATTTTAGGAATAAAATATACCATTAGTATGAGTATAGCAATCCACCATTATGGCTATGCAGGATGAAAGAACGGTCAAGCTTCAGCTGGTCTCATGGTTCTAGCCATTCCTCACTGGTTTTACTGCAATGGTTTGCAATGACAGTATTGCAGGCTTTCAAAGTTAACAATTTTAGAAACATGTCAAACCCTTAAATCACATAAGATTGTTTTGAGAGCAAAGAAGTAAAATTAAGTCAAGCTTTTGCTTATAAATATAGTTAATCTGGTGCTACCAGATCAAATAATTCACACACACACAAAAGAAAATATATAGAAACTTCAAATTCAGATAAAACTGATAAAATCAGAATGACTTGAACAATTTCATATTGTGACTTAACACCAAACACCTTTGAAGTGGGAAAAAAAATGAAAATGACAGATCTACTGAAAATATTATCATTTCAAATGAATCAATTGAAATCGGTATTCTTAAAATGAATCAACATTGGCAATATTTGACCTTCATCGGTATTGTTTGAAAGGTAATATTTACACAAAGAGACAAAACCCATATTTATTTGCCTACTATCACATGTTGAGGCTAACTTCGTGATTCAGGTGATGTAGCAGCATGTACCAACTCCTGATTAAACTAATGTAAAACATTCACTCTTGTAATGAATATTTTTCGTAAAAGGAAGTGAATCACAAATTTCCTCTTTTTTTCCCCAAAACATGGAATGAATTACTATCCCTGGGAACAAATGTCAAACACACCATAGCATATGCATCAAAGTTTTAAGAATCAAATACAAAGACGATATTATACCGAATTTACAACCAATAACAAACTGACTGCCACCCTAAATTGGTCTTGGCGACCCCAAAAGCTGAGAAATAATGGAAAATTTCACTAAACTGAACCTTAGGGAAAACTGATTGTCATATCTTGGTAGAATCAGAGAACATTTCCTATATCCACGTCGGCCTAAACCAATCATTTGGATGGCATAATACATGATTTAAACTTGAATTGCAACTCTCTAGGCCTCGAAAATTGCTCCAGTAGCTTGGAAGGACGCTTTTAATAGTCGTAAATTTCTTTATTCTGATCTCAGACGCTTGATTTGCAAAAATCTGTGGTTAAAACAATTAAGATCAAACTTCAATTGCAAGCCCCAGCGGAAGCAATAACGCAATATTTTCTGCAAAATTACACTTGAAAAACTGATTTGTTCATTAATGCCATAGCGTTTTATTCCCGTTCTCCCAATTAGCATGTGATTCACATGGGAGCTAATGACCCGAAATCGCAATTGTTACATAACAGCAGCATAACTAGTCAACCCTAATACAGACGACAAACACATTTTGTCTGCCTCGCATGTTAGATTATAACAGCGTCGTCCAATATGTGTTTTTCGCAGGATCGAAACAAGTCAATCAATTATCAAAATTTTCACTCTGTAATATTGGTTGGGCAGTCAATGAATGTGAGAAAGAAAGCTCATTATTCTTCAAATCAATCTCTAATTAATCATGCGTATCTAATCCCGGCTGCAGCAGAGTTTTATCAACATGGACCTTCATGAAAGAAACTTGTTATTGTCAATTATTGAAATTTTCACTTTGATATGGCGGGCTATGAAACAATGGCAGGTTTGGTCAAGGATGATTCTGGCCATAATTACGGTATAAATGAGGATCAAACAGATAGCAGGATGAAAGCAAAGACTTCTTATTTCATCCTTCGCCAATTCACATTATGGCAAAATTCTGTCAGTCAACTTTATAGACTTTTTTCTTTCTTTTGAAGATAAAGATTAAAAAAAAGACAAAAGTAGTCTTCATAGACATGAAATGCAATGAATCTGTCAATCAAAAACCATTTGGGAGTTGAATGTGAAAATTTATTATATATAAATGGGTTACTTGATTGATTGAATCAGTTGTGTCTACTTGATTTCCTAAATGATAAGAGCCAAAGCTCGTTAAAGAAACTAGTATGAATTTATCTCAAAATATGAAATTTGAAAGAAACATGACTGATAATGTGTGACGTTCCTTGTCCTTTTCTTTAATCCGATCTAACTATTACAAAAAACAGAAATAGACAGGGGTAATTTATCATCAATGATTAAATCGAAAAACGTCATCTATTTCAAGTCTTTACAATTATTAATAAACGAATCAATAGAATTTAAATATGCAAAGTGATCAATCATGGTGGAAGTTGGACACATAACTTTTACGAGCTGGTTTTCTATGAGTGATGCTCAAGCTGATGTTCCTAGAATTAAAAATTTTACAATTGAGAGAGAAACATCAGAATAATCAAATCAGACGGCAATGATTTTAAAATTTGTGTTTTTTTCAGGTCGTCCATGATTAACTCGTTCACTGCTGGGTCACTTGCGCAATGTACAGACCTTTCACAAAAGATTTGTCACCTGACATAATTTCAATAGACTAATGAGCTTCTTGAGAGTAGCTTAATTTAATTAATTTAATTTTTCTAAGATTCTAGTCAAACTTTGCACATTTGTTAGGATTCAAAGCCACACCACATACTTTCCATTAAAATTTGCCTCGTGTTTATCATATTGATTTCATCAACATATATACATTTGTGTATGAGCATTTAACATGGCAGCCTGTAGGATACAATCAGGTAAGTAGAGTAAATAAGTTGATATTGAATGTGTCACCATTAGTTTAAAATAGTCATCTGAAAATTTCAAAATTCTCACTTAGGACTCAGGACCAGAGCAAGTGATACTGCAGTGAATTACAATTTATCATTCAAACCTGGCTCCCACAGTAGATATCGCTTGTGTGAGATCAAGCGATATCCACAAGCGATATCTACATTATAGATATCACTACAATCAAATTGTCATAATCCTATTACATCATCTATTAATGACATCACAAAGCTTTGGCATCACTGAGAACACTGCTGACAATGCTATGATGTCACAATGGTGATGATGTAACAATGCTATGATGTCATAATGCTTATGATGTCACAATGCTATGACCTCACTGAGATCACTGCTGAAGAAGCAAAATGGCAGTTTTGTGTTTCAGCTATGTCATTCTTCAGCTAATAAATATTGAAGAATGATTTTGAATGATAAATAAAATCTCACCCTCGTGTCTTCTGATATCAAATATATCAACACTCTTTGATTCAAGTCAAACTTTGTAACTTTAATTAACTCGTGTTGATATATATATATATATATATATTCTCTTTGTCACAATCAACCCAAAATCAAAAGGCATGTAAAACAGTTCTCTAACACAAAGCCCAAGACAGTATTGGAACCTCACACAACAGAATTGAATGTAGACACCATGTTGTTAGCAGAATCTTAGTTATACTGATTAATTAAGAAAGGCAAAGATCTTTCCTCTTTTTACTAATTATTACCATAGTATTGGAACATTGTTGTGTTAATCATTATCTCTTCACAGAGTTGTTTATCCAATAATACATGAAGTGTTGACACTAATCATTCTTATTCAATTACTCCTTGGACCTTCAAATGAATCATGCAACTTGGAAGGGCAATTGAAAGATTACATTGTGTGCTGAAAATGGGTCATTGTATATTGATGAGTTTGAATCTATTGTTCAATTTTGTTCATCACCTTAGTGAGTGAGTGAGTGAGTGAGTGAGTGAGTTGGAGTTTAACGCCGCTTTCAAGAGTATTTCACTTATATCGCGGCTGCTAGTATTATGGCAGGGAGAAAGCCCGCAACGCCATGTGGCTATGCACTGCGGTGAAACCTGCGAGCAGCGGCTGGAACTAGCGAACCATGGGTGGTACTACGCTGAAATTCAGTGTAGCATTGCACCCAAACATTACTGCGTGTAGAACAGTTCTCTACTGCAGACAAAGTTGCTGTGTCATGGCAGGATTCAAACCAAGGACCTCTTGATCCGAAGCCGAACGCGCTAACCACTGCGCTATCCCGCCCCCTTCATCACCTTAACCCTTAACATGCGAGCGACGGAATAATCCGGGCGGGCTATAAGCGATTCGTAGGTACTCCAGTACGGATCCCGGATCGCTTACTTAGAAGAATTCACGCCTGTCTATGTACTGGGCTAGCCTCCATACCGGGTCACGAGTCGATTGTGTCCGCGACCCGACCCATGAGAATGGCTGTATTTACGCATCGCGACCCGACATGAGAATAAAGCTTTGTTCAGTGTGTGGTCGGAATATCAAGCAAAATTCACACCAATTTGCGTGTGCATTGTTGACCCGTAACGCATCGATAATTAGCTTTACAAAAGGCCAATTATGTCGGGCTTAGCCCCCGAAGCATTAATTCGCTTGAGGCTATTTTCACCCACGTGTTTGTATTGCCTCGGGTTTGCCTCGCCCGAGACTGCTATCTGCCTCGCATCTCGCGAGACGGGGAAAAAAATCGCTAACTCGCCTTACTCCCGCACTTCATATCATGTGAGCGAATTGTTTGTTTTCAAAAAAAAATACGGCAAAATAAAGGGGAAACAATGGACTACATTCCCATATAAAATTAGAAAATCTCAAAAAAATAATAAAGACACAGCAAGCGCCGTGAAAAAGGTCATGTTTACACTTCATAAATTTTGAAACAATCGGCGATTTTCACAACTTCTAAAACATTTATCAAGGCTAAAATACTGAATGCATTTTCATAATTTTTATATCACAATAAACCGAAAAGAATAATCTTTTATTCTATATAAAATGCGCAGATTTATTCACAGAAATAAAGATACAATTTTACCTTTCTGAGAGGCATGTGAAACCAAACGGCACACAAACTAATCAACATATTTTCATCAGTTATGGTTCGAGGTTAGCGTTTATTTGAAAAGTCAAACAACATAACCATATTTGGGTTGACATGTGCTTATTTGTCAACTGGTTCGAGATTATGATTTCTTGGAAAAGTGCGATGAACGACCGTTTGCAATGCCGCATACATGTTGTAAGTATTGACGATTTTATAGGTGGGAATAAAGACAAACTTTACATAGCTATAGAATTATAACCAAAGGTCGCATTCTAATAATTTTTATATCATTGTGAAGCTAGACATCTTGTCTTCAATTCCGTATATAAATGGATTTTTTTTCGTTTCGTATTTATGATGTTACGAGGCCCGAATAAAAGACAATCTTTCGAAAGTAATAGAATAAAAACGAATAAACATAGAAAATTCATTCAAAGTTTCGAGTGTGAATTAGCCATTTGTGTACGGGTTTCGCTACTTGAATTTGTATTGAACGCCCGTATATAGTCCTTATTCGCCATGTAGATGCGGTATATTTTGTAAAAACGATACCGGAATCGCCGCCTGGAAATTCCGCCAGCAGAGCTAGTTAGTGCCAAAGCCCAAACTACTGCTGCGAGCTGCGAGCCTGTAAATTCCGCCACAGGGGCTAAAAATGGTAAAATATATATACGCAACGTAAGGGTTAACATGATCCCGTAATGGAGCTAGCTATTAAGCTCCCCTACCCTATCAACCTTCTACAAATGCAAGAACACAGAACAATCTCAGGACCACCTCCCAGAACAACGAGTAAATCATAAGCCATGTGTTCTCATAACAAGGTGCTCTACAATACAGCACCAATACCTTCATTCTGATTGACAAACCCAAAATACCATTCACGTAGCTCCCCTTATGAGGTACCCTAATTAGCACTGATACAACCATATTTAACACAATACCATCTTTAAATAGGTGTCACTTATAACAGAGATTTTAAAAATATAATGAAAATTGATAAATTAAAGAATTTTAAACACAAAATCAAAAAGCACAATCTAACATATTTATTGTCTTTAAAATAAGACATAAATTACAAGTATATTCACCATTAAACAGCATATTACGCCTATAAGATCAACACCACCACTCCAACTGTCAAAATTGAATTATTTCATCAACATTGGTGGACAACATATTTATTTCGGGGAAAAAAATCCATATGTAAAGATGAGGACTGGCAATCACACAAGTGAAAATGTATCACATTTCATCTTCGTTTTATATTCAGATAATATCTGCACCACTGTCAATTTCAAAGGCCATTTTTCAATTACCCAGCATCTCACCAGCATGTGGGACTGGGAAAAATAGTAATTTACTGGTAAAAGTCAGACCACATGTCTGCCATAAATATAGATTTCAATTCTCCCATTTCAATAAATTAGAAAGGAATGATTTCAAAATGTCTTTTTTGTTGTGACTTTCTTATCAGGACACAATGGAAAGACATCAAACACTTCACCCTGGTAATGTGATAAGTGTCTTAGTGGTTGCTGATGTCCGAATAACAGGAAATATCTCCTGTCACGATGAATGGTACAGAGATAAAGTCTACCTGCACTATTCTTAAGTATATAACGGCTACATTCTTGCTCAAGTTTGAATCATGAAACTTATTTCTGGCAATGAAAGGTGGTCAATCTGGATTTGTCGTGAAATAAAATAATATAAATATATTCCAAGACATATGGAATCATTAATGATTAACAAATATCAAGGCATTACAAGAGACTATTATGGCTTACAACGTCTTTATCTGTTTCTCTCAACATTTCTTGGCTACTTCTTGCCCCTTCGTCTAAGATATGTCTGCTTAGGGCACTAGAAACATGCTTACTGAGCTTATAAGCAGTATGAGATTTTAATGCCAGTTTCAAGAGAATATCGCTAACTTAACAGACCTGAAGTATCAGTGTAGAGAGAAAAGCCTGCAACATCAATGTAGATATGCATTGCAGTGAAATCTACAAATGTTGACGGAGAGTGTTGAATCATGGTTGGAAATGTAATAATAATAATAATAATAACTCTTTATTGTCCGTAATACAATGTACAATGGAAATTTGTTGTGTGCTTTTAGCACCCGGCAGCCACAGTGCAGCGCCAGTTAAAGCGTTGTTCTGTCCTTATAATGCTGAGTGTCAAGCAAGGCAGCAACAACTCCAATCTTTTAACATCTTTTGGTATGACGCGACCAGGAATCGAACCCCGGCCTTCCGGGTGATGAGCGGACACTCTACCAACTGAGCTACATCCCCGGTTATAATGTAAGTAATTACAATGTAACATTGCATAAAAAGTTATTGCATTAAGTTGTAGATCTAGACTTCCTGGATGTATTTCACCCATATTCCTTGACGGATTTCATCCTTGATAGGGCATACAAAGTCTTATAGAAATAATCTGAGACAAAATGACAATAGTTTAGTTTTCAAACAACATCAAAGATTTACCTCTGTCCCAGCGAGATTATATTCGAAATGATATGTAGTATTGGACCCGCATTGATTGCCTTGAGACGGATTTATAAAACAGTTTGATGCAAATGTCACATTGTGTTTTGGCATCACAATACATTTTTTCAAATCAAAACTTTCTACATAGACAGTCATGCCACCTGTCAGAATGGATTAAATTGAAATTATGACAAAAATATGTGTTGTCACGTAGACTGTCAAAACTTGATGTTGATGGTGGCACATAACTGAGAGAAAAGCAAAATGTCAAGTTAATTTTCAAGACATATTATTTCTAGTTGACACTAGAAGAACTGGTATGTGCCACTTACAAGAATTCCTAATCATCCTTCAGAACATGTACCATTTTTCCTCCAGTACAAACCCAGGGGTTACGATGTATACCTTCAGGACATGTACCATATTTCCTCCAGTACAAGCCCAGGGGTTACGCTGTATACCTTCAGGACATGTACCATATTTCCTCCAGTACAAGCCCAGGGGTTACGCTGTATACCTTCAGGACATGTACCATGTTTCCTCCAGTACAAGCCCAGGGGTTGCGATGTATACCTTCAGGACATGTACCTTGTTTCCTCCAGTACAAGCCCAGGGGTTACAATGTATACCTTCAGGACATGTACCATGTTTCCTCCAGTACAAACCCAGGGGTGGTGATATATACCTTCAGGACATGTACCATGTTTCCTCCAGTACAAGCCCAGGGGTTACGATGTATACCTTCAGGACATGTACCATGTTTCCTCCAGTACAAGTCCAGGGGTTACGATGTATATCTTCAGGACATGTACCATATTTCCTCCAGTACAAACCCAGGGGCTACGATGTATACCTTCAGGACATGTACCATGTTTCCTCCAGTACAAACCCAGGGGTTACGATGTATACCTTCAGGACATGTACCATATTTCCTCCAGTACAAGTCCAGGGGTTATGATGTATATCTTCAGGACATGTACCATATTTCCTCCAGTACAAGTCCAGGGGTTACGATGTATATCTTCAGGACATGTACCATATTTCCTCCAGTACAAACCCAGGGGTTACAATGTATACCTTCAGGACATGTACCATATTTCCTCCAGTACAAACCCAGGGGTTACGATGTATACCTTCAGGACATGTACCATGTTTCCTCCAGTACAAGCCCAGGGGTTACGATGTATATCTTCAGGACATGTACCATATTTCCTCCAGTACAAGCCCAGGGGTTACAATGTATACCTTCAGGACATGTACCATGTTTCCTCCAGTACAAGCCCAGGGGTTACGATGTATATCTTCAGGACATGTACCATATTTCCTCCAGTACAAACCCAGGGGTTACGATGTATACCTTCAGAACATGTACTATATTTACTCCAGTACAAGCCCATGGGTTACGATGTATATCTTCAGGACATGTACCATATTTCCTCCAGTACAAACCCAGGGGTTACGATGTATATCTTCAGGACATGTACCATATTTCCACCAGTACAAACCCAGGGGTTACGATGTATACCTTCAGGACATGTACCATGTTTCCTCCAGTACAAACCCAGGGGTTACGATGTATACCTTCAGGACATGTACCATGTTTCCTCCAGTACAAGTCCAGGGGTTACGATGTATATCTTCAGGACATGTACCATATTTCCTCCAGTACAAGCCCAGGGGTTACGATATATATCTTCAGGACATGTACCATATTTCCTCCAGTACAAGCCCAGGGGTTACGATGTATACCTTCAGGACATGTACCATATTTCCTCCAGTACAAGCCCAGGGGTTACGATATATATCTTCAGGACATGTACCATATTTCCTCCAGTACAAACCCAGGGGTTACGATGTATACCTTCAGGACATGTACCATATTTCCTCCAGTACAAACCCAGGGGTTACAATGTATACCTTCAGAACATGTACCATGTTTCCTCCAGTACAAACCCAGGGGTTAGGATGTATACCTTTAGGACATGTACCATGTTTCCTCCGGTACAAACCCAGGGGTTACGATGTATACCTTCAGGACATGTACCATATTTCCTCCAGTACAAACCCAGGGGTTACGATGTATACCTTCAGGACATGTACCATATTTCCTCCAGTACAAGCCCAGGGGTTACGCTGTATACCTTCAGGACATGTACCATGTTTCCTCCAGTACAAACCCAGGGGTTACGATGTATACCTTCAGGACATGTACCATATTTCCTCCAGTACAAACCCAGGGGTGGTGATATATACCTTCATAACTTTCTATGCTTTAACATTAGATGCCACATTTACCTTATTTACAGTAAAATTGAAAGATGTTGAACACTTTTGCTGCTGAATAAGTTCTTAGTGCCAATTTTACAGGAATTACAAAACATGAAATAAGGAACAATCCTGGATTTTAGTCACTGGATATACAAGAGCTAAGCTCAAATAACACATAACATGAAGAATTAGCTAAAGCTAAACCATTCTTAGCATCAGAATTGCAGGAATTATGTAAGAAAGGAGGGAGAAAATTATCACTATTTTCACATTACAAAGAAGGATGACTCAAATACCCTCCTACTTCTTGCCTAAGGCAGTCAATGGTCAACTTGTGTTCAATTCTCTATTCAAACTCTATTGATCAAATAAACAAAGTCTTCAATATCATTAGGGCATAATTTAAGACTGGACATTGAAAAAAAAATTGTATTGTGATATATTGCAATACTCAGCTCATTTATTGCGTTAAGATTTAGATGAAATGCCTTGCTGAACTTTCACAATTCAGAATGTTACTTCAAAAATTAAAATTTGCTTATCAATTGCATCTAACATTATTACTAACTAATTGTGCCATATGATAATTGTATACTGAAAGTTATATCTACCAAAATCATTTCCTGGGTAAAAATTATTTCCATATATATATTCTTAATCCAGGGAGTCAAGAGGTGATATTAAATCGTTTGATCAATATACTTCATAGATAATTTCACATGATCAGTTTTTCAAGTTGAATGAACATTTTGACATTTGCATGGATTTGACATTTTCCTTAAATTTGATAAGGATGTTGGCATTACAGAACTGGACCAGACAGCAACAAATACACATGTATACAAAAAACTACCTTTCCACAAACACACCATTTATAAATGCTTTTCAGACATTTTATTTTTGTCTAATATTTCCAAAAGGTCTGAAGGTTCATCAAACAATATATAGCAGATATTGGAGATACTTGTTCTGACTAAGACGGATAGACTCTATCATCAATAACTGATCATGCCGTAAGCTACCAAGTGACCTGTTGATAATTCTTCTGCAAAAATTGGTAATACTACTGCAGAGGTTCAGGTTACATCAAAGTTCCCTTGAGTAATGTTAAGTCAAATACCAAGTGGGCAGGTTGCAGGGGTTACACTGCAGATGGACAACAGGTGAAGATACAGGGGAGGGAGGGAGGGAGGGAGACTAGAGGGGTAAGCAGTGAAAAAGAAGGGCAAGCTAAGGTTTAGGGCCACAGATAAGTATTGAAGGGAAGGAAAGGAAAGATTGAATGAAGGGTAGTGAAAGTACAACAGATTGAAAGAGATTAAGAAATGGAAAGTCCGGATGAACCAAGGATTGTTTTAGGTATTAAAACAAAGAAAATGATTGGTGGACAAACTGTCAGTCTAAAATCTAGTTAAAACGTGAAACAAGAATTCTGGGAAAAAGAATGAAGAATCGAAGAAGAGGTGATTTGGTTTTGAAAGCCCCATTCAAAAGTATTTCACTTCCAACACAGCAGTTGGTATCATTGCAGTCAGATAGCCTACCGTGTCAATGTAAACTGTTTGAGAGGCATTCTAGAAGTTGGTGTGATGAAGAAGGCAAATATTTTATGGATGATCAACTTCTTTATTAACAATAGCGACGTTTCGGTATAGATCCTCTTACCGTTATCAAGCATATGGAAGAGATGGTGAAACAGCAGGTTATATACAGGATACATGATGGTATGATAAAGAGATAACAAATACAACAAGATGAGGTAACAATGACATAAATGGTTGAAATTAACATTGATTTAACATTGAGCACCTATGCCAAACACAAGCTTACATCTCAAAGTTATTTAAGTGAAAACTAGTTGTTCATATACAAAGAACAAGTAAAACTCTCAACTCCAGCACCTCTGCCAAACATTAGCTTACATTTCAAAGTTATGAAAGGGGAAACTTGTTGTTCATATACATAAAACAAGTAACAACTCCAGCACCTCTGCCAAACACAAGCTGACATCTCAAAGTTATTAAAGTGGAAACTATAGAAGTTCCTATACTAGAAACAAGTAAAATTCCCAGTCTGTGTCACCCTTCCGTTGGTGGTGTAACTCTATATGCTAGTTGTTTGACATACTATTTTTACTCTGCTAACACTCTCTAGTATATAAGTATATAAGTGCAGACGTCAAGTCATCAGTTGCATTCTGACAAGGTCAACACATCAAGTTCTTCTATCATCTTTGGCCGCCAGCCAGGCTTTATAATGGACATTTCCAGCAGATTGTTTTCTTTCAACTTGTACATGTGTAAATGATATAATAGCAGACTACGTACAATCAGTCTTCCATAACCGCAAACCATTGTCATCATCCCATTAACAATTCCTTCAAAATGCTTTCGGCAACTTTTCATATTTGAAGTTTCACGCATGACTATTTTCCATCTCTTTCTATTTGTACTCTGCTCAAAGCTTTTGATTATTCGTGAGAAAAATTGGGCTTAAAATATGATTGATAAAGTCAGTTGCGGCACGAAACGTCTAACCCCCCTACTTCAATTTTCAATTTCAACTCCTATTTCATTATCCAATTTTCAAAGAAAAAATAATATAAAAGTTGCTGAATTCAATCACAGAACTCACAATTAATCATGTCAGAAGCTCTCCAAATTCAGTGCTGATTTAATTTAACATCAAAAGTCATTCCAGTGGTTCGGGGAAAAAATACAAAATTAATATCTTTTTGAAAAACGAAATCGTATTCAGACTTCGAATTATGATCGGGCAGCAAATTTCTTTATTTGTACAGTTCAAACACTGGTGTATTGATTTTCAGAAGGAACATTCTTAATAGATTTCATAAAAATGTTGTCCATTCAACAGTGTGAATGAAGAAGGCAGCAGGAATCATGTTGTACCATTTTATTCATAAAATTCTTTTCATCTTAGGGCTTAAGTGGTGTTTTACATTTCTATCCGTTAGCTCTTTTAAAGTGCTAATTTTTCCCGAATGGCAAAAGGACATCTGTGGGAGAATATCTCTTATTCATTTTATTCTTCTCACTTTTTTCATCTACAATCTGCAAAATTTAATCAATTAAATCTTTAAGCCTTTTTCATCTGAACTTTTTACAAAGGGCATGAAAGAATTTCATTTCAATGTCTTTAAACGCTTTAGTCTTCACAGAGATAGGGCCATTTGTCTGTTGGCAAAAATAATGTTTGACCACTTTAACCAATTTGAATACTTCAAATTTCTATTCATCAAAAATTTTCATCAAAATGTCAAAAGATCTTTTTGAAAAAAAGGTCAACAAAAGCCGCACTAAATTAAAATTGATAATTGGGAATTCTGTTGAGGCCGATAGTTCTGTTTCATCTTGCTATTCGTGTTTCCCCTCTTATCATTATGGATTAGATTTTCTTTTGCCTGTCATTGTTATTCGTACAAAATTTAATTTCAGTCCTGCCATTCGTCTATAACTAAAAATGACAAGATTCCAATTCGTGACATGATTCATTTGTTTTTCTTGGAGGGGAGAGCAGCTCTGATTTCTAGTCACTGAAGGCTAGTGACTAGAGCACTCCGCAGATCAATATTTAAGTTGGGCGCAAAGCAAGGCAATATCCTTATGAAAATTTCATTAAAAACTCTGTCTGGACAGCCACCGGACACACAAGGCGGCCTGCTATCGCCGCAAGCTCTCATGCGAAAAAGATATTTTTCAAGGGAGGTTACGTGAGCAGAACACACAATCAAATGGTAGACTGTGGAGTATAACAACAGTGGTCTGCAAACGATAGACAGAAAGCATGAATACTTATATATATATCATATTGAGATAGTATATCAACCTTTTTTAAAAAGCAAAACATTATTTGATTAGAGCTCACATGTGACAGCCTGAAGTACAACAACAGAAGTCTGGTAATGATGGCATGTATTTATCTATGATATCTATGATATATTTGCTTTTTTAAATCCAAAAAAATTGCATAAAAAGGGTGATTATGAAAGATCAAGTGGTAGATGATTGAGTGTTACAACAAGGGTCTGAGAGCAATATAGATAATTTGAATACTTATCATAATTTTGTGCTTATGTTTTTTTGTTTTATAAAATCATTAACAAAAAGGTTGTTACATGGACAGACCGACAATCAACTCGCGAAGACTGCAGAGTACAGCTGTTCTGCCAACAATATATAAACAAACAAAGCAGTTGTACTGTTTATTATATGGTGATGATTTAAAACAAAAAAAATTTTTTTAAACCACATGCAGTGGCAGATCCAGAAGGGACGGGATGATGGTTCAGGAACTTCCTAACAATCTTCTAAAAATTTTGGCATGTAGATCTGATGAGTCGATCCCCTTGGTGTTGATGAGAACCCACATGAAACGATAGATCGCTGGGTATACAGCAACATCACAGACGAAAAACCAATCATAATATTTATCATATTGTGATGACATATTCACTTTTTTTAAAACCAAAAACATCGGGTCAAAAAGGTGGAAATAATTCATGGGAAAAAATATGAATGATTATGTGCTGGAAATGATCAAGTAAGATGGGCGGCTGGAAGAAAACTCTGATATGGAAATGAGCAGTGTATAAAAGTGGCCTTTATCAATAAGAGCGCGGTGCGAGTACGGGGATCATGAAAGTTTGATTGCATATCCGTCTGGGCTATAACCGGACATGTCCCCCTTTCATATCCTTCAAACACTTCTTATAATCATCAGCGACCTCTGTCTTTCAACACGCTTTCAAGTGAAAAAGAAATAATGACAATGCATAGCTGGGAGAATACATACATTTTGTTGCATCTGATCCGAGCTGAAAAACAAGGGATATTTTACCGTTGTTTGTGACCTTCCGACATCTTGAAATACAAATTATATATAATTTGACTCTTTTGGAGACAGTTGTATTCTTCATGATGGTGCGAAAGGGAAATTGAACTATACTTTCAACTTGATTGGTAAAGTCTGCGTATGCAAGTGTCTTATTAATGGCAATGTGAGAAGAATGGGATGTCAAATGTCAAAATTATAATCCTTTACTTAAAGGTGTACACATTCTTCACACTCGCGACACTAAATATTACTTAGTACTTGAGGGATTTGAACATTGTAATAATAGGCAACATTCTTCATTGAAAATAAAGATATAAGGAGTTGAACATTTATACAGAAGTAAGTTGAGATTTAATAACATTTTCAAATGTATTCAAGTATATCAGGCAAGGAAAAAGCCAACAACACAACTATGGCTATATTTTGTAATAGAACCCAGACAGAGTTGACTGGAGCAAGCAAACCATGGTGCTACAATAATGAATTTGAATAAAGCATCACACTTAAATCAAAGGGCATATTAAACAGTTCTATACTGTAGACCGACCCTGTGGGGATTCAAACCACAGACATAGTGAACCCAAATTAAATGCACTAACAACTGTGTTTTCAAAGCACTTAGAACATGAGTTGAGACTTAAACAATCATGCAAGACACATTAACTAAATTCCTTCATGGAAAGAAAATACCATCAAAAGAAGCAATTCAATATCAGCTCAAACATGATTCTTTCTGTACATAACAAAAATATTCATCTAGCATTAATAATTAAATGATTTTCATTAACCACATTACTAGTTCAAAATGGAATGGATCAAGAAAAGTTATTAAACTCCAATTCAATTCTCAGCGATAATTAACGTGAACAATGAGACACGGCATTAATGATACTAATTAAATGGAATTTAATTAACTTTTGGAAAAAATATTGTCAACTTTTATAGATTTCCATTAAAAAAGCAAATGAATTTGAGTTAACAGAAGAAGTTAATTTCAGTATGGACCTTGAGTACACATATAAGTCATGGTTGTCATGCTTTGATTAAACTTCAATAGGGTAGTGAAAGGATGACTTTTACCCAATTTTATCTCCTTTCACAAACAGAGTACATTTCATTGAACCTGCATGTTGGTTTCATGGAGCTCTTACGAACCTACATAAAGGCCTCGTAAAGAAACCATAGATTACAATATAGGATTATCTTCGTTTTATGAGCAATAAAAAGTTTCATAACGCTGATATGATCTTTCATATCTTTTGAGTTTTGAAACATTCCCATTTGACATAAAATGTTTATAATCTCTGTTTAGTGTAAAACTATGACTTTGATCTGATAATTGGATTCCGTAAGTGCACTATATGCCTCATCCTCTGCCACTCTTCACAGGACTATCAACCCTTTGTAATCCTTCAAAAGGCACAAGGATTTCAATTCCTGAATTAAAATTGTGGAATTGAGATTGTAAAGTGTAAATATAGGTCGCTCTAACAGCGCAGAGACGGAACCGGTAGGGGTCCCAGATGGACACTTCATGCAAACAGCCAATCATTGACACTAATTTTCTCGTAAACTTTTAGTAAGATAATAATATAATCAGATATTTTCAACAATAAACGGCTATCGTGACATCAAAAGCTTTTTTTTCAACACTTGTCTTGTTATATTGAGCTCTTCAGCAGAGCACTGTTGAAATAAACAGGCTCAAATGATGACATGATCAGAAAACCACAAATTATTTTTGAAAATTATTGTTGGAAATCGTTTAATTTCTTTCAACAAACTTTAAATAGCTTCTTTAGAAATAACTTCACTGAGAAGTCAAAAGTTTTTATTGAAAACTTTGTTTTTGAAACAAACTTTTATAGTGATATTAAGAAATTATATGAAGGCATCATTAGAATGACATTGCTTTTTGGAGAACACTTCAAACCAAATTCACTTTACATTTTCAAAATAACTGCTCTCAACACTATGCAAATAAAGTGAAGTAGGTTCTCTATAGACTGATAACTTTACTGAAGTGTAAATCATCTGAATTGAGAATTCAACATCGTCTTTTAACAAACTTTTATTAATTAATCAATGGCAAGGATATTGAAAGGTCAAATCTCCATTTTGCTAATTGACGGGAGTAAGTCACATCTATTGAAATTAGATTACCTAGAAGACTGACTGCGTTCGCTGAAGGACCTAGCTACCACTTACTAAGCATTCCATTTTTGGATGGTCCAAAAAAGGAAACTCATCGAGGGGATTCAATAGTATTTATCGACGGCTGATTGCTAGTTGTGAAGTGCGGCGAAACAGCCAGGATATCCTTTATGATGTCCGCTCTGTTGAAACACAACGGGAGGGTCAGTATTACAGACCACTGGTCAAAAAACTATTTCCAACTTGGCCAAATACCAAATCTACTCCAGGTGGACATAAAATCAACATTTTTTTCTGTCACAAATTTGATACAGCTGTGAAGTTGACATGTGTAATGTGGTCTCCCACAACTTGGATATTGGACGGACATGTTTGTGGTCATTTTTGTGGGTTTTTTATAGGCAAAATAAAGTGTTATTGTATTTTGGAACAACAAAAGAAAGAAAATTATACACACAAAATGAAATAGATACATCTACAAATGAAGTCATATAAGAACATTATTAGTCCAATAATTGATTTGAAACTGACCAAACAATGAATACAACGAAACAAAGGTGATAGAGAACAGGTTTAAAGAAGTGGTATCAAAAATCACTTATTTTCAAAAGCAAAATGCAACAGCATAAAACAAAATCGACAGATCTATAAAAGAAATAGCAGATAACTTGGTGTTAAAGTAAAGATTGAAAAGATACAAAAAAAACCTTTGGAGTAAGTTAAAGAAAAAAGAAAACTTTGTAAAAATCAGTCATGGAAAACAAATATAGATAAATATACATAAACAATAATATGATAAAGATGTCATGATATTTTTATATTATTGAAAACTATACATGATGACTAATTAAGTTAATTAATAGGGGATGATTTTTGATCAAGTGAAATTGTTGATCAAAAATTATCATGACATTGCCTATTTGTTTGATAATACCTTCTATGTAAATCATATTTTAGATGCGATATCAGATAATCTTCTTTCAAAATCCAGCTTTTGTCACAGAACCTCTTGGTGGTGATGGCAGTGGCATCTGGTTCTATTCCAGTTTAATCGCTAAACGGCAAAGCATACTTCAACAACAAATCATATATTTTATACCATGGTTTACATATTTGTTTCAAGTATCTGCTTATGAAAGCTGCACCAAATAATACCTCACAAACCATCATACCTACTTTCACCATGAATTTCATATGATTTCAAATGTCTACTCATGAAAACTGCAAATAATATTACATAACCATCATATAATTTATACAATGGTTCTCATATTATTTCAAATGTCTGCTTATGAAAACTGCAAATAATACATCAACAGCCATCATACCTACTTTGACAATGAATCTCATATCATTTCAAATATCTACTCAGGAAAATTGCAAATAATATTACACAACCATCATATAATTTATACAATGGTTCTCATATGGGTTTATACATCTGCTTGTGAAAACTGCAAAGTGCACAACAAGAACCACAAGACACTACTGGTCAGAGTTCTCCTATTTGGGAATGTTTGGTGAAGTTGGCCTCACTACAGTAGGTAGTAGAACCATCTGGGCACATGGCTGGAACACTATGTGGGCAAGCTCTGATCTTTGATCTCAAACTTTTAATTCATTCCTTGCCTTTAAAACGCTTACTGGCAGGGAATGGCTACTCTTTGAAAGTGGAAAATTCTTGTGAGATTGAACAAAGACTTTGAAAGTACCAGCGCTAAGTCACCCTGTTGAGAAGGGTACAAGCTCAAAGAACATCTTGTTTATCTTTCTATGATTACCTTTAAATTGAGTTCAATTTGAAGAACTTATATTAGGACGAAGAGGAAGTTTGGAAATTTGTTGAAATAAAATGAAGAGGGTTTGCAGATGAAAGAAGAATCTTGTACGTTTGATTGACTCACAAAGTGTCTACCATGTAAATGTGTACCTCAATGTATCCTTCTCCTCTCTCATTTTAGTACAAACAGTCAGAATTCTAGAAGGGATCAAAAATAATTTTGAAACATGATGCAATGACGCTTGAAGGATTTTGTTATAATTTTTCTTATTTAATGAATATCTCAACAAATTCAAGAGCTCACTGACAAGCTATTAGATGGTATATGTGTCACATACAAACAAGCGTGGACAACATCTCCACCGCATTATTCTGCGCAAGTAAGTTACATATCACTCATTTCAATGTCAGTAATTACTACATTCTGTGATTTTCAGTATGTTTTATTGTTAACAGGAACGTAACCCAGTTGGCAGACTGTGCACTCATCATCTGGGAGCCAGATTAAGAATCACAGCTTGGAGTTGCTGCTTCCATGCTTGACACTCGGCACTATGAGTATAGACAACAGATCAACTGGTGCTCGCTCCACTGTAGAGACAAGATAACTTACAACATGCAAATTCATAACTATAACAATGTTCCTTTGGATTTTGACCCTCAAAAGCCATTGGAAAGTTCTTGCAGATGACTTCATGACTTTCCTGTAATGTTGACTTTGATTTGGAATATAGATTATAAAATTATGCATATATGTATCATAAAGTGTTGTTTTGTATCATATTTTCAATTCTGTTGTATGAAGGAGTTGTACATTCATATAATAGATCGCTGTATCAAATATCATGTTCAATTCTCTTGTATAAAGGAGTTGTGCATCTATAATACAGATTGCTGTATTAAATCTATGCTCAGCTCTCTTATACAGAGGAGATGTATGTCCGTACTACACATTGTTGTATTATATCTATGCTCACTCAGCATGTTGTATAGGAGTGTATGTCCATAAAATAGATTGTTGTATTATATCTATGCTCACTCAGTATGTTGTATAGGAGTGTATGTCCATAAAATAGATTGTTGTATTATATGCTCAGTATGTTGTATAGGAGTTGTATGTTCATAATATAGATTGTTGTATATATAATATATATGTTGAATAGGGGAGTTGTACGTCAATAATAGAGATTGTTGTATAATATGTCATGGTCAGTTGTGTTGTAAAGGGCACATTTGATACCTTGAGAATATCTGGTAGAGCCCTCTGCAGACTAGCGCCCTTCACTGCATTGAACATCTGGTGAACCATCTCCTGTCGATCCTTGATGTACGCACTGATGTCCTTCACCTCTCTACTAAGGTCAAGGTCAGGGTCGTTCAGGAGCTCCTCTTCTTTCGATGTCCTCTTCTTGTCAACCTGAATAAATACAGTAATGGTATTATGGTAGATATCAAATTATTGTAGTTTACTTTCAGCGTCCTAAAGTCTATGACCTTTACACTTTTACTCCAATGTTTTTTCGTTTTAGACCAATTTTACAACTTCAATGTGGATACTTTTCAAATTATTCTACATACCAACTGCTTGACAATAATGTCATCAAAGTGTAAAACTCATATACCGGTAGGTACATCAGGTCCATGAAACATAAACCTCCAAAGACCTTTTTTTGACCTTTTTTATATCAAGCCTCCTTAGAATACTATATAAATGCAGGAATGTAAGTTTTCCGTTACAAAACTAGGGGAACCTAAAAAATATATTAAAAGACTGTTGCCAGAAACAAAACAATCTGCCATCCTCATTAAAGAGCACTTCTTGTAACCTGTATAAAACATAAGTAAATACAACTCAATTCCATCTACCCTTTTTCAAAAGTTGGATTCTTCCAACTCCATGGACGGCAGCCAACCATTGTGTTTTGATGGGGGAGGAGTAAAATGCTGTCACAATTTGAAGATGATTGCCCATGCCAGATGTTAGCAGAATCTGAACTGTTTTTACTTGTAGCAATGGAAAGTTGTTTTTGCTATTCATTTTTATTCCATTACACTCAAGGTATTTGCTTTCACCATCTGTTTTTGAAATGAAACTGCACGCAAGTATGCTCAGCGCAAAGACACATAAGCAAGTGCACCACTTTCTAAATATGCGTTTGACATTTGCTGGAATTTCATGTCCTCCCTCCAAGGAAGAAGACATTCTTCAAGAGAAAACATTCTTCCCTGAAGCAACCAATACCATCAACATAGCTGAACTTGTAGCACGAGAACACTCTCTCCTTTCAATAGAAGATACATCTGTACAGAGACAGTCAGGCCTTCTCTTCAATTTATTTATATAATTTTCTTAGAAATTCTAAATTGCTACTGCTTACATCTAAAGTAAATGTTAAATTAAGAATAGCTAGTATATCCGCATTACGATGAACATGTACACTGACAAAAGATGGTCTTTTACTTAGTTCATTTTTTCTTGTCATGACTATTCGGACTTCAGGATTCAAATTCAATGAAACAGATGAAGATTTAGCTAAAATTGTAATAAATTTGGTATGGAAACGAAAGTATTTGAAAAGGAAAAAGAAGAAAATGCATAAAACATCAATAGGTCTTTGACTATGGAAATAAAACTGTTCACTAGCATGTCCTCATGTTTTCAGGAACATTTCTAATTTACCTTCTTTCATTCATCAAACACTTCTTTAATGTAAGAGCGGTACCAAAGGAGGAAGAATATTTTCAATTCCATGGAAACATCTCAAAAGAGATATATCAAAATGGGTTCCAGGCGTTACTACTCCTTAATGGTAAAGTTAAACATTAAAGCAAAGCAGAATAAGGGCTGTGGCATAATTACTAATTATTCATAATCAACTACTTGCAATTACAATATAATGACTTAATTGGTGTCATTAAAGACTTTTATCATATCTTGATAAGAGTTTGGCACATAGTTTGAGAGTGACAAGAAACAGATGCCATGTTGAATATTCCTGCGCATATTGATGGCAAAGTGCACACAGTGACTGCAGTGCCAGTACTTAGTATGCCAAACATTGCTTCCAATTTCTCAGTGCGGTAGTAACTGTCAAGAATCAAGCGGGTTGAGAGTAAAATGTCAAATTTGCTTAACAGTAATACCCATTTATTTAAGGAATGATAGCTTCACTTTAACTATTTGCATCTCAATGCAACAGCTAAGTTTAAGTTAATGTCAAAACACATTTAACAGCTCTTTCAACGAAAACACGATTACAATAAATGATAAAGAAAAATTGCATGCAAATCTCTCTCTACAATTGAATCAAATTTACATTTTTTAAAAAGAAAAACTGAGAGTTGAAGATTAATTACAAACTACAGCGAGATCCTGGGAATCTGCATCTGACTCGAATGAAATTCTAGACATCAAGCGTGGCAGACACATAAATCCTCTCAACTGTCTTAACAAATCCATAATTAAACTTTAGCAAAACAAATGTTTCATTCTCTGGCTGGATTTAATAATTCAATAAGTAACACATCCAGTGTTTGCCAAGAAACTCTTTAGTGATATAATTTATGGTTTTAATGGCGGTATAAAAACGTCTGTATCATTGTCGACCAATGATACTATAAGATTTTTTATGACGGCGGACATGAGAAATATAATATCCCATAGGGATACTGGAATAAGGATAGATGCCATGATTAAGCAGAGGTTCCGATGCAATCTATATTTCAATGTATGAAATATCTTTTTGATTTTATAGCTGTCATGAAAACAACCTTATATCCAATTTTCAGTCGTTTTAAAACCCATTTTCATTATGATTAAACCATATGAAATAATTTGTGATGTAATTTTATCCTTTTTTTCTCCAAATATGCCAACATATGGGCTATTACTTTTGATGTAATGCTGTTGTTTGGTAGAATGGCTTGTCAAGAAATGAATAATAAACATGCATGGAATTGAATTGATAAAAGAAAACTATCATTATCATTTAACAAGAAATAAAACAAATGTGAATTAAACAAAACTTTGAATTCAGCCACTATAACCTATTCCTAACAAAGGAAGACTTTTTACATTGAAAACATACATACAGAATCTTTATATTATCTTTTTATTTCACCTATTGGAACAAAACATAATCAAAGAAAATTTAAATTTCTAGTTTAATATATCTCAGATAATGTGAAAACTTGCTCAAATGAAACATGATATAGACATGAAAGAATAATCTTTTCATATTTAATTTGATTTTCAAAAGTCTTAATCAAAGAAACATAAAGATGGAAAAAACTTAACATTTAATTCAACACTTTTTTACTTTGATACTGTATACATTTTATCATATATCATATTAAAATTTTCAATTTGAGAATTTTAATCAAAGAACCACACAAAAAATTAAAATTAAAATAATTTAATTTCGATTCACAAGTTCAAACAAGTGTATATTTAATTCAACACAAAGCAAGAATCATCAATCTAAAGAAATGTTAAATTTCACACAAACGACTCCAGACGTTAAAGTATCACCTCCCAATTGTTATTCATCAATTTCAAGACAATTCTAAAAAGAACTTTCATGTAGATGAAAGGCACAATACCAATGATACTTAGCTCCAGCTATGATTGAAACAAATGGATTATTCTGGCAGGAGGATTCCCGCGATACATCTATCAAACTGAAGGATGTACATAGCTCAGACAAGCAGAGTTCGTAGTACATTATGCTGGCGATAAGTAATTTCAAACATCAATACCATCCACTTGAAATGATTGATTCCTAATTCATACCAAAGAGCTTGCAATGCGCTGGTCAAGGTTACTGGTAAATTCATCTAAACATCATTAGCAATATCCATGCTTGCAGATGTGTTTTTGCTGAAATGGAAGCAATAATTTAAGTATGGGGTATATTCAGTGGTCCTTTTATAACTCGCCTCATTCAATCATTTTTATTGAGGATTTTTTGGGGACTTGGCCATTTTTAGAGAAGTAATTTCTTAATGCTCCATTCAACTTATCACATAGTAGGTTAATTGGTTGGTTCTTCCATGCGAAAGTGATTGACATTACGTTCATGAGATCTGACTACGGGGGAAAGCCTGCAACATGGGAGCTAGGTGTTGCAATGAAGTCAATAACAAGTTGATGTAGCATAACATAGGATGAAGCATAAATAATATTGAACTGAAATTACTCAAAATCAAAATACTCTTTATCATTATTATTTTTTCTAGTTAGATATTATCTCTTAAAATTTTATGTTTTTTCAACCAGTCAAATATGCACCTCTCAAGAGAAAGATGAAAGAAAGCAAGTAATTCTTCAGATATTTAACAAATTTGAGATCAAGTGTATAAAGCATTACATCACTTGGCCCGCTGCATCATCACTCCTAGGGCAATCAGACAATTTTTAATGATTTTTTCCTTAAGTTTCAGTTCACTTCAAGTCATATCGTGACCAAACGTGACAAAAGCTACAATAGAAAACTTCCCTTGTTAATCAAACATGGTTAGGAGTGACAAATGAAACCAAAATGTGAGTTTTCCTTTTTACTACAAATGCCAATCAGGATCCTTTTGACATCGCAACTTTTTCCCTCTCCACAAGTTTAATAACAATTATCCGCTTTAGAAAGATTCCCACGATCACAGCATCCTTAGCCTTTTTGTCCGGCTAACTCAAAAGCGCAAACTATGGTTCAAAGAAATGTATGACTTCAGACTTAACACTAGCTGCAAGCATGTTTTTCCCTTTAATACCTCACGATCAAAACCATTTTATTCATGGTTGGATCAAGAGGCAGTGTGCCCTATTCCTCAAAAGATTTAATGTTATAGTTTGTAATGACAGTTCCTGCCACTAAAACATGAATTTGATCAAGTGAATGAAAGAGCTTTTATTTGACAATGCGATGCCGCACTTCTAATTAGAGGAGAAACGATCAAGTTGAAACACAACAAACTACAAAGGAGCGTCTTTCCAAGAGTTTATTCAATAAAACAAAAAAACATTTTTTTCGGGCAAACAAATTCCTTCATATCCCACACAGAACGTGCATTATTTCACAAAAACATCATAAAATTCATGGTATCGGTGCCCAATTTTTAAATGAGGTTTCAGAAGAAATGGAACTGCATGCAGAAAATATTACAAATTATCAAGAGACGTTTTTGGAATATTTCAGACGCTCGTGATAAAAACTTTTCACTTTCATTTCGATTTTTATGGCAACCAAATACTTCTAATATCTCCTCCAAGAAAAGGAATTCATAAGATTTGCCATACTTTTGGAAGCAGTTGAAAGTTCAGGATTTATGGTATATGGGATCTTTAAGTTCAAAACCTTCCCCGTCTGAGCAATCACCGTTTGTTATCTCGCAATCTGCTTTTATTAGATTTTTTTCCTAATCAAGTAAAAAAAATCAATTTTTCAGAAGAAACAGTCTAGCTACTTACATGAGTTGCAACACATTGAAAAACATGCCACTATCCATTTATTACGTCTGAGACAAAACAAAATAGAAAAAATAATCAATAAGTAAAAGGGTGATACCATTTTTGTTCACTCATTTAGCAAAAAAAACCCATATAAACAGAGAGGAAAGCCCTTGAATGTTGGAGTGTAGCACAGGAAGATGGATCAATAAGGTTATGTGTCCACATAAATCTATGTCATAAAAAAGGAAAATGGGAGTAATATTCATCTCATTTTCTTATTAAAGAATAGATTTTTTATGTAGTCTATGCAAATTAATGACATGTTATTTTTACGCGACATATACTGTATGCGAATTGATTTCTGTGAAGAAGGGAATCACCTTCTCAGTTTATAATATCATTTTTTTCTTATTGAAGATTTGCAACAAAATATAATCTGAATAAAAAGGATAAACCTTCCTCATTAGTGATAATATATTAAACAAAGTTTAACAATTTCATTGAAATGACCTTCTTTACACTTGAGTGAATTGTCATATTGTGTTACACTTTTTCAAAAATCTTGTATAACTAATGCTTTCACAACAGCAGTACCAAAATTCACCTCTTTTCATGAAAGTTGTATGACATACTTGCTGGTGTATTAACCATTATTTGTGACAAAGATATTTTAATGAATATAGGTCCTAATGTCAATGAACTGCATGAGGATAAAGTATCATATTTACATGTGAAAATGAAATGCTAGCAATTGGAATCATTGATTTTACTAGTTTACTCAACTTGTTCAAATCATCACCTTCACATAATTTTACTGTTCAAAACCTTGTCACCTGAAACTGAATTAAGTGCTAATATAACATACATACAGCAACAATACACTTACATGATTATTAGAAATTCATCTTTACAAAACCTATTAATCTTGCAAATTCAACTTTTTTTAAACCTATTAAAACATACTAAGAATTTAATGAGAGTCAATTTAGAACCTTGCTGTTGCCTTTAAAACAAAAATAACATTCTAAAACATACTAAGAATTTAATGAAAATCAATTTTGAATCTTTAAATTTCAACTTTTCAAAACCTTTCAAAACATTCTCCCAAATTAATGAGAATCAATTTTGAATATTACTAATTAAATGTTTCAAAACCTACGAAAACATACTCCGAATCAAATGAAAATCCAGTTTGAATTTACCTTTTCAAATCATGCCAAAGCAGCATCATATTACCTGAAACGAATTTCGAATCAAGAAATAATTTAAACTACATTATGTCAATAAAAATCTTGTGTAACAATAAAATGTCCAAAAAAATTGCAAATTTATTTCTGCCAAATAGGTAAAGCATATGTACTCAGTTCTCCTAACAGACTTCCATAATCATATTTCAGGAGCATAAATTCAGAAACTTAGCTGCTGTAGCTAATTACATGAAACTGCAGACATAATGGCCTTCTAAAAAAAGCTTTATGCTTCACTTAAAGCATCATAAATTTGAAAGTAAGGAGTAATTTTTACTTGTAATATTCCAGTGCCCTTTCATGACTGAATAAAATAATTGATCTATATTTCAAACTTCAGGAGTAGGGTCTGGGGCCCACATACAGCATTCACAAAAAGCATATGCCACACATTGAAATGTAAGAGTATTCTAAGCCAGCCTCTACTGATATACCATCCCTCAAAAGAGTTATCGATTCTTTTTGAAAATGGACGTCTTGAGACATAAAACTAAACAAAATTTGCCACATGTTACTACCACAAGCTGTATACTAAAATTGATTTTTCTCCACCGACAGATGGCTTATAATAAAATGAGATTTGTTATCACTTTAAACATTCAGATATATGTATTTGAATAGGCGTCACTTGACACGTTTGGTCACTCGAAGCTGTAAAATCAGAATTGTAAGTATTTTGACAATTTTAAAATATTGTTAAGCTTTCTTCACCAACCATAAGAAAACATATCATTTGGATTTTCTTTTCAAATAAAAGATAAATCAAAATTTACCTTTTGACAACTTGAGTGTCATTTTGCGCTTGTTATGTTCTAAAGAACAAAAACTTAGTTTTTAAAGTTTACCTAAGTAACTTAGACATCAAAATTAAATCAAAATTTGTTAACATATACATTAAGTTTTTGCAGATTTGTTTTTTTAAAAAAAGGATACAGTATTTAAACTCTTTTATACTCTTATTATACATTTAAGTGTGAATTTCACTTAAAAGATGGCACAGGGAGATTTTGCCTCCTTTGTTTTTCCTGAACCCAGTTTGGGAAAGAAGTATATTTTCATTGCTTTGCACTGATGATCACCAAAGTTGTTTTTTTGTATTTGCATTGCTAAAAATGTTCTTCAAAGTTAGATGGACAAAAACATTGTGATAATTTAAAGTGATTTTTGTTCGAATAAATAGCATTTATAATAAAGGCAGTTTTCAACCTATATTTGTAAATGATACATGACTTATTAACCATGCGCTCTCCTTTGCCTTCGACAAGTAACAACTGAAATCAATCTGTCATTAAATTGCCGTCAATCAGATGTTCATAAATTTTCATAATGTTTCATAAATTTGATCTCCCAACAATAAAAATCGTCCAATGTGATAACTGTAAAGTGAATGTGACATTTATGAAAACACTTTATTGGCAAAGTTATACTGCTGAAATCCAGTGCTTTAACAACAAAAGACTTTTATTGAATACAATAAAATATTACCAAAAGCTTTAATTTCAATGTTACAGGTATATTTGATACGGAACCCAAGTTGTGAAGTGAGGGGATGGGGTTTTGGCATATGTCATGGTGGCTATAGTAATCTTAGAGAAAAAGCCTGCATCCCTATGATGGCTATACATTTGATATGAAACCTGCAAGCATTGGCTGCACCCTGGGTGGTACTGAATACAATTTCAATGTTGCACTACACCTTCTTCAATAAGATAAGATAAGATAAGATAAGATAAGATAAGATAAGATAAGATAAGATAAGATAAGATAAGATAAGATAAGATAAGATAAGATAAGATAAGATAATTCTTTAATGTCCATTGGATTGTTGCACTACACCGTCTTCAATAGTGGATATTTATGTAGTGCTCTCATCCATATACTAATGCTTGCTCTACTCTACTATTATTACCCTGACGGGGTACTTTCGGTGCCACCACTACACACTTCGGGCAACCCTATAGGTCCGTACTTCCCATGTTTAGGTACCCACTTTAACAGCTGGGTGGACTGAGTGTAATGTGAATGAAGTGCCTTGACCAGGGACACAACAATGTAAGAGACTCAGATCACAAAGTTTTGGTGTCTCTGCGAGGATTCGAACCCGAGTCGAGGCGTGAGAGGCCAGCAGGCTAATCACTACATCACTGTGCTCCACAACTATTTTACAGCACACAAATTAAGTTGCCAAACCCATAATAAGCTGTGAACACTGGTCCTCTTGATCAGAGGTTGAACACGCTAACCACTGCACCATCCGTTCATAGCCTGTTTTTTTTATGTTGAGGAGAAAATATGACTCCGAGGTCTTCTGCTCTGAGAATAACCTGAAGGGAGGGATAAAGCCCCGAGGGCGTTAGCCCGAGGGGCTAACCCGACCTTGAGGTTATTCTCAGAGCAGAAGACCGAGGAGGAGTGTTTTCTCCAGCTTATAAACCATCAACTATCAAAATTTACGAATTATAGTTTCGGACGCTCAAAGGGCCTAATTCCTCCGCTTAGACCATTTTCAAAGCAGAAGACGAAGGAGGAATGTTTTCTTCCTATTTATAAACGTCAAATGTAAAAATTTACATTTTATAATTTTTTATTCCCAAATCGTATTTGCGTTATATCGAGGCAAAGAAGGCATGACTATAGATCGATTAATTCAACTCAACTCATCATCTCGTTCTGCATAGCCGAGCGGTCTAAGGCGCCAGTTTGGAGAACGAAGGGTGCCAGGTTCGAATCCAGCTATTTCAACTTGGACATTTTTAACTTTGTATAATATTCGATAATAATTGCTGCTTGTTGGCTATTGCGTTACAAGTCTGAAAAATAATTCTAAGTGCATTTCCAGGTCTTACTTTAAAAAAAACCTTAGGTTCAGGTCTTACTTTCAAAAGTAAAACCTCATACCGGGTTATTCTCGGAAGTAAGACCTCATTAGAGGTTATTCCAAGAAAAGAAGATACCTACAAAACAACAGACAGAATCCGACCTAGGTTTATAAAACTTCAACCAAACTCCAAAAATAGAGCCATGGGCTCTGTAGCTCAGCAGTATTTCATTGATTTATTAGCTATGGTTGAATATCTAAATTATCTCATGTAATACACTGTTAACAAGCAAAAAATAGGTTTTTAGATCATGACCCCTGTGACCTGCATTTGGAGTCACAGGGTCACCAATCCTACAATTAAGAATCACCTTTGGCCGAAGAGTCTCTACACAACATTTCACCTTTCTAGAGCTTTACATACTTGAGATAAAGATGAAAATAGGTTTTTGGGTCATGACCTGTGATCTAGATTGGGGTCACAGGGTCATAAAATCATACAATTTTTAATCCCCAATGGCCAAGGAGTCTGCACACAACTTTTCAGCTCTCTAGACCTTTTGGAACTGGAGAAGAAGATGAAAATAGGTTTTTAAGCATGTAACCCAAATGGGGTTACAGGGTCACAGGGTCACGAAATCTACAATTTAGAATCCCCATTAGTCAAGGAGTTTGCACACAACTTTTCAGCTTACTAGACCTTTTGGAACTGGAGAAGAAGATGAAAATGTTTTTAAGGATGTGACCCCTGTGACCCCTGTGACCCCATTTGGGGTCATGTGGTCACGAAATCTACAATTTAGAATCCCCATTGGCCAAGGAGTCTGCACATAAAATATCAGCTCTGTGGAGTCATTGGTTCTGGAGAAGAAGTAAAAAAAGCAAAAAGTTTGGATGGACAGATACGGACACCATGCCAAGGCATAAGCCCATCGGGCCTTTCAGGCCTGATGAGCTAAAAATTAACATCATCCAAGAAATTCTGTTCAATCTTTTGACATTACCTGGAATTAATGAAAAGGATAAATTTTGGATAAAAAATACACAATATTTTCAATCAATGAAAAATATCATATGTAGAAAATTTTATGCAATATATTACACTGAAACATTTCCTTTAAGATTTTCTTTAGGAAGGAATCAGAGTTATGAGGAAGCGGCACAGTGACACTGCTCCACAGATCAGAAACAAAGTTCAAATCGCATCTGTGTCATTACGAAAGATGTTGAAAAGATGAAAGTTGATGCGTCTTTGCCTCTCTGTAACCATTACATGAATAGCACATTACTTAAACTGGTGCTTCACTCTTCTGATGACAGCCACAAGAGACAAAATGAATTAGAAGACAATAAAGATTAATTATCAAATAAGACGAGCAGACTTTAGTCTAAAGAAAAAGTACTTAAAAACTGCATTACACTGGGTAATGGATCATCTCATAAAGGTAAAAACAAATGGTATGACTTACAAAATATTCTACAAGACATGCTTTCTCATTTTTCATTCATAAAAAGCATTAGGAATATCTTTTGTTCCCATAGCAATGGAAATAAACATATTTCATAATGTTTAACTAGCACAATCAAGCAGTATTTGTTCATTTCAAGTACTGACTTCCACAGTGTAATGTGAAAAGGAAGATCTATAGAGAGCTGAATTAAATCATTAGATGTAAAATGTCATTCACACCAATATCACATCAATAGATGATAAAGTTTGCAGTACGGCCAGTGATATTCAGTATTTTCACGTCTCCATGACAATCAAAGAGTCAGACTTTCATATCAAAACACTATAATAAGCATATTGTCCCCCATAATGGATTTTTAAAAATCTAATTGACATACTTCGTTGTATAAATAACAATACAATTTTTTTTTATTTCTCTTAATTTACTCAATTCTTGTTCATTTTCTGTTCTGTTTTTGCCTTGTAAACATGTAAATCTTACATGTCTTAAATATTGAAGAGAGGGTATTTCATGTTGGATAACTTGTTTCCAATCATCTCTCCAGTGAAGGGGATATACTGAAAGGGACGGTTCTTTGGGGTATTTTTGTTTATGCATATATAATATGTATTATTGAAACAAGAATTAAACACAATCTATTTGAAACATATCACTGAGGGTAATATTTTATCACCTTTTACTTGACAATTGGACAAAGACAAGGGCAAATTCATTAGAAATAGAGCCATTTGCTCTGTAGCCCTGTCAGGTACTATTACTACAGGTATTCCATTATTCCTTTTCTCTAAGGTAAAGGCTAACATGCCACCATTGATCAAGGTATGTTCATACAAACTTATTTACTTTAGACCTTTGCAGTTTAAGAAAGGAATAATATATACTATATTTTCAAAGTTCACCATTCACCTGAAGAAGGGGTTGGGTATAGCCAATAAAGAAGAAAACTTAATAGAGATCTACAATTATTCGTCTTCTACATATACTTTTAAAGTGTGACCTGTGTTAGTTTTGTCCCTATTATAGGCATGTACAATAATACCACAATGATCTCTAAACTCTCACAGCCCCTCCCAGATCTCCATGGTCAGTCTCTGTTTTCCAGTCATCCCTTCCTCTCTCTCTTTCCCTGACCTCAGCACCAGTTGTTCAAACTTTGACCCCCTAGGTGCAACGTACCTATCACAGAATTTCAGCATTAGGGGTGCAGCAGTTCTTGAGAAGAAGTAATAAATTTGAAATATTTACAGAAGACGACAGACAACATACGAAAGATGTCCATGTCTTTCAATTTTAACAAGGAGAAAGTAAAGCCATTCATAGGGAATACAAGTGTGGAAGGCTTTGTAAGTATACAGAACAAGACACTATGTCTTAAGATAAAATAGTTTTACTTTGTGGAAATAATCCAATGTAGCTAGCCCTCTGACAAAAGATAGGCTGTCTTAGAATATTTTGTGACACACAGCTGAAGGAATTTTCAAATATATTCTTAAATGACAATTGTCATAAGGACACTAGGGAGAAGAAACATTACTATATGTACTAACAAAATCAAATTATATCTAAACCATCTATATCCCTGACCTAGGGATGTAGGAAATAATGATAAACCAATGAACTGCTTCACCCCATTCACAATGGCCACAAAAACTACTGCTAAATATTGATCCATTATCAAATACAATCAAGGTGAGTTGAAATTGTTACAAATGACTAATTGATCTAATCCCTAAGAACAATCGCTCATGGACAATTGTCACAATGAATAGAAGGAATGAATACTACACACTGACATAGCAAAGTTTGAACAATACAGATTTTATCTAAACAAAAGTAACTTGAGTAAGGTTATCTAATTTAAATCTAAGTTAATGTCATATCGACCTCACTATTGTTGCCTTGTAAAGACCCTGCTGTAAGCAGATATCTGGGTTTCACAAGCAGAGAAAATGATATATATCTGATATCATAATCACATTGGCGTTGCTTGGGACTGGAAGATTGATTATAAAACCATTCAAGCAACACTCAAATGAATATGGGTATGCCTCATAGGTTATTAATCAATTTTTACACTGCAGTAAGTTTTAATAATACATTAACTAGCCATACCATTGTAGGTTCTCCCCCTTGCTTTAAGATCTTGCCCATCCCTCAAATCAGTCCTGCAGAGTCCCTGTCTAACAATGCTACATGTCAATGCAACTTTTTTGGAATTAAAACTGTATTGAAATGTCACTTATAAATAGCTTTTAACGAGCTATTTGAATTAAAGTTTATTGTTTAATTAATGCTAATTATACTTTAATTCATTGCAGTTTCAGTTCTGAAGCAGAAGACTTTATGCTTGTATTTCTACTAAAGGTAAGAATATAACTAATTTCTTTTTTTTATTTAACTGAATTATTTTATACAAATTTAATTACCGGTAGTTGATAATTTAAGTTTTTCTCAAGATATTTCAAATGTGATTACATTTTACAGATTAAAAACTTTTAATAGATTTTTGTATTTTTTGTAAAGTTATAAGATATAAAGAATACGATTAAGCCTTTTATTCCAAACTTAATTAAAAGTTGAAGTATCAAATTGCAGCTACGACCCTGTGAATACTATTAACCTTGATTTCATCAATGTCGAGGCTTACAATAACTCATTTCAAATAGAAACGCGACCATTAAAGTTCAAACAAATTAAAACATATTTGTTACTGCTTTGAAGATAGCATGTTGACTTGAATTATTATTTTATTATATTTGCTCCACAAAATTCAAGGCCATTTATTTTCCAAATGGCCTGGTGTTCACATGACTAGAAAACTTTTGTTCAAGAGAGAAGGCCATTGCACTGGGTAATGTAACTTAAGCAAGTGCTTACAGTCGTAATTTGAAAAGACATTACTTTTGGAGAAAAGCTTTCAACTAGGCTGGTAAGATTTGACTTACATTTAATGGAAATATTTATGATAGTAAACTTGTTAGTTTTTAAAATACTTTTGATTCCGAACGTCCTGATTTCTCATACCTGCTGAATGTTGCACTCTCAAACTATTCCTAAGTGGTTCAATTACAGGAATTAATCTTCCACTTATATATCCACCCAGGTTTGGCTAAGGGCATTTGAGCTTGATAGCTGCAAGCCAACCTTCAGTACTGGATAATCAAATCTTTAACTAATACATCAGTAAGACCAAACCATTCTGAGTAGCCAACTTATGGTATTGATATATTCTAGGACATATGTAAATTTGTGTCAGTCTCTGACTTGGAACCCATGTTTATAATCCTGCAGGGTATAAATCTACAGGGCCAAGGGATAACCTATCTTTAGCCAGTGAGCGTGGTCCGTCATTCCCTTTGTTAAAGACTGGTGATCCCTGTAAACTGACCACTTTAGCCAGTGACCAATAATGATAGTAAAAACTCTTTATTGTCCTCAATACAACATACTTTGGAAATTCATTTTGTGCATTGCGCAACCAGCAGTTACTATGCAGCGCCAGTTCATACCGAGTGTCAAGCAAGGAAGCAACAACTCCCATCTTAAATAACTTTTAGTATGAAGCGACCAGGAATCCAACCTCAGTCTTACAGGTGAAGAGTGGACACATCCTCTGTGTCAGTTAATCCTTCGTTCAAGACTGAAGATTACTGTAAAGTGGTCACTCCGAATGGTTTGGCACCAACTGATTCAGCAGCTCAAGCATTCACCAAACAGATCAACATGAGACGTTACCTTTAGAATCCATGACTAGAAACCTATGGTTTGAGTTTATTCAGTGTTCTTACCTTTCTTCCACTTTTCTTTGACTTTCTGGCCTTCTTGTCAGTGTACTTCTTCTTGCGGGGTTTCGAGCTTTGGTCCACGACATCAGACTGGGTGGAGTCCGCTATCATCTTGGCGGTACTCATCCTTCCAGTCTTCTATATAGCGATCTGGAACAAAAATAAACATTGCTGTATTCCTCACTGTTGCAGAAAACAGACACCTTATTCAGGTGAAATCCATCTAAACCTCTCATTTTAAAACTGACTTATAAAACAAAAAGTTTTTCAGGTGACCATATTCATTACATACATTAGTGCAACATTGTGAGATGGCACTAAGGTTAACCTTAAGTGCTAAGGTTGCTTTGTGCATGTTCAAAGTATAGACAATGATGCATTTTCTGTGTAAAATATTTCACTTAGTGCATGCAGACAAAAAATACGCTTTTCTAGGACAACCAGAGATCTCTTTGCCAGGTACAAAACCTGTTACCAAACCAGGACTGTTTTGACAATTTATTTGGCAAGCTGTTTCGAGACATACCAATACCATACCATACAAATGTCTCATTTAGCCAAAGAAATATGTATCTCAGTGAATATGTATTTGCTGCTATTTCAATAATTCTCCCTTAATCCAAGGCTTGAATTTGCAGAATCAAAGAAAATCAATAACTTATTATTATCTTCAATATAGTCATCATCATCATCATCATCATCATCATCATCACACTCTACGAGATGGGAACTCTAGCCACGGTTTCATAAAAGGCTAAAACAAAGTGAACGTTTCAACTAATGTACCTCTAACAATGACTCAAAATCATCCTTAGCCTAGATCTGAATTAAAAGCTCTCAAAGTTATCATAATATTAGTGCCAAGAGGGTTTGAAAATCTGTACGCTGTACACTATAAACGGTTCCAATGACAAATGCTGTATCATCAAGGGTTTTGATATTTCGTTAATTAGAGTACACAGTAATTCTCATCAAGAACGACTTTTTATCATAGCACTCTGCTTTAGATTAAACTGCTCATGTTTATAAGTAGGATCAAACAGAATCTTCTTGTATTCAAACTTGGTGTACAGCATGTAGTATGTATACTTATAAGTATAGAAGGGGACAGTATGTAAGTTGAACCCAAACTTTAGGAAAACAGAAACATTCAAAGAAAGATAGCATGCAGGTAGACATCATATTTCGTTTTGAATAATAAAAACTCTCAGACGGTTTACTGTCGATGAAAACGACCAGATTGATGTCGACATTCTACAAACCCCATTACCTTCGGATACTTTTATTGGTGTGCATCTGATGGCAGAGCAAGAGGCTCTTTCAACTTGATTCTTGAAATGAGTTTTTGACAAATAGGTAAATGAATTTGATGTGTAAAGTAAAGCATGCATGGCCCTGCTCTTCAAGGAGTCTAGACCAGTATCTGGAAGGAGCTGTATGTCCTGACTCCAAGCATGGTCCGACCCCGTGACAGATGTTGCTTGTCATAATGCACAATTGATGATAGTGTTCAAGTACTTCTGAATGCTTAACTCAATATCTCCACTTCAAACTGTGGTATGCTTTCAAGGACATGGAAATCTGCAGCCAGAAATTACAGTCATTCCTTTCATGATTACAGATATGTCACTTGGGCCGTGCCGCTGCTAAGTGAAATTGTGAATGCTGCACATCATAGCTCTATTGTCGTCATTTCATACTTGTCCGTTTTTCTGATAGATTCAATTTCATATTCTGATAATCATATTCTATCATTTTTAAAATGAAAACCTGCAATTTAAAGGGAAGTTATTTTATCAATATTTGCCATTTATAACAACACGAACCACCGTCGGTTCATTTTATGATACAAATTCATTTCCTCCACTTTTAGAAATGAAATTGAACTGCCAGTTTCCTTTATATCGACAAAATAATTGTTTATTGAACATTTCTAATAGCACGGGCTGATATTAAACATGTAAAAGAAATACAAAATAATTATAAAATTATTATAATAACACCCTAATAATGTCAAAATGTTTGAAATCATACACACTGGATATGGGTCTTTGAGACAAAACACATCTAACATATCCCATAATCATGAAATCAAAGAGTTTGTCTTTTAATTTAAAATTCTTAGTATAAGCTAGGTTTTTAAAAAATATACAGTGAACAGTCCTTTGCATTAAATTAAATATCAAATCTAAATTAAATATGATGTATTTTGAAAATTAGTCATGGAGATATTCTGTGTAATGCAATATGAGGCAAGAACCAACGTGATTGACTGGCACATTTAATACCACTTAATTACTATGACTCATGGCCACACTATCACACCCAATAAATCACTGTAAATAGTTACACAGAAATTGACCAGTAATTTGGTACTAGTGAATTCATTATATGAAATACTGTAAATTCAACAATAAAAACCTTCTTTGATATCATCTGAATCACTCTGAACTGTGACAGAGCTCACATCTATGATCCAATTGAATAATAAAAATCTTCACTTACTTTGAAATCCTGAGCTAAAACGGTTCAAACTAATTTTAAGATCATTGCCTCGTTGGCAACTTCTATTCTGGAAGATACAGTTTCAGTGTGGTGGTATCATTAGAGTGAGAAATCTTGAAGGGCAGCTATTGAAAAGCTACAAATTAATTAGTTTATTACCTCATTCAACAGTTAAATTTCTTGCAATAAGTACGACATAAGAATTTATTGCAAATCAAATTGACACCTTTATTCATATGAAATGTCAAATTTCTCAAGAAGTACTAATAAGCTAAGTTTGTATGTTGGAGCAGTTCAAGAGATTACAAGGAGATTATCTTCAACTTTCTTCTTTTGAGACTACAATTAAATGCATTTTTGGACGTCATGAAAAAAACAAAAATATCATAAAAACGTAGTTCATACATCTCACCCTCCGTAAATAGAATTGAAACAATGGGATAAATATAGAGGAGGATAAATCTGTTATCAATATGGGGAACCAGAACTTTATAATTACATGTTTCGGAGGTTAGACCCATTTCATCTGACTAAATATATAGTTTTGCTCTCCTTTCATAACTTTGAGGAGGTGCATTTGTATTGTGATATCATTGCATAGGTATAGTATATACATATTTTGAAATATATTTGAAAAATCAACTTACCATGTTGAAAAAGTTGGAACTTGTTTTCAATGTGAACTATGTTCCAATGAAAAACTATACCTTTAAAAAGGAAATCTTACTGTAAAAGATATGATTGATTAATTCATTCCATGAAGCTCATGATAACCATCAAATACCCTTAAGTCTTCTGTGTACAGTGTAAGCATCTCGGAAAATAGAATGAATTTGTATATGATCTTCTTGCGGATGAACAAATGCAAGTGAATGTCCACAAAGACAAGACTCTGAGCTAAGCGAGTAAGCTGCATTAGGGCATATTTACATTGCAATACAGAACTCCTCACTAAGAATGGACGTAGTGGACCGGTGGTCAGTCACAATATCATCATATTCGCATTTTCAAAATTATTCGCCCCTCTCTGTGGGACATAAATGTTTTTACTGTTTGTTGAAAATGAGCTGTGAGACAGAGTAAATATTGGTTTATGGTGAAGATTGGTGATCCTCAATGGCATTCTAGTGATAAAGGAGGCTGGCCCATTCCCGACCTGATGTAACGTTCGCACTGAACATACTGTACAAACAGTGTAAACAAAGTGGAATGCTGCGGCACATAATCTGTTTCAAGTTTTCCGCAGGACAGACAGATGATTAGAGTGGACAGAGATCATATATCAGTCCTGCAGTGGAAGTGTGTGATATGCTAATTAACCCTTCATCTGCTTCACTAGATACACCGTACATACATACCTGTTCATACAGAAAAACATTGCTTCAGATCTACCTTTACCTTGCTAATAAGGACAGTCCAACAGAGGAAATGTGTGATAAGCTAATTAAACCTTAACCCTTTATCTGCTGATGTGGTAATATCTTTACATCATTAGTCCAGGTCCTGCTCCTTAATTATTTCTTTGATTAATGTTCCTGGAATGTTTTGAAACTAATTAATTCAGCGGGGGAGTTGTTAAGCTTCAATCTAGTGAGGCGAGTTAGGATAAAGTCTCTTTCAAAAGAATTTCACTTATGTAATGGCCGTTGGTATTATTGCCGAGAGAAAGCTCCCAACACCAGTTTGGCTATGCATTGCGGTGAAACCTATGAGCACAAGCTGGAACTGTGTTGGAAACTGTCAATCTGCCGTGCATCCTAAGGAGAACAGTATTGGCCTTTATAGTGTTACCTGTTCTTAACAGTCAAAGCAATAGTAGTGTAATTAGTGTTAAAGATAGGATGATATGGGGTTAACTCAGCTTCCTTCCAAAGTGTTTCATTTAAATTGTAAGCACCAGCATTACAGCAGGAAGTGCCTCTTTCAGGACAAGTTCATCAACATCAGATACGGTTTAACATAGGACTGATGATTTACTTCATGGTTCAATTGTCTGAGGTTTTAAAGGGATGTTTCTCTATAGTGAGTCAGAAATTATGAGAATTTCTGTATGACTGTCACATTATCGGAACTTCACTCAGCAGCAGATCTGGCTACCAGGTCTGAAAGTGAAGGCAATGTGGGGCAAGTTGTGGTACTGTCGGACAATAAATTGTACTTTATCATTGTATACTCCCAAGAGAATTGAGAATGAAACAGAATGATTTTTGTCCTGGTACCAGGGTAACATTTAATCATGTTTTTTAAACATGCTGTGAACAGTGTATATACAAAACTGGTAGTAATCAAATGACAGCCATATATGTAACATGGACGATGGATAAAGCTGTAAGCCTCCAGCAGTTCAGCATGTCAAGAGTTACAGAAGAAGATACTTTACATGGAGAACAAGCATACTGACATTTCATAGGTACCGCCAGAAGGGCTTGTTATTCCACACAAAGTGTTTTGAGGACTGATATTACATCGACGGTACTAAAAAGGATTGGTATTTCACAGACATGGTTCTATTGATCGATACCTATTATGGACAGTTCTATAACGGAATGACATCACAGACAGGCTGCTTCTACATGTGAACTGGTTTCATGTAGGTAGTTCCATATACGTTCTGGTAATATTTGGGATGGAGGATAGAACATTACATGATTGAAGGTGCAATACAATGTATGGTGATGAAACAGTGTATGGAATAAACTTGAAAATGAGTTTATTAATTTAAATGCCGGTGTGACATTTATTTCATTATGTAAATTTGAAGTTTACTTATTTTCAATAAAAAAAATTATCGAAATATCTCAAAACAAGAGCATTATAATTTTGAAATGTGACTTTATGTTTTTTAATTTATCTCCCTATTTCCTAATTTTCATGGATAATAAAAAATCTGTTCATACACAGTGAATAAGGTGGTGGTGGCAAATGGTCCAGAGCATGTCCCATATGAACAATATCAGTCAAGTTAAGCAACAATGAGCACAGCTCACCAGATGGGTCACCCATTTTATAGCTGGATAATCTGCGAGTTTGAGAAATTGATTCCATTCCCTGTCCCACGGTGAGAAATGAGTTAAAAACTGAAACCAATGATCGAGGTATCACCCTGTCTAGGTAACATAGTTTGAAATAGGTCTCTGTCAACCCAGCAGTATGTTGGGTACCTGGTATTTAATGGTAGTCTGATTTTGAACCTTTGGTGCCTGACAGGCATCTGGTCATGTTCTCCCAGTCTGTTGGTCAGGGGGCAGTATATCAGTTAGCGCTTTGACCATCCAATGTGTATTGATAAATGTGCTTTATATATCGACCATTATATTTATTATCAAGTAGTACAATGAAAATAGAAGAATCTGATGAAATCAATAACAAACTAGGACAAGTGATATTATCACAATGTTGATAATTAGCCAAGTTATTGATGAACTAATTTCAGGACTAATGACTATCAGTGCAAATAGGTAATTACAGCATATGATAATACTTTAAGTGCCCTATAATATTCCATAATATCACTACTGATATATAATTTCATCCATACATACAATCTAGGAGATACATTAAGTGAGCATAATAATAGCTGTTAAACTACAAACGTTATAGATGAAATTAACGATATAGATATTGAATCCAGATTTTCATTTAAAGTGAGAGTTTGAAACGTGAGATGTCTTTGACATCAGACGGGTTATGACCAAAATGGTTTAAGAATTATGACAGTGATGGATGGTGATGGTTATGTTATAGATTTCACATTTTGAAGAACAATTTTTAACAAATACAAAAATAAGCTCTGAAATGATTTATGTTACAGAACTTGCAAATTCCTAGACTTTACCAACAATTATTTACTTGATCTAGGATTGACTGCAACATGACAAAATTAAAAACCTTTCAAAATAGATTTGCCTACCGGTAATTACAAAAACATTCTTTCCATATTATCAACTTTCCTCCTAAGTCTGTGTGAGACAAGATGAAAACACTCAAATGTGTTGAGAAGTAGAGGGGAAAGGGCTAATAAAACTGGTAAGGTGTCTCAACTAAAAGTAAGGAAAAAAGGAACAGCAGCTAATGTATAAGGGAGAGTGGATTGGGCAGAGGGGAAGAGGGTGAATGAAAAAGGGCTAAGACATGTCTGGGGGGATGAAAAAGGGGGAAACTGAGGACACAGGTAAGTGATACCTCATCCAGGTAACAATGGGGTGGCCCCAATTACAAAGGGTCAGCCTTCAGACCAGGTATCATTGTACAGGTGTAAAGTGCCCTCAATTTCACAGGTATTTGCACCCAGTCTGCAGTATTATCCCCCTGTATTGTGTGCTCACATATTAACTCGCCCAGTGATGCCTGCATTTTAATAGCTTCATCTCACATCATAACAGGCAATTCACTCTATCAAATTCATGAGGCATACATTCTCTCTATCAAATCCTGTCAGTCGATAATATGACCAACAAAATCTTTCTTTTTTTGCAGTTTGAACAGGTACAAATTATATTTCATATGTTATATTCTTTGTATTACCAACATTTGAAATACTGATACCCAGTTGGCGCTATTGTTATAAGCACAATTCATTTGAAATTTTTTCTCTTTACACTTGTGAAAAAAATAATAGAAAAAAATCCCTGTCTAATTTTACCTTGAGAAAATCCATAAAAATCACATAGCTGGTTAAATAATTCCATTGCTTGAATCCCTCTTATATCAATATCGTTTTGAAAGTCCTTTTGTAGAGCAGCAGGGAGGAAGTTGTGTATTGATAATATACTGACTAGCATTAATACTCTCATTCATTCCAGCTTTTTCAATCAATGCAATTAAATTGTACTGGGAGACTAATTCCCATTGTTGGCACTTATAAGTGAGTTTCTGTCTGACAGCCTCTGAAAAAGCCCCGCCATCAATCAATCGGGCGGCGATTCAGCAAACACTGAAGAGATAGGATATCAAGTTGAAAATCAAAATCATGAATATGAAGTAGAAGCACCAATTATTTTTTTCTAACAGGTGCACTTGATAAATATTCATCATTTTTTTACAAACCAAAATAACATGGTGTTTCAATTTTTGTTTGACAGAAATTCTTTTTAGAAAATGTGAAAAAATGCGAAATTGGCGATATATTTGTCATCAATGATACATGAAAGCACCATGAATAAAAATCAAATTTCCCTTCTGAGGTAGTTTGAACAAAAAGAATAAAACTTGAATTGCTAATAAATGGCTGCATTGAGAAGAGAGTGCCTTAAAAAGCACTCATAATTCAAGCTGGCTGTCTATACGGCTGCAGAATAGGAACTCGGGTCCCTACTTGGGAGCTAATGAAAACATTGGGCCATTTGTATGCCTTGTTTGTTGGCCACAAACTCAATTTGAACATTTTCCACAACTCTCTTATCGTGAGCCTCAAATGTCATTGATTTGCCATCAAAATGCTGAACAAATTTCAATAAATATTTGAGGGCAAAAATTATCAAAGGCGATTTTCCCCTTAAAGCTGAAGAATCCCAAGCCAAAACGTACATAATGCAAATTTAAATGCCAGTTGCTAGGCGACGAATGTCATCATTAGAAAGCACACTGCGATGAAGTTTTAATATGTCAACGCAGAGAGGCATAAACTTGGACTGACCTCTCATCCCGCGCTGACGTGAAGCAGTTGCAGATGACCCGTCAATCTCGTAAACAATTGTTCTCGCTAACTAACGAATAACAGTTTCATTTGGAGCGATTGCACGCATAGTTCAAAGGTAGCAAATTTCAAATTTAAAAGGCGATTTCACCGACAATCAATCAAGATGCTGGTACAGTTCTACAAAGTTTGGCATTCTAATCCTCCCGACCATGCAAATCTCCTTGAATTCTGTTTTAATCCTCTTTCTATAAATTGTGCTGCCATATCTTAAGATGATGGATACACTTGTGACATTGTTTGAGAATCTCACGTTTAATGTCCCCACTGCAGGAACTGGCAGGAGATATTGCAGCGGGACATGCCATCCTGCCTACTCACAACCAATCAAATCAGCCGGCCAAACACCAACTTAGCAGCTGATATCTCTCCAATTTGGACAAATTGTTCTCTCTAAACATGCTACTGCTAATGACTATGTCCATGATAAAGAAGCAATCAAATAAAAAAAATGAGATGTGGAGAAAAAGTTAATTTACTTTTTAACATCTATCAACACAAATGGCTTTAACGCATGACACCAATCAACATAAAACTAACTACTTCTTGAGAAACTGAGTTTGTCTAAGGAGCTTAATAAACAGTTGGGCAAAACTGAATTGTAGTAGACTATATTGTCTTTAAAATGTGATTTAGAAGGTGAGCTTTCATCATTGTACAGTAGTCTTCTAAATTGTAATTGAAATAGCCTCTTGGTTAAATTGTTGATTGTCAGTCTTTTCGAAATATGATCAAAGTTTGTCAGAAAATGCATGATCATGATATCGACTTGGAATATTCTTTTTCAGAAAATCTGTCAATGTTCTGCAAATTGAAGCTTGCTCAGTCTTTGGCAGATTTATGAATTTTGATTGTGTTTTGATCGTTTGTTTTATTATTTGGCAAATATTTCATCAATAAACATTGCATTAAACAAGCTTCAAGTTAAAGTTTTTAGAATACTCAATAGAACCATTGGCTCTGTAACTCTATATTTCTGGAAGAGAAAAGTGACCAGACGACAGATGATGGTTCATGGCATAAGCCCATCTGGTCTTATAGGACTGAGGAGCTCCACAGTCCAACCATTTCTGGTTTACAGGAATTGACAGCATTTGTTACATCACTATACATCAATCCTCATTTCATTTAACCCATTAACTGCAGATTATTTCCATTGTTAATAAGTTGTAATTCCATTAAATTGGCAACACAGAATGGTTTGACAGAGCTGAATCAGCAGCTAAAATTATAATGCATTCCATCTCAGTTGTCCATACTTACATACTTCAAATCCAGCTGACATCCACAGCAATTAATAAGCCGTCTTATAATGAAACGCAAGAATGGTTTTCATAATCTTCATAATTTTAATTCTTACATGTTTATTTATTGTCGGCTTCTTGGTACAACAGTATTGACGGAACTATCTGACATCATGGACAATAAGCACTGGATTGAACCAATCCAGACCTTTAACACATTAACTGCCGTGTTGATTAGTGCCATCATGTTCTGAGAATATTCAGGAATAACCTGTTACCACTTGATAACAAAGGAAACAATTTGGTATAAGCCACTGCCCAAAACAATAGAGCCATGGGCTCTGTAGCTCATCAGGAATTATATTGCTTGATGAACAATTTTGAAAGGACATGAAAGGGTTATGACGCCCCTATGTTTCAAGTTTTAAATGAACTTGGAGTTAACTTTCTATCGATCCATATATGGTACTGACTTGCCTCTAAGGGCAGCAAAACTGGTCATTGAGTATAATAGCATTAGACAGAGTTTCAACAAGTACATTGATGATATAATGATTCAAATATAAATCAATTAGTCAGAGTAAAGTTGTTGTAACTAGATCAATACCTACATATACTTTTATTCCTTGTCCGACCACTGCGTCACCTAGTGCTATCTAGTCCTATTTGACATGCCATAGATTCATTCATTAGGATTTGATTAAATGCAAAGATCCAAATAAATATCACATATATACCACTGGCTACTAAATTTAGCCCATCTGCTTCAGTATAGTCCAGTGTATCTTCTACTTGTATATCACATATAGTCAATAAACAAATAGTTATCATCATCTTCGCATTTCCTGTAAAGTGAGGTGCATGGTGATTTGGGGTTTAATGCCGCTTTCGAGAGTATTTCACTTATATCACAGCTGCTAGTGTAACAATGCCACTCAAAATTACTGTGTGTAGAACAGTTATCTACTGCATAGTTCGAACCAGGAACCCATGATCTGAAGCTGAAGGCGCTAAGCACTTTGCTATCCCACCCCCCTACATTTTCTGTATACCACATCTGACAAAATGAATATGTATTCATTATTTAATAATTTTCAATATCATTTGATCAAAGACATCATACAATTTAGGATCACACAATCAACAATTCTGTATCAAAACTGTTTTTCTTGATCTTTGTAGCTTTCTTGTTCGGTAGAAAAAAGTCCAATCGTGTTAAAGTCAACTTTCAGTAAAATTCAGTCTATTTAACACAAGTAGGAAATTTTCCATAATCATCACATGGGATGGAAGTTTTGGAACACCATTGCCAACATGTTCTAGTATTTTTTCAATGAAAAAAATTTGGAATTTATAACATATATATACTAAACCTTACTCTCATGATCATTTAATACATAAAATGTTGAACTTCCATCAAAAACTAGTCAGTACAGGTACAAGAACATTGTTTTTTCACACTATTTGTCATTGACAGTGTGTCATTGGTTAATTGTTTCAAACCTTATTGAACTAAAACTCTCAACTCAAAGTGTCTCTCAGGTGTATGCATTGTTTGTATATACAGGACAGTGACGACAGGTCATCCTTTCAATTTTTGTTTTTGGGGTATTTATTTTTTAGGGAAACAGAACATTCGAGGGCTCAGGGGACATTCCTGTTTATAAATATATGTTATCAAAGCATGATCATAACAAAATATGTGATCCAATGATTTTTATGTTTATCAATTTTCATGTTGGAAATGATATGCCTGCAAGAATTTGTTCAGGACCGAGGACCATCTAGGACCATTTCTGTCTACAATGTTGGAAATGGTTGACAAGAATGTCAAAAATTTTCTATGGATTTTGTTTATTCAAAGTTAAGGATGAAGTACAAATTCTATATAAATAATCAAAACACAGTCATCATATGACTCATGAAGTATTGTTGATGATAGAAAGGGGAAGCTGATTTGTTATGATCCAGCTTTTACCACAAGTTCCTCAGACATGACTACAGGTCACCCAGTGCATTGGCAATGTTGCAACTAGTTGACAAGATTGACAACATTGACAACATGTTGTGTATACAGAACACCTCTTTCTGCTGACTGTCACTTAGACCTGTCACAGGGCTGGAACACCCAACCCCCTCACATCTATACTTATATCAAACGGACTGTTATCAAATATCAAAAGTCAGAGACAGAAAAAAAGAAAAGCTGAACGACTGAACGACAGAATAAGTGAACGACTTGGAATAGCAGTTAATAAAATTAAATTAACTTCTATTTGATGTCATTTAAAAATGTATTTATCTCAAATATGAAAAAGCTTGAAATTGTTTGTTTTTTTAAATTCCCTCGAAAACTTACATTTGAAATGTTGAAAATCATACATTTGAGAACATCAAAGACAAGTCTGATCACACTGACAAATACTGCACATTATTTATGAGACAGTTTGAGATGCATATATCCAATGCTAACCATTTTCATTCACGAAGTGACATTTAACATGACAAGATGGTCAAAACATAAACCCCTCAGATTACTCTGTCGTCTATCACATCCACAGCCCGAAATAGTCTGCCCTTCACCTTAATTTACATCTCACTTCCTCAAAAGTCTCTAACTTTATAATCCTAATTTCAATTTCTTCCTGTTATCATCATTAGAGTTGAAGAGCCATATAGAGCAGAAAGCATCTGGAATTTCATATGTACATCCATAAGCCATAGACAATTCCTTTGACCTTTCAAATATGTCCTGTCGACAACCAATATTTTGATATCCTGGACGCAATATTGAATCTAGCGAGTTTGATAGATTCTCTGACGGTGGGTGCATCTTCGGCAGTGGAGTCTTATGTTAGATTATGCCACTGGACTCTTTTTCACAAGTTACCAATATCGTCACTTTAAAACATGTAATTGAATTTGAGCCCAGACAAATCCAGTTTAATTTGGCTGGCAGGCGAGGAAATCTGTGTAAGAGCTTCAACATACAGCTGATATTTCTGAGACAAACCATATTTTGTCTGGCCAAATCTGGATAGAAAAACCTATAATTGAATTTAGACCAGACTGGTTTTTCACTCTTTGCCCGTTGGAGGTGACATCTGCTTCCAAGGGATATGGTACAAAAGGCATTTAAACCTCAAACAGTGTGGTTTAACCTCGGAAAAATGATCTAATGTCGGTGCAAATAAGCTGTTATCGGTGGTAATAATGCAGCCCTAGTTATCATTAAGTCAAAGCCCAGCTCTAGATGGTGTTTACTCAAGTATAATATGTAGCGCCAGCAGAATCAATATATAAAACCAGCCAGACAAAAACATCGGCTTCTCTTCAGATAAAGTGCTTTAATCCTTCAAACTGTCATTAACAACATCAGTGTTTTTCTTATAAAGAAGATGTAATGGCTCTTTCAGTGAAAGAAGATTATTTAGAGAAGGAAATTTTAAATATCAGCAAGACAAATGATTCATCCTCGTCAAATAAATTGCTTCAGGTGAACAAATTTGATATTTTAATTTCAGCTTTGAAAATCTTTAATGTCATAAAATCTTAAAGATCAGAAAGGGTATAAATATTTAGTACTTCAGTGTGTATAGATAATCTTGATGTAGCTACTTTAACTTCCGATCAATTTGGTACTAAGATGTTAAAGTAAATAATGTTTTAATAACATCAAATGTTAACATTTTTCTTAATGCTCTTAAACAGTGAAATTACATCGAGTTAAACAAACTGCCCTTTGTCGTGATTGTTATCCAACGAAATTGACGTTACAAATATTTAAAAATGTCTTTCCTCCTGTTTTCACAGAAAGAGAAACTGCTATTCTTGCAAAGGAAGGCGGATATTGCATTTCATATAATGATAGATCTCTGAGGAGCTGCAATACCATTTGTATCCATTTTTTATTCAAGCAACTTACTTATTTGAGAAAATTATGAGTTAGGCATTATTCTTTCTAAATCTGTTGTAAAAGGACAGGTCCATCCATCTTTACAACAAAGATCGACAAATCACGCTGATTTATTACAAAACAGTAATTTCTTTCGGGCTTCCGACTGAAAGAGCAAGTTTACCATATAAATGAAATTAGTTTTAATGGACAGAATTCATATATCTCCATTGAGAACATTTTTTGGGCAGACATTGGTAATTCATTCAAAGTCTGCTATTTCCTTTTCTAAAACCACCATCTTCCTGCATCATTTTTCATTGTGAGAATACTGATGAATATCAGAACAACAGTAACATAAGCAGATCGAGCCGGCAAGTTAAGAGTGGCTGAATTAAAGCATTCATTTATCTCATGTATTCAAGTGAAGTTTCACATTAATGTCAAACATGATGGCAACGTATAGTTACCCCAAACTATTCTGACAATAAATACGATATTGTAATTTGGATAACTGACAAAGCCCAGCTAAAAGATCACATGTGATGCTCACCAAACAAATATTTGAGTCATTGTGGCTAGTTTTACAATAGACAATGTCAAAGTTTGGAAATTTCTTGACAAACAAGCTCAGCATAAATGCTAACAAAGACAAAAATACAATATTTTACCATAATATAATGCATAACAAGGCAAGCTCTCAACTTTCCCTTCTTATCAATGTCACAAAAACAAGCTCTTTACCATCAAATTCTATCAATTTCCATACCATATTGGATAATTGAGTCATTTGATCAAATCGTACACTGCCCTCCCAAACTTTCAAATTTGTCCAGCTCAGAACCAATGGATTCAAAAACTAATAAAACAAAGCACCAAATTCAAGATTTGACAAGATTTTAAAGGCAACCATAGAGAATTTGTGGTAAACCATATTGGATAATTGAATCACTTATCAAATATTGTACACAACCATCCTAAATTTCAAAGTTATCCACCTCAAAATATTGCCATTGGCTCTGTAGCTCATAGGATAAGCGTGATTTATTATCTAAGGTTGAAGATTTAAGAGAAATATTTTTCAACTATACATACAAAACATTTAAGAAAAGTTTTCCTAAAAGACTTTATCAAAACTGGCATTAAAAACAGTTAAATAAAAAAAATTAAGTTGATTGATCTTCAAAACACTAGGCAGTATTCCCCCATCCTATTGTAAACACCCCTCCAAAATTTAATAAATATTATTACACAATACACAGTTCAGAGTAAGCTTAGGTCAGCTTTGATAATGCAAGAATGGCTGAGGCACTTGTGTTTCATGACACACACTATAAAAGTAGTTCATCTACTAAAGAGTACTGTTATAAGCTATACTTTGCTTAATTTTAAAGCTAATGTCATAAAATTTGGTGCATTTGAAAGGTTATAACAAGATCTATTTGACTATCTACAACTTTTCACACCCTGTTTCCACGCCTTTATATTTGAGAGTAGGGTAATGATATTTACATATCTTAGTCTCCATACAACAACGATCATATTCACAAAATTTGAGCTGAATAGCAATAATGGGTTCTTTGGGAGAAGTTGATCTAAGATTTTAGAGTGTACCCCCTGCCACGCCCATATTTCAGAGGGGATCAAGATCAACAATAACAAATCTTAACTTTTGAAGTAATAAAGATGAAAATTTTAGCTTTTTTTGTGGAGTGGTCGTCTAAAGGTTTCACTAATAACACCTGTGACGCTCATATTTGAGTAGGCTTGAGGACTGATTGAAAACTTTGAACATTTGGCGGTGTAGTGGTTCTGGAGAGAAAGTCGAAAATGTGAAAAGTTTAAGGCCGATTGAAGTCGGCCTATGCCATAAACCGATCTGGTCTTTTAGGCCTGATGAGCTAAAATAGTAAAACTAAGAAAAAGAAGAAATGTTTGGCTTTGCAAGAGAATTCATGGTGCAAAGCAAAGATTTAGAAACAGGTTGGAGAATTGCAGAGATTTAAGATGTACACCAGATTCCCAAATATTTGTCCATATATGACAGTCAATAGTATCCAAATGATGAAACAAAAGGAAAGGTTAGCATGAAGATGAAGAAATGCAAACCTTTGAATGCAAGGCATACACGGCTTGCTTACAGGAAACCATATCAAATAATTGAATCACTAGATCAAATCATACACTGCTCTCCGAAATGTTCAAATTGGTCCACCTGAGAGTCAAGGTGTTCCAAAAGTGTTAAAACAAAGCAAAGATTAGCAAGTAGTTGAAGAATTGTAAGGATTTGAAATGCAATGTGTGGTGTGTTTGTGAGAAACCCTGATCAAACAGCTGAGTGTTGCATGGAATTGTGGAAGGCTCCGGCTCTGATCAGATGTCAAACACAAGCATTCTGTCAGTATTGCTTACTCCAATAACACCAGCCACGGGCAGGGGGGGGGGGGGGCTCCTCTGATGACACCATCCATGCATTAATTAGTACTCATCAACCAAATAATTTACCTCACCAAACACAATCTACCTTTTCTAGATACACCTCTTTCATATCTTCTTTACTCAGAGTAAACATTATTGGTAGACATCCTGGCATTTGAGCCTTGCAGTATTTTCCTCACTTTGTCGTGCCAAGATAGTGGATCGCTGCACATGAAATGCATAGTGGGCTCCAATTTCAAAGCACAGCAACCTTAAGAAAATACTGCAAGGCCTAAATCACCCAGTAATCGAAATAGGCAAGAGTTATGCCTTGCATTGGGAAGTTGCTAGATGATACGCCTCTTTCATATCTTATTTACTCACAGTACATTAGTCAGCATCATAATAATTTGCTTCGCAAAACACAATTCACTTTTTTCCAGATGATACACTTCTTTCATATATTTTAACTCACGGTACACATTAATTAATAGCCATCATCCTAATAATTTGCCTAACAGACTGTGGTTAAGGTTGGTGCATAGTGAATATTAATGATAATAATAACATAACAATTTTCACTAGTTTCATTCTACAAAGCACAGTCACAATAGCTTTGCAGGCTTTCTCCCTGAAATAATACTAGTTGCTGCAATATCGTGAAACACTTTGTGAAAAGGGGATAGTGCCGATATCATACTACACTTACAGAATGAGTGCTTATATGCTGCTATTTACCAATCAAAGTTAGAGATATAAAAAAGTGTTATTAAAAATAATGATACCGCATATACGCTCGAATATAATGATCTAATCATTATCAAAGTTGTGAAATTGAGGAAAATATGCCAAAATCTACTATAAAAATGAAATGGCCACGAAACATCAATCCTCTCACATTGAAAGTAACATCTTACAGAAACGTGACATCATAGTAATTATCATGATGTCATGTCACCATGACATAGTGATATTTTGCTAAAATTATATACGAACCCCAATAAATTTGCCTACACAGGTGATAAATCTAACTAACTATAAATCTAAACACGTAGTTAGGTACCTTTAATGCAGCCAACACCATTATGAGATTACACACTTATTTTGTGATAAACAACATTTTAGTCAAATATTTATCTTGTATGCAGTATGCAGGAATACTAAATTTGACACGATAGAAATAATGAATGAAAACCTGACTTGTACACATGTGTATAAACGCTGAATAATTCATTGTTTAAATAAATTTTTTTTTTTCTTAAGTTTCCAATTAACGAATGTGAAACGACATCAAATGTTGACATTGCTTTTAATCAATTCACAGCTATTTTGAAAAATATATAATTCATGATGATTGATGCTGCTTTTCACGTTTCAATGAATTTAACATTGTAAAGAATTATTGACAAGAAGCAAAAGCCTGTTTGCATTATGCTACAAACACATTATTTATTAACATATCACAATTCACCGAACACCATGCATATATCATGTTTTAACAAAGTATATCAGATTTTGCACCACCTGAGTCTTCTAACAATGTGATTAGAATACAAAACACATTATTCAAAAATTGAATTTTTATCATTCTCTTAGGACAGATAGGTAATCAGTTTGTGTCAAGCAAATTGCAGAGAGAAACAAATTATCCCTAACATTAACAATGTCAGTTTATATACAGAGATATGTTGATCATCATGTGTCAAATATATTGTTTCTTACATCAATTATTACTTAATTATCAATATCATTGTCCTGTCAATAGACATGTGGAAGTATTTTATCATTGTATTATATTTTGGTGTCTTTAAGGCCAGAGTTTGTAATACTCATGACACAGAAATAAACTATTATTATTATTATTATTATTATTATCATTATTATTATTATTATTATTAAATGTGGATGCAGCAGGGGGGTAGAGCATCCGCTCATCTCCAAGAAAACGTACGTTTGATTCCAAGTTGCATCATACCTAAAGCCATTAAAAGATGGTAGTTGCTGCTTCCTTGCTTGGCACTCAGCATTATAAGGATAGAATAATGTATTAAGTGGTGCTTCAGAATGGCTTTCAGGTGCCTAAAGCACAAGACAAATAACCAGATATACTTGAACCGAGGGCCTTAAAGAGTTATTTTTATATGTAATAATCTTTGTTTTTAAACAAAAAAGACTTTCTTTTTAAATAATAGTCAAGACTTTCATTCATCAATTTCAAAATATTAAATTTTATGATGAAAAAATATAAAGTATAAAACAGACGTGCCTTAAAATAATATTTTTTATTTATTAATATTATCTTGTTTTATGTTTATATTGATGAAATTTGTGATATGTAATATTAACAATGATATGAAATTGTTTTATACAAAAGTGATCCATTGCTTTTATAAATTGTATGACTGCTGATAAAGATAGATACGCAAGTAAAATAAAGTAAAACAAGTGTTTGCCACTAACATGGCAATGTCCCCCGCCAGTGAAATTGAGTTAGTAAGACACATAATAGGAGCTAATTTATATATTGCATTACTGGTAAAAAGTGCCATGATGATCAGCAAATTTTAAGACTTTGGGTGCTTCGGTTCATGATATATCGTGTTAAGAAGAGTTCTAAAAGTGGTCAAAGTGTTGTGGTGACCTTGAAAACAAGGTCAAGGTCACCAAAATGTACTGGTGTCTCCGTCATCCTCCAATGTAGACTGACACCAAATTTGAAAACATTTGGTCCAACCAGTCATGATATATCCCGTAAGCAAGAGTTGGAAAAGTGGTCAAAGTGTCGCGGTGACCTTAAAATAAGGTCAAGGTCACCGAAATCAACTGGTGTCTGTGTCTTTCCCCAATGTAGGCTGACAACTTATTTGAAGACTTTGGATGCAATGTTTCATGAGATATCGCGTTAACAAGAGTTCAAAGAGTGGTCAAAGCGTCGCGGTGACCTTGAAAATAAGGCCAAGGTCACCAAAATTGACTGGTGTCTGCGTCTTCCAACAATGTAGGCAGACACCAAATTTGAAGACTTTGGATGCAAAGCTTCATGAGATATCGCGTAAACAAGAGTTAAAAAAGTGATCAAAGTGTCGTGGTGACCTTGAAAATAAGGTCAAGGTCACCAAAATTGACTGGTGTCTGCGTCTTCCCACAACCTATGCAGACATCAAATTTGAAGACTTTGGATGCAATGCTTCAGAAGATATCGCGTAAACAAGAAATGTGACGTACGTACGTAAGGACGCCGCTGAATTCATAGTCCCCCGTTCCGTGTTGCGGCGGGGGACAAAAAATTATTTCAAAATACATGCAATTAACATTTATATATTTGAATCCCATACATAAAGGGTTAAACACAATGTGACTCTCTCCTAACTCTCTGTTTTACATGTACAAGTGAACTATAGCACCATAGGACGACTTTCGGGATGAATAACAGGCAATCAAGAATTAATTATCATCATTACTATTGATAATGTACATTTCATAACTATTCAATTGTAAAATGTTAACAAATCATATATGTAGCAGTATCAAACACATATATCATAAAGAGTGTTCACAGGAGCCGACCGCTTGTTACAGTATGAGTAATACTTCGACTACTTAAACCTCATTTACAACACAGTAATTATGTCATTTACTACTGAATGAGTAATTCTTTAGTCTACTTTAAATTCATTTACAATGCAGTAATTATGTTTAATTACATTAAAATAACAATAATTCCGCACAACATGTTCGCCCAGATTATGACCTCTTCTCTTAATAGCTACTATCAAACAATGCTTCTGACCAACTTCTTAACAATTTTTTCTCAGGCAATAAAAAACACTGATTGTTTACAAGCATTTGCTTTTAGTGAGCCGTTTTCTCCACATGGGTCATACAGAGGAAAGGTACGGGGGTGACTCAACTGCTTGTTTCTTGTCTAAGGAGGCTACATGTATGAAGTGTTCTAATGAGGGTGTCCGTTATGTACAAGAAATATCTTGAATAGATGAAACATTTGATGTGTGTATGTTTGTCATGGGGCCCGTTGTGGCGGGTAGGTGGATGGGATCTCGTCAGGGGTAGGTAGGAGGTTGGGATTGTGTTAGGGCAGGTAGGTGAATGGTCACATCAACATAGGTAGGTGGATGGGGTCTCGTCAGGGATTTACAGGTGGTTGGGATTGTGTTAGGGCAGGTAGGTGGATGGGGTTTACAGGTGGTTGGGATTGTGTTAGGGCAGGTAGGTGGATGGGGTTTACAGGTGGTTGGGATTGTGTTAGGGTAGGTAGGTGGATGGTCACGTCAACATAGGTAGGTGGATGGGATCTCGTCAGGGGTAGGTAGGTGGTTGGGATTGTGTTAGGGCAGGTAGGTGGATGGTCACATCAACATAGGTAGGTGGATTGGGTCTCGTCAGGGGTAGGTAGGTGGTTGGGATTGTGTTAGGGCAGGTAGGTGGATGGTCACATCAACATAGGTATGTGGATGGGATCTCGTCAGGGGTAGGTAGGTGGTTGGGATTGTGTTAGGGCAGGTAGGTGGATGGTCACGTCAACATAGGTAGGTAGGTGGTTGGGATTGTGTTAGGGCAGGTAGGTGGGTGGTCACGTCAACATAGGTAGGTGAATGAGGTCTCGTCAGGGGTAGGTAAGTGGTTGGGATTGTGTTAGGGCAGGTAGGTGGATGGTCACGTCAACATAGGTAGGTGGATGGGGTCTCTTCAGGGGTAGGTAGGTGGTTGGGATTGTGTTAGGGCAGGTAGGTGAATGGTCACATCAACATAGGTAGGTGAATGAGGTCTCGTCAGGGGTAGGTAAGTGGTTGGGATTGTGTTAGGGCAGGTAGGTGGATGGTCACGTCAACATAGGTAGGTGAATGAGGTCTCGTCAGGGGTAGGTAAGTGGTTGGGATTGTGTTAGGGCAGGTAGGTGGATGGTCACGTCAACATAGGTAGGTGGATGGGGTCTCTTCAGGGGTAGGTAGGTGGTTGGGATTGTGTTAGGGCAGGTAGGTGGGTGGTCACGTCAACATAGGTAGGTGAATGAGGTCTCGTCAGGGGTAGGTAAGTGGTTGGGATTGTGTTAGGGCAGGTAGGTGGATGGTCACGTCAACATAGGTAGGTGGATGGGGTCTCTTCAGGGGAAGGTAGGTGGTTGGGATTGTGTTCGGGCACGTAGGTTGATGGTTACGTCAACATAGGTAGGTGGATGGGGTCTCGTCAGGGGTAGGTAGGTGGTTGGGATTGTGTTAGGGCAGGTAGGTGAATGGTCACATCAACATAGGTAGGTGGATGGGGTCTCGTCAGGGATTTACAGGTGGTTGGGATTGTGTTAGGGCAGGTAGGTGGATGGGGTTTACAGGTGGTTGGGATTGTGTTAGGGCAGGTAGGTGGATGGGGTTTACAGGTGGTTGGGATTGTGTTAGGGCAGGTAGGTGGATGGGGTTTACAGGTGGTTGGGATTGTGTTAGGGTAGGTAGGTGGATGGTCACGTCAACATAGGTAGGTGGATGGGATCTCGTCAGGGGTAGGTAGGTGGTTGGGATTGTGTTAGGGCAGGTAGGTGGATGGTCACGTCAACATAGGTAGGTGGATTGGGTCTCGTCAGGGGTAGGTAGGTGGTTGGGATTGTGTTAGGGCAGGTAGGTGGATGGTCACGTCAACATAGGTATGTGGATGGGATCTCGTCAGGGGTAGGTAGGTGGTTGGGATTGTGTTAGGGCAGGTAGGTGGATGGTCACATCAACATAGGTAGGTGGATTGGGTCTCGTCAGGGGTAGGTAGGTGGTTGGGATTGTGTTAGGGCAGGTAGGTGGATGGTCACGTCAACATAGGTATGTGGATGGGATCTCGTCAGGGGTAGGTAGGTGGTTAGGATTGTGTTAGGGCAGGTAGGTGGATGGTCACGTCAACATAGGTAGGTAGGTGGTTGGGATTGTGTTAGGGCAGGTAGGTGGGTGGTCACGTCAACATAGGTAGGTGAATGAGGTCTCGTCAGGGGTAGGTAAGTGGTTGGGATTGTGTTAGGGCAGGTAGGTGGATGGTCACGTCAACATAGGTAGGTGGATGGGGTCTCTTCAGGGGTAGGTAGGTGGTTGGGATTGTGTTAGGGCAGGTAGGTTGATGGTTACGTCAACATAGGTAGGTGGATGGGGTCTCGTCAGGGGTAGGTAGGTGGTTGGGATTGTGTTCGGGCAGGTAGGTTGATGGTCACGTCAACATAGGTAGGTGGATGGGGTCTCGTCAGGGGTAGGTAGGTGGTTGGGATTGTGTTCGGGCAGGTAGGTTGATGGTCACGTCAACATAGGTAGGGGTAGGGGTAGGTAACTGGATGGAGTTGCATTGGGGTGGGTACATCGATTTGTGATGTTGAGGTAGGTAGGTGGTTGGGGTTGCATTGGGGTAGGTAGGTGGATGGGGTCGCTTTGGGGTAGGTAGGTGGATGGGGTCGCATTGGGGTAGGTAGGTGGATGGGGTTGCATTGGGGTAGGTAGGTGGATGGAGTTGCATTGGGGTAGGTAGGTGGATGGGGTCGCATTGGGGTAGGTAGGTTGGTAGGTTGGGGTAGGTAGGTTGGGATTGTGTTCGGGCAGGTAGGTTGATGGTCACGTCAACATAGGTAGGTGGATGGGGTCTCGTCAGGGGTAGGTAGGTGGTTGGGATTGTGTTCGGGCAGGTAGGTTGATGGTCACGTCAACATAGGTAGGGGTAGGGGTAGGTAACTGGATGGAGTTGCATTGGGGTGGGTACATCGATGGGTGGCGTTGAGGTAGGTAGGTGGTTGGGGTTGCATTGGGTTAGGTAGGTGGATGGGGTTGCATTGGGGTAGGTAGGTGGATGGGGTCTCATTGGGGTGGGTAGGTAGGTGGATGGGGTCGCATTGGGGTAGGTAGGTGGATGGGGTTGCATTGAGGTAGGTAGGTGGATGGGGTCGCATTGGGGTAGGTAGGTGGATGGGGTGGCATTGGGGTAGGTAGGTGGATGGGGTCGCATTGGGGCAGGTGAGGGCATTCATTCAAGCTAAATACAGATAAATGAGCTTTCTAACAGTGGACATGTACACTGCATGAAATATTAGCTGTGAATATGTAAGTCAGGGTAGGGAAGCCTAACCCATGTCTCGCTACATCCTAATCAGCTAGTGGACGGAGGTTTCATGAATAATCAATGACAAGTACAGGAGGAGACACAAAGAGAATAAGTAGGACAGAGAGATCTCTATCATCTGCTTGTAATCCCTACTTCTACAACTGATTGTATCTTTTCCGTGACCCCATGCAATATAATTGCATAGCTAACCAATATCATTATTAAGGGATTAGCAAGGGTCGGAGCAGTGGCCCTGATACACCCTGTCCCAACACCTCACATGAAATCACATCATATTCATATTCAAAGTCAAAGAAAAGTCCGAAATAAAGCTCATTTACTTTAAAAATTCGTATTACATCAGAAGTGATCAAGGTTTTCCTTTTCTTCATAAATAATTCATTTTCATTACAGGATTGTTGGACTTATCTATGCTAATAAAATTCAGGAGGGATTTCACGGTTTTATCAATTCATAAAGGGCGGCTAGTCTGCTTCTCAAAAGTGATATGATGTCCAAAAGATTGTCCAGTAATGGCCTTTCAAACTTTGAAGTATAATAAAAAGAGGGCGGCCTAGACAAAAAGCTCGAAGCTAATCATTCTCCATTAGTACGAGGATGTAAAGGAAGGCCAGCTAGGGATTACATCTTTTAATATAAATGGTTACATGTAAATATGGGGGAAGCATTGCCAATCTGATCCCTATTTAATTCACTGATATGTTTGTAATTATTTCAATATTGGCGTAAACATGAAACCGTGTAATCACAGTTGTGGTTTTACTCCATCTCCGTCTCCTACGGCTCGGATCCTGCTCCTCTATCTACCCAACGACTCCTTTCATTGACGTCCCTCGACATCTCCCCAATCAATTTATTTTAACACATTCTAGACAATTTTATCTTCTTCTGGTCCGAGTATTCCCTTGGAGGAGTCAAATTCCTTTTCTTATGGCCAAATTGAAAACTAAACAGCATCATTTTTTGAGAGGTAAACACTTCTCCTGCTGTATCGTAACATTAACACGGCTTTATTGGTCCACATACTTTTGTTCTAACGATAATTTTTACTGTCTGACAAGCACAGAATCAATCATTTTAATGCTGTCTGAACATTTACATCAGATTACAATTTATGACGGTTTTATCAAACAACACTTAAAAGTTTTCGTCTGTACAAATCGTCTAGGGTATTGTTCGTGGATTTAGTGGGAAGTTGGTTATTCTGGTTTCTCACCAAACAATGCAAGAAAGCTCCCTTATCCATTCTCAGAGTTATTGGCTAAATGAAGTTTAAATGTGAACACATAAAGACTTTTATACTATCTATGAATGTAACACTTACGTTACATCATCTCTAATGTTTTCCGACAACTTTTTTGGATATTTCGAAATTACCATAAATCTCTTCAAAAGGAAAAACGGCTTCTTTTTATATTTCTATTTTCCCAGCTCTGCCTTATAGGTTCATTTGAATTGCATCATACCATGAAAATTTAATGCATTATGCATCTTCACAGTTTATGATAATTTTTTTAATTTAATGCTTCAAGTATATGATGTGACGGGCAATAAAAGAAGATTTCCTACTGCAAACTACATGAGGCATATCTAAAGATTAAAATCTATTTTCATATCTTTCAAGTCAAGTAAATGTAACGGCAGAATGAGAATAAAATCAAAACAAACTTGAGTGTTTAAAAGTTGTTAAAAAATAAACAAATTTAACATTCCAACAATAAGAACATAATGAAATGGAATGAATGGCAATCATTTTCCTCTACTAATACTCTGTAAAATATTTCAAGCATATATATCTCTGTTTACATTCATAGATTACTTGGTATTGATTTATCACAAAGCAAACAAAAATGAATATTTCTAAAACTTAATTTCTTTTCTCAAATGAAAAAGTCAATATATTCATTGGTTATAACAGCTGTTGCTGTAGTTAAAATGCATGGCCCTATCACCTTTTCATGTGTCATCGCCATCTGTCTCTTACACAAATATTTTAAAATGCAAACATTGCAAAAACAAATATTTTTTATGAAATATTGACATGAACTGACAGCAAGGTATGAATTCAACCCAGCTGTACTCGACAGGTATATATGTTACTACCTTGTTTGAAATAACTTATCATGTTTCATCTATTTGTTCACAAATCTGTTGACATCTATCCGGGAATATAACGTTTGTTACATTTGATTTAAGTTTTTATTCTTCACAGATGTAAGTTATCCTTCAAATCTGTCATCCATTCAAAAAAAAATCTATTTCAATCTGTTTGGGAAAAAGTTTGTTTCATTTTAATAATGTTATTATATTCTTCACAGATGTAAGTTAACCTTCAAATCTACCATCTAATTTTTTTTTAAATGTTCCAATCTGTTCGGGAATAAAAAGTTTGTTTAATTCTATTAAATGTTTCACAGATGTAAATTATCCTTCAAACTTACCATCTGGTGATATAATAGGAGGCCAATCCTTTAATGCAACAAAGTGTTTTTTGTGTCTCTTCAAAATTAATATAAATGTCAAATTGTCAGAATTCAGATAAAGCTCTCGGTTAATTATGAAGGCAATGTATGTTTATATGCTAGAATTGTCTTACTTCAAAAGAAATTCCATTTGCTCTTCCTCAGGCCTGTTTGGTGAAAATACTAAAACGTAATTCAAACTTGCTGATATCACTTCGTGAACTTGATGTATAAAACGTCATATTACAGTGTATGAAACAGGCCTGTCCAACAGTCAGTAACCAGGTTCCCTCTTTGTATCAGCTGGCAATTTTTTTATGATTTGTTTAATTTTACCATAAAACTGGCAATATCATGCTTTCGGACTTATAATTTTTCAGGCTCTTTTTTTTCATACACTGCATATTGTCATCTGAATTTATTCTGGAGAGGAAGTTAAAATGTTTTATAAACTGGTTCTTTCATTTATTAACCTGTCAAATCGGAGCTTCTTCATACTTAGTTCCTTCATTGCACTAACCACAATGCTAACCCTTTCATCAAACAAATGATATCTAAAGTAAGATTAAAAAGATGTTCTAATTTGTAAAGATAAATTATCAATATTTCAACAGCAGGCCAAGCAACATCTATTATTTCATATAACAAACATAACATTAGTTAGGAACATCAAACAAAACTTTGCACCTGAGGGACATAAGTTTAAATCCATTAATTTCAACTTTTTATTCAACAACAAAAACTGAACCAATATACATTTCCAAAGAACGTAAAACGTCTACTAAAAAACAAAACACATTTGACAGTTCATTTATCAAGTTCTCCTGGTACCTCTGGCATTGTTTACAAGCAAATGAAACCTGTATCATCCAATTAAGATATTCATCAAGAAATGCTCTTCCTGTATTTTAAAACCTACTCTCAGCAACTTTACCCATGTTTTCCAATAACGATAATGAGAAGTGATGGTCCACATAGGCCGGTCTTCTTGGTCAAAGCTGACTGACCGAAAGATGGAGACTTCATGGAGCTTTTTTTCCTCCGGAGACTGTGGAATGTGCATTGATTAAGCATATTGAACATCACAGGACATGCCATGGTCGGACACTTGTGTCTTCCACTCTTGTCTTGACAAAACTGTGGGCGTTTGGGGACTATTCTTATATCTACTCAGTGTCAGTATTTGCATAAAAATCTCAAAATATCCACTTGAGCATTCAAGAAGAATCACCTCATTTTGGAAATGAATTAAATTACCACTTATAAATTCAGTTGTCAACATGAATTAGCATTTAAACTACAAACCAGTAATATAGACATACATCCTCTAAGAGGGCAATTATTCTTGTTCTTACAATGTTTCACATTATGAAAAAGGAAAACTTTGCGAATGGCATTAACCTTTTTTATTTGATATACACAAATGCATAGTTTTAATTGAAAACGATGTTAAAAGATACCATTCAATTACAAATTCTTTATATTGACAACAAATATATTAATGTTATTTAAGTTATTATTTATAGGGGGAAAAAAAGAATTTAATTGTAAATTAGTAGTTACATCAATTGAAAAATATATTTATAAATTTTAATTATTTTCTATTTATTATTAATTATTTATGAAGAAAAGCAGAATGAAAAAGATCACTAAGACACAACATATTCCATCAAAACAGCCTTCACACATAAGAGAGAGAGAGAGCAGCGTGATTATACATTAAACTGTCACGTCAAACACCAAGGTTTTAACAGCAAAACCATAAGCCCTAAATGATATACATAAAGAATAGAAGAAGACTTGTTTGGTTAATCAGCAAAGATGAGAGCAGCATGAATGTGGCTTGGTTACCAGTTTACTGAGGAGTTACTTTGAAGCCATGGCCCTCATATTGTAAATGTCAACTGAAGAAGCTAGGCAAGATGGCACGGACATGTGGTGGAATATCTTCTCTAGAATGTGACGCTGTATGTCTGTAACAAACATTGTGCACTTTAAACTTGACGATGTTTCCTCATATCATCTTGCAGAACACATGGAACAGGTAAGTCAATCTGGGACACCAGTCAACTTTCACTAGTCCCCTCATGAGATTTATATCTAGACTTGCTCAATATATTCTGGAGATTATTATGTATAAAACTTGACAATGTTTCTTCGTATCATCTTGCAGAACACATGGAACAGGTAAGTCAATCTGGGACACCAGTCAGTCTCCTCATCAGATTTATATCTAGACTTGCTCAATATGCAATAGTGACCACCATAGTTTCCGAGTTGTGACGTGAAATGCCAGGACAGTTTGTCCGAGAGACCCTGTCCCAGGCCTTGGCCGAAGGAGAACAAACTGTGCATCCTTTGCTTTAAACCTAGAATACAAACTTGTTAAAAGTTCCTGTGATTCAGCCCTCAGAAATGATTAGGTACTGCAGCAAGTACAGGGTTAAAGGGTTGTTGACAATAGAACTGTATGCCGATTCCCATAATTCAATCAGTCGTAAACAGCTTGGAACACATTAACATTTTGAAGAAGACATTATCTAATATATTAGAATTTCTTACGTCATAATCACATAGAGTAATACAGTTTTTACAGTAATTAACCACCATTTTGCACTCTTTCAGCAGGTGCTTGAAACTGCTCCACCTGGCCAGGTGAAACTGAATCAGAATTATATACCTCTCAGCTTACCTGCACAGGTAGGTACCACTTGCCTTATCGAAGAGCACCGTAGGTGTCATTTACACCTATAATTTTCTTCATCAAAAGCAATAACCAGAAACTCCTTTTGCATCGGAGGTGTAATTCACATACATATCGATATCATTTTTTATTAACAGTATTTACCTGATGCATTGTAGGTGTCATTAACATCAATATCATTCTACATTGTAGGTGTCCTTAACATTTAAATCTATATCTTTCTACATTGATATGAATCAACATGGGTGAAGCTTAAGTCATAGAACTCACTATTAGTCAAAAGGATACCTATGTTTCTTTCCATACCTTCACATTCCAAATGACATATACAGATGGGAGTTGTTGCTTCCTTGCAGGTCACTCCACATTATGAGGACAGATCAATGTTTAAGTGGCACTGCACTGTATGAACTTGATATAAGATTTAGCACTGATGGAAGTATTGTTGTGTTACTTCAATATGATTTATGATCTTAAGAATAATTAATTACAACTTTAAGTTTATTTCAGACACTGAGTGTAAGTCTAGGAAGATAACCTATCTGTACCATGGTTGGCAGGCGTTAGTGACATGTTTTCAACATCATTATAACATAAAGATTTTTTTCAATGTAAATACAACTTTTATACACCAAGCAAAATATGCCTTGCCAGCAGACGGTTCATGTGACGACAGAATTATAACTATATAATCTCCCACATCTGACATTTTCAATCTGTCATCTGACATTTTCTCTTTCATATCCAATCAAAATATACCTTATATTTCACACATTTTAGAAAGTTATTTAAAATGCGACATAAAAGTGAAATGGTCTACATCGAGACATGTCTATTTGTGACATAGTTCCCACTCAACCTACCGCCTCCTATTTTTAACCGGTCAATATGACTGGCATTGGTCATGTGTTACCGCCAACTAATTCAACATTAAGAAGATAAGTAAGCTATTTTCCAATTTTAACATACTCTTATTAAAGATAATCGCTTTCCGTGGTGCTTTGAAAATATAGATTTTCATACTGAAAATAGGTCAAGCTTATGAAACTTTTATAACCGACAGGATACTTATATAATCAAAACATGGATATAATTTTAAATACATCCAAAAGCTTACATCACTTCAAATTGACTACAAGTCATAAAGCCATTCAACAAAAGATGGGATTGGTCATTCTTAAACCCAGAGTTCTCCTCATTCTTTTCCCATTTACTTTTTTGATGTGGAGGATTTGTTTTTCAGCCGGGGGCGACATTGTAGTACATTTGAAACTTGTATTTCATCTTCCATCTTTCCATTTTTAAGTCTTTAAAAGGAAAAGGTGATGTGATCTTTGGCCATGTCTCCAGCAGGCATTAATAGAAAGACTTGTCGCAGAGTCGCATCATTAGTGATTTCAGGGCACATAGCACACTTCCATTCTCATCTATCATTTTAATACATCAAATCCTGCCCATGCGAGCTTTCGTCTTGGCAAAATGTATAATGTTATTTACAAAGGCAGTTATTTGAGTAGTAAAGTTGAGAGTGGAATAATTGTGTTATCAGAGTAAACATGGGAACATCCTGCTTCTGCTACACTGTGACGTGAATACAACCTTCCCCCAGGGGGACGGGACGGTCAGGGGGGTGGGGGAGTGACAGTGAATATTCCATATCTATATACTTGTCTTGTTGCCATTTGGATATGAACACCTCATTATTGAGATTGAATCAAATCTTTTACAGTAAAGTGATGAGTGAGAAGAGGGGATGTTGAAGAGAAAGTGAATATTCCATGGCTAGTTTTGTCGTGCTGTCATTTGTTTATGAACGCCTAACATTTGTGATAGAACCAAACCCAATATGTTTTCAATAAATTGTTTTGGGAGTTGGGGATTGGGATGGGGTTGGGGGCAGAGAGAGAGGAGAAGAGAGGAGAAGAGAGGAGAAGAGAGAGAGAGAGAGAGAGAGAGAGAGAGAGAGAGAGAGAGAGAGAGAGAGAGAGAGAGAGAGAGAGAGAGAGAGAGAGAGAGAGAGAGAGAGAGAGAGAGAGAGAGAGAGAGAGAAGGGTGTGTCAGGGTGAACAACTTTGGGGTGAGGGGTATGTTGGAAGCAAATACTCCTATCCCAATGACTATCTGCCAATTCCCCCTCTCACTTTTTTCTCTAGATATACACGCATGCAGATAATCCCTCACGAAACACATACAGAATAAATCACCTATTCTCACCCATCATACATTCAATAGATTCAACAGCCTCCAATTACCTACATACATTTGACAAATTGAAAAGCCAAATAACCCCTACACAACATGCATGCACCTTCAAACAGATTCACCCCAACCCTTCACCCCTACAAACACATTCATTCAACAGGAACCCCTACCCCTACATACATTCAACAGACTCACACCCGCTTCCCCAAGACACACATTCATTCAACAGATTCAACCACGACCCCTACCCCACCATACATTCAAGAGATTCACACTTCTCCCCCTCCCCCTCCCCCTCCCCCTCCCCCCAACAACAATGAATCCCGCTGGTCCCCCTTCAGTTCTGTACACACACAGGAGCCTGCACTCATACTGCACATATGATGTACACACACAGCTGACAGATTTATGACATGGAGTATCTAAACTATTGTCCAGCTTCCTAATTTACGGCACATGCTGATGTCTTTTACAGCCAGAATTTTGTAGTTGACTGGTGTTTTTTTATTTGTTCATATTTTTTTGGAGGAACCTAACTGTTCTTGTGAATTCTTTAGTTTGACAGATTTTGATGTCTGAATATGACAATATTGACATTATAAGTATTTCACTGTATGAGAACAAAATGGTATTTGTCATGAAAAGGCACAGTTGTACTTATATATGATATAATAATATTTGCATATTGATGAGTGAAAATGTTGAGAAACAGCTTATCAGAGCTGATCAGAGATGAAGTCATTAGCATGATATGACATCATGTTGTTGCTTGATGGCGTCATATTGTTGCTTGATGGCATCATATTGTTGCTTGATGGCATCATATTGTTGCTTGATGGCGTCATATTGTTGTTTGATGGCATCATATTGTTGCTTGATGGTGTCATATTATTGCTTGATGGCATCATATTGTTGCTTGATGGCATCATATTGTTGCTTGATGGCATCATATTGTTGCTTGATGGTGTCTAATTGTTGCTTGATGGCATCATATTGTTGCTTGATGGCATCATATTGTTGCTTGATGGCATCATAATGTTGCTTGATGGCATCATATTGTTGCTTGATGGTGTCTAATTGTTGCTTGATGGCATCATATTGTTGCTTGATGGTGTCATATTGTTGCTTGATGGCGTCATATTGTTACTTGATGGCGTCATATTGTTGCTTGATGGCATCATATTGTTGCTTGATGGTGTCATATTGTTGCTTGATGGCGTCATATTGTTACTTGATGGCGTCATATTGTTGTTTGATGGCATCATATTGTTGCTTGATGGTGTCATATTATTGCTTGATGGCATCATATTGTTGCTTGATGGCATCATATTGTTGCTTGATGGCATCATATTGTTGCTTGATGGTGTCTAATTGTTGCTTGATGGCATCATATTGTTGCTTGATGGCATCATATTGTTGCTTGATGGCATCATAATGTTGCTTGATGGCATCATATTGTTGCTTGATGGTGTCTAATTGTTGCTTGATGGCATCATATTGTTGCTTGATGGTGTCATATTGTTGCTTGATGGCATCATATTGTTGCTTGATGGCATCATATTGTTGCTTGATGGCATCATAATGTTGCTTGATGGCATCATATTGTTGCTTGATGGTGTCTAATTGTTGCTTGATGGCATCATATTGTTGCTTGATGGTGTCATATTGTTGCTTGATGGCGTCATATTGTTGCTTGATGGTGTCTAATTGTTGCTTGATGGCGTCATATTGTTGCTTGATGGCATCATATTGTTGCTTGATGGCGTCATATTTGTTGTTTGATGGTGTCATATTGTTGTTTGATGGCGTCATATTGTTGTTTGATCGCATCAGATCATTGTTGTCAGTAGTGACTGGTAACAAGTTTCTGGTCACTGGTAACAGTTTTATTTTCAATAATGACCATTAATAGGATTTTTTATTAATGAAGCCAATATTCACCAGCAAGTCATATGATGATTAGAGTTCTGACACCATGAGATTACCATTTAACAGCAAGTGTATATGATAGCTGCTCACTGAGAGCTCACTCACTTTGAGGAGTTGGAAAGAATCTGGCTGTCACCCAGCAGGGGGACACCAGCGCCAGGAGCAGAGGGGGAATTCTCCTAGACTTGCTCCAGTCTCTAATTTCTGAAAGCATCTGACATTAGGCAACCTCAGAGGGCTCTCTTATATTCATAAGATTTCATATTGGAGAGAACAGCACTTTTTTTAGATAGAGGACACCCACTGCGAACAATGCGTAGCTTAGTAATCTTATACTCTGAAGAAAAACATATTTTTTGGAAAATATAAAGATTTTATTAAATTTTGAAAGGAGCCTATAAGAAATAGGATATGGAAAAATAGAGGCAACCGGCCAACATTTTTTAAACTTTCATTTTTTATTTATTTATTTTTTGCTCGAGGTCCAGATGACAAACTCAGCAAGCATGCATGTATAACTACAGAATATCATTAAGAGCAAGTGCATTTTCTAAAATTTTTAGCACTGAACACATTACAAAAATGTCTAATGTAACAAAAGCAATTTTTTCAAAATCCAATTTAAAAAAAATAGAATTTATTGCATTTTCATCGCATAAGTTTCAAATTCGCAAAGCACTTTTCTAACATGAATTGAACCCAAACGACACTCCCATTTATTTAAAAGCGCAATTAGCTCATACTTCCTCACTCAACTGAGGGATTTAACACGGTACACAATGTGCAATCTTGCGGAATAATTTTTTTCCATCATCATTAAACACTGTATAACATAATGAAACACTATAAGAAATTTATTGTTATTGCCAGTTGTAGTTTTGGAGGAAAATATAAAGAATTAATAGACAGAGAGGCAGTAATTCGTGAACTCTGAAAGCATCCCTACAATTGTGTTACCATAGTAACAATATTACAAACAGATGTGAAAACAATTACGGCCTAATCAGTTTGATTATATAAAATGCAAACATTAGTCAGAGTGAGCAGCTCGTTGGTGGGGGCTAAGCCTGTAGTTCCATACAGCCGCTTTTACCGATTCCTCCCCGTACCATTGGCGCTGGACACTGGAGCCAGGGCTATAGATATTAGTTCTACCTACTTGTTGGATGTAGTAATGGGATCCTATTCCTTAAAACAGTTAGACTGGAAATAGTTAAAGGTCAAATCCGAAACACTGGCATTCCAGAACTCTCTCATAATAGTCTGCGATGGGTGGGCACTTTTGAGGGTCGATAAACATTACATTTCTTAACATCAAGGTCAAAACTTCTTGGCAAACAGATTTAAAATAATCCTTTGTTTTATCGGAAACAGATGCTTTAAATGCTTTATTCATTAGCTTATATTTGAAGTGAAAAGATGGGATTAGGATAATTCATTTTATTTCAAACATATGGAAAATTTCATATTAATTGGACTTTTCAATTAAAATTTTAATTAACACATTTTGTTTGGAATTTTGGAAAAAATCATATCAAGCTGAAAGGGTTCATTCATAACTTTAGTTGTTCAAGACCTCTCATGATAAAAGTTTAAAGTATTAAAAACAATTCAGAAAGGAAAGTGTATATCAAGAGAGAGTAAGTTTATTACTCCTTTGGGCACAGATTAAACCCAAAAATGGTTCCTATGTCACGGTAAACATCTTCTTACCACTTGTTACTCCATACTGTCACTTTTTAAAACAAATTTATATTCATCCAGTATTCAAGTCCCATGTTATGGTAAAACTGATGTCAAGAAGGGTTAACACTTGAATTAATCAATGCCATTCAGAATGGCCCATTTACAGGAATCACAATTTCTGATCAAGGGGAATAAATCAGGATTTGTCACTGACTAAAGATAGGTATGACTATCACAGATACTTTGGTTCAAGAGACTGTTGCATCAAACTCAACATCATTGATAATTCAATTGAATTAATCCAAAACTTTCTTTTTACAATCTTCTTCCATCTTCTTCATCCCACTCTCTGTCCCTCTTACATCAAACTGTTACAAGTATTCCTATCTATCACCAAAAACATAATAGATGGATGAAGGACACTTGTTGTGAAGGGATATATACCAAGAGCATTACACTCACACATAAGAACACTCACTTCAACTTGTTCATGTGAGTGACAGAGGCAGACTGTATCTTAGTCCCCTGTAGACTCAAATACAATCCCTGAAAAAAAATTATATTCAATTTTACTAAATGGGCAAGTAAAGGGTTATTTAGAGAGTAGGTTTGAGTCTATAAGAGAAAGTGAACACATATGTATGTATGTATGTATGTGTCTAATGCAACACTACACCTACAGCAGGGAGAAGCGATAAGTTAAAGGGAGAGTTTTCTCAGAGTATCCACTATTCTGATTTATGTAGTATGTGGTATAAGAAAAACACTGTATATATTGCAACTTATTAATAATATAATGTATATATTGAAAAAATATCCACAGAGTAACAAATAATTATCATAAGACTGAATTGTGGAATAATTAAATCATGTATTAATAATATACATGTATAAACTGGCATGTTCCCTCGAATATCGTTTACACAAGAAATACCCAAATAGAACCCTCCCTTTCTATTTAAGAGACTATTATGTATGACAGAGAGGGGGAAAACGGTTGCCTGTATGTATGTATGTATGTATGTATGTTTGTATGTAACAGTAACAGTTTTGTTGTGTTTTGTTCTGAACTAACTAACTGAACTGAAGTGCTGAACAGCAAGAAGTAAAGAGTTAAAAGACTAGGTGTCAGTCTATGAGAGACAGGGAACACACATGTATCAAGCGTGGCACTACACGAAGGTGTAGAATGTGTAATAGAGAGTATATATCTTGTCTAACCAGATGCTGCAAGGGACTGGGGATGAAACCCGAGATGTGAGAGTCATTAAGGGAGCCATACAGCATTGTTTTCAACCGATCTCCTAGTTTGGTCACTCAACAATCGTAACCTGATGATGATGTCTTGTATGCACAATTCATTCTTCTGCAAATTCAATGCTGTGTTCCAGAACTCTGAAGTGTCATCTACAGAGTCAATTGAGCAATTCATTCTTACCCAGAGTCAGGCAGGAGGTGCCACTTACACTCTCCGTTGCACAATTCATTCTTTGGTGGTACCACAATAGTAAAAGCTTACTGACATAAATACTTGTGTAGGTATACATCACAATCTAAGAAAGAGGGAGGACTATGTGCCAGTAACAGTTTTGTTGATGCAATTCCTTCTTCCAATACTTCAGTCCTGTCCACATATGTTAAAGAAGTGCCACGTACAGTCTCCATCACACAATTCATTATTCAGCCTTGTATTACAATCAATGTAATAAAACTCTTCGACGACAGGTAACCAAGTAGCAGTCTCTCATTTGCCATTTCAATTCCATCCAGACCTTTATATTAGATAAAAGGCAAAGCAAGTCTATCACAAACCAAGTCTAAAATACTCAATATGAAAATGAAGAGAGGCTATTTCTTTTTTAATCTACTAGTACTCCGTTTTTTTAATTTCGATATTCATTTTTACAAATTTCTTTCAGAGATTACATCAGTCAAAGTAACACTTTCAGAATGAAAACTTTTTTCAACATCTTTGTAAATAATTGCTAAGAACCATATACACAAATATGTATGTCTTCGAGAACTGTCATTAATGGTCTCTTTCGCACAATATATGCTTTAATCATTTTTTAGAAAAAGCATTGTTATATAACACACAAGGTGCACAAAGCAGTGTAATAGAGACTTAGCACAATGTGTTCACCTAACATAATTTTGAACGTGCACAACCTGTACAAGTATTCATCTCGCCATTCCTTACAAGTCATGGAGCTAGGGACTGCTTATTTATAAAATTTACTTTTTAAAAAAAAAGAAATTAAATTTCTGGTTAAAATTTTTTTATGTGGTACATGTGCAACTGTTCATTACTTAAAAATAATGCTGCAAGAGAACAATAGGATGGCATCACATTTGTCATCTAATAGGAGTCATATATATATGAAGAAATTTTTGTTATAATCTTTACAGGTTAAAGGCGCTGTAGCACGTTTTTTTGGCATATTATTTTTTCTCAAATTTGTCATATATTATAAAAGTTTATACAATATATTGTTACATCAGAGGGTAAAACATATCACTGCACGACCCGATAAGCTGTATACATAGAAAACGGTTATCGGTATTGGTAGAAAAGGGTGTGACTATAAAGCAAAAATGTTGTCGAACTCGTCAGTTTGAGAGGTAGAATTGGAGGTCATATTGGATTTTGAGATTTCAGATAGCAAGATGGTTGACTTCATTATTCAAAATTGAGGACAATCTTTACTTTTGTTGAGATACTTATAGGGGCCCACATTGCAGTGTCAGAGAGAAGCGCCATACATCCATACTTGCATGGCTCCGTTCACTTCGCGGTCCCATCTTACATGAATACTTGTAGGTACACAGGGCAGTGCAAGAGGTGGCTGTATTGTAATTACCAGTACATATGGTGGTGGCACTACACAGGCATCATGCCCTGGGGTTACTGCATTCAAGCGTAATTAGCATGCAGTAAGCATCTGTTTATGTAAGCCAGCTCACCCAAACCTTCAAAGTCAGAGATGTTACCTATGCTGTGCTATCGAGGAGTCATATAATTAGATTCTAGTGGAAAATATAGAAAAACTCACAAAGTCAACTACTGATGAGTAACACCTGTATGTCTAAATTTGTGACTTTGATGAACTAACGAGAATTACCTGACAAGCGACAAGGAAATGTCGATAATTTGATTACGGATCGGGGCAGTTCACCAAAATGAATAAGGAACAAAATGATAAGGGTTTTCCGTTTTCTTGATTGCGGAGATAACACTAACATTGAATCTATTACAGCAATCATTCTAATTCTACGAAAATGATGTTCATATTGTTTTAATTTTAAACTAATGACATAACAACAAGGCAAAGAAATTTTTGAAGAGAACTAAAATATTTCTTTATTAGATTTTTATAACTAATTTACACTGTAATGAGAATTTTTGCTACCTAATTTCAGTGCTGCAATTTCTTGTGCTATTAATACAGCAATTTTAATGTTAAAGTGATTAGCCATCTGTTCGTAATCACTAAACGAGGGGATCAAAGGATTGTGGAGTTCACTTTTCACGTCTAACGTCATTTAAACATCCACAACATCAAATCCTCACATTCTTTGTTTCTTTGAATGTAATCTGACAGCAGTCGCTACATTACTTAATCGCCTGTGGGCATTATGAGACAAAAAATCAAATTTTCATACTTGGGTTAAAATTTTATGTCAAACTAATAGGTATTTGCTTTCACATTTTCTTATCAAATTGATCATTTTAATTCCAGTAATGGGCAACCTTCATGTCAATAATGTCGCTACGCAACGAAAACCAACACCAGTAGTTCAGCTGAGAGACTATCATTGCCCTTCTAAGAGATTGTTTTTCCAAATTAAATCTGAAGAGAATTATCTTCTTTTTTTTAAAAGTGTAAACAAACACATATTTATAAAGGCAACTTGACGTTTAAATAATCATAAAGTTGTTTTTATGCTTTAAGTCTCAAGACAAATCATATTTGAAAAGTTGGTTGAAAGATCACAAAGAAAAAGGTTCCTTAATAAACATGTTCAGAGATAAATTCACATGAGCGACAGACCACATTCCAAATGACTTGAAGAAATTCCTTGTTGTTTACTGGTTCTAACAATTTCATTTAGGCTAAAAACAGTCTGGCTGAAACAGAATGTCAAGAACTTGCACAAGAGCTTTTATTACTTTCAAGTAAGGGTAAGCTATTTCTCTGCAAAATTGAGTTATTTAAAAGACAAAATTGAATTAGTCTTCTTTCAAAAGAACACAGAGATGAGAAAGAAATTAATGTAAACAATATGAGTTTTTAAATCATATAACATGTGAACAAACCAAGTTAGACTTTTCAAGTCAAATGCTTTCATTATAAATGAATTAGCAAATCATATCAAATTTCCTTTGATGTTAGCGCACACGGACTCAAATTGACAGCAGGCTGGAGAATGAGTGGTCAGTATTGGAGGTGATTGAAGTGCAGAAGTGGACGGACAGACTGACAGATGGACAGACAGACAAACTGATGGACAGATAGACATCATGAAAGGCTTGTCTGTCGACTGATCAACAAGATTTGTATATCGTAACTACATGCTATATCATCAGCATTTTCTCTTTAAGTGGAAGCAACATGGACAGACAGACAGACAGACAGACAGACAGACAGATTCTTGGACTGGTAAACATGTATAACCACAGACTGAATGGATGGACGGACAGATTGACAGATGGTACGCAGAGCTTATCCACTGATTGTGTATCTGTACGTAATGGATATACTAACTTAATCACATAGTGTTCTGAAAATGAAAACCACAATGGACAGATCATTGGACAGATGGACCAACAGACAAAACTTAGTAAGAGAGATGGACTGATGCATAGATGGATGCAAGGACGGACGGACGGACTGACTGACTGACAGATGTGCTGATGGACCTACAGACAGGCTTCTCTGCTCACTGATCCCTAGATTGGTATATCGTAACTACCTGCTATGTAATCAGGTTTGTTCTACAAATGGAAGCCACAAGGATCTAGCCCCTACATGATGCATGAAGTGTTATCTTTCTTGGACTTTCTTCTAAGGACTGCGGAACCCTTCCTCTAATGTTTCCGAATATAACTAAATCTTAATGTCTGTAAGGGCAGGCATGAAGTGCTCTAGAGGCTTAGGACTCAAAAGAAATTTTATCTTCAAAATGTTTTTGAACCTTGATCGCCTTTTGTAATAGGCTGTGAATAGCACCGAGTTTTCTTTTCTCCAGGTTAAGCAGTCACAAGCCCTGCCGATTAAATTTATTCATTGAAAGCTAGCCAAGCATACACAACGGCCAACTGTGCTCGGTTACATTAACACCTCCAAGTGCTGAATTTTTTCAAGGTGCAGTAGTTCAATTCAGTTTTGTTCAAATGATTTGAACCAAATCTGTTACTGTGTACAAAACAACTGAGAAGCTGCTTTCATGTGTCAAACATTCAAATTTCAATTGATTTCTTCAACATTGGTCGAGGTTCAAGCACTCCAAAATCCCCTGCTCGGGAAACAATTCAAATAATAACCTTTACAAATTGTGAAAAGCACGCTGAATTTTAAAATGTCATAAATTTATTTGATTGACGACCAGTCAAGCATGACACATGGAGAAAAGGGAAATGATTTCTCAACAACACAGAATGATAAGGGTCAAACTAATGCAGTGTTCAAGCAGCCCAACCGTGACCGCTTAATATTCTCAAAATAATTGCTTTTCACGATTCAGGACAAAAAGGTTATTCACAACTTCCTTTTGAAAATCATCTCATTTTATTTTTGATAATGGGATGATTGAACATTCATATCATTAATTCATTTTGATAAACCTATACCACAACACAGGTTTTTTCGCCGAAGAAATTTAATTTCACAGACACGAATTCGTTTAATCTAATTTCAGTGGAGTGATATGAATGCCAAATTTGTTAATCAATAATGTGTATATACGCACCTGGGTTTTCTCACCACGCCATGAAAATTGATACATTTAAACTTGCACAATGAGTATCGGGGAAATCAATCCAAAATAATATGTAATATCAAGTTTTTATTCAACATTTTCATTAGAATTTCCATATGAAATTATCCTTCGTGGCAGTTAGTTTGAGTGGCAATCGATACCATAATAACTGTCAGAGAAGGAAACAGATAACAGAGTTGTCAAAATGAAATTTACATCAACGATATTCAACCCTGTTGTCATTATATCAGAACTTTTTGACAATGTATATTCAGCAATATTGCCAGATAAGCTATCATTTCAATTTGAAGTAGCGCTTTATTTTCTATAGCCTCCAAATGTTGCAGCTATGAGAGATATTATCTAAAATTGTTTCTATAAAATCATATTAGAAATAAGAAGTTGGAAAAAAATTATTTTATTATCGAAATCAACATGATTTACGGTATATGAATATATTTCAGTATGATTAATGAAGTAAGACTATCTTCATACAGCATAAACTTTGTCACGTTCTCAAATCCTTAATAAATTCTTTGATTTATTATTCAAAATGCTATTAATCAGTATTAATGTAACTAAAGATCTTTAATTATGTTTCTATTTAGCATTCTCCAGGTTACTTTGACTTCTACTTTTCCCTATGACTGGGAATACTATAATGAACCAACCTTTTACTACAAATCATATTTCAAATGACATTTTGCTGACTTAATTCATAATTGATGGATTTATATTATCATAAAAGTCATTTGGCATTCAAAATCCTTTCAACATATGAATCAACAGATGTCACGTCACAAGGTTGATCCGATTTAAAATTAGATGTTGCTTTCAAGAATATTTCACGTCTATGAAGGTAGCTAGTGTTACAAGAAGAAGGCCTGCAACATCATTGTAATAGTCCTAAAAAGGAACCTTGTATAGTCTAGAAATCTCCTTTTGCATGTCTGTATCTATAAAAACAGATATGAAATTGCAAACACATGACACTAGAAAAGTGTAGTGTACATAACATACACTCAATATTAGCCTGCCATTGTGCTTATATACATTGTAACAAGCAAAAAAGTGAGCCTGGCTCACTAATACCCCCGACTGTTTAAGTTTGACATTTTTATTTTACTTAAAGAGAGAGGTGTCTGCACACTTAAGGATTGATAAGCTTTGAAATGTAATTGCTAAGATTAAACTGTTTGTGAAAATGGTAGGACAAGTCTCGATCTTCATGTGAAAAAGGTGGTTTAAATCAAAATAGGAATAAAAGTAATTTGAAAAGGTATTGGTAATATAATACACTACTGCTATTACCACTGATTTCAACTTTATTTTGGAAATAAATCCATCATAATGATTCATTCGAGTGACTTTAAACAACAGGTACATGGAAGCACACCCCTGAAGGCACAGTGAGAGATATACAGCAGTTTATGGCTGAAAGGAAAGAAAATTTAACTTTTCCCAAAATATAACCAGTGGAAATATAAAATAGTAAAATCAACGAGAACACAGAAGTAGCTTTTGATGAAAGTTACATGAAAAAGAAAATGATGAAGTCAACAAATCACAACACAGAAGTAGCTTCATTCATTCTATCTATGATAAAGTAAAAGAATAAAAAAAATCGCCAAAAATTCAAAAATTCACCAAATCGTGTTACATTTTGCAATGCACCTCTCCTAGTGGTGAAGGAGACATGTGCCAAATTTGAAAAGGATGAGATGAATAGTTTTTCTGTAATCGATCGGACAAAAAATGCTCAGAATTTGACTAAGTTAAAAAATACAAAAATTCGCCAAAAATTCAAAAATTCACCAATTCGGTTTAAACTTCGCATTGCACCTTTCCTAGTGGTGAAGAAGACATGTACCAAATTTGAAAAGGATGAGATGAATAGTTTTTTTGTAATAGATCGGACAAAAAATGCTCAGAATTTGACTAAGTTAAAAAATAAAAAAAATCGCCAAAAATTCAAAAATTCACCAATTCGGTTTAAACTTCGCACTGCACCTCTTCTAGTGGTGAAGAAGACATGTACCAAATTTAAAAAGGATGAGACGAATAGTTTTTCTGTAATTGATCGGACAAAAATTGTCTTCGGACGGAAGGACGGACGGACGGAAGGACAGACGGACGGAAGGACGGAAGGACGGACGGACGGACGGACGGACGGACGGAATCGTTGGTATAACTATATACCCCCAACCGTTGGTCGGGGGTATAATAAAAAAAATATGACAAGCGAAATACATGGCATGAGAAGGTAAAGAGTTTAATGCCAATTTTAATTTATATCAAATTATTATTGAAATGATTATTATCAAAGTGTTATTGAAGGAGGAAAGCACATACTGCTATTGTTGCTATGCAGAGTGGTAAAGCCTGCAAGTGTCTGCAGTAACTAATGAAGCATGTACTGTGTTATAGAATAGCTTGAAATATGCTTCCCCATGACCCCTAAGCCCCCACCCCTTCCAGACTCCTGGTTAGCCATACTCCCCAGGCATCCTGGAATAACCTTTCCCCAAGTTTCACTTCCAAGAGGCAATTTGCACTGGCCAATACACAGAATCACATTAAAGTCTGCTTCCAATACACCTGGGCCCCCTTTCACATAGCACTTAGGTGATTGTTAGTCACTAAGGTAGCCTTAGCGCAATGTTAAAGGATGGGAGATAAGGTTAAACTTAGTAAAGGTAGCTTTGTGAAAGAAGGCCCAGGCCAGGAAAACTTAGTCAAAGAGGGGCTTCGACTTATACCTGTAACATACAGTAAGAGAGCTATGAGGCCCTGTAGAAGAAAGTAACTGAAGAATATACAAAGAATAAGTTTTATTTCCTCTAAATAAGATATTTTCTTGCCTTGATGCCTTCATAACATTGTATCTTAGATTTCCTAATTTCACTACCTTCTAGTTTGCCATTGACCCAATATTTTTGACAAGATGAGGAATTAATTAGGAATTTAATATAATGATGATGATGTTGTGGTGCTGTAGGTGGTGATGATCATGATAAAGGTGAAGATGGTTGAGGCAATGACGACAAGGACAATGATGACGATGACGATGATGATGATGATGATGACAGTGATGATGATGATGATGATGATGATGGTGATTGTAATGATGGTTTAAATCTTAATGATAATAACGATCAATGAAGATTATAAAAATAAATGAGGCACATTATTGATGACCTTACACATGAACTTTAATGGCCAACATTTGCTTTTTTTTCAAAAGTCTAATAAAACTGAATTAATTTTACAAATGTTTCTCAAATAAATTAAGACCAAAGGAACCTCGTAAAACAACTCATTACACTGGAAAATATATTCTTCACAAAGGTACACAATCTGCCTTAGCATGATGTAAAATAGTTTTCCTCTGTATTTCAAATTGAAGCTACAGCTGATAGTAGTTTTTTCTTCGACTTTGTTTTTTTAAAAATCTGGATGATATTTCCGGCATTTGATCCCTCTACTTAACACAGAAGTACAAACACATTGCTACTAACACTCCGATGTACACATGTAATCTACATTACTATTCTAATTCCGACAGACCGTGTTTGACCTTTCATAAAGTTAGAGAAACAAGCTTCTAAGCTTCTTTCCTGGCATCAGGCCAATGAAAGTGTAATTACATTTGCTGACATACTTTTTAAGCAAATAATGAAATCTTCTCCGATGAATATTTTCTTGAAAACTCTTACAAATTATTACTTATGTCTGTTAGTCCAAGCATTAAACAGATGTTGTATAAATTAATCATGTTCTGGTAACGAAAGAAGTCTGCGGCAAACTCATGTTTCAACAATCTTGCATCAGAAAATGAAAAAGAAATGTCCGTACTCAAAACAGTATGTACATTAAATTACAATATTTATTGAAATTGTCAATATTTTATTTTTTCAAGAGTCCTTTTTACTCGAAAATGTTTGCTTTAAAAGCAAAGACTACTTTTTCAGAATATTACTGAATTTTAATCCATTAACATATCTTCATTCAACAATAAATCATTTGTTTCTTATGCCAAACATTAAGACATTGAGTAAAAGAAACATGTATAATAGAGCTGCAAGAACTATTTCACCATATGTTAACCATAAACACTAAACGAGTGTCTGTCATTGCAAACATTAGATAACATAAGTCACATTGGGTGGTTTAGATTTCATTAAAACAAATAATGTTTTTACATCAAGTCTGTTCATAGATTATAAATTTTTAATTGTAAAACATTACAGAAAACTTTTTTTTAACTCTTACTGAATAAAAGCGTGCACTGCACAACAAAAATGAATATAACAATATATATACAATGTTGTACATATATGCAACAATGTGTATATACAAGGATGTACATCCAACAATATATATAACAATTCATATACAACGTTGTACATATATGCAACAATGTGTATATACAAGGATGTACATCCAACAATATATACAACAATGTGTATACAGTGTTGTACATTTATGCAACAGTGTGTATATACAAGGATGTACATACAAAAATGTACACACAACAATGTATACACAATGATGTAAATGTATACAACAATGTATAATCAACAATGTACATATATATATACAACAATGTTTGAGCAGCTAGTATTATCAAGAAAATAATGATCATTTATATAAATTGGGCTATCTGGAAAGGGTTTGAGCAGCTAGTATTATCAAGAAGATATGATCATTTATATAAATACGGCTATCTGGAAAGGGTTTGAGCAGCTAGTATTATCAAGAAGATATGATCATTTATATAAATTGGGCTATCTGGAAAGGGTTTGAGCAGCTAGTATTATCAAGAAGATATGATCATTTATATAAATTGGGCTATCTGGAAAGGGTTTGAGCAGCTAGTATTATCAAGAAGATATGATCATTTATATAAATTGGGCTATCTGGAAAGGGTTTGAGCAGCTAGTATTATCAAGAAGATATGATCATTTATATAAATTGGGCTATCTGGAAAGGGTTTGAGCAGCTAGTATTATCAAGAAGATATGATCATTTATATAAATTGGGCTATCTGGAAAGGGTTTGAGCAGCTAGTATTATCAAGAAGATATGATCATTTATATAAATTGGGCTATCTGGAAAGGGTTTGAGCAGCTAGTATTATCAAGAAGATATGATCATTTATATAAATTGGGCTATCTGGAAAGGGTTTGAGCAGCTAGTATTATCAAGAAGATATGATCATTTATATAAATTGGGCTATCTGGAAAGGGTTTGAGCAGCTAGTATTATCAAGAAGATACAATGCTTTATACATGAACATTCAGTACAATAGCATTGTAGTGAAACCTGCAAGCATAGGCTAGTAATTAGGAACTCTGGGAAGTACTCACAAACTAACTCTCAGTGTAGCAATCCACCCAAAACCTTATGAATGATGTACACCAGTTCTCTACACAATGTAAGTTGCATGTAGGTGGAGATAAAAAAAATTAAATTCCTAAACAACAATGTAGTAAATTATTCAAACATACTTACATACATATAATCCTTGTTGCTAGATAGTTAATGAGAATAGTGTTTTCGTCAATCTCATTGTTTTTTCTCCCTTTCTGAAGCTGCCCTGAAAAAGAGACAATTTGTTATTCAATTCCTCATTTGCTATACAGAGTTGAGATAGTATTGGTATGCTTACAAGATATCGTGTAAATTTATATCCTGGCTGCTAAAAACAATGATGAAAGAAATCCTGCAACTCAAATGTGGTTATGTATCGAAGTGAAAAAATTAAACTACAGGACTTTACTAAAGATAAAGTTGGCAACCATTTGAAGATTGAAACTCAATGCAGACCTCTTGATCATAGACAAATGCACTATCCACTATCCCACCTCTCTTGCTTTGTGGAAATGAAATATACTGAGGTGAGGAGAATTAGGGTTTAACGCCGATTTCAAGGGTATTTAATTTATATCACGGCTGCTAGTATTATTGCAGGGAGAACCCTGCAATGCCATGGTGACTATCCATTGTGGTGAAACCTGCGAGCATCGTCTGGATTTCAAACCATGGGTGGTACTGCACTGAAATTCAGTGTAGCATTGCACCCAAACCTTCCTGCATGTAGAACAGTTCTCCACAGCAGACAAAGTTGCAGAGCCCCTGGTGGGAATCGAACCCCAGACCTCTTTATCTGAAGCCGAGCACACTAACCACTGCGTTATCCTGCCCCGACAAATATTGATAATCTATGATTCTTTTCTATGTGTCAATGTCATCAATGTACCATTTGTAACAAAAATGTCACTGTAACTTGATAGAAATACTATCAGCAAGATCGACACAGTTACAAGAACATTGTGTGATTAGCAGGTTAAATATCCGAAAAAATATCCTACTTCACAACCCAGTTATTGTTTAAGGACATCCTCCACGCTTGGCGGTGACTATCTTCCTCATTTAGCCATAAGAAAAGCAGGCCTAACAAAAGATTTGTTAATGGCATTAGTTTGAGTTGGCTAAACCTGTCAAAAATAAATGATGATCAAATATGTTCATATAATCTCATGATGCCATGAAATTCATTTCACATATTAAAATCTACTTATACAATGAGAAAGTAATAAGTTTTTATATTCAATAGAAGATTCCATAGCTTCATGTTTTTCACTTTTAAATGTGCATATCATATGAAATTTGTTGATTCAAAGTCTTATCAAGATGCAAAAAGTACCTAAAAAAAGCACCAAAATTATTAATCAAACTGAAATAAATTTCATGTACCGGGTATTTATGATTTATGATTTATGATTTATGATTCATACAAGTATAAATCAAAATGTTGATGTTAACAGATGTTTTCAATTTCTGACAGTTCAATAGATGTTCTTCAAATCAAACATCCTTCAACTATCCACCTCTCAAAGTAAACATTTGTAAACAAGATGTTTTTCTTTACTCCCACATATGAATTCTGCGTTAAACCTAAATGTTTAACATTTGCCAGAGATAAACATTACAGTTGATAAACATGATAGCCTAGCTCTTAGTACATAGAACGTATCACTACAAAATTATAAGTCCCATATTAATTTTACCAGTACATATCTTATTTTCCTTACAAATTATTTTGTTCACACAATTTCCATATGAATTTTGGGTTCAATCTGAAAAAAATATCCAAACTAAGATGATAGTATATCAACGACATAGTCACTTCATATATACATTGAATCTATCACAACATAACAATCCCATATTAATCTTGACTATCAAATGTTATTTTCCTTACAAATGATTCAGTTCCAAATTCCCACAACAAATTCTGTGCTAAATCTAAATGTTCAATATTTGCCGCAGATAAACACTACAGTAGTTGCTATCTTCATAAATAGAACCTTTTACTACAAACAATCCTTATTAATCTTTACCAGTAGATTGAGTTTTTTTTACAACAGATCATTCAACTTTAAAAGTAAATTCTATTTTCCTAACCAATTTTGTCCCAAATGGAACATTGATTTTAATCTTTTTGTCTGTTGAATTCAACAAGTTCACGGCACCAAATATTGAAATTGAAATTCAGTCAAATATTAAACTGTCCGAAGCTGCAATGAAATGGAGTCCAACTCATGCTGCATTACCGATTTAGACATCTCCATTGTCAATACAACACGCGGGATTGAAATTTTGACACCAGATACTATTATGCAATGTCCTGTAATGATATGGATTTGTGTATGCAAGCTTTAACAACAACACATTATGTAAGATTCTCGTATTTCGAGTAAATTCACAAGGCTTTAAGTTTGAATATCTGCAAACAAACGATTTGAACGTTATTGATTGCTGGTATTATTTGCCTCTAATGAGGGACCACCTGCGAAAATGCGAGCTGAAAATAATTACATCTTTCGCCTTCCACTGGCCTGCTTGTATTCATTTGAACAGGTGTCCGCAATCGTGTAGGCAATATTTTTCAAATATGAAATTGGTGAATGTAAATCAGCATAATTTGAGCCATAAAATAAGTAATCAAATTTTATCCCCATATAATCAGAGGCCTTTCAAACAATCTTAATAACTATCAGGCAATGATTCCAGTGAAATGAATAAACTGAAGCAATAAAAGCGTCCAATTTCCGTTTGTGAATAACTTTAGGAGTCTCTCACCTGCGTAATATATCCTAATAAATATATAAGTTTTTTTCAAGAAGTTGATTACATTTCTGCGACTTTAAAACTGAAAATACTTTAAAACACATGAAAACCAATCCAAGTAATAACGGTTAAAAATAAATCAGCTATCACTAACATTAGAGGATTTTGAATATTTCAAGCATACCTGGCAATAAAATCATTAAAAACACATTTGTTTCCTACAAATATGTTTTACAGCTTCAAATTTCAAGAATTTCATTACGGTGAAACTGCATAGCTGTTTTAAAAAGATGAAAGCAGGCTTTGAAAATATCTTATAAAATATGTATTAGGAGGTATGGAAATATTACTAATTGTGGTGTTTAGAATGCAGTTGTCATAATAAAATTCAAAATAGATATCTTAATAAGAAATCGAAAAGTCAGATTTCAACATTTATCCTTTTTGCTCAAACTTTATATTTTTTTGATACTTAAACATTCATGTTTCCAAGCAATGTACAGATGCAAAATGATTAAATTGAAATCGAACTGGACACTGTGTTGACTGTCCTAGTTTTCTTTAGAAGATAATATTCAGTTTTAACAACAATAATTCTCCAAAGCCCATCTGATCGCTATCCCATCTTAGATCAAAGGAAGCACTCTTTAAACTTGAGACCCACAAAGTAGACTGACAATGTATATGTAAAGCACATGTTTCTCAAACTGAAACCCGACTCGGAAATTTAGTTAGAAATTCATAACGTTGTCTCGGAAGAATTATCGTTTTAAATCTTTGTGCAACATTGTCATGCATGCTGGAAGGAACATGGTAGTTATGTAACTCAATATGGGCCCCACCTGTCCTTTATTTAACAAAGAAATCCTCCTCCTCCTCCTGACACAGGCCAACATGTTCACTTGAACATGCAATAAACATAAAATATCTCCCTAACATAGACAGATAAAGCCATACAAGCTTTTTGTTCCTAATTTGATCTGTATACAATTTCACAACTATGTTACTGTGTCTGGCAATGTTCAAAGTTTAATCCCTTTGAAAATGGTGTAACCTTTTCCTTGTATTGTCTGTGGCAAATAATTTGGGGGCTTCCATGCTGAATTATTGAACACACACATCAAATTCATTTTGTCTATAACACTCAAAGATGGCTGAAATTTGGTCTTTTTGAAGCTTCTTTCTCGACGATGGTGATGCAGCCGTTGATTACCATTATTGATAAATAGATTGACTATAGCACCGTAACCCCCCTTTGAAGTCTGGCCGGCATATTTCATCTTAAAGTTCATAATTATGAATGCAAATACCATAAAGACAAGAGTGAGAATAGAATGATATTGCTCTCGGGATGTTCCTCCAATGTGAGTCATACAACAATAAAGAATACATTAACTATCTTTGAAGGTGCCAATCAATATTCACACAATTATCAAATATTTTATTTCAAAATTCAAAACGGTGAAATGTGATTAGGCCTTCATTAATAAGAGTATTTAAGCAAGAGATGTGGTCAATTTTGCAATAGATATATGTATATATATTTAAAACATAAGTTGATCATAATATCTAGAGGAGATTCTTCAATTTTCAATCATTAACATTTTTAACATATTAATTCCAAAATTCAAAATGCTGAAATTGTGGAACAAAATAAAATATGCATCAGGCCTATTCCATTTCCCTGTCCACCCTCCAACATTTTCTAAAGTCACTCATTGGCTAGAGGGGATCTTGTGTAATGTCAGTATTACACCTACCCAAATCTATACAGAAGAGAAATTAAGACCCTAGTTATCATCAAACATGATTGTCCCCTTGCATGCAATGATGTTTATGGGCTTAAAGTATACCCAACTTCTCCAATCTGTATTGCACTCTCTCCAGTTAGGATGGTCTGACAATATCAAACAAGGACACAAAAAACATTCAAATCCCATATGCTAACACATTTTGATTTGTATGTTGTGTTTGACTTACCCCGGGTAAGCACAAATAAGAAATGGGTCACAAAATCTAACTATTCCTTACAAAAAGGAATGTAAGATTATCAGATTATCATACATGTACACCATCCTCTTTCCCCCTTCAACATACATGTTGTCACTATCACTATCTCTCTGCACAGGCTGTTATCAACCAAGTTGCAATCAGATCATTGTAAAGATACATCTCCCCCCTTCCTCCTAATACATGTGGTCACTACCCTATGAGAGATGTTTATATGCTATTATCACAACTACACCCCCTCGCTCCCCAACATCTCTACAGATACGATGGAAAGATACTATCATCAAATAACCTGCATAAGGGACACAATAAAAGATGCATCCCCCCCCCCCCCCCCCCCCCCCCAATGCATGTTGCCAGTAGCCAGGCACCTGTGGGAGATGTTTATGGGCTTGTAGTACAAGCTACCACCCACGAGCATGTCTCGCCTCTCCCCTGACAAATCCTCATAAAGTCAAGTTAATAGTCGTTGTATCAGAAGACATGCTTCCTGTCTGTCCACTACCTGGCAATACCTGCATGTCAGTCCTGTATATCTAGCTTGGGGCTGGGGTTCAGGGGCTGGGGGGTGTCCGCCAGGGTTGGGGGGTCTGGGTGGGAGGGTTTTGAAAGTGGGAGCTGCTGGATGAATGTGGTTGGTTTAGGTGTATGTATGGATGGGTGAGTGTTGACAATTATATTCATTTAGTTTCAAAATATATTTTGAAACATTTATGTCATTTCATTGCATTTGTCTCTTGTACTGTAGTGTTTTGGAGGCATGTACGGGTCCCATTCAAATTGTGGTTTTACAGGCAGGTAAATGAGGGTACACTCATTGACTTGACATTGATTCAGTCCTCTGCAGGTTACCTTATTTTTTTATCACAAATAAGTCTTTTGGATTTAAAAACATGGAATATGAAAAAACAAAATCTTTTCACATTTTTTACATATTGAGTACATAGTGATTGCATATAATAATCTGGACTTTTGATTAATATATCAAGATTTACAAAATGAAGATAAAACAAAAAAGAGCTTCCAATAAAGCTTTTTTCATATATGTTAAGCTATTTAGAATCACTTTGGCATGATTGAATATCAGAGTGGTGACAATGGACAAGCTATCTGGCTGCATGTCAGTCCCATATCTCACACAGCTTCCACTTTAATTAGGAAAGTCTCGTGGATTTAAAGGCAGGTAAAGTGTATGTGTCTGGGCTGTCTGGTCGCCAATGGTAACCAGGCCTCTTCTCTTTCCTTATCTTGTACTTAGTCCAGCTTCAAGTCGTTAAAGTGAGCCAAACATTATTTTACAACTCTAACACAGCTGACCTTTCTCCAGGTCACGCAGTTCTAAACAGGACTGTCCGACATGACAGCAAATTTAAAATGTTAATTGGTTGCAAATAAACACTAAAGCATGACTAATAATTGGCAATTCTAATCAACTGTCAACATTGGTATTAGTCCAAAGAATTGAATTGTCAATAGAATAAAAAAATTACCATCTTTTCATATTAAATTAATTAAAAAGTCTACACTGTTCACAATTTTGCATTCAGCGAACCTGTCTGTAATGAAGCTTCATATAAAAAGCTAATTTCCATTTCAATTTGTAACAAATGTCAACACAACAGTTGAGTGCGACCTTCAAACAGTATATGTCTAAAAAGCAAGCAATTAACAATTGAAATAAGTATGTTACAATAAATTAGAAGTTAAAACAGATTTTCAATGAATAATTTTGACATGCAATTGTAGCATCTGGACTTTATGTTGACGGAACGAATGAATATCATTGTGAACATTTAATAAATATGGACAAAATTGAAAACTGGTTAATTTACTTTGAACAGATCATTTCAAATAACAAATTAATATCAACAAACATAATAAACACATCAAGACTTATTCATGCATTTTGAATGATTAAACATTAATATTCAGTGTTCAACAGTTCTACATTCTAAGTGAAATATCCAAATATTCTGTGTTCCAGGTGATATAGTAATATCCAACGTTCAACATTTTAATATCTCTAAATAGCAGTTCCAAGAGCTCATAAACTGTTAAGTGATTTATTGTTTCAGTACTAATGTTTCCAGTCTCAGTACTCAGTATATGAACACTTCTAGCTTTCAGCTTTCAGCATTTCTAATTTTTGAGAACAGGAAGATTTTCTGGATAACAACTTCTTTAATGTGAAAATACACAACGTTTCGGAGTACATACTCACTCCTTCATCAGGTGGAATGTAAGGAAATATGGTACATTTATATAGCAAACAAAACAATGATGAGAAATCTCAATCATTCTATTTTTTGGTTTTCAACCTTGTAGTCTTAAGTTGTTTCAGTAATGTCAGTAATTAACAGTTGAAAGTTTCAATAACTTTTATGTCCACATTTCAATATTTCATAAATATAATATTTTCAAAACCACATTTCAAAATTCAACATTTCAATGTTCAGTATTTAAAAATTTCAATATTCATAATTTCAAAATTTCAGTTTTCAACATTCAAACATTTCAAATCAAGTCAGTGCGATGATCCATTGTCAAGGAAAACTTTTGATATTCTAAAACACTAACCCTTTAATCCAGCACAAGCACAAACTTTATGAGGAAATTATGGCTCCCGAACAGGGCCTCTTTATGTCTTCTCTACGCTAGTAAAACAAGACTTGGCCATTTCATGGCTGGACTGGAGGTCATGACCTCAATAAGGTCAAGCTAGGCATAACAGTACCATGGAAAATTTGTTGAATTCTGTTTTAACAAGAGGAAAGAAAGAGCTCTCGGCCATCTACTTATTTGGCTGGCTTGGAAGGCTGTAATAGAAAACACATACTTAATGGGAGTAAAACACAGGATCATATTTCCTGCAAATTGAATTAAAATAGTATGCTGACAGCAACATAAACTTTCAGTCATGTTGAACGGATTGAGAAAGCTGATAGGCCTTGCCAAGACTCTTTGAAAGGAGGGCATCTTCAAATACACCAGTCATATTTGGATTCTCCAATTGAGATAACAAACTGCAGTGGACGATTTCAGTTTATGAACATTTTGTATAAACAGTCAGGAAAGGTAGACAAGGCTGATCACACAAGCATATGGACTTGAGCAAATATTAGATTCATCTCCTTCGCCCGAACACATCCTCAGTTTGTCAGACGATTAACCACTAAAACATATTCATGCTTAAAGAAATTGACACATCGTTTATTACTTTTTATCAGTATTGATAACAGCCATGTTGCAGCCTTACCTTGATCACAACCTGGTCAATAGACTTTGCAAGATAGGCTACATTTGTGTTTTAAAGCTTATGTTAGCCTAGACTATACATACATATCTCCCATAAACTTAATGACATTTCCAAATGGAAACAATATGTTAAAGAAAATCTTTTGGTCGAAAAACCTGAGTGCATTGAAAGTCTTGATTTAACCTTAGATGAACCAAAACTTGTACGCAAAGTATTCCTGAACAGATGGTGAACCATTGTGATATCTTCTTTCTCTTCTCTGCAGATATGTGTATCTAGAAGATACAAAGATATTCTTTGGGGTCCTGTGTGAAACCATAAGGAAATCATTTTTTGATATCAAAATGACAAAATGATTTTTATCTGTTACAGAAAAGTTTATGTTACTATGGTCATAATTTTCTATGCTGCCTACAAAGATAAGATAATTCTTCTCACAATAAATATTGAAAATGTTAAAAAGTTGTGCCAAATCTTTTGGCGGGGAGTACAAAAAAAAGGGTCTCAAATTTCATTAAACTTTCAAGCATCTATATGCAAAAACATGAAAAGAGTAACACAAACAGGACACAAGGAAACAATTTGGGGTCCTCTGTTTCGGAAAATAGCATTAATAAATAAGTACACAGATATCAAGAAAAATAAGTCTGTTTTTTATCTCAAATCTCCAATGCCAGCTCTCCAGCTAAAAGGCACTCTGTCTTTTCAGATTAAATAAACAGTGAGATCAAGAAAAAACAACTAAGCTTAGCGTCAACCCTGAGGTCAGTTTCAAAGGAAAATATAAAAATATGTTTTTGTTGAAGATTTGGTAAATCTTGACCAATGGCATATACCAAATCGGGTCATATTTCAGGTATACATATGATGCTCTTCAGATCCTAGACACAATAGCAAATCAAGATGGTCGCCATGTACAGTTCCGAGTTCATTTAACTCTTTTCCTGATGATAGAAGTCAATCGTTCAGGTTTATCAAAACAAATGTCAACTTCCCCAGCAAAGTAGACACCAGTCTCTATCACTGGCTCATTCAAGCCTTGCCGCATTACATCGCCTTTTGTGCCAGAGATTTCTCATTTCACTGCCAAATCCAAGTGCAGCATGCTGGGACAGAAAAGTTACTGAAATGCAGCAAGGCTTAATTTAGAGCAGGATAAATTTGTCATCAACAAGATGTAAATTAGGTCTTTGAAGGGCATTAAGAAAGATGAAAATTATTCAGAACAAGAGGTTCATAAATCTACTAAATCTGCCACTCTTGCTTTGCTTTCATGAACAAGAATCTGTCCTTCTGGCCTTTTGTTCATGAATTTTAAGGAATCAACAATATGAATTTGATGGTTTTTATCCACAATTTCCTATGGAATTAGTAGATGATAGTGGATTGTTACTGCCCGGATGCAGAGGCAACCCTAAATTTTGAATATGATGTGATTATGATCACAAGGGAAGCTATTCTGTAAAGGTTTGTAAATCTAGAGTGTGAAGATCTAGTTGTATACCTGAATGGGTTTAAAGAGGTCCCTTTCGACAGAATCTCCAACTTACAGCTCAAGAGGTTTTTTTTCAGATGAGGTGATTTGTCAATGATACTGCTTCCAAGAGAAATTTCATTTATATTGCAGGTAAGTATTAATGCAGGGAGAAAGCCCACAGCAGTATAGGCGTTAAATATTGCAGTGAAACCTGCAAAGGGGTACTATGTTGATGACTGAATTACAATATAGCTTTTCTCTCTAACTTAACTGCATGTGGAAAAGCTTGCTATTTTACCTGGCTTTAATGATCTACCAAGAATAATTCCTTATCTCAGCCATCAGGAATCATCACTTTATTTGTTATGACTAGAATTACATCCCTTTCCTTCAGGAAAACTTGAACAAAATAACAAATGAAACCATGAATCACCCTCTGCAATTTGATACCAAAATGCATTTCAACAATCAAATCTAAATTGCATCAAGTGAAATTACTGAAGCAGGTCCCCTCTATAGAAACCAAGTGAAAAGTGTTCAATGGAGAAGACATTTCAGGTAACAACTTAACAGTGAGACAGCCGATTCTCCACGAACCAAAATACCCTTTAAGTTATTTCTTTTTCCCATCAAGTTCATCTCTAACTTCAAAGTATCAAACCTTGGGCAAATTGACGCTTCATTTAGTGTTTGTTTGAAATTGTCGTATTAAACTTACTGAACGATATAAAAATTAATTCTAAAGGTTAATAAAACCTGCCATAACAGTTACAGTACAAATTCAAACTCCATTTCATTCTATTGAGTTCCGGCTTTTCTGCATGAGCGAATCACAATAGGAGATTTTACTCATTAGACGAGTTATTCATCAGGCCTAGGTAATCAAACTAGCCATAACATCTCCCACTGTTGATGCCAAAGTCCTGCTGAAATCAATCTAAATGCTCTTTGATCAACTGCCATACAAATATGGACGGGAAATCTCTCCTATAGCAAGTTGTGGCGAACTCATTAACCCTCCCAAGCATAACATAAACATATTAATCAATGAATTTACCAAGATGGAATAAACTGAATGTACACTAAAAATAAAAGTTGATGAATATGATGGATTCATTGATAGCGGAGACTCTGAGTCACTATTAAGTGCCTATGGTTAAGGCCTGTGTTTCAATTTACAAACGAGGACCTACATTATCACCTAAGCCGAGCGATTCCAACTAAATATTGCAATGATTATCTGATAAATCCTCGAAATAGCCAGTTTGAAATCAATTTTGCTTTTAGTTAATAAAATAGCTACAAATTCGCTCTCATTATTCAGACTTGCAAATTTTGAACGAAATTGATTCTGTATATTTTGACAAGATCACAATATTTCATGATTATATTGATGAAATTTGAAACCTTAAGTAGATTTATTCATTAAATTGGAAAAAGTGGAATATATGATATGATCATATAATACGAAAAGAGAGTGGAAGTTTTGTAATGAAAAATATCAGCTCAAACATTGGCAAATAAGAAAAAAGAACAGCTTGGTTTATCTATAGTTATATAAAATTATATATTTATCAAAAAACATTTTCATTTATGTACTAGATTTCCTTGGGTCAATATCAAACATGTGACCATATGATACAACAAATGTGAAATATGTTGAAATATTTTGAGACAAACACATATCCAACGAGTTATGTTAAATCTGGTGGAGTGAACATTGTAGAATTGGACTGTTCGTATAAAATATATGACTGTGTGAGGACGGGTCCTTTATTCTTATATTTGTAAATAAATCATATATTCTAGAAATTATTCATTATCTCATCAGTCTCTGGTGTTAAAAGAATTCCCTTTTCGATACTAAAGCATTAAATGTACCGGTAATTAAAATGAACATTAAAACATCAGTTAATAACTGGAGAGATATGAAACTTAAACAAAGACTAGACAGAGAGAATAGAACTAGCCAGCTGATACACAGCAACTGTAAGATTTGCTCCAGGGTAGACTGACTAAGTACAACATGGATCATTACATGGAACGCTTACCTGACAGGGTTTTCACTCTTCACACTTAATAGATCATGTTACATAATTTTTGAAATATTTATCACATTTCATAATTTTGATGAATCTGTCTTGTTTGTCGTTTTGATACATTTATCACTCTGATGGAATATGAAATGACACGGTGGCAAAAGTGTCGCAGGATCAGATTTTGAACAAATCTTATTTGAATACCTCTTTGGTTACACATGGAAACAAAAATAGTCTTAATACATATTTATTTATATTTGACAATCTAATTTGTATATTCATGAAAATAACAAAGACAATACAAATGATAAACTTCATCTCAATCTGTAAATGACGTAAGGTGTTAGACAAATCTGATACAAATAGCTCATTGGTTATGTATGAGGGGGAAATAATGTTAGTACATATTCAGTTTGTATTTGATAATCTTAGTTGTATAATTGATTTAGCAAAAAAGTCATTCTTATCATGAGGAAGATTTATAAATTGTTGAAATTTACATACAATTTGCAACATCAGTTATACACCAGAAATTAAAATTATTATTGACATCAAAATTATATCTTATCATTGAAGCAATTACCACATCACATGGTATAGTGCAGCTATACATTGTTATTTAATGAAAACTTGCTTTAACCCTTACGTTGCGTATATATATTTTACCATTTTTAGCCCCTGTGGCGGAATTAACAGGCTCGCAGCTCGCAGCAGTAGTTTGAGCTTAGGCACTAACGAGCTCTGCTGGCGGAATTTCCGGGCGGCGATTCCGGTACCGTTTTTACGAAATATACCGCATCTACATGGCGAATAAGGACTATATACGGGCGTTCAATACAAATTCAAGTAGCGACACCCGTACACAAATGGCTAATTCACACCCGAAACTTTGAATGAATTTTCTATGATTTTTCGTTTTTATTCTATTACTTTCGAAAGATTGTCTTTATTTCGGGCCTCGTAACATCATAAATACCAAACGAAAAAAAATCCATTTATATACGGAATTGAAGACAAGATGTCTAGCTTCACAATGATATAAAAATTATTAGAATGCGACCTTTGGTTATAATTCTATAGCTATGTAAAGTTTGTCTTTATTTCCACCTATAAAATCGTCAATACTTACAACATGTATGCGGCATTGCAAACGGTCGTTCATCGCACTTTTCCAAGAAATCATAATCTCGAACCAGTTGACAAATAAGCACATGTCAACCCAAATATGGTTATGTTGTTTGACTTTTCAAATAAACGCTAACCTCGAACCATAACTGATGAAAATATGTTGATTAGTTTGTGTGCCGTTTGGTTTCACATGCCTCTCAGAAAGGTAAAATTGTATCTTTATTTCTGTGAATAAATCTGCGCATTTTATATAGAATAAAAGATTATTCTTTTCGGTTTATTGTGATATAAAAATTATGAAAATGCATTCAGTATTTTAGCCGTGATAAATGTTTTAGAAGTTGTGAAAATCGCCGATTGTTTCAAAATTTATGAAGTGTAAACATGACCTTTTTCACGGAGCTTGCTGTGTCTTTATTATTTTTTTGAGATTTTCTAATTTTATATGGGAATGTAGTCCATTGTTTCCCCTTTATTTTGCCGTATTTTTTTTTTAAAACAAACAATTCGCTCACATGATATGAAGTGCGGGAGTAAGGCGAGTTAGCGATTTTTTTCCCCGTCTCGCGAGATGCGAGGCAGATAGCAGTCTCGGGCGAGGCAAACCCGAGGCAATACAAACACGTGGGTGAAAATAGCCTCAAGCGAATTAATGCTTCGGGGGCTAAGCCCGACAAAATTGGCCTTTTGTAAAGCTAATTATCAATGCGTTACGGGTCAACAATGCACACGCAATTTGGTGTGAATTTTACTTGATATTTCGACCGGACATTCACACAGACTCGTTATCGTGGCTATCTGCGAGATGTATGTAAACAAGTTTTCATGTGGCGATATACGGACACACTTCGTCTCGCATTTCGCCTGGGGGGCAAATATAATTATTACTGACCCGGTAAATGCACTAAGTCCAACGTACGGGTCTCGCCAAGGGTTCTAACTTTTTTCTCTATGAGCCTCCCGGATAATTACGGGACCCGCAAGTTAAGGGTTAATAGTAACTGTTGCTTTGGAAATTAGACAAGTTTTCTGTGCAGCATATTGTATCACATTATAGTGTATAACATTATATTGTAACACATTATATTGTACCATATTATATTGTACCATATTACATTGTATCACATTATAACATATTGCATTACATGTTATCTAATTGTACCACAAAAGGATATATTTACTATATATTGTCCCTTTAAAAGCAATAAGCAAGGACCATATTGAGCTATATTTATAGGTGGGTAACATCTACATTACCCTGTTTCAATTGATATTGTATCATATACCAATCAAATCTTACATCATATTCACTTGTATATCATATCATGTTGTTTTATATCATATCCAAGTGTACATATAATATTTGATGCTACTGTTTATCACATCTGGTTTTATATCATATTCCAGTGCACATATCATATTTGATGCTACTGTTTATCACATCTGGTTTTATATCATATCCCAGTGCACATATCATATTTGATGCTACTGTTTATCACATCTGGTTTTATATCATATCCCAGTGCACATATCATATTTGCTATTGTTTATCATACCATACTGTTTTATATTGTATATTGTATAAAATTGTACAACTCATATTGTATCTTATTGTTTATCGTTTCATGTTGTTTCACATTCATGATTGTAACACATATTGTATTTCACCACTAATCAACAAGAAGTAAAGTGTATGCCCCTCATCAATAACAAATGACCACATCTGACCACTCTGTATTCTGGACTGACCTCGCTTCATGCCACTAAAACCTTAACTACTCCAATCAATAAAATCAAACTGGAGAATGGTATTCAGAACATTGTCACATCAATACTTGCCTGGAAATCAATACATACAGACACATTTTAATCTCTGCTATTGTTTGCTTGATAATACTCGTTCAACTATGTACATGCATATGGATTTGCAACTGGAGAATTTTTGGGCAATTTTGTTTACAATTTTTTGCTGAAGGTTTGACAAATTTTGGATCTATGTTTACCAGGGATCTAAAATGAAGTAACATGGTTGTTTTTAATGTCACAATTATATTTATTACCCACATGGTTGAAAATAACCTATTTAATATTTTTATACGAACACGTGCACATATATCATTTGCCTAGCAACCATTGTATCACCACAACTTACTGATCTCCTCGTCTGTGAAGTCATAAAACAATTGTTCATGACGTCACTGCAGCTTGCCGTCACAAGAGAATGGGCTGTATCCTGACTATTTTTACGTGATTCAAATCAAATAGAATGGGTAATGAAGAAATTATTACATTCTAACGTGTGCCATATGCCATTTTACGAAACTCCTGCAAATTTGTGCATAACCTTCGCTCTCACTTGAATATACAAAAATAACACTCAATATGTAAAAGTCTTATGACACACTCCTCAAGTAATAATCTCTATTTCTTGCCCATTCAGTGAAACATACCCGGTGTTATATATATATATATATATATATCATATATGCACACCTGCTTGCCTACTGCTATGATCACCAGGCATGTGGAAATCTATGTTAGAGAACTATACAATATATGCATATCAGTTTTGAGTTGCAACAGTTATCTACCTATTGCTTGACATTGATGGTAAAATCTATCATGGAATTATTTGAAATTTGAATTTGAAACTTTCTACCTTTAAAAACCAATTTGGAGCTGAGGTGTTTGACTTGGAGCTATGTCTCCAATGTTTTGAGTTTGAGGCTCTTTATGTATGTGACATTAAAATGTTGAATTACATCTGACTTGAAATCTCTAGTGATAATCATATTGGTACAACATATAACAAGCATATACCCGTATTGACTTCAGGTGTCAGCTTGTCCACCCTATTGGATTGATACTTTTGAATAGGTGTTGAAATCTTTTATGACTACCAGAGTATCAAAATGTTTAAATGTATCTTTTAAATCACTGATAGGTACCTATTGGTAAAACTATGCAACTACAAACCTGTCTTGAGTGGAGATGTCAGATTTGGGGTTGTTTGTTGTTTGTAAGTTTTGATGCTCTTCAAATGTTGATGGTGTTTAAGAATACAGATGTATGTAAATGGTACAAAATATTGGAGATGATATCTAAGTGATTTACCTATCTATATATATATATATATATATATATATATATATATATATATATATATATATATATATATATATATATATATATATATATATATATATATATATATATATATATATATATATATATATATATATATATATATATATATATATATACCTGTTTGTGTTGACATGTTCAATTTTTAGGTAAGGACAGGTTTATATCAGTTTTACAAAAATAATCTTATAATTTTAAAATGATTAATCTAACATACCCAAGTTCAACTTTGTAGTTAAATATTACCAAAAATATTCTCATCAAATATTTCAATATATTTCCCCCTTGACCTCTACGACCTACAAAACGTCAATTCTCTTACATCAGTTTTACAAGAAAAACATATTCTTATTATTTCGAAATATTTCTCCTATGACTAAGAACTTACATCACCTCATTTCCAATGGCGACATATTTGAAAGTGTATGAATGTTCAATTTTCTTCTTTGACTTGAGAAATTTGATTTTCGAGCTGGCAATGTCCTTGACATGTAGTTATGTTCCATCTGTTACTGAGCTTTCAATTTCCAGATTGTAGTCCATTCATTATTATTGACTTTCTTCCAATCTCTCCAGACATTATGCATGATTTCAGGCCTGACATTTGGTCATACAATATGAAGGTTTGTAATGAAACCTACAGACAAGAAATATTGATGTCTACATTTGAAGTGAGCTTTCCATAAAAGATCAATTATTCGAGTACATAAAACTTGCTATGTTCACAGGGCCTCAGATTTCTTCACTTGAATAACAAATCTTTTTTTGTTGTAATATTAAAATATTTTATTTTTAAATATGTAAAATTATATTAAATTTTGGCTAAAAATTCAATGTTTAAATTTTATAATTTTAGTGATCATTTGCAAATTTGTAACTTTTATTGATCAATTGTATCTGCCAAGTATCTTGCTACATTGTGTTAAGCATTTTCATTTCCAATGATTCCTAAATCTAAATTTTTATCTTTTAAAATCATCACCCATAATTCAATCCTAAAACTTAACCTTTATTTCCATTCTTAAAAAATTATTTTTAAAAATATACCTGTTCTCCCATATTTTGTTATCAAACTATTACAAAGGAGTTTTTATAGGTCATTCAACCATTATAATTTGTACTAAATTCCAATAATCAATGGCTTTTAATCGGATATTATAAAAATATTCAGTTTACACAAGTGTGGTTTGAATAAAATCCATAAACTGATGACCTACATATTTTCTACATAGTTTAGTTCACGTTCACCACTGTATTGAAAAACAGACAGGACTTCATAAATATTTTTCAGAAGTATTTTTATTTTCAAAATTTACAATTAAAAAATCTTATTATTATGTTTTCCTTTTCTCTGTAAATAAAGTCAAAATTTCACCAATAATCAATCAAGGAATACATCAACTAAGAATCATCTTTACTTTTCTTTTTCTTTACACATGAAGTATTCTTTTCCAATCATGTGGTTAGTCTGCAGTAGAGGTCTGTGGGGTCAGGTTTGAATCTTGGTAAAGGTGTCTCGTACATGATGTTACTTCTGTACATCGCACTGATCATAAACACTACCAGTACACCAAGGTGAACTTTGGAAATTTCAGATGTCACCAGTTGACATCCACGTATCTCTATCATATCACCTAGAGTGCAAAAATATCAGGGTTAACATTTTCCATATGATGACCTCTGGTAAAATATCAGTGTCATGGTTACATGATGTCATGAAGATGCTTCTCTGATAATGTATACATTTGCAAGTGGAGACTTGTAATTTCATCGATTTTGAAATCAGTTATAAACAGAACATTATATTCATGCCCATAGACTATGATTAATACTTAACTCTCTCTCACTAGGGAAATACAAACATTTAACCAACTGTGTCAAAATCTAGTACAACATGGATATAATGACACATAATATCCTCTATAAACTATAAACTAGAAATCTAGATGTACTGAACAGTTATACTTGTTGAGGAATCATCTACAGAGTACAGATTCTGTACCACAAGCTTTGATGCCTGTATATGTGAATTTGAACATGTTTAACACTGATGGTGAAATTGACTTTGAAGTTTAACCTAGCTGCAACTACTTTGAAAGATATTCCAAATAAAACTTTTTACACTAAAGAACTCGTTTTTATTTCGGAACATCATGGTTGTCTTTCATGTGGGGTTATTTTTAAAAAGATGATACAGCTTTTTTTCAAAACATCATATGTTTACAATAACAAAGTTTGGTCGTTTTGCATCTTCCAGTACGGTGAAGAAGCTGTTGAACATCCACACGAGAGAGACCAAGTCATAAAAGCGGAACGCAAGCTCTTCCATACCCATTCCACTTTCTTGACTCAGCATAAAATATTCATAAAAATAATTTTTTTTACATGAATCTTCTACCAGAAAATTAAAGTCACGTGTGTTGAAATCCCACCCATGGTACAACACACGAAGGCAGATGTTAGACCTTCAAAAAAATTCCCAAAATACATGTCTTAGTTTGTTCGCTGATGACAGTGAAATGAGTAAATCATTTAGACGGATGAAAACTCGTGTAGTCCTCAAACTTCCTGATGCCAATTGCACTTGCCTCATCACACACTGGTTGTTTTACGAAATTCAAAACCAACCGCAATGCATGATGGGTGTTACTTAGCAATGAACGACTGTTCTTCTCTGTATTATTCACTTTAGAAGAAGAGGAACTGATGACAGCTAATTTTCCTAGTTTTAAAAACTTAAAAAGGTAGACTCTTTGTCTCATTTGAGTACATAAAATGAATATTTCAGACAGATTTACGTAACCCTATACTGCATATCCACAATGACAAAATTAAACACTGCATGCAAACTAGATTAGTGGAAGATCTTAATCCCTATAAAGGGATCAAATAGCATCAAAAAGATATATTGCCAGTCTGAAGAGATATCACTGGCAATAAAATTCTACAGCGCATTGGTGAAAATTGTTGTTAAATTCTAAAATTACAACATACAACCATGTTGGTTTGTTTTTCTGTTTTATGAGGGCTCTTCGAGACAATTATGCAAATTACACATTGTTTGCCAAGCTTAATTTCCTCTGTCGTATGTTTGCATGCAACTCTGAGCGGAGTTGAAGTATGTTTAAGGAGCAATTATATCGCTGTATGAATAACAAATAAGTCGTATTAATATACAAACTACGTCTATATTGGTGGAAATTACTTTTTTAAAAACTCTGAGCCCAGCGGTCTGTCTGGGGAATGTGAACAATGTCACAAACGTTTTATATCTGCTAGTCTATTTTGCAGTTTTGTCAGGAAACATGCAAAAGTCGAGAAGATCACGTCAGTACAAGAACACAATGGTTGAAATTGAATGGTTGAGTTTTTATGAATCTCCATGGTGAAGATATGGAATAGAGTTTTTACTAATTGCTTTTTAATGTGTGCGATGAGATTTCCTCATAAAAGGCAGATATTCCTGAAACATTTTTTTTTAAAGTACTTAAATAAGATAACTGCAAATCCAATTTGGGTAATCATGCGTAAGATTTATTGTGCGGGCCCCCTAAGCTTGTAATCACTCCTTCAGTTGCCACTCATAAAGACATCTTTTGAGATGATAGCTAGTTACAGCAGTACACAAGCTCAAATTTGTCAGCCCCATAATAAAACCCTTCATAGGCAAGATGTGTTTCTATGTTGAAAGAGGTGAAATAATTGTTCCTGAAAATATTGCCCTAAAAATTCTGGAATATTTTATCAATTATGAACATCCATTATTGGTTGGATGTTCAATGAAAAAATAGTGAATAAATTTCACTGAAAAAGTATTTTGTATTCTTTGGGAAACTACGTATTGTACCAATTTCAACAGTTGTAGTCTTACATGTAACCTGATTTTGACTTTTATGAAATATAATCACAAGTCGGTTTGCTTGAAGGCTTTGAGCCTATTTAAAATAATGAAAATAAAAATAAACTAATTACTAGATGCAAAAGATAAACTAATAACTTCATGCAACAGGCATTGATTAAGAACATAATCCAAAGAACTGATTTTTGTTTTAAAAACTGACTTAAGATTTGTTTACTTACCAAAATGACTTGTTTATAGCTTCTGAATACAAAGACGAATAATATTTTGAAAAGTTAAAAACATTTCTTTCCAGACAAAAAACTTTAAGAAAAACATCAGAGAGGTATTGTAAACAAGTTAAGAAATTATTAAACATTTATAAGCTTAGTTACATTACCATAGTAAAAAAAAGTAAAGAGATCTAAAGAAAAAGATTGACAAGTGACATATATACAGACATAGACAACATCGACGACTACCTGCACCGCCTAGCACCCTGCGTAATATGCCTGTGGGCTTTTGAGACGGCCCCTAGTGCAGGCAGGCCGTCAGCCAGAGTGCAGCACTAGCAGCAACTGCATCAGCTATCTTTACTAGCACTTGCTATTACATGTGACACAAGTCAATGATGTCATGTAGCGTGAAATCAGAGCGTATGAAGCAACAATGGGAGCGCGGCAGGGTCCCCCCACCTTCGCTCAGCCTACCTAATCCAGAGGCACTGAGCCACAAGAAGGGGAAATTACAATGTAAAGGAGCAGAGGCATTAGCTCCGTCTTGAATACAAACATACAGGCAATTGGCCACCGGCGGGCACAATGGGCTGCTTACGCAATGTAACAACGCAACTTGCGTCTTGATACAACGTACCTACAACAGGTCCGACATCGCCGTCTCTTCTCCCACCGGGAGACAAATGCCGTTATTAACGAGAAACTCAATGATGCTTTTTCTTTCTTTTTTTGCGTCCCCATTGACAGGGAAGTAATGGAGCTTGATCAACTGCAATTCCTGACTACAGCCATGGGACCGATTTTAATTCCATCATTGCCAGATGCAATACACTGTTGCAAATAATAATACCAATTTAATTGCTATTTTTTTGTAAACATGACAGATATGGTGCTAATTGGTGAAAACCTTTATGTTTCAAATGTCAAATTTTTAGCACTGTGGTATGTCTAATTAAGATGTCTAGAAAGTTATTTACTTCAACAACTAATTGCGAAATGGTAATTACAAATCTTGCATTTAATAAGGCCATAATTAACATGTACTAGTGTGATAATTTCTAATGAATATGATTTTTGGGCAACGAAAAGTAAAGTTGAGTCAACAAAACCTTTTTTAAATTTTTAGTTATATATTTATTTTTCCAATAAAAAGAAAAATTTAATTACATTTCACTTTGATCCAAAGAATATTTCAGTCATTTATCTTAGCCAAAGTAAACTACTAAAGATCTACATATAAGTTAATATTTCACTATCAGTATTATCATTTGGTACCCGGGTTATCGATATGTTCAATGCACAAATTCAGCAAAAATTCCTTGTTTAAAAAAATAAAATGCAAGCAAATATCTTATATTTGCACGAACTCAACTGATCAAGATCAGTAATTCAAAAAATGTTAAACATCCACCAAACATTCCTTATCTATGTGTGTCATATCTAACATTCTTTTTTCAAAAAGCTTATCATCTTATTCATCAGATCTATAAAACATTGTTATCAAGCGTGCATGAGGGGAGCAATAGCTGGAATATTCTCACACACACACAAGTATGTACAAGCCAGTTCACTTTGTCCTCTTTACAGAATCCCATTGTATGAAACCCTACCCCAACAAAATCTAGCCTCCAACAAAATGAAGATTGTAGAAAAATGGTAAATCATGGAGATTATAAGGGACACAGGGGTACGCATGAGAGTTCCAAATATAACTCAATACATTACATACATTATTATTATGTGAAAGTCATAGCAATGATTTTGTCATACATGTCATCGAAGTGTCACACGGGGTGACCCCTCCCCCTGTCTACCCCCACAATAAAGTCCTGTATGAGCCCCTGGGTAATATACATTGATACAAGGCTGACCCTCCATCTCTGTATTGTTGGTCCATACTTGAAGCAGTTCTTTATGGCAGAACCAGAACATGCTAAGATAAGTTTCAAGTGTCTTGATAACAAAAAACATCACAGATGTTCAAGCCTGGTTATGATTGCATTTTACTCTAACATTAAATTCCCCAAGCATTCTTATCAGGAGCCGCTCATAAATGATAAAAGTGTATTTACGATCTTGCCAAGGTATCTTTTCTCTGCATTTCTAACAGGCTTTGCCCTTCCGGACTTGGAATCTAAATCTTGCTGATCTGGGAGCATGTGAAAGAAAAACAGTTAAAGGTCATTACGGATATGATACTGATGTTGCCTCGAACCTATCTTCTAATCAGTTCAAATTGGGTTCACAAACATATTCCTCTGAACTTTGCATATTTTTATTTCGAATTCTCAAAGACAACAAGGAAAGGAAAGGAATTTCAGAATGGCATACCATTTCTCATTGCCCTTTGGAATCGTGGTAACCATGGAGACAATATGGCAGATGGTCCACTAATCTTTATTACTTAGAGGTACAATTTACATAAAGGTGTTGTGTTTCAAATTCACCAAAATCCTTCCATCCTTCATGCATTTGGTAACATTTAGGAAGTTGCCTGCCTGCCAAACCATCTTAATGCTGTAAATCTGCAACATTTTATCTGAAAAATGTATTTTGTTCCTTAAATATGTTCCAGCTGAGACACAAAAGAAAGTTAGCCTATCAAAGAGAGGTAATTTCATCCAAAGCTTGAGAATCTCAAAGACCAAAGAACTGGAGGGTTAGTGTGGTATTTGTAAAGAAATGATTCAAATTTACATTCTGTTGTCTCAAGGAGCCCCACTTGAAAGTCACTTTGATTTGGGGGGGACAACATTGTTACTGATATCATAATAGGACTGTGATTGAAAAAAAATATCCTCTTTGCATACGGTTCTGACTGAGAAGACAAATAGTACTAGACTGACAATGACTCAGTCTTCATGCACACTGAAGCATTTCAAACAACATTTGTGGAAAAATTCAATATTTCAATACCTTCTCTGAAAGACAGCTTGCATGAAAGACATCAAAATTTCAATCAGTGCAAGTTAGCAAGTCTCAAGTGATCTTTTATACCTGCATGTATTATTCTCAATACACGATTCTCGATTTTAAACACTCTCACTTAGGCTTACCCAGACTGTTATTTTAATTCGAGGATACTTCAGTCATCAACTTAATTCCAGTGGAAATGCTTAGGAAACTGGACCATTTTCTGGATCACTCCAGACAGGCATATTTGCTATTCTCAGAAAAATCCCATTTGGGGAGATGAGATTTTGATAGCACGCAATTCTACACCAATGAATTCACACTTGATTCTGTAAACAAGTTAAAAAAATAAATTGTAGAAACATTATGTTCTGAAAGATTTTTTTACTCCAAAATTCTAATTTTGTCTACTTTTTTAAATGAGCGTTTTTTCATATTTAGAGTAACAAACAGCCTTCTCACAGAGTATCGATCACAAATTGATTTCTTTTACCATGCTCTTATCACCTACAAGTGTTCAGACAATTTGACTGAAAAGTAAATGGCATCATTAAATCAAAGAGTCCCCTTTCATCATCATGAAATAAATTCAACACATTAAAAATACTTCCTACAAAATGTTTTTTTTTAGTAAAAACAGTTTGTAAAAATGATTTTCCTTGCAAAGGAGCATTCCATTAGGAGGAGGAAAAATCAGGGACAATTTTCTGTTATAGGAGAATTGACCATTAACTTCTCAATTGGCCAGACACTGGCTTACTCAGAGCTAGACAGAGGCAGGAACTAAAAGCATATAAAAATATAAACTATTCCCCTTGGGACCTACATCAACTGTCTTTGTTTTCTTTGATGAATACATAAAATTTAACATTGCGACTAACACTTTCTCTGACGGCAATACAGTGATTCTGCAATGTCCACCTGGCATTGGGCCAGACACCAAAATCTCTAAGAGTCCTTGCCTACAGACGTTGCTGTATATGCTTCCAAAAAGGGATTATTCTAAATTCAACTTTTCCAACTCAAGAACCTTAAAACTCTCCTCAAGCTGCGAGCAGGGCTTAAAAACGTTTATATGTTCAAGTCTTAATCCTGATATAAAGCGGACTCCAGACGTTTTAATGTTGCTTTAGGGAGATGTATAGTGATACAGGGTTTTATTCCTTCGTTTAAATCATTTGTCATCAATATTATCTCCATTTTGCGGTGGAGGGATGTTAAGTGTTTCAAATCAGTACAGAAATCTTGCTAATCTCAAAATGAAATCCCTGTCCACTTTCACTTCTGACAATCTTCAGGGAAAGAAGGAGTGGGGAAACACAGAGTTATTCCTTCTTTCAATCATTTACAATTAACATTTTGCTGTGGAGGGATGTAATTAAGTGTTTAAGCACAGACGTTTTTAAATGAAATCTTTTTCACTCCTGAGAATCTGCATTTCAGACAGTTAATTTCAAAATGAATTTCTGTCCAATTAGACTTGAGACAATGTTCAATATACAGAGTTATCTACCAATAGGAAACTAACGATTGCCTGTCATATATTCTTATTTGACACCTAATCTCTCACTGATCTCTTTTTGTATCAGATTCCAACACTGATAGCTTCTTTACTATGCATATTAGTTCCACATAAACTAATTGTCTACTTCATTTTTGCAAATCAACTCTTTGCTAAAATATGTCTGGCATAATTTTGTTTTAATGCACACTACTGTTTGATGAGCTAAAAAAGTAAAAAAGAATGTTATTATTTAACAACAAACATTTTCCCCAATCAAATCCTTTCCAAATCATTTGTTGTTCAAAAATGAAGTAAAATACAATGTCTAATCTTTTAGGTTGGAATCAGAGTACCTACCATTTTGTTTTTGTGCATTATCGGAATTGAGAAAAACACTGTATACTTTTACTAATTTTAACATTTGTTAATAATGAAACATATACATTAATAGAATATCTAGTAGGTATACTAAGTATCAAATAATTTATCCTCAAACTGATCAACAATGTTATGCGGTATCAAAGCTTTCCACATTTGAGTGCTGATGAACAGCTTCACTTCTTATTGTTTTGTAATGAATGTGCACTATTTGGTGTCAAATTGTCAAATCTAAAGTCATAAAAATATCACCCTCAGGATTATGTTTCAAGTAGTTGTGTCATAATCATGACTTGACAACATATAACATGAATGTTACCTTGAATTTCAATACACAAAATACCCAAATAGAACCCTCCCTTTAAAAGAACTACAGTTTGTGTCCATGATATTCTTTGTTTGCATCATTTTGTGAAGAAAGAATGACTTTGAAATGGAATGAAATTCTTATGGAGAACACACATTTCTGAACTTAATACATTGAACAAATTATTGTTTCCATAAATTTTAGCAACTTAAAGTACTCAAGTATCTGTCAAGTTATATGGATTTACAACTTCTTTATTGCAAAAGTGTGACATTTTGGTGTAGATGCTGACATCATCATCACAGAAATGACAACACACTTAATACTTGATAACAGTAAATCCATAGAACTCATTTCTCCTTCATCCAGCCAACTTCTAAATGCCTCTCAGAGAAGTTGTTCAGTTTTTGCATTAGCAAGAAACAAGATTCAAACAGATTATTAACATGCTATTTTGATGATACATAAAATACTATTTGTTTGAAAAGATTTTTGTATTAACAATGAGGCTATTTATTTACCTTTTTTATGCCCACTCCAAGCATTTACAAGAACAATGTAATTGACAGAGAACAAGGCCAAGACAACTTATACATTTATTGAAACTCTCACTTTGTACAATTAATTTATGGCCAGGACATATTTTCATTTGTTGTTAAACTACAAGTAAACTTTAGGATTTTAAATCCTTGTATCAATTCAAACAGGCAGTGGACGTGCTCTGGACCTTTCAACATTTTTAAAAAGAAGATGACTTTCTACCAGAAGACAAAAAAAGTATTCCTCTTTTTTTTAAACCATGTTTGTCAGGGTTGTTACTTCATATTTTATTGATTCAGGGTTTTCGTCATTCAAGGAAAAATATAAATGTTAGAGTTATTGCCGTGAATAATCAAATTCCATATTGATATCTATGCACTTTCCCAATAAGAAGCATCTCCAATAAACTGAAAAATTTTAATATCAGTGCAATTTTCCAATATATTTCTGTCTGATTTATCAGGAAAATGACATTAAAATACTGTCAAACATTCAAATTCAAATAACATTCTTTTTTTTATGATGAAAACCAAATTTAGAATTACCTCAAATAAGAAAAATATCCAAAAACACTTTTTTTTTTACGGTTCTTTTCCTTCAAGAAACCCTGATATCTTTAAAATTGCTTTTTCTCAAAACTTCTTAAAAACTTGTCTGCACAAACGTCTGGTATGGTAAGGACAGATGTCTCAAAAATGTCTAGGCACAAATCGAGACAACCTAGACATGATAATCACCTTACGACAAGACATTTCTTAATTGATTGTGAATAAAACCATGCATGTATTGTATTAGATTTTCAAATGTCAAAACTCCACCAGTGACCTCTATTGAAAAGCTTGCAGTTCGCCATGCAGGGCCGGTAGACTTCTTGCGGGTGATTCTCACTTGTAGCCATGTATTAGTGTCGCGAGGCCGTCATCTCGTAACAAATTGATGGGAGAAATTAGATTACGACCGAGCATCAGACATATTAAGGCCAGACATACTTTCAAGACCTCTTTGTCAGCCCTCCATTTTTTTCAAATTGTTTTTCTTCTTGCCAGTGTGTCATAGCAAATCTTGCCACAAAGAAGCTCATGAATTAGACCCATCAAAGACCTTTCCAAGTTTTAAATTCAAACCCTCTTAAAACTGTTCGCACATTCCACAGTTAACAAGTTGTATTCATGTGAGTAATAGGAACCATCTTTGGACTAGGAATTTTAAATCTAATGATCTCTGTGTTTTATAACCTGGATGACAAACTTATTAGTTTACTGGGTCCCTTGTTAACTTATTTAAGCACACTTTTTCATGTTTGCCAAAACATGTGAAGCATCTTCCATCAAAGCAGAAGAAAACTAACGGAATCAAAAAGCAAGAAAAAATGTTTAATCACAATCTGTACCATAATTGTAAAACATCTTGTATCAAAGAAAAAGAAATTTTGAAAGTATCAAAAGGAAGAACATTTTTAAAACGATGATTACCAAACATTGCAAAACTTAAGTCAAAGCACACACAAAAATTTTAATAAGGCATCAATATGCAAGCAAATCTGATTTCCTAACTGTAGTTAAATTGACAAAATTGGAAACTGTCTTTGAGCAAAGCAAATGAAAACTGTATCAAACTGCAAAAGTTTTAATTAAAAGCTAAACTAAAATTGCAAAAAAAGCTTTCTGTTATCACAGATGGAAAAGATACATTTTCAAATGCAAACTGTACTCATCTTTTCAAAATGAAATATAAAAGATGTGTGTCAGTGTTTCTTGTTGACATTAGGTAAAACTATTTGGAAACATCTGCAAAATAATGACCATCATTATCAACATTATGGCATTATGTTAAATAGCACCACAAGAAATCGGTTTATGCAGATATATTTAATTCTCCATCGAATGAAACCTAATTTCTTCTTCTAATGATTCTCTATCATTATCTTATCTTACGATCTATACTCTGAGTGGTGACACTTTAGCATTAAAGAAAGGTTGCTGAAGAAATAACGAGGTAAACAATCATACAATGATAAATAATTAGCAGTCAATATTAATTGTTATGGGCCAGTCTTAACAAAAACACAAATTATAATTCCTGTATCTCATATCACAGCTCAAACAATTTTCTAGACTTATTTTGGCATTCCATATCTATTAAATGCAATGTTTGTATTGAGGTTAATTACCTAAATAAATTGATATGAACAAGAATTTAATTTGATAACTGACAGATTCTTATTATATTCTTATTATAAAGCAGTGTTTCAACTGAGACTAATGAGACATTCCCTTCATACAGAAGTCCATTCTACATGGATATCCACCATTGTACAAAGCTTCATGAAATCTTAAAATAATCCTAACAATTGATGACCATCATCACTATCCAAGCTCTCCTAAATAGTCTATTCTCAATTATATTGATTTTTAATAAGGAATATCCCCAATGACAGATGAATAAGACATGAAATTCTACATAAAATACACAAAATTTAACAAACATACGTGAAGTATATGTATCGATAGTGCCTCATGTACTCTGAAACTCAATGTATGATTTCTCCCTACTCCTGTAACAGGCCATGATATTAAACACAATCCAAATCCTGTATTAAATCATTTTAATCATAAGCATAACGACCGAGTCTCCATGGCAACGCTTAAACAAACCCAATTCTGATGGCAGTATTACAAGCATGAAGGATGTCTTGGGCTGCAGACAACTTAGAGCAGGAGATATACATTTAGGTGAGAAGGACATAATTGGCTTTCTGAAACACCTGAGGTCAATTTCAATTGCTGGAGTCAATTTCAGTGATAGATTCGATTGGTTCAACGGATTTACAATGGTGAAAAATCTATATCCGCGATCAGCGTTACTCGTATCCCATTTTCCCTGATGAGGTGGACGAGTGATTGCCTTGACATTATAAAACTTTAAATTTTGTTTTGGTTTAGATCAAAACCAGCCGTTATTGCCTATCAAAAGGACTTCATAAGCCGACGGAAAGTTCTCATCATCCTTGCAAATTTTCTTTCAAGGGACTCTTATGATGAGGACTAAAGATTAATATGGGCCACTAAATTAGATTCATATCTATGCTGATGAAAAAGGCTAAACATACTCGGTGGACAGAGACCGTACATTTTTAATGTGGTCGGGCTTTACTTTGAAGACAGGAGCACTAAATGAGAAACAAAAAGCATTGTCGCTCCCACCTAACAGGCCTGCTAGACAATCAGGCCGGCCAAATTTCATTTTCTATTTCGAGCTCCATGAACTTTTATTTGCGCATTTTCAGACGCTGGCTTCATAGCCATATAATCATATCACAAGAGAGCTTCTCTTGTTGAAGAAATGTCAGGTTACCAGGGGACCTTTCAAAGTTTACACTCAACAAATAAGTACAAATACAAGTTAAAATGATTTGTCTGGCCGAAGTCAAATTTGGACGTCTAAATTCAAGAAGTTGAGCAGTAGTTTGAAATCTTAGAATGTTGTAAATCTTAAATGCAAGTATAACAGACGTAAGGACAAACCATTGGCTTTTATTGGTCTGTGTCTAACCTTCTAGAAAATTATTGGTTCCAAATTTAAATTTTAATCAAAATCAAATACAATTGATATTGAGTCCAAATCTAATTTTGTTTATTTGAGAAAGTTGCTGCAGCTGGCAACAGATTTGTTTGGACTGTACTGAACTTTGTTTAAACATAGCTGAATTATTTACATTGTATTTGATTTCATTAAATCAAATTAAATGTTCATTCTTGAACAAATTTTGTCTATATTTCAAACTTGCTATATCAGTTCGATTAACTTGTGTAGGTCTCAACAACATTGAATTGTTAGCTAACATCTAATTAATAAGAATTGACATTTTAAACTAAAATTTCTTCTGTCCATATCATTTATCTTTTCACAATTGACTTTAGTTGGTCACTGTTCAACCATTATTGAAAATACTTGTTCTGTGTTGAAAATTCAACTATTATCAGATTCAATTAAATTGATTTTTCAATGTGAATATGTATTCAGCAAATATTATTTATCTTTGACATAGCATCGTTGTCTGTCTGTAGGTTAGTATTGAACCATTAATGGAAACAGTTGTTCCAAATGAAATTTTAGCCAACATCAAATTCAATAGACATTTTCATGCCAAAACCATTTCTGTAAATATTATTTATCTTTTCAATTTGACGACTTAATCATTCTGAACATAATTTTTATTTTTGACATTTTACGATTATTTTACGTGTTGTTTTGTTTTACAAATTGCACCTAAATTCAAATTCAACTGAATTGCTGTTCCAAAAAGAAATTGTTTTCTATCTACAATATTTATAAGCTGGGACCATTGACTTTCATTGGTTACTTTTGAGTAAAAAATTATTAAATACATATTGAAATGATAATCAACATGAAATTCCAAGGAATTGACATCAGAATGCAAAAGGTTCATCCGTTTCAAGGTCTTGTCTTTTGTTGAATTAGTTCCATATGATAATTTTCAATTTCAATTGAATTGGCAGTTGATTGTAAAAACGTACTACATCCAGTTATGAATTCTTGAAAAAGACTGACAATTGTCACACAATCTGTCAATGTCAAAAACATTGTCTAGCATTGTAATGTGATATTCAATTCAGAGCAGCTTAGCTCTTTTTTAAAAAGATTATGTATTGAAAATTAGAAATCTGAAATCTCACAAAATGCATAAACAACTATCCCAGAAATTTATTCTGATTACTATGCAGTTTTAAATAGATCAAAGAATAGTTTTTATGAACAATATGAATACTCAATGAGAATTGAATATCTTAATGGTTGAGTTATTTTTATTTGTACCTCTTTGCATTAAGAGCATGGATTTGTACTTTCAAAAAGATATGGAAGGTATTAGTAGTGAAAAAAATTAATTGTTAACAATTTCGTTGCAGCACTTTTGTTTTTTTTCCTCAAAGTAAATTCAGTCATTTTTAATTAGCAACAGGGACAATTAAGTTTAAAAATACATTGCATCATCTATTTACACAAAATATTTACTAATTACAAAATAAAATGACAGTTTCTTATCAGTAATTATCTAATCATCTTCAATTAAGTAAGAGAATCTGTTTTAACTTGCAAATGTCTTCGATAATTATTGGCCACCATTGACACCAATTATTACAAATACATAATAACAACATTCCACTGATAATTCTTTTCTTGTTGAAAGAAGTCTTGTTATACAATTACTCAGGCAAGACTTCATCAAGGAGAAGATTGCTGAAGCCTTTTTCAAGATTCCAGTTTAAATGAAAATAGATCCAAATTATCATTTCAAAGGATGAAAAACATTCCTTTCCTACTTTATGTTGTTTAAACAAGTGAATATTCGATTGCTCATGCCATATGTTGTCACAACATAAATGCTTAAATTTTTACACTATCGGAGCAGAAGAGAGACACAAGTTTAGGCCCAAGCATCATTAATATATTATTGGATAGGCTCAAATATAATGTTCTATTTACTACAGAAGAGATTAAATTGAGGAAAACATGGCATCTAACATCAACAGGCTACTCCCCACTGCTGCATGTAGAACAGAACATCATGGAACAGAAGAAACGTGATGACATGACATTGTTCATGAAAAGGCGCCACTTTGCCATCGGCCATCATATGGAAAATATCAACTCTGATTTGTTTGCCCTTGGCAATTAATATGAGAAACATTGGCAGTGTCCAAGACTCAATACATATCCCAATGCTAAATATGTACAATATTTTAGCCAGTCTAGATCTAAACAAGGAAATGAACGGTTCTCAGAGTCTAGATCTGAACAAGGAAATGAACGGTTCTCAGAGTCTAGATCTGAATAAGGAAATGAACGGTTCTCAGAGTCTAGATCTGAATAAGGAAATGAACGGTTCTCAGAGTCTAGATCTGAACAAGGAAATGAACGGTTCTCAGAGTCTAGATCTTAACAAGGAAATGAACGGTTCTCAGAGTCTAGATCTTAACAAGGAAATGAACGGTTCTCAGAGTCTAGATCTGAACAAGGAAATGAACGGTTCTCAGAGTCTAGATCTTAACAAGGAAATGAACGGTTCTCAGAGTCTAGATCTTAACAAGGAAATGAACGGTTCTCTGATTCTAGATCTGAACAAGGAAATGAACGGTTCTCAGAGTCTAGATCTGTATAAGGAAATGAACGGTTCTCAGAGTCTAGATCTGTATAAGGAAATGAACGGTTCTCAGAGTCTAGATCTGTATAAGGAAATGAACGGTTCTCAGAGTCTAGATCTGAACAAGGAAATGAACGGTTCTCTGATTCTAGATCTGAATAAGGAAATGAACGGTTCTCAGAGTCTAGATCTGTATAAGGAAATGAACGGTTCTCAGAGTCTAGATCTGTATAAGGAAATGAACGGTTCTCAGAGTCTAGATCTTAACAAGGAAATGAACGGTTCTCTGATTCTAGATCTGAACAAGGAAATGAACGGTTCTCAGAGTCTAGATCTTAACAAGGAAATGAACGGTTCTCTGATTCTAGATCTGAACAAGGAAATGAACGGTTCTCAGAGTCTAGATCTGTATAAGGAAATGAACGGTTCTCAGAGTCTAGATCTGTATAAGGAAATGAACGGTTCTCAGAGTCTAGATCTGTATAAGGAAATGAACGGTTCTCAGAGTCTAGATCTGAACAAGGAAATGAACGGTTCTCTGATTCTAGATCTGAATAAGGAAATGAACGGTTCTCAGAGTCTAGATCTGTATAAGGAAATGAACGGTTCTCAGAGTCTAGATCTGTATAAGGAAATGAACGGTTCTCAGAGTCTAGATCTTAACAAGGAAATGAACGGTTCTCAGAGTCTAGATCTGAACAAGGAAATGAACGGTTCTCAGAGTCTAGATCTTAACAAGGAAATGAACGGTTCTCTGATTCTAGATCTGAACAAGGAAATGAACGGTTCTCAGAGTCTAGATCTGTATAAGGAAATGAACGGTTCTCAGAGTCTAGATCTGTATAAGGAAATGAACGGTTCTCAGAGTCTAGATCTTAACAAGGAAATGAACGGTTCTCAGAGTCTAGATCTGTATAAGGAAATGAACAGTTGTCAGAGTCTAGATCTGTATAAGGAAATGAACGGTTCTCAGAGTCTAGATCTGTATAAGGAAATGAAGGGTTCTCAGAGTCTAGATCTTAACAAGGAAATGAACGGTTCTCTGATTCTAGATCTTAACAAGGAAATGAACGGTTCTCAGAGTCTAGATCTGTATAAGGAAATGAACGGTTCTCAGAGTCTAGATCTGTATAAGGAAATGAACGGTTCTCAGAGTCTAGATCTTAACAAGGAAATGAACAGTTGTCAGAGTCTAGATCTGTATAAGGAAATGAACGGTTCTCAGAGTCTAGATCTGTATAAGGAAATGAAGGGTTCTCAGAGTCTAGATCTTAACAAGGAAATGAACGGTTCTCTGATTCTAGATCTGAACAAGGAAATGAACGGTTCTCAGAGTCTAGATCTGTATAAGGAAATGAACAGTTCTCAGAGTCTAGATCTGTATAAGGAAATGAACGGTTCTCAAAGTCTAGATCTGTATAAGGAAATGAATGGTTCTCAGAGTCTAGATCTGTATAAGGAAATGAACGGTTCTCAGAGTCTAGATCTGTATAAGGAAATGAACGGTTCTCAGAGTCTAGATCTGTATAAGGAAATGAACGGTTCTCGGAGTCTAGATCTGAATAAGGAAATGAACGGTTCTCAGAGGCTTCTTATTTATCTTTGTTTTATTTTCAAAACTTTAAATGTTCAAATTACATTTCAGATATCAGTACATAAGACAATTTACAAACTATTTTTTTAATCTCATACCTGCATTCTTTTTTCACAAAATAATGAATGATTTGTGTGTGCGTTAAGGTTCTGAATTATTTTTGTTGTACATGAATAATCTTTATTCTTTTTTTTTCACAAATATGAATAACATAAATCTTCTAAAATCATGACTCATTTCATGTTCATAAACAATTTATTTCTGGAATGGCACATAGGAAATGATTTCATTTGCATATACATAAATACCAATGCTCAACACACTTCTATTAGATGGAAACCATACATTGAAATGATTATTGTCTATGTAATCACACCCACAAGCCCTAATGTCTGTACAATCAAATATTTGACAAAAATATTTCCTCCAAATTAACATCTGTCTTGCCAAAAACATGATCAAGAAAAGACAAGTGTTTCTAATGTTACATTCAAAGCTTTCAATAGGAGATGTTATGTGATAGATAGTAAATGAACATCTAAGTATTCTTTAATTTAACTTGCATTACAGCCATTGACATAATTTGACATTATGACATGTTAGCTTTTGTTAAGGATTTGACAGTAAATTACATGTTTATACCTTATAAGCATAAGATCTTATGTTGTATAAAAAGAATAGAGAAAAGTTGTCGTCCCTTAATGAATGTTGCATAATGAAATGTTTAAAAATTTGGACAAAGTTTGAAATATTTCCACGACATGTTTTGAACAAAAACAGCCACAGTACGATTATCGGAAAAAAACACTGATACATTCAATATTACTTCATAATGAAAATTAAAAATCAATGTCATCATCATTGTCGTCATTGTCATCATCATCACCAACATTACCACCATCATAAAAATCACCAACATTACTATCACATTAATCATCTATATCATCAGGTCTTATCCAGAAAATCTTCCTGTTCATCTATATCATCATTGTTATCTTTGCCAAAGCCCTCATCATCATCATCACCATAACAATCACCTTGTAATCATCCCAAACATCATCATCATCATCATTACCAAAATTGCCATCACATTAATCATCAATATTATCATCATCATCACCAACAGCATCATCATCACCATCATTGTAATCACCATCATCATCACCATCATCATCACCAACATCATCATCACCACAATCACCACGGTCACCATCATCATCACCGTCATCATCATCACTACCATCATCATCATCACCACCATCACCAACAAGCACCATCTCAATCAATTTCTTTGAAAAGATTAATATTAATTATTTGATTTTGGAAATGAAAAACTCACTCGGCTGCTTTTTTAATAATGCTTTGACGATTCGTTAATTAAGCCAACTTTTTTTGTTTTCGAATCTTTGGCATATTCCAATATTATAAATTCCATAAAAATAAATCATACAAAATATGTTGCTACTGGTAATGATAATGTGGGTGAACATGTGGAAATACCAGAGTAAGTCATGCAATTTAATCAAAATTCATGTTTTGAAAGGCATTAAAAACAAAAATTCATTTATTCAATTGAATCAAGGAATATTTCATACAGAGTATCTCTTTCAGCACTTGTAAATAATTCTCTATAATCAATGTCATCATAAATAAAATATATCCATGCAAATGACAGAAAAAGGAAAAAATTAATATACTGATATTTCAGAACCTTGTCATTTTAATGAAAATTATTCTATACTTTAATAAATCAATACGAACTGACAGAAATTATCTGATTCAAAGCGAGTCAACAATGAAACCTGGTTAGAGATGCATATCGCTTTACATAACACATGGAACAGACTTTAAAGGTAAATATATCGTTTTTGTATTGTGCATATGCCAACCATGCACATAGAATTGATTTTTGTATTTAACATACCTTATTTTTTTTTAAATATTTATAACTATATTCAATGAGAAATTCCAATAGCAGATTGTCTTAAATGCCAAAAAAGTATAATTTACAAATTAATTCATTTAATTTAAATTTTCAGCTTTTAATAGTATAATTTAGCGTTTAAAACCATTTCATTTACTACAAGTATTTTTATGCCATACAAACAAGTAATTTATATCTTAGGGGTGCTGAATGTCTCCTGCCTACTTTTGCAAATTTGTGTGTAAATTAAATTAACCCCTTGGCTGAATCTTGTTCTCATTTTTAAAAATTTTGGGTGTACCGGTAGATTAGATGAACCCTTCCCCTGTACATTGTGTGAAGACACACCCCCCATCCCCCCTCCCCGAACCCGCTTTAATTAACTTCATGGTTCTTTCTATTACTTCTCTTCAAGACATATACGGTACAGATAAAATGCTTGAAGGATTTACTCACATTGTTGGTTAACATGTGTACATTTGTCATAATGTTATATTTATCTACCTGTTATCAATCTGTATACATTACAACTAGTCACTTTTTGATGGTTGGTTGGAACATTCTGGAGACGTTTATTGTTCTTTCTGACAAGTTTTTGCGAGTTGACACTTTGTTTCCTTTTGAGTACATGATTGCAAATAGCCATTGAAGCATGCTAATTCGTGATAAATAACATGGTTGATGAAGGTAATAAAAGCATGAGAAACATTTTATTAAATTGTTGACCAGAGCAGAAAAAAAATCAAAATGAAAAGTCATAAAACTGAATTTAGTATATGCAATGCTTGTAGACTGTCAATTTTTCTTATTTGTTTCTTCTGTCCAGCCCTTGTATAATTATCTCACATAATACTGCACTGATTGGTTATTAATAAAATCAAAGTTTTGTAAAATCATGATGAGTGAAAATGTACTTATAGAAAGAGACAAAGAAAGAAACAGATATGTTTTCTCATAAACTAGTTGTCAGAAGTGGTAAGCTAACCGACAATGCAAATTTGTCATGTTAGAAAAGAAAAATCATTAGACTAACAACTTCAAGTAAAACGTAATGATTTTAGATTTTGCGAGAATGAATCATTTTTTATGCATATAGTGCAGATACTTCATTAAAGATTACTTTTCAAATTAATACAATATCATACATGCAAATCATTCCATTTAATAAATTCATAACAAAGTGTCACATATTGTTGGATGAAAACAACAATATACCAAAATAGTGTCACAATTGAATTCTTTTCACCAGAAATACAAATATAGTTATCTTTATAAATTTCACAATAATGCACTCTCAATATAAACTTTCCAACTCACTCAATGACATAATATGTTAAACAAAAATTAAATTACATGATCCTTGAGGCTGCTCTTGAAAGAATTTCTTGCCCAGCAACAATGAGACAAAAAGTATTATATGACATCAGTGCATTGTTTCATGATGACAGAGCACTGTTGTTGTCAGTCACTGGCCACAGTAAACACATTTTATTTTCATTGATAGATACCTGTATTTCATTAGAAATAATATCATGAATATGAAGTTTATTGTATATCTATATCTTGATATAACACTTAAGATAAATGAGGCAGCACTTTGGATAAAGTTATCACATTATTGAAAGTTAATTATTCCCCAAATGCACTGATAATAATGTATGTATACATTGATAGATTGATAGTGCATACTTCTTACAAGAAGTATTCAAGATATTGTACATACCTCACCTGAGGATGGCATATACTTAATTTCAAGACAATTTCTAAATGCACCCTAAAATGAACAGAGATGGATATAATGTCAATTTGGGGTTAAACAGTATTTAGTGTAAGCATCCAGATTTTGAAGATAATCAAACACAAAGGAAATAGAAGCAAAACAAAGCTTACCTGATGAGTAGAGGTGATGTTTTCCCACTGTTTTCCTGTGTCTGAAAACAGAATAATTAACTCATAATTTTATAAAACAATATCTCTTATTAAAATCAAACTTTACCGTGACAGATTATTTTATGTTTTAATTAATTAAAAAAAGAAAGATGTTTTACCTATTAATAAATAGGAAAAACAAGCACAAATAGATATTGAATTAATTGAACAATTATTAAATTTTAATGAATCCTATTAATGCATTCACCTCTGATACTTGTATCACACAAGTATAACAGAACGATTTGGAAAGTCATGGCTTTCATTTTTAAAAATAGCACTTTAATGGGAAATTCCCCTTTTCAGAAGCCTGTGAGACACAAGGGAAGCAACTCTTGGTGTGACAAGGAAGGGGATATTCTAGCGAAGCCTGCCTTCGTTATCACTGTTACGTAACAAACGGATCGTGGATTATCACATCCAATAATGATGTATTACACAAAAGACTATGTGACAATCATGACAATCAACAATTATAAGCATCAAAATATGTAAATCGGTCTAGTCTAAATGAAAATTTAAATTTGCATTGTTTTAACATGCAAAAGATGTCAAACACAGCGATCTGAACTAAATCGTTCAAATTAAAATACTTAATATTCGTCATCATTAATAATTACTTCTTATGTGTAATCGTGATTACGTAATATACGAATACTAGGTTATGCAATATGGCTAATCAAGATATCCTTATCAAACCACATATTGTATTCAACATTCCTATATCAACATGCACCAGTTGTTAAATAAACTCAGCTTTTAGAAGTCATGATAATGATTTCTCTGATTACTGTCTCATATGATCTAAGCATGACATAAATAGCATTTACCAACTTATCTCCCTACCTATCATAAAATTCACAATCAAAACACCAGCTCTGTATTTCCAAAGCTAAACATGTGATCTACTGGCTGCAACATCAATCCGTTCAGCAAATAATAACTGCGATGTTTACTTTTCAAACAAATACGTAATAACAGTCTGTGTCAATTTCACTAATTAACCCGTATTCACACCTTTTCTGCTCGATTGAATTTTGCGGGGACATGCAAAGATAATTAATTCCGTAAAAGACAGATATTACGTAATATTTTCACAATAGCTCGCTGGACAGGTGGGGGGCTGGCCCACTAATTAACTGCGTTGTTTGAAACAAAGGCTTCGAGCAGGTGTAAACAATGCCGGCCCATGACAGGCAGATTCAACCAACGAAAATCGCCGGCCTAACTAACAAATGTCAACAAAGCTCCAAGTCACCTGAGGGTATTATCGGCTTTTGCCTCATTAAATTTTATAATACCATGTTCGCAGTATCGATTGGAAACTTATTAAAGTAATTCGTCAAATTCTGTTTAGTATTATCAGCACGAGATCATTTCATTCATAGCCAGTGAGCTGACTGGACGATTGGTTGGGACGGCTCAAGCCGATTCGTTTCAACCGGCCCGCTTGGACAGATTTATCTATTGAGGCTTTGCAATTTGCATGACAGTCTCTGGAGGTGCACGCTTCAACTGGCACCGATCACTGCCAGTGCCCTGCCAATGTTCAGTTATTATTTACTGAAAGAAGCTGTCAATTTTAGGACTTCTTACCAACGCGTGTTTTCTACTTCCGCCATTTTGGCTATGGAATTCTGGGTATGAAGACAAGATGGCGAGAACTTGAAAGGGGCCGTACAAGAAGGTAGGTCTTTCCGTAATTTCAACTGGAATTAACGCCTCGATAAGTGATATTTTGTATGGAAAAAGTCGCCCAAGTGACAGTTATTTCTTCTTCTTTTATCTTTTGATAGGTTCATGTTGGTTTTCCATATATTCTTTTGAGAAAAACACTCTCCTTTGGTCGTGCTCTAGCCCGTTTTAAAATTTTAATTCAGCTCTCAATTTGCCCTTGAGTACAGCGCAATTATGATGATATTAGCCAAACGTCAGCATAGAATTATGGAAGCCATTTTGTTTTATAAGATCTTCAACACAGGGTGTATGAATTATTTTCATCTTAAGTTGGTACGAGGAGGTAGTTAGGAAGCTGGGGAGCGAATATTTTCAACTTATTGAAGGGCGCCTACCGGAGTTTCCCTCGCTCAAGGTTAGTTATTGAAGATTTTTTATTCGATTTTTTTTTCGCTGTCCCGAGTTATGAGTGGGCAGTTGTGGTTAGTCGCTAGGGTCAAGCCAGCGCTGAACAGTGGCTTGTTTTTGCTAGGATCTCTGTGATTTGGGTCACCAAGTATGATCTTTAGGTGAGTTTGTGCAAATTAATCCCATGTGCTTGCATAGATTTGTAGTCTTGCAGTATAGTATGTATGTACGTATTTAGTGTACGGGTTAGCGGTCATTTGATCCCCGGGTCTCGGCGTTGGCCTGGCAAGTTGAATATTTTTTATGGGTCATGGGGCAAGTTTGGGGAGATATAGGTTCGGGCTAGGTATGCGTTATTTCATGTATCAACTTTTTTCTTCACGATGTTAAACTTTGTTGCGCGCTTGTTTTCTCATGTTGTAATTAGTGTTACATAGTTCGTTTTTTCGCCGATTGTCTATATTTGAAGGGAATTCTTTTGAATATTACCTAGCTAATGACTGTTACGAAAATCTTTTAAAATTTCAAAACTTTTCAGTCAAGTTTTAACTTTGTAAACAAACTGACATTGGACGACCGACATTTCCGAAATGCCTTACAGTTGAACTTACACGATCTAACGTTCCTTGTGACTAATACTTTGTTCACACTAAGAATTTAAAAAACCCATTTTATGATGCTTTTCATCTGATTTCAAAGTATTTCTCGTGGGTGTGGCACATATAAACGAAGATGAGCTTCGTATGGCAAAGGAACGCCCATTCCAGTGTGGCAATTGCCTTTCGTTTTCAAACCAGATTGGCTTTGTTAGACATTTTTTGCATTGCCTTTTTACATTGAAGTCAGTATTTGTAGATTTTCAAAGTTCTTTGAAGTTTTGAATTTAATTAAACTTGAAATAAGAATTCACTTTTGTATATCTTCAATCTCAAATTTTAAATTCAATGGGACCTGTAAAGGTTAAGAAAAATTTAAATTTGATATTGGAAGTTGATATCTATTGAAATTAACAAAAACCTTGTTGCTGAGAATTAACAGATGTCTCTACGATTAGACCATTGTTTTCCTGAGTTATTTTGGGTTTTATTTCAAGTGCCTAGTCTGTCAATAAAATGTCATTGATCGAGAGAAATGCTTTATTTGGAGTCAGTTGACAGCAATTGAAGAGATCGCGTACCTTTTGAAACAATATCCAATAGACTTTGCTTGTGGCATTTTTGTCACTATGAAGTATTTATCAGTAAACTTGTCTCATTTCCAATTTAACTACCTGAAGCCAGTCATTTCAAATGACATATTGTCATAAATAACTTGCAGATCATAGGAAGGTATTTTTTTCACCCTGTCATTTTATATATGATAGAGATCTCAGTTTTAATTATCATTATTCCACGCTTGATTAACATGTTCACATAAGAAACAAATTGGATTGAATTGTTGTAATACTTCAAAGTTGATATAATCATTGGCATTTTAAATTTAATCATCTTTGCACATTTGAAATTGTTTTCAACAAAAAGATTTTTTTTTCAATTAAATAAAACATTTTTTATGTTAATGCCTCTTGATATAGTTTTATACTTTTTTAATTACATTTTTTCATTGAAAACAAATTTAGAATTTATTTACATTCTAGGAATGTTGAAATGATATTAGAGCCAGCGCTGTTTGAGGCAAGAATAATTTATTTTCAATGTACAAACAAGACTGACAGAGGTCAAAACCTTCCTGTTCCTTTTCGTCATGAACAAGTTTGATCTGTTGTATATTTCACCTGTGACAGAATGAGATAGATGGTGATTTATATACCTTCACAAGTTATTGCAGGTATGATTTATGTTACATTAGAGACTTCATAGGCCAGTTTACTCAATTATCATAAAGAAAGTCGAAAGTACCTGACATACTTTTCATACTTATCATTTCTTGCCAGTCCCACAACTTGTGACAAGTTTTAATAAGGACACGAGAGCCGAGGAATTGACGACTGATTTATCTAGTTTTTGAAACTTGAGTTGAAACTGACAAGCTTGGTATGATAAGTATGCCCTGCAAGCTGAAATTTAATAGTGCTTTAATTCTGATAGCAGTCCTGTTCAGTCAAGCTAGCCAAAAAGTTGCCATTAAAGCCAGGGCAAGTGTCCATTCAGTTCAGCTACTACCCAAGTCCATTCTACCATTGAGGGTAAGTGTTTTTATGGAGTTGTTTACAAATTACTTTTAAAGTGATGTTTACCCATATCATTGCAGAGTAGCACTATCTCCCCAGGTCATGTAATAAGCTCTCCCCGCCCCCTAAATCCCAAGGGGAGGATCCCCCCTCCCCTTCCCTCTCTCCGCACGCAGACCCCTCATTGATTGAGTTTTCTGTGGTTTATAGAGTGTATATTTGTAGTTAATTAGAATGTTCATTGATTGGTATATGCACCGATTCCATTGGCCACCCCAAACCTTCTGGCCCTACCCTTCCTGTGTTAGCTCGTTAGCGTGGATGTAAGGTGTGTCTCATTGTAATTGATTTGTACTTGAATCAAGTGTTTCTGAAATTCTTCTTGATTTATTAATTGATCTGTTGGGGGAAACGGTTTAATGGACGTAAAAAGAGACAGCTGAAAAAGGTTTTTTTGATTACATATCTGTTAGTTGATTGTTTTGTTTGAGCTTGGTTTTTGAGTGCTGAGTTCATTGCAGATTTTATTAATTAGATTTTGAAATAATTTCAACCTGTTAAAAGCAATTAAATTTAAAGTTAAAAACATACATTGCATTACTAAAAGAGCTTGACAAAAACTATGATTGACATATATAGTATTTTATGCTACTTTTTACTAAATAAGAATTATTCATATGGTTTTTCTTTGTGTCAAGATAGCTACCTAAAATAAATTTATTGTATTAATTTGTCAATATCTATGAATTTTAATTCATACGCATAAGATTGCATAGATTTCACTAACAATTGCCCCCAGATTCCATTGTTGTCAGTGAGAACCAGGACAGATGGCTTGGTTAAATCTCCCAAATATGTTTGAGTCGGCCCCTGGTGATGTTTACTGTTAGTTCACCAGTTGGATGAACTGGCGGAGGGTCGGTTCACCGGGCACGACCGGACACTCTGCACACATGCACCCTCCATGCTTCAGTGATCCTCACCTGAAGTGGGGACAATGTTTATTGTAGTATTACGACAATTACCTCTGTTTGTGAGTTGACTCGGTGAGACGAAACCGAAATGATCTGTCGTGGCTGTCAGAGGGTGTGTAATACACGTGGATGAGCTGTCTGTGCTGTAACAATTCCTGTTATTGCAATGGGGACCATGTTCAGCGTTAACTCAGCGAGGCATTGAGACAGGGGAGTGATATCTGCAGGTGTTTATTGTGACTTGCTGATCTCTATGCACCCAGTTGATTATCAGAGGGAGGAGGAGAAGAAAATTAAGGGAGGGGGGTAAACAGCGTTTTATAGTGAGGTAAATTATCCAGGTGATGGAAGAAGGGGAGATAGAAATTGGGGAGGAGGTTACAATCGGTGGTGTTTTATTGTCAGCTAGGTAATGACTGCATGTTTTATTGTAGGCTGAATGATTGCATTTACATGGGATATAATGTGGAAGGAAGCAAGGGGGAGCTATGAGTTGTTAATTATTGAGGTTGATACAGTTATCACAATCTGCCCTCTTATCAAATGTGGTGTGTCATTGTTCATCTGCTGTGTCAAGGAGAAGAATCTTGTTGACAGTGACCTATGTTTCCATGAGCATATTGTTATCAACAATGAACAGTTTAAAGTATTGATAAGTTATCTTTAGATAAAATTTCAGAAAAAAATCAAATTGTATATGTTTCAACTTTTTATTTCTTTCCTCTGAATAAAGGCATTGATAGTGAATCTGAATCGGATTGAATGTATAAAATGTACTCTATTTGGAAAATGATTCGAGAAAATAAGAAACTAAACTGAGTGTAATTAAAATGTTGAGTTGAGTTGCTATGGGTGTAAAGATTAAGTATCGTAATTGTTTCAAAGTATAAAACATGTACAAACGTGTCTCTGTTATCAATAAAGGTTTAGTGTAGTGGAAATCTCCATACAGGGAATATACATTTCACATATCAGATTCAAAGTTAATCTATTCTCGAGATGTTTCGAGATAATTATTGCTAACCTGCTATATCAGTTTTAAGGAGATACGTTACTTAAAGTTTCTTTTTCTCAGCCGATAGGGTTGAATTAAAAGGCAATGACAAGTCAATTAAGATTTAAGATCTATTACCTTTGAAATTGATCCATGAAATGGATACCTAGTCTTCAACTTGTTAAAGCATTAGACATGGAAACTTGATACTAGTGATATCCATGCATAAAAAATTTGGAGAATATTATTTCTGGATCTTGTTGCATGTTGCCATATAATAATGTTTTTTTAATCAGATAGTTGAGGTTTAAGCGTGTTATGCTTTATCGATAAGAGTACAATTCGGCCTTGTTTCATCGCAACAATTGAACATGGCGATCACTGAAGAGTGAAAGCAATACATGTTTACAACGAGACAATGTACAGCTGTATAGATAATATCATGATATCACAAACAACCAATCAAAACCAGCTGGGTAGTCTTTATCAAACCCTTCAGCCAATCAGGTGCCTTCAGAGCTGATATTTCTCGTATATTTGTTCAAGTCATTAAAATCCAATTATTTGACAAAGGAAAAGCTGTATAACCTTTCAGATGCGTCAATGGGTGTGTTTTCGAGCTTGTTGCATTGTTTTACCGCCCACTTTTGAATATTCATAAAGGCTTGTTCTCACTGCCATGGAGATAAATTTTATTGTGTTCACCAATCACCAATTACGTTAGTTGCAGTTTATAAATATATTTCTATACGCCAGGCACGTTTGGGCTGGTATGAATATTTATAATCGCGAGCAATATGTAAATGTCACACAAGGCTAATTAATTTATATTAATCAGTCTTGCAATACATATGTCAAATTGTTTGAATGTTTTGATCAAATATGTGCCATATTTATACGAAATCAATAAGAAAGCTAAGCATACGAAATTAGATTGGCTTTTTAAAGATTCGTCAAATTCTCAGCTGAACGATATAAACGCTTGAACGAGTGATTTCTTCATTCAGTGAAGTGACACAGTCGAGACAAGTTTATACTGTGAGTAACTTACAAACACTCAAGGACAGTTTTACTTTCACTGGATTCCCAACAATCTAGGTAGGTTGTCTTTTTTTCAAACATTGTACATTTTATTCATTCTCCATTATTATTCGACAATTTTTTAAAACTTATATTTTGTTGTTTCCGCGTTGCAACTATTTACTGATGAGCGTGGCAGTGATCGTGTTGCACACCATGTGCCTACCGGCTGTCATCCTGCAAAAATTACAACCCCCTCACTATAAAGCTTGACCTGTTAACGCCATTCCTGCCCCATTGTCTATTTCTTTCCATCTGAGGATTAATATTTTTTGTGAATGTCACTTCACCTTTTTTGATGTCTCAACTGATTTATCATTACAAAGCCCCAGGGCACTTAGATATAAATTTGGTTTGTAGGAGTCATTATATGCCCCCCATTAGTTATCACCAAGCTCTACTATTGGATGGCGTTTTGTAGAGAGTAAGTCTTGTAAAGAGTACGTCACATTCTTTTCTTTGGATGGATGTTCAGATTGAATTGCCTGTTGTTTCAGGTGTAAACAGGTCGCTTATCTGCGTAATGTAAAACAGATTTACCCTGAGGAGCTTTTCTTCAAACACATTCATATTCGTTGGGTCATTTTACAAAATGAAATAAGGTTTATTTTATGCCTACTAATATTCACAAGAAAATTTTGTTGTTTCAAAAGATAGCTTATACGAAATCCGATTGTTATTTGACTTGCTGCCAGAATTCTATGTGTTATTATACTGTTTACATAGGAGAACAGTTTTTCTCGTTTTTTCGCCAGCCTGAAGTATCATTTTTCTCATTAAGCCAAATTTGGTGACTAGTTTGTATTTTTGTACTGCTCTGCCCCCTATGAAGATAGAAGTGCTCTTAAGTATATATCCAATGAACTCGTTAAATTAACTTTGTGTACTAATTGCCCTTGTTACTACTACAGTAAACGCTGGTTTGGTTATGTCAAATCCGACAAGCAATCTACTACGCATCATAGTTCTTATATGTTCTGTATGGGAGCTGGACCTAGTTTTTAAATCCTGATTGCAAATATGAATAGTCAAACTAAAACATACTGTTATTTGTGCTTAATTATGATCAAATGATATTTTAAAGGGAAACTTAATAGGCAAAATTAAAATTAGTTTTGTATATAAATGTTATGTATTTAGTAAAATATTTGATAATATTAGAAATTTATATATAATTATAAATATATATATAATTTTTTTTTAACAAACCTCTTTTTCACTGAAGTTTTGATAACTAAACTATTATTTAAGAAATCAACACAATAATTCTATCAAATTACACCAATAACATGTTTGTTATACTAATATTTCATATTTCAAAAATTTTAACAAAAGCATGTCATTTCACCTATTTAACAGAAGAATCAAAATTAGTATGCACACCACAAATGATCTCAGTTACAGGAGAGCAATGATAAGGCCATTTGTTATAACAGTTACTGTCTGTCAGCTTGTGATAAGGGGCTCGAGGGGGGTCTTGTCAGATGACATAACGTTTGGTAAGCTAATGTCCTGACCTGACCATCTGTTCACCTCCACCACCTCAAGACCCTCAATCTGTGTCCTGAGAGGGGGTAATGATTAACCCATTATCTGTACTGACCATTGCTGGCCTGTGGTCATTTTTGTAACCAAAGCTAGTGGTCAGTATTGGACTGGCCTGTTGATGATTATTCGAACACATGGCTTCCTTGTGAGAAGAAGCTTGTGGACCACGCCCATGCTAGTGGTTCCAGTGGATTGATTTACCCTGCTGCCAGTCTATGGATGATGATAGGTGTGTGCAACAGATCGCATGCATGTCTGCTTCTTACATAAATTGGCATGCTTTGGTTAGATAGTTCGAGTAGGATTGCGTTGAGCAGATATGTAGACATGCAGTGTTATTGCTGAGGATTCAATACATAGTTTAACCTTTAGTCCGCCGGTTGTTTGAACAGCTTTTGCGAGAGCGATCGTGTCAATGATATTTGGACATGCTGCCTTATTGCTCAGGATTTGATATATAGTTTAACCTTTAGTCGGCTTGTTGAAAGCTTTTGCGAGAGGGATTGTGTCGAGATGATATTTGGATATGTTGCGTTGTTACTGAGGTTTTGATATATAGTTTAACCTTTAGTCGGCTGGGTAGGTTGAGATGTTTTGCAAGGATTTATTTGAACTGTGTCATGATGATTACTTAAGTAATGCTTAGGTTTTTAATATATCTGCGATGAAGTCAACCTAATGCCTACTGAATTGTTTTTACACAGGGATATGATAAAGAAAAGCAAGAACCTGCGAACAAGTTTGAGTGAAAAAGTTTCTCATAAGTGCATATACTTTGTACACTTTCTGGTGAATCTCAGGGACATATTTATAAACATTAAGCATAACAAGGGAAAATGTGAGGTCATTTTACAACAGGGATTCTATTTAGATGTTTGTACATTCTCATTTAAGTTGTTACTTGAAATTTTAATAACTTTAAGTTTTAATTAATGTTATAAAACTGACATTGGTTCAAGTTCTCATTGTTGCAATATCTGATGTTTTTAATCATAGCATAAAGAAATGTATTATTAAGTTAAAAGGACTTAATCTTTGTTATTGAAGTAGTTGTTTATGTTTTGACAGAAAATTGCAGCTTTTCTTCAGTATCTTGTGTGATTTAGATTGCATCATATTTTTTTAATTTTTGTTCTATTTTTTCTCAATTCATTTTTTTGTATTGAAAAAGTTCTTTTAGACACAGAATTAGATAATTCATGAAATTCTTGCTTAAATCAATTTTGATAAAGTTTCAAAACCAATTTATTTTGGACAATTTTAATCTAAATTGTGTAATATATCTAAGCCTTCATTTTAATTAAATATGAAATCAATATTTATTAGAATGGAATGTTCAGTGGAAAGTCATTAGATATGATAGTGTATTTCATTTGTCACTGCCACATTATTTTAATATGTTAAAATTTGTTTGTCCCGTGCATTTCTCATATGCTAGGTACAATGATGTTATATATTTCAATATGTGACCTACATTTTAAACAGATTTGATACTTCACTAAAGTATTTTGAGTTAGTTGAACATGTACTAGATTTATAGCCACTGAGTGTTAAATTCAATATCCTGTGTTGTGCTTACCGCTAACCAGTATTAAATTTCTTTATTTCTTCAGGATTCTTTTTAATATATTTATTTTTTCAGTGCTCTCTATATTGAAAATTTTAAATATTTCTGTGTTGTATTGAACTTGGAGAAATCACCTGTTGTCGTTACAGTTATGACAGGTCATCATTAAAGTAATGGACGTTACCCGATACCTGTGAAATCTCATCAACATTGGACATACCATGTCGGTCTCACTCTATGATCATTATGACAGATGGTCGAAGCATCGTTCAATCGGGTCATGTGACACCTGATTAGGTCATGTGACAAGGACTTAATGGCTTCATCAGGGCATTGAAAGATTCATTGGACAAATGCACGGACCATGACGGATCACACAGTTTTACTTAACACCTCGTTACATGCGAACAATTACGATGAACGGCGTGCATCTCTCTGTTGACAATAGGTAGATTTGGGCAAGGGATTCCTGCCTACAAGGTCGACATGTCATGTTTAATTCACCTGGTACATTACATGTTAACAAGTGCATTTTTTTCCTATTGAACCTCATAAAAATAGAGTGAGTTGACAAAATGTCCATATGAACATAAACAGGCTTGAATGGCAAGATTCTTTAGTGTGTGAATTCGTAAAGAAAAAAGTGTATAAGTAATTGCACCCACCTGAGAATTTAAAAACATTTTAATTTGATATCATTGCCAATGAATGAAAACAAATTTGTGACCTCATAAACTTCAATTTAGATGGGGGATGTGAATTATAATGTCGCTGATGCATATATGTATTAACAATAAAAGTGAACTATTTAAACCGCTGCTCCTTGAAGCGTGAAAGGTCGAGTATGAAATCGTCCTGTAAGTGTAGAACAGTGATAGAGTAATAGAGAGCTCATACTAAGCCTCACTGTGTTGGCACCTCCTACAAGCTATTCACCTTATAACGGGGCAGTAGGGGAGCATGCCCTCAGGCTGTATAGTGATGCACCTCTGAAGAGGCCATTATTCATATATACTTGTGTTTACATATGGCTGAAAATAGGTCGGGAAGAAGATGATACTCTGTATTTCATTTGCTTTAAGAAACTAATACTATCTGCTGGAAACATGACAGGATCTTTTCTTCATTTCCTCTTTCTATAAAATCTGGAATAAATGGCATATGTTAAATGTTTTTTGCCTGGAACATGATATGTTTAGCTTTGCTTGACCTAATGTACTATCTACACCAATTTGGTGCCCAGATGTTTTTGAGACGTCTTTAAAATATCTTAACGATGCCCTTTTTTCCTTAGGGGTAAATAGGTAAAGGTCACAGTGCCAATTAAGCCTCAGTGTTTTAGAACATGTCCCTGCCACATGCCTCACGGAGAAATGAAATTGACCAATCTGGAATAAACTCTGGTTATATTTGCTTCCACAAAATTGATACCTTTCGTGCTACTGTGAAACTGGCCTTTTGTTTCCCCTGCCTGTAAATATCACAGCATTCCTCCATTTCATAAGGTAGGAACAATTGTAGTGGGCTCTTCTTGGTTGAAAATACATGGTTATCTTGAAGATCTTGTTTCTTGAGCAGTTATCACTATCAAAACTTCGAAGAATTTTCTTCTGCATTCTTAGCAAATCTTGTGCATTCCTTTGAAACATATGTATGTAAAAAATGTACCGCTTTCTGTTGATGAATCATGCTAATAGAGAATATTTTCGTAGATACATAGATCAGTTTTATGATATAAATCATTTAATCTTCTAAAGTATTCATGGGAGTATAATGCTTAAACAGCTCCTAATCTTTGAGTAATGAAAACCAATCCCTCTCATTTCATATTAAATTCGAGAAAGATATTAGCAAAACTTTTGCTTATTGTTCAGGTGAGATGATCTTAATGATAAGCTGTGAAATAATTATCAATAAATTATCGGCCACTTTGATATGGATACTTTGCTTGTGATTTATTCATATATAATGGCTATGGCAATCACATTTGCAGTCTAATCGAAAGTTTTTCAAATGTTCTCAATATTTCACCAACAGTTTGGATTAATAATTAACATGTAACTGCTTTTAAAGTCGTATCACTTTTCAGGCTGATCAAATCTGGTTTTCTTGATTACTTCTGTGTTGAAGAAGTTCAGTCAGCTTACCTACCTTAATGATCCTATCTGACGTCGTTACGGCACAGAGTACCTGGTAACGATGCATTCTTAACATTTTCCAAATAATATACTTTAAAGGGATAAGTCTGTATTAACACCTATTTCTATTCAAGCTGTTTTCAAATCAAAGAAAGGGTTAGAATTGTATTAGAAAATTATTGCATGTAATTGAGAGCTTTGCAACTATAATAAGGGTTGGATAATTTACACATAATAATTGCCATAATGCCATAAATATCAAAGGAATATTTGGATGTATTGATCACTAATTAAAGTTACTGTGAAATGTTCAATTGATATGAAAAATCCATTTCAATAACTTTATGATTTAAGTGGTTTAAATTACAAGCAATTTTGATTATTCAAATGGAATAGATTTATTATACATTTGAGAAAGATAGATCTGATTGCTCTTTTATATTGCTTTTTGAAGTTGTATAAATGTATAATTTGATTTCTCAAGATTGTATTTCAATACATTACTATTCTTAATCTAAAAATCTAAAAATACAGATTAAGAAATATGGTGAATGAAAAACAAGATCGTGTTAATATACCTATTCTAGTAAAGTAATTCTCATTTCATGTTTTCAAGTTGTTATATTTCAAAATTTTTACTGCAAATTTCAATGTGTCTCACAAGTAATGGTCATTTGACATTTCAATTCAAAATGTTTACAAAGTTATCCAATTGTCAAGTTCGACTTTATAACATTTCAACTTAAAATTAAAAACATTAATCAATAAAAACTTACCTCAGCATCCAGTACATGTAAGGTGTTATTCGATTGTTCACTTCAAATTGTTTCAAAATTGAAGATAGGAAACATTTTGGATTTATATATATAAAGCAGAAACATCCCTTAGCAGCATCAGGTTATCATGTAATTGTTCTATTCAAGGCAATCAAAACTTCAACAACAATAATTTTAAATGAAGAATGAAAAAATGTCTGTTCTGTGAATACTATCTTTAGTCTGTTTCTTGATTTTCAACTCAAATCATTTCAAAATGATTATAAAATATTATCAATGAAAAGCAAGACCTGTTATATTTATATATGTGTCAAACAGCCCACTATCTAAGTTGTACAAGCCTACCTTTGATTTTACTATCCCATTTATCTTATCTCATTAAAGTGAGGAATACTTAATCAAAGTAGGTAACTGGGACTATTTCAATCACTAGATAACAAGTTCAAACCTCAACGTTTGGCCCTCTGGACTACTAAATCATCTAAACTGATATGGTGGTCACAAGCATCTTTCTCTTCTGTGAGTTGTTTCAAATTTATGTTCAAACTTCATGTTTTGCTACTGATACTTGCAACTATTTTTACACTAGCTTTGAATATCAAGGCTCACGGTTAACATTTTGAAAACTCTCTTAGTACTAAGAAGGTAGTTAGTCATTGTTACAGCTGATGTTTGATATTGCAAATTTTTAAACTAAGAAACCTTCGAAAAATCAAAGTCCAAGTTCTAAATTTTGAAGCTCTCTTAGCGCTAAGAACATAGTTAGCCATTGTTACAGTTGATGTTTGATATTGCGACTTGCCTTACGCTAAGAGAGCTTCGAAATTTTCAGCGCTATTTTAGCATTTAAGAAACTTGTTAGCCATTGATACAGTTAATGTATGGTACTTTGCACTAAGACTGCTTAGAAAAGCCAAGGGTCTTATTGTCAAAGCTGTCTTATAGCTAAGAAAGTTTTACATCTACATTAATTTATGATACAATTATATTTGCTACAAAATTCTAGGCCCAAGTACAAAGCTTTCCAATACCTATTTGCCTAAATATTTTGTTACGAATAACATGGAAATCTTTTTGTCATGTATTAATTAAACTCTTTTTAAACATCAAAGACATGCGTTCAGAATGACAGAAACCTGATGATTTTAGTGAACTGTTTGGATAAATTAAGCCTTTTTCTTGCAAGTTTGGTTTCCATATCATGATTTGATGTTTGGATCATTAATATTGAAGTCCCGTCTCTGAAATAATTCTTTTCAATATTTTTTTGCAACAAAATGATATTTTGCATACCAAAACCCATTCACATTCTTTCATCTGGTGATTGTCGTGTTTCCAACTCAACGGGGCTGTTAATTTAAAGAATATTTTTAAGACAATGCTTTAGAGGAGGGGGGAGTTATTAGAGGCATACAGATCAGCACACTCGTAATTTGTTATGTCACAGTTTTCCATCTGGAGCAAGATAAAAATGCAAAAAAAATCCACAATTGGCTTCATCTGAAATGGAGGCCTTGACGTGTGAATTGTGATTAACAAGCTGTTAGCTTGATATCACCCCAAAACTTACGCATGTTAAGCTTTCGCCTAATTGGGGTTCTTTTATCAGCATCGTTTCTGCAAAAACACGCCTTGATTATTTTATTTTTGACAAGGTTTCAAAATATGCCTTACCCATCGTTGTCTCCTTTGCCTGGTGCAAGGTTCGTTTATTGCACTGATTAATTATAAATGCAGACACAACAAATGCTTTTGCAATTTTACTTTTTCTACATTTTTCTGGGAAAGTGACAAATGCCCGCGAGGCGACTGTCTAAGCCCATAAGGCTCGAGCCAAGTGTTTCAAGAGCTGTTTTTTATAGACGCAAAAATCAATAAAGGTAGCCAGTTATTTAATGCATGAGAGGTATCGAGACGGCATCCCAGACCAATAATTGGTCTATCAGACATTTTAAGAAAATAGGTTTTCTGCCACTAAAACACTTATTACCTGTGGTGGAAAAGGTCATTTTTATCATAGTTTGAATGTATTGATAGAAAATTTTTATGAGGAGGCTCGGAGGAAGGTAATGCGTTTTCACGTCAGAGAGAAAGGAAGAAAAATTGTATTAGTGGATATAATTTCTCCCATTCTGTCGCATCTTTGTGGAGAACATGTTATATGTAGTATAAATAATGTTAATGCATATTGCATATAGAACACGGCTGTCCAGCGAGGAGGGAGATCGTTGGCCATTGGAGTTGCCCATCGTGGTAAGACGCTTGACCATTTTGAAAACTGTCGCATTTTCCTTTGTAAGCATTGAATATTGCTATTTGGGCCTGAAGAATTTTGTTTTTGGTGTTCAACTATCGCCTTTGTGTCATGTTGGTTGATGTTACTTTGTGGTCGGAAGTCCATCGCTTTGATTTTGGGGATTCACAATCCTTGGATAAGCAATGTTGAAGGGTTTGATTATTTTGTTATATTATTTTTTAATGTGGATGGATGCATTGTTATGGAAAGACATTGACAAGCGTTTGATGTAAATTTGTTATGAGAAATACAATGTTTTGATTTTGAAGTTTTTATTCTTCAGTTAAGACATTGTGTTGAAGACTTTGTACACGAAATCAACTGTTTTATCGTGAACATTTAATATACATTTATCGATATAATATGTAGTGTTGAATTTTATCTTAGACTTGGATTCAAAATGTATCATGTAGAGTTTACCTTCAACTGAGATATGAATTTGATTATGGAAAATATCATTTGAATATTCAGTTGTTCAATCATTTGTTGGTCACAATCTTTACAATTGTGTCCGAATTTTAGAAATAATATTTAAAAAGAATCTACTTTCTGAATATCAACATATCAAAAGTATTTGTCAAAACTTACATTATGCTAAAATTATGTCGCAAGCATATAACTTGTTATTCCACTCAACAAGCTTGTGAAAAGACAACTGTGAGTAAAATCCACATTGTTTTCATCAGTGGTAAGAGGAGAACAAAGTATGGACAGCACACAAGGCAAATTCTTATAAAGCTTTTGTCACCCCACTTTCTCTTAGCTCTGGAGAATTCAGGGAGAGGATTCCATGTGTTTAGCTGAATTGAAACACAATACATCCAAGTTTCTTTATGTGGGCCTGTTCTTTTTATCACTCTTTGCTCCAAAGCTGGCTAGCTATTGTAATTTGGAACTTAGTGAGAGAGAGATAGATAGATGCAGGCCTCTTTGACTTTGGCGTCAGGTGAATCTTATATCGAAGTAGGTATTGTCTTACCTTGAACATCTGGACGAGAGGAAATTATTCTTTTTGAAAAGTTATCACATGATTGAAACCATTTGACTTTATGTGTCATAAATGTGTATTTGACACGTGAAACTAACATATTTTATTTGGTATTTTTCATTTTGAATGACTGAATGGGTTGAGATTTCTCGTTATGTTTAACTTTTCACTTATGATTGAGAATTTGAAGTCAACCTCATTTCTTTTCTAAGCTATTTTTTTATTCTAAGTAAATAGTGTTTTGCTGGACCTCTTTTTATCATTTTGTTTAGCTCACATGATTGAAACTAGTAGACTAATGTTTCTGAAGATCATTCCATGTCTCAGTTTTGTCATCCGGGATGGTCAGAAAATGGTATTTCAATAAGTTGTCTTTCTCATGAATCAGATCATTCTTCCTGGACTACAACATCCACTCCTAATTCTGTTTCGGAAGTTCATTTTAAAATGAAAAGTAATTATTTCTAATTTGCATTAATCAAATTTCTTTAACTTAAGAATTATTTAGGATTAGTCTTTCTCCGATTTTCATTGTTGAATTTATTATCTAACCATTTTGAGTGTCAAGTTTACAGGAGTGAGATTTACTAGGAATACAAACCTAGGATTGGGCACTGGCTAAAGATAGACTATCCTTGAAAAGTTCAGAACCCGTAGGTAAAGATGCAGTATTTTATGTTCCAGTCGAATATTGTCTTACACTGGACATCTGGTTTGCTTGATATTTAAAGTTTAAGCTTCACGTTGCTAACAGTAACTTGCTTACATTATCTCTTAGGCTACAGATAGCATGTTTCGTTAAGATTTGTTATTAGTGAACTTTATATAGGTATCAGAGGGCACGTGATTTTATCAAGATATGTCATTTTCTTTTCTTTTTGTCGTAAAAGATAGTACTATTGACTGTAGTTGTTAATGATAGTACATTTAGTAAATGATAGTAAATTCATTTATGTATTGTCTAAGCGACATTTTTTGGGTAGAAATATGGAGTTTTTCTGTGACCTTATCTTGAAATCATGATTGAGATAGTGAGATCAGTTGGACACACACTTCAGAAACTTCACAGAAGTGAAAATTGGACCAAAGTGTAACTCACAAGCCTTTTTTTCTTTCTACAGAGGGAGCTTCCTTCCACTGGATTGTCTTAATGGCTTCATTATATTGTATATTTCATTGGAGTTGAGTTTTAAATATCATTTGTCTTGTTTCAGACGAGCAGTGCCTGTCACTGACTAACCAAGCCATCAACAACACTCGCATCAAGAACTGAAGGTAAGACATCTTTTCTTTCCTTCAAAATCCAAAGAGTCGTGTTTCCTCATAAACAAATAGAACTTTGAATACCGTTCATTTTCATTTTATGTGAAATTGAAAAATTTAGATTTTGTCTAAATTCTATATTTGAAAGACCTTTTATTAAGTCATCTAGGTTTTCAAAATTTGCTAGACTTGCCAAAGCTTTCTTTAATACGTATGGGTTTGGAAGATAGTCTGGTCATTCAGATGTTGACCCAAAATTTTGACTCTCTAAAATCATCTACAGTTGCATGATTTAAGAACAGTGGTTTAGATATGAACACATAACTATTTGTTACTAGATGTGAGAGTTTTCACCTTAAAACAATGACAATCAATCAATCAATATTCTAATATGTTTCATGTGTACTCCATGGCTCTTTGGAAATTGATAAAAATAAATTATTCAGACTTTTTAATTTTTTTCATGTTAAACATGAATGTCATTTCAATAATGACATTTAAGTAAACATATGTTGATTATACATTTGATTGACAATAACGAGGACTAAAAAAACAGAACTCATGTATTTTGAGAGAGTGAATAGATAAAAATTGAAATGATAAAATTTAAAAATGAAAAAAATGTTTAAATTATCATATTAATTTAGTTTATTAGGTCACTGCGTTCAATGTAAAGTTTTTCAATGCGTATCAGTATTCATCTATGCAAGATCTCCCTAACAAAGACATAAACAACAATCGTCTAAATTTGAAAATATGAAGATTGGGAGAAGAATTCATTTGCAAAGTTCTTTGTTTAAATCAGAGTCACTAACCAGACCAAAAGGCCGACAGGGCTATTGTAGCAAATTTCATTTGAATACTGAGTACTCAAAAGTAATCAATATTTTATGTCGGTACAAAAGTCCATTGGCGCCATCTGTCAGTCTGTAGTATATCTTTGAGACATGGTTTTCAGTCTTTATATCTTTTTAGACATGGTTTTCTGTCTGTATATCTTTTTAGACATGGTTTTCTGTCTGTATATCTTTTTAGACATGGTTTTCTGTCTGTATATCTTTGAGACATGGTTTTCTGTTTGTATGTCTTAGAGACATGGTTTTCTGTCTGAAATATATTTGAGACATGGTTTTCAGTCTTGATAACTTCGTAAGAAATGTTTAAAACATGTTTTTTGGCAATTTTTACTTTGAAACACAGTTTTAAGGCTTTATGTCTTTGAAAGAAGTTTTTCAGTCTTCATATGAATCACACATGGTTTACTGTCCAAATGTTTTAGACATTGTTTTCGGTAATCATGTTTATAAACATAGTTTTCTGTCACTCTCTTTGAAACATCTTCATGTACTGTGATTCTGTAAATTGGCCGCTATGAATGGTGTTGCACTCATTAAATCAATAACTTATCTGTTAAACATCTGTAACAATTCTATCTTCTTTTATTACCCATATGGTTGAAAATAACTGAGTTAATATTATTCATATGAGCACATGTGCACACATCACGTTTGCCTAGCAACGATTGTTTCACCGCGGCTTTCCGTATTCTGTGACGTCATAAAACGATTGTTCGTGACGCCACTGTTGCTTGCCGTCGCAAGAGAAGTGGGCCACTTTCTGACTTTTTTTTACGCGAATCACACGGAATAGAACGGGTAATAAAGAAATTATTACACTCGAAAGTGTGTCATATGACTTTTACAAAACTCGTGCGAATTTGTGTATAACCCTAGCTCTCGCTCGGGCAATACAAAAATTCACACTCGTTTCGTAAAAGTCATATGACACACTTCCTCGGGTAATAATCTCTATGTGTGTCTTAAACTTAGCAGTATGACGAGTATCAATTGTAAGTTGATCAGCGGAAAGGTTCAAGATAAAATTCTAACATTGATTTGTAAGTTGATAGGATTAAGATTTGCACACTTGACGAAATTAATTTGAAATATCAATGACACGAAATTCAGTAAGAAAAAGATAGATTACAATGATAGTAAATTCAAATCTGTGTGTTTGTGAAGACAACCTGCTCCATTAGTGTATTTACATTCATCAGACTACTACAGATTGCCTGATTGTCTAACACAAGTTTGACTCATAATGCTTAAAGTTTAGCAATATTGGCTGCATCCCTGGATTCGAAGACCCATCACAGCACGACATTTCATCAACTGACAATATACATGCTATAAATAGCATTACGAGTCAAACACATGTTACACAATCAGGGGTTTTGTGTAGATTTGCAGATAAAAATGCCCAGATGGAAGACACTGGAAGACTCGAGGACACTGTGCAGGATTATATGGTATTTTCTGCCATGTCTGTAGACTGGTATATATTAAGAATATAATAAACAAAATATATCAGCGTGTGGTCATGTAATATGACCAGTGATAAAGCTCTTCCTTATACCGGTATCAGTCTCCTTGCAGATGTTAACACCTTTGCTGCTGAATCAATTAATGAAACCATTTTGAGTGGCCAATTTACACAAATTATATCTTGTTAACAAAGGGAATTAGCTGCTGTGTGACACGTTCCACGATTGGCAGGGAAAGGGTTAAAGTGATACAATTTTGACAAATCTGAATAGGACATGGATCAGTGAGAAAGAAGCAGCCCTGTATAAAACTATTGTGACGCATTAGAATTCAGGAGTGTCTCCCCAACTAGCCAGTAATTAAACATTGTTTGCTATTGTGTGATTCGAGTGTCGACATATGGCCAGCCAAATACTAAATCATTCACAACCTCTTAATCAATAACATCCGTATTAAAATTTTCATGATTTACCTTCAAAACATTAGGCAGATAAGCAGTCGTCCTAATTAACTTGTTTGATTGGAAGAGTTCGCACTGAGTAACTCAGTTGTTCGATGAAATGTAAAAATTCATTGAATTATTTTCTATCCACAAAGCACACATCGTAAAAGGAATTTTCGACCAACCTCATGTACGCTCTTTGTGGGTTATCTAAGCAAAATGTATGCTTCAAAGAAACTATGAAAGATATGGAAAAAATTATGACCCCAAAGGTTAGCCATTTCCTTGAGTCAAAACAGATGTTGTTTGCAAAATTTTCAACAAACAGATGTTTGCCCTTACAAAAACAAACAAAAGGTAGTTGAAAGAGTCGGACACAGGCTATTTGTCCTCGTCTGACCATGGGCCACTTAATATATTTCGAAAATGTGAATTTGGGTAAACATGAAGCTGGCATAATGAAGGAGAAGTGTCTTCCACTCAACTTGAACTTTAATTTACTGCGCCTTGATAACACAGATGGAAATGGATTTTGTTTCATGGGAATAGTCCAGGCCAGGCCCTGGACTTTATAAGGATATTTATTTAATTGGTCAGCCACTATGGTTGCCATGGAGATTCAATATCTGGTCAGTTCTTGACCGCAATTGCAGTTGTTATGAAAATACCGTTGTAGAGATTTTGTGCCGGTTGAGAAATTGTTTGAAATGTTGTGGATTTTATCCCCAGTTGCCAGGCTACCCATAAACAGAGCTGGATTGATTGTGAAGATACCATTGCCCATATGTCTCCCTGCCAGATGGAATTTAAGTTTGCTTTCTCAGTATTTGTGGCCCTCTCAAAATAGACGGAGAGAAAAATTTACAATATTCATATCCTGTTTTCCTTGAGGATTTTCTGTTAAGCCAGAGCTGTTTACAAGAGTGGCCACACAGTGGGAGATAAAGTTAGAAGGCTTTGTTTTAGATATTCCCATGTTGGGTTTTAACTTAACACACTACAAAAGCCATATCTAGATGAATTTTCTTCAAAACGTGACAAACCTTTTTAAATTATTTCTTTTTTCAATAAATAATAAATGTGAAGTCGGAATAAAAATTACAGAGTATTCTTTCGAAGATGAATTTCACACTATGAATTATAAATGACCTGTAAACAAAGATTGGTAAAATCAATTGAGGAATCGATATCATTTGAAACACCGGATTGGAAGAGTGGACAGTCATTGTGAAGGTCCACAAGGAAATCTGCATTCAGTGTTCAGTGGCAAAGAAGAATGCCAGAACTTATTTGGTTCCGCTCTATCAATAAGGAAGGCTACAGTTGAAGCTTGAATTCTCACAATGAATGAATAGCCTTGTAGAAAAGAACAATAACTCCCCCAGGCATAAATGTTGTACTTCTCTCTTTGTTCATAGCCACGTATTGTTTTCATTAACATTTTATTTAGGATTGAGTCAGCAAGGAGTGCCCTTCTATATTTTTATCTGTCACTGGAATCAAATTTTGATTTTGTTAGTTTGTGAATTTTTTATTCAAATTCTATTCATCCAATTTATAAGAGTTTTCCAAAATATGTATGTATTTAAGATCCTTTAAATAAAATAATTGATTCAATTTACACGAGTGTTTTGAAAATATTGCATTTTAAAATATTTGTCTTTTATTTTTGTAAATGTTGGTTTTTTGTAATAAGGATTATTAAATGAAGAGATATACACAGAAATTATCACTAGCTTTAATGTATATCTGGAAGTTGGGATCACAAACTTTGATAGTTCAACTTCAATATTTTATGTCAAACTTTCACTGGAAGAAAGCTGATTCTAAAAGCTTGATTGTACTTTACAGCCGCATAATGTTAAGTCTAATGTCGATGTAATTATAGCCGAAGGAACGTCTCTCAAGTGCAATGTTTTCTTAGAGATGGAAAATCAAATTGAAAGCATCCAAAAATTGAACTTTATTAAATTGAAAGAGATGATTTTCAGTAGAAAGGATGCACTTAAGCTTACAATTTCTGAAATTTTGACATTTGTGGAGCTAACATAGTTACGGACACAAGGCAGACAGAAAATGAACACTTCCACCGTCAGGAACTCTTTCAACCTTTAACTTTTCAAGTGAGCAGATTTGCATTTTCATAAGCGAGCCAATATTAATGTCACCTTCAAGTATCTCGGACCGGGCAAATATGAGCTGTCCTAGCCGCCGGTCGCTCGGACCATTATCACATTTTTCATTTTATACAAGTTGATCATGTTCCTGGAGCCACTGGGATGTTAATTTGGTAAAGTTCTTACAGTGACAAGTCTGATAATGGAAAAAATTACCTCTGAGAATTGGGAATTCTTTGTCAAATTTGGAGATATTTCACACAAATGAGAGTTGGACGGCCAGCTCTCCAATCTGCCCGCATAAAATGGATAGATACAGTCTATTTTCCACTTAATAGGGGGCTTTATTAACGCAGTAGGGGGGATTGTGTTTATTTTATTATTATGTTATACTTGGAACACAGTTTTTCTAAAGCTTGCTGTGATAAAATCAATGCCAATCAATAATATTGCCATTGATGTATAAATTCTGAAAATTTGAAACATTGTTTGGTACGGATCGAAGCGAAAGGCAAACAGGCTTGTAGAAATTGGATGGATTTTCATACCATCAGGTACATAGTATTTTTGTTGTTATGGCCCTTGTTCTCTGATGATTGTTTTTGTTCAAGGGTATGCAGTGATAGGCTGATGGGTGGTAGTAAAAAGTCAACATTCTCTTTATTTCATTGTTCTGCCAATCAACTATGGAATTTCTATGGATTCCACAAAGACAAGGCAAAAAAGAAAATGGGTCTTTATCTGTGGGTCAGATTTAGAATGATTGATTATCCGCTTGGAAAGTAGTATTTACTTAAGTCTGTAATGGTTTTATGATTAGAAATATTAATCATTTTGATTGGCAATGAAATATCATTTTAAGATTCTGGTCAAATATCATTTTATATTGAGAAATGACCAGTAATAAATTATTGACCCTGAAATTAGAAAACATTAAGTTGTGGATCAACTTTATAAATGATATTGGAAATTTGTTTTGAACTTTGTATTTTTCGAAAATGTTTATTTAAATGGGATAAGAACATTTGTTTTAAAAACAGGACAAAACACCTGGTTAAGTATATTTTAAAATTCAGATTACATATTATGTATTTCAGCATCATAATCATTAAAATACTTAAATCATTTGAATTGTGTCTTAACATGTTATCTCTTTTAGTTCTGCTATAAAACTAGGTACGTTTCATGTTGACTAGAAATGTGAATCCACCTGTCACGTGAAACAAGATCTGCTAACTAGGAGAGTTAAGTTGTAAATAGGGAAAGAGGAGAAAGAATGACAGACAAGTGTTGATTGCATCACACCTTGCAACCCCCCCTCCCTCCCCCTCCCCCTCTCCCCTCTCTCTCTCCCTGTCCCTCTCCCTCTCCCTCTCCCTCGTTTGTTCATTCATTCGTTAATAAATTCTATACTTTTCCATGCATAAAAGCAAATGTTTGTAATGGAAATTAACCATGTTTATAAAATTCCAACATCCAAAATTATTAGGAAACAATCAGCGTCTTGTCAGGTACTTGCCAAGCCCAAAAACTGTCGAAATTCTTTTGTTTATGAAAACAATTTTTCTACTACAAGATTGACATCTGGGGTCCTCTCTTCCATTGAATTGACAGCCATGTTTGTCATGTGTTAAACTTCAGCAAACTTGGTCAACAGTATCGGTGGCTTGTTCAAATTTCCCTTGTCTTTCCCCGTCATGTGAACTTGTAATGGCAGTTACAATGTCAGTCAGTTAATAACAGGCTGCATGGCTAAGTCATCATCTTGTCATAACATTACCTGTTTACTTTTAATTATCTATCCTTGAAAATCTGGGCACTGTGGGAAAATATGAGAAAATAACATTTGATAATTATCATGATCAAAAATAAAGTTGCTTTTTTTATTATAAAAGGTCTTAGTGAGACATTTTGTTATTGTTACAAAAAAAATCAAAGAAAAATATGACTAATCTCAATAGAGTATTTATATATGATATGCTTAATTTTCATTTTTGTGTAAAATATCTAATAGAACTCAAAGTAATTGGTCTTCATTCATAGCAAACAACCTGATGCTAAATAGCATGTACAGACAAGCTTGAATGAGTCCAATTGAATTTAATTTCATGTCCAAGCTTGGGAAAGCGTCCAAGTCTGCCTGTGAACTTTTCAACTATAGAACATATCAGTAGCCTCCCCATGCATAAAGAAGTGAACTGGTGACTATTTGACAATGGGAAGGGAATACTTGTTGTGTCACTCTGGCTGTCAAGGTGAGGCAGAGCCATTTGAGGCCAAGTTAAAAACAGATCTTTTATGATCGACTTCAACAAGCCCTGGCCAGTTAAACCAAACCAGATGGCAGTCATGAAAAGTCATAGACAATCGAAGCATTGGCAATTTTGCAGGATATAATATGCATTGATTTCTGGATAGTTGACGACAATAAAGAAAGTTGACAGGCCTCGGTACAAAGCGTCCAGCCTAATTCTTGAGCTATTATGTTAAACATACTTGAGTTGCCCAGAAAAGCTAGTGTTTGTCAATTTTTCACCATCTCCCCCCAAGCAAGCTTAGACTTAGTTTCTTGTCCCTCAGAATAAACCGATTTGTCCCTCACAAAGTGCTTCAACATGGACACTGGTTGTAGTGGAGCTTCTGACTCTGCCTGTCAGCCGTGATACATTGACAGATTACACAAGGTATTTCACAGGTACTCCTTCCATCTCACCTGAATAGAACATTGTCCTAATGTAAATTAAGGTGGATGTAAGTAAAATTTTCATTATGGTTATACATCATTCCTATATATTTTGATGAAGTTTGATTGAAGTAAAAAGCTAAATATTTGGATCCCACAGTTAATCTAAATATAACATTGTCCTAGTATATATTACCTTGGATATAAGTAAATTGTTTGTTATGGTTATATGTTATACCTGAATATTATTATTAAGTTTGTTTTTAAGTAAAAAGTAGAAGATTTGGATCCCATATGTTAGCACTTTATGACACCAGTTTTGATAATTGTCGTCGGATATAAGTAAAATGTATATAACAGTTTTTACCATTCCTGAATATTGTTGTTAAAGAATTTTACAAACTAAGTTTGGTTTAAGTAAGAAAAGCAGAATAATCTACTCTTACAGTTAGCCATTTGATCATAATATTTAATAATAAAAAAAGTTTGTAAGTTCAGATTTATAAAGATTATTTATATTAAGATGTTTTTATAGGGTAATAGAAAATGAAATGTTAGGAATTGTTAAAACTGTGTCTGAAAAATTAACCCTTTAACTGCAGGACCCATAACATTCTGAGATAGCCTGGGATTATTATCAGTTAACAAGTAGGAAAGGGATTCCTCTAAATTGGTGACCCTGAATGGGTTATCACATATCGACTCCTCATCTCATATGTTAAGTTGCATGTTGGTGATGATGATGGTTTAATGGGGTAGAGTAAACGTTAAGGCTAGTAAATTAAATCAATCAATAAAATGTGAATGGCAAGTAAAGTGTTATCATTCTGAAATGGTTTGTCATAGTAGTAAAATGTTAATACTTGAGTTGTAAAATTGAAATCCTCAGGTAAGGTCATATAAGGAAAATGATCATCTTGGTGTGGATGTAAGTAAAATGTTAATACCTGGATTTATTTGGTAAAGTGTATAAATAAGGTCAAATATAAGTAAAATGATATTTTTCATATCTGAAGGAAGTTGTAGGAACAAATTGAGTTGGATGTAAGTGAAATGCCTTCAATGGGTACTTCAATTTCCCGATGAAGAGGACGTATCGGTTTTCATGTTTTTCTCTTTCAATTTAAAAATCTCTTTGATGAGCTAAATTATGAAATAAAATTAAATCAGTTTCTTTGTAGCTGGCTATGTGAAAAAATACTTTTTGTGCATGAAAGCTAATTTGTTAACAGAAAAAATTAAATTACAATTTTTAGATGTTTGAAACACTTTCATCCATCCATCAAGGTCCTTTCAAGAAAAATTTAATTGAGGATGTTGGCACGGTCAGTATTCCAAACAGGGAGAGAGGGTTTGATGTTTTTGGGTATTGAAGATGGCTGCTGCTCCCTCATCAATCGGATTACATGTGTGTGACGATTAACTGCATGCTTATTTCATTCATTGACTGGTTCAATTTTCAACAAAGTCTTTGGTGTCAAGATTTATCGCTTTAAGGATTTTGATATGAAACACGATTAAAAGGGTCGTACAATGTAAAGTGTTTTCAACCTTCATCCAGTTAGGGGAGATAACTTTATGTTGGAGGACAAGACCCATGAAAGAGTTTATGGTTCTCTCTGATCTGCTTCCTCAGAAAGGACTAGAAAGGAAAATTACAATGTAAAATAGAGATTAAACACTACAAATTGCATAAAAGTCTCCAAAATGTCCACAGACTGCTCTGGCTAGTGTTTATGACCATAGATACATTAGAAATCAAAGGAGGAAAAATTTCACAGCTCATAAAGCACATTGAGCTCTGAAAATGAGTTTGGCTTGGCACGTTTTTGTGAAGATGTCTTTTAGTTGCGGTTATCAGTGTTTTTGAACTGGGGCCCAGCTCAAATTTAAGAATTATGACCGAAGTGATTCATGCATTATAGACCCTGAAATTTCTTTCTCATATGACTCATATAGAAAGCAAAAGGGCCATTTTAGGGGGCTTTAAAAATATAACTTGCGTGAACAGTTTAATTTCTTATGGATTGATTTTGACACAAAAAAAATGTCAAATATCAGGATGATTTCCCAAACTGATTACATGGAGCCGACAAATATGATTGATTTTAATCATGGAAAATCACCTTATGGTTTTGGACATTGAAAGCTGACAGGGTGATAAGCCGATATAATAGCTTGCTGAGTTGCGATGTGCACCTCTACAGCTTGATTGCTTGCGTTTCAGATTTCACAAAATATCCACAAACATCGAAACATCTAACAGAAGCAAAAGCAATGACATTTATTGGGTTTCATTGTTGTGCGAGACTGCCTTTTGTTGAACACTTCTGCAAGTTGGAAAGTTATTAAACAGGATTGCGTGAAAGCTTTGAAGTTGAATTCAACATCGATGAAAATTATTTGATGTCAGATAACTTCTATTGCCATTTTTTCCTTCTCCCACTTGATGGTGAGGATCACTATTAGACAAATTTTGTCAGATTAAGGAAAATATTTCCTTAAGGGTTAAAAGGTCGTTTTTGCATTTCATGGGGATAACGGAGACATAAATGTTACGCGTGATTCATCAAAACTCGAGTGACACTTTCAAATGAAGCTATTGTTCTTTTGCCTTTGATGTCTCAAAACTGTGAACCTGTTAGCCATTACTGAGATTATAACAGAATTATTTCTACTCATTTTTCTCGTCCAGACTTGGTATAACCCAACGTCGTTGAATTGCTCATAAATTGAATCGAACGTGTTGCATACGTTTTAAATAGCAGTCACACAGGATGGAAAATAAGTAATTTTGCCTCTACCACAGCACAACCATTAGCTGGCAAAATTGAGTTTCCTGGCCTTCTGAAAAATTCAATAATTTAATAAAAGGCTGTATCATTCTATTATTGAAAATCATAATGAGCATAATTATTGCCATGGAAACTGGCCAAACCAGCTTGTAATGAGGGGTCAAGAAGGTGTGAAATTTGACCTTCCTCTAATTATCTCCGCATTTATCTGGATTATATCATTGAAAGCTCAGTCGAACCTGTGATTAGGCTGGTTTGATGTCCTCAGATTGAAAATGGGAAAATATCTTGCTTTTAGGTCCAGACAGATGTGTAGGTGTTTTTCTTATTCAAAATGAGGCCTGAAAGGTTTATAAATATGTCATATTTAAATGATTATTTTTACCAAAGTGAAAGGTTAGCTATGATTTGTAGCAGTTAGATTCTCTATTTTTTGGGTCTATTTTTTAATCCCTTATTCAATTGTTTACATATTTTCTGAATAGTTTTATCTTCTGTTGCTTGATATATGAAATTATCTTTTTGGTAAATATATTCAATGATTTGATTGATATCCTTCCAAACTAAATCTTCTTACGATAAAAATAAAATGCATGTTTTGTTAGTTTAAATCGTAATTGATCGTTTGAATGAAGAGAAATCACTAGTCAATAGTTCAAATCGCTGCAAAAACTGAGAAATATCCTTTAACCAGTTGAGTCAATAAGAGCTTGAAGAAGTGGAATATAAAAAAGTTTAATTTGATCCATTAGACATGAGAAAAATTTGTGTTTTGCGCAGTTGTTATTTTGATTTAAAAGCATCGCTGTTGATGGCGCGAGCCAGACCACCACGTCAATTAAGCAATTGAGAGATGACAAAACTCTTACAATCGCAGACTATTTTGACATCTCGCGCTCATCTCCAATGCAAAAAGGAAGTATTGATTCTGGGAACAACTGTGGTAATTCCAATATCAAACTAAGGGATAACAAGATTTTGCTTCTTTTTATTTGTGACAGTGTTGTATTGGCACAGACACCATTGTAATCTTTTGTGTGGTCGTCCCTCTGACAGAATCATCACTCCTGTGCCTTCCTGTCAAAATGGCTTTGCTCCTGTTGGGCCACCGGAATACGAAAGTGATCTTCATTTTATCAGGGTTGATAATGAAATTTACTCTGCAATAAAGCTACAAGAATTCAGTGTGGATAATATGTCAACAGTGACATGTCGGAGCATGACATGTGCTAGCACTCATGGCTGAGCCTTATTGATCACGTTTTGTCATCCCTCGCGTCCCCCCTCGACAAATGCAAATTATGACATGTGATTTATCATGATAATTATACTTCACCAACTCGGAAGCTGCCATGAAATCAGTTTGCCAAAAAGATTCTTGTTCCCATTCGGTCCAGAAATTATATTCAAGAAATGTCAATCCGCTTCTTGATCTAGCAGCGAAACAATTTCAAGATCTCTGCCACTGTAATTTGCATTTAAATGGATTTTCTCCCTTGGGCTGGGGTTTTTGGGTTGGAGGATCTATTTATGAAAAATCTCATTTTGTCAAAAGTATCACTCCAAATGAAGGTAGTGTCTGACCAGTGAATGATAGTATTGTGCTTGCAATCACAACATAAGATGTGCTGAAATTAAGCAGAAATTGCATTTACATTTCCTATGAAGGATATTCATAGCATCAAATTCAGAAATTGTCATGAATGCTAAATCGTGCCATGCATCTATTCACTCTCTCTCTATTACATTTTATTCATGTTATTTGAAATTTTCGACAAATTTGTAAAATATTTTTTCTCTCTATTTTCCAGATTGCAAAAGAGAAACTACATCGGAGTGTGCATATTCAGTTGATGTGAAACCAGTCGAGTCTGCATTCTCAGGGAGGACATGAATGTACAGGCTAGCCACAGACTGTAAATGTTGTAGTGAAGGACATTTGTGACTGTGGAGAGAACATTATAAAACCATCATGATGGATATGTCGAAATCCAGTCGGCGGAAACAGATGAAGCCTATCCGTGTGTACGAGGGGGAGGAGGGTCCCGACGGTCAACTACCACCTTCGGTCCCTGGTGAACCCCAACCTACCCCGCCCGAGTCAGACTTAATCAACGGAGGAGGGTTGAGGCCTGTAGAAAACAGACCTCAGAGGGAGGACATGGCAGTAGATCTTCATGTGGCAATAATTACTTGTACAAAATGCCCAGAAACATTTCCTTCTAAAGATCATCTCATGAACCATATGAACATTGTCCATACATCTGCAAAAGAGCCGAAAGTGATCGACGAGTCATTTGCATACAACTACCCTACAGCATATCACCGTCTAGGCAGTGAGTTTCAGCAGGAGACCAGCTTTATCTCCAATGGACATCCAGACAGTGAGAACATCCCCCCAGAAACTACCAATGTTCCAGAAATCAAGACTGAAATGAATGTGAAGGATATGAATGGTGAATCATTCGTTAAGGATGGCAACAGAATCTTCCATCCTGATGCTTACTGTGAACTTTGTGATAGAGAGTTTTGTAATAAGTATTTCCTAAAGACACACAAAGCCAACAAGCATGGTATTTATGAGAATGCTCCCTCTCCATTTTCAATGGCACCAATGACACCAATGACACCAATGACACCAATGACTCCAATGACTACAATGACTCCAATGACTCCAATGACACCAATGACACCAATGACTCCAATGACTCCAATGACTCCAATGACACCGGGGCAACCAAGTATGATCTTGCCACCAGAGCCTGTCCTTCCCTCTCCTTTCAAACTTGACTCTGCCCCAGCACCTTCACAATCATTACCTCCAAAGAAGGACGTCCAACCATCCGTACCAACGTCCTTCAAACTTGATGCCACCCCTCACAAGGCGGACACTCCCTCTCTCGCAGCGGTCACCAAGTCTCCGGCCAGCGAGGGTCCCTCGCCCAAAGTGAGCAGCAACATCCCCGGCAATTCCAGCAGTTCCTCTGGCTCCACGCCCCAGCCTGATATGGAGGACTATTGTGAAATCTGTCAAAAGCATTTTTGCAACAAGTACTACCTCAAGAAACATAAGCAAGATGTACATGGTATTGTGCCTGAAAACTCATCTTCATCTGCTAAACGTAGTCGTGCTGCTTTTGATATTCCTATTACGGCTACTGTCACCTCATCCCCAATGATCTTACCTCAGACTATGGCCAACATGGCAGGTCTACCAAATATGCCTAATATGCCTGGTGTGATGGTCCTCAACCCCTTTATGCCGCCTGTTGCTCTCATCCCTACCCAATCCTTACTCTCCCAGCAACAAGTCCATCCCCCTCCTCCTGCTGTCATCTCCCAGCCCATGCCTGTGTCAGCTCCTGCCCAGTCGCACTCAGACCATGTGCCAGTCTCATTGCAAACCTCCATCTCTTCGTCAACATCACTCGCCTCTGTGATGTCTCTCGCTACCTCTGGAAAAACTACTCCTTCCGTACCTAATGATGCGCTCAGGAGTATAGGAGTACTCAATGCTGAGGCCTACTGTGAAATGTGTAGAAAAGAGTTCTGCAACAAGTACTTTCTTAAGATGCATATGGCCAATAAGCATGGAGTATTCACTGATGACCTGTTCCCTCCATCCCCTTATGGAAAGTCTATGGATGCTCTAGAGAAGTCAATGTTGTCACCTGGGAAACTTCCACAAAAGGAAGTTAAACAAGAACCTGGATCACAGCAGAGTCCATCTGGCTCTGACTCCTACGTTACTTTCTGCAACCTGTGCAACAAGGAGTTTTCAAGCAAATATTCCTACAAAATTCACAGGATGAATGTCCATGGCATGCTTAATGAAAATCTGCTTGAGCCCTCACTTGCAGATGGACCTGAAACACCATTGTCAAAACCAGACATCCCAACTTCCGAAGGACTCCTGAAGGTTGCCTCTGAAGCCCATGCTGCTGCGGCCTCAGCTGCTGCTGCAGCTGCTGCTAATGCCGGTGAAAATAACAATGCTACCACAATGTTCGGCAACATGATTGCTGCCAAGCTTGCAGACAGGGTTGTGTGTGAGATCTGCAACAAAGAGCTGTGCAATAAGTACTTTCTCAAGGCCCACAAGCTTAGAATCCATGGCATTGACATCTCTCCTCAAGAGAAGGCTGCAGAAGCTGAGAAGGGAGGTCCTTATGATTCACCAAATTCAAAACCAGGACTAAGTAGTACACCAAAATCTGAAGCTAAAGATCCCTCTGCCATTACAGCTGAGATGATAACAGCTGATATCCTGCACAGGACACAAAACCGTATTAGTGCTAGCAAGAAGCTCGATCTGAGCAATATCGCTCCAAACTTGCCCTCAGAGAAACCGTCAAATGAAGAGCTTGTCAAGCTTGGCATAGACCCAGAGGCATACTGTGAAATCTGTAAGAAGGAATTCTGCAGCAAGTACTTCCTGCGAACACACAGATTAAACATCCATGGAATTCGCACTGACAAGTCAGAGGCTGAAGCTAAAGAAAAAGAGAGAAAGCAATCCTTGCCGAAGAGCTCCCTGTTCAGCTCCATGAATGGATTTGGTCTCAATGCTCTGGGAGGACTGGGCGGCTTCATGGGAGGAATGCATGGTGCTAACAATGGAATATTCAGCTTTGCTGGTAATGGAGGTTTACTTGGACTAGGGCCACCAGGACATATGGGGATGCCAGGCAGCTTGTCAGCACTGATGCCCGACTTACCTCGACATGACCCAAACCATATGAGAAGTCAGAATGGAGGGAACGGAATCAATGTGAGCAGCAGTGGAGGAATGGGCCTAGGGGGAGGAAGTATGGGCAGTATGAGTGCTGGGAGCGGCGGCAGTGCTAATAGTTCCAGTAGTAGTGGCAGTGGAGGCAGCGCAAGCAAGGTCAAGGATCCATACCAGAAACACACCTGGCGCTGGAAGGAGCCGGTTAATTCTTCCAGGGTCAGCTGTGAAATTTGCAACAAGGAACTCTGTAACAAGTACTTTCTGCGCACACACAAGCTTAACAAACATGGCATCATACCAAGTGACAAGTCCCCCAGTATGGGCAGTTCGCCTGCACCTTCGGACTGTGAGACGGCCAGTAATGCATCAAGTCAGCCAGATATGAACATCTCTGACAGAATCAACCAGACTCCAGGTTTTCAGAACAGCAAGATGGAGAACACCTCGCCTCATCCATCTCCTACTCAGGACAAAAGTTTCGAGAGAACAGCAAACCAACTTAAAGCTGACCTTCTGAAGATCAAGAATGAAGAGGAGTTGAACAACCGCTACATGAACAATCAGTACAGCGAGGTGTGCAACCTTTGTGACCGCCGTTTCAAGAGCTCACGCTGGCTCAAGGCCCACATCCTTAAGGATCACGCTGGCTGGCCCATGCTTGATATGTTCGACCCAAAGATGGCACAACGTGCTGGATTGATTGAGCCACCAGACCCCAAGGCATGTACAGTGTGTGGATTGGTCTTTCCAAGTGAACTTTCGATGCAGTTGCACCTTATTCAAGAGCACAATGCCCAGGTCACTCTGAAAACTGAGGAGTCTCAACATAACGGCAACGGGGAGACCGGCACCCCACCCTCAGAATTTGGATACAGCCTCGGCTTCAGGAAACGGGTATTCAGGGCAGACAAGCAGAAGCTCTATGCTTGTGTCCTATGTGACTATAAGACAAAGTGGTTGTCTAATCTCACCTCACACGAGATGAAAATGCACAACCTGAGTAAGAACAGTTCTGATGTTTTCACCTGCAAGTTGTGTCCTAAGTCATTCCCAAGTGAACTTCTGCTTGCTCGGCATGTGGAGAGTCTGCATGACGAGCCTCTTGATATTTCTAGCTCAGGGAGTAACATGAAGAGACAAATGAAGAGTTACAAGTGCAGTATCTGCGGCGATAAGTTTCATTCACGCATAGTTTGTAATAGGCATTTGAGGGAAGTTCACATACGCAGAAAGAAAAACTTTGGAACTCGCAACAAGCTTCATAGATCCAAGTATTCATGCAGCCAGTGTTCCTATTCCACGCGCTATCCGCAACAACTCCAGCGACACAAGTCCCGCTTCCACCGAAGTCATGCCACCCTGCAGATCCAGTCGGCCAAGCGAAGCCTGGAAGAGATACACGCAGAGCCTCTTCTTCAAAACTACATGGCCTCGGCGGAGGTGCAGTGCTTCGAGCTGGCAGTTAACACCCCTGACAGCACCTTCCTACCTTCTGTAGCACATATGCCAGTCCGTCAGCGAGTTTCCGAACCAATGGCAGTAACATTCATTCTTACGCCTGTCAACCCCTGATCGTCGCCATGCATGTAGCCTTGAACTTTTGAGTGAAACTATATTGTTAAGTAATCCTCAGGTACATTGTGTGATGTCTAGCTCCACACATGCTGTGCGTGCAATTAATTTGTTTGTTTTTTCCTTTTGGTTATATTTTTATCATTTCCTCATGGCCATTGACTTCCAAACCAACCAAGATACCAACATGCATGTGTGTGTTTGTGTGTGTGTGCGTGTGTGTGTAAATATATCTATACATATGAATATATATATGAAGCTATTTTCAGTTCTCTGAAGAGCATTTTAAGAATCATTTGTTCAAACATGATTGAAAGACTTTATTCTCTCTCTTCCTAACAAGACATCTCTAATGCTAGGAGATTAATATGATGTTTCTGACTAGTCAAAACCTGGCATTTACAGTAGTGTAAATAGGTTATTTATTCTCAAGAAACCATTGTATATCTAGACACCAAGCTCCTATGCTTAACGCTATTCCCGACCCTGTTTGCCTATATGTAGTGTTAAGCTTATGGGCAAGCATATAGTACCGTCTGTGATTGAAGTGTATTATAGAATTGAAATTGAACTAAGCATTTAAGTGTTGTTTGTGGAATTGTGGGTCTACAGCGAGAGGAAGTGTTTCACAAGGGTGACCAGTCGACTCGTCGTCGTCTGTGCAACACTTCAGGAATTACGTGTACATATTGTTGGTTATTTATTCATAATAATCCACAGTGAATGCAGCCCTTGTGCAACAATGTTTCCCCGCTTTCTGTAGTGTTGTGACTATATTTATATGTATCAATGTCTTTATTTATAATGATGATACTTAAGTAATGCTTACACAATACACACACATCCAACGGTGTAAGATGGAAGAATCAAGCATAGAAAGTAGTTTTCTTGATCATTATCAAAATAGACGCTAGCTGGAACTGTTTAAGTTATTGTTACATGAAATGACATTCCAAAGGCTTAGAACTGCTTTTTGAGTGTTCAGTTTGATGTGTGTGTATTGCAGGAAGAGAGAGAATAATGTTCCGTTTAGTATTGTTACGGCTTCTGGCAGCTCTAATGTGTTCTAGAATCTCAGTATTATATCTGTCAAAGTAATAAGTACGTCCTCCATGATCAGGGCCACAGCTTGAATTTACTGTTTTAGAACATGGATGATAGGAATTGTATTTCTGCCCAGTCCTTGGTTATTGGGTGTTGCTAGCAGAGCCAGTAGTCGTAATGAGGCTTCCAGAAACTTAGAACGTCTGAATCCTTAAATGGCAAAAACAGTCACCAAAATAAACAGAGACTGAAATATAGCAAATATTGTCAAACTGTTGAAGATTTTATAGAAGTTATATTGAAAAGAAGTCTTTGAAGGGTGTTTTTGTGATAATTTAAACACCAACCAAAACCTTTAAATGGTATGTTTATTAAGAACTCCTGTGCCAGTTTGTCCATATGTTTATGGACTGATCCAAGTCATACCATAGAAGCATTGGTCGTAATGTCAGTGCACACGTGGACACGATATGAGCAATAATTGTAACCTTTGACCCTTTTACACTGATGATGATGATGATGTTGTAAAGTAGCCTAGAACTAAGAGAAGTCACATGTTTTTTTAAATATTGTAATTTTTTTATTTAGTAAAATGCTACTTCTTCTCTAATCTACCTCGAGGAAGCCTTACCATTTGTAAGAATACCTGTATACAATGTATGGACAATTTCTTACTGTTGTTTAGAATATTAGTCAGTCGCCTAGTCTCTCACTGTAGGAAAGTGAGTTACGATCAATCGTTTCTGACCAAGTTTAAGACCTTTCAAATTTTTAACCAAAATTTATTAGGATTATGTTTTAGCCTCAAGATTCCCAGTTTTCTTGTTGTCACGGGAACATAACTAATATTTGCAGACTGTTTTTTTTCTTTACTGAGCTGTAAATGTTATTTTACATATTTGATTGCCGTTCATCCCTTGAATGAAGTTGTTGCAGGCCATTGTCCGGGCCAGTTGTTGTGTATTTATTTCAAGGCTTTTCCCTTATTCAGTTGGATTTTCTGCGTGATTCTCTATATATGGCAATATTGTGATCTAAATTATGTGTGAGTTTGACGTGTGTGTGAGTGACATTTTGGAATGTTGGAGGCTTTTATTTTTTCATTTATTGAATTTTATGACATTCTATTTGGCATGGGATCACATTAGTCCATTCACAAAGGATTTCCCGCCTTCAGACAAACCTGGTTAATATTCCATTTAATTTTCCATACAAGTATTCCTATACCTTCGATCCTCTGCTCTCATTTTGGCGTGCTGAGTTAACTATTTTTGATATGCACGTTTGTAACCCCTCCCATATCGCCAAAGTAATCACCGGAATTGTCTGCACTTGGAAAGTTCCCCAGCATTTACAGGACTGCATACCCCCTCTTGATATACATACATACCTATGTGTTGGACAGTTGGCTTAATACATACATTGTGTTGTGTGACTTCAAATTGAGAGATTTTTATACATATTGCGTGATTTTTGTTCACATCTAGATGTTTGAATCCCCGACTTAGCTCTGAACTTCTTTGGTATGAATTTGGTGCCTTATGATACTACACTGCATTGTACTTAACTTGTTCTATCACTGAATAAATATGACAATTTTATCCTTGTTTTAGACATGTTTTTAAAAAAAAAAAAATTATTTTATTTTATTTGACGGTTGAACCTTTTTCGGTTTGTGTTTTATAATTATGAAATTGACAACAAAAAATCTTCTTTTTTACTAATATTTTAAACATTTTGTTAAAACATTATTGTATCTAGTTAAAATTTATTATATAACAATTTGGACACAAACATATTAAAATAATTTCACATTAAAAAGTTTATCAAAAATATGTGTATGATTTACCTTTTAGAATTTAAAAAAAACCCTGCTCATTTAGGCAGATTAAAAGAGTATTCAAATTTGTTAAGCATAGTATTAAACTTGATTAAAATCATGTTCCCACATTTTTTAAAGAAATATATAACATTTAGGGAGAAAATTATTATTTTAAATCTATGATTTACTCTTTAGCACAAAAAAACCTTGAAAAATGCTTGAATGGGCGGATTAAGGAGAGCTAAGAGGTCGATATATGTAGTGTGGGGAGCTCCGTATTGATGCACAATCCATGTTAGACACCTCCATAACAGAGCTAACTCCTTGCTGAAAAAGAACAGAGGTCTTATTTGACAGACAGAAACCATTCCCAACAAGAACACAAATCAAATTGATTTTTTTTTTCATTTGAACCCAAAGAATCAAATAGCCATTTTAGAAGCAGTCAGAGCTCCTTGGAGATTGTATATGTCTCAGCCGGGGGTACTTAGGAAAATCAAAACACATTTGGAGAAAAATGAATCTGCGTTTGCAGAGTGTGAATCTGCTCATTAAGACTTCCGAGAAAATTGACTATGATTTTAGCCAGCGTCAAAATAGGACAGTCGGATTGCACAGTAAAAACCATTAATATTGGTTTTCAGAATATCTGTAATGACATTTTTTTTAAAGATGGAAATTGGAAATAATATGAAATGAAGAAATTACTTGGTATTGTGCATCAATTATGAATCAATGCTTTGGCTTTTGTTAAAAGAACATGATTAGGGTAAGATTAATGACAAATGTTATTTACAGTGGAGGTACTATGAAATAGACAAATGGGATGAGAAACATGTGTTGCTAAAAGTGATTTATAAAACTGAAATCTGGGCTGTCATTAATTGCAGGATTTTGATGAAGATGTAGTGTAAATACAACAGATGAATGACCTAGATTTTAAAACCATTTATTTAAGCTGTCAAGGCGACAGCTTTTTCGAATTGTTATTGATTTTTTTTCAAGGTTCACTCAATGCTATTTTGTAATGTTTTTTTTTTAAAAAAGCAATAATTGAAATTTGATTTTTTTTTTTCATTCAAAAGTGACACAGCATCAATGTGTTCAGTGGTTGTTAAATTTGATAATTGACGTTTTCATGGATTTGAAATGAGATGTTTTCATGTTTTTATACCAAAGAAGTTCAGAAGTACTACAACTAGGAACCATGAGCTGGTACTGAAGATTTGTGCTGTCTGTGTGTCCTGTACAAAAATATGGGATTTTCAAATTGTTTTCATAGTCTAAATACAAATATTCTTTCAGACTAAAAAAAAAAGTATCCTGTTTTTGAAAGGTTTTATTGGAAATCTTTTGTCTAGTCTTTCCTGGCATGCATTAGCCAGTTGACCAAAGCATCCCAATTATAAGCGAAATACCTCATACCATCCTATATAATGTCAACTTACATGTATTATTATATATTTGCTGTAATGTACAGACTTCTTTGTTAACCATGTTTGTCAGCTGTACATACCCAAGGTATTAGCTTTTACTTTCAAATGACTTCCTAGTGCATAATATTTAATAGATAAATGGAATATGCTAGTACTGTTCCTATCATGCAGCCCTCAAACAAAGCCTGGCAAGCCAACCAGCCAGCCCTCACACTTATTTTTATTTTTCATCCTGCACGGCCAGTTGTTTAGTTTGTTTATTTATGTTGTTTTGTTTTGTGTACTCTCGCCTCCATCTCAGGACCTTGGTTTCCATTTTAAGTTGCCCAAACTATAATACTCTTAATATTTTGTTTGATATTCGACATGAACACTTTCAATATATCCTTTCCTTATCCTTTCCTTTACATTTTCTACATCCTTTTCTTATTCCTGCCTTCACTTCTTCCATCTTTCCTTATTTTTCCTTTCCTTTGTTTTTTTTTGTCTATTTTGTTTGATTATCTCTTTCCCTCCCTCTTCTTACCGAACTTGAATGTTCATGTGATGTATTAACCAACTACCCACAAATACCTCATTTTTGTTAATTAATTAGCTAATCACTAATTACCCATCCCTTTGGGGGCTGCATGACCTTGTTATAACCGTGTAATGTGTCTATACATTTAGTCGACTGTGGATAGATATCTCACAGTTCAACCATCAGGGATTTCCTTATTTATTATTTCAATGCACTTGTTCCTAATGTTCAGAACTGTTCTATTTTTGGTCCTTGTTCAAGCGGGTTTGTCACAATCTGTCCAATGGGTCCGGGCGTACAAATGTTGTTACACGCACATATATTCACACTGTATATCTGTCCTTACCTACCTACCTACCTATCTATCTATCTATCTATAGACACTTGGTGACAGAATATGACATTTGATCAAAATCATGTGACATTTTCCGGCACTAAGCTTTCCATTTTCGAGCTCACTTAACACTTAAGCCGTCAGTCAATATTTGGCACTATTTTGGCTAAGAGCGCTTTCAAAATCCTAGGCTATGATTATTCTCATACTGAATCTTTTATTCACATTAAGACTTAACTTGATACTTCTTTCGACTAGGTTGATATCAACGTGTTTAATATTTGTTATGTAGATGAAATGGCATTGATAATTTTGATACAATTTCAAACACTTTGATATTTGTTGATATTAAGGTAAAACAAAATGTGCTATATAAACGATACATGTATTAATAGTTTGACATTTGTTAATATTCAAACATTATCAACATGCTCTATCCTTGTTATTCATTATGTAGACATAACTGATTTAGCAAAATTTGGCATTAGAGTAAAACTAGCTGTTTTGTTACCAGTGTGAATTTTAGTACATTTTTGAACACATAGTCTTCATGTTTGAGTGTACATAGAATACTAGCTAATTAAAACGATTCGTTAATAGAATGTACTTAATGAGTGAATAGTAGTGCAAACCAAACCATAATTATTTCACTGACATAATAAAGATATCCAATAATTAATTCCATGTTGTTAAGTTATTTACAACCCTGAGTGACTAACATGCAATAATACATAAGACACAGGGTGTGAAGTAGTCACCTTGTCTTGGACAATACAGAGTTGGTTGCTAGCAATACGCTCATCACCTTGTTAATAGTACAGCAATAATCTGCCATGGATGCTTGATCAACTTGTAACAGGCAGTTGTATAAGGTAACATTGACAATTGAACAATGTGTCCAAGATGAGCAATTTAATTTAAGAATTAATGTTTATAGGGTATTTATCGTAGGAAACGAGTGCCTCACTGAACAACATTTGTACACCTGCCCTGCTTTTTATTGCCCCTGGTCTCGATTCGACAAATGATAATAGGAGGAGTCAAGACGCAGGGGCCAAGCCTATACATATATAAATATATATATATATATATAAATATTATATATACATATATTAGAGCTGCATAATAAATGTAGCTTTGTAATGTGGATCATTGAATGCTTGGCTGTGTTCAGTTTCATGTGTTTGGGCCAATGTACGTCGTACGTTCAAATCTCATGTTGCTGAACACAAGCCACGGATGGGTCAAAAGCTGGCCCAACTTGTAGCTCATTGGTTCATCCTTTCCGCCTGTCAGTCAGTCAGCCAATCAGCTAGCTAGGATGCCACCCCTCCCACTGTCTAGTGCACACCTTGTTTGTACGTATGTATGCATATTTTGGTACAACATACCGTATTTTTGTATAGTGGAGTGAAGTCTGGCACCTGTCAATGTAGATCATGGTGGTTTTTTTGTATGCAATAAAAAGTCTTGACAAACTATTTCAATCTTTGTCCCTTTTACCATCGACATAGAAATGTCCTTGGTTTTAGTAAGTAATGAGAAGTCATGGTCTTGGTGTTTTTTCAGAGAGAAAGATGTGAAGAACCGTACTGGTAATGATACTGCTGTGAAGGATAATTTGATTGGTTGGAAATCTGTGCACATGATACGGATCACTCCAAGACCAAAATTTACCAGTATTTTACATACAACACAACATTTATTTATCTATACTGGACAAGACCAAGGTCTTAAGAATAGTCTCCAGAATTTTGTAGGGTTGAATGTACTTGAGATGATTTTGATCTTGGCAGTCTTGGCAGTCTCATTAAAATCAAACCATAATTAGTGCATGTTGTTACACAATATATGTACATGTGTAACATAGTCGAGCTTAATTATGATCTGATTTTAATGAGATTGGGATCTTTGATATAGCTTTCCAAAAGTAATTTTTAACTTTCAACTGTAAACATTTCTAATGTTGCATTGGTAATGCTGGTATTCTATGGTTTTAAAGCTTTTGAAGTCACTGCAATAAATCCTGAGAGAAACCCAGAAATATTCTTCATATTACATCACATTTTGGGACAAGATTGCACATATCAGATCAAGACTTCCAGAGTTTGAATCCTCCAGGGGCTCAGCAACTCTGCTTGTTGTAGAGAACTTCATACAGCAATGTTTGGGTGCAATGCTTCATTGAAATTACACCCATGGTTTCACTGGTTCCAGCCAACACTTGCAGGTTCTACAATAGTCCATAACCACATTGTCTTTGCAGGCTTTTCATCTGCAATAAACTAGTCACCATGGTATTTGTAAAATACTATTGAAAGCTGTCATTTATGCTTTGTCACCTGACATAAATCATATGTATGTACATGTATAGACTTTAACATTTCATAAGTTCCTGGTCATAAAGTACAAACAAACTAGGTGAGGTGAGTTGGGGTTTAATGTCACGGCTACTAATATTATAGCAGGGAAAGCCCACACCTCCATGGTGGCTATGCATTGCTGTGAAACCTGCAAACATCGGCTGGAACTTGCGAACCATGGATGTTTATACACTGAAATTCAGTGTAGCATTGCACCAAAACGTTACTGCATGTAGAAAAGTTCTCCACAACAGACTAAGTTGCCAAGCACCTGGTGGGATTCAAACCCAGACCTCTTGATACGAAGCCGAACGAACGTGCTGACCGGAAACAAACTAACAGTTTCCTTTGTTACTCTTGATTGAGACAAGATATGTTGAATTTCACATTCACATTCCAAACATAAGGTTGGTCATCTATTAGATGAATGAGCAGAATGTCAACTCAAATTACATTTCCCACAAACATTATTTCTGTCTCTTTTAACCTGTCCTTTAAACATTGAAGGATGGTACCTCTTGTACCCTGCCATTTATGAGTTAGGAAGAGAAAGATAAGGTTGCTCACAGTCATTCTGAAGTAATATTAACTTGGGAAATTGAAATAATTCTGAGAAAGCCTATCTTTGTTCAGAAGCTTGTTCTGGATTATTCCTGCAGTGAACAAGATGTGAACCCTCTAAAATGTACATTAAGAATGGTTGACAAGAAGGATTTTTTTATGAAAAGATTATTTCTTGATCTTTACTTTCTACAGGTAAAGGAGAGATCAGTTCAAATATGTTCTTCTTCGTGTTTGAAGAGTTTAAAGCTATAACTACACCAGGATGAGGAAAGAGGCAACAGAATACAATGATGGTTCTTCTTGTGCCCTGGCTTTTGAGAGATATGATGAGTACAAGTTCAAATCACTCAGGACATGGTCTCAGAAACCATGCACATTTCCTGTACAGTGTACTACTTCAGGCGTAAGATTTAAACAAAGGTTATGTCATATAGGCGTAGATAATCTCATCTGGACTTAAATATATTATACACGTATATGTAAGCAACCTCTTGCTGAAATTCGGATGGATATGAGGAGAAGGGTGCATCGAGAAGAGTTGTTATCATTATGCCATATGTAAAATTTTTAATTACCTTCAAAATAACATTCTAACCCAAGAGTTTCAATTGGACTGTTTTAAATGAAAATATCTGAAGGGTCTTCACAGAAAATAATTGTTCTTGCCGTTCTATTAAACTATCCTGCTGTTCCATTAAGTGCTCATATGGATTTCTCATAAATACAAAATACGAAAAGCAAGATTTTCTGGAACAACTTCTTTATTGTGAACATACACGTTGTTTTCGAGTATGTGATTACTCTTTAATCAGGTGAATTCATTAAAGAGTAAACATATACTGTGAAATATTGTATACATGTTTGTCAAAAATAACTTTGTTATCCAGAAAATAATGTCTCTGTATTCTACTTCTAAATGCCCTTTAAAGACTTAATACAATATACAATCTATATTAGAAACATGCTTCAACCAACCATTATTATTACAGTTACCATATCTAACAGTTCAAAAGATAATGTATTTATCTGTAATGTCAATGTATGGACAATTATGGCATTGGTGTTGCTAGAATCAAAACCTGGAAGGTAGGCTCCCGTCTGGTTCTGTACAGGGATGATTAAAGAACATAGGATTTGTTTAAATGGTGAGAAACTAGTTTGTGTCCAAAGTAAGGACACTGTTACCGATACCAGAAATAAATCCAATATTTCACTGGCTTAACACCATCTATCAGTCCAACATATAATTCATTATCACCTGCCAAAACCATTAACAACCTTCCATGTGATAAATGCATACAACGACATCTTGGATGATGAATAAATGAAAGGTGAGAGTCTGTGACGTCACAATGAGCCACCACGCCCAGCTGTTGCTCTGAAGGTGTGGTACTGTGACCTAACACAAGTGCGACCTCTTCTTTCACACCGACAGTCATTTATATCTGATAATGACCAGATACTGGCTGGACATCGCTCTCATCACGCCACGAGGTGCCGGTCAGGAGGAAGAGCCTGGAAAAAATGTGGCTGTACTAAAAGATTGAATGGAAGGAAGATGCGCTGAGGTGTTGCTTGATTGGCCCGGAAATAAAGCCTGTCAATTGAAGTGATGGACAGTGGAGGAGTCGACGAGTTACTGTCACAACATGAAGATTTGGTCAAGCCTAGCGATGGACTTCAATGACCATATACTTCTTTTGATATTTGCTTTAGAGGAAATCAGGTTGCAATAAATACATGAGTTTTGGGGGCTTGGTCAATAGCTATTGAATATTCTCTTTAAACAGAAACAGAACAAGCAGATCAGGACAAACCAGGTTTTACCACAGACGCTGAGTTGAGTTTGTTTTACCTGGTATGTTACTTATTGAAGTAAGAAAAAAGGTTTTAAAATGAAATCATAGAGGGTGGTCAGAGGTTGGAACGTCCGTCACACTTTTGAACAATTTTGCATGTAAACTACCGGGCAAAAGAAAGTACTCACCTCAGTTGATTTTATCATATGTATGATTTTCAATTGCAAATATCTCAAGTTTTCGATGTCATAATCCAAAACTGATAAGTACAGGTGTTTAGTTAGCAGTTAACGAATACTTCTACATGTTTTTAAATTATTTTTTTTAAACTGAAATGTTTAGTTTAATTTTGTTTCTAAATTATTTTTGATGACACACAACTGTTCATCGACATATAAGACATATCATATGTGAAAATAAATAAATGTGCCTGATTTTGCAGACATTTAAAACATTTTAAACAGGGTAGGGGTCATGTTGGTGTAAATTTCATTCTCAACCCTGTCTTCATTACAAAAAGATGTTTGAACTCAAATTTAATCTCAGTCACCAACAAAGTCATTCAAACTACTGCAGATAAGTAAAATAGTATCGTGCCATAGTCAAATACATCTGATTTCTTTTAAATATTGAATTAATCGAAACAGACTTAGGTGAATACTTTCTTTTGTCCGGTAGTTTAAATTAGATGGACCCCGAGGCTCTATTTTTAAGGAATAATTTGAGATTTGTGCAATTTCCGATATTGACGTAACACAAAATAATATCCGCAATATAAACAATATGTTTCGTATGAACCGTTTCATTTCATAATATTATAGATACACAAACGAGAATATTGCCTTCGAAATTTTATTCGACCCTGGTTTCAGTTATGTAGCATTCAGAGTGTACAGTATACTGATACAGTATCGATATAAACCTGCCAACATACGGTTATCGTTGACTTCACACAGTGCAACGCCGTTCTCACAATCCAATACACTTTCCATATACGATATCAGTATCGTGTAAAATATTGTTCAATTTCGTGTAATTTATAACATCTATAAGATATTCCTTTTTCACGTGTCCATATCCAGTATTATAGTCTTTCGTTGACATTTTGATAAAAAGTGAGATCATTGCTGGCATTAAGAACATATAAGTTATGATGAGAAATTACACATATATGGCGATTGTCCTTCGCATAGAACCATTACAATACGGTTATCGTTTACCTGTAGACAATGCTGTGACATACCGTGAAATTGAAATAAATGGAGGACCTCTCCCTCTCCTGACTAATACCAGTTTATTTCACCGAGTAACGTAAACCGTTTGTATTTTCACTAGTGGCACAACTACCTCGCGAGATGATGTGACAATGGTGTTTGTCTCTCATTGACAGCTATTCTATTTATTTTATGATTTAATCCCTGCAATTACGTCGAAGTCTCGTCATTTCCAGAGCTTATAGTTCACACAAGACAATACCAAAAGGTTACCGTTGCCTTAACGATACATCAAAGTGCAATACAAGCTGTTATCGTCTGAAATTACACTCGGTGTCAATTCAAAATGGTAGGTGTAAAAGTTGTTAATTTATGAACGTAATCAATACCATCGTATCGATACATACGTGTATATTTTGGATTCATCAAGAGCCTTCGCTTCGATATACTTGGAGTCGGACACTTAAACCATTAATTTGACGAAGGACACTTGTTATTGATCGTGTCAACACAAGAGGTTGATCAAACACAAGGACGATATAGGTATAATGATCCACATTGAAACGTTTGTAAATAATTGTAAGTATCTCTTCTAAAACAGTTTAAGAAATCGTAGCAAAGCAAAATATATTTACAGAGTTTTGGGGAAAGAGGATAGATAATGGAATTTTTCAAGTAATATAATATAATATAATATAATATAATATAATATAATATAATATAATATAATATAATATAATATAATATAATATATTAATCAAGTGTAAAACTGAAACAACAAAGAACATTTAATCAATACACAAAGAGTAATGTTCATTTACATATTTTGTAAGAAAAACATAACATTATCGAGCAGAAAGAAATCTCTAATTTCCTAATATTGAACCATCACAATTACATAATTACTGGCACAATGTCAATACAATAGAACACAGTGGAGATTTGTCAGTACAATTAAGGCATTTCATTAGATACGTGTCGTTACAAGGCATTACAAGGGTCAGGTATCAATACAAGATGTAAGGCTGATAAAGCTTCACATCATCAGTCGAGTCGATGCTACTATACACACAGGGCAATCTACGATACTGTCAGTGTAAACAGTGGAAGAATGTAGAATCATTGAATACGCCTATTGTAATTGATACAGTGTCAATATACAAACACGCCACCTGATGAGAACAGATATTGACGAGTTTCTTTGGTTTGATGACATTGTTTCAATCGTTGGTTGCATATCATAAGTAGCATAAGAGGACCGTTTCACGAGCAAATGTGTCTTTCTTTCACGAAACGAGTAGTCTTTTGATATGACCCGATCGAGCGAGAGCGAATTTATACACACATTTCGCACTGGTTTCGTTGAGACACTTTCAAGTCTAATTCAAACCCATTTTTAATTATCTGTTTTTCATGTTCATTTATTAAGACGACTCCATTTAACGACATATAGTGTTCAATTCATGAGTGCTGAAGCAAGAACTCGCATAGAACAGCAATTGACGAGTGAAGGGATTCTTTCTTTGCACTTGTGAACATACCATGTATATAACACCGGTTACGTTTTACCAAATGTTTGAAACAAAATAACATATGACACAGAATGTATACATAGATCTTAGGTGTAAACCTTTGCTACAAATCATTCATGCAGCTTGGATTATAACATCATCAATGTCGGAACAGAACAACTGCGTACATTATTGTACAGCATCGCATTGTATATATAACGAACGTATTGTACAGCATCGCATTGTATAACGAACGTATTGTACAGCATCGCATTGTATATATAACGAACGTATTGTACAGCATAGCATTGTATAACGAACGTATTGTACAGCATCGCATTGTATAACGAACGTATTGTACAGCATCGCATTGTATAACGAACGTATAGTACAGCATCGCATTGTATAACGAACGTACTGTACAGCAACGCATTGTATAACGAACCTATTGCACAGCGTCAGTTTGTTATAAGGGGAGTATTGCACAACAAGATTTTGCTATATTGCGTATTACTCATAATCTTTTTGGTAAAAGAAACGTGTATTGCACACTATGGCAGACATATAAGGGATATTTTACATAGTGAAGATCTGTTCACCATGTCAATTCTTTAATTTGATGAATACAAACAATAATTTGTTGAATAATTGAATAGCTGAATGAGTAGTCCAGGGCATGCGATGATAATATCTGAAACAATGAAGATATTTTATCAAACAACATCATCCTTAAGATAAATACTTAACGGTCTCATAAGTATCATATGCACACATGTGCACACAAGACTGTGCCTTGCTTCTCCCATATTAGTTTTTCATCTGTGACGTCATGGAACAATTGAACGTGAGGTCAGTATACAGACGGTCGTGGAAACTATTGACGGTATCTTAACGAATAAAACCGCGAATTAAATCGGTGAAAATAACTGTGTAACTCAACAACTCAATTAATGTATGTACGCCATCGAATTACACTAATGACCCCACACATTTAATTAAAATGTACATACACTAGTGTGGACGCATTGAAGTTATTCACCGTCACCTACTATATTATACACTATTAATACCTTTCCTTTTTAAGGATGTTCGCTCCTCAAATTTATAGTATTAAACTTTTTTTCTAACTTATATTTTTTAAAAGATCTAAGTATATGATTGAAAAATCAGCATTAAAAAATAGGGGCTAGTGTGTTTTTTTTCGAGATATGACGCCTGTAAGATAGTGGGGTGAAGCACAATTTTAACATGGGAGTCTATGGGAAAATGAGAAAAAAGCTGCTAAAAACTTTAAAATACTACATTTCTAGTATTAAACTTTCCTGTTTTGATATGTTACAAATGTTCCTCTAACGAAATCGATGAAAAATTATATGCGGTAGTGTGTTTTTTTAAAGCTTTGACTCAAAATGTACCTTAAAATCCCCCTTTTTTAGTCAAATTTAGGCCATTTATGCTATTTAAGTACATTTTAGAGGTTCTAAAGTCACATTTTTTTTATTTCATTTGTTTTCTAAAGGTACGTAGATGATGTAGAATATCATGAAGTAAATAAAAATGACAACAAATCTTCACTTCATCATATTTCATTTTTGAAATTCAACAGGAAGGAGCGAACATCCTTAAGACGTAATACAAACATTCCACAATCAAATACAACCATCAACCATTAGTCCCCACAACAGAATTAGATATGTTTCAGATATTATTTTAAGTGTGATCAATTAGATAGGCCGAATTTTCGTTAATCATTCAAAGATAATTAAAAAGTCACATAACGCAACATACTATACAACGTGGTGCCATTTTCTCTGCTCCATTTGTCTTTCTAAAAATACAAAATACATTTTGACTGCTTTGACACGAAAAAGCGATAAACATTTATATTGAAACTGCAACCATGGACTATTTAACAATAAAATTTAACATTAAAAAGAAATAACGAGTCATATACATCAATAGAAGCTGATATGTTCGAGTTTCGCCTAACAGCTTGGCACTGCTGAAGTGGTCATCTGTCAAAAACCGAATCCTTCAGATTAAAATTATCAGCGTGAATGGAAAAAAATCGTCTAATTTTTACAATGAAAAGATTTATTGTTAGATTTAGTGCAGAGCGTTATCAGTATGGAATCGGATGACATCTGGTGTTTTTATGTCCTTCACAATTGGGGGAGGGTAACACACGGTCAAAGGGATGGTCAGACTGTAAAACTACATTTCAATAGCATTTATGATCAGCTTTGACGACAACAACTGGCAAGCAATGAAAAACACATTTCCGAGTGAAATTACGCCTTCTTGTAACCTTTGACGATTTTATTTTGGACTTAATGAAAGGAAAATAATTTATTGTTTATTGATGATGGGAGGTTTCATATTCGTATAAAATGCTATGCAATTTAAGCTTTTTTTTATACCAATGTTTTTTATCCTCACATTTTATATTTTCTCTATTGTTTCAAGATGAAACAAGAGATCCAATATTTTGTTCAAAAGTGGTAAATAATAAAGTATACAGAAATACTGATAGAGTATTCGTTTTTTTTTGTTTTTTTTACGATTGGGGATTGGGGTGGGGAAAAAATGAGGGTGCTTGCAATTATAGATATGTTACGATACATCCTACACCCGTGCTATCCAAATAAGAATAATTGAAGTTCTATAATTTTTATTATACAAATGCATTATTATGTTTAAATTGTTTTTAAGGAGACATACATTTAATTGCTTATTTTACTGATTTTGTATGCAAAATGTCTGGAAGGAAAAAGCTACTTTGCTCTAGTGTAGTGAGGTTTTAGTATGCGCAATGGACATAAAGTTCATAACAATATGAGAATTTCATGGGTAAATTTGGCAACATGTTAAATGGAGACAAGCATTCCCCTTAAAGGGGCAGTGGCACGTTTTTTGCAAATTTTATTTTTCAAATTTCCCATATAATGATAGTTTATGTCATTTCTATTTACTTAAGAGGGTAAAACATCTTATTACACAAACCAATTATCCGTAGTGGTAATAAAGGTGTTGCGTATAAAGCCAAAATTGCATGGCGGCCATTTTATTGTGAACACATTTTATTATTTTGAATGACAAAAACTATTCCCATGGTCTTTACGGAACCATGTACACTCATTTTAAACTTGATTTTCTGAAGAGAGAAGGGTGTTTTACTATTGGTGACATTATTTTTCAAATGCATTTCATTGACTTATTTGAGCGAAAAAACGTGCTACTGCCCCTTTAAATTCTAAAAATCACCTGAGAAAATTCCGTAAAACAAGTAATATTGTTTTCGCCTGATCTATTACCTAGATTAACTATAATTTTAGATCTAACTGTGTTCTTGTTCATACCACTGTTTTAATTAAATTACGATTCTTTTAATGAACTATGATATTATCCTTTTTCAAATAAGCTAAGACATTTATTTGCCAATGGTCAAGTGGAACAATTGGAATATCTGAATGTAAGTACGGAACGACAGTTTCCATCTAAAAAACGATTACCGATATCTATGTACGACCATTGTGCCTCTTTGAAAGTCTTGTGAACAGCGAAGATGATACATACAGTCATTAAATAAACACACCGATCCTTCTTCACTTTATAATATCTTTCAATAAGATCCAGATATAGAATTCCCCTGTCAAAGAACGGATTTCTTTGTAGTGCAGAAAAAGTGTTTTGAAGTGGAAATATGAAAACATTACTTTATTGAAAGTCCAATATTTGACGACCGGTCCATATGTAATTAACTCGCGGAAGGCCCGAGGCTGTAGATTGTATTAAATTGTAGTATTGGAATATGTGTCACCACTTACACTGGACAATGGCCCATTAGGAACAGAATGCAAAATCATGTTTTGGGTTGGTTTTATTTTTTATCTCGTTCATACCATTTTGTAATTGCTACATTTACCGAAGGTAAATTGAGTCTCTGAAAATCTAGCGCTGGCCACAGGACGCTTACTAAGATAAAACAATGAAAAATCATGCTTAGGCTCTGTAGTCTTTTTCGTTTAATTATTTTGTAATTGTGACATATAAGGTAGGTTAACACTTATTCTCTTAGTTCGGTTTTATCTATAAGGTTACAATACGGCCTCGTATATTCCATCAGATAAAGATAGGAGCCCCAAAATGAAAGTGAATTGTCAGCTAATATCTAGATTTGGTTTTCAGGAAGATACCATTGTTTGGCGTGGGATGAAGTAAAGGTATGATATACAATATAGACTTAAAACAACCTATACTTTAGACTGTATATTCATTTAACTGCACTGTGTCATCGCTGAAGAATTATAATAAAATATGGACACTAATTCGTAGGGTATATTATCTTTCATAAACAATATTTAGTCATCCATTGGTGCCATACGCCTGTAAATGATATCGGACGACATGTCACAACTTTAGACATTAGAATATCACGTTAAGTGTCTTTCGTAAATGGTTTTACACTAAAACTGTGCAGATAATTTGTTGAAAACTTAGTCTTCATAAATTAGCGATGTTAACAGTTGGCAATCGAAAATTAAACTAATAGGCACAACTATATATACGAAGGGATATGTATACAATTCCGTTGTTGCCAAAAGGTAAGCCTCTGTAAAGGTGGTATCAATAGGGCAGGACATGTAGGACAAACATGTGATGTCATCATCATTTTTCTATTCGTTGATTAACATCAAATATAATTTTTTGAAAGCGCAGAAAATTTAGTTCTTAATGACGTTTGAAACGTTGGCCATTTTAATTCATATATGACATGGTCTTAGATATCAGTTACACCGACAATGATACATCCGTCAGTTGCGAATACTGTGACAAGAAATACATACAATGAATGAGTCGTCCGTCACTCGTGAATACAAGAAATACTGACAATGACGCATCCATATGTCGCGAATACAAGAAATACTGATAATGACGCATCCATATGTCGCGAATACAAGAAATACTGATAATGACGCATCCTGAAATTAATCAAATATTGTTTGTACGCATTATGCTAGTACTAAACACGTGTTAATTCCATCCTGTATATTTCGTCTACATACTATTCTTAACAATAATGAATTACGTATTCACAATGCCATCGGTACAGTGCAGCCAATGTCTTTCGGTGCTTTCATCAATAAATACTAAATATCTATCGACCTTCTCTTTTATGACTTTTGATCAATATTCGTTAACCAATTGTCTGATTTTCGAACAAGCTTTATATATGTGCTCTTACCTACTTACATCGATTTCTTATATCATTATTGAAATGAATGACATACACTCAACAAGTAGTTTCAAAGTTTATGTTCGGACTTGGCTGCCTCTGTGATTGATACTAACATGCGCCCAGAGAGTTTTTAGTTTGTAATTTTATATATCACTCATGCATACAATTTGAAGTTTTGAACAACTTTCTCAAGTTTAAGCGACTTTGTAATGAAACGATATATTTACACACAGAGAAAAGGTTCCAAAGTAATGTTCGTAACGGGCTGCGTTTCTTGAATTATATATCAATAGGAACACATGAGCGAATTTATTAGTAGGTATTTAACATGACATATGCAAACATATACTGGTGAAAAATTAACTAATTTTCTTAGATGATAAAATAACGAAATCATAAATACAAAGAGAAAGAAAATTACGAAAATGTTGCTAACGGACTTTCATTAATTTGTGCATGTCACTAACTGCATTAAAATGATACCTTTATGTACTTATGGCCTCGGAGTCAAACAAAGCAATTCCGGCTGTCGATCTGCATGTCTGCAGTTAAAGTCTAGAAGTTAAAGTTGGCTTGCTTCTTAAAGGGTTTGTTAACATTTTTTTTTCTGCGTGACTTAAGTCTTGAACCCCGGAACAATCATTCTTCACATGAGCCGTGTTTCAATACAACACAGTGTCATTGTTCAATATACATGCATTCCTACAGTGTATAGATAAGAAGATGTAATTCAATCACACTCAATCCACTATAACCACACGACATGCCCCCTTCACGATATGCTTTTCAAGTGTAGTACTACGGTTGAACTGAGGGGCCATGTGAACGAACTCAAGTTTGTCCAACCGAACTTCCATTAATGAATTAAACATTTATCATCGATTCCACAGATTGTATCGGTGCAAGACAACGCTCCTCTCAAATGCGAACAAATATCATTTGAATGAATTTGGCACCGATTGGCCTGGTGTTACGGCAAAACATGGTGGTTCCGTGTCCACGACCGCCTTCTTAACTTGTGACCTTGAAGGTCAGAGGTCACACAAATGTCTAATTTGAGTTGGAGACCTTAATCATCATGTATAGTTTCTATGAATAATTTCAGAGCATTACGTTCTTCAATGTTGATCTGAGGGCGAATCGGATAACAAATAGAAACAGTTGAGGAATAATTAAGGAAATTGGGCTCTTATGGTAATCTGCCTATGAATAATGATGTTAATGTTGAATTTGTATAATAACATATAAGTATAATATCGATGCACATTGCTAACAAGCGAGTGCCATGACCGAGGCTTTTGTCTTAAGTATTCTATTATTACCATATCTGTAAGAGATGCATTTCAGCTCGGGTTCGTGACCATTATAATTAGAGTCGCAGCGTGTCTGTTTATGATACGTATCAGATCTCCGCTTGAGGTTTGCCTTACGTAACGCTTATCTTAACGGCGACGTAACCTTACACGACCCGACTTCGTCTTCTCAAGGGGGCGTAACGTTGAATGTTTACCACGTGGTTACATGTCCTGCGATGTCTCCAGGATACTTGTTGAAATATATTGCATTTATAGACTTTTATATTCTCTGGTTTTAAAACATTAAGGCAAATAAAGATTATTTTGATTATAATTTCTCGGTCTTGTCGCTCATGTGTAACCAGTAGATGTAGACGGTCGCGGTAGAGGACTTGATTAACCTCATATATGAAGATACCGAGTTATACCTAAACGTATGCCTTCTTAGGTTAGTTTCCCTCGGTTTTGTTTTGTGACCCTTGTAAAGATCGTTGTTTCATCACGCCGAAAGATTATTGATACAAATGTCGATCCTAAAAAGTGTCTTTCGTGGTTACATTTTAACTTTACTTTTCAACTATAAGTACATGTCTTGTGATGTTCTCTGAATACGTGTTGAAGAATGCCTCGTTGCACTAGATATACCACTCACGTAACAGTACTTCTTCTTCTGACATGGCTCTGTACGATTCTCTGAAATAAATGACCTTCAACGTTGTCTCCAGATCTCCCAGCACCGGCATGTAAAGATGGAATACATGCAGTTCTAATATCCAGACCCTTACACTTACTTTTCAATTGTACTTCTGTGTTTCAGTAAAATTTCTTTGAAATCAAAATGAAACTTCACGTGAGGTTGAGAAAGAGAATTATTGCAGAGACATGCTGCTTGACACTGACTTTAAACGTTGCTGCACTGGAACGTTTCATTTATAGCTTACAGTATCTTGAACACCCGCAGAACCATTTTGTCACATGCGTTGTACTCGCCCGGGTGTCTCCAAAGAGAAGTGTTGTTCATCGCACAACAATGTTCTGTGTTGTTTTACCGTTGTCTCTAAAGTCAATGTAACTACAAAACAGACAGACCTATCGTTTTTATTTTAAGCTAATATTTTAAACTTCTGTTTTGATGAATTTTCAATAGTTTTTCACTGACATATTTAGTTTTTAACTGCATTCCATGTTGACTATGGAGAATAAGTGAATGTGTTTAACTGAATAGTCTAAAAGAAAAGTTTGAGGCAAAAATAAACACAAACATGCATAAATTGTTTGAAAACGGTATACTTTTCCTTCCAAACTTGTATCAAAGCACTTACTGTACGAAACATGCTTAGGGCACTCTTGAACAATTGAGTTACATATTTAAAAGAAATCACTTTAACGAGTATTGAAAGGGTAATCGTTCGCAAATGTTCATATGCGGGTAGAGAAGCAAGCTGGTCATACAGCAACAATTGGGCTTACGTTTGACGCGCAGAAAAGTGAACCCTTCTTTTATAGAATAATTGCTGGTAATCGCTTGATTGTTTGCAGACTTCCAATCCAATCGAATGCCGTAATAAACATTCAAAAGATTATTGTTAAAGTATGTCCATAAAAGGAACTATTCTTTTGGAAGACGAGTGAAACGTAAATGATGATAAAAACGACTGCACGTAGAAAGCACTTGGTAGTATTTATCGATAGTTTCTGTCATTTAGTTCGTTGTTTCAAGTCATCTAAAATTAGAATTATTTGCTTAGCGTCTTAAACGCTTCGGTATTCATTAGATCAATTAGTTTGAGCATTTAAAAGTTGAAACTAGTCCCGACCGTGCAAGTGCGTGTGTTTAAAGTCAAATTACTTAGATAACATGGCGTGTAAGGTCCAACGAGTCACACAGTGCGGATTCTACGCTCTCTGTAGTAAGAAATATTCGATTTGTACTCATTTCACTTAATTTAATCTCCTTCTGACTCCAAATGCTTTCCCTTGCTTCGCACCCTATAACCGCTAATTCTTCTCTTCTTCTTTTGTCTATTGAAACGATTTAACATGATTATTCTCTTGAGAGAAAACTTCAACTACATTTGTTTGTTTCATGGATACATGGTTCTAAGTATCTAATTCCCCGCCCAGGGGAGCTGCCCCCGGGTCCCAAACTTTAACTCCAATGTTTAACCTTATTAATAACCCAAACACACCCAAAGAACGTCGCTAGTCTCATCAACGTGTTGGTTGTAGATGGGGCACAACAATGCCAGCAGGAACAATATTAAACATAGCCCGTTTAAATCGGTCTACATTATTCATACAAGGCATCCTCGTACGGCACCAGCCACTGTCCGATGAGACATGCTTCACTGTTGCCATAAATGTAGGATGATAATACGGACGACATTCGTTACGAATATCGACACATTACAATTGGCAAAGGCTCTTAAGGGACAAGAAATTTCACACGAGCCTATGGTTCTTTTATGATCGCAATAGTCTTTGTCTACGCACGCCAAATAAGAGGCGCCAGGCGAGCAAAAGTTAAAAATTAGATTAGCTATGTTTCTTCTTTGTGGGACGGTTGAGTTTTAATTTTAATGCTACCCTGAGCGTAGCGACGCGTGATCCGAGTTAAATTAACGCTGGACTAAAACGGTGTGTGTTTCTCTGCCTCCACCACTCGATGGGGGATGGTCGTCAGTCCGTACAGAAGGTCCCACCGGACGAAACAGCTCTCTGGTCTATGACAATTTATTCTTTACACGATCAAACATTTCAATTAGAACTGTTGTCTCCAAAGCTTATAAAGAAGGCTCCCGTGGGTTGATAGTTTACTGTTTGTTTGGGATTTGAATGCATTGGCCGTATGTTAATTGGGAAAAAGTATAACTTGATGATTTGACGCAGTTCAGTAGGCCAAAAAAATACGCAGTGTATCAGGTGTATATCAATGGTAGATCTATAGTTGATTTCGAAATGTAATAGACAAAATTGATTTTAAAAATGTAACAAAAAACGAGTAATTGTATTCGAAATGTGAATGCATCCTTTATTGGTTCATGCTTTCAATGTTGGAATATTCAAACATGCAGGTGGTTTTATATACCTATATATACATATGTTTATGAATTCGTAGATTATATATGCTTAATTATACCGGTATATCACAATATGGACTTACAATTATAGAGTTATAAAACAACTGGAAATATCTTTCATTTAGTTTGACCTTCAGTGTTGAAGTATTCAAGTATAGAAGTATAATTAATAATATACAGATAGACTTAATTCTCTCACGTTAACGTTCTTTAAAAGTATATAAGTATATCAAAATATGAACGCATAAACGTAGTGAATGCGTCTTTCGTTCATTTATTGAACGCAGGGTTGCTATAAACACTTATTCAAGTGGGCTGTCAGTAAGACTATTTACGATCAAAGCTACTTGAGAAATGATGTTAAATTTCGGATTCAGTTCTGCGTGGTTTCAATGTTGCATTATATCCAACATGAAAGACCTATTTGAGGCTTATAAAACTGGCCTAGCCAGGCCTCTATTGGCGCGAACAACGGTCACTAGTGATTATTTGTCGGGGTCGACCATATCCATGATTGTTGATTGGACTCTAGGTTGCTACGGTGTTTATTCGTCTTTTGAGTGTCCCGAATTTAAATGAAACGACTTTTGAATAGGTCCCTTTGGAATGGCCAATGCATTTGGGTATTGGGTATAATGCGCTGCCCATGCAAAGCTCTCCTTGGTATGCTTGACTTCACTCACTAGGGAAGGCCAGTATAAAATATAAATGGGTGGAGGGCGAGCCTATTCATATTGAACTTTTCAAAAAGCAAACAAAGGTGCAAGTGGCTCCACAAATACTGCCCATTGGCAGGTCCCTTGACAGTAAATGTCACAGGGGTTCAAAACATCGTCTTGACAACAATATTTCCGCCAAGCCTTTTTAAAAGTACCCTGATACATTATACCTTCGCTGGGAAGACGATCGTTTTTATTTCCTTTTTCCAGTTTGAAGTTTTCCCAGCGTTGCCTCAGATGACCTTTCCCGACATGGCACAAAGTTTGACCCCGCGAGAGGTCACCCCGGCTCGTCCCCAGACGGGCACCTGCCTGGCTCATCTTACACCGAGAGGGGGAAAGTGAAGGGGGAGGCTTTATGGTCTTCGGACTACTGATAAATTAACGCCTAACATCCCCAGCCTTGTTTTCACACATGCAAATTGATAGCAACTGTCTGGCTTTACAATTATGGTCACACTCGTGAATTTTGATATGAAGACGAGTTATTTGTCTTGTCCGTTGTTTTTATTCATTCCTCATTGGTCGACTATCTTCAGCACTTTCAGGTATATTTGAAAATTAATCAATTCATAATTAATATGAAAAGGTTATTGAAGATGAATCCTCATGTCGTTACTAACACATGTACAACCATTCCGTAGTTGATTGATTGAGTTGGTTGACTGCTTTTTCTTCGATGAAACCAATTTTCAAATTTTGGCAAAATACCGGACACTAAGGTCATCATTGTTAGCCTCTGTCGTACAACATAGCTTATATTTTACATATTTGTCATTTTTCAAAGATAAATTATTTCTGATAGCTGAACGATTGTTAAGCCATATATGTCACTAGACCCCCTTCAATTTGTGCTTGGCCATCCCATAAGAGAGCATTTATTCATTTTACTCAGGTCGAGATTATCTTAACCTAGAACCATTAAAAGCCTGTTTAAACTTTTCTCATAAAGAGAATACCTTTGTACAAATGTCAGAAGAAAAATAAAATAAGACATAAAAGGTGGTGATCACTCATGCGAAACATTGTCAGAAAAAGTGACTTTTAGCCGAGAATCGATATGGCCGACTGATCTTGCGAAACAACAAGCCACTTAGACATACGAGGATAGTGACGTATAAGATAGTGCTTAATAAAAATAAGTTTATTGTGAATTATTGTCCCAAAACATGTTTTCGGCTGACGGAAAGAAGATCAAAATGCTATAAGAATTAGCCCCAGGTCGTATTTAGACAGCGAATATTTCCAGTGTTATGCGCCTTTGAAACAATAGTTGTTATTTTGGCGTGTAATGATAATATGTTCTTGAGTTACAAGGTAGCTATTAATCTCATTTAAGTGATTTAAAATGAAATAAATTGTTCCTACTTTCGTGACATTTTCAAGTAAATATTTATTGTTTGATTAGCATTTGTAGTAGTTGCCTGTGAATAAGGTCATGTGACGGTGAGAATTAAATTCTCCTCAATAACGTTTGCTTGTCACCTACATGGAAATTTTGATATTTAATGTAAATTGATTTTTTTCTTTTTATAATTTGAAATACAGACAGGTGTAACGGTGTACATTTTATATCACAAAGAAACAATTGATAAAATGATTGATTTTGTCAACATTAACATACAATATACTGTTGTTTTATATGTTACACGTGTGTTGGAAAAGTTGTTTTGTTCATTGTCGATTACTGAAACAATCAATAGTAACAGAATAAGATCGTAAGTTAGAAATTCACCACTTTGAAAATAATCTTGATACGATTTCTTTTATTTTACTTAAATTATATGTATATGTTCGTTTCATCTTTTCGATTATTGAAACAACCAACGAGTTCTCTGAATAAAGTGACGCTTTAAGATGAATATTCGAGTACTCGCCACTACTATTTTCCGGTATAATAAAATATAACCTACTTAACAGTTTCTTATACCATGGCGTCACGCTGTCTGTATACTACATATTCTCAATTCCTTTGCCTATTTCAATCACATGAAAGTGATAATCCGTTTTTCAATTTTCGAATATTCTAACTCGATTATTTTCCTACCCTAAAGCCCTTAATCCCTACCCCCTCCCTTACAACCCCCTCCCCTCAACTTAGCCCCCTTAAACCCGTTTGCGTCTTTCACCCTGAGTAAATCTCGAGTATCTTATGTATTGTCACGGAGAGCATCTCTGCTATATTTTTATCTGGTCCGAGAGTAAAGAGGCGTCTGACATTTAATTTTTTCCTCCACAGTCAGCGGCCGGCCGGCAGCTGGAAGGGGGAGCACGGTCAACACCCCTCCCCTCCCAACCCCCATCCCCCTCTCCTCCCCCCCCCCCCCCCCCCTCCAATTCTCCTTTGACCCTCTCCAACACACCAGAATTTTATGAAGCCACACTGAATGTATTTAGTCACTACGTAGAAGTAGTATAAACGTGAATAGGTAAATATATGCTTCGTTCTCTGCACATACATCTCACCCCTTCATCCCCATGCATACAATACATTTGATCTACCTATAGTTTATATCATTGAGATTAACATCCCTATTCAGCCCTACCCATGACTAAGACTAAGAGAAATCCTTAAACTTAATAATATGTTTAAAAAGTAGCTGTGCATCTTACGATTTGATATTTAGTTTGAGTCATATCCGATGCTTTCATTTAATTATTTGTTTTACATCCAAGTTCTCCTTCCTAACTAGAGTTGCTAAATGAGACATCTAGACGTATTCTGTATATACGGAGTGTGAATTCACTTACACACTCATGAAGAAGGACTACACATTGTATATATACGACAGTACATCTACATGTATATGACTCAAGGATAAAGTATTTCTTCTTGCTGAGTGAGGGTCTAACGTCGTTAAGCCCGTTAACTTCCACGTCCACGTCGCAGTCGGGCACCATGCGCTTCCACCCATCTCACTTTCCCACCCGTCGTTAGATTCAACTAAAACCACCCGACCCCTCCCACTGTCCCCACGTGAACGGGATAGCCGTAATCAAACATTCTATCACTCCACCAACATACATACATACTCGTCTATTAAAACACATACAATATACAATTACGCGAACCAACGAGACATCAATTTAATAATATGAGCGACTTAAAAAATATCATTTATATGTACATCCCCACTTTTGCCTGACGTTGATATGGCGGCGGTCACCAAAACCTCACCCAACCCAAGCCCACTTCCTCCCTCCCCCTCTCCGTCCAGCCTCTTAATATACCCTCCCCTCCCCTCCCCCGCGCCTCCTCCCAGAGTTTGATTTAGCTATAGTCGTTCTGATACCTCCTCCGTGTAACATTTCCCTGCAATTCCTTTGTTATCTCACTACTTTAATTTCTTAGTTACCAAGGCAACCGATATATCTGAAAGGTGTTTTTGTGGCCCAAGGAAGAGAAACTAAAACAATGGAAATCTCTTTTTAACTGGCTGGGGAATATTTCCTTTCGTTTCGGCCTTCTCTGCCTTGGCGATGCCGCCGTTGAAATCGACCCCTTAACAAAATAACTATTCGTACTTGAGAAAGTTCACGTGTCAGATAGATGGTCGACTGCCACGCCCATAGTTATGATATATAACATCAAAGTTACTTTACATGTAAAAAAAAGAAACGACGTTAAATGTAGCTTTCATTGAAACCGCGTAAACAGCGTGTAGTAAAACCATTCAAATAGCCGTTGAATATGGAAATATTGCGATTGTAATTTAGCCCCGGCAACAGTCAGGAAATTTAAATAAGTGGCATAGGGTGTTGCCAAAGTTGCTTTCCGCCCAGTGAAATATTATTTCCTCAATTCGCAAAGACTTTGGGTAAACCGACAACAGTGCTTTCTGGATGTATAGTGACATCGAGCACGCGAGCGGATTACAGCTATGTAATAGCATTGCTTCAAATTGAAACAATAAATGGTTATGTAAGCATGCCATGCCCGAGAAGCATTCCCATCCCATTTCATCCTTCGACACAGCATAGAAGGAGATTCATTGTATTAATTAACAATAACTTCACCGCAAAACGCGCTTTTCACGTGCTCAAACAGATTAGTCAATACGCGATCTTCTGCATCAAGTCCCTGTGATGTATGTACGAATTCTCTTAATGATCTGCAGCCTTTTAATATAAGTAAATATCCCATGAATGTATTTTCTGTGTAATTAGAATTTGTGAACATCGTAATTAATACAATGTACATGTCAATCCACGTAACATATTCAATATGAAATGTCTGCAATTCAAGTTTACCGTGAGTAAATATTATATAGATTAGTTATTTCATGAACTTCTTTGTAATTAATTCGAAAATAACAAAACTCATATACCTAAATGTATATGACAGTATCTATTCATTTAGTTCAAAGAATAATATTCAACAATATGCTAAATTTAAAAAAATTAAAAAGTAATTTTGATGAAATTTCCTTTGATACATACATGCACTTGACTTCCGGAACTCCATTAATTAACAAAAAAATCAATTAATGAATAGGTATTTTTACTTAACAATTTATATATTCAGATGATAATATACATTTAATTATCTTATAGAATTACCATACCTTTAAGTGTTATAATTCAATATGACATTTCATAACAAGTACACACCATCTGACTTGCATATATCAACAATAATAAATATTCAATGTGACCTCTTAAACATACTCAAATTATCTTTTTCACAACATGTTTTAACTTTTTTTCCAATTAAGGTAATCAAGTACTATGTTAATATTAAAGAAAAATAACATTTTCATTATATTTTTTTTTTTTTATCCAACTAATTAAATTGTCAATTCAAAGAAGCACATAATTTAACATCCTGCATTGTATGTGTACATATAACACTGGCAAGTCAGAGATCGATGCCTTTATCGATCGATCGTCCACTGTAGCTGAACGCAGTGAGAACAGAAAGACAATGGCAGAGAGGATCTGTATTGTTCTATAAGTGACCAGTAGCGGTGGTCAGCCATGTTTCTAACTGCCCTGCGTCCGAGGCGAAGCGAGGCGGGCCTCATGTCAAAAATCCACTTTGCATCTCTATCCAATAGCACTGGACAGGAAGAATTATTGCTGCGTTCATTTAGATGCATATAGGGGGAGGTTCGTTGATTCATTGGTGGATTTAAAAGCAGCCCAAGTAGAAGATTTATGGCATGTTAAATTAAGATCATCGAGAGCATAAAATCCGATTCATGGGCCCTTATGTCGCCATGGCAACCGCATCACAAATTTTATTTCTGTTGGAGGTGACCTCTACACGGACCAGATGTTTGAAAATCGGCCAGCGTTCTTTCACCCCTCCCGTCCCCCCTTCAACTTTGAAGTGAGTTCGGACTCGACCATTCCTCGCTAAGACCTACTGATACGTAGATATGTGCGGCTCGTCAGCGATCTGCCTTCATATATTAACGCCGACATTTCTATTCGAAACTTCCCATGTTGCGAGGGGAACCTCTAAATTTGCAATCAGGAGCGACAGTTGGGTTAAATGTGCATAATTAATTTATCTCTCATTTCTAACATGTTGCTTCCGCCTCGCCCAAATTGACGTCCATTGAAGGGCGATCGACACGGACAGTCCTGAACGAGAAATCGATAGCAATAGGCAATTTTAAACATCGGCGCTAAGCATTAAAATTTAACCGGAATGGGTCGAATAGAACATTAGAGATGACTCGAACTGTCTTTACCTATAGTCCCGCCTTATCCCCCTGGGGGAACGCTTCGGGGTTCAAACTGGACGAGCGAGGCAGGATCCATCAATATTTTATCCACTTTATTGCCTCTTATAGAAGCGTCTTTCATACAATTTGTGATTAGCACATCACTGTTGAATGATGAAAAGACTTCAAAATGGTTAAAAGCACAAATGTTTCCTAATTCTTAGACAAAAATAAAATTACATTTTGGAATACTAATCATACGTCACAGAAATCCTCAGATGCGTTTTTGAGATTTTTTAAAGTTTCACGTGCATGCCAAAATGTGTGTGAAAAGAGATGGAATTTTCTCTGTACTGGAAGCTCATAAAGCCGCACCTCACATTAAGTGGTGGAGGTGTATGTACACAAAGAGTCTTAAAGAACGGTATTAAACTTTCTGCTTGACACGAATCAAACAAAGGCAATAAATGAAAAATGTGTTCAAATAAAAACAAATAAAAGAGAATTTCAAATGAAGTTTTTTGAAAAACATTCCCATCAAAGGCGACTTCAAGAAGAATCGAAAAAAAGTTTTCGAAGTTTACTCTTAGCCATTGCCTTGAAATGAAATTTTTCTCTTTGATTTAAAAAAAAAAGAATTTTGTTTTCAAGTTACTTTAAAATAATTTTCCCACGTTCAAACTTTCCTTTTCAAGATACCGCAAAACCTCGAGTAAATAAAATAATGACGGCCACGTATCTTTTCCTTCCTCTCCAAATCTGTTAGAATCCATAATAACATGAAATGAAAACATTGTTTTCAGAATACGACTATTTTGACATACGATGTTAGAATCATACATAATGCACATAGTACTGTACATAAACACAACTGTTACAAAAATGACCACAATAATTTGATAGTGAATAAAGCTATTCTTCAAAACTTTGACAATATGCTTATCCTTAAAAAAGAATATAATATTTCAATTCAATTTAATATAAAATCTGAGAGGAGATGAACGTACTAGCATTAAATTATCAACACTCACTATAAATATTATTCACAATACATTTAAAGCTTTATAAACAACTCAGAAATAAATCGTATGCAGTTCACGTGTATAAGTCAAATTAGATCAAGGTTTATCAACACTGTAGGTTGCATAGGAAGTTTTCAAAATGGCAAGGGGGTCAAACCGTTTTAAAGGTACATCCATTGTGTTGTTGGGGGTCACATATTGCAAACGTTATAAATGGTGTTACTTCATCGAGAAGTACTAACTGTTACCGAAAACCACCATTTTGATGATAGCAGACTTAGCATATTGACGATATGAAGGTAAAAGTAGTGATTTCTGATCGAAAACCGGACAATGCACAGCGTGTGACGCGCGCCAATGAGTCAAACGTAATTTTTGAATCTTATTTATAACAGACAAAAAGACAATTTTGAGTTAATAATGTTTAATAGGTCACATAACTACTGTGCATGTAAATGAGACGTGCAGTTTCGGTTTCTGCACATACATAATGATGTTACTCAATTTTGATTGGAAACTAGTAATTATGATATATTTGGCGATTGGAGATAAATATGCAAGCTGACTGAATTTATTTGTATTGTAGACATCACATGTGGTGAGTTGAAACGTATGAAAGACAAATAAAATTTTATGAAACACAATGGATGCACCTTTAAGTAGAGTTTGAGTAACTTAGCATATGACATCATCCAACATTTCCTCTAAACCGAAATACGGATTTGCTCCCGAATATGCCTCAGTATTTACGACACAAACCACTCTTTACGCCGACACCCCTTTTCTCCGACACTGAATCTTGACCAAAATGATAACAGACAAAAATAGTAAGGGATATTTTAGATTTTTAAATTATGAGTAATATTCTATTTATTTATTGACATATTTATTGAAATATCAATTACAAAAATCAAAATATCTCTAACTTATTTTGTTCAATACATGTATATATATATATTCAACAGCATACATGAACAACGACCCAATTTGCCTACATTACTCACATGATTTTACCCTGGAAAGAAACTATGAATAAACTTCGACTAAAATCCATTTACTAAATATAGCATTATGCGTGGACAAACGGGTTATTTTGTCTCAACTGAATGTAAACTCAATGGAGTCATCTGTGGTTGTTCGGTTCGGTTCGCGTGAATGCAATATCGTCGTTTTTTTCCAGGGCGGCCATTTGGAAGTGAAACGAAAATAAAAAATCAAAGTCACAAGACACCAGATGATTCTTTGATGCATTTAGACTACATTTGAATTGGCATTATTTATGATAATCAATCATATATTGACTGATAGTACGGGCAGACTGTTTAGCCATTTAAAGTGCTGTGGAATCTGCTTCAAGAACCGATGTTCGACATCTTATTGTTCTGTCAAGTTGAGGTTTGTAGAGAACCTGGGCCCCGTTCAATAACAGCGAGCGCTTATAATCGCTCAATGATTGCTCAATGTAGCGCTCAAGTAGCGCTCAAGTAGCGCTCAAGTAGCGCTCAAGTAGCGCTCATTCTCTCCTGAACGATACGGTGCAGAACCTCAAAGTTCGCTCGCTTTGTAACGTAGCGCTACATTGAGCAATCGCGTTCAAGAGAGGTTTACAAGTAATCGCTAATTGAGCGATTACTGTGAAACCTCTCTTGAACACGGCCCTGATATATCACCTTTAATAAATGACACCATTCAACGAAATGAAATGTTGCGTTTTTTTGTTGCCCAGTGTATCATTATGATTCATGTGTTGCTTTGCGTCATGTCTGCAATGTATCCACGGAGATTATCTTACAGTAGATAATGGAATTGAAAATCATTTATTTTTTAATTTCATTCTACCTGAGTCCCGACACGCATTAACATGGCGATTTCACCTAATTAAAACATCGTAGGCACGATTTACATTTTATCTAAATAATACATTAAAGCTTTGGCTACCTTTACAACTTTCGCATATACGTGCCTGGATTTATTTATGTTTAAAATAGCACTTTAATATGTTTGACACGATCAAATCACATTAAAATTCTAGTTAAGTATACAAAGTCGAATTTATTACGATAAAATTATAACCGAACAAACACATTGACGTTCATTGTAACATTAGTCAGAATATAGAACAAACAATTAGGTTTGTTATCCGGTTTATAGTACAAGGGAAAGATGTTGATTTTGATTATAACATTACGCGTGATAATTTTTTGTGTCTGTATATATATATATATATATATATATATATATATATATATATATATATATATATATATATATATATACACACATACTTGCATTAGTTTTATTTTATTCCATAAAGGTCAGATTAGGTGTAACATATTCAAATATAGTCTAGATTAGAAACCACGTAAGAAATTAATGACATTCTTGCACCTTACCATCGCTGCCATCGAGAGCTTGCATGTAAGCAGTCTTACACTCAGACTCTGAAAAAAGTAATCATACTGAAAATAATCACCATTTTATTAAATATTGAAAAGGAGACTGTACGAAATGGGATTTTCAGTAAAAAGGGGTTCTTTTTCAATATTTTTTCAATATTATTTTCCAGAGTCTAAGTGTTAGACTAGCATGTAAGTATCGCGTTTTCTTACTTATATCAGAGCAGGATTCGAACTATTTCATCAAACCCAGGCTTCGAGTCGCTTTATATTCTACTGCATCTTACCCACCCTGCTATCAAGAGCAAGACGATCAGAGTTACCTTTCCTCTCTTAACTGTACATCAGTAGGCTCATAAGGATTAAAAAAGAAGCGCTCGTAAAATCACTTAATTAATTAAATATTGGGTTTTAACCATAATCTGAGTGGGACCATCTCACCAGACCGTTCACTACCTAATCTAGGTAAGATAATGAAAACCTTATCGAGTCTTTCTTAAATTATAGTATACATTTGACAACCCTCGCCAAATAAATGTATAACTTATCCATCATTTAGGCGATATTATACAATGTCTTGATAACTTAGTTCACTCCAGGTTTAACACAAAGCGACACTTGCTTTTTACTTTTATGAATACGGGTGCAATGCATTCTTACCATTTTAGCGAACACCGATTTCAATGATTCATTTCTTGTATTGCATTCCGCGTTTCATGTCCCATGACATTTGTGTTCAGCACATATTACGGTTTGGACTATTCTATTGAATTGATTGTATATATTTCTCTTTCTTTACAGTATCATAAAATACCTTTAATTACTGGTTCGAACCCACGAACGCATTACCCGTTATGCCACCGGGAGTAAAACTATACAATCATACACATAGACTTGAACCATACAGTGAAATCCTGGAAACGAGTACCCGTAACAACATGACGTCAATACCATTGGCCTGTTGTCACTGTAGTAACCTTGTACTTGAACTAGAATGGGATTCGAACCCATGTCGTCAGGTTACGGAACCATATCTTCAAATCCTTATGATTAAGCACATTCTCAGTCCTGTTACTGAGTTGCATTCAAATAAGCCAAAGATTCGAACCACCCTGGCACCAATTCTTCATCATAATGTAACTAAGCACATGGCCTATTCTGTAACTGATGGTTGCACTAAAACAATGGATTTGAACCAAACATGGCTCCAATTCTTCATCATAATATAACTAAGCACATGGCCTATTCTGTAACTGATGGTTGCACTAAAACAATGGATTTGAACCAAACATGGCTCCATTTCTTCAACATAATATTCTGCAACTGATCTTCAACATAATATTCTGCAACTGATGGTTGCACTGGGACAAGTATATGTGCTTCGAACCAAACCTGCATGGCTCAAATTCTTCAACATAATATTGTGCAACTGATGGTTGCACTGGGACACGTATATGTGCTTCGAACCAAACCCGCATGGCTCAAATTCTTCAACATAATATTCTGCAACTGATGGTTGCACTGGGACACGTATATGTGTTTCGAACCAAACCCGCATGGCTCAAATTCTTCAACATAATATTCTGCAACTGATGGTTGCACTGGGACAAGTATATGTGCTTCGAACCAAACCCGCATGGCTCAAATTCTTCAACATAATATTCTGCAACTGATGGTTGCACTGGGACACGTATATGTGTTTCGAACCAAACCCTCATGGCTCAAATTCTTCAACATAATATTCTGCAACTGATGGTTGCACTGGGACAAGTATATGTGCTTCGAACCAAACCCGCATGGCTCAAATTCTTCAACATAATATTCTGCAACTGATGGTTGCACTGGGACAAGTATATGTGCTTCGAACCAAACCCGCATGGCTCAAATTCTTCAACATAATATTCTGCAACTGATGGTTGCACTGGGACACGTATATGTGCTTCGAACCAAACCCGCATGGCTCAAATTCTTCAACATAATATTCTGCAACTGATGGTTGCACTGGGACACGTATATGTGCTTCGAACCAAACCCGCATGGCTCAAATTCTTCAACATAATATTCTGCAACTGATGGTTGCACTGGGACAAGTATATGTGCTTCGAACCAAACCTGCATGGCTCAAATTCTTCAACATAATATTCTGCAACTGATGGTTGCACTGGGACAAGTATATGTGCTTCGAACCAAACCTGCATGGCTCAAATTCTTCAACATAATATTCTGCAACTGATGGTTGCACTGGGACAAGTATATGTGTTTCGAACCAAACCTGCATGGCTCAAATTCTTCCTTATGCTACGACTTACAGATACACGGGATTCGAACCCATGCCATGAAATATTCAGCTGCACCAATTGCATACACACCAACACTTACAAAGTTTCCCCTCCAGTCATGTTCTATGAAGATATTCAAAAGGACAGCGATATCCTAAATATAACAGAGTAATAAAAGTCAAAATCAGTTCCTGCCTTTGAAATGAAGGCAAGTTGTTGACCTACTTCTTGTATGGGGTGAGTAATGAAGCTTTAACTGTTTCCAGCTCTCGGTTGGGCTGAATGTCAAGTTAAAATGCTTTACCCTTCATGTCTTGGAGATTGTGTCCGTCCATTACCGGACCTCAGCCTGCGAAACTAATAATTACACTCATTAAAATGGAGTCAACGTGTAACGTTTTATCCCATCCATGCTGTCTTGTCGACTAAATCTTCAAATTTCTCCATAATTTGTTTGAAATGCACCTCCTAATAAGTTGATGCTGTACCCAAAGCATGGTCTTAAGTAGGATATTTACGGTACAGCTTTGGATGAATGTGCCTTGGAAGATTAACATTATGTCGGGGTATTGTAATACATTGCATTACGGGTACTCTAAGGAATGCTTTTAAGAGTATTAAATCACGATATCAATGTTGCAAGTGTGTATAATAAACACGCCGGGTTCAGAGCATTTAGGAGCAGGGCTTAAGGCCACAGAATGTTTTCAAAGCTAGTTCTTTTTTTCAGAATATGAATTTATAAATTGTACTAATCATCTTTTCGTCAAAACTCCAAACATCCTCTTGCGAGTTTTGAATATCAGATGACATCAGGGTCATTAACGGTTTGGAAATAACGCCTGAGATGACATGTTTGCTTAGTTGAAAATAACAAACTGTCACGCCGACTCTTGTATCAAGTTGGAACTACAGCAAGTGTGTACCATTTAAACAATTCGAGAAAAATAAAAAAGCTGAAAATAAAGAGATTTCAGAGGCTTGGTTAAGTTTTCTAATGTTTCAAATTTGGACCCTTTTTCAGAAATTTTCATTTGAGAGAGCACACGTTTTTTCAAAGATCAATCAACTTATGACTAATCAGATCAGCTGACAGATACCATAGTGAAGCCTGTAGCAGTGTCACTTATCTAGTATTGTAGCTCCAATTTCCTTAAAGAGAGGGTTCTATCTGCCATGTTTTACGCATTACGTAAAATTCAAACACGCTGTATGCCCTTTTTAGTCAAGTGTAAACATCATCAACATATAACCATCACTAATACGTTTAAACTGGATTATGTTATAATCATGTAATACTTACATATATGTATATAAACAGTAACGTCTCCCCCGAATTTCGTTTCCACAAAAATACCCCGATAGAGCCACCCTTTAAAGCAACCTACTGATTGACATATCCAGAATCAAGTAATGAGAAGCAACAACGACCGTTTATGTAACGAAATGTCTGCTTAGAAGGTGATCTGTGAAAGTAATGTATGTGAATATAGAGATCAGCATTTTTGTGTGACTTACATGAAACGTTAAAAATGATTTGAAATACAATCCTGCCACATCGACCACACCCTAGATTTGCAATGAAATGATTGTGAGTGGTATTATCAGAGTCGTAAAATTGAAGAACAATTTATACGACTTGAAGGGGCATTTGTGGTAACAAGGAAGTTGAAACCCCTGAGAACTGAAATGTTTCAATACATTTTATGTGTGGTCGGTTTAATTTCTGCGTAAAGTTAACTTTTAAAACGTTCATTTTCTACTGTCTGCTGCTTTGCGCCTTCCCGTTATTTGTATTTTATCGGGATAATTGTGGACTTTAATACAACCATAAAGACAAATGTTCAATTACACATTTATCCTATCATTTTCAGATAGAAGATTCGTATCCAAGACAGCATAACATGCCATAATTGATTTTCAAAACCATATTCAATGGTCCACAATTGGCACGTGTAACGGAAGTCTCTTGTAACATTTATTATTCATTCTTGTTAATATGCGATTCAAACAACACAAATGAACAAATTAGATAGAAATCGCCGAAGCAGAAATGTCTTCTTAAAGGCTTATATTACCCAATCTCTTGGCTTCAGGAATCGATATCATATTTTGTTCTTTACACTAGCCTGTCTCAGATGAAAGGTTTACTGCAAGGAGACGTACAACCCCCGCCTCTCTTTGTTTTTCTCTTTATTGAAATGTGGTATTTCCCTTACACAGTTTGACGCGTGTTATGAATTAAACCTATACAGGCCTGGCAATATTTCGCTAGTGATGAAATATTACAACAATTATATCACTGCTGCTGTTTTAGCGGGTTGACTGTTAGCCGACCCAGGGTTCTTGATTCCCTCACTCCGACCAACACCAAACTTTATTGCTATCTTAAATGTTAAACTGACATTTCTCGAGCTCTGCGTACTGCCTTGTGCGCCGTGTTTTGAAGGATAGGTCAATTTAACATTATGTTATCAGTTTCATTAAAACAACACACAGATACGACGGTGCTCTGTCGGCTCAGGCAAGGATCACTTTCAAGACCTTGATACTTGGAATTTTCGAAACAAAAGGGCGCCTTTCATGGTACTTCGCGGGACGTCCTTAATTAAAATAACACTAAAAGTCGCCGAATTTTCATATAGCAGGAAATATCCCAGAGCAATTTGTAACATCAGTGCCCAAATTTTTCCAATACCACAGTCTCGAGTTGATTAATAAAATGCTGTGCGCACATTTTGGAATGGTGAAGTATGCGACGCGCGTCGTTATTGGGCTTTGTTATTTGCAGGGAGGGAGGGTGAAGGGTAAGAGCGAGGGGGAGGGGACTGAGAGGGTCCACTAATGCCGCTTTGTCACGTGTCCCGCACGCGCAAGGTGCAAGCGATAAGGCTACCCCCTGCCGATCGTGCAAGCCGAAGTATACACGCTTCCATAAACCATAGTTGGAGGAACGTGAGGGAAAATGGCGGAGAGTTCTAGTTCTACTAAACACAGAGGGTGTCCACTATAAAACACCGAGGAGCATAGCTAAATGCTTCATGCACGGGTTCCACTGCTTAAAAATTCTTTAAAGGGAAACGCGCGGAATATGTCGACCTTCAACCGGAAGAAGGGAGTTTGGGAAAACCAGGGTTATCGTTCTTGTAACATAGGTAAGACAAGTAGGTGGGAACAGTGAGTGAAGCCGTACATCCCTCTGTACTGATAGCCAGCGTTCTCCCCCAAATGTGTGGGGTTTCTCGGTTGTTCCTCTTTTATTGCTTGTTTCTATCTGCCTCCAGAAGCGCTTTTAATCAAGGCCTCAACAATAAAGCCGACAATACGCTATCCCCCACTCCGCCCTACAACAAAGGTTGACCAGAAAAATCCTGATAAACGATTGTTACAAAATCGATGAGGGATACTGGAAAATTTCAATCGGAAGAGCTTGACGGGGTTAGAAAAATAGAGGAGTGTTTATCCGATAAAACCATGAAATGCTACATAAACGGATGAGTTGTGATACTTCGTGACGTCAATCCTAGGTCACGTGGTCGGATCGCTTTTCATAACTTCCCAATTTACCTTGCAACTTTTGTTTTATGAAAAACACTGACATATGCTAGTTAATTTATAACTGAGGGCTCATGTTGATAGTTTTTACGGAAATCTGCCAAATTCACATATCCAATTACTGAATAAGAACATATGTTAAAACGTTTTTCAGTTTGATGAGCATTCACCGGTTTAGCCTTTTAAGATGAATATCTCATGTTTCAGTAATGATTATATACACTGACATATAATGTTTACAAGAATACACTTGCATTTTAAATTAGTGAAATTAACCATTCCGTTTAACTCGATATACCAAAGGGAAACACGTTCCACGTCAGAATGCTTTTCACAAACTTATTTACAAAGATTGTGTATAATTTAACAATATTTGCTTTTCCGCTGAGACAAGTTTTGTTTGTTGTTCAAAAATCATTATCAATAATTGAAGACTTCTCTCAAAGCTAGTTGGACCTGTTCCTTGCTAACAACGATGATTAATATCAGGAAGAGACTTTATTTCCCTGCGGGCAGAAGGACGTGGAATATGACTGCTTTAAAATAAAGCCAGGATAGACAGCAATTGTTTTATATGATCACGTATGCTTGAAATATGTTACACTTGAAACGAAATCCATTCACATTGAAGCGTAACAATTCAACAATCGAGCCTTTCAATCTTACAGTTTAACAATTGAGCGTTTCTTGCTTACATTTTAACTATGGCGAGCGTTTCAATCTTACCAGAGCGTAACTATTTCTTTTCCCAAGATGGGATTCAAGGGGTTGTTATTCAAAGATCAGTTATGCAGAAACACGTGTATTTCATTATACACAGTTGATGCATGACGCATCGCCGAGGAACGCATGTCTGAAGCTATTTAACACAAAGGTGACAAATATCTGTGAAATAAATGATGTTTTTTAAAGACTCTGTATTGTACACCTATGGCCTTTCTGAAGAGATGAAGTCATAGGTCGCCATAGCAAAGTTTGACATATGATGTTTCCATTTGATAAGCATTGGAGCGTTTCTCTATTATTTGGCCTCCGTCAATATCATGCGTGGGTGGTTGGTATAACGCTTGTCACCTGTTTAAATGATTGCAATTTCTCACCTTTAATAACACCTGGTCATTGAACCTGAAAGTGCTACTGGAGGATTTGCTCCAACGTCTTTGATTGGCGGCCGAGTGTAATGACGACTTTGCTTCACCGTGTGTTTCTTATCTAACACGATTTTGTCATCAAACGCGTTGAACTTCATGACGATGCGTTGGTGAACGATGGCATCATATATCAATTTCATTCAAATTATGTTTTAAACCGAGAAATGGTTTGAATGTATCCTTGTCTTTCTGTTACCCCAACTTCAAGAATGCCTCCCAAACAGTTGTACCTTTCACCTTATTTAAGACAAACATCAACATATTCGCCGAAATATATTGTTATATTATCGTATGTATAAATACAATGCAATGCCTCTATACATATCAAATAATACAACATTTTTTTTAATTTATTTTTTTCTCAATATTTTTTATTTGTTCCCAAAGTTACATAGTTACAGAAATAGTGATAATACAGGCAAATTACAGGCAAGAAACATGTTATAGATAATATAATAGAATAAACATTTATTGGTTGAAATATGGGATGCAATGAAACCATTTTTTTCAAATTTTTCTGTGTCATGGTTTCTTTTAGCAATATATCTCTCTGCATGAAAAATAGATTTCAAAGTTTTCAAATAGTTGGTTAATTTTGTCTTTGTATTTTTAATATTGCATAGATAGATGTGTCTCTTTGCGGAGAAAATTATATGGTTGAGTATTTTATTAAGTTGCAGAGTGCCAAAATAATACAACATGATACCATATCTATCATCATCATCATCATCCTCAGCAGCATCATCATCATCATCATCATCATCATCATCATCATCATCATCATCATCATCATCATCATCATCATCGTCGTCATCTTTGGACCTTTATCGGTTTCTAGACATTATGAAATTCATGTTTCTGCGTGAATGGTGACGAGTTACGTCAAGAATCGGAGAAACAGATTGAAAGTATAATTTTGTTTTTGGTTCTTGAAACGTCTGCGATATCATGGCTGTCCAGCAAGTTGACATCCATGCTAACTCGATGATGAAAGTGTATTAAAATGATTTTACTTACCTTATTTCTGAAGTCAAATATTCAGTACCACGTGGAAAATATCATGCATGTAAAACATTTGTGAGGGTTCAAAAACATGCATATTAATTACCATTCTAAATTATCTAAAGGCAGTGTTTTAACTGTACGGGAATTAGTTTTGTGAAGCAAATTGTGAGGACCCGCAATATTTGATTATCACGTTGTGTTCACGTCGTTACTCTAACCATATATGGAGGAAACTGAGCAAACGTTAACCATATATGGAGGAAACTGAGCAACCGTTAACCATATATGGAGGAAACTGAGCAAACGTTAACCATATATGGAGGAAACTGGGCAAACGTTATGGATACTTTTACTTTTCACAGTCGGATGTAGGTTCCTTGTGTTGGTTTTGCGAACATCAACTTCAAGATGGAAAACAGTTCAAAAATGGAAAAATAAAGAATTAAAAAAACCCCCAAAACCTTCAAGATGGTGTAACATATTGTAACAGTGTCAGTAGTAGTAGTAGTAGTAACAGCAGCAGGAGTAGTAGTAGTAGCAGTAGTAGTATAGCAGTAGTAGTAGTAGTATAGCAGTAGTAGTAGTAGTAGTATAGCAGTAGCAGTAGTAGTATAGCAGTTGTAGTAGTAGTAGTAGCAGCAGCAGTAGTAGCAGTAGTGGTATAGCAGTAGTAGTAGTAGCAGTAGCAGTAGTAGCAGTAGTAGTATAGCAGTTGTAGTAGTAGTAGTAGCAGCAGCAGTAGCAGCAGCAGCAGTAGTAGCAGTAGTAGTATAGCAGTAGTAGTAGTAGCAGCAGCAGTAGTAGTAGTAGTAGTATATTAGTAGTAGTAGTAGCAGTAGTAGTATAGCAGTAGTAGCAGTAGTAGTAGTAGTAGTAGCAGTAGTAGTATAGCAGCAGCAGTAGTAGTAGTAGTAGTAGTAGTAGTAGTAGTAGTAGTAGTAGTATATATTCAATTAGTTAATCTTTTATCCAAGAACAACTTCCACCTGTTGATATACGTTCAGACAGACATGACAATGATGCAGAATCTATGGCTTTCTCTTAAAGGGAGGGTTTTATCGGTGTATCCGCCATTTTGATTTTGTGCATTACGTGAAATGAGAATTAAGTCATATTTAATTTTACAAAGTTTACAACGTTGTTATAATAAAACATATTTATTGTAGCCTATCCACAAAATAACAAAAGCTTTATGTCTTGTATTGCTAATCAAAGCGTTTGACATGTACTCGTATTCCGCTGATGAATTGATTCACCTTTTTTAATGAATGTGCTATTCTTTGTCAAATTGTCACCAAAGTCACCAAAGTCACCAAAGTCACCAAAGTCACCAAGATATCACCCATAATAATATGTTTCAACTGGGTTGTGTTATATACAACACATATGTATAAACATGGGTACCCCCTCGAATTACGTTTCCACAAAAAATACCCCGATAGAACCCTCCCTTTAACGGTAACACACGGCACTACTCTTCTAATAGAATATATCATTACAGGTATGAATAATTTCCCTTTTCACCCTAAAGCATAGTTCCATTAAGTGTTATTGCCTGGAACTGGCAACTGAATAATTAATTTCATATTATTTGAAATGTATATTACAGAAGTTCTTTAATAGGTTTCTGTATTTGCAAGGCATTCTACCAGATGAAAGAAAGCTCCCTCTGCCTATCACGGGACCAGCGTTCTTTATCGGAATGATATTAGAATACATTTATATCAGACAAAAGGACTTTTTAATCAAACATAGGAACTGCTGAATAATTTTCAATTCTCTTTTTACATTTCAATGGATTAACAAGCTCAGAGCGTATTTCCTATAATTTTCAAACCTCTTTTGTGTAAGTTGATTGTTTGATACAATAGTGTTTATTTATAAGCCAACACTATTTGTATAGATAACATTCGCTTCAACGATTTTTAGACCGAATCTTTTCAGTGTTTAGAATCTGCGTCGCGTTTATTGTATTCTCTGTATCCAGCTGAGTTCAATTGAGTTGGTTTGGACCAAGTTCGCGTGAGAATTTCACCATCCCTTTCTATCAAAATACATAAACTTGAAATAAATTTAATTTAAAAATTGATTCAGGTGTTGGTCGTGTTTCGCGTTTCCCGGCACTGATCTGGACACTGGTTTCTAGCCAGAACAGTCCCTCTTTAAATGCCCATTACATTAGATTAATAACATTTTCAATGGGGTTCGGGGAATAGAATGGTAATGATTTGTTGCTGCACCGCACCTTATGACATTAATGTAGAAGGGACGATGTACGATGTAGAGGGAACGAATCGGTACAGGTGGATATTGTACACGGAAGTAAATGCTATACAAGGGTTAAAACTACGTTTCTTAAGTTAATCTGGAGTGACATGAACTGGACGAAGGAAAATAAGGACATGTCGATTTTTTAATATTCTGATGATATACATGTCTAATGCTAACTAACATTAACATATCAGTATTAACATACACTATAAGGGATAATGTGCTTTGTATAGAGGCGCCAGTTCGGGTACAGCGGAATATGTTAAATTAAAAGCCTTTTCTTATGCAGAATGTCATGACATATTATACCTCTGATAATAACTAGATATGACACATGGTTAATGCCAAATAGATGCGTGAACATATATTAAAACAACTGAAAAAAACCCACAGAGGATCGAGTTGTTTATTTGCTAAATAGAGATTGCGACATGCATGTTTCTACTGTCCAGTAGGGGGTGACACAAGCTTATATATCTAATGGTAGTACATATAGATATGACATATGTTTCTAAATGCTAAATAGAAATGACAGACCGATATATGCTAAATGAAAGTGTGAATATTGACTTATACATTTTAAAACACAAGGATTAAGTCAGTACATTGTAGAAGGGTGCTATCGCGTATAGGTATAGCATTAAACTAATACTGATTGGATATGAAATATTTCTAATGGCATACAGATATGTCACATAATTAATGCCAAATAGTTGGATTGCAGGGCTGGAGTATAATGACTGGACAATGTGCGTGGTAGAAGGGTGGGATCGCGTCCAGGTGATCATGTTAAATAGGTGGCTTTATAATGCTAAATATAGAGGCGTGGGATTGAAACTTCGATTTAAAAGCATAACTGGAGCCAATCCCACTGTCACGGTGCATTCGGTTTAATTAGAACGAGAGATTATAATGTGCTGATATCAAGCGCAGGCCGTATTCGTGTATATTGAACGTGACGCACTCTGCTTAGGGTCAGGTATTGAAAAAATCAATAACTTTAAAATTAGACAATAGTGGTCAAACAAACGCCATAGCGACCAGTGCTAACGGGTCTCTTTGTTTTCAATGGGGATCAATATGGAATGGTGTTATCGCCGGTTTCATACATATACGCCGGGCCAATTCAGTTGTGTTGATTTTCGAACTGGCCAGTTCATACGCTTTTTATGTTGACTATCCTTCAGGGCATTCATGCTATTGAGGTCATGAAATCCTCCCGAAATGTTTGATAAATGCGGGCCATTTTACAAAGTTCACTTTATACTATACAAGTACTCCCCTTTCAAAGCGCCTGGCATTCTTCGCGTTCGATCATGCGAAAAGCGCCCGTCATTGTCGAATGTTAAAGTTAAATTGAAGCAGTTCAAGTCCAACGCTGTCAACAAACGAATGTGGAGTTTGTGTATCATTTACTTTTATTTCAATTCAATAAATACGCGGGTAGAGTGATCCAGCGTCACGTCCACGGCGTCCCCGGCTGGCTCCCGGCCAATGCCTCGGACAGGTCAAACACGATCGATACGCGGCTATTTTCACAAGGCGAGTTTGAACCTTTCAATTATCCTTCAAATTACATTTCTATTTTATTACACATAACACGCTACGATGTGTTGTTGCCATGACTACATTGCTTATGAACTTTAATACCAGTGACTCAGCGGCTATAGCACGACCGGCCGAGCAGCGGGAAAGAAAATTCACTAGTGTCCATTGATCGGACTCTGCTGACCAACGCGTCTGACATTTCATTCGCGCTGTATAAATTTGCACAATTTTCTCTAATTATCAAATTTTCTTTTAAAACGCTTAAGCGCTCTCGATGCATATTTCGGCCGAGTGATTGGATTGGATAGAGCGGAGGACAGTTAATTGCTATGCGGTGGTCCGGCTCGCAGCTATTGAAGGGGTGCAACTTTAGGAGAACACCGACGGTGTATACTCAACACCTGCGCTGATATAGTGATGGATTTATTAATATGTCTTTTCGCTCATCGCATTCTCAATCTTCAAACATATGTTTCATTAATCTTTTATGAGGCCGCGGATTATCACATGCCGCTATTCTTGCTTGCTTCCCTGTCTTTGGGAATGATCGCATCACCAACATATGGTGGGTTAATTACTGCATTATTTATTTGAATTTGACATGTGCAATGCGATACATGATATTCCATTTGATACTAATTAAATTTAAATTATTCATAAACCGCAATATAATTTTATTACATTCAAATACATACACACAATGACGTCACAGGCGGTATGACGTCAGAGCACGTACATTTCGATTTAGAAAGTTAATCATTTTTTATCACACGTCTGGTCTGGTAAGCTTTTTAAACTGAATAATGGCCTCCGGGGGCCCAGACATAATCGAAGTATACGTGCCGACGGTATTATTAAGAAATTAGGATATTCTAGGTTAGAAAACAATATACGTGTCTGCGCCCGTCCATCTGTAAATGCCAATATATTGCTCGGAGAGACCGGGGAGGTTTTTAATATCTAGGAAGCGTTTCCATCTATCTGTTCAATTTGGCGGACATATGGAGGGGTGACCATTTCCACTCTGCGTCTCGCCGCGTCGCAGACATAACCACTTCCCATGCAGCCTTGCGCATGCGTTCTGCAGTTGGTGTCAGTCAAATCCAGGGATTTCGCCTGAAGCTTTTCTCTTACGGAAATGAACATTATATTTCGATGATTTGATCCATTTGTTAGTTACAGCTTCTAATTCAAACTGAATACGATAACAATGACTGTTTAACGTTTTTGATAAATTAAGGTCAAAATCGCCCATGTGACATGTTTTAATAAATAATTTTACTCACGGTGATAATTTACTACTGCAGTGTGACATACAGGAATTTAGCGTATTTCTTACGAGGTGTAAATACTTAAAGAACGTCAGCTGACACGCGGTGACAAGTTTTACCCTCTGTCAGTTCTGGATTATAATGCTTTGTATCTCAACTTTGATCTTTATACGAAAGTATAACGCTGTACCATTTACCAATACACTTTTGGTAAACTACATTTGTAAAGGCCTGGAGTTGTGAGGAGAAAAACACGGATTTGTTGACAGTGAAGCAAGGGTAACGTTGTGAATCAACGTCCTTCAGACAGAGGTCGCTTCTAAATGACAACACCAATATATACGGTGTCATTGAAATGACACTTTATGACTTTATTTACGATTCAGTTTATTTGTAAACATTCTATAGTATTCATTCGCTATACATGCTCGGGTCGCAACTTCTCAAGCAGTGATATGTATAGTCGGTACGATTTAACGTTAACATTGTAACATATGCAAACCCACGATATTTGAACACATCTGAAAGTATTTTGTGTTCTATTAAAATAAAGTTGTACTGGTGTAATTATCTGTATGAACTTTTAGTTCACAGGCTGCAAACGGAAGCAAAAGAGGTACACATAAACACTTATATTTACACATTATTCGGCATGAAAGTTATATACAACTTTAACTACATTTGCTTCACCAAAATACATGGGCACATTGACGCCGTCTTCTAACAAACAAGGTGATACTCGGGGAGATTTTATATAGCTACACTTCTACAGCTAATTCAACTGGCATAGGATAGTGAAACTTATTTGCTGATAAAGATATCTTACAGAATATTAATAGTGTTTGTTTTTATTTCCTAGATTCCTGCTGTATACAGTAACTGTATTCATTACGAACATACTTGGTCTGGTATAATGATCTGATATCTGGTACTAGTCAATATATGTCTGTCTTAGTTTGGCACAGAAAATGACATTAGTCAACACTATCATTTCAGTACCATGTCTATCTTTTACTTTACTGAGGGTAAACACTATAAATCATTTTGGTTACATATGACATACACTGTCTATCATTTAAATTACAGAGGGTATCCACTTTCTGTCAGTTCGGTAACAGAGCATACACTGGCTAGCATTAAAGTTACAGAAGGTATACACTTTCCGTCAGTTCATTAACAGAAGGTATACACTGTCTATCTTTTCAGTTACAAAGGTATCAACTGTTTATCCTAAAAGTTACACAGGGCATACGCTGTCTATCATTTAGGTTACTGAGGGTATCCACTTTCTGTCAGTTCAGTAACACAGGGCACATACCGTCTATCATTAAAATTACAGAAGGTATACACTTTCTGTCAGTTCATTAACAGAAGGTATACACTGTATATCATTTCAGTTACAAAGGTATCCACTGTCCATCATTTAAGTTACTGAAGGTATACATTGTCTATTATTAAAGTTACAGAAGGTATCTACTGTCTATCCTTAAAGTTACTGAAATTATACATTGTCTATCATTTCAGTTATAGTAGGTATCCACTGTTTATTATTGAAGTTACAGAAGGTATACATTGTCTATCATTATAGTTACAGAAGGTATACATTGTCTATCATTACGTTACAAAATGTATACATTGTCTATCATTAAGTTACAGAAGGTATACACTGTCTATCATTAAGATTATAGAAGATATACATTGTCATTCATTAAGATTACAGAATATATACATTGTCTATCATAAAGTTACATAAGGTATCCGCTGTCTAACTTATGACTCATAGAAAGTATATCAAGTAAGGTTTAGATACCAATGTAAATGATAAAAGACAAGCGTACTAGTGCAAACCCAATTTAAAACGTAAACAAGTGCAGTGTGACGACCTATCTGTACTTTTACCATTACCCCCTGGCATGTATATACTTATCTATCCGTACATTCTTTTAGGCTAAAAAGGTCATGTTCTATATATGCATAATGATAAGATAAGTAATCTACGAAAGTAGCTACTGTCGACTTTAGGACAGAGTTTTAGAGTTTGTATTTTTTCAAGAAACGAGCTAATTATATCATTAACGTATACGTTCTCACAAACGATTCTCATTACGTTGTATTCAATCTCAAATGGGGTCTTTTTCAGAAGCAACCGTGTTTGACTAAATGAATCTATGAATGTTTTTTTAATCATGAAGTCATTGTGTATTGCAATAGCTAGACTTGCTTAACCAGAAATCTATACAATGTCTTAATACATAGTCTTAGTTAATACACATAGTGAATACACAATCAAAGTACACAGTACATAGTTAAAATAATACACAAAGTTAAAATAGAGTCACAGTTAATACACAAAGTTAAAACTCAAACTTAAAAGTTAAAACACAATCACAGGTGATACACAGTCAATGTACATGAGTGAACAACTGTATTTTCTCACTGTATACATATTAAAAATCCTCACTCATTGAAGAAGTATTTTTTCAAGCATTAAGAGGCAAATTATGTGACTAAACTCTCTCTAAACCTCTCAATTCAGCATGACCTTGGAAATTCTCCAAAGCATGAACCAAATGCATCATTATACCAGCAAATGAGTGTTGCAAGAATCGTGTTTATGACCTTCTGAACTTGAATACGATTATGTGAATATCTATCGTTCAAGCATTAACGATGGACATTAGGCTTGTGATCCTTGTCTTTAACGTGTCGTGAGTTCAATGACGACTTTCACAACATCTGCTTAGGAACAGGTCACATGTTAATCTCCCTCTCTCTCCGTACACGTACATGTAAATAAAAAAAATCAATGACAACCAGTATATTACCATATATTTTTTATTAAACTTGTCTGTGGTTTGTTATCTAACGAGCGAAAGCGGAAGGGATTCCAATACAATTCACGAGTTTGATAAAACAAGTATTTAACGGGACCCAGTTCAGTAGTTTATTAATTACTCGCTGATTTAGATCAATAATGTAGAAACTCGCAGATATGAGACCAAATTTTATTAGGTCAAAGATCATTGCTTACGTGTCGCTAACGTCGCTAACTAATGACGTCATGTCAATTATTGATGGAATTATTATGAGTACTCAGGGCAGTAAAGCCTCAATGTAATATGGTTTGGAATTGTTCTGGGTAGTCTGGGCAGTAAAGCCTCAATGTAATATGGTTTGGAATTGTTCTTAGTTTTCAAGGCAGTAAAGCCTCAATGTAATATGGTTTGGAATTGTTCTTAGTTTTCAAGGCAGTAAAGCCTCATTGTAATATGGTTTGGAATTGTTCTTAGTTTTCAAGGCAGTAAAGCCTCAATGTAATATGGTTTGGAATTGTTCTGGGTAGTCTGGGCAGTAAAGCCTCAATGTAATATGGTTTGGAATTGTTCTGAGTATACTGGGCAGTAAAGCCTCAATGTAATATGGTTTGGAATTGTTCTGAGTAGTCTGGGCAGTAAAGCCTCAATGTAATATGGTTTGGAATTGTTGTGGGTAGTTTGGGCAGTAAAGCCTCAATGTAATATGGTTTGGAATTGTTCTTAGTTTTCAAGGCAGTAAAGCCTCAATGTAATATGGTTTGGAATTGTTCTGAGTAGACTGGGCAGTAAAGCCTCAATGTAATATGGTTTGGAATTGTTCTTAGTTTTCAAGGTAGTAAAGCCTCAATGTAATATGGTTTGGAATTGTTCTGAGTAGTCTGGGCAGTAAAGTCTAAATGTAATATGGTTTGGAATTGTTCTTAGTTGTCTGGGCAGTAAAGCCTCAATGTAATATGGTTTGGAATTGTTCTTAGTTTTCAAGGCAGTAAAGCCTCAATGTAATATGGTTTGGAATTGTTCTGAGTAGTCTGGGCAGTAAAGCCTCAATGTAATATGGTTTGGAATTGTTCTTAGTTTTCAAGGCAGTAAAGCCTCATTGTAATATGGTTTGGAATTGTTCTGGGTAGTCTGGGCAGTAAAGTCTAAATGTAATATGGTTTGGAATTGTTCTTAGTTTTCAAGGCAGTAAAGCCTCATTGTAATATGGTTTGGAATTGTTCTTAGTTTTCAAGGCAGTAAAGCCTCAATGTAATATGGTTTGGAATTGTTCTGAGTAGTCTGGGCAGTAAAGCCTCAATGTAATATGGTTTGGAATTGTTCTTAGTTTTCAAGGCAGTAAAGCCTCATTGTAATATGGTTTGGAATTGTTCTGAGTAGTCTGGTCAGTAAAGTATCAATGTAATATGGTTTGGAATTGTTCTTAGTTTTCAAGGCAGTAAAGCCTCATTGTAATATGGTTTGGAATTGTTCTGGGTAGTCTGGGCAGTAAAGCCTCAATGTAATATGGTTTGGAATTGTTCTTAGTTTTCAAGGCAGTAAAGCCTCAATGTAATATGGTTTGGAATTGTTCTTAGTTTTCAAGGCAGTAAAGCCTCAATGTAATATGGTTTGGAATTGTTCTTAGTTTTCAAGGCAGTAAAGCGTCAATGTAATATGGTTTGGAATTGTTCTGAGTAGTCTGGGCAGTAAAGCCTCAATGTAATATGGTTTGGAATTGTTCTTAGTTTTCAAGGCAGTAAAGCCTCAATGTAATATGGTTTGGAATTGTTCTGAGTAGTCTGGGCAGTAAAGCCTCAATGTAATATGGTTTGGAATTGTTCTTAGTTTTCAAGGCAGTAAAACCTCATTGTAATATGGTTTGGAATTGTTCTGGGTAGTCTGGGCAGTAAAGTCTATATGTAATATGGTTTGGAATTGTTCTTAGTTTTCAAGGCAGTAAAGCCTCATTGTAATATGGTTTGGAATTGTTCTTAGTTTTCAAGGCAGTAAAGCCTCATTGTAATATGGTTTGGAATTGTTCTGGGTAGTCTGGGCAGTAAAGCCTCAATGTAATATGGTTTGGAATTGTTCTTAGTTTTCCAAGCAGTAAAGCCTCATTGTAATATGGTTTGGAATTGTTCTTAGTTTTCAAGGCAGTAAAGCCTCATTGTAATATGGTTTGGAATTGTTCTTAGTTTTCCAAGCAGTAAAGCCTCAACGTAATATGGTTTGGAATTGTTCTTAGTTTTCAAGGCAGTAAAGCCTCATTGTAATATGGTTTGGAATTGTTCTAGGTAGTCTGGGCAGTAAAGCCTCAATGTAATATGGTTTGGAATTGTTCTTAGTTTTCCAAGCAGTAAAGCCTCAACGTATATGGTTTGGAATTGTTCTTAGTTTTCAAGGCAGTAAAGCCACATTGTAATATGGTTTGGAATTGTTCTGGGTAGTCTGGGCAGTAAAGCCTCAATGTAATATGGTTTGGAATTGTTCTTAGTTTTCCAAGCAGTAAAGCCTCATTGTAATATGGTTTGGAATTGTTCTTAGTTTTCAAGGCAGTAAAGCCTCATTGTAATATGGTTTGGAATTGTTCTTAGTTTTCCAAGCAGTAAAGCCTCAACGTAATATGGTTTGGAATTGTTCTTAGTTTTCAAGGCAGTAAAGCCTCATTGTAATATGGTTTGGAATTGTTCTAGGTAGTCTGGGCAGTAAAGCCTCAATGTAATATGGTTTGGAATTGTACTTAGTTTTCCAAGCAGTAAAGCCTCAACGTAATATGGTTTGGAATTGTTCTTAGTTTTCAAGGCAGTAAAGCCTCAATGTAATATGGCTTGGAATTGTTCTTGGTAGTCTGGGCAGTAAAGTCTAAATGTAATATGGTTTGGAATTGTTCTTAGTTTTCAAGGCAGTAAAGCCTCATTGTAATATGGTTTGGAATTGTTCTTAGTTTTCAAGGCAGTAAAGCCTCATTGTAATATGGTTTGGAATTGTTCTTAGTTTTCCAAGCAGTAAAGCCTCAACGTAATATGGTTTGGAATTGTTCTTAGTTTTCAAGGCAGTAAAGCCTCAATGTAATATGGCTTGGAATTGTTCTGGGTAGTCTGGGCAGTAAAGTCCAATTGTAATATGGTTTGGAATTGTTCTTAGTTTTCAAGGCAGTAAAGCCTCATTGTAATATGGTTTGGAATTGTTCTTAGTTTTCAAGGCAGTAAAGCCTCATTGTAATATGGTTTGGAATTGTTCTTAGTTTTCCAAGCAGTAAAGCCTCAACGTAATATGGTTTGGAATTGTTCTTAGTTTTCAAGGCAGTAAAGCCTCATTGTAATATGGTTTGGAATTGTTCTAGGTAGTCTGGGCAGTAAAGCCTCAATGTAATATGGTTTGGAATTGTACTTAGTTTTCCAAGCAGTAAAGCCTCAACGTAATATGGTTTGGAATTGTTCTTAGTTTTCAAGGCAGTAAAGCCTCAATGTAATATGGCTTGGAATTGTTCTGGGTAGTCTGGGCAGTAAAGTCTAAATGTAATATGGTTTGGAATTGTTCTTAGTTGTCTGGGCAGTAAAGCCTCAATGTAATATGGTTTGGAATTGTTCTTAGTTTTCAAGGCAGTTAAGCCTCAATGTAATATGATTTGGAATTGTTCTGGGTAGTCTGGGCAGTAAAGCCTCAATGTAATATGGTTTGGAATTGTTCTTAGTTTTCAAGGCAGTAAAGCCTCAATGTAATATGGCTTGGAATTGTTTTGGGTAGTCTGGGCAGTAAAGTCTAAATGTAATATGGTTTGGAATTGTTCTGAGTAGTCTGGGCAGTAAAGCCTCAATGTAATATGGTTTGGAATTGTTCTTAGTTTTCAAGGCAGTAAAGCCTCAATGTAATATGTTTTGGAATTGTTCTTAATTTTCAAGGCAGTAAAGCCTCAATGTAATATGGTTTGGAATTGTTCTGAGTAGTCTGGGCAGTAAAGCCTCAATGTAATATGGTCTTGAATTGTTCTTAGTTTTCAAGGCAGTAAAGCCTCAATGTAATATGGTTTGGAATTGTTCTGAGTAGTCTGGGCAGTAAAGCCTCAATGTAATATGGTCTTGAATTGTTCTTAGTTTTCAAGGCAGTAAAGCCTCAATGTAATATGGTCTTGAATTGTTCTTAGTTTTCAAGGCAGTAAAGCCTCAATGTAATATGGTTTGGAATTGTTCTGAGTAGTCTGGGCAGTAAAGCCTCAATGTAATATGGTTTGGAATTGTTCTGGGTAGTCTGGGCAGTAAAGTCTAAATGTAATATGGTTTGGAATTGTTCTTAGTTTTCAAGGCAGTAAAGCCTAAATGTAATATGGTTTGGAATTGTTCTTAGTTTTCAAGGCAGTTAAGCCTCAATGTAATATGGTTTGGAATTGTTCTGGGTAGTCTGGGCAGTAAAGTCTAAATGTAATATGGTTTGGAATTGTTCTTAGTTTTCAAGGCAGTAAAGCCTCAATGTAATATGGTTTGGAATTGTTCTTAGTTTTCAAGGCAGTTAAGCCTCAATGTAATATGGTTTGCAATTGTTCTGAGAAGTCTGGGCAGTAAAGCCTCATTGTAAAATGGTTTGGAATTGTTCTGAGTAGTCTGGGCAGTAAAACCTCATTGTAATATGGTTTGGAATTGTTCTTAGTTTTCAAGGCATTAAAGCCTCAATGTAATATGGTTTGGAATTGTTCTGAATATTCAGTGCAGTACAGCATCAATGTAATATTGTTTGTGATACTTTTGAGTTGTCAGGACAGTAATGCCTCTATTTGATATTGTTTGGAATAATGCCTTCAGGGAAATAATGTTCATAATGTACCGCCAGTAAGGAGTGTTTTACTGGATATTAGGCGTTAAATTATCATTATGATTAATATTATGTTTGACACTTATATTTGATATCATAAGTCTCATGCTTTACGTTTTGGTTGGTAATATTTGAAATCAACTATCCTCTATTCTACGCTTGGTATAGTTGGTGACATTTGATATCATTACCTCATGCTCTACGCTTGATAGACTTGGTTACATTTGAAATCACTAACCCATGCTCTACGCTTGATAGACTTGGTTACATTTGAAAACACTAACCCATGCTCTACGCTTGATAGACTTGGTTACATTTGAAATCACTAACCCATGCTCTACGCTTGATAGACTTGGTTACATTTGAAATCACTAACCCATGCTCTACGCTTGATAGATTTGGTTACATTTGAAATCACTAACCCATGCTCTACGCTTGATAGACTTGGTTACATTTGAAATCACTAACCCATGCTCTACGCTTGATAGACTTGGTTACATTTGAAATCATTACCCCATGCTCTACGCTTGGTACCTGATTACATTTGAAATCATTACCCCATGCTCTACGCTTGGTACCTGATTACAATTGAAATCACTAACCCATGCTCTACGTTTGGTACCTGATTACATTTGAAATCACTACCCCATGTTCTACGTTTGGTACCTGATTACATTTAAAATCATTACCCCATGCTCTACGCTTGGTACCTGATTACATTTGAAATCACTAACCCATGCTCTACGTTTGGTACCTGATTACATTTAAAATCATTACCCCATGCTCTACGCTTGGTACCTGATTACATTTAAAATAATTACCCCATGCTCTACGTTTGGTACCTGATTGCATTTAAAATCATTACCCCATGCTCTACGTTTGGTACCTGATTTCATTTGAAATCATTACCCCATTCTCTACGCTTGGTACCTGATTACATTTGAAATCATTACCCCATGCTCTACGTTTGGTACCTGACTACATTTAAAATCATTACCCCATGCTCTACGCTTGGTACCTGATTGCATTTAAAATCATTACCCCATGCTCTACGCTTGGTACCTGATTACATTTCAAATCATTAGCCCATGCTCTACGCTTGGTACCTGATTACATTTGAAATCATTACCCCATGCTCTACGCTTGGTACCTGATTACATTTGAAATCATTACCCCATGCTCTACGTTTGGTACCTGATTACATTTAAAATCATTACCCCATGCTCTACGCTTGGTACCTGATTACATTTGAAATCATTACCCCATGCTCTACGTTTGGTACCTGAATACATTTAAAATCATTACCCCATGCTCTACGTTTGGTACCTGATTACATTTGAAATCATTACCCCATGCTCTACGTTTGGTACCTGATTACATTTAAAATCATTACCCCATGCTCTACGTTTGGTACCTGATTACATTTAAAATCATTACCCCATGCTCTACGTTTGGTACCTGATTACATTTAAAATCATTACCCCATGCTCTACGTTTGGTACCTGATTACATTTAAAATCATTAACCCATGCTCTACGTTTGGTACCTGATTACATTTAAAATCATTACCCCATGTTCTACGTTTGGTACCTGATTACATTTGAAATCACTACCCCATGCTCTACGTTTGGTACCTGATTACATTTAAAATCATTAACCCATGCTCTACGTTTGGTACCTGATTACATTTAAAATCATTACCCCATGTTCTACGTTTGGTACCTGATTACATTTAAAATCATTACCCCATGCTCTACGCTTGGTAGTTGAAATTTGAAATCGTGTTTCTTACGACCTATGTTTGAAGTTGTACATGCTGTAGCTGTTGATGTTGTAATCCTTTATCCTGTGTTCCAGCGTTGGCAGTGGTTGACATTTTAACATATTCATCATGCGTTCTATGTTTCACATTCACTTTTAAATACATGTTCTTTTTGTTCGTATATATACTAGTTTGGAGTTCTGAGAGTATAACATTTGATTTTGGTGAAGGAAATGATAGAATATATGACAATAAGATGGGTTTGGATACTATTCTCTTAATGTCACTCCTGATGTAACGATCGTTTAAATGTCATAACGCTTTGATGTGAATGAAATTGTTTATGATTACAGTTTAAAAAAAATTAGACTCAAATATAAGTAAGTACATTTAAGAGAATGTGTCTTAATTTCATTACTGTTTATGATGCTTTTGAAAAGCGCAAAGAGTTTGATTTCTTTAATTGAACCATATATAATAATTCGTTGTGTATCTCCTTCAATTCACAACGCATTAGACAAGAAACAAAATACAAACTGAAAACATTTCCTATTTTTCTCCCAGATCGCCTCGATCGATAATAGTCCAAGTAGTATTCCACCAACTCGTCATTCAAGAAAGCGAAATGATATTGGGTACTTGACTATTTTTCTGACTAACACAAAGAAATATTATTCTAACGCCTCTCTGTTTATGAGCAGTCGCCCTGCTAGTGTTGGTACGGGTCTCTATCAAGATCAATAAACGAATGGATTTAGCTGCTGATTAGAAACCTGACTTGACCAATCAAACAGCCAATGCTTCAAACGCTCAATGATCTTATAAAATCTATCGATCATTTATCGAAGGCCGCCGTGTATGTTCCTCTATGCCACATCTCACATAAAACAAACAAGGAATGTTCTCATTGATTCTGTGATTCCAGCATCAGTACACCGATTAGCCCCTAGGACCCAGGTCGGCGGAATTTCAAGCGTATTTATCGATGTTTTGCGTCGAAAACATGACAAATGTACATTAGTTTAAACGATTTATGTTTTTATTTGTCTATTTTCACCCCAAAAGCTTCTGATTTGTTTCGTTTGGTAACGTAATCAGAACGATTTGGTATTCAAAATGGTTGTTTTTAGATAATGTTTTAACGATGACTTCTGTCTTAGTTCATGATGACATTGAAATTGTTTGTTGTGCAGGTATATTTGCACCTGTGCTACCTGAACAGGTGTTTTTCTGTGATCAATATTTGTAAGTTTGCCATATGCTTGGAACCTTCGGATTTGCGTCTCACATTTCACAATGAACGATGCATACGGAAATGATATTGATAAACTAGTAAAACATATTTCACATTAAAATGAATCGATATTTGAAAAAGGTATCATCCACCACGCCCTTCAGAGCACGCTGTTTTCAAAATGGCGGCCATATTTTTCAATCGACCGTGATTTTCACGTTATAATTATATGCCGCATGAATACACCAATGAAATCTTAGATCGATAATCACAAAGTTGATGGAATAAGATTTGTTAAAAGTCCAATTTTATACGGGTATTCATAGCCAAAGAACGAATCCTTTAATTTGAAACACAAATGGAAACTGCAGAGAATTAATGTTAGAAACATGTAGCTGCAAGTCTGTCGTTTATCATTCTCATAATGTCTGGACCGTCTGTGCGCTTAAATTACGTCTCTCATTTAAAATGAACGGAACACGCTGATTAACTATAAATGAAAAGAAAACGGAATAAGAAAAATGAAGTCGCTAATGATAATCGATAAAGATGAAAAGTCTTGGAAGTTTTCCGAACAGCGTGATTTACCTTTCACATTACATAAACCATTTCTTCTGCGTTTTACTGCTATAACTGACTAGTCGCAGACCATTGGCTCTCATTGTTGCCTTCAGTAACACTGCAGTTCCACAGTCAAACGACAAACGGTGATGACTGTCACCAACATATTTTAATCTGGCTATATTGTTTTCTGTCAAATTTATAATTTCCAATTTGCGCTGAAACTGAATGATTATTTAGTTCTTTTATATGTAAAACAAATATAACATTATAAAACTGCCTTGAATCTTATCCGAAGTTTGAAATTTAAAATGTTAAATATATACGGTATATATGTATACCGAATTAAGCCGTGAAATAGGCTGATACTTCGACGCCATTGAACATGAAAAGCATATATACGACGAAGAATGATGTCATAGGATTGTTCATGAATTCATGATATTCTTAGTCTCTTAGGCAATGATATTTAGTCCTTTGAAACATGGTCAAAGTAATAATTTGATAGCATATTTGTATTAACGTATCCCCCAACTCTCGTTTCTAGAAGCAACCCTCTTTTACCTCTTTAACTAGATAGGTTTGTTACAGAGGCATTTTCTATTTATCAAAAGAACATATTAAAGTGAAATATAATATTTTAAAAGTCTTATGCTAGTAGCAAAATCAAAGCATCACATGGTTTTATGTTCCATGTCCATGTTAAGGAAAATGCAAGGTATAAACAGGAATTTGAAGAAAGAGGCATGAGACATGTATTTAATTGTAAGCTTGCGTAACTTAAGAAAGTAAAAATATGAAGTAATGGAAAATGTGGAATATTTCCTGTCCTAGCACAGACGCAACCATTACACCGTCATATTTTCATTAAAGTATTTTTAGAGAAATGATAGACACATGAACTCTCTTGCGATAAAAAATACTTGATATACCAACAGGTATGAACTGAGGTGATGTGATACGATGTGTTATATTTAAAAAAGTTAAAATAACTTGAGCATCGTGGTAGAAGTTCCTGTAAAAGGTTTAGATGTAAAATTGTAAACGGTTTAGAATCAACACAGTGAGACCCCCATATTCCATTAACGTATCGACTTTGAAAACCCTTACACAAGTCTGTCTAATATGTCTTTCAGAATATATCTGATATACCGATATAAATAGACTATTTTCCGTTTTTGTCTTGGATTTTGTCTTATCACCTGGTTTATAGTTGGTAAATGAAAAAGCATACATCAAATATCGCATAGAAGAAAAATCGTTTCCAAACCTTCCTGTTTCCCAGAATGAGCATTATAAGTTCGTATAGGCAAGTGGTCATATTCCAAATGGTGTCGCTTATTGCACAACAAACTTTGAATGCAATCAATCAGGATTCTCTATTTCTAGCCATGAAAAAGCTCCACTGATTGATTCTATCACACGATTGATTCTATCACACGATTGATTCTGATGCTAGATTGATTCTGATACATGATTGATTACGATATTCGATTGATTCTGATAATGATTGATTACGATTCTCGATCGATTCTGATACTCGATCTCGAACGATTCTGATACATGATTGATTACAATTCTCGATCTATTCTAATACTCGATTGCTTCTGATACTCGATCTCGATTGATTCTGATACTCGATTGATTCTGATACTCGATTGATTCTGATACTCGAGTGATTCTGATACTCGATTGATTCTGAATCCTGATTGATTCTGATACTCGATTGATTCTGATACTCGATTGATTCTGATACTCGATTCTCGATTGATTCTGATACCTGATTGATTCTGATACACGATTGATTCTGATACTCGATTGACTCTGATACTCGATTGACTCTGATACTCGATTGATTCTGATACTCGATTGATTCTGATACCTGATTGATTCTGATACTCGATTGATTCTGAAACCTGATTGATTCTGATACTCGATTGATTCTGATACCTGATTGATTCTGATACTCGATTGATTCTGATTCTGATACTCGATTGATTCTGATACTCGATTTATTCTGATACCTGATTGATTCTGATACCTGATTGATTCTGATACCTGATTGATTCTGATACCTGATTGATTCTGATACTCGATTGATTCTGATACCTGATTGATTCTGATACCTGATTGATTCTGATACTCGATTGATTCTGATACCTGATTGATTCTGATACTCGATTGATTCTGATACTCGATTGATTCTGATACTCGATTGATTCTGATACCTCATTGATTCTGATACTCGATTGATTCTATTACTCGATTGATTCTGATACTCGATTGATTCTGATACTCGATTGATTCTAATACTCGATTGATTCTGATACTCGATTGATTCTGATACTCGATTGATTCTGAAACCTGATTGATTCTGATACTCGATTGATTCTGAAACCTGATTGATTCTGATACTCGATTGATGTTGATACCTGATTGGTTATGAAACTCGATTGATTCTGATACTCGTTGTTTCTGTCACAAGATAGAATCTGATATTCTATTGTTACCCGATTGGCTGTGTTACTTGATTGATTTTAAAAAATGATACTGCATTGTGTTGTCGCATTTAACAGAGATTAACGTCTATTAGTAAATTGACCATCGTTCTATATAAAAGGACTAACTATTAGTTAACATGGTGTCAATGCAATGCAAGGAACCATTAATTTTACAGTAACATTGGCGTTCAAATGTAGTATTTGGATACCAGGATATATTGAAGCAAGACGGTACTTGAAATGCCTGTGATAGTCCCGGCTATGTGTTAGTTAACCAATTGTGTGAAGATAATTATCATGTTTTATGTTTTTCTGAACCATGCCCATTTGGGCCTTATACTTGTTCATATATTTAAATAGTATGTGATATTTTGTAAATGTATACGGTGAGGAAATAATATTTATTTTCTCTTTTCAGCACAGTTCGATTTCGCAGACCTCCAGGACCGCCTAACGCCAAACACAGCTATTTTTGTAGAAGGATATTATTGTTGATAGATTTTAGTAGTTATAGAAAACTAAAGCATTGCTTGCTATTAAACGTGAAAACAGGTTGGAGTATATTTACTCACTTACCCCTATGCTCCATGGTGGAGCATAAGGTCGCTACAAGATTTCTCCACCCAGCACAGTCCTTCGCTTTGGTCTCTGCCTCGCTCCAGGTGATCCCGATCTTCCGAAGTTCTGCCTCCAATGCCTCCCTTCAAGGGTCGCCAATCATATATATATTTAAATATATTTATATTTATATTATCATATATTAATAATTAAAAGAATAACTAACGTCGATTAGCTAATATTTTAATAACCATTTAAATAAATCGGCGTTATTCTTTTAAGTATCATATATACTAGTTGTACTCTTGAACAAACATCTTATTTCAAATATATAAAGAGTTAATCTAGTACAAAAAGACAACAACACATCTCATATTCAAAGAAAAATAAATTACACAATTTTAATCATATAATCAATATGATAATAGCATATGAGCAAATCGTTCAAATTCGTTAACAAAACCGTACAGGTTATATATATAACAGAATACCTACATAACTCACTGACATTTTTAATCAGAGGGAACCACGATCCGATCGTGCACTGTAACGAGGGTCTTGCTGCTTGCATGCATTATCGTCATATAGAGGGGAGATATTTATCTTCTTATAAATAATTCCTAAACCGATACGTCTACACAGAGATGACAGTAAAATTTGTGCGACTGTCGCGTGAGGCAAGTCATCAATGTCATCGGCTCATTACATACTTGGCGACGGTTTCGCCATCGTCGCAATTTTCTAAAACGACTGCTACTTCACGCGACTCGAACAGACAGACCTAGACACTGCGAGAAAAAATCTTATTGTCTCCAAAAGCAGTGATATTTAAAGCGTGATTCACGATCTAATTCAGTCGTTGCCAAACGCGACAGACGTTTCACCAAAATACAGATAGAAAATATCGACCGGCCACTGGATGTCTGTTGTTAAACTTCATTCATATTAGCAGATATCTTTCTATATACATATATTCTTCTACATGAATTTGATACCCGGGACGCTTACGTCAATATTAACGCATCGTCTGTGACGCAGGTCTAAGACAGCGTGTAAACGGCAGCGCACGAACTGTACGAGGTCGGCGTGATTCTGAGATGGTAGACAGAGCCACTAGACCAGGCCACGTCTCACTGTCACCATCTATCTGTCTTAAATAGAAATTTCTTCTTTGATGTTTTAGTTTTCTTGCGATTCATTTGGCACTATCGATTTTCTTATTTTGTGGCAATCATCCTGATAAGTAAATGTACGACTGTCGCTGTGTGGCAGCACGACGCCTGAGCGGCAGACACACATTTTATGATGATTTAATGAAATGGAAACGAATTTGATTTGCAAGTAAGTGCATCGAGCGAGCCGCAATTTCTATATCTTACTGGTAATTTACCCAATTCTACTCAGACGTTTCACCAAAGGCAATCTGTGTTTTTGACGAACAACAACGAGTTGATTTTCAATAGTTTCTATGTCTGGGAACTGAGTTATGGCATCGGTGAATTTTTAACAAAGAACGTCTCTTGTTCTTAACTAAATGTCATTAGTGTCTCGTTCTCTGTCGAGTAACAGTTAGTTAGTGTCCAGTGTTTAATTGATACACATATGACAAACTGTTTAATGATGTTATTGTATCAGTGAAATATTGTATAATCTTTTCTCTTTGCATGAGTCATACACTGACTTTTGTTTGATGATTATATTATTCGTTTTTATTATTATAAAATCTTTTTTTAATTTTTTTAAATATAGTTTATTATTGAATAAAAGCAAAAAATAGTGTTTCACAATTCCATTTTTAATTCATGTTGATTTCAGTGTTTAGTTTCATGAAAGATAATATATAAAAAAAAACAAGCAACTACATTGACGTTATGAATACACATTTATATCCATAAATGATTTTAAAGCAGGCATATAATCTAATAAATTCCTTATAAACCTAAATAAATAACGCATTTACGTCATTCTCAAGCAATTTCATTCTCAAAGTTTTATTATCTATATTCTCTGACAAGAAAATCAACAAATGGCTTAACACAATAATTTCATGTCACTTTGAGGATATTAAGTATAAAGAGAATACTCGAATGTTATCACGAATTATTTTGGTTCCAATAACAGTCAGTCACTGTTTGTAGGAGCCGTCAATTCTTGTCAACTGGTACAGTAAGTAATTTGAAACACCAGTCTTGAAGTTCATCAAGAAAGGCAGTGACCTTCTTAAACGGCTTTTCTGATTCTGGAGAAATGCAATTGTGATAAATAGCATACACTATAGTTGTAGGCTGTTTTGTCATTGTCTAATTATTGTAATTATTCAGGCAAACTGGCAACCACAGAATCAGAACAGGAGCAAGGATGTGAGACAGACGGACATGCACATAAACAGAACCATAAACAAGTCTGTGGCATAGACAAAACCATCAACAAGCATGTGGCATAGACAAAACCATAAACAAGCCGGTGGCAAAGACAAAACCATAATCAGGCATGTGGCATAGACAATAGCATAAGCAGGCATGTGGCATAGACACAACAATAAACAGGCATGTGGCATAGACAATAGCATAAACAGGCATGTGGCATAGACAAAACCATAAACAGGCATGTGGCATAGACAATAGCATATACAAGTATGTGGCATAGACAAAACCATAAACAAGTATGTGGCATAGACAAAACCATAAACAAGCATGTGACATAGACAATAGCATAAACAAGTATGTGGCATAGACAAAACCATAAACAAGCAGGTGGCATAGACAATAGCATAAACAAGAATGTGGCATAGACAAAACCATAAACAGGCATGTGGCATAGACAAAACCATAAACAGGCATGTGGCATAGACAAAATCATAAACAGGCATGTGGCATAGACAAAACCATAAACAAGCATGTTGAATAGACACAAAACATATACAAGCGTCAGTCTGTGGCATAGACACAAAACATATACAAGCCTGTGGCATAGAGAAAACCAAAAACAGGCTAGGCATAGACAAAACCATAAACAAGCATGTTGCACAGACACAAGAAATATAGACACAAAACATAAACAAGTCTGTGGCATAGACAAAACCAACTAGTGTTTGCTACTAACATGGCAATGTCCCCCGCCGGTGACATTGAGTTAGTAAGACACATCATTGGAGCTACTTTATATATTGCATTACTGGTAAAAAGTGACATGATGATCAGCAAATTTTAAGACTTTGGGTGCTTTGGTTCATGATATATCGTGTTAATAAGAGTTCTAAAAGTGGTCAAAGTGTTGTGGTGACCTTGAAAATAAGGTTAAGGTCACCAAAATGTATTGGTTTGTGTGTCATCCCCCAATGTAGGCTGACACCAAATTTGAAGAATTTAGATGCAACACTTCATGATATATCGTGTTAATAAAAGTTCAAAAAGTGGTCAAAGTGAAGAGGTGCCCTTGAAAATAAGGTCAAGTTCACCAAATAGACTTCCCGTCTGCGTCATCTTCCAATGTAGACTGACACCAAATTTGAAAACATTTGGTCCAACCGGTCATGATATATCGCGTAAGCAAGAGTTTGAAAACTGGTCAAAGTGTCGCTGTGATCTTGAAAAAAGGTCAAGGTCACCAAAATCGACTGGTGTCTGCGTCTTCGCCCAATGTAGGCTGACACCTAATTTGAAAACATTGGGTCCAACCGGTCATAATAAATGGTGATAACAAGAGTTCGAAAAGTGGTCAAAGTGTTGTAGTGACCATGAAAATAAGGTCAAGGTCACCAACATCCCCTGGTGTCTGTGTCATCCCCCAGTGTAGACTGACACCAAGTTTGAAGACTTTGAGTCCAAACGGTCAAGATGTATCGCGTAAACAAGAGTTAGAAAAGTGGTGAAAGTGTCGTGGTGACCTTGACAATAAGGTCAAGGTCACCAAAATCAACTGGTTTCTGTGTTTTTCCCCAATGTAGGTTGACTAATTTGAAGACTTTGGATTTATTGTTTCATGAGATATCGCCTTAACAAGAGTTCAAGAGTGGTCAAAGTGTCATGGTGACCTTGAAAATAAGGCCAATGTCACCAAAATTGACTGGTGTCTGCGTCTTCCCTCAATGTAGGCAGACATCAAATTTGGATGCAACGCTTCATAAGATATCGCGTAAACAAGAAATGTGACGTACGTACGGACGCCGTTGAATACATAGTCCCCCGTTCCGCGTTGCGGTGGGGGACAAAAACAGGCATGTGGTATAGACAAAACCATAAACAGGCATGTGGCATAGACAAAATAACAAACAAGCATGTTGCACAGACACAAACAATATACAAGTCTGTGGCATAGAGAAAACCAAAAACAGGCGTGGCATAGACAAAACCATAAACAAGCATGTTGCTCAGACACAAACATATACAAGCCTGTGGCAATGAGAAAACCATAAACAAGCATGTGACATAACCAAAACCATAAACAAGCCTGTGGCATAGACAACACCATTAACAAGCATGATATACAGAAGCAGTAATACGTATGTGTCACATATACGTGGATAGACAAAGCAGCATTACGTATGTGGCACAGATACGTGGATATAGACAGAAGCAGCATTACGTATGTGGCACAGATACGTGGATAGACAGAAGCAGCAATACGTATGTGGCACAGAGAAATACGTACCAAAAAAAAAAAAAAAAAAAAAAATGTTGGTGGCTCAGTCACTATGACAGATGTATACAGAACTGCAATAAGGCTTGGGTGCAATGCTCCACTGAATTCCAATATAATACAACACATATGTACTAGTATGATTCGCTATAGTTGGAGCCGATGCTCACAGGTTTCGCCGCAAAGTACAGCCACAATGATATTGCGGGACATATCCTTCGATAATAGTAGCCCCATGGTATAAATTAAATGCTCTTGAGAGAGGAGTTAAACTTTATATCATCCGACCCACCCCATCTCCAAACCTTCGTATGTCCTAACATAACTATATTCGTAAGGCAATGTATCGAGAACAGCTAGCCAGAACAACATACCTTGGTTTTAATGTCTTATCTTATGTTAAGGAGTTTAACAATATGCACAATATAACAATATTAGGTAGAATTTTACAAAATATTGATTCATTACTGGCAGTGGCGAGAATAATGTCCCGTTACAGCTGAAAATGAGAAAATGGCTTGAAGACTTCTAATGTCTAAAGTGTATAAAAACGAACATACTAAAACTGCATTTCAGAAATATACTATGCATTGTAGTATTTAGATTTTGAATTATATAAATTTTTTTAAGAAAAGTATGTTAAATTGATTAGAAATCAAGTAACTGAAATTTTTGTGTGCCTAAATGCCATTAAAATTAGTGCCATACATAGCTGAATCACAGTACTGCATGTTGTAAAAGATAGGTACATATATCGTGTATATTGATCGTACAGGTTTATATAAGTTGATGTCAAAGTTGGTCCCATTCCTTCAACATAATGAACAGAAACATGTAATTTAAAAAGGTACGAACGAACACGAAACTATATATACCATAGGAATATGTGAAATTAAGAAAAATAAAAAATATTAAAACATACATGTAGACTAGAAAAATTAAAAATAATTTCATCTAAAGGTGTTTTTTATTTTTATTTTGATGAATAAGATGTGAAAAAAATAGTAGGATATTGAGTAAAATTGCAAACATGTGTGAAGTGAAGTGCAAGGGTTTTAACTTTATTAAGATATACCAAGCACTGTAATTATTTGAGTTTTGGAACATGAAACTAATAGGTATATTTTAATATGCGTTTTTAAATACTACAAATACGTTTTACCGTCAGTGTTTCGTGTTTTCCTGTTTGAGTGATGACATTGCCAGAATTAGGACGACACGCATGCATATTTGTGTTATACGAAGAAAATAAACAATACCAACGATTCTTAAACCTAACTCATCACCTAAGAATCTCACACACCCTATTTCAAATATTTCATGTATAGAAACTAAATGAATCCTCGATAACTGTGTATGGTAATAACAAAACATGTTCAGAGTTTCCAAAAAGGCAGTGAACACATGTCATGTCAAATTTAATGATACAGACCTTTCGTAAGAATATTGCAATTGGCAACCAATTACAAAGTGATGTTTTCTTGTCGTTGGTTAGATTACACAGATTAAACGAGTGAAGAATGGCATGACATCAATTTAATGTCATGTGTTTAATGACATTAAAGGAGATAGGTGACGAACTGCCAAAAGGAAAAAAATGTGTTTGCATTTCATTGACTTTAGATAGATGCATGTTATGCATCGAAAGGGACTACCTCTGAATAGATTTAACCTATTGAATCGGTTAATTGTAATGGTGATGAAATGTCAATATATTAAAAGAATCACACGAAAAGATAATGACATTTGGTTTGTTAGATCATATAGAGAAGGAAAGCTTTGAAGAAATATTTATTAAATATATTAAATGAGTTAAATGTGACTGGTGAAGAAATGTCATGATGTTGATTTTAAGATTATATCAAAGATCTGACACGATGATGACATTTGATTACCTGGGGCTTAGATCCATTTCTTTTAAGAAAATGTGTCACGAGATTAGCAGGATTAAATGGATGAACGTCACCGTGGCATTTATAGATGGAAAAATAGACCTGAAAGTTGTTAGTGAAAATATGCAATTGCTTCAGATTGTTTCATAAGTTAACGTATGCAAAATAGCCAAAAATATCGCTTGAATCAACATATTTCCTGTACCTTATATGAAAACAAATATGACAGTAATTTTTTTTATCTTATTATTTTCTAAACAAATATTTTATCTTATATTTTTACGATGAGTAGATACTAATTTTAAAAGTATGGTGTTTTTTTATTGTGTGGTTAATAAAATGTTCTGTGGATATTCGTACACGATGTAAGAATACACCGTGTAACCGAAAACTAACTATTTTAACTAAGTTAATATAAATGACCCTTAGCTGTTTCCTAACATGTCTGTTCGACCTGTTGATACATATCCTGTCACCATTGCAGCCATGTGACAATTTTTATTAAATTTCATTCCCGAATTAGTAATTCAGCTTTCAACAGCCTACGTGGATTACATTTTCATAGAAAGCTTTCAATTTCATTGTCATATGTCACAATGAAGTCAATTTCATTGGGTAATTTAATTCGATAACTGCATCGTTCCACCCTAAATATAACTTACTACATGACGCTATACATGACATGTGTCATGTCATTTTAGTGACAGTGACAGTTTGAATACAGAACATCTCGTCACCCTTAACCTTTCTTAGTTGAAGAAAATCTGTACTCTTTACCTATTGTTTAAAAAATGTCATGTTAAACTAAGTAAGAGTTATCAATTGGATTTTCTGGTACAAATTCATTTTAAACTTAAATCAACCGTATTTGAAGAAAAACATGAATCAGTACCTATTCATAAGAAAATGTTCCTCTTTCGTAAAATTTTAAATCAACACAAACGCCGAACCGTAGTCGTCAATGTTGTTTTCCGCTTCAATTTTATCTCACAATTTGGCAAAACTATTCCCTCAATATATCATGTTACCTAAACTGCACCCAAGTCCCAGCAGGTAATTTTCTGGGTGTTAAAGAGGATATGCTGATGCCGGAGTTACACTGTTGCTTTCTGACAAATTAACTTCAAACACAAATCGTTCTTATTTGGAGAAAACTTTAAAACGGTAACTACTGATAAGATGTTTTCTTCTTACGATCTGAAATAATGAGTGTTCTGTTATCTTGTTATCTAAAACATAAGAATATATATCACTTCGATTCATCACTTCCATGAAAGCCGATATCTAAATGGAAGTTACTTTTTAATTTCTGGATGTTACATAAGAGGAAACGCTTGTCTTGGAATTCCATATATATTGTAGATAGCAAAATTCACAGTTAAACTTGACACTTGTTGTTAATAATCAAATTTGTATTATAACTTTAACATCAACAATAATTATTGTGTCGTTAAGTGTCATAACTTTTCTTTAACGACCTGTTATAGTTTCAGCATCAATCTAGTTCAGAAGTATGTTTTACCTTAGCAATTAGAGGTTTTACTGTTCTATGATTATTTTTAAAATCACTTCATGTCATATTTCTGGCACCATTTTAGCATTGGAAAATATAACATATATGGCGTCCTTTCAACAAAGAGAAAATGTTATATCTACATACTGCATAATTTTAGAATTTCGATTGTAACATTTCTAGCATCGTTTGGTGTTACATTTCTAGCATCAATTCAGCATATATAGTATTACATTTCTAGCATCACTTCAGCATTTATATGGTGTTACATTTCTAGCATCACTTCAGCATATATGGTGTTACATTTCTAGCATCACTTCAGCATATATGGTGTTTTATTTCTAGCATCACTTCAGCATATCTATGGTGTTACATTTCCAGCATCACTTCAGCATATATGGTGTTACATTTCTAGCATCACTTCAGTATTACATTTGTAGCGTCGTCCACTGTATGAAATGTTACATTTGTAACGTCATCCAGTGTATGATATCTTACATTTGTTGATTTTTATAGTTTATAAAATGCTGTTAGCGCGATTTATCATGAACTGCTGCATCTAGAGTTTTCAAATTTGGCACCAGTCTTCATTTGGGGAATTCGCAGACACCAGTTGGCGTTGGTGACCTTGACTGCATTTTCAAGTTCTTAAAACTTTGTAAGCGTGATTTCTCATGAACCGCTGCACCTCAAATTTGCCCTGTCTACATTTGTGGTATACGCAGACACCAGTCGAATTTGGTGACCTTGACCTCGTTTGCAAGGTCATTTCGAGACTTTGACCAGTTTGGAAATGTAGCCCAATATAATAACAATTGAATCAAACATGAAAAGACGACTTGTAGAAACTGTGTCCATCTTTTCTTTATTAACGCGGGGGACATGGTCACGTCTGTGACCATGACTTGTTATGTTTTATTCTTAGTATCATCTTAGCATCCAGCATGAAAGATGTTATCTCCACCCGTATCAAGTCAAATACGTGGTCAGTTAAAACATATCCTTTGACGATAAAGCGATTTAAATAAAGTTAAAGTAACGTTATGGGAGTGAGACAACATGAAGTATGAAAGTACATTTGTAATTTAAAACATAATTTATATTGAATACAAACTTTAATATTAAGAAAAATAACTTAAATAATTCAATTTCAAATTCAACCTACAACATTCTTAAAAAATGTATGTATCATGCTAAATGAAAAAGAACTCTTCACACAAACATATGATCTAAAGTTCAACTTCTAAATGGGTTCCTTTGAAAAGAATATTGCATAAAAGATGTGTATGGCACAAATCCGTTTAACTGGTCTGTGCCTCCCGATGAGAGTACAACTTTATTTGCTTTATTAATTCTTGGAATACTGATGTGATATAATACCTGTCTGATTACAACTAGTTGGATCTGGCGAGCAAGAGATAACAAAGTTTACTTTTTTCTTTGATACTGACAAATATACATCGATATCATTACTTTGATCACGTATAATAAATTTTATTGTCTGGTGACTAATATAGGCTTTTATATAAATATAAAATCTTCTACACTTTCATTGGTCGATAACTAATTACACAGAATCCTATTGGTTTCTAAACCAAGGGAGACACCTAGCTCGAGTTTGATTGGTTGACACTGCAGGGGTTTATGAGATGTTTCTTCTCAACATGGATTTTCCGGATTATAACAGCCGTTTGCATCCCTTTGAACTCAGATTCGTTTTATAACATAATTTGACCCTAGGATTTAAACTTAGCTTGGCGTTAATGCTATCTATATGCGCTTTTAGAGCAACTCTAGCGTCTCACTCGTTGCAGTGTGCTTGTCAAGCCTGGCGAATACGATGCCTTTGTTTGATTACCGGCTATTATCTAAAGGACGCCTTACCGTTAATAGTTTTCAGTCCTTCTTTTACTTCGGCGTCTGTTGAAGACCTGACGTTTTTTTAAAAATTAATATTTAATTTAATACTATTTCGCAGTGATGGCAACCAGTTGTTGTGGAAACCGTTATTAATGAAAATATTGCCATATTTGTTTCAATTAACGTTCTAGCGTTAATGTTTTCAATCAGTCCTTTAGCTATCCTCGTGTAATGGAGTGGTTGTTGAGACTACTGTTTAGCGAAAAAAAATTTTTATTTGACCGGTGTGCATCAGATTGTTCATTGGAACTAAAATCCTAAATCGGCGCACAGTGGATCTATATTGGCGATATGACCATTCCTAACTGTGTATGAAAAAATATTGATATTGATACATCAGTGATCGACGTGTTTTTTTGACTTGGGGTCTATGGAATATCGGTGTTCCTGGGACCTATTGGGGACCATCATCTATTGGAGACCAGTGTCTATATTAGACCTTGCGCTGGAGCCTATTGAGGACCATCATCTATTGGAGACCAGTGTCTATATAAGACCTTGCGCTGGAGCCTATTGGGGATCATCATCTATTGGAGACCAGTGTCTATATTAGACCTTGCGCTGGAGCCTGGGTTAAAAAAAGATCTATCTTTTCAAACGTCAAACGATGATTATAATTACGCTCGTTATTTAATTGGTTACATAGTATATAGTATGTCGTATTTGGGAGACATTTGCAATGATATCGTGTCTAAACTCCACTACCAAATCCATTAGTCCATTGCAGTACTCGAACCCAGGCCTCATCCTCAGAGTCAAGCACCTGTAACTAGCAGTCAATACCCCAATATTTCGAAGCTGTAGAAGCTTCTATGCACAATATAACAATGTTACATTGTGTTCATTATGTCAATGCCATATATCTTATATTTATTTGAAGTTTTTCTTAACAATGACGTTCAATTGGCTTCAGATTTTGTTTCTGTAACAGAACAATCGTCTATTGTCTCAAGCTCAACAAACCTCGGTTATCCGTTTATTGTTGTCTATGTGAGTGAACGCAACTGTGACGCAAATTAGTCGCACAACGAAGACAGGTCATATATATCAGCTGCGCAACACATTTGCGCTACAGTTTGACTGCGACAAGAGTAACTACGGCAACTGAAATCAAGATGCGAAAGATTTGCGCTGGATCAACTTACTTGAATTTAAAACCGTGTCTTGTAATTGATCCGAGGGCTTGTGATTAAAAACAGTTACATAATGCAGCATGCGTTTTAAATTAAATTAATGAGATTAAAAAAAACCCAATTGAAATTGAAACGTCGAAGCATTTATAAATCGTTTGAGGCACAGTTCTTTTTAACGTTCTAATTGAGAGTGACAACTTGAAAGTAAAGAAACGTGGAATAAGAAATCGTTGATTTAAACATTTTAACAATGGAGAGCTAGTTTAAAGTTATGCTTTTTGAATGTTAATCACCCAACAAAAAGTATTTTCGAACAAATAATTGAAAAGATTTGTTATTGATCCATTGCATTGAATTATTATTTGATTTCGAGTTCATACTGATATAATTGTTTTAAATATTCTGGTTCAAGAAATATTGATTATTTTAGATCTTATTAGTTCTATCCGCTAAATACAATCTCGGGATTAAGTATGCATGAACCATTGAAAAAAAAGAATGGAGCAAAATCTCTTTTTAATTTGCAACATTCATTCATTCGTTCAATCATTCATTCATCTGATGAAGGTGTAAACATATGTTTCAAAGAGTCGTGACATTAACAAAAAAGAGGTTTACATACACAAATTTAGCTTTTTTGCATTCCACTCCTAAATGCTTCAAAGACTTTATTTCAACATTCTGCTCGGAAACCAAGTATTTCATCGATAGAAAACAATTGATGCTAATGAATGTGGTTTTGTATTTCCAACCACAATTAAATGCAATATTTCTATTAATAACAATTAACTGTACTTCTATATCAATATAATCAAACTTTATCACTATTTGGACCACCGAATTACTAGTTTGTCGAGGGCACGTACGGCCAAACTGCGTATTTTCACCAGGACTCATAAGTCGTGTTTATAATTACTATAATTTAGATTACTGACCGCGTCCAACGATTGAAATACTCACATTAAATCACACGATTTGCGCCGTCATAAAGGGCAAGTCATCTCGTTAAACTTAATGAACGTCTAAGCTTTCTCAATATCAATGATATGAAGTGGATTTATTTCTTAAATTTCTAATCTAATATATATAAACGCTTGTAATTGTAATTCCGCCAATGTTAAAGTTTTTGTAAGCGACACCATTGACATCTTATGACCCGATGGTGTCTCCTATCAAGGAATTACTTATGAAACCTTGCTATCATACGTTTGTAATGTATACCTTCACTTTCGCTCAAATCAAAATAATCGTTCATTATCGTAAACTTTAAATTTCAAAGAGGATTTGAAATAATATGATTGGTATATTGGGCCAAATAGCGTTAAACGTATTTAATAGGTATTTGTATTTGTATTTGAGTTCGAATGTATCGTTAAACGTTCATAATAGGTTTCGAATTTGTATTTGGATTAAAATGTAGTGGTATAATGGAACATATATAGTTAAACGTACATAAGTAGGTTTTCTTATTTATAGTGCTGTGATCATTACAAGACTTGAAACTTATTGCGTATTTTAGTCATTGAAAGTGTCACTTTGAAATCTCCAAAAAATCTATCATACGAACGTATCGGCTATCATATTTCAAAGAAGTCGATTTCAATATACTGTTTTGGGCAACTTCTATTAAATGAATGAAATAAATGGTGTCGACATTGTTCAAGAGGCATATTTATACAGGAGGTATAGACAATGAAAATACAAATAATGTTTTTAACAACAACATAAAGGTACGTATTTTCTAAATAATGCAATCTGTCAATTCAACGTGTAAATATTACCCGTTGGAGGGCGAGAACTCTGAATATATTGAATTTAGAGGTAACTTGAATCGGATATAAGGTCGATATGTTTAATGACGTGATTGAGCGGAAATAATAACAGATTTAATCAACAATTTCCCTATCTTTAAATCGTTTTATCCCCTAACAGCAAATGTTTTCTAAATGTCTTGGTTTATCAGATATGAACAAAAACAATCGATGTAATTTTGAAGATAACATGGTAGCAATCAATTCACTAAGAACTTAACAAAGGGATCTGAACCTGATCCATATTTGCTGCCAAACCATGGCGCCAACGACGCTAAGCCAATGTGTCCGCGTTGACTTGTTCCCCCCTAAGAGGAATTATAAAGTACGGTTTTCAGGTGAAACAGTCTCTGAGAGCTTAGTGCTCTGAAGTGGGAACATATCATACGGGACAAATTAACAAAACCGTCGAGGCAAACTTAAAGAAGTCACGAGAAGCGAAATCCAATATGGCGGCAAGAGGGCCAAGTACAAGGTATGATGGCCGTGATGTCAGCAGTGATGCGATTTGTCCCAGGAACATCAATCATGCGGTGAATATTAGTTCGTCTACTTGTCGTAAGCTGCTTACGTCGTTATCGCTTGCACTTGACCTGGGTTCTGACATCTGAGTTCTGAAATCTGCGATATTGAGTTGATTTTGTCAAAATCATTCTTTACTTTCATTATTTGAACAGGAACATCTGTATATAATTCTGAAATCTAAGACACTAACTTCATTATGTCAACATTGTATAATCATACACTCTATACTTATGCTGAGTAAACGGGAGACATTTTTGTTTTGAAAACTGGGACACAATACACAAGACATTCAAATTGAGGACAACGCTAAAACACAAGACATGCAATATGAAAGCAATGTAAAAACACAAGATATGCAGCATGAGGACAATGCCAATACACAAGACATGCAATATGAAGACAATGCCAATACACAAGACATACAGCATGAGGACAATGCTAATACACAAGAAATTGCAACATGAGGACAATGCCAATACACAAGACATGCAAGATGAAAGCGATGCCAATACACAAGACATACAACATGAGGACAATGCCAATACACAAGACATACACCATGAAGACAATGCCGATACACAAGACATGCAAGATGAAAGCAATGCCAATAATCAATACATGCAAGATGAGGACAATGCCAATACACAAGACATGCAAGATGAGGACAATGCTAATACACAAGACATGCAAGATGAGGACAATGCCAATACACAAGACATGCAAGATGAAAGCAATGCCAATACCCAAGACATACAACATGAAGACAATGCTAATACACAAGACATGCAACATGAAGACAATGCTAATACACAAGACATGCAAGATGAGGACAATGCCAATACACAAGACATACAACATGAGGACAATGCTAATACACAAGACATGCAAGATGAGGACAATGCCAATACACAAGACATGCAAGATGAAAGCAATGCCAATACCCAAGACATACAACATGAAGACAATGCTAATACACAAGACATGCAACATGAAGACAATGCTAATACACAAGACATGCAAGATGAGGACAATGCCAATACACAAGACATACAACATGAGGACAATGCTAATACACAAGACATGCAAGATGAGGACAATGCCATTACACAAGACATGCAAGATGAAGACAATGCCAATACTCAATACATACAACATGAGGACAATGCCAATACATAAGACACACACTATGAAGACAATGCCAATACACAAGACATACAATGTGAAGGCAATGCCAATACACAAGACATACACCTTGTGGACAATGCCAATACACAAGACATGCAAGATGAAGACAATGACAATAACACAAGACATACGATATGCAAGAACGAGACTAATTGAACAGTCATCACTAATCCTCGTAAAAAGAAAGAATTGAAAGATAACATCAGTGGATAATATGTACTAAATTTGAATCTTTAAGACCGCGTTCGAAAAATCGCCTTCTACATGTTATTTTCAAACCAATAAAATGACGTAGAAAATACCATTCGTAAATAAAGACAATGTAAGGAACCCAATTGTAATCTATAAGACACTTTACGTGTCTGCACAGTCAATAAAACACTCCGCTGTGAACAATACTCCACTATTGAAAACGTATGCGTTATAAAGAGTAAATAAAACACTATGATGAACTTCATTATATTCTATGAACTGTAATTGCTTCATGATTTGTCTAGCTAACGTGGAGGCACATCACATTGAACAATTGTCCACCATTGAGTGAGTGAGTGAGTGAATTATTGCTTAACGCCGCTTCGACAGTATTGCAGCCATTAGCGGCGACCACCATTGAGATGATCAATTAAAAACATATCCACTCATATAGACAATATACTTATTCACAAAGAACAAAGCCAAAACAAAACCTGGACCAAATATTTGTAAACAAAAATGTCATGAACTTAATCATATCAAACAAGACGTTTAACGTCCCAGCCTACTGGTTGAGAAGACACTCAACAGTGAACTACCATTCACCATTCTAAACATAAGTTACGTATCGAACCTGTCCTTGATGACCCGTTTTGCTCTCGTAAACACGACAATTGATTTAGAATTCGATATATTATTACGTACTGCACTCAACCTGCCCATTAGCTGAATATCGACATACGTTTGGAATCTCTCCCTGCCACAATAGAGAGATAGGGCGAGGGACTTCTTGGTGTTGTTGGCGTCCAATAAAACAAACAAACTGCTTTAAAGTGACATAAAGTAGATTTCATAAACTTTTATTTGGATTTGATTAATGCCAAATTACAAATCCTGATTTAAAGTGACATATAGAGTATTTTTCATAAAAATTATTTGGTCTTAATACGAGCCTATGCCAAGTACAAGATGAGCTGATGTGAGTCCAGGTCACCTCCCTCGACTTACACATTTACCCATAGACTAACATTTAGTTTTTTCCTTATCAAAAAATATTTAAAAAAATGTACAAACTATTCAAATAGTTATACAAAATGGAGCTCTAAAGATGTCTTGATTTCCGAGGAATCTAGACTTGCTATACTTTTCTAGATTAGGTTGGTCGTCAATTAAATAATTTTTTCTAGGTTCTGGGGGACCGGCTAACTCATCCCCAATTGTGTTATCAATGAACATTATACAACCGAAATTACACGCCTCGTTTTAATGTATCCTAGTTATTTGACGTATTAAACACTTCCAACCACACTCTATTTGCGTCTTGTATATATATAAGTTTTCAAAATTACGTTTTACATTGTCCGGTTTTCCATCAACAATCACAACTTTACATCTCTATAATGTCTCTATATGGAACCGATTATAATTAACAGGGTAAGTTTCAGCAACGGTCAGTACATGTTCTTACACAATAACACCATGGATGGCGTTTTGCAATACGTACCTCAAACAAGCAATCTATTGTACTCTAAATCTTGCTCTAGGGTCTAAATGTAAGGCCAATTCACGGCACTTCATCCACATTACACTCAGTCTATCCAGTTGTTTAAATGGGTACCTGCAAACAGGATGAATCAACCTACCCAATTTATATGACTGCTCTGAAAGAACAAATCATTCAGGTTAATATGCGAGAAGTGCATTCTGCGCCGTATTCATTGTGGAACAGAGCGCGATATAAAAATCTTCATTATTAATACGCACGTTATACAATATTTCGTTTGCGGAAACATCGTAATAGTACTGAACCTTAATAGTTCAGTTATTCTCGTAATATTTAGTAATAGTTTGAATGTTAGCGAAGGTTTCATTTAGCATGTTCCGTAAATTCGTTGATAGAAGAAGTATATATATAGAGTTGGAAATGCGATTGGTTCGACTTGTTGAAACTCAAACGTTGTCAGTCGATCACGGAGAAGTATTATAGTGTGCAAGGCGTGAAATACGCTGTTCCTTACACGGCTACTCTGTTAAAACGACACTCTGCGCAGATAGTGGCAGAAACGAGTTTGCAGAGACCACCATTCTTATCTTTCGAGGCGAAACATTTACAAACGAGGAGATAATTGACGTCTCGGAGGTCTGTAATCTCCTGCTTATTACTCAGCATCTCCGGAGATAAGGGCCCACCACCAGTCTAGAGGAAGCCTGGATGTTGACAGTAAACACGACCCATTGTTCCCCTTTCACCAACCCCCGTAACGATCATGTGCATGAGGGACCTGCTTTTATCTACTGATCATCTGCACATCTGGACCCTTCCCCCATCCCCATCACGCCTTCCCCTCCTACCCCCCCCCCCCCCCCCCCCCCGCCATCAAACCGCTTCTCTGTATCCTTCTCTCCCCCACACACATCCACAGCTCTCCCTTTCCTCCTCCTCCTCCTCCCCCCCCCCCCCCCCCCCCCCCCCCCCCCCCCCTCGATCCCGCTTTACATTTAGCCCCCTCTCTATAATTCCGTTCTCCCCAATCCAACCCCTTGCAATGCTTGCTCTTCTCTTTCCATCACTAAACGATATGCCATGCGCTCTCTGTAAAAATATCCTCAAATTTCGCTAGACCAACACTCTTTCTCTCAATTTCTTCACTTTTCTCATGATACCAGCGTTCTTGTTTTCGAACATCTCGTCTTCAACCTACTTTTCAAGCCAGATAGACATACATGTATACATGGATGATTGACAGTAGTATATATATATATGTATATATATTGTAAATACAGCAGACAGGTGCTCGCAGGAGCTAGCAGCTATAAAGCCTCTGTATGTTTTAATCACGTTGTTGAACTACCTCCGCCCGTGTAAACACTATTTAATGATATCTCCCTTAAGTATAACGCAACGTCAAGTTCCTAATCGTGCAAGTCAAGCGTTTCATTGTAAGGTTAGATGAAAAAAGCATGACATTAGCGATAGCGAAAGCGTAACGCAGGCAAAGTATTTATTGCCTTCCGTCCATCAAAGGCATGTTCTAGGTAGGCTACGGACGGCAAGACTGGATGTTGTATTTCAAGATGTTACCACAGGCTTGTCAGGGCGTCTTCAGATCGGGTACCAACCTCTCTGGTGCTTTATTCCTTCATCCTGGACTGAAGTATACAGGAAGTTTACCGTTCTTAATGTTACATTATTATGAGGATTCCAGTTCTATAACTTTGGTAAGGATTCAAATGTTACACCTATGCCAACATAACATTACAACATTACAACTCAACATGAATTCAATATTACAAGTGTTTCAAACTCTCTTACAACTCCCCCAGGATTAAATGGTAACGACTCTATCAAGATGTCAATATAACATCTTTATCATGATGTCAATGTTACAACTCTCATTCCATGGTTACAACTCTATCACGATTCATATGTTACAATTCTACCAGAACTACGTTACATGTCTGTCTATATTCAGTTGTTATTCCTCAATGTTACATCGCTGTCTGTAGGATGCTACTCCGATTCTTAATTGATTTAAAAAAAATCTTTCTGGACACCGAACTTACTTATCTGCCTGAATTACATTGTTACATCTCTGTTAGGACTCCATGCAATATAACATCTCGTTTAAGGATTACAAGGTAACATATCTGTCATGTTACAATCATTGTTTAATCACGGAGTTAATACAATACGTTCATCGATTGAATCCATTGAGAATACGCTGGATACTAAAACAAAATGATTATTGGGCTTACACTCGTTTGATCTCTCTCGTAATCCATCGAGTTTCGTTTAATCAACGTATTTTGATATACATGATTCCAGAATATACATGAGTGAGATTATCAACTAAATGTATGTATTTAATTCAAAATGTAACATTGTGTGTAACCCTTGTGTTCTTACTTCGTGTAACAAGTACATGTATATAGTTAAAACAGATCCGAGTTTCTCATATTGTGTGTCCAATTGACCACTTGACCATTTGACCGTATCTAGTCATATTGTTCGCAGGTTTCAGAATCCTTGATTCATGTACTTTATTATCACTGACCAATGTCCAATGTCTTTTATGTGTTAGTTTTGGAAAGAAGTCCCATATAAGGTTGTATCCAAGTCGTGAAGTTCTGTACTTCCTGTAAGATCTAGTTGTCCCAGATCCGTGTTTCTAATCTGTTGTGTTCTCTTCACCGCCTCCAGACAGAAAGTTAGAAGGTTTCAGAACCACAGATTCCTGAAGTTTATTATCTTTGTCCAGTGAAGCTGTATGTCATATTTTGGGAGAAACGTCATATATGTAGAAGATTATTGCCAAGTCGTGGTATTATTTACTTCGTAAAAGATCGTTTTCTAATCCATGTTTCTAATCTTTTGTGTCCACTCGACTGCCCTCCAGACAGAAAGTTAGCTGGTTTCGCCGTCACAGATTCCTGTAGCTTATTACCATTGTCCAGATCTTGACGCTAATGGTCAATCGGGGCGGTCAGTGGGTCATTCATAACATGGTAACGTTCAGTTTTACCTCCCAGTAAAACACATGTTCAGGATAATGGCAGCATAGCCCTGTCAAACACACAATGTGAGAAGGGTTGCAGGCAAACCATTGTTTAACACAGTCCACCGTACGAAAACACGGTTTGGTTGTGGCAAGCCGCGAATCGTTTACTGCCAATCATGTTTGTCGAAATGAAAGGACTTGACATTTGTTTCAGGACCCAATCTATCGTTGATAGTTGGCCTCGACGATTTAACCGTCTATGCTGTGTGGGTCTCCGCTTATTTTGAAAAACTGCTTGTTTACAAAATTGGTTCCATGTTTTGTAACGACAAACCAAACAATATTGATGATGTTCAGTCTAAATGCGACTATTTGTTTGAATTGAAAACATCAACGTTAAAAGTGCAAATTCATATATATGTTAAAAAGTAATCTGAAACCAAATTCCAAATCATATAATCTGAGAACACAAGGAATTCCAACTGACGTACAAAATGACGTACAGGGGCAAAATCAATAGGTGAATGTGAATGAAACACTGACGAGAGAGCGGTTACCTGGGAAGCATTGTCTGTCCTACCGGGATCATCTATCACGGTGTATGTGTTTTTTTGTTTTGTTTGGTTTATATCAAAAAGTGCTAATTGACTTCTTATTGTTCGTAACCAATCGTTGCCATTCGTGTAATTGGCATTATTATGACATGAAATTTAAAAACTAATATTTCTGTACGACAAATGGAAAACGTGTTCAGGATGACATTTAAAAAGTATTACATATACTCTGCTATCATAAACAATATCAAACACAAGACATACGAACACAGGACAAGCCTTGTCCCTTTAGTAACACTGTACTGAGGTCGGTGTGTGGTATAATGATCCCTTGAGGCGAAGGAAGCCCCGGGTGCAGCTGCACAAAACTACCTTACATTATAATCAGCAGTGATAAGTGATCTAAAATCCAAAAGTATTGAGTACTCTTATGTGGGACTGTTCGCATGAAGCCGAGTTTTTAAGATAATGTCATTCGAATTATTTATTTTAGAATGATACACCAATTCAAGAGTGTATTTGAGTAAAATCAAACTTATTTCTTATATAACGCGTTCTCACTTATATGGTTAAGTATAACCAGTGTCATATATATCATATTTGCACAGGTGTAATATGCTTAGTGTATATGAACGTATGTAACGTGGGCCTAATAGTATATATCATTAGATGTGGCATAAATTGGATGAATTTCACTTTCTTTTTGAATGTCCAGAGTTTAATGATTTACATGAGAAGCATTTTAAAAACGGACATTAATGAAGATATACTGATCCATAACCTTCAAGATTATAATTTATCGCACTTGATAGCTATCTCAAATTACGTTAAAGATGCCTTGATTGTGAGATGTTCTTTTGTTTGACCACAAGAAACTGTGTCATTTATATATTTTATTTGTTGATAGTGTACGTGGGCCGAGGTCCTTTCTACTTAAACCAAATATTGAGATTGAATGCAGATATGTACATATAACCAGAATCTATACATTTTACAATGTAGATGTAGTAGACGACGAATCTACAGTAAATTCGAAGTAAATATGTCAAAAGCAAATATCATATCCATCATAATAAATCGAAATTTATATTACCACTAAACAGTTCCAGCCCCAAAGAACTTGAAAAAATGTGTCCATGTGTACACTCTATGCACTTAAAAATAGAGCGACATTGGGTATTACATGCATGCAATATTCCATGTATACACTTTATGCACTTATACAAAGAGCGACATTGGGTATTAAATACATGCAATATTTTCCTAGTGAAATAAAGAATGGACTGTAGTTGCACCTCGGTTCAATGAGGGGGTCGTGATATACACTGATTTAACCTGACCATATTTCCGTGAAGAAAGATGGTATCGAACACATTATGACTCTCGAAAGTTTGCTTTATGACTTTACAGAAAATGCAAGTGTTCACCTCTCACTTCAGACCTTAATTAGTAGCACTACGGTACAATTGTGTAGAGTTTAACATTGTACAACTAATTACGGTTTGATTTTAATGAGACTGATTCTCGCTCCCATGTGTTATCACACTGGATTATTACATTTCATAAAAGAACTTAGTTTGTGTATATGATGTTAACAAATTACTCGACAAACGAAACATAACATACCGGTACGCATACAGCACATACTCGAATGAAATCACGTTAACATAAACACATAGAAAATCACGAAATTGGCATTTTAAAAAAAAAAAATATTAAAAAGACTCCGTTAAATGAAGTGACTTGACTCGCGGCGAGTGTTTAGGGGAGTGGATTACATAATTGATATCAAACAGCGCTGTGAACAAACATGTTTCTCTTGACATTTGAAGGTTCCATGGCGAGTAAAACGGCTTATTATTGTGTCAGTGTAAATGTCACCAGCGAACAAAGGTAGGGGCTGGATGCAGAACCATCAGTGTTCAAGGGGGAAGCCCCCAAATTACAGACACAATAAAATGTTAGTTTGAACTTCTGAATCAAGTTTCCATTGTAAGCTGATGGTGTCTGATTTCATGACCGTTGTCCGCCATGGTAAGTGCTATCTGGGGACGTGTCAACACTGTTTTTTTCTTCAGAAAGGTTGAAAGGGTGATAAACAGTGTATTGATTCGTCGTTGAGAATTATTGTTAAAATAAGCTTTATTGTGTTTTGAAAGGTTTTCATTGCTTTCTCATGGGAACTAATTATGATAATCATATATATGAGAGAAGATGAATGATTGTACTGGTTCAGCTTTAACAATTATTCTTTAAAAAAAATGAATTGAATTTTCAAAATTTGTCACAAGAAATGATTATTATAATTTGTTTTTCAGGAATAAATGTACTCTTTAGGATGCTGTTCTAGATAAGTTCATCTGTACAATTTCAATGTGACAAGTGTCATTGGTTTTAAACACATATTGACTGGGATAGCGCAGTAGTAAGCCCATTCAGCTGACATCAAGATGGTCGGAGTTTAAACCCTGGAAAAAGGCAAGATTGTAGAATAAAGAACTGCTCTACATGCAGAAACGATTTAGGACCAATTGATCATTATAATTCACAGCTTGTTTCAATTGAACACTCGCAGATTTTACCGAAATTGAAATTCACACAGGTGAAAATGGTGGTATATCTATGCAGTATTCATCAACAGGAATCACTTCTTCGCGTTTTACAGATCCGTTTCCTATATTTACATTTTCGGAGAAATGTTAAACGCGTGACTTGTTCCTATGAAACAGAACAAGCACATGTAGTTAACCCTAAGTAATACCGTTGAACACCGTGTTATGTAGCTTGTAAATACACTGCAACAATAGCACCATTGCCAATTATAGTTTTGTCTCTGCATGAGGTTTTGTTTGTGACGTAAATGTTTTTTAACATTACGTTTATGAAAAGGATCGTGGTATCACTATTGAAAAAATGGTTTATAAAGTCACAGGGTCAAATGTGACTAACGACCTTTGACAAACGATTGCTGTCATATGCTAATACTGAATTTTCGTAGGTCAAGAAAACTATTTATTATCCATGTCAGCTGTATAGCCATGGTACATGTATTATCTATGTTACCCATCTTTTACTTGTATTTTCCGAATTCCCTGCATTATCCATGCATGTTTCGTTTATTACTTGTATTAGCGCATTCCCTTTATTATGTTATATGTTACCCATCTTACTTGTATTAGCGAATTCCCTGTATTATCCATGCTACGTTTAATACCTGTGTTACCCATCTTACAAATACCATCCGTGTTACTTGTTTTAACCATGTTACATCTATTACCTCATCACCTTGTTACAAGTGTTACCCATGTTACCTTTATTACCAAGATACCCATCTTACATGTATGGCCATTTTTAAAAACATATTACATGTAATACCTGTATTACCCTTGGTACTTGTTTCATCTTTTTCACACAATACACATATATTAGCTGCATTACCCTCGTTATCTTTATTACCAAATGTTGTATTTGCCATGTTACCAGTATTACCTGTGTTACTTGTGTTTGCCATGTTACCAGTATTACCTGTGTTACTTGTGTTTGCCATGTTACCAGTATTACCTGTGTTACTTGTGTTTGCCATGTTACCAGCTGTATAACCTGTGTTACTTGTGTTACTTGTGTTTACTATGTTACCAGTATTACCTGTGTTACTTGTGTTTGCCATGTTACCAGTATTACCTGTGTTACTTGTGTTTGCCATGTTACCAGTATTACCTGTATACTTGTGTTTGCTATGTTACCTGTTTTACCTTTGTTACCTGTACTATCCGTGTTACATGTGTTACCCATGCTACATGGTTTCCGCGTTATATGCATTACCTGTATTACCTTCTTATCTATTACCTGTTACCCTTCTTATATGTATTACCTGTGTTCCCTATATTTTCCATCTCACCTGTATTACTCGTGTTGTCCATTTAGTTACCTGTTACCCTTCTTATATGTATTACCTGTGTTCCCTATATTTTCCATCTCACCTGTATTACTCGTGTTATCCATTTAGTCCGTGTTATATTTACATGTTGCCAGTTTTACATGTGTTCGATTGTTCATAGTTTATCACTCAAAGTCAACATGTACTCTTCTCAATGTATATCAAATTCTCACTTTTCAATATATAGTCTTTTTCATTTGGAGAATTAGACGCAAATATGGCATAATTTAAACGTATTTTTTATTTTGAACAATAAAACTTTGAATATTGAACTTTTATTGTTTTATCATTTCTGCGAATCTGAATAACGTTTTTATGTATGTGGAAGCGAGTCGTGCTGTCTGCAAGAGCAGTATAACAAATATGAAAACTGATTTTGTTGCCAATTCAGCTCTGTATTAAACGTTAATGCATGTTTCTCTGTGTTGTTGTTTCCTTTTTATCTGTTATACAAAAAATACCCCGCCAACACAAATGTAATTCTGTAAATATTCAGCCCGACTTTATGTTGACTGTTGATTTGCGTGACAACATGTCGTTATAAGATGAAAAAGAATTCTTTAATGAATTTCATCACAGAGGATCGTACGTTTAATCTGATTTTAAAAACTCAACATTACAGTGATATAGCGTAGCCATTGGCAATATTGGCTCTTTCTCCCCTTCTAGTTGTTTAATATGCACGCGCTTTGCATGTCAACAGAGTTGAAGTAAACATGCATGTCTTTTTATCCTCTGTTATTAAAGTCGAAGCCGACGGCAAGTATTTTATCGTTTGATCTGATGTAAATTTTATTTCATGAAGAAAAAAAATCAATTTCATAGGATACATATAAATTATAGTTTCAAGCAATTTCCCATGTTGCAATTGGGGTTGTGAAGTAAAACATCTTTAATGACCAAAAGCGCCTTTGATACGGTTTAATAACAAGCAATATCGCTGTACAATGCAGGTGTTTTATCGATAACGGCCAGGGCACAGATGTAATTTTGTCGAGTCGAGACCATTGCCAGGCTCAATTTGACAATGAGATTACTCAATTTCCATTTATGCCTCCGGAAGAAGGTTTTTCCTTTGAATATGACAAGAAAGATCGAAAAGCTCAATAAAACTGACACAAACGATGAAAAGCATCGCGAGATGAAATATTCCACTCTTTAGCGATTCATTTAAATTTGAAATCTGGACGTCTAATGTCCATCTTATGAAGCTTTTGACTTTTAATTTGTTAGTGAAACTCTACACTGACTCAAACGAGGATATCATTTGATAACGCCTTCTATTAACGATTTGAGACGTAAATTGGCATTATCTCATTCTAACAGATTAAAGTATACATTTACATATTTAGTATATATACCAGTACTGTACTTTGATTAAGGCATTGGATTTCGTGACTTGAATATGAGTACATGATTGTTTAAAGGTCGTGTATAACCATGGGGTGCAAACTATTAAATATTAAAAGATTTTACTAAGTGGAATTGGACACTTATTTTACTATTTCATACACATTAACTACGCTTCTGGGCAAAAGAAACGAAATGAAAGTTTCGACATGGTCAACCACTAAATACTGCTGCCGGGTACAGTGGAGTTTGAATGTAGATAGAGTATATATTGATGCGCGTATGTTTGAATGTAGATAGAGTATATATAGATGCGCGTATGTTTGAATGTAGATAGAGTATATATTGATGCGCGTATGTTTGAATGTAGATAGAGTATATATTGATGCGCGTATGTTTGAATGTAGATAGAGTATATATTGATGCGCGTATGTTTGAATGTAGATAGAGTATATATTGATGCGCGTATGTTTGAATGTAGATAGAGTATATATTGATGCGCGTATGTTTGAATGTAGATAGAGTATATATTGATGCGCGTATGTTTGAATGTAGATAGAGTATATATTGATGCGAGTATGTTTGAATGTAGATAAAGTATATATTGATGCGCGTATGTTTGAATGTAGATAGAGTATATATAGATGCGCGTATGTTTGAAGTACACAGCTTCACACAATTTTATTCATCAAATTATATGATACTTTTAACATGTATTTTTTTCAATAACATATGCTGAAATAAGAGTTTTCGAAATGGTTTTTGACAGAATGTTTTGCTTTTAAATTCACAATTGATGAAATAATGACATGAAGTTAATAAAAGATATTCTCGACACAATTTCCCTTCTTGTTATTTAATTCGTTGATGCATCACTACTGTATAGGACGCAATGAAACACGCCAAACAAGACTTTTCCTATCTCGCTTGGTTTGTAAATTGACTATCCATTGAACTTGTTCTCATTTATCATTACAGCTTCTTAAAATGTCTCTCAAAGAATTTAGTCTAAAAAATTGAATGCATTTTGTGATGTAACTACATGTATGCTTCGATCAGTTGTATTTATAACTCGTGAATTTAAAACAAATCATGCACATTTGTTATTTATTTCTTTTGCCCGGTAAGTAAGGAAGTGTATTATTCATATTTGTTGGTATTTTATTTCTGCTATAACTTTAACCACTTTAACATGTTGCCAAGGTGTCCAGACATACGTATATAGCAATACCAATCAAATATGAGTTAGAGATATGCTGGAGATATGGAGATCGATTATTTAAAGTAGTATATTATAAGTATATTTTGATCAAACATATACTTATTCATACATGTGTATTATAACTATAGGGTTTATAAGGCTATACCACTGTTTCAGCGTAATATTATACCTGCCTGCATGCATGTAACTGCCCAATGGGTATTCATACATTTTAACTTTATACATACTGTATATAACATTTTTGCCATTAATATTTTTCAAAAGAGACTATGTTTACAGTGATGTATATGCCCAAATAAATTCTAAGGCCATCGAACTAAATATGAGTTGTAAGGATACATATAAGTTGGAATTGTTGAAACGAATAATAATGGTGTATAAATCACAACTGCGATGAGTACGAGCTTGTAAGTGTTTATGATTGAAACTTCCCATGTCAAATATGAATAAGAATTACTTACATGCAGTCCTTGAATAATGATACTGAATTTGGCTTAAATGATCTGTTTGAAAAGAATAGTCCCTACCATTCTTACTTTCGACCTAAAATTAGGTCAATCTAGACTTGCCAAACTGTTCTAGCCTCGAGAAGGGTTTGACCAAGTATGTACATGTATCTTAAACACATTTCAATTAACTTAAGGCCAAAAATGGATGTTTTCAGCAAGCTCTCTTACTTCTGAAATATTTAATGTATACATATAAATATATCCTATTATAATTGACCATTTGATATTTAAACACATGAAGATGTAAATGGTCAACAGTACAATAAAAACGACCCAGAAAGTTCAGGATTTCCAGAAATGGCATTTAAAGTTTTACCTCAAGAGCTTTATTGATATTTCCTTTTCTTTAGTGAGAAATAAAACATTAATCAATTCCTAAGAGGGCTATTCAGAGTTAAGTATACTTATCTGAAGTGTTGGTTTATAGGAAGGTGGGCATAACGTATTTAAAGTAGGTTAAGGGTAGCAGTTGTTGACCTACATAGCTTTGCCAGATAGTAACCATAACTTGTACCAGTTAACTTCATGTTTCGAATTAGTCTCTTAAGAGATTAATCAGACTTTCGTAAAATTAGAAAACTTCATCAATTTCGAAATTCAAAGTTCATAATCTCAAAATTTGTAATTTTCATGTTTTTCAAATTTAAATTTAAGCCGCCGAGGCCTCTAAAATATACTTATTATGAAGCACTGAACAATCTTTACTAGCTGATATAGGCTTTATTGTAGCTATATCATATTTGACAACTGAGTAATAATTTGACAAATATGTTTTAACGAAACGAAATTATAGTTAGAAATTCCTGCAACGTCCCGAAACAGTAAATAGATTTTGGTACTATTGTACGTAGTGTTATCCGAATTATGTTAGGTTTATTCATCATCTAAACGGAATCTATTTCTAATATATCTGATCATATTGAGAAGACACAAAGGGCCATGCTAAAAGCGCTACACACATTATTACCCTGGTGTAAGGACCAATATCGTTCCTTTTCCATTCTCAACTCCCTTTGGAGTATGCAACCTGGGCTACCAATTAAGGCGCTTCAGTCAAGTTTTATCTTCAGGAGAGTGCAAGGCTATAGATAAAGTGGGGGGTGGATGATTCAGGGAATTGCTGTGTATATACAGAATGCTAAACGTTCCATGTGCTATGTTAATTACGTGGTACCAATTCATGTTTAAAATGGTATAACACGGTAAAGAGGTTGACTAAAAATTTAGCCTCTGAAAAGAACATACAGATTTAAGAAAAAACATTCAAAATTTAAAATGAGGAAACATAACATTAAACTGAGCCTCTCCGATCTCCTAATTTTCACATATTATATCAAGCTTTTAAAAAACATAATGTGATAGAATTGCTTCAACAGAAAGGGTTAGGATAACAGACTAAGAACAGTGTTTAGTATTCTGTTTATTACTAGTGTATATTAATCGAGCTTAATTGCTAATATATAACATTGTGATAACGATATTGTCATTGTAACGTCACAACTATTATGACATCATGCATGCAGGGTCATTCCACAGATGTGATATTGAGGTATACATTTTACACAGAGGCATATTTCACGGGCACATACCTCTCTGATGGCTATCCAAATGTTTATGGATGATTAGTATAATTATAGGTTTTAGTAGTTTTTAGACGAAAGAGTTGTTACCATTTGTGACTTGCCACATCACAACTGTAACCATTATGACGCTATACATGCAAAGATATTAGCCGTGTGTATTATTGCAGTATAAATATACCATTGTAAAGCATATTTCACGAGCAAGTAATAATTCTCATCTCAGATGGCTATGCAAATATTGAAGGACATTGCCACTGTTGAGATAAAAACCGAAGACCGAGGAGGCAATGCCATATGTGTGTTTTATACTGTTAAAGAGCCACTGGGTATTTATCAAACATCTTCCAACTCCCAGGTCTCATGTAGAACAGGAAGAAATAAAATGTTTGAAGAAATCATTTAATTAATTAATCATATTCACAAGCATGTTTTCGACCATTACGGCTCCTATCAGGCGATCGAGTTTCTGTGACAATGTCACGATGTTACTATATCGTTATCAATAAATAGATACAATAATCAAATCTGATAATAATGTGCTTATCGTATCTACGTATTTATAACTGACATTATCCAAAATGAACATGAGTGTGTACAGTGTACAAACACCTTGCAATTTGAACTTTAAGATAAGGCGTATGGGAATGCAACAGACAGACGCACATTGTATGAACGAACTGACGTATATAGAGGATATTACACGGTGACCATCTTATGCTACATGATATGTTTACGATACGAGTGCGGAAATGGTATTTCTCGAGCGAGACCGATGTTATAAATTCTCTATATGCATGTTACCATATATTGCCATAATGCCTTATAATACCATTAAATGTTTTATGTCTCCCTTACTATATACTACCTCATATCACTAAACTTATATCAATATACATATTATTACTCTAATGTCCTTATTCCATGTATAGTTTGTAGATTTGTACTCTGCCCCATGTGGGTGTCTGTGCAATAAAATATATTGAATCTTGAATCTTGACATGATGGTCGTAAACATATACCATGTCATTGACACGAATATAAAGTTCGTTTATTATTGAAGAAAACAAATTGAGGAAGATACGTCAAATCCACTGTCTTATACACAGGGCTGGTTACCCCATTGATAATGTCAATGCTATCACGTCTCTATCACAAGTGGCATTTTGTCCTAGGATATATCGTATGAAACAAAAGAAGCCCGATATGATACCAAGTAGTAAAGGTATGGTGTATGAGGCAAAGATATACGAATAGTTTTAGAGATGTATTGAAACCCATACAATGAAGAAACATATTAAGTCATTAAATTATTTAAAATAACACATATTTATTTATTTATTTATATTTATTTCAGTTTTAGAAAGTGAGCTATTTAAATTGATTTGCTTCGACTTGACTTTATTCAAGTGTCTAGATTGATAATTATTCTTAATTGCTTGAATTAAAACTGATCGTGCATAATATTTCTTCATAAATGTCAGCACCAAACTCTTCTCTTAAGACATGGGTGAAAAGCTTAATCAATGTCCGTTTACCTCTTCCAACATTATGTTAAATGTATTCAAACATAAAATATATTGTCCTATACATTACCTGCATGAAAAACATTAAGGTTCACACTGAACACTTTTTTCAGATTTTTTTTTATAATATATGCTTATTTCAAACTAAACGAATGTGTGGTTGCTTTAATTATCTCACAATGAGAGATGTTCGTTTTATATTGCACTTATCTGAGACCTCATTAGCTGTCTGACTGCTAGGATAATCATAGAAACCGTTGACATATACTGTTAAACATTTGGCAAAGGTTTCTTTTGATTTAAGATCATATATTGACATTTAAAAATAATTTCATGTGTTAGCATTTAACCGATGAGCTTGATGGTGTCTGTATACTCTTCCACATATTTATCAATGTCATAATAATCGACATTATAATAAACATTTATGTAGTGGCTTATAACTGCGGAACCTTTAACGTCGACGTCATCAAGAAATAAGTCCATACTATACCACAATACATTCTTTTCCCACAGAGACTCCTTCAGATTGTCTAACCTCTGTTCTACTATGACGGATATCTCGGATAGAAATGGAGATTCCTGATTGGTTGCACTGGAAGTTATTTGTGCAATCACGTCATAATGCTATTTATTCGAATAGAAACTTAGGATAGATAAACGTTTTCTCGGTTAATGTGTTTTTATCGATGTATGCTATAAAAAAAATAATTTTGTATTTGTGCAAGCAATTTATCATAAACATGCTGATAAAGAATGAAGACCAGCTCGGAGACAAAAACTGATCGAAAAACGTTTATTTGTTTTATTTACATCAGATATAGTCGAAGGACATATGCTAATTAGTAACACCTTTTACATTCAAAGACTAAGATCTTTGAAATAAACTCGATAGGGCCGATGTAAAATTTGATTTCTTTGGATAAAATGTAGGAATGTATAGTATCCGTTTCTTTCCGCTAGGAGATTTTGTTATAAACAAGACATCCTTCATATATAGTAGAACAGTGGTAAGGGTCGAACATCTTGAGAGAGTAAACTCTGTGGGAAAAGAATGATCACAACTTGGTGTTATTTAAAATTTGGTTTGTCGTGACCAACAACAGTTCAAACATCGATGACATTTGAACTTTATATATGACGTGTAAAATTACCTATTATTTTCATCGCCAGCAATCTTTAACACCATATTCAATTCTAATGGACGTGAAACGACAAAATTATTTAGAAAGGATTCGAATGAATTTCTTATACTTAACTTAATGATATTTAATAGTAACCACTTCTGCTTTCCGCATTTACACAAGTACAATATTTCGATTAAACGAAATACGTTGTTAGAACCGAGTTTACATTTTCTTGAAAAAGCCTTTCTAAAATAAATATCACACGAAGTCAATACGTCTCAGAAAAAGTTCATATTGTCTTTTAAAACATTCTCCTTTAAAAATATGCCCCTGTTGTTTTAAAGGTGATGGAAACCTGTTCAACATGTTTGCGAAAATATTCCATCTGGGAAACAATTAACATGGCAACATGACATCATTATAAACACACAAAAAATCAAATCTTTTCTAACAGAATAAAGTTGTTAGAAACAGGTTCATATTTCCTTTCATCATTGGGAGGCAATCACGACAGGTGTTAATAACGCCACAATGCCATTGTCAGATTGAAAATTAAATATGATATATCAACTGCGTATTGATAAGAGGGCGCACTTGAACGGCTTGAGTCCTTTATTCCGCCAAAGCTTCTTAATTAGTCAGGTAGTTGATCAGCTGGGCCGACAACACGCGACACACGTACCTACCTGCACGACATTGTCCAGTCATTATACTTCCACTAAGAAAGACAAAGAGGTTTTATATCTAATGCTCAAATCGAATGCAGAAGGATTTGTCAATCTATACCACACATGTGGTTCGGCTTTATCAGACCATAGAACACCGTGATGTCTAGAGGCTTTTTTAAAAAAGTTTTTTTGTGCATTGGTTATGTAAGTTCTGACTGATAATGTCATGTTCTGATGTTCTGTGTCTGATTGAAGCTAAATAAAGTTTCTAGTCGGGTTATATACCTGATCGAACATCAAGGCGCGCTGACCTTCTTATATGAAACGCTCACAAATGTGATTAATCAGACATTTAAAAATGGAATTTATGAGTTCCTTTTTAAGAATTTTTTTTTCATTCGTGATACAATGTGATACAAAGTGATACAAAGTACATGGTCCGAATCTGAACTATAGAGAAGAATATGATAGCTGGTATAACGATAAAAGGGTGTTTATGTGCTTGAAAGTCAAGTCTGAGAAGGGATTTTGTGAAGCTTTTGGTATTGTTATGTAATGTTCACGTTGATAACTATAACTATCTATTCCGTGTCAGACTCAACTTCAAAATTTCTTAACAATTTAATATGAATCGTTACTATGTTACAAACTGAAAGCTGATGCAAAGTCTGGGATGGAATTCCATTTTATTACTTTTAAATGTTTTTTCATTCGTTAAATTGTATTACGGTTCAAATTGATTTATTTTAAAATGTAATTCCATATGTTGTATAAGATTCAAGTTGATTAAAAGTTTAATTAAAGAAACATGATACCCATATAAATAATGTTATTGTGTTGATAAGACCGGAGAATAAATGTAAGTCTGTAATGGATTTTTGTTAATTTTTTAAAGATTGGTATAAATGGTTATGTAATTGTTCTGTACTGTTATTTGATTCCAGATGTAGGTAATCAGACTTTAGGTATAATTCTTGATAAAATAATTCAGCATCAAAAGCGAGATGCAAGGTACACTTAATGGATTGTAAATAGACATTTAATTAAAAGAACAACTGCATGAGTTTGAAGAACTATTGAATTTTTTAAAATTCGAGTAATATGTAACATCTGACTTAACGATACATATGGCGACTCGTTTGATACGAACGATTCTGGATACCGGTCAGATTGATGAAGATGACATAATGTTGGCATCATAACTCTAAATGAAAATGGAAATAGTGTATATGACGTTATTCAATTACGAATGAATAACAATTTCACCCGAATTGACTTTTGAATCCATGTATCACTTTACTTATTTATACTTATATAGATATATAATCATGAGAAGGAAAGACATATTCCTGAGAAAGAACGACAATGTAGTTTGCACATTATGTTAACATTATGAGACGTGTGACATGAAACATGTTTTATGACTAACGCGATTGTTGTATAAGGATATAATAGGAAAATTAATATGATACAATGACCTTTTTTTGTCATAGGGGAGTACATTTTCGATATCAGTTTAACATTCTAAATTGCAGAAGTTGACACTTTAAATCCTGATATAAATATACGCATGACTCATAGTACTTATAAAGCCTTTCAGAATCCAATTTATGTTGGAAATGAAAATATCAATAAAAATGTACAACGTAAAACAGAAAGTCATGGAAACATATTGTTGAACTTCTTAAAAGTACATGTAGTGCACTAGTTTTACATACGAATGATGAAACGCAAGATAAAATCAAGTGTATATAAACACAGCAATTATTAACAATTAGAAGCAATTAACGTATCAAACACAATACAGCTGTCATAATTATACATTTCTGCATAAATTAGTTTTCTTTTTTTACACAGAGAGACAATGCTGTCTCCATTTTTAACAAGAATGACAAATAACTGTCTACGCTACCAATCCGGGTGAAATGTCAGTGTTGCAATTTGCATGTTTTAATTTTTGCTTTTAGTTTACCTTTATTGGAATTTTAAAAATAAAAACATCAAAATGCTTCATTTATTACCATTTCAATAGACAATGACTTTCAGTCTTCATTAATTGCTATTTTTATAGACATAATGTATTGTTATCAAAGTGAAATGATTTCAGTATTCGTTTATTTCCATTCTTATTGACGATACGTAATGTTATCGAAGTGAAATGATTTTCAGCCTTCATTTATTACCATTCTTATAGACAATACGTAGCTTCGTCGAAGTGAAATGATTTTCAGTCTTCATTTACCAAAATTCTTATAGACAATACGTAGCTTCATCAAAGTGAAATGATTTTCAGTCTTCATTTGTTACCATTCTTACTGACAATACGTATATTGTTATCAAAGTGAAATGATTTTCAGTTTTCATTTATTACCATTTCAAAAGACATAACGTATCGTCATTAAAATGACCATCACTTTTAAACAACACTGTCATTAAAACTCCATCTAATTAAATCAGAAATGTTCATGCTTCAGTTTTACTTGACTTTCACAATAAAAAAAACGACTTGATAAAACTTCATTCACTGTCTATTTATAAAGCAAGTCATTTCAATTTTTCAATTTAGCCTACATGCTTATAATCAACCCTTTTATTTCAGAGACTCATGTTACAATTATGAACTCTTCCACAGGATAGTATGTAGGGATCCTTTTGAATTAAAGAGATGAATAAGGCACCTGATCTTTTTGGGGAATGAACGTGGATTTTGCCACTGTCGTAAGTATGTAAGTGTTGTAAGTGTCTGCATGTAAGTATAGAATGAAAATTTATTTACTTTTAATGTATTTCCATTCCAAAACAAAATAGGGATTGCCTTGACAACTGACTGTATGGTTTAACCGACAATGAAAATGACGTGTACATCGTGACTTCATAAAGACATATAGATTTTGACAAAGTGATGTCTGTCTTTAAACAATGTATGCAACTACAATGTAATGATAATATTGCTATTCTTTTTTTAAAATACATTTTTAAAGGTCTTCATTTTTGCCATGCCAATCAGTTCAACTTAGGCCTTGAAACTACATGTAGATCAAAATATTAACAGTGAAAGGAGATTCTTGAAACATGACATGTTTGCCTTTTCAACGTTTTACAAAACTGTTATTTCAGGAAAAAAATGCGACAGCATCTTGTCATTTAATGTTTTACCATTTGTATAAACTCTGCTAAATTCTGTCGGTTTCATTTACTTTTCTTTCATCTTTTAGAACAATATTAGTGTATTTATGTCAGTTTAACAATACGGTCACTGCAACGGTAGACGATATTAGCATGAAATGTCATTAATAATTTGTGTTCATTTTATCATATTTTACACTATACAGACACTCAAACATCTATAACGTTGATTCCCACATACATTTGGAAAGAAAAATCACCACCAACAATGAGAACAAATACAGAATAAGATATGTAACGTGTATGTAGGTGTCGTAACCAATGTCATTTATGATTAATATTCATAACATATTTAGTACACAGTACATAGCATAGAAGATAAAACTACACGTCCATTACAATCATGAATTTCTACATTTAACATCAACAAGAAAAAAACATAGTCATACTATCGTGTACTATAAATAGGCATATATATTTACTTATGTAATTTTGAAATATTTCACACAATATACCGACTTTGATAAAATATCAACTATCTAGATTCATAGGTTCATTAAGAAGGAAAAATATACCGGTCACAAGAATACAAACCCAAAACAGACAAAAGCAGACATCAATCTGTATGTCGTTTATGATTAATATTCATTCTTACATGCATATTGAATAAACACAATATACATTCAATAAAACATACAATGTCCACCAGCAACATTGATTCTTACATTGAATCAAAAAAGAAAAACAACATCACCAACACAATGAAAAAACACAATCACAGAGCAAAAGCAGACATTGGCGTGAAATGTCAGTGTTGCAAAGGGCTTTGAATAACCTCTTGATTATGACTATAATTAATTGAGTACTCGTCACTGGAGTACTTATTGCAAGGTGTGGAGAGACGAGACGAACATCGCTCCATGATTAGGTTTCATGCCAATATTAAAATATGTGGCGCCGAGGACGATGTCTTGACAACATCAGGGTGTGCTTCAACTGCTTCTTGTCACGCCATCGTCTACTGCAGACAGCTTCAACAGTGTCTTTTACGACTCAGTAACATTGGCACCGTGGCAATAACCCTCAAATGAAATTTCATCAGGCTTTGTGTTGGTCGTTTGTTAGTTAATATGGTAGAATGTTTTGAGTTTAAACTGTTTTGATAACAGCCTTATAATCTGTGAGTTAATGCTAAAGGTTCACAATAATCGTTAAAGATTTGTAACATTGGTAGCGTGGTTACCCGACGAACATTAGCTGGTTTAACTTTGGTTTTTACTTTGGCATTTTTGTTTGGTCTTTGGTCATATTGTTTCACTTTTCAACATTTTGGCAACAATTAGCCGTTCATGTTTGAATTTCAATACAGCGTGTAGCGTGTTGTGTGACTTGGTGGCATTGGCGATATGGCAATATCTCTAAATGATATTTTATCAGGCCTATATTGCATTTTCAACAGAATGGACTTCTTCGTAAGTTTGAATTGTTTGGTATGAAAATGAAAAAGTTGTTGATGTTTTAATTAATGGCTGTAGTTTTAAAATAGACGTTGACATATTGCTGGAATTTTGATTTTTGAATTTGAGTAAACATTAGGTTATTTTTTAAGCTCCAATGGCACTTGGCTGGATCTTAAATATTGTGTGTAGTAGTTTTAGAAATTTATTTCAATATTGGTATACACACTTCGGTAAAATAAATAATGCTGCTTTATCAATATCTAGGACACAGTGTCCTTATTTCTTTATTTTGACTTCATCGGATGTTTTGGTTAAATGATTCAAATGATTTAATTGTAAATAGCGTCAGAAGCGTTTGTGTTTGTATGCACATTGTTGATTTTTTTTATATTTGTTATATATTTGACAATTTTCTTTGATTTGTAATGTTATTTTTATCGGCAGCAGTTTTCATAGCTTTTTTTTTTATTTGCAAACTTTCTTAGTTTTACGATTTATAATTATTTTTGATCCAGTTTCATCTAAGATTTGAGTATTTTTATGTATTTCCCCGTTGTTATTAGTATGTTTGACGGTTGTTCACTTTACGACAAATCATTTTACAGGATCCTATTCAATGCTTGGCAAGTTAAAAACATTACTAAATAAACACAAATAATGAGAGATTTTTTTGGCGAAATATAATTATAAAATAACGCAGTTGAGACTTTGGAACGTTTTGCGATAATTACATTCGAAGTCAAACATTCTTAATTGAAATACGTAATAAATTTGAACAATGGTTTGCAATTATAACATTTTCAGTAATACATTATTTATTAAAAGCCACGATAAATTCAATTTGTCAGGAAATACTAATCTGCTCGACAAAGCAGAGAAATGTTTGAAGAGATATGTCAACAGACGCCTCCATAGTTTCAATGGAATCTTCTATATCAAATCTCAGGGGCATTTCACGACATGCCAGATGTCGGCTTTGAATATTTCACATTATTATTTATTTTTTAATAACTTCAATGGAAACCATTTTAAGGCGGGACATGCTTTAAGTTACATCCGTCCTGTTTCTTCTCACAACATGCGGTTAGCTTATTCTCATAGCTCTTGTTTTTCATAAATCTCGTCCCTTTTCTCATTAAAAGAAAGAAAACAAAAACTTGATATTCCTCAAATATTTACAAAGCTGGAAATCGATTAAAATCAAGCTCAGAATAGTCGGAAACCATCGAAATCGTGTTAAATTAAAAGAAGAGGCAATAGAAAATGTGAGCTTGTTGGAACAAACGCTGGACATTAAAAAAAGCAATTCTGTTTTTCCACGTCTCCGAGCGAGCGGATATGTCCAAGCGTATATGTCAAAGGTCAAATTCTGAATGCTTCGCCATATTTAGCCATTTCCGGTGGCGTCGCTATGGGACAATAAGCGAGCTATAAGACCGTCTGAACAATATTCATCCCTCATATTTCAACTTGAACAAGAGCGAATCTTTACACAATGGGTTCGTCTACTTACTCGCAGCCACATTTCTACGCGTAATTGGTAAATGCAGAAATATTTAAAGGTTTTCTGTTACACGTACCCGCCATTATTGTTTAGATTAATCTTGTTTTTGTCTGCATCCATTTATGATTTTCCGCATGAATGATAAATGTATTTGAGTATATTTGACGGCAGGTCACGCCAGCGTCGCAGTCACACGCGCATTCACTTCGTCACGTGCGTGTAAAGGTTCAGTTGGCACAGTGCTCTGTCACTTTGGGTTGAGTCTGGGTTCAAGCCTGATACGACCAATCATTTGTTAATCTGAAATTGTCAACGGGATTGGACAGACGGAAAATGTAGGATTTTTTCACTTTGACATAAAAACAATTCTATTTTTTACGTCTTAATTGTTATTCGTTGATGTGACACCTTGTTACATAAAAGTTAAAATCATTTTTCATGAAAAATGTATAATTGTAATTTGATCAAGTTACTATTCGATTATTTTAGTCCGTTTTTTGTTTATCATTTTTGGGCAACAATGATGTGGTTTCCTTCATACACAAATACAAATGATATTTTGAACGTAACGACATGAACGATTGCATGTTAATTTCCTGTTCAAATCTGAAACTGTCAGTGCCATGGGAAAAAAATACTAAATTTATTATTGAGGCGAAAAGTTTAAAACCTTTGTTGATTGCAATTTACATAGCGACGTATTGGGTTTGGTTATAATAGCCGACTTCGAATTTAATCAATTACAAATTCAATCCTGTCAATCATGCAATTTATGTTGTGAAATATATCTTCATTAAAAGGCAACTAATGATGGCAGACATTAATGTTTGACGCACTAGGAAATGTTTAGGCATGGGATCGTTATTTGTTTTAGTCCTCGGTTCGGCCGCGGATCAATTTTACATTAATTATCAACCCCCTACCCCGGTCCGCATTTTCTAGTTTTATATGCATAGAATTACGGTAATCAAATATGTATCAATCAAGGCGTTATGTGTGAAATTATAAAACTAAACATTGATTAATACATTGATTTGAGGTCTGTGGGCTTAATTGAGATTCGGGCAAACCACAGGAAGGCCTGCGAATAAACCCGGTAATGATTGCTAACATTCTACACCGGTTTCATACCAATCTAGCACCATTGAACCAAGTTGTCATGAAAATTATTCTTCTTCATTTGAATTCTGGGCATTGAGGCGAGCGTAGTAGTCCGAAATTAATCATCCTCGATTTCATGTATTCAAATATTGGGGTGAAAATACGGTGATAACCATTTTAACGTTGTTCCTCGGACATAAATCATGTTTTCCGTTTATATTGACTTTATTTCAAAATTCATATTTAATTCCTTATCACATTATGATGAAAATATTTCATCTTGATATTCGCGTTACGCAGATGAGTCTTTTGAAAATAGGTTCATTTTGTTATAAAGTTAAAGGAAGGTTTCCGCTCATGTGTAAAGTATAGGCTCATTTAAGCAATTGTTTTTGTTAACAAATCAGAGGTTAAATGATATTCCTTGTGATAGTATAACTATGTTTCTCGTTGATCAAGCATGTTGTTTTTCAGATATAACTTGATTAAAATTAACATTCGAAGATACCAATGCATGCGGAAGATTATATTAAAAATTAACAAATTAAAAATGATAACTTTTTGTTTATTAATCAAAGGCTGAGAACAGTTATTTAATTATTGTTTAATGATAAGAAACACCCAAACTATTTCATATTGATAATGATGGTTCAATCTACACTCTTCATAAATAAAGATATGACTGTATCGATTAACTCTCATTAGTGAAATAGAAACATTGAACAATTAGTTGTTTTTGTCAACAAATCTGGGGCTGGTGTTACAAAATAACATAGGCTATTGTGAGAAAAGCCATAATATTTGTTGAGGTTCGTGCTTGGGTTTCAACAGTCGCCATGCATCCTTGGGCATGAATGCACCTAAGGCTGATGAAATGGGATCCCTGCGTTCGTAATAAGGGGGTAACGTGTATTCAGTGGCTGCAATAGTGCACTTGCTGAACGTAACTACTCGGTACAGCCTGTCATCGGAGCTTTCATCGACTGATCACATTCTTCCCTCGTTATAGCGCACATCTGCTGCCGTGTCAGGTTATATTTAGATTAGGGGGTTTCCAAATCAATCGTGACGTAACAATGCATTGATTTCGCTTTTGGATGAACCCAGTTTGTTTGAACTTATATTTTTAAAACAAAATTATATATGATTAGAGAGAGTTTTTTCTTGTTTGTTTTATTTATTTTAAAATGATGTTGACATTTATAAGATTAATTAATGTAGTTATTTAACATTTCAGCAATTGAAACTACATGTATTGTTATGATTTAATGACTTCATTTTAAACGATGTTATTTTTCAAATATTGTTTTTATTGAATTAAATCTTTAAAGATATAAACAAATAATTAAAGAACCGATAGTTTGTAACACAACAACCTTGAATCTATAGATTGTATCAGTTCACTCACTGTTTAATTATAGTTTCTCATCCAAATATCCAATCTGGTTGTCTAAAATATTGAAACTCAATTATGTATTTGCTTAAAACAATTACAGTAAACACATTACCAGCAGAATGTAAAATTAAATTATATATTATTAAATTCTCCCAATGTATTGGATTTCTCATTTAAGCATATCTAATGTAGTTATATATTGGGGCCTAAATGAAAACAAAATAGTCCACGGATCATTTAATTAACATTTCTGGTTGGGTTTGAAATTAATTGGAGCGTGCGGCCTCATTGCATTAGCGTAAGCGTGTTGATTTCAAAGAGAAGACGGACGCCATTGTAGTGGATACTTCGATGTCCATTTCATATAAGATTTAATATTCATGAAATTATTCAATCTAGATGATATGCATAGATGTGAACCCCCATCGCGCAAGTCTCCTCTTATCTTTTCTTACACATGATCTTGTAATATGACTTTATTTGACCAAATATATTGATTACCTTGGAAGAAATGGCGACGCGAGGTCGGAGTATGTATGCTATGGACATTACTAAATTTAACTCTGTTTTTAGCCGAGGCGGTGAGCTGGACGCTCGGTCGGTTGAATAGTTATGGTGGATCTACATCGCTTTGATGTTGGCTAGTCTCCACAAAAAGCTTTTTCGAAAAAAAGTATATTTTAACTGACCACTATTTTTTTAATGGACAGAATGTTTGTATGTTTGTTAACTAGGGATGGCAGATGCATATTTCTGTTGATAAAAGTCGTCCGATTAAATGCTAGCCCTGGTCGAGCGGGTGAACTCTCTTCTGGTAAGGTCGAGTTATGCGGTCATGGGGTCAAATCTCGCCCTGCGCGGGATGGGGGCCGTCTCACAAGTCAATACCACTTTTATCGGTCATAAGTTTACCGTTAACGGCAGTGGTTATGTTGTTGCAAGTTTGTGGCACGCTTCAGAATAGTCTATTGTTAGAAGAGGGGGTGGCAGTTGGTAACATCGTTATGATATCATTGTGATAAGGTACCTGTGATTATTAACATGTTTGTGCATGTTTATATTCAAAGCTCGTATAAACTGTTCACTATAATCATTAACATATAATATCGTCATTAAATGTATAATTTATTATATTAAATATGTGCATTTTGAAAGTATTGTTTCCAAAATTATATACTGTTTCACGTTCAGAAGTGAATCGTTTCACATACATTCTTGCCATAATGCTGTTTTGTTTTGTTTTTTAAAAATGTTTTTAAATGAGTACAAAACATAAGAGGGATCGGAGATGTATTGACAATTAACTTTTGATAAATTTTTAATGAAAATCGAAGTGCACCAGTTATAAATCTGAGCATTTTATAATGAAATTTAAAAACCTTCTGAATTGAATAAACCAAAACTTTTGATATAGCCCCTTAAAAGAGCTTATTCTGAACGTGAGTGGAAAAATAGAGATTTTGAAATGAAACCTATCCTAGGACTAAAGTGTCGGTCATTTCAACAGTCACGTGACCAAGAATGGGCGTGTCCCACGGTTCACCTGGTGTGGGGCTTGTTGAATTTGTGATTTTACATTCAAATTTCTTGTTTGATCTTGCTTTTTGAAGTACATAATGAAAACGAGGTCACGGGCCGAGCGAGGGTTTGACCTTCCTGGCGTACATGGATATAAAATAGATTTATGATAGTAACAATATTTAGACATTTTTATTTCTGCCAGTTTAACTAATAATAAAAAATCACGTTTTATCGCCATGGTTTATTTAAGATGGCGATTCGAAAGTCTCCTCAAATATGTCCAAAATTATTTACAGGGGAATGTAGCTATATCCCAGATATTTAAAATACCTAAATGCAAGATTCAGTTCTGTCCCAGACGTAAATTTCGTTTTATTGTGGAAAGGCCATTGCGTTAGATCTACTGCGGCTACCGATAGACTGTCCCGCGAGCTATGTCAGATCCATTTTGATACCAACTTACTTATTTTTCTCAATATAAGCGTCTAGAAATTTCTACGCTTAAATTAGTCCGCGATTCTTTATGCTTTCATTTTGTTCATAATGCCCCTTTTGACAAACTTCTTTCGTCTTGGGACACACAGTGAAATCTATACTCAATTTAAAGACATTTTAGTTCAATCTTCAGAGACTTTATATACAATGTTGATAACATTTTTAACTCTTTAAACAAATTATAGGCGTAAGTGCCGTTTTGAAATATCAATGTTTTCTAAATACTATCCTTGTTTCTTCGATTCGATATTCCCGTGCATATTTTTTCCTAAATGTAAACAAGTTTTCAAAGGAATACGTAAATATCATAAACCTTATGTTGATATCATTCATTCATCTTAATTTCCTTTCATGTTATTTCTTCACAAAGCTCCCCTACGTTCAATTACAATTTAATCCAAAGTGAACGGCAAAGGCCGTGTTGGAATATTAAACGCATGCATGTGTGAATGCGATGGTCAAGCCAAGCGGCCGGCGATGTCCACCATTATATTTTCCTATGTCCGCATGCGTGATGTAGCGCGGAAAAATCGACCGGAGCGGGGAACAACAAGAAATTACTGCCAATCCGATTTCTTCTCATTTTCAGATTTATCGAGATCGCGTCCAACAATTGACCTCTCATTTGCATATGAATATGGACGTCAGATAATTGACATACAGTATTGACGTCATATCTTTTATCCATATTTGGAGCCATTCATTAAAACCCCAGTGACATTGATTGCCAATATTTAATTACTGTTTCTGATTGAAATACCCGTTTATCTTTGCAAGCGCGCACGCCGAGGTCACGTGATTCATATATTTGTGAAATTTACAACTCCACGTCCGATAACAATAAACGACACAAAAACACGACCGGCATAAAATATTACAAAGCTGGGGTTTGTAAATCAAGTGTAAACACAGCGTATGTTTCCATAGTAACGAGGAATTTATTCAGCATTTGTTTGTTTTCTGTGGGAATAGACACAGAATAAACCAACAGAAACGTTAGAGCCGTGTTTTAAAAAATATTTATTGGTGGGCCCGTCTAACTGTATAGGATGATGAGCTAAAACATATGATATTCATTTTGATAAAATCTTTCAACCCACCTCAAAGACATTTATTTGAAACGCTGAAAGCATTTTGGCTCTCGCGTACGCATTTCCAAGCAGAATAAAACATAATATTTAATGCATATGTATTCGTCCTCAAATTTCAGCACCAAATAAGGTCAAGAACTTGGAAGGTTCACTTCAACTTCGTACCACATGGTCCCTCATCAGCATGAAGCCTGCGAGAGTTACTTCCCTTTGACTATTCACCGGTGAACATGTGTTGGCTGCAATCCACACGTTGTAACTGTTACATAAGAAATCCCCTCTGTCATATCCAGTGAGAAGGAAGGCTCCATTACAAGCAATCGATAGAACGCTGACTCGGCCGCCGTCGCTTGTTACAATCTCGAGATATGAACAATCGTAGTTTATAATACCATAAATATTTTATATTTAATTTCAGTAATTTCCTTTCAAATGTTGTTACAGTTTATCTTTGTTTTATGACTATGCTTTTGTAATCATGGACTATGTTTATCATCGTATGGTATTTATTCAGACCATTTTACAGGCTCATTTGAACAAAATGAATTCATTAATTTATTCATCAAAGTTGTTTTATAATGTAGAATATTAAGTCCGACGTTCATAAAACAATGGTTTCTCATAATGTTCATTTTGTCTTTTCAATAATGCTCTCCTTATGTAAATTAATTTATATTAAAGAAAGTTTAAATTGAATTCTTTTGTTTGATCACGAACAAGTATGTTTTTTGGGGGGATTTTTAAGAGATTGAAATATACTTTTTACGTTACGAAACTACATTTAAAAAAAGTTATAATGAATGATAACGTTTTGTGGCTCTGAACAGCTGACGCAATATACGAAATTGGCATGGGTATTACATTACATATTTTATTCTATGTTTGATATTTAGTTTCTGGTTTAGATAAATTGTTTTGAACGAACAATACATGTGTTATGCGTTTTTATAGCTCAATTAAATGGTTTATATTTTCATTAAAAACGGTTTTATGTTTGTGTAACTTTTAGTGCTGCTTCTTGTTTTTGATTTCGTCATGGTTATTTTCCTTCATGTTATCTTGTATTCTTCTCCTCTGACCATCCTTTCCATCCTCTAGTTTATCTGAAAGTGTCACATCTTTCATCCCCTAGTTTATCTGTAAGTGTCACATCCTTTCCATCCCCTAGTTTATCTGTAAGTGTCACATCCTTTCCATCCCCTAGTTTATCTGTAAGTGTCACATCCTTTCCATCCCCTAGTTTATCTGTAAGTGTCACATCCCTTCCATCCCTTAGTTTATCTGTTGTCACATCCTTTCCATCCCCTAGTTTATCTGTAAGTGTCACATCCTTTCCATCCCCTAGTTTATCTGTAAGTGTCACATCCCTTCCATCCCCTAGTTTATCTGTAAGTGTCACATCCTTTCCATCCCCTAGTTTATCTGTAAGTGTCACATCCCTTCCATCCCCTAGTTTATCTGTAAGTGTCACATCCTTTTCATCCCCTAGTTTATCTGTAAGTGTCACATCCTTTCCATCCCCTAGTTTATCTGTAAGTGTCACATCCCTTCCATCCCCTAGTTTATCTGTAAGTGTCACATCCTTTCCATCCTCTAGTTTATCTGTAAGTGTCACATCCTTTCCATCCCCTAGTTTATCTGTAAGTGTCACATCCCTTCCATCCCCTAGTTTATCTGTAAGTGTCACATCCTTTCCATCCCCTAGTTTATCTGTAAGTGTCACATCCCTTCCACCCCCTAGTTTATCTGTAAGTGTCACATCCTTTCCATCCCCTAGTTTATCTGTAAGTGTCACATCCTTTCCATCCCCTAGTTTATCTGTAAGTGTCACATCCTTTCCATCCTCTAGTTTATCTGTAAGTGTCACATCCCTTCCATCCCCTAGTTTATCTGTAAGTGTCACATCCTTTCCATCCCCTAGTTTATCTGTAAGTGTCACATCCCTTCCATCCTCTTGTTTATCTGTAAGTGTCACATCCTTTCCATCCCCTAGTTTATCTGTAAGTGTCACATCCCTTCCGTCCCCTAGTTTATCTGTAAGTGTTACACCCTTTCCATCCTCTAGTTTATCTGTAAGTGTCACATCCCTTCCATCCCCTAGTTTATCTGTAAGTGTCACATCCTTTCCATCCCCTAGTTTATCTGTAAGGGTCACATCCTTTCCATCCCCTAGTTTATCTGTAAGTGTCACATCTTTCATCCCCTAGTTTATCTATAAGTGTCACATCCCTTCCATCCCCTAGTTTATCTGTAAGTGTCACATCCTTTCCATCCTCTAGTTTATCTGTAAGTGTCACATCCTTTCCATCCCCTAGTTTATCTGTAAGTGTCACATCTTTCATCCCCTAGTTTATCTGTAAGTGTCACATCCCTTCCATCCCCTAGTTTATCTGTAAGTGTCACATCCTTTCCGTCCCCTAGTTTATCTGTAAGTGTCACATCTTTCATCCCCTAGTTTATCTGTAAGTGTCACATCCCTTCCATCCCCTAGTTTATCTGTAAGTGTCACATCCTTTCCATCCCCTAGTTTATTTGTAAGTGTCAAATCCTTTCCATCCCCTAGTTTATCTGTAAGTGTCACATCCTTTCCAGTGTTTCTTTCTTTCTGCTTCAGAAGGAAGAACTCCCCCAGTATTCTTTCACTTTATATTCTAAACTTTCTTCTCTTTTATTGTATTTCCAGAATCTTTCTACTTCATTTCGCCTATTTCTCCTTCAATAAAGTTAACTGTTGTCGATAATGTTGTCTTTCTATCCCCTTTTCTCCCACTTCCTCTTCCTCTCCCAAACTCCTCTTCTTCGCCCCACCCCTCTCCTCCCCCCCTCCTCCTTTCTCACGCCAGTCCTCCTCACCCCCTCCTCTCCCGCTCCTTAACAAAACTCTCACCCTCCTCCTTCACGACTCCACTTCCTTCCCCATCCCTTCCCCCCTCCTCTTCCTCCTCTCTTTAAAGTCTCTTACTGCTCTTTTCTTTTCCCTCTCTGTATCCTACCCTTGTATATTCTTATTCTTCCGTTTGTTTTATATACATATACCACCCCCAATCCCCCCCCCCTCCCCCTCCCCTCCCCTCCCCTTCCCCTCCCAACGCCCATTAATAACTCATCCAGAGAATTTAATCGCTCCGCTCTCTATGTCGTCTCTACCTAGTTTATTGTTGACGCCCATCTTATACGGCTAGTTTCCATTTCTCATTTTCTCCTTGTTGGAAATAACCATATAATTAAGACGTATTATCTGACAATGGGGAATAAGACATTAGAAGCAGGGGCTAACACATGAAAATACTTCTGTGTTAAAAGTGTGTGCAGTTGTTATAAAAGTAAAAAAGTAAACCCTTTAACAAATTATCATTTCTTTTTGAGATATCAAAGACATGCTAATTTCCGTTTAGAATTAAAGCAAAGATTTTATAATTTAAAGGCAGAATTAGATCTTAATACAATCCTGTATGGAAATCCAAATCTTCCAGTCAATGAAAACATATTTCACTATGTTCATAAATTTATTGGAAAGAGTCAACGGTTCAATTAATGCATAAATACTAATGTATGTTTTTACCATATTCAAAGTGAATTTTGTCATAAGAACAACATTTCTAATTGTGTGTTGCCATAATAATGTATATTACATGGTTCCCCACTTCGTCACTTGTAGATTCTCTTCTGCATATATTGTGTTATGTATTTGAGCCTTGTCAAATAGTTGTCGATTACGTGGAGAGGACTTCAAAACTTGTGCCCAATCCATTAAATATGTTTTCAATCAAAAAAAAAAAAAAAAGAAGCCTTAGATGCATTTCAATCGAAATTATTTATGTATTTAATATACTTAGATTAGATACTTAGATAAACTTAGTCATAACATGATGAAAGATATATAAGAACAACATTTCAATCACTCACGTGAAGTGCATTAAATTAAAGGGGCAGTAGCACGTTTTTTGCAAATTTTATTTTTTCAAATTTCCCATTGGTAATGATAGTTTATGTCATTTATATTTACTTTAGAGGGTAAACTATCTTATAACACAAACCAATTGTCCGTAGTGGTAATAACGATGTTGCGCATGAAGCAAATATTCAGTGACTGCCATTTTATTGTGAACACATTTTATTATTCGAATAACAAGAACGATTCCCATGGCTTTACGGAAATATGTACACTCATTTTTTTTACTTGAATTTCCAAAGAGAGAAGGGTGTTTATTATTACATTATTTCTCAAATACATTTCATCGACTCATTTCAGCGAAAAAACGTGATACTGCCCCTTTAAAGCAAAATGCATTGCAAATGCAATTATGAACTAACGATTAAACGTTATCAGAAAAAAAATAATAACAGAGAATAATTCTTTAGAAAACCAATAAATGGAGAGAAAAAATATTGCAGTCCAAATGATCAGGGTAGTTAAGAACAACGCCAGCACAGAACAGTTAAAGAAATGCAGCAAGGCTGACATCATCCAGCGATGTTATGACTTACGGCCGAAGTATTAGCAAGACCCAATTAGGGCGTCGCATGGACACTACGGGCCACGATACGAATATCAATTGCATACAATGCAATATTTTCGATTCCACAAACAAGCGTTCGGTTTAACTGTTCCTATAATCCTTTTCACTTTCACTTACCAAACGTTGTTTACTGCACAAACATTTCATAACAAACATTAACACAATAAAAAAAAGGAAGACGCAGAAACACGAAGAACAGAATGTTGAAGATAAGTTGACGAATAACGAGCTATACTATGGTTTCAGCACTATATCGCATACTAATAATATGGTTTCAGCACTATATCGCATACTAATACTGATATTCATTGAGAATATGATATGCTATCAACAGACTTCTTCCTCCCAATGTTGAATACTATACTATACTATGCTCCAACTTCCCTGGAGAGTTTGATCATTGAACCCAAGAGCTGTATCAATATGAACCGGGGACACGTGACCAGGAAGTGTTGTCTGTCGTCAACGTGTCGGGGGTCCGAGTGGCGACAACCTCTATCTCTGCTTCTATCTCTCTACAGATATACAGATATACAGATATACAAATATACAGGTATACAGATATACAGATATACACATATACACATATACACATATACAGATATACACATATACAGATATACAAATAGACAGATATACACATATACAGATATACAGATATACTCATATACAGATATACATATATACACATATACAGATATACAGATATAAACATATACAGATATACACATATACACATATACAGTTAACATATATACACATATACACACATACACATATACAGATATACACATATACAGATTTACAGATATACAGATTTATTAATTAACTGTCAATGGTATGGCATGTATACGGCATTTACGGCCTAGACAATATGATTCGACAACTGGGCCAATACGGGGAAACTGGGCCAATACGGGAAAAACTGGGTCAATACGAGACAAACTTGGCCAACGGACCTCGGACCTGTAACTCGGCCAATACGAAAATACTTATTAATAACATTATAATACAGACATACATATATACAGATATACAGATATACAGATATACATATATACATATATACAGATATACAGATATACAGATATACAGGTATACAGGTGAAAAAACTTTCGGAATGCAGTTGTACACTGTTCTTACAAATTGGTGAAGATATCATTTGGATATCAGGGAATAATGATATGAAGAATATATCTTTCAAAAATATTCATAATCTGACTTCTCATCTTACAAATCCCTATATGTTATTAAAGGGGTTGTAACACGTTTTCTGATTTTATCTCATAAAGTTGAAAAGAAATTTTACCAATTGCAAAATAATCCTCATTTAGCTATAGATAGTTGTAAACCGAAAGGTTATGGTTCGGTAAAGCAACGCCGATCCATTTCCCATTCTGAAATTATTAAAATGTGTTCACACTAAATTGGCCGCTGGCAGTTTTCTATTTATACGTGACACTGTTTTCTTCTACTACGGTTATTCTTAAAGCGTTGTTTTACTCTCGTAAGTAAAATAAACTTTACTATAAAGGGCAAATTCGAAGATATGTTAAAGTGCCTTTAAACATAAAATGTATTCCATTCAGCTTCAATCCTTATCATTTTCACAGATAAACATTCTCTCCTGCCTTGGGAAAATGAATAATTATTACGTTCATTCCTGCAGCTATAATGATCAAACCTAGTCTCTAACAAAACACATGCGTCATATGTACTGACATTTTCCTATCAACAGGGGGTTCCGTGTCGCCATCTGTCGGAACAAAATGTTTCCCATGACAAATGTCATCACTTGGTATTTTAGATTTTTCGATATATTATAAAAATAACAATATTTCATAAAAAGCCGTCTGGACCCGTGACAGTCAATGTAATACGAGAGCGTCTAGCTCTGGGACTGTACAATATCCTATATATAAGACTGCATTTGTCCTACACATATTTATCATTTACACAATGTCTTCTACATGAATGTCATACTATTTTGATTGCCTCATGTTAAGTTTTGACCTACATATTAATGACTGAATTGTTTAATTTTACACACTTTAACAAAACTTCAATTTTAATTCTCAAGGCGTTTCTGGATTTAAAACAAAAGTTAACAGCATCATGTTCAATATTCATTTCCTGTGTAAGGTTAAGGTCATTGTTGTCTACATATTACTAATTACTTTCATACAGTGCAACCCTATTAACATTTATTACGTGTAGCATAAGAAAGACAGGGAGATTAAAAAAATTATGAAGTTTATGTGCAACGTTTTCGGCAAATGTTACAATGTAACGGAAGTAACATATGTGCATTATCTGTGCAATGTTAGTACCATCTACTTGAATAGTAATGGTACATGTAATACATTGTAACGTAAGTAATATGCATTACTGTGTAATATTAATGCATGCATTACATTGTAACGGAAGTAACATGGATTTCATGTTTGATATAAGCACCATCTAATTGAGTTGTATTTTACATGTATTACATTGTAACGTAAGTAACATGCAGTGCTGTCTACTTGAATAGTATTGTAACGTGTATTACATTGTAACGTAAGTAACATGCAGTGCTGTCTACTTGAATAGTATTGTTACGTGTATTACATTGTAACGTAAGTAACATGCAGTGCTGTCTACTTGAATAGTATTGTAACGTGTATTACATTGTAATGTAAGTAACATGCATTATATCTGTAATGTGAGTATCATCTACTTGAGTAGTGGTGGTAAATGTATACATTGCAACGAAAGTAACATATACAATGTATATTACATTGCTACGTAAGTAACATGGGTTATATGTGTAATGTCAGTACCATCTATTTGAGTGGTATTGTAACATGTATTACACTGTAAGGTAATCAACATACATTATTGATTAATGTAAGCACCATCTTCTTGAGAAGTGGTTATGTCAGTACCATCTGCTTTAATAGTGATGGTTCATGTAATACATTGTAACGTAAGTAATATGCATTATTTGTGTAATGTGAGTACCATCTACATGAGTGGTATTGATGCATGTATTACAGCGTAAATTAAATACATTATCTGTGTAATGTTAGAACTACCTACTTAAGTAGTGATGGCACTTTTATTACATTGTAAGTAAGTAACATGCATTATCTGTGTAATGTTAGTACCATCTACTTGTGTAATATTGGTTCATGTATTACATTGTTACGTGAGTAACATGCACAATCTGCGTAATGTTAGTACCACCTACTTGTGTAATATCGGTTCATGTATTACATTGTAAGTAAGTAACATGCATTATCTGCATAATGTTAGTACCACCTACTTGTGTAATATTGGTTCATGTATTACATTGTAGCGTGAGTAACATGCATTATCTGTGTAATGTTAGTACCACCTACTTGTGTAATATTGGTTCATGTACAAAATGTATTACATTGTAAGTAAGTAACATGCATTATCTGCGTAATGTTAGTACCACCTACTTGTGTAATATTGGTCCATGTATTACATTGTAACGTGAGTAACATGCACAATCTGTGTAATGTTAGTACCACCTACTTGTGTAATATTGCTTCATGTATTACATTGTAACGTGAGTAACATGCACAATCTGTGTAATATTAGTACCATCTACCTGTGTAACAGGTATTTATATATCTCTGATATTGAATCTCTTCTTGGCACGTATATCACGGCGTGTATTCCTCGAATGACCGTTATTAGTGAAGTTCAGCAACAACGGGCGCGGTTGGTCGCCTTTCATGACTAGCAAATCGGAGAAGTTAAGGTTTGATGCTCTACGTATGTCACTCATATGACTGTAGTCAAACTTTGATACTTGTTCACCAGCTATACGACTGGGTACCTAGTTTGGAAGAGAAGGTTATGTTGATAAAACGCCTCAACTGGGTACTTTGTTACAATCTCACATGCAGGAGGTAAAGGCACTATATATATAGATGTGTCTTTGCATGGGAGATATGATAATTAGACGTTATATGATTTTATCTATATTAATATTGTTTTGTTTTTTAATTCAAATACTGTTTACTTTGAAATGTGTATTTGGCTTGCGCCTGACAGGCAGCTGTCACTTTTAGCTCTGACTACTATCAGCCTTTTCAGCAAGTTATAAAGCTCGGTGAACCTCAAAATTTGTCATGGACAATTGTCTTGTGTTCAAGCATCTCCGGTTAAATTTTTGACTGAAAAGCAGTTTTGATAATATGTGTATGTTGTATCATTCACCAATCATGGAGGGGAGTTTTCACCTTTGACAATTGCCTAATCTCTGGCAAAGCTTATTGCTGGATCCCTGTGATTGAAGAACAAAGGATGACCGTCTACACAAGGGAGCAACTGCTTGCATTCAACAATACCTGTGCACAAGTATACAAGCTTGCCCATCGAAGCAAGCATCGACTACAAGATCCTCACACTTGCCTATCAGTGCATTCATGGCACAGCACCCCAGTATCTTGAAGAACTCCTCTCTCCATACACTCCAGCAATAACTCTGCGGCCATCCTCATCAAATCTTCTCTGTATACCTATAAGTGGAATCTTGCATCGTTCGGATCTCGAACTTACCAGAACATGGCTTCAGTGAAATGGAACTCCCTCCCTGATGAACTCAAACTATGTCCAACTCTAGAAAATTTTAAAACTCATCTTAAGACCTATCTCTACAAGCAGTCTTATATCAATTGACTTTATTGTCAGCGCTTTGAGCATACTTAGTGTGGAGTTTAGCGCTATAGAAATGGACACATTATTATTAAATGAATAACCACTTTAATACCTTTTTTTGCATCTTTCAAATTGAAAGAATGACAAAATAGTACATAGTAGTAGTATAAAGATTGAAATCATTTACCTTCTAAAACTTATTTTTCAATATATACACTTTGAAGAGGCGTCACCTGGTGCAATATATGTTATCTATATATATATATATATATATATATAAGATAACAAAAGTCGTTAAAATTTGAAAGAATGTCAAAAAGTACATGTAGGTATTATAAACTACACGGGTTGTATATTTTATCGTTTTGTTATTGTTGTTCAGAGGAATGCCTCGCTACATCTTGACATTTACGATGACTGATTACTCGAGTTGAGTCTCCTTAGCTAGTGGAGACGTTAAAGGAGACTAAAACAGTGATATCTGTCAAATCTGTGTCAGTTTTATAGTGTTTATACGCCATACATTACTCTTCAAATGTACATATTGTTCACTAAACATTTGAATAATTTTATATAAGAAAATATGTTTTCGATATTTAGAAGAATGTTGATGTGGGAATAGAATGTAGCTTACTTGACACGATTTAATGGGTATTTTAATAGTTTGATATGAATATTTTTTCTCATAAAATTTATATATTCGCAATTCCATTTTCTATCATATCAGAAATAAAAAAATATAGTTAAAAAGTGAAGACAAATTATAAATTAATTAATTAAACATTTTAAATATACTAAATGATGCTAAATAATCCATGTATATTTTACATGCAGCCCTCTAAAGAAAAGTTACATGACAAATTATAAAGTTATTTCTTATGAGAAGCAATTAGTTGATGAGTCACGATCAACTTCCGCAACGGTTCAAGTGACTTTGTGTCCGTCTTATCATGTCTATTTCACCATGCACAGTTAACACGAATTCATATGAACATATATACATGTGAATATATTGTATATGTATGGCTTTTAAATTACATTATTTTCGAAAATGTTATATTATGTCACAAGTAAAATGTCTTTGCCAGTGAAATCAGAGTTTACTTTAAACTGTGTCATATTGCTGTAACTTGCTGAAGAGGTGGGTATATACACGGTATATAAGTATGTAGGTGTTTATTCGTCATCCACGTTCTTGTTTGATGTAAGAATGTTTAAGAATTGTAGAAATATGCATATAGTTTTGACAAGTTTTAAACTTTATATTCATTCCATGTAAAAATGGTTGACGCTGTAGCACTTTTTTGCATGTATCGTTTTCTCAAATTTGCCATTTATTATATCTATTATACGTTTATACAATATATTGGGACAATTAATGGATAAAACATCTCATTACACGAACTGATAAGCTGTTATCATAAAAAACGGTTATCTTTATTCGAAGAAAATGGTGCGAAGTGTTAAGTGACAGTGGTGTGGAACTCTTCAGTGTGAGAGGTAGATTTGTAGGCCTCATGAGATTTTGAGAGTTCAGTCAGCAAGATGGTTGACCATTCCGTCATTGCACCATATTTAAACCTGTACTCTGAGTTGTCAGGTATCGCTTCATTAGTCAGATCACTTGAACTACCTCTGAACACATTAAAATGGCCGCTCGATGGGAAATCGACCCGCATGGCTTAACCGCACCGTGTACATTCGGTTTAGAACTGTTTTTATTTATTCAGGAGTATTATTTAGGCATTGGTAACACTTATTTATATTTTTGTGAGAGCACTTTATTTCAGTATGAAAAACGTGCTACAGCACCTTTCAGAACTCCAATACTTCATGAAATATTTAGTTTACTGAAAACAGCGTACGTGTTGATTAATGTATTCAATTACTGCCATATCACAAACGAATGTTCAGTCAAAATGTTGACATACCCTTAACATGTATTTGTAACTTTAAAATTGTTAAGATGCCACTCATGTATTTCACGTGATGTTTAATATTTCAAAAGTTTTGGTATGAAAAATGTAATTTTCTGTTTGAAATAGATTCACATTTTAAATGTACCATCTAAGAAATGAAAATACCTTAGCCATTGAATAACTACAATATGTACACACAGCTACGCAATGTACATAATATAGTGGATAATAAATATGTATAAAACATGAAAATTTCAATAAAGTTTGATCATTAATATATTTGAAACAGTGACATAATGTATAGTTGTGTATTTGCTTAAAATGAGATCTTTGCGATTATAAATCATTAATATGTGAAGCCTCTTGTAATAAATAAACTATCATGAGATTTTTTAATTTTTTAAATGAGAAGTGAATGGAACGATATAACTGATGTTAATGACGATTTTCAAGTTAAACATTTTGAATCACAATACAAAGGCATAGTGATTTTGGTTAGTAATAATGAATGCTATATTTGCCACTTTACTTTTACCAGGGAATCCATAAAAAAACACCAGGAAATAGAGAGTTTTTAACAGGTAGTCAGTTGAAAGTAAATCATGCAATGTTGTATTCTTGTTTCTACTTACATTACGTTAATATATTAAAATGTGTCTGTTTTCTGGTGGAAGGGAAATAATTCTTGGTTAAATAAACAAACTGAGTTACCTCCCTTCTAAGATCGGTGTCAAGCTTACCGATCAGTTATGTTATTTATTTTAAAAAGTTGACTTTCAAATATCAGAAATGTTTTGGAATCAAATATGCTACAATTATCAAAACAATCCGAAATATACCAATACAACGAACATAATTGAAAACCTCTGTTTACTTATAATTTAGAAACCAAGATTTACTGGATAACAACTCGTTTATTGTGTATCTTGTTTATTCATTTCTAAATGACCCTCAAATACTAATTCATCATTCGTTATACTAGTTGTAATAATATGGTATATAATATAATGTATTGTAATAGTGAGGTGAGGCGAGGTGAGTTGGGGTTTAATGCCACTTTGAAGAGTATTTAACCTATATCGCGGCTGCTAGTATTATGGCAGGGAGAAAGCCCGCAACGCCATGTGGCTATGCATTGCTTCATCTAGCGAACCATGGGTTTTACTACGCTGAAATTCAGTGTAGCAAATCTTACTGCGTATACAACAGAAGTTTCTGTGCCTCTGGCGGGATTTGAACCTGGGACCTCTTGATCCGAAGCCGAAGGCGCTAACCACTGCGCTATCCCGCCCCCGTAAGTGACCTCCACTGTGACCTATTTCTTCAATATATTCAGCCAATCAGTTGTCTTCTTAGATATGGCATTAACTGTGATGTTTCGTATGTCTCAAATCAAGTCGATCCGATGGCTTTCCAGTCTCGTCGCTGATTGGTTTGAGGAAAAGGTCACATGGCATGACCTATGTGATGCAGTATTCAGATCAGTAACGCAGCGAGGTGCGAGTGTAACTTTCGATCTGATTTAAATGAGACTGATAGTTTTCCCTGGGAGTAATGCGTGTAGCTTATCAAATATAACCACGCGGTAGAATACATTACATAGAATACGATGACGATTATTTATAATAGCCAACTGATACATTTTACAGCTATTTAAACAGTTTTACCATTTTCTGGTGCCATCAGCACCAAAGCAACGATTAGCATGTCCAGTCGCATTGTTAATATTCTAGGGTCATAACGTAGAATACATCCTTAACAATGCTGTTATGTCTTAACAGAAAAAATGTTAAACAAAACAACGTAAATAAACTAACTTGAAAGAAACATTTTGCCTTTCATTAGACTTTTGCATGGTTTATAATCTAATGTAATTTATCGACGTATCTTTGATTTTAAAATACAAACATGTTCAAATAAGCATAACATCTATATCACATTCAGCTAGGGCTAGTGGAAAAGGAAAGGCTAAATGGCCTACTGTACTCAAAAGGCATATTTAAGCTATATTTTGCTTAATTTTGATCCTACAGTCATAAAATTGGGTGCGTTTGAATGGTCACAGCATCACGATGCAAGATTTTATCATAGTCACAGTATGGAGAACCCCTTTATTTTGCACCCCCTTTCAATCCCTTAGTTTGGGAGTAGGATTATGAAAATAACAAATCTGAGACATAATCCATCAAAGATCATATTACCAAAAAGTTAGCGTTCTAGCATTAATGGTTCTTTGGAAGAGTCGTTTAAAGATTGTAAGGTGACCTTCTGCCACTTCTATATTTGACGGGGGACCAAGACATAATGAACCTATATCTCCATATAACAGTGATGTTATTCTGAAAAATTTTGGTTTCGAAAAAAAGTCTTATAACGCCTGCCACGCCTTTATTTGATTGGGGTGAGGACTAAATGAACAAAGTTTGATCCCTAGGTGTAAGGTACCTCCTCACAAAATTTAATCTTCCTGGATGTTGCAGTTCTTGAGAAGAAGTCGAGAATGTGAAAACATTAAGGACGACGGCGCATTTGGCCTGTCAGGAATGATGAGCTGTAAAAAATAACAACGTAGCTATAATAGGTTTTCAACAACAGCTAAATTTTAGACCATAACGTAACATCCATAAAAAAACGACGATATTGAACTTTATAATCATTATGAAATTTTGAAAAATGTTAAAATTGGTTCTGCTTAATTAAAATTTGTTTGAAATTATGCTGGGATGTCGTTAAACACTTTCAAACTTTTGAAATTAAGCGTGTCATCGAATTCTCGTTTACCTATCTGCGATATGCATATTTTGACATGATCATTACAAACTTGTACATTACATATAGAGTAAACTTTACATAGAGTAAAATGTATGACCCAAGTTGATTTTTGCGTTGCAACCACAAATTTAAATGCAATCACTCATATAATGTGATATTTATATTTGAGCATATGATCTGTGGGTAAAACGTTATATAAATACAGTAGTGGTCATTTATATGTTTAATATATATTTGAATGAAGACTTTCCTGGAAATAATCTTTAGATGGAGACGAGGTTATTTTTTTTTTTATAGTAATTATGTATTTTCATTGAGAATGAGGGTTATAGGTTCAATATCTTATTCAATAAATGAGTTCTGCGCATAACGTGCGTTGTAAACATCGGTCTCAAGTGCAACGTTATCATAAGTATTTTAAGTGCGCTTCCTTTGATCTTTAAAGTTCTTCAAAATTACGTTCTTTACAGAGTCAAAAGTCAAGAGTTTATTAGGTTAAAAGCCAATGCAGTTAAACTAATGAAACATTAATGTTATATTTATATATTATATATTATATAGTAGACATTGTAATAAAAATACTGATTTCTTTCGGTTAAACAAAACTGGAATGAAATGAAATAAACTCATTATATTTAATGTTGTAAAACAAATTATGTGAATCAAACGGTAGTAGGCTTATACAATATAAGTGGTCATGTCCTGATAATAAACTTTTCTTTTGTTTACATAAGGGGTCCTATGTTCATTATTCTTCAGTTTCTTATTCCTTTCTAATGATAGAATTATGGTCATACTATTAAATTTAAAAAAAATATGTAACATACATTTATGTTTTAAACGTCTATCTTGGGTCTTCGACATTAATAATAATTTCCATTGTTATGTTTCAAATGTCACTGTGTCATTTTGTTCTTGACATGAATATTTGACAACCAGTTACATACATGTTTAGGTTTCAAACAGTCTGATTAAAATCGACCTTGTACCGAGGAATAACAATTTGCAAAAATAACAATCTACCGGGATACGAACATGGTCTGTAGGTTCCTCTCCACAAGTTGGAAACCTCTGAACGATACGAGTTCGTATCCCGGTAGATTCAATATTTTGCAATTTTTATTCTTCGGAAAACACTCGATTTTAATCAGACTGAGGTTTCAAAGAATGTTGTGTCAATCTAATATATCTTATATTTACCATGTCTTGATTACTGCTTTGTAAAATAAGGAAAGTTAAGATAACATTTCTTGCCTAAAACGAATCTACATAAAGACCACATATGTTGTGTGTCATACTGTGTGGATGGCTAGACCATGTTGATAAATTTAGTATATATGTATTTTCATAACGTATATAATCCTTATGTTTATGGGCGATATCATAGTTAGTTGAAACTAACAAGTGTATATTCGGCGTTGATAGATTATTATACTAAAAGCGCATCAACGCATAATATTATAAACAGTTTCTCAGATTTTTCCGTTGGATTTGTTTTGGACGTAATTTCCTAGTAAAGCAAAATGTCAATTCGGAAACATGAAACATTTCTTACAATATAATAGACCATTCCATTGCCATAGTGTCAGCCATTCGTTTAAAGGTGTAAACATAATTGAATTTTATATCCTAAAGAAGGAAATTATGTAAGGAGGATGCATTTTAAATGTTTAAACCTTGTACACTTGAAACTAGCTTTATAAAATATTTGAGTCATCTCATCTCTTGAGACATAACAATAAAATGAAAATAGCCGTAATGACATTTGTTCTAACAATTGAAATAAAAAAAATTGAAACCATACAGTACGAGTGTTATAGATAATATTTTCTGACAACGTGGCACGTTTATATAATATATCTAAACAAATATTCATTGAAGCGTCCATAAAATATCATAAACAAGATGCAAACGTCATGAGATAGCAATTTCTTTTCTTTCTTTTTTCTTTCTGTTACGTATGGTTTTTAAAAAAAATGTATGTTTAATCCTTTGTATTTCTAACGTTGAAAATCTAACTTGAGAAGTACTGGAAATGGTTCACCATTATGCCTCTGTAAATAATTGTCAAAATTCAACGAAGCGTTAATAAAATGGCATCAACATGACAATCAGTGGCATTTCACTCATCGTACATTATACGATTTTCTTTAGTTTTGTACACTTTTCTTTGTACATGTCACAAATTTTACGTTTGATTTGTTTCATTTCAATCCTGAAAATGAACCCATTATATTAACACCAAATGTGCTATATTACATTTCGTATATATTTCCACAATTTAAATTGGTAAAATGGAATCATATCAAAAGTTGATAATCTATAACTTTACATTTGAAGTTTATTTCACAGAAATACTCTGTTAGTGCTAGAAATACGGCCGAAAAGAATTTAAACTTTCTGTTTAAGAACAAATATATTGTTATTTTCATGTGAATCCAAATGTTCATATCATATGACATAAATACCGTTCTGTTGGGTGGAATCATTTCGTGTACTAACCTACTTTAAAGATTTGTTTTTATTTGTGCTGCTTATAAGTTTAAGCAAATCCATATTTATTTCTCTCTATGTTTTCATGCGCACAATTGATGAAATTTTACAGTTTTCTTATCATTTTTTAAAAGTATATTTAGTTATGTTGATCCGATAACACAGACGCGATATAGTTAGCGTTTTATTTGGTACGACGTACAAAAAATATCGATGTACCGCATTTCCTCTAATTTAGCAGCCGGGCCTCTAATAGCAGCCGGGGGTAAAGGTACCTAAAGGTGAATAAGAGCCGGGCCTTCAATAAGGGCCGGGCCTCTAATAGACATTAATGATCACACCCTACTTGATTGATTATCATATATGTTCCCAGACAATAAGAGAGTTAAACCACCACGCTAAATTCGGTTTTTGTTAAACGGCGAGGAATTTGTGAGATATTGATTTAAGATATGGATACTAACAAAGAACTAACCCACCCGTGGTAATAATCAGAGATATTTGAGTGCTGTATTTCCTTTAATAGGGACATTTAAAGGCTCTTACCCCCGGCTCTTAGTTTAGGTCCGGCCCTTAATTTATTTTTAGGTTGGACCGATACACGTGATAACTCCAATTTCTTACAATAACAAAAATTTCGCGTCATTTGACATAAACCGGATTTATCGTGGTTGTTCAACCCTCTTGGTGCCTGGGAACATTTAAACAGAAATATAAATGTAGTAGGGATTAATCATCGATGGATATTAACAGGGTCCCTCTTAGAGGCCCGGTCCTTAATTAATCCACCCTACGTTTTCAGAAAAACGTAGCGACCGTGGCCTCCCCAAAAAACGTACGAACGAATTGCACGCACGATGGGTTGTGACAGGGGCTTTATGGAGACTCGGCTCTTATTCACGTTTAACCCGCCTGCTATGAGGGGCTCGGCCCGGTCCTTTTTAGAGGAAATACGGCATTTCGTACAAGTGGACACACGGAGCACTGTTCCTGAGATTACGGACAAAAAGATAGAAAAAGCTATTTTCTAAAATTGTGTAAAGGATGTTGATGATACTAAAATATCAAGGGAAATTATAACTGGCATGAACGAATTGGCTCTCATATTTAGTCATTTATCCCTTCAATTATTAACAGTATGCATATACTTTATACATTCTGGACTCGTATGATATACGTTTTCTAAAAATCTGTCATATGCATATCTTCATTGTATAAATAGTTCAATTTGTATATTATATTCGCGTAATATAATTCTTTTATCGATTTGTTTTCTATAGGCTACAACTCTTGAAAAGCTATTAGAATCATAAACAAAAACAAAAACAACAATCAAAACTGACTTACTTATTGCCAAAACAAAGTGTGACAGTGTAAATAACAAGAAATAAGTATCTTATTTGTTTTCTTCTTTGATCAATATTTCTTCTTGTCGCCATGGAAACCTACAAACTAACTACTGAAACAAATGGTGTATGCTTAGTGGAAATAAATCAAACCAAATAAATTGATTTCTGGTGAAAAGACTTTTAGCATTTGAACTGTTCAACCGGTATATGATATTAGTGGAATAGTATTGGTTAAATGTTAATCAAGTCATTACTCGAGAAAGAAAGAATTATCAGCTGTTGTGGGAAAGAAATCAGGGAAATAAGGTAACCAATTATAAATCAAAGCACCTTTCAACACTTATATGTCGTAGGATCTAAGGAGAGTCTGTCCCAAATCCAAAATGACAGTGTCCGTTCTTGAGAACTATCCCAGGGCCATTCCTCCAGCGACGGGCGGCATTCAATACACTCAATACTCGGAATCAATTAATTCTGGTAAGCAATTACTGGCCAAGACTGATGAGTAAATGGCAATGTCAAACTGGACCCAGTCACACACACATACAATTTCCGCGCTGGGATTAGACAAGGTTGTCCGGTATCAACTGTTTACCACAGTTAACTACATTGCTGTCTGTTGTTGTCCTCTACAGTTGATTAGCTGTTATAACTGACTAATTATCTCTTTTCTAGTAGTCGCTTTACCCTTTAGGTCAATTCTGTAGCATACCAAGGAGGCCATGATTGATCATACTTAGACACGTTAAAACTGTCAAAGCCAGTATGTACATGAAATAAAGTTAAGCACCACTGGTGATTCTGTTGTCGAGGCGGGCATACGAATTGGGAGACTTTGGTGACAATGGCGAAGTAGACTTGCAAACACGAGTAGCAGATGACAGAGTAGCCATTTGGGAATACAGGAATGACAGAAGTGATTATTTCACGGATACATTTATCGCTTTTAAACCCTCATCTATAAAGCGGTAATCTTCATGATAATGAAAACGGCATGAAACTATTCAGTTTGGAAATTCATTGGTGTACATATGACGACAACGTGAGTCCACGAGCTCACACGTTAGGGTTTCCATAACAATGTACAGTCAGTAACGAGTAAAGCCTCCATTTGTCCGGATGACTACCGCAATCCGTTCATGCCCCGTGCACGATTGTAAAATTGAATTAGTGGTAATTGTCATTACTCGTGTAAAGTTCTACATCTGGAGGTCATGTATTATCATACACCAACCGATGATATCCCAAATGTGCTCACTCAGGTAGAGATCAGGACTCACAGTCGGCCAGTCTCACTTTGCCATAGCATTCTGCTGAATATAGATGGTCACTGCGATGGAACGGGGGGTCCAAGAGCGTGATTGACAAAATGAGGACTCACAATAGGCTGCAGCACCCTCTGGATGTACCGTCAGACTTGTCAGAGAATCTGTATCGACAGCAGGCCCAGCTTGCAAACGAAAGGAACACTGTGAATGTTGTTCTTGGAGGTATAAGCTGTAACCTGCCGTCTATGCAAGCTTCTATGGCATGAACTTCAATCGCATTTCATCGGACCAGTGGATCCTTCTCTAAGATCCTCATTCAACAGACATCACACGCATACATCGCCACCTCTATGGTCATTTGGCAAAAGTGGACACCTTGGGACCCTCCGTGAAGTCAGTCAAGCACCTTATGTAGTTTTACAGCGCTTGTACTCAAACGTCGATTTGAAGCCATTGATGCTTCAGGACTATTCTGGGTACCAATGACAAGAGACCTCATAGGAAAACTGCTAATTATTGTGTAATGGTGCCATGTTTGCCTACCTATTGTCATTAACCACCATTAACATTGTCATCTTAGAGCTTCTCTCTCTCTTAACAGCCCCGTAAAAAGTGAACATTTCCTGCATGATCATACTACATTTGTGAATCCTGGGACTTCACTTGCACATTCAAAATTTGCATTCTCTTCTCACAAAGTTTACTCCCTTCTCATTTTTAAAAAAATTTAAATTTAAGTATGCGTTTTATCCAATGAAATCACATTTTACATCTACCAAGTTATTTCAAAGAGCTTAGCCTTTTTGTAAAGAGTTTTGCTAAGTTAGCATGTCTTTCTATGCTATCTGATGTAAATGCATGTAACACAAATAACCTATTTTTGGGGTTTGTCTCTGAATTGGTTGCTTTACTTATCAGCATATTTATGGTCCATTGTTTTCATAAAATACTCGTATAGAATATACTGAGGAAAATTGTTTTTATCCTACGTTTCTGTTTCCAAAAATAACATTGCGACTTGTCATTAGCAAATGTCACCTTTACAGGGGCGTTGCCGACTGCACAACTTCCAATGCCACCAATCAGAACTCTCCATTTCTAACCGAGAAGTTGGCAATTGTAGATCAGAAGGACGATCGAAAATCTGAAGGGTGTAAACTGAACACCCCGACGAAGTTAACTTAGTATTTTCAATTTGTTTGCATTTTTATGCTCCCCCTTTTCCATGGATACACAGCTTAGGCCTTTGTTTCCTGATCTGAAAATCAACGAAACTTGTGAAGCAATTATCATGTGTAGATGTGACTTTTTAAGTATTTTCAACTTCTTCGCATGTATATTTTTTTCGTTTCAATGGAAAAGCAACTTAATATGTCTTTTCCAGAGCAGATCTCAAAAACCTTTAGCATATTTCAACGGAACTTGGCATTTTAAAACAATCATTGTGTACATGTTCCTTTTTCGTATTTTCAACTTCTTCGAGAAGAACTTCAAATCCGTAAGGCAAAACTCATCTTGATATGTAAAACAATCATTATGTGTATGTGCCTTTTGGGGTACGTTTTTCATGATTTTATTTTTATTGTTCACGTTTGCATGGAATCACAACCCTAACCTGTTCCCACTTTGACATATGATATGAATACGGATATCAGTTAATTATATGCCACGTTTGCAACACATATACAATACAGGATGAATATCATTTCACTCTCGTATGTCAATTTACCTGTATTTAAGAACAGTATTTCTTCCGGAACACTTTTGGACATCAACTTTTCACAGTTAAAAATATTATAGTCAGGAATATCTTATCAGATGTTTACAATACTATATGTACCATGCGTATACAAAAGAAATATATATTTGGAAACGTTTTAAACTTGTTAATATATTGTACAAACCCATTCTCTTCCCACAGAGGTTATTCTCTTCAGAATTAGAGAGGTTACAATCGAATCTTTGAAGGGAATAATCTAGTTTGGAAGAGAACGGCTCCAACTATGCATGTGTATGTCTTGCATATGGGCCATCGGTCTTGTTATGAATAAACTCCTTTGACTTTGACATATGATCTGAAAACGGATATCTGTTAACTATTATCTTCAAGGCAATACTGATTTGTTTGTAATGTAGGAAGATATTACCTGTCAGAGAGTGTATAATTTTTATGTCTTACACCATTAATTTTCACATCTAAGTAAACATGTTCTGGAAATGAAGTCTTTGAATGTTTTTTACTCCAGAAGCACATACTCGGAAACATGGAGTATGTTTACAATGAAAAGAAGTCTTCCAGAAAACCTTGCTTTACTTATGTTCTGAAGGTGAATCGAGGTCGTTGGGTTTTACTGCCGTTTTCACTTTTAACATGGCTGCTAGTATTATTGCAGGGAGAAAGACAGCAACATCAATTTGGCTATGTATTGCGATAAAACTTACCAGAATTATGGAAATGTCATGAAAAATCTGTGATCTCATGAGAAAGTGTTGTATAATTGTTGTAAGAAACAAGTGTTGACTTAAGCAAACTCAAAATGAACTTGCAAATATGTGAACAACATCTTTCAATCTTCCTTTGTGTTCCAATGGCAATTTGTACAAATCACATTTTTCTGGTCAATAACTGTTAAACTGACCAAGAAACTGATGGTCAAAAAGTGGCACATTGTCAACTACAACCTAGTTGACGACTGATGTTTTACCACTACAAAAATCAGTACCAAACAGTACCTGCTAGAAGTGGACATAAAATCATGGAATGATAACAAAGTCCTATTTATTTATCTGTATAAAATGATACTTTACTTGTTTAACAGTAGAGCCTTTGACCCTGTACAAGGTAAATCAACAAGTGAGCATACTTGGTATGTACACTGGTAGTCTGTTGTATGTCAGGATATACACATACAGATTATTACGGAGATATTTACACTCTTTAGTGCAGCAAGCTTTCACAAGTCTACTCAGAGAAATGTTATACAATGTAGGCCATCAATATTACATTTTGCGTTTCTTACCTCAACATAACCTTAAAGAGCTATTGACATTGGTCAAATATTTTAAAAACTTTTTTGGGAAAAAAAACTGTTATCAGGATTGGGTTTTCAGGACTTTGTTTAATCTAACTGATATATATCAATAATGGTGAAATACTCAAGAGGTCTAAAGATTCCCATTTATTTCACATCGACCTGGCTTTTAATACTTTGAAATAAATTTGTTGGGGAGAAAGTAAAAATGTTTGAGTGGTCAGAAGATGAGAAAAAGAATCGGATGACCTGAACGCAATGAGCATTGCTCCCAGACGGGATAATTTCGGCAAAATGTTATATGATATCCAAAGTTCCAAATGTGACAATTGCCGAAATTTCCCACTCAGCTGGACGCTGAAAAACTGTAAGATAAACCATGTACACATGTACAAGTGAAATAAGCAAATGTTTTCAACATCCACAGAGTAACAGTTGCAGAAAATAAACTTCTCCGTCAACAATAGGAGTCTAAAATAATGTACTTGAATTCAATCATATCTGTATCTTGGGATTTGTGATGGAATTAAAATAAATGTGAATTTTGAATGGAAACTGTAAAGAATCATGTGATTGTAATAATACAAATTCACTACATCCCAAAATAAGATCTTATAGTATTAACATAAGAAGCTTGGTGTATAAAATTATCTGAAAACTAAAACTATAGCATAATTTAGTATTTTCACAAATATTCTTACACATAATGTTTCTATGATAATAGTAATTGCAATAAATAACATCAACAAACAGTCATATGTCAAATAATATTTCTTTCATAAATAATTTCATAATAAATAAAGTCAACCAGTCAAAACATCTGATTTGTCTATCCAAGATCTTTAAATATTGCTCATGTATTTATATATACCAAAGCATGATGACCTGACCAGATAATTGATTCCAAAAACATTTGAGTCATTATAATGTTGAGTAAAATATTCCTTTTGGCCTATACGAAGTAATACTGTGCGGTACAAACATAAAAGATATGTGGCAAGAGTCAGAGAAAGGCCATTATCTAGGCTCACAATGAAGTCCAAATTATTCACAATCAAGCCCTTTATATACTTATTTATTGCCAAATTGTTCTTGTTCCGGAATCAAGGGAATTTTCTAATTCAGTTACGACAGCAGGATCTGATTTATAAGTACTCAACCAATCTGAAGGACAAATTTAAAGGAATCTCAAATTGCTTACAAGGGAGAAGTCAGATATTGGCCACAGGCTTAGGATAGGTCATCCCAGAATTGTTTGGGCTCATCAGGTAATGTTCAACAAAACTGAGGTACTTTAAAGCTTCCAGACAAAGGTTTCTGATAAAGCTCTTCTACTCAGGCAGCTTGCGTGTAGTGTAACCAAAGTTGCCATAAACTGTTTCCAGTAAAGTGAAATGAAAACACGTGAGAGAACATATGAGAGTTCCATGAAACCCTAATGAGGTTAAAGGTTAACGATCGGACCTCCGTACACGTTGACCCACCAATGTGAATGATTGGTTACAAACACTAGACCAGCAATGTTTGAATCAAATATTTTGTGCATTGTCAACAGCAGCAATTTCCTGAGATGTAAGGTCAGCCTAATGGGAGATAGACAACAACATAACTTTCACTTGTTGAAATGGTCTTCATAGTTCAAGATAATGAAGAGCACCCATGTCAATGAATGACTAGAACCAAATACCTTGGCATTCATCTCTACACAAGCAATATTGGTACAGAGTAGGCCACAGAATGATTCTAAACTAGCAGTGTAAAGTTAAACAAGTTCATTAACCCATTACCTCCGGTGGAAATACAGTCGATAACAAAACTTAATTTTTTACCATGGTAACCAAGCATGTATCGTCCAATCTGGGCCAAACCAAAAGCTCTGAAATTTCCTGATTTGATGCAAAATTCTGCGTCAGTGTTTAATTTAAGGGGTCTTTGTACAAATCGGTCCAGGTCATCTATAAGATCTAAACAATAAAAGGTCAAAATTCTTACCCAAAGGGCTAAGGGCATCTAAAAGCAAATAGTATGTAAAATAATGAAATGTTAAAACGAGATACCGTTATTCAGGTAGACCATTCTTAACCATTAATCAGAAAAGTGTTCAATTCTTTAACACAATATCATCAATAATTTGGTTTGATGAGCAAACCTTTTGTATAAAAGATATAAAGAGATTACAAAGTCAATACATGTATATTAAAAAAAAAGCAACACATATAGACTAAGATTCAGTAATAAATATAGACTAGGATAGATACATAAACAAACACAAAATAGAGGGTACAATGTAGGTGGTAATGTCTAGAGGAAAATCACGGAGCTATAATGGGTTGTCTTCACAGGAACTCGATATCATAAGTAAAATGAAGGTAAAAGGTAGGTAAAAAAAACCTACCCCTGGACCCTTAGATCGGCAATATGGCTGCCTCTATGTTATAAAGGGGGTAGGTTTTTTTACCTACGTTTTATGAGTTCCTGTGGTTGTCTTGTATAGTTCATATATCCAAGAAGACACTTAACTCAAAGAGGGATCAATCTCACTAACAACTATTTCATAAAATCATGAAATATTTATATAAAAGGGAATCAAAATAACAGCCTTCTATGCTTTCGAATAACATTTTGTATAGCAGAGGATCTTTTGATTTTCCTTGGTAATTTCAAAAACCAAATGGTCCCATTCAAATTCAAAACCTGAATGAGCATAAGAATTTAACTTCACATAATAGAGTTTTTTGCTGAAAAAATATGGTACATACAGACATGATTAGCGACAAAATCAATTAACATACTGATATACTTTTAGGTACCTAAGAATGAATACCTAAATCAGAGTAATTAGCGTGCCCTTGTTAACGATCATCCTATCACAAAAAGATGCAGCTTAGCAATAGCTCTCACTTTTAATACAAGTGCACTTTATAAGGTAGTCAACTCAAATATCTCTTGTTGATTTAATATAGTATACATGTTCCATCAACATGGGACTAAAATGCACTTTATATTCCTCTAAACTGTGCGCTCCCTCAATAGGGTATGCTACTTTAGTGCCCTTTGGTTTGTTTGTACGTACTCTGTGTGCTTATTACACTGATAAAATAGTTAAAATCTCAAGTACAAGTTAGAATACAAATGTGAAGAACGGAAAGTATGAATCTGAAGGAATGTTGAACAGTTGGCAACAACTTGAAAAGAATTGGGGGAAAAAAGGTGTACGTGAACTAAACAAGCGTGTCAGTTTGACTGACTGAAAAACAAACAAACAAACAAACATATCAATCAATATTGACTAAAACACACTGTACTGGCTCAATCAAGAATATCCATATCAATCATAATGATTTCAATTCGTAACATATCAGCAAATTACTTACATCATAATCAATAATAGATAAATAATTGCAGTAAATGTATCATTTTACATTAAAAGGTGACTTGCTTGAAGTAGCTGAAGTTCCTGTAAGCATGCATCAGTGTTGTAAAGCTTGTGCAAGTCTTTGTAAATCCATCCAAGCCTAGAAGTGAAGCATATATCACAAGATGACACAGAACTTAGATTGCTGTTTGTGAGAAGCTTGAAGTCTGGGCGGGTGACGATCATTCACACTGAGGTCCCTCACAGAGGTCGTCATGCCCTCCACAACACCGTAATGTTTCTTCTGAACACGATGTAACACAATCCTATACGTTCCTGTGATGCTATTCCGTGAGTCTCTGCCGCTCATATCGCGTAGATGCTCCTCCTGAATTCCTAAGTCATTGAGAATTTTTCTCGCTTCACGTTCATGTTCACCGGTTTGATGGTTTGCACTCGATTCAAGAGGATCGGGGAACTCCTGTCCTTCGAGCCAATCAGCTCGCTTGATTTCACTGATGGTGAAGCGGTCCTGTGGAATGTTCTTGAGAATACTGCGGATAAGGAACTGGCAACTGTCGGACACATAGGACGGAATGGTGTAGTTGCCTTCCAATATACACTTCTTGAGTTTGGCGACAGTCTCGGCTCTGAAGGGCATGATACCTGTGACCATGAAGTACAGCATGATGCCCAGTGCCCACACGTCTACGTAGGTCCCAAAGTAACTCTCATCTTTGAAGAGTTCGGGCGCGGCATAGGGCGGCGAGCCACAGAAGGTGTTTAGAGTCTGGTCTGGTTTGCTGATCGTACTGAAGCCAAAGTCTCCTACTTTGACTAGCTTTGGCGAAGCATAAAACACATTCTCTGCCTTCAGGTCTCTGTGTATTATATTGTGGTCATGCTGGAAAACAAGCAGAACATTGCATGAGAACAAGTAAATTGATTGAGACTATAGGCAAAGGCATACTTGTTTGTTACTTATGAAATGCAAAAACATTATGACTGACAGACAAATTATATTTGAAAAATATATTATATATTAGAAATACTTGCCATTTAGATATAGTGAACAAATATAACAATGTTGGCGATAGTTGCCTTACTCCGAGGGTGTGTGTTCGGCCCGAAAAAGTACAAGAATTTGTACTGTTGAAGGTAGTGTTATCCCAAATATAACCATGTTATATATTATATATGTCATGGATCTCACCTTCACACTTCCTACTATCTCAGTCAAGTGTCATGTGAGGTGAGGTGAGGTGAGGTGATTTGGGTTTAACGCTGTATCTTATCTGTATAACTTATATCACAGCTGCTATATTTATTGAAGGGAGAAAGCCTGCAACACCATGTGGCTAGGCATTGCGGTGAAACCTGCGAGCAACGGCTGGAACTAGCGAACCATGGGTTGTACTGCACTGAAATTGTGTAGCATTGCACCCAAACCTTACTGGGGGCGGGATAGCGCAGTGGTTAGCGCGTTCGGCTTCGGATCAAGAGGTCCGGGGTTCGAATCCCGCCAGGGGCACGGCAACTTTATCTGCAGTAGAGAACTGTTTTACACGCAGTCAGGTTTGGGTGCAATGCTACACTGAATTTCAGTGCAGTACCACCCATGGTTCGCTAGTTCCAGCCGATGCTCGCAGGTTTCACCGCAATGCATAGCCACATGGCATTGCGGGCTTTCTCCCTGCCATAATACTAGCAGCCGCGATATAAGTGAAATACTCTTGAAAGCGGCGTTAAACCCCAACTCACCTCACCTCACCTCACCAAACCTTACTGCGTGTAGAACAGGTCTCTAGTGCAGACAACGTTGCCGTGCCCCTGGCATCATTCGAACCTCAACCCCTTTGATCTGAAGCCGATTGTGCTATCCACTGCTCTACCCCGCCCCTCAAGTATCTACAGAACTTTGAAAACATGAGACCCAACTGTCTTGTGGAGATCTAAATCATCATGTTCAATTTACAAATGTAGTGTGACAAAAAAAATCTGAAGAATATACACAACACAAGTTGCTTGTACCGTCTTCAGTGTGAAGAATATACACAACACCAAGTCATGATAATGCCATGCCATGGCCAATTGTCACTCAGTCTATCTCAACACTATGAAAAAGGTCATTGTCATGTCATCAACATATTCCAACATCAACACCAATTAAAATTTTAGCATCAACACAATGTCATTATCAAATTGCATTTTAATTCTGGTCCCTTTGGAACATGTGTAGCAAGTTCTGCAATCAATCCTGAGTTTGCAAGAGGACAATAGTCAGCCTGTGGTGTGTTCTGTTCAAGATAACCCAAAGATGAAAGCCAACATGTGGCACTGCCTTAAAAGAGTCTTGCTATTCAGTGCAAGAGGTGTAATTTCTCCAACACATATGTCTAGTTTACACAAAGCCATTAACTGTTACTGTATGACACACAGGGGACATTCCTCTTTAATAGTTATCTTCATGAATGAATGTCTTTCAGACATGGTAATCTAAGAATGTATACATATTAATGTTACATAGCTACTATAAAGTCTGCAAACTGTAAACAATTAATCAAAATATTACAAGTAAAACAGACTTACTGACCAGTTAGACCAATCTGAAACTCACCAGCACATGGCTGATGGGTCAGCAGCTATCTAATCATGCATACATAATCATATTTCCAATTGTATGTTTACAATCATAAACTATGATGGGAATGCATTAGAAGAAGAAATTTACTCTTAAAAATACTTCATAATAGCAATGTTTCTGTTCAAGTATTTAATTTTAAAAAATACTTCATAATAGCAATGTTTCTGTTCAAGTATTTAATTTTAAAAAATAGCTTCTACTTAAACCAGTCATCAATCAAAAGTGTTGCATTGTTTAATGATGTTTTCCTCGTTTGAGGAACAAATTAATTTCTCCTACCGGTGAGCAAAGTATCAAAGGGCAGATAATTGTAGGGGCGCTAGTGGTACTATCGGGGTATATAAGGGTGAGAGGTACAATTACTCGATTCTCTTGGCTGTTTGTGCAGTGCCATACACCTATCTTTTTAACTTGTATATAAGTTATTGTTATTATTTAATATTTACATGTAACTGCTGTTTGTGTTTGTTTCAGATGATATCCTGCTGATGTTGACAGCTGTAGGCAGTGTAAACGCCGCATATTGGGGAGCTATCCGTTTAAGGATGAGCAAGGCTGTTATGGCTGGTACCGCATATGGCGATACGTGTTGATTCCGTTTATGGATCAGTAAGGCCGTTATGGTTGTTGCCGCATATGGCGATATGTTTTTATTCCGTCTATGGATGGTTTAGCTGTTATGACCAGTGCCGCATGTGGCCATAAGTGTTTATGGCTTGTGATGTGTAAGTGTTGACGCCGTATGTGGCAATGTCTGGATATACTATTTGTGGATTTGTCAGTTGATGCGCTGTTTATGGCAATGATGTATGTATTAATAATAATCTGAAATATAATTTTTTTTATGTAACATATGCATTTTGACATGTTTTGTATTCAAATGTTGTATCATAACTTGTGTATTGTATATACATTTTGTTTTACTGTAAACTCCCCAGTAATGAGCTGATGCATACGTAGGGAGAACATGGTTCCAGAGCTTTTGTCTGAAGGAGAGTTATTATCTCTGGTTTTACGTGTCGGGCACAGTTCTCATGAAGAAATCGATGGTTTGATGTTGAAATGTGAAACGTGAAATGGTACTGCATTGATGCACAAATACAGCCAGTCCAAGTTCTTAAAGTTGTTGTGTTGTTTGTATATGTGCAAGAAGGGGTGTAGGAGAACTGCAAGTTTATTTTGTCCTGGTTATGGCAACTATTGCTTATTGCCTATTGGTTTATGCAAAGGTCAAATATTTTTCAAGTTAACCAAACAGATGTACACTATATGATGTCTATCTTGTTACTAGGACTTTTAATTATTCCTTTTTACTAGCCAAAGATGATTTTGAATGGGAATGAAACTACTTGACCAAATTTGGAACTTTGGTTTCTGTAGATTTTACTGAAAGAGAAATAGTTATGAGTCTTATGACAACAAACTTCTACTGAAAAGTTTCTTCTAACAAATAAAAACATGAACACGATAGTAAATGGTTACAAGATATTGTTCTTATTGATTATATGGTTCCACCTCCAAGAAAGTAAGATGAGAATTCCTGTGAGACATGACATCAATTGCTATACAATAAGAGAGCTGATAATTGGCATGGAATGAAAACACCAGTGATGGCCCTAGGCAAGATGAAACTATGCTTTTCAGTTAAGACTTATGGTTCTTCTCTTCAGGAGAATGGCCCTCAAGAACTGAAAGTACATAAATACCAAACATTGCTTGACAAAAAGACATCTTTATGTTTGATTTGATGGTAATTGGTAATTAGCTGATTTTTTCACTGTAGATGTTGCAGTACAAAAACAGAGCCGTGGGCTTAACAGGTGAGATGAGGCGATTTTGAATTATCACACTTGCAGAAGCATAAGCAAATAAGAAAATCACAACAAGAAGAATATGAACGAATGTCACTACCAACAAGGAAATCATATATTCCATCTTTAAGGAAACCCAGTTTTAAAGCAGGATATCCTGCACTGCAATACAACTGTGGCTACATATTGCAGTGAAATCCGACATGTGAAATCTGAAAGTGAACCATGCCCTTTCTGTTCACAAAAGCTTCAGTAAAATATGTAAGAAATGGATACTCTAACTGAAAACGCTGTTCTAAGCAGTGTAGTAGTGAATGACTCAAACCATGAGAAGGATTAACCCTGCATAACCTCAGGACTATTCTTGACCAGTATGTAAAGGACTGGAGTTATAATTGTGGTTGCAGGTTTCAGAGCAAGGAATATACACTAAGGAGTTCAAGTACATGATGACAAGAACACACATGCAGAAAGCTCACTTATTAGACTTTAAAGGGGCAGAAGCACATTTTTTGCAACTTTTATTTTTTCAAATTATCCATTTATAATGATAGTTTGTCATTTATATATACTTTAAATGGTAAAACATCTCATTACACAAACCAAGTATCCATAGTGGTAATAATGGATTTGCGTATAAAGCAAAAATAGAGCCATGGGCTCTGTAGCTCATCAGAGTTTATTTTGTTTGATGATGAAGACAGAAATATGTTGTCTCAATATAATGCACAATCCCTAACCCTGACAAATCTTAGTCTTGAAATTGAGAGAGAGCACTCAGCAAGGTCAACACACAGGAGATTATGCAATATTCTGACCCCTTGGCTCTGGTTACAAGCCAGATGTGTTTTTTGTGTTTTACCGCCAAATTATGTAATAGACTCTTGCTTGCACTAAACACTGGCAGCACTGATCTAACTGTATAAGGCTTAAAGAGAACAGGCAATGTGATGAATCTCATGGTACATAGTACAATTTTGAATCACCTTGGCTAAACAATCTCGGTTCTAAGCCTTGTCATCCAAACATCTAAACATTCTGAACAAAATATTCCTTCTAGTTTGTTCTGGATGAAAACAAGATTTTAGGTAATGGCCTGTGAGGCCCTTATTTGGGGCCACAGGGTCATCAAATCTACAATTTAGAATCTTCATTGGCTGAAGACTCATTACACAACATGACAACTTCTAGGTCTTTTCGTTCTGGAGAAGAAGATGAAAATAATCTTATCATTTCATCACCAGTCATATGCAGTTCATATATCTCATGTAAAATAAAAGAATTCTTAACTCCTCTTCAATTTAGTCCTTTATGCCTTGTCACAATTTTCAGTTCATAGGCTATTCAATAGTTCTCATTTCACATTGATTACATCAATTTGACAAACATGTCCACAATGTAGATTGTTATCTAAAGTCGACATACATTTCAAATAAAGTGAAAGAAGTACACATTAAATATCAGTTCAAAATTCAATTTCGACAGTTTTTTTAGGCTGTGGCCCATATTTGGGGTCTCAGGGTCACCAAATTTACAAGTTAGAATCCCCATTGGCTAAATAGTTTGCATACAATATTACAGCCTTCTAGGTCTTTTTGTTCCGGAGAAAAAGATGAAAACAGGATTTTAGGTAATGGCCTGTGAGGCCCTTATTTGGGGTCACAGGGTCACCAAATCTACAATTTAGAATCCCCATTGGCCAAGGAGTCTGTACATATAATTTCAGCTCTCTGGAGTCATTGGTTCTGGAGAAGAAGATGAAAATAGCTTTATAGCTTATGACCCCTGTGGCCCTTATTTGGGGTCACATGGTCACCAAATCTACAATTTAGAATCCCCATTGGCCAAGGAGTCAGTACATAAAATTTCAGCTCTCTAGAGTTATTGGTTCTGGAGAAGAAGTCGAAAAAGTGAAAAGTTTACGGACGGACGGACGGACGGATGGACGGACGCCATCCCATGCCATAAGCCCATCGGGCCTTTCAGGCCTGATGAGCTAAAAATTGCATGGCAGATATTTTATTGTGAACACATTTTATTATTATTTTGAATGACGAAAACGATTCCCATGACTTAATGGAACCATGTACACTCATTTTAACTTGATTTTCTGAAGAGAGAAGGGTGTTTTACTATTGGTGACATTATTTTTCAAATACTTTTCATCGACCTATTTCAGCGAAAAAATTTGCTATTGCCCCTTTAAGTTAGATCTGATTTATTTTATGGGATAAATCAACTCTCATCACTAAGGACACTTTGTGCAAATCAGTTAGGGTCCTGAAACCAAAAATCAAAGATTAAAAGTTATGATCCAGCCAGCAAAGTACTTAAGTCCATATACCGTATGTGTTTTGAAGCAGTGAAAATCTTGTCCTGTCTCGATCCAATTATGTGCTCTGGAAGAGGAATCTGGTCAAGCAGGTTATGAATACTTACTTAATAATACATACTTTTCCAATGACAAACGAACTATTGAGTGGATGGAAGTGAAGTCTGAAGCATGTCTATCCTTATCTCAGTCAAGTAGCTAATGTGATAATTGGCACACAGACCTATTGATTAGCCAGGCTTCAGGTATTGTTAACGACTAGATCATTAACAGTTTACAGCTTTAGGAATAACAACAAATTATCATTATTTGCAATAATTGATTTATCTGTCCTTACACCCACATTGAATATTGACATCAGGCTTTAATGTCTGCTTTGTGTTCATCCAATCACGAAGAAAAATCATTAGTGCTTATTATCTGTATAATCACCATCAAGTCATCTCCCTTCCTCCAGTCTATTTCTGTTTGTTATCAACACACTGAATGTAGTTTCCCTTTGTCCAATAGCCGCAGGGCCTCTTACATATACTCGATTTTATTAAAAGGTCCGTTTGTTTGCAGATCAATTTCTCAATATTGTAGATGAGATGATGGTTGTTGGGTTGATAGAAGTGTCTATTGTACTGCTCTTTGATTGGGGCTAATAGCCGCATTGTAATGAGAAATTATCAATGTATTATGTAACAATGATAATAGAGTGGGTGAAGAGGTCTCTGATTGATGAGTCACTTGATGAGTTTTGAAATCCACAACATAGCTTTAAATCTGAACAGGCCAAGTGTCGCTGCTTTTTTCAATTTTAATTGAAATTTACAATTTTGGGTCTGTTGCTTACAAGATGGTAAGGCTGTGCACTATTATTGCAATACCAATATATTGCAATACGGAGTTGTGCAATACACGTATTGCAATACGATTTTCATATCGCAATATATTGCACAATCAAATTTTAAGTCAAATTTATTCATTTATCTTGTAAAAGGCACATTTACTGGCTTAACTTGTGTTAAGAAAATTATTTTGAAGTGCTAGAATGTGTGTTGGACTGTATTACAGATGATATTTTTAAAGATCTGAAACTCATTTTATCAAATGTGTCATGTTTAAACTGCAAAAAAAAGAATAAAAGTTTAATGTAGAGTTCATTTAGCATGTTGCAATATTATTTAGACTAGTGAAAATGGTTTCTAGAGAAATATCTCCTTGTAAGAGAATCGTGCAATATATTGTTGTACGTATTGCAATACATTACAGTTCATCAATACGTATCGCAATACAAAACTTGAGGCAATACACAGCCCTACAAGATGGATCCAGCCATTACCAACTGCTGGCTGGTCACTACTTGGAATAGTCCAGGTAGTGGGTGACCCATATCTCAAACACAATAATCATCCTCCCCTGGATACCAGTTTGTATTTTATGTCTTGAACTCATGTTCATGTTCATACATCTGCAACAAAGTAAGCAATCCAAGCTAATTTCCCCCTGCTAATTGTGAACTAATCAATAGGAAAAGCTACTACGGGTGAATTAATGTACAGGATGCTGTACGGAGCTGTAGGTGAGGATCGACATCATTAAGAATCCATTGACCTGTCACACAACACTCTCACGCCACCTGAAGGCTGATCCGTACATACCTACATATATATATTCATGGTAAACAAACAAGTCCTTGAAGGGCAGATTCATTACAGCCTCATTACTAATGCAGTGTGTGAAGGGTCTTGAGAATGATATCTATAGGTGTTTTCAAGATATTTCCCCTTTATTACAATGGTTAGTATGATAGCAGGAGGAAAGTCTGCAGATCACAGCGGTCTTGAAATGATGAAACCTGTGAGTATTGGCTTAAATTAACCAAATATGGGTGGTAGCACCGTGGTAACCCACTAAATTGCATTGTACCTTTACACCCAAACAGTACTGCATGTAGAACAGTTCTCTACAATAAATAACGTTTTCAAAACATCCCAGATCTCTTGATGCTTAATTAGTGTTATGTTCTTACCGCTATGCTATCCTGGTTAAGTCTTGCATAAATGACAGACTCAAATTCAAGATTTCATTCATATGATATATAGATGTGAATGAAAATATGACACATTTTATTAAAGCTTTCAGTATTCAGATAAGCTAAAGCAAAATTTGAAAACTTCTGTAGAGTCAAAATGGTTGGTCACCATATATACAGTGAGTGAATGAGTTATTGTTTAATGCCATTTGGGCAGTATGACAGCCATTAACAGTGAATGATATACACAAAGAAAGACTGTAAACAAAGAAGGCAGATTGATACAAGTCTCGTTATTCAAGTATGTCTCTCACACATGCATTCTCCTCATCACGCTAACAAGGAGGGACACACTCTTATAATGTCTCAATAATTGCACCAATCGGTTAGGTATTGTCTTCAGACTGGCTGTAGCGGCATTCATGTTTGTTTGGCATTGTCATAGTGATGTCTCCGCCAGTGGACAAAAGATTTATATAAGAGGGCTTAGTCACTACGGAATAAAGGAACAATACTAGGTTGATGGAGAATTGAAATAATGTTTTGTGTGTATGCATTTATATTTTTTCTGTCAACAATTGTGTGATGAGGTTAACTAAGTCTTAACAGAACCAAATTATGATTATCACAATAGAACTAAACATATGGTTAGAGAATCTTCACAAATCATCTTGGAATCATGATAGATCAGACAACCAATCTTAAACATCACTTATCATATCAATCATTGTGGACATTGTGGTCTAGTGTAAATGTAGCATGAGATAGAGTGGGATTATGCAAGGTGGGGTACTTGGTAGAAAATATGGTTCTGTTTCAACCCTAACTCAGTCTGATTAAAATCGACGGTTTTCCATGGAATAAAAATTGCAAAATAGTGCATTTACCGGGATACGAACTCATATCAGTCGTAGGTTCCACGCCAAACCGTCTGATTACAGCCCGTAGACTCGCGTGTTCGAGCGCAATTCAGGTAGCCAATCAAAAGATGCCCAACAAATGCTTTCGGTGCAAGAAGCTAGGGGCAGATAACTCCAAACAGTTATCCTTTTGTCTGTTCCGAATGCTTTTAAAACAGCGACCGTTTAAATACTATGATGTGATTGGTCAGCTATTTGACAGGGCTTTGGCTGCGCTAAACTGGTTCGGAACACACGCCTATACGGGATGTTCTCAGACCTTGTGGCGAGGAATCTAAAGAACCTGTTCGTATCCTGGTAGATATATTATTTTGCAAATTTTATTCCTCGGAACAAGGTCGATTTTAATCAGACTGAACCCTAACTGAGAAAATCAAAACAAATACAATAACAAAACTTCTCACCATGTGTTCAACAGCAGCTACAACTTGAGCAAATAGTATTTTAGCCTCCGTCTCCGGAAGTTTGCCCTCGTTGGAGAGTTTGACGAAAAGTTCGCCCCCACATGCATACTCCATGACAATGTGGAGCTTGGCAAGGGTCTCCACGACCTCATAAAGACGGATGATGTTCGGGTGACTCAGCTTCTCCATACTTGAGATCTCACGTGACAACAGACGCTGAGTCTTTGCGTCAAGCTTTGTCTTGTCCAGAATTTTGATGGCTACCTTTTCTGGAATAGAGGAAAGCAATAGAATGAAAAGTGCTGTTTGGTATACGGCATGCACTGAAATAAATTTTGATGAGTGGAACACCAAACTGAATGGAGCACCAAACCGAATGCAAAAAAGTGAGGTTCAATTAATATAGTTGCGGACAGTTTCACTGCTTTGGTCAAATCTAACTAACAGACTGGGTCAAGAATGTTCAGTGAATCCTAACAATTTCTCTTTTGTACAAATATTCCCTCAAATTTCCTCCCCACGAAAAATTTCCTCCTCTAACTGTCCCTTTTAAATGATAAGTGAGGATATGAGGCTCACCTAATTGTACTGAGAGTATACAGGTGAGATACACTGTTAGGTAAGAGAAGATGATCACTCTACAAGTCACGAAGCAGCAGATATAGTGTCGCCACTGTTACACCAACAAACAACACGTGGATTCACCCTAGATACCTCCATAAATAATTCCTTTCTTGTCAATGTGCACTTGTATCTTATCTCAAGATTGGACTCGAAATAGACTGATGTTGGGTAGTTTGAAGACTTAAGATAGTTTTTCATCTTTATTGATATAATTACCGGTACCTACGAAACCGACCCCCATCTTCAAAGCTAAAAATATACATTAATCTAGCCCTGGGTGCAGAAGCTAACAAAAACTTTCTGTCTTATATTGAAACAAAATAAATTTTAACACTTTATCTGCTGAATGAATTAAAAAAAAAACATTTCCTGAATGGATGGATTTCAGAAGATAGACTTTAAAAGAGGAATAATGATGTTGCTTGGCCTTGATATCCCACTGCAATATCTGCAATATCAAACTGTTTAGCACTTTCAATGGCCTCAAGAAGGTTTCCAGCCTCTATCTGAGCAAGTTGGTTAATGTTAATTATTATTGTTAACCCAACTCCAAATTTACCAAATTTCCAAGTTTCTATACCCATTATTGTTACTGATTTCAAACCCTGAGGAATATCCAGATTTGGCCAGATACATAGCCTCACTCTGAATACCACTGTAGAGAATTATGTACATGAACGGATTTCATTCACACTAGCAACATAAATATCTTCCTTAATCTCAAGATATATCCAGCTAAACAGGCTTCACAATAAGACAAAAATCAATGGTAAACTAAGTAGGCTTATATTCAAATCGTCTATTCAAATAAACATTCTTAAACAGACAAGAACTCAACAGATCAATTAAATCTTCTGCCAAGAACATGCGTCCTTTAGAACATCTAGTAATATGTTTAAGTCTGTTGCTAAGGAAAATCAACAACAAATAAAGTTGTTATTCCAGTGAATCATCCGTGTTTGGTTTTCGTTCAAGAATCAAAGTACAAGTAATGAAATATATTTCTGAAAAAGGTTATTCTGTCTGTTTCTGTGTCAATTACTGTGGAAACATTTCAATGAGGTTCATCTTGATGCAGTGAAGATCAGAAAACCATTTCTCACTCAAATAACTTTCAATACAGTGACTAATTGGAGTTCAAGTTATTATGATGATCGATCATGAGCTAGAAATAGTTAAGTTGTGTCAATTAGGGCAAAAACAACCCTAACGAAGTGTTTGATTGATGGCACTACCTAATTACCTCTCTACAGTTATACAGACGATATTCTATCCATCTATGATTTGACCTTATTCAAATCGGACGGTTTTCAGCTAAACTCATAAATATTCGATCCCATACCCTTGACAATTTCTCTGCTTTTAAATCAGATAAGGTGCTCAATCTACATACTATAAAGCAATGCCTGTTTTGTGCTTGGTTTGATTATCAATGGTAAAACATTGGTTATGCAGGTTGCAATTTGCAGGAGTTCACAGATGTGCTCAAAGTGAAAACAATGGGCCCTGTTTTAACACTTGCTTATACAAAATCTTAAGTAGTTTTCTCAGCATAAATTATATTGCACACGTTTTACATCATTCCATATAAATTTTAAACATAGTTTTTAATTTAAACTTTGACAATCATTGGTTAAAACTCCACTAGGTAGAGGCACTTTAGTTGCCAAATACAGAGAGTTTACTGTATCCTGTCGTCCTACTGCTAAAACCTTGATTAAGGCCTATACAGGAAAATTTGTGTCAATCAGGATCAATTTGGGCTAGATAGATATAGCCGGAACTATTGATATAAAACAGTTATTAGCATGCTACAGACTAATGAAATATGAAATAAGAAGAATGAAATAAGGCCTGTCCGACAGCCCATAACCTGGCTACTTTTGACCCAGACTAGTAACCTTTTGATGTTCTTGGCTAAATTTTCATGAAAATGGACCAAATCATAGTTTCGAGCTGGTACCGTTTTAGGCTTATATATATATTACACTGCAATGATACACAGATATTTAAAATGTTTAAACGATTCACTGAAGTAACTGAAGCAAATCTGCTGGGTTTGACATCACTCCGGGGCTCATATATCCGTGGATGTGATATTTCAACGTGTTTTAGCACAAACTAATATTCATCAAAACAACTCAAATCTTCTGTCCATAGATATCTAACTTGGTAATTTCACAAATAACAATTGCATGATTATTGTATAAACACGTGATTCAGTCAATTTCAAATACCCAATGATCTGTTGTAATTGCAGTGAAAATTCATCATAAAGCTAATTAACATGGCATGGCACACAATGTTCCTGATCCCTGCAACAGGTGAAGAGATGGCCAATCAAGCAGTCATGCTTCAGTGTGCTCGCTTAGTGCAGCTACACTCAAACCGGGTTATAAAAGTTGTCTTTGTAATTAATTACAATTGTATATTGTCACGATTTTATGCTAATTTGATTCTGATTCTTATAAATAATGTACATTGAGATACAATGTCATACTTTACAAAAATGCATTACATTTGAACTTTGACAATAACGTTAGATGCCTGTCTCAATGTAATCGTCTCCACTATAAGATGGCACAATGTAAAGTTCAGCAATGAAATGGTCATCAAGTAACAGGTTATTGTGTCGGTCCATCACTCAGTCACATCCAACTGCTAACCTCAACAAATACAACTTACAAGCCATGTATCTTCCATGCCGTTTCGTATACAAGCACCATCTCTCTTATATATTCGATGAGATCAACACTCAACGCTTTGAGCTAAAGATCTACAGATGTTCTTAGCTTTAAGCAAGACACATATCTTCTCTCCCATATTCCTACAAACGACATTTACTACTGTAATATCTATGTCAGACTCTTTACCGATGAAAGTTATGCTTAGCATCTAACTTTGGTTACTGTAGAAAACTGAAGAGCTTATTGATTAAATGTCTTTATTAATAACCTTGGAAATGCCTTTGCTGCTGACCCACAGATATGGTAATTTAACAGAAAGCTTCATCCTACAACGCTGCAATTACTAGTAAGTCCAAGGCCAGCATTAATACTATAATGGCATTATTGCCTTTGGTACAAAGACCTTTGGCTATAATTGTAGGATGCTCACTGAGGTGTGATACCAGCATGTGGAATATTATTAATGAATGAATTGTTTATTTACGTGTCACGCATAAAATTACATGGTACACATACAGATTGTAAATACATGATAAAATGGTTTCATGCAAGGCCTAAAAAGGCCGAGGAGACACGGTTGAAATGTACATAGATATAAGCATAAAAGTAGAATTACAATAAAAGCATGATATAATGGTAAGATAGAAATATGGTAATACACAACATGTAAAACTATTCATAAAATAATAAAAGTTAAGAAACAGTATGCTTTAAAAATTTACGGCGATAAAACATTTTAAAACACATTAAGCCTAATTTGGATAAAAAAGATGTAGAAGTTACCAAAAAGCTGAATTTAAAATCTAAGGTATTTAAGGTATTTAAGGTATTAATAATCTTACATAAATATGCCTCAATATCATATAATATTTTTTTATGTTTCCTCCTAACAGAACAGGTTAATGACACTAATATTTATATATTTTTTTATATTAATGACAGTTATAGTCAAAATAAAAGATAGTAACCATTGTTCACCTCTTCTGAAATTATCAGTAGCTTTACATGTATGGTAATTGTTTTTACTGAAAGACTAACAATAATAGCATTTACAACAGACAAGTGTTTGCAACTAACATGGCAATGTCTCCCGCCGTCAATATTGAGTTTAGTAAGACACATCTGACAGGAACTACTCATATATTGCATTACTGGTATAAAGAGTCATGATGAGCAAATTTGAAGAAATCAATGGGTGCTTGGGTTCATGAGATATAGCATTGATAAGAGTTCCAAAAATGGTCAAAGTGTCGTAGTGACCTTAAAAATAAGGTCAGAGTCACCAAATGGTGTCTGTGTCAACCCCCAAAGTAGGCTGACATCAAATTTGAAGACCTTTGGATGCAATGCTTCATGACTGAGATATCGTGTTAATAAGAGTGGAACTTATGCCGCAGAATACATAGTCCCCCGTTCCTCATTGCGGCAGGGGACAATTACAAGGTAAAAGAATGGTCTTGAAATTTAGCCAGAGAGACAATATTTGGTCTTTGAATTTTTGCATTTTGTATCTGAAGAGTTAATTAGTGAAATATTTTTGGTCACAAACTAATTACAATGGATTCAAATATAAATGACTAATACAAGCTTAAATGACTTTAACCACAAACCAGTAAAGAATAACTAACCTTTGGTGAGAGCATGGATGCCCATCTTGACCTGTGAGAAGTTTCCGCTACCCAGCTCCCCTCGTATCCTGTAGAAGCCTATCCTTTTCCCGAGGGTGATCTCCTTCATACACTTGTTGTCATTCGTGAGGTCATTCGACAGCCTCTCGTAGGGGGTGGGTCTCTTCTCCACTGGTGCCTCCCCCACCTCCTGGGGGCTGCTACTGCTAACATCCACCCCGGACTCCTTGCTGGACCGGGTGCTCACGTTGCTGCTCACGGTGGTCTCCCCATTGGTTGGCATGTCTCTCATTGTCTTGGGAACTTGCTCATTTGAGTATCATCGTGTCTGGCGGAGTGTAGGTCTGGAGGAGCTCCTGCCTCTGTGGTGTAGGTGGAAATTGGTCTCCACTTAACTGCAACAGAGATCCAATATTCGTTAAGGAGGCTTGGACAGTAGTGAACAGAAGGCAAAAGGTCTTAGGGGAAAGCATTTTATGATGACTCCTGTTATTTTTATCACTGAAACAAGCACGTGTATGTCTGCGGAGGCATGTATCAGTTCACACAAGGAGAGTTTCTAATTTTTCATGTAAAGCATTAAGATTCACTTTCAATTCAAACAAAATCTAGAAAAATAATTTAAATCATCAGCTTATTTGCTCAGAATTAAACCAATCATGCCCATGTATTCTTGAATCCTTTATGTACTAATAAAGGTTGTTCATTTAGAACATGGTAATCACAGTCACTGATACAAGAACCTGCATGGACAAGCATGATGACAGTTATAATCCAAAATATAAGTTGGTTACAACATTCCAGTGAATAACACAGACCATCCGGTTATCGACAGAGAAGTGACTTTACATGATCTAGCTCTTGCCAAAACCTTCTTAGACCAGCATGAAACCAGCTTATTCCACAAACATCCAAAACTTGTGTAGAATCTAACTTTCAAGTAAACAACACTGACCATCTTGTTTCTGACAGAGATTTTGGCAAGTGACAGTTATAGTTTTTAGTTATAAAAGCTCTTACCAAGGTCTTCCAGAAGTGTGACAATGTTAAATTATCCAAAACATTTCTTCCAAAATTCCAGTAAATAACAAATCACATTGGTCCACAGATATCGGACTATTAGACTTTGTCTACTCTCCAGTAAACAACATAGATTATCTTGTTTTCGACAGAGATATCGGCAAGGGACAGTCAGTCACACATACAAACTCTTACCCAGATCTTATATAGAAGAAGTGTGATAAACATTGAAGTATCCTAAGCACCAATCTATTCCAACATTCCAGTAAATAACACATCACGTTGTTCATATCGGATTCTGCACAGATTGTTGTCGACAGAGATTTTGCGGCAAACAAGCGCGAAGGTCATGCATTCTCAGGAGGATTTAGTCACCCAGCTTTATGGTTTTCCATGACAGTCCAGATAATTGGAGTTGTCTCACACTAGTGCCAATCAATAGCGCCAATTGTCGGTAATAGTTGGTAAATAATTTGGACATCTCTCTAGTGTAGGACTATTGTGTTATCTGCTGCCAAGTTCCTTATATAATGTGACAAATGTCCATGATTTACTTATTTACAGTGCATTTATACTAGTGTTTGTTTGCATCTTGACCATGACACAACACAGATTAGAAATATTATCAAAATATACAATTCATCTCTTACAAGTGTTTCTTACAAGGCATTCATTAAAGCACTAATTTAGCCCAATTGAACACTTTTCTGCAAAGTGATTTCATTCTAAATTTGGTAAAAGTGTTGAAAAACAAAGAAATATATAATTGAAAAGTTTAAAATGTTAAATGCTACACAATGTAAAAGCTGTTTAACCTTCAGATAGATAGTGAGACTAAGTATAGATGTAAAAATGCCTGAATAATCTGGATTCAAATCTCTTCAGTGATCGGTATAATTAAGATCAAGGACATAAATTATTTTCAGAGTTAGTCAACTTGAACTCCTAGGTGAGAAAAAGGTAATTTGTGAATATTGTAGTAATTGCATGAAGATAAATCCACATTGAGAAGTTTCTTTTTACACAGATGTTGACATTGATTCTAGAAAAAATATAAATAATGGTTTCACCTGAAGAAACTGTTCTTAGTTATTACAAATAAGAAACCAAAACAATAGTTAGCCGGTAGCAGAGATTAACTTTTTTCTATGAAAATATTTGGTGAGATGAAAATCATTTGAATACAAGAGCTTGCCACTTATGCTGGCAGTGTCCCCCAATAAAGAGGGCGAATCGAAGTTACTCAAAATGACTGGTGTCTGCGTCACACCCCAATGTAGGCTGTCACCAAGTTTGAAGACTTTGGGTGCGAGGATGCTCAAGATATCGCGTTAACAAGAGTGTGACATACGTACAAATGTCGCTGAATACATATTCCCCATGTTCCGCATTGCGGTGGGGGAATACATCTAAAAATATCACTCTTTTTAAACTCAAATGAAGTTGAATAATACAAAATAAAGTCTTCACAATTCATAAGATTTTAATATTCTTTCCTAAGTTTATTTAAATAGTCTTTTGAAAATGACTGAAATATGATATTTTTTTATTTTTAAAGATTTGAGCGGACACATTACCTTTGACTGAGAGTTTACGGGTACTTGTGAGAAAAAAAAATGTTTCGAACTTTGAGTGAGAGAGGTAAATAAGCACAATAAATATGAGGTGAGGTGAGGTGAGGTGAGGTGAGGTGAGGTGAGGTGAGGTGAGGTGAGGTGAGGTGAGGTGAGGTGGGGTTTAACGCCGCTTTCAAGAGTATTTCACTTATATCGCAGCTGCTAGTATTATGGCAGGGAGAAAGCCCGCAACGCCATGTGGCTATGCTTTGCGGTGAAACCTGCGAGCAACGGCTGGAACTAGCGAACCATGGGTGGTACTACGCTGAAATTCAGTATAGCATTGCACCCAAACCTTACTGCATGTAGAACTGTTCTCTACTGCAGACAAAGTTGCCGTGCCCCTGGCGGGATTCGAACCCCGGACCTCTTGATCCGAAGACGAACGCACTAACCACTGCGCTATTCCGCCCCCACAATAAATATGAAAGATCAACCTAACACAAGTGGATATGTAACCAGTAACCACCAAATACCATGAAACACGGAGCACAGCCAGGCGGTGGATTGTTTTGGTTCATCATGGTATCTGTTTGTGTTGCTAAGGGTTTCAGCAGAGAAGACAGATTGCCATACCTGAACTGGATCATCACACCTGTATATAATTGTTATCATTTATCATCTCGTTAACATAATCAATGTTTTACTTGACATCTGGCATGTGGTACATTCTATTCAATATCATACATACATAATCATAGGTATTATTATCACTCAATCATAGGATTTCAATAATTATGATTTCATAAACATGAGAATAAATAATTCTGGAGTTGGTGAAAAAGTTAAAGAAACAAATTTGATGCAAGAAAAGTGACTACTTACAATTAAACTAAACTCCTTCATCAATTATATGCAAAACCTGATAGTAATTTTTAAGCTCTCTCATTTAGTGCTACCATACATTAACATTGGTGTAAGACTTTTGAAGAACTGAGAGAGCTTTGAAAATATAGGCCTTGATATCTGAGGAAGAAAAGAAGAGCATTGACCTAGCAAGGAACACATAACCCTGATAATTACTGGATCCACTAGAATCTACCTCTAATTGTCATTGGATAAAATCATTGATTCAGCAAATGTACTATTTGATTTGACTCAAAACTTTTAGCTATTACTGGTAGATTGATTCTGGGTATCAGTGTGTCATTGAATCTTGTGGATCACATACATGTGTACCTGTTGTACAGATGTTGTGTAATGGTCAATGACTCGATCTGTTATTTACAAATTGGTGATTGGTGCCATGGAAATGGTTAATCATGCATCAAGTGCATGTGTATGGTCATATGAAGTGGTTCTAGGCCTTTAGAAGTGTTACTATATAATTATTCACTTTTATAGGGATACAATTTCATATTATGGTTCTATAACATTATAGTTGTATTGGGGATTGTAGTGATCTGTAGCAAAGTATATCAATTATGAATCATACAGACCTCTTCTTAATATAATGAACCTGAAATAAGAGTGAAAACAGAGAACAGAAGAGAACAGAGTGATTTTAACTTAAGGAACACATAACCCCAGCTACCAATAACAAGACAAACCATAAATTGTTAGATATAAATTAACAGAACTAACCTGGTGATCCTGAAATCTGAGGAACAAGAGAACAGCTTTTCAACTTCCCAAGGAACACTACAGCTTGATAACATTTATCCCTAAGATAGAGATCAAGTTGGCTGAACCAATACGTCATCCGGTCTGTGTCCTTTCCTTCTTTAAACCCCTGCTACAAAGCTCTAACACTCCTTTGATATAAGATGCATGGACACTAGTCATGTCACAGGCGGCCTGTCATTTATCAATAGAGGGCTGGCTGAGATAGTCCTGTAACTGTTCAGGAGCCTTTTACACAGTCTACATTTTTCCTTTAGAAAGTCTATTGCTATCTCAATACACAACTTGAATTATTTTTGTTTTAAAAAAGAAACGTTATTCAAATGAAGAACAACATTTCAAAGCGTAAATTCTAATCAAGGGGTGAGCATATCTGTGTTATTAATAAGCCTTACATTCTACATTCAGGAGACCGGTAGATTAGTGAGAGAACGAGCCATTCGTCCTCTGTTTACCATGTCTCCTAGCATTGCTGCTTTGTTAGAGGCTAATGCCATAACCAGTTTTACGTACGCTAGTACTAGTGCAGAAAGGACTGGCAGAAAATAGATTGTATTTATGCCTGGCGCAATGTTATTACATTCCTCTATTGACAGGTTCCTTCCCTACTGGATGTGGTTTGGATCCAGTTTGATATATATATATATATGTGCTGTTTGTTTGTTGCTGGGCTCAAGCTGGAGTGGGTCGAGAGTAAATAAAGGCAAACTGTGATAAAGCAAAATTTCATCTTGACATGTATTCAATCAGTTCTTATACCAACCATAACAAATTGTTTTTGAATATGCTCACACGTATGTGTTGAATACTTCATGAAGCGGTATGCTTTACAATTAATATAAAGTGAGAATCAATGAGTCGTCTCAGTTTGAAGGGCAGAGGCAAACAAATACAGCTTTATTTACTTCTCAAGATTCATCTCGACTTTGGAATGAAAGAGATCATTTACACAAATAAATGAAGCTATGTTGAAAAACAAGATCTGGTAGTCATTCAGTATATAATATTTCCCCCATTTTTTTGTGGGTTTGATGCTGTTTCTAACTTCTAAGTTTAGAATTTATAAAATCATATGAAATAATAAATAACTTTAAGGGCCAATCACTCATGCATTTCTGAAGATACTAGCCACATACACATTTCAGTTAGCCAAATATATCTATACTTAAACATCAATTCTAACTATAAATTTGGTCTACCATTCATTTCATTTTACTAGCCAGCATCTATTATACCAGTTGTGTGGAAAATTGCTAATCTTCTAATCTGGAGTGCTAACTTTCCATCCATGAAGTTGTCCGGCAGTGACCTGACATAAAAGATAAACTATAAACAATGCTACAAGGGGTAAGTGACATGGAAATAGGAACTGAAATATAAAGAAATATTAATACCTAATGATGACTATGAAATGTATCAGTCACTGTACTCAGTCAATGTATGAAGTAAGGAAGAAAAGCAAATGTATAAAGATGGTGAAATGAGAAATAAACCATAACAAGTTTCCAGCCAGAAGCAAAAGCTATTGAACGGGCTATGTTTCACACAATGTTAGAATATCACACCAAAAATCTTGTTGATGAATTTAATCATTTAAAAATAAGATATTTTATAAAGATTATAAGTGCAATATTATCATGAGAACTATGGGAACCAAGCAAAGAATTCACAAACCAGTTGCATAAATGGGGACATACACTTGCAATTATCAAGCACATCTGACACGTACTAAAGGTTTTTCTTATCACAAATAGTCACAACACGACCTAGAGCTACAGTCTTCAACTCAGAATAGCCTAGGACTGATGTACTTGTCTACCAGGAAGTGATTATGATCACAAGAAGGAGAGACTTTTCATTCGCACAGACGGACAGACAATTATATATTAGAGTCACACATGACATGCATGTTATACATGTATACCTAATCCTGACACCAAATCCTGTCTTAAACCTTAACACTAACCCTGCAGCATATTTTTCTAAGAAATAAATCAAGACATTATTCTTTCACATGGATTTGAAGATATAAATTCGCTAACATGTTAGAGCTTTAAGCTCATCAGTCTGCACCAAGCCTAACACTGTGACCAGTAGTCAACTAATGATGATGGCTATGGATTTGAAGATATAAATTCGCTAACATGTTAGAGCTTCAAGCTAATCAGTCTGCACCAAGCCTAACACCTGGACCAGTAGTCAACTAATGATGATGGCTAATGAGTCTTGTAACAGTTGCATAACCACAACATCTGCAGGAATTCTGCAAATTTATTTCAGTGAATATAAAAAATATTTCATTGGGAGATAAAAGAATCGGATGCTGAAAACTCATTTGGCAGATTAGGATTGAATTAATTAGTGTCATTCCATTTACAATAATCACAACTCATAAACAGATCTAGTAAACAACTAGCTGTCGTACAGGTTAAAGAGAGGCTTCTATCTGGATATTTTTTGTGGGTAAGAAATTCTAGAATACATACAGATTCACACATATATCTATTAATACACAACATTAGTGCACAACCCAGTCGAAGGTGAAGGTAAGATACAGAATTGACAATCTGAGATCAGGAAATTGATGACCATAAATCATTTTTTAATTAGCCAATTATGCAGAAACACAAAAATGAGATAATTTATATTCTATAAATGGTTATAAAGATATCCTTTTATTTGCAACACACAAAAAGAGACACCTTTTTGTACATGTCATTTTATGGATCAATTTTAAAACACATTCTTTTCTCTAATATTCAAAATTATTGATAATAACATTCAATCTAATATGTGAACATGACAAATTCTTAATGACAATGAAAAAGATTGAAAGCTTTTAAGATCAAATGTGAAAAATCAATTAATCTGGTTTAGCCTAAATGAAGCGGTTCCATTAACACACATTTACATTTTACCATAAAATCGTTGCTACTTTTCCTATTGAAAAGGGGAATGAAATAAACTTGAATACTCCTACAGGGACTGATCACGTACGGTATCGATTGATTTAACTAAGTTATATAAAGACGTAGTTGTGTTACATCATACATACAGATCAATGATGAATCTACCCATATGTTTACACTGATGTCCATTACCTTTACTGCAATTATTGATGTATAAATAGTACCTACCAAATACCCTGTCACAATGAAAATGATTTGTTAACAAATGATCAATGAAAACAGTTTGACATTCAATGAATAAAGAAAAAGATTGATTTTATCATTGTTCATTGTGTTTGACAGACTGCCTTTGTCCTGCAACTACTGATCAACTGATAAACTTTGCAAATTTTCAAAAATGTTCCACTGTGTACTGAAAAACTTCAATTTTTGGATACAAGAAAACCTATCCACTGTGAAAAAAAATAAGTAAAAGCTTATGTAAACTTGGAAATAGCACCCATATATAATACCATAACACAGAAATAGTGAAAAGTGGAACCAAAACCTATCATCAAGCAGAAGAAGATGAAAAACCTGCGACCAATAACCTGCACACATTGAAGAGTCACGTCTCAGACAGACAGAATGCTCCCTCATTTAAAGGTATTCTCTTGTTTTATTTGCAATGACATGGGTGTGCTCACTTGTTTATAATTTACCTTTCATTCATGTAAAGTAAATGACAACATTACGTTATATATACATAAGGCGATTTGCGATTTCTTGAAATCGATTTTCCACGTCTGGTGGAATATGCATGCGCTGTTGAGGTCAAAGCTTGCTCAGATTAAACTGTGGCAATTTCCACCTTTAATATGTCCAAGTTAATATAGGCTTTCGTTCCGCCATTCACTATTTATGTGTCACAGTATTTTATTTAGGTTCCTATTCCTGAGATTAATGTAGGCTTTTACAATTTAGAATCCCCATTGGTCAAGGAGTTTGTACACAAGACTTCAGCTTTGTAGTGGTTCTTTGACTGAACAGTAAGACAATAAAAAATGAGCATTTTATTTCTAGGAAAGATGATAATTCATGTATATGAATAAAATATCCAAAACAGTAGTTTCTGTATACGAGTTGTGAATGATTTCAAATTTATTATCTCATTTTTAATCTGAGAAGTTTTGATGGAATTTCAATTCTGAGCAAACACAAGTGAAATCTCTGTCAAACTTTGACATAATTTAAAACAAGAGTGCTCTAAAGAGCACAAGAACCCCCGGTTCCTTATTGTCCAAAAAAAGCATTTTAAATGTAAGGGTAATGTAATGAGCTATTAAAAACTAAATAGCATGTCAAATATCTAAGGCCTATCAATAAATAACAGGGTACGAATTCATTTTTTTTCAGCAGCTGCACCAAGTGCAATTGACTATTTATACAAGACTGCAACTGGGTGAATCTGGCTGCACCTGAATTATTACATTAGTTAATTTAGTTTCACTCAATTATGAGACTCATTTGTATACTTAATACAATACTATACTGTTTTGTCTTTATTCAATTGATTGATAAGCCGAATAAAACATAGATGTCATGTCTTGACCTTTACATTCATTAAATTGAATGTTATTACGAGAGGATGCATCATAGATTTATGAATATATTATATTTTTAGTATTGAGGCACATCTCAGTATTCATGTTTAACACAAACAACCTGGTAATTTATGTGACAACAGCACACATGGTTACTCAGTGTCAATCTGGACCAATCATGCAATTGATAATAATTCAAATATTGGAATTATTATCAATTGTATGATTGGTCCAGATTTCATGTAATGCTAACCAATATGCTTGTGTAAATATTTTTTCAGTTCGATTATCATTCATTCAACCAGTTTACAATGTTCTGAATTTTTTTTTTTTATAATTTCAGTCTTGTCGTGCATTTTGATTTCTTAAAACGTGTCAGATTTGGTTCCTGAACGACAATCATTTGATTTACCACTTTTGTAGAATTGTCGACACACTGAACAAAACGTTATGTTCTCACTGTCATCATAATGTAACCACTCTCTTTCTGTTTTCGATTCGCTATGTAAGTTAACGAATAGGTTTTCATTTTTTTTGCCTTTGGTTCAAAGTCTAGTTATTTTATAAAAGATGACGTTAGTTTCTCGCTAGCGACACTACTCGTACTAGGTTTATAATTGTCATTTACTGTAACATATTTCGTGCTGCTATCACTAAGTTCTGACTGATTATCATCACCTGCTTTGCTGTCCGTTTTAGCAAAATATTAAAAGATTGTTGATTGCCCCTGTCCAGACATTTTAGTTGTTTACAAACATCCAACATGTGCGACAGCTGACACAAGGCTCGAATACTTGGTTACTAAAAGACGACGTATTTCCACGAAGTTAAAAACGGATGCATACGAGCTCTCACGGAAATAGCCGAAGTTACGAAATAACTTATGGATTGGCCAATATCTGCGACGAATATGCAAATGATCAAAGAGCGTATTTTGGTTAAATCTATTTTTGTCAAATGCGGAAGTAATCACTGTGTACGTTTCGCTAACATTTTAAATACAATTTTATGGTCATTTATCAGTCTAGTAATGAATGTAGGCTGCACAAGACAATTTTCGCCTGCACTGGTGCAGAATTTATTAGGCGAATTCGAACGCTGAATAAGTATGGCCATGGTTAAGTTTCTCGCAAAATGGATCCTGCATCAAAGTCAAGGTCACACACAAGGTCAAAAGTTATAACCTCAGTGTATGACTATAATACTTTACATTTTCAAATGCTGACAAACTAAAAGTTACTGTCAGTCTGAAATTGGAAAGCTGAGCGCTCTAAGTCAAGGGCAATTACTCTAAAAAAACCAATACGATCGGTCCCAAAAAAGCACATGCGTATCCCCGATGTATATCCAAAGCATGTTTCAAAAAGATTGATCAAAAACTGTGGGAGGAGTTGATTTCAGTACACAGGTACCGTCATTCTGAAATTGTAAAGCCGAGAGCTCTAAGTTAAGGGCCAAAACTTTGTAAATATTAATCCGATCAGTCCCAAAAAAGCACATGCATATCACCGATGCATATCCAAAGCATGTGTAAAGTTTCAGAAAGATTGGTCAAAAACTTTTGCAGGAGTCGATTTCAGAACACAACGAAGTACCCTTTTCGGGACGGACAGACGGACGAACAGACGGGCTGTGCCACGACAATAACCCCCTTGGGTTTCACCCGGGGGTTAAAAATACAAAGATTAACTGTCTTTTGTCTTGACTATTCAGAACTCATAAAACGGATATGGACTTTGAAATGAACAGTTTCCTCAAACAAGATAATCTATCATATTATTTAATTAGTATAATTATCAGTGAGAACTACTGACAAAACTCAGTAAAATTTTCACTGCTCACTCTTGTCACAATATGTCAGCTGTAGTTGTAAGTTGTCAATATGCATGCAAGCCGTCATGACATAGGGAGATTAGATGCTTGATAAACGAATGCTGACAGCACTACAAGCGAGCGGAAAGGTTGCTGAGTCGACGACAAGAACCAGTTAATGATCAAGTCTATGCTTCTAGTTCTACCTCGTCATCGGGACAGCTTGACATCTTACAGGACCCAGCCACCAACTGCCTTCACACTGTCATTGATATATGATATATGTATTTAATTTCCAAAACATCTTGACTTACTATCATGATAAAACTTTACCTTATGAGTTATGGACACATTGATGGAACAATTAATAACTACATGCTTTCTTCCTTGTCAAAGAGACAGGTTGACAGTTGACATGACCCAGAAGCTTACTGCCTTGACCTTTAACTAGTCCATGAATGTATGTATTAAAAGAATTGATCTGGCCATAATCACTCCTATTTTCAAATTCCACTAACATTACTAAATTTCATGTGAATAACTTTGCAGTATCATTGCAGTAGAAAAAGTTTATAATGAACACAGACGTACCAAATTGCTGCTTGCTCCCAAAACACATGACACATCACAAATCAGTGACTGCTATAAACTAAGTATATAAGGAATTGATTTCATGGCTCTCAACGAATTTCATATATTAATGGTCTACTGTGTATAGATATTTGAAATGACCCAGCAACTAACTAGCTTGACCCAGCACACGTATGTATTATACACCTGACTTCTACTTAACATGATGAGAGGATCCAGGTTTACACAATATGAGCTTGATAGTCAATACTGGCACCTAGCAACCAGTCAAGCATAACAGTTACCCGGTACAGCCATTGCCTCCAGCCATCATGTTTATATTCAAACATGAACCTCGTCAAGCTTTACCAATACGTTATTAACTTTCGTACAAACACTTCACAACTGTACCAGTATGATTGCGTCAATAACATTTTGTCATTGATCGTAAAACACATACATTTTCCTTTGGTTACAAATTGGTGATAATAATAAAAAAAATTGGCAAGTAAAAATATCTTTCATGTGAAAAAGATGATAAAGTTCAACAAAAACTACACAAGAACTTACAGTTGAGTATACCATATACAAGATGTTTTCTACATGCTACTTTGAGCATGTAGTTGGATTGACTACAGTGCTATATAAATATCTACGGTACATGTTTTACTGGTTCAAATATCAATACAGCAGGCTCATTACAATCTACAATACTTTAATCTATAATATACAGTTAAGTTTATTAGATATTTTGAACATTTGTTTATTTAAATCAATAAGACAAAATGTCATGGTGCATGTTAATCAAGTACAGTCAGACCCCGTTTATCCGCATGATTTGGTTACAGTTGAAAATCGTCGGGATAGCAGGTCGTGCGGTTAAGCGAATCATCATTTGCATAGAAATGCATAGAGAGGATATGAAATACTAACGAGGTCTGACTGTATAGACAATAGTTTATAAGAACATAAAATATTTTGAATTCAAAACTGCTTTTAAAATGTTGATGCCAAAATGTTTCTTAAACAGAAACGTTAAATGGCAATTAAAATCAAAATCTAGCAAATGAAGTAATAATCAAGCAGTCATTAAAAGCAGACAAATTGATTTCATCAAGAATCTTGTCCTGCATGTTGTCAATATTCACACACTGGAAATCAAACAGACATGCTATTAACCCTATTGAAAAGAAATAACCTTAATGTGAAATATTGATTTATTTCCTGTGTAAGTGTAATTTAAATGCAAGAAAAATATTCTATCTGTTTCAAGTGTTTACATTTTGCTACAAGTATAAAAGATAACATAGTTCTATTTACAACACATAATGAGCAACAAGAAAATCAAAGAAATATTTCTTGATAAATCTCATAAAATCTGAACAATAATCAGCAAATAAGATTTCAACTTTAATAAATCAAATTATTACTCGCCCCATGAAGATATTACTGTTAATAAATCTACAATGTTAACATATAATTCATTTAACAATAAATAAAATACTAAACTTGGTTCCGTTTAATAACATATTTGTGAAACTCGTGAATGGTATCAGTATCTAACTCGCTTTCGCTCGTCAAATACCAAACCATTCACTCATTGCATAAATATGTTATTATATGGGACGTTGTTTGGTATTTTCTATATAGAGCCATTGGATTGATATCTCATCATAATTTGCAAGATTTAATATTTAAGGCTTATCAGACCTTTACTTTTTGATGTCGTAGACTAACATAGATATATCCAAATAAAGCACAATCCTTTGCCATAACTTCAAAGATGTGTTGACTTGACACTACATAATATTATAAAGAAAATGTATTACATGGTGATCACCTTTTCACAATTGCTGCACTGATCTTGAGCACATGCTCAAAGTAACCTATCCAATTCAACTCCCTGCTACATGGACATTGAATCCTGACACAAAAGTTAAACCATACAAAACACATAATATCGTCCGCCACACACATAGAGAAGTGAACAAGACAGACCTTACCATTTCCCCCCTATCCCAACCCCCTGTCCCCCTTTCTGTGCTAACAGAGCAAAGCCTACTTTGAAGTTCAGGTGCAGCGCGAAGCTACACTAGCACAGAACAGTTCAAGAAATGCTGCTAAGCTTTAATTAGCCATTGATGGATATCCTTATGAGTTAAATTGCGGGGGAAGTTGGCATCAAGAATAAATGCTATGGTTCAGTTCTTATGATTTGTTTTTCCAGGTTCAATAAATGTAATAACACTATTTCTCCAAAGACACCATTGTGACAAAAGATAAGAATCTAACAGGATGCTTAGCTGAAACTTATCTAAACATGGTGCTTATCAGGATACCCCTTTTGCAGGGTTGCTAATAAAGATGGAAAATTTAGCAAACATAACTTGGGAATTATTAAAAGGGGGATAAAATATTCATCAATGTGTTGATTTGTCCTCAGATAGGCCAGCATTATGATACTAAATGTTTCGAAGGTGTGATCCTCATTCTTGATTAGCCTACAAGGGTGAGATGTTTATCAGTTTGATAACCCTACTCATTAAAGACATTTACCTGGTTCAAATGCAACCTTTATGTCTATATAGTATACCAAATAAAGTGTGATAAACTACAATTGAACTATTTTAGACTTCATCCAGAGGTACCAATTAACAGCTTTATTTTGACAGTATCTGTGATAACTTTTCATTCTAAATAGAACTTTTTCATTATCAAAATAAATCTATTTGTTTATTTTGGTCAGGATATGTGAAAATAACCCGAAGAAATCAAGAACTATGTTGTTATGTGTTAGAAAATAATGACATTTTTATTTAACTCATGCTTAAAAGAAAGGTGAGACTGAGTCCCAAAAAAATATGTTTATAACAAATGAACACTCAAGTTAAATAGAAAGATAAAATTGTTTTGATAGATATTAAATTATGTTGGTGGCTTTCTTTGTGTAGATGAAAAAAGAATAATTCAATCAAAGAATGCAAATTAACCTCTAAATAAATTATATTATCTTTTCTTTGACTCCCTTAATCCTCAAGTCATCAATTCAGAGTAGTTGCATAAAATATGCAAATTAAATCCAAGATGTTATATTTCTTTGTAAGAGACAATAAGATCATCAAGTGAAAACATTCTTTGAACGTAAAGAGTCTACTGACAAATAGTGAAATACTCTTCTATTCATCTAAAATCATCTATTCTAACGACTATTAAAGTAATGATTCGCAAATATTTCAATTTTCAAGAAAGCAGACATTTCACAAGTGCCGGTTTAAAACCTCAGTCACAACCCACCATGCATATTTTTTGTCCATACTATTTCCGGGAGGCCTCGGCCACTATGTCTTTTCTGAAAAGAACAGGGAGGGAGAACGTCAACAGACGTCACTTGTACAATTGCGCAAGGTAAAGGTATGCAACAGGGCTCGCACGCCTCACGTGAGTGAGCGTGCACTGAACATTTCGCACTTAGTAAATGAGTTGTACGTCCTGACAACGTTCTTTAAAACATACAATATTTGTTCTTTGTTACTATGTTATCGTATGGAAGCCGTACTAATACGAGCTATTTACCTACGATGTCCTTATTCACTGCATGTTGTCGGCTCAGTTTCTATACATCCTACAGAAATCAGTGTGCACTTGTGTTGAAAGTGCGGAGCTTAGTACGTGCTCACTGGAAAATTGAACTTGGGAAGCGCCCAGTAAGCACGGACCACGCACTTATCATATACTAAACATGCACATGCCAAGTATGCTGTCCGGAGAGCATGTGACATTGGCGGTAGAAGACACGCGCATCACCCCTCCTGGGGTGAATCCGTAGCCTGATCGCAGCAGAGAAAGTTCTGCATGCTCTATAGGTGCTACAGTGTGTCTGCGTGCTCCAAAATCTGTACTGAGGCGGTACTCACAACGTAAGGATCCCAATGGTTTTGCTAGTAGACAGCAGGCACTTGAAAGTATGGCGGGCTTCGGACCACCATAATTTACTAGAAACATGATCTTTTAATATTTTGTCATGTGCCCCTTTGAGATTAGTATTTATCGTCAACGCTTAGTTAATAAACGAGCAAAAATGTGAGTGTGCCTGAGGCTCACTAATACCTCCAACCCTTCATTTCTATGGATCATTACAAAATAAGTCTGACATGATTTCATATAGCTTCATCAGCTTTCATGTTTCCGTCTTACGGCAACAATGCATCGGAGTATTTGTAATCTTGGTACCATACACCATAATATGTAAGACCACATCATCAACTTCATAGATCACCCTGTACTGAGTGGAATATCTGAGACACTTGCACCTACATCTTTCAGATCGTTTTTGCCACACTTTAAAAAAAGTTCTATTGGGTATTTATCTGTGGAAACAAAATGAGTGAGGATATTCCTGTTCATATTCATATATTGTTTTAATAAGAAGAAGATGAAAATAGGTTTTTAAGGATGTGACCCCGGTGACCCCATTTGGGTCATGGGGTCATGGGGTCATGGGGTCACAAAATCTACAATTTAGAATCCCAATTGGCCAAGGAGTCTGCACACAACTTTTCAGCTCTCTAGACCTTTTGGAACTGGAGAAGGAGATGAAAATAGGTTTTTAAGGATGTGACCAATGTGACCCCATTTGGGGTCATGGGGTCACGAAATCTACAATTTAGAATCCCCATTGGTCAGGGAGTCTGCACACAACTTTTCAGCTCTCTGGACCTTTTGGAACTGGAGAAGAAGATGAAAATAGGTTTTTAAAATTTAAGGATGTGACCCCTGTGACCCAATTTGGGGTCATGGGGTCACGAAATCTACAATTTAGATTCCCCATTGACCAAGGAGTCTGCACATAAAATTTCAGCTCTGTGGAGTCATTGGTTCTGGAGAAGAAAGTTTACGGAAGGACGGACAGACGGACGCCGGACACCATGCAATGACATAAGCCCATCGGGTCTTTCAGGCCTGATGAGCTAAAAATAAAATGAGTGAAAGCGTTTTTCATTGCACATTTTGTAAAAAAGCAAGATGGCGGACAATCAGCGACAGAACTTCCTCTTTAACTCTTCCAGTTTTAACAATAGTCATCTCCTCTGTAAATATGACATAACAGTTCAACAAAAACTCTACACCATACCACACATATTTTCGTGTTTGCCTCCCGTATTTCAAGTTTTTTTCAAACTGTCCATCGAACATATCCCAGTGAATGTTTTAATAAATGACTTAACAGTTCTCCAGGACACAGCCTGTGGCACAGATTGGTTTATGTGACAGTGAGTATTGTCCTCCAAAGATTTCCAGCAATTTACTTCTCAAAAGTTAATTACTGCGGCAGTGTCCCATGCTGTAGTCTGTGCAGGTCTACCCGAATGACTTCTGGTTCAATATTATCACACTCTCAATTACTGTTCATCAATTTTGGATATAGTAGATGATTGAACCTCTTATCACTCTTGAAATAATCATAATGGCCGATCTATATCCATCATATGCCTTCTTACAATGACCCAGTTTTTATCCGTGTCATGACATAATTGTTATTGCTTATGTAACCAATCAAGACAAATGACAAATACACTCACATAATTACATACACAAGTGGATGACGAGAAATGGAATCAAGTGATAATATAATCTAAAGGCACACAAAAATTTCACTTCCGCGACGGGAAATAATATTTTTTTTAAATCATTGCATTTCACGAGTCGGTAAAACAAACTAGAAACAGTCATGGCACATTAATGTATGCATAAACTGGCACAAATGAATTTGAGCTTCATCTAAAATAAAATGTAGACAAATTCGTCGGGGAAAATGTTTTGATGACTTCCGTTTAGTGAGTGCATCAGGAATGTCGACAGTCAGTGAGCGAATGCCGTTTTCAGACATTTGATTGGTCAATACCAAAAAGGGATATCCAAAGCTATTGATAGAAGTTCCATTGACCCAGAATATTACAATAACGCAAAGACAATGCAGACATTTTGTTGGCAGCCACAAAAACCTGTTCAAATTATCACATTATTGATTTTTTCATAACATGCAAAATGTAGTTCAGGATAGAGATAGAGATTAAGCTTAAAAGTGAAGTTTGTATGATATTACAAATCTTCTGAAGTTTCACACGAAGCATGTTACTCTAATGGCTAGCGGAGACCTCCCCTTTGGATTGATGATGTCACATTGCTACAAATATCACGAAAAACTACTGTAGCTAATGTGAGCCGTCTGAAAAACCAAGTCTGTCCGAAAACCAAGTGCTTGGTGATATATATCATCTTGTTCCCGTGAATTTATTAAAAGATCACCTAACAGACAATAAATAATTATCTTACCTTATATATCAAGAGCTTATCACTTAAAGAATTACAGTGCAATGTTCAAGAATGCTCATCTTCAGAACAACACATTAATATGTGATATAAATTATCAAATCATGCATAAACAACATTACTAAAATTCTTTATAAAAATATATTAGCTAAATGACAGGAGTACAATATATGAAAAATATAATTATCGCCACTACCGTAATAGAATAACCAGATAAACTAAATACGTTATTTTGACGATATGATAGTTTTAACTTTCAAAATAAAGGGACAGCTTTCCTGCCCCATGTGGAACTTGAAGGGACGTTTGACAGTAACAGTTGACAGTGCATCGATCTATTCGTAAATAGTGGCAGCATTGTGATACATTTAGCCCAGTTTACTTACTAAAATAAAGAATATAGAGGCTTACCTTCCCGAAACTATAATATCCGTACGAATACACATTATTCCAAATTGCTTTTCACGCCAAATGCCTATATTGTTTACTTGTCACTTTCGACGATTTCTTCTCACAGGAACTAGCTTGACGTCACCTATAGCAACCATTCGCCGCGCCACCTATCGTCGCCGGTATAATTTGTCGTGATCATAAGTGGGATGGGCACGTCATGAACTGAGCGAGTTCGAAACCGACCAATCCTTATGATAATGTTTTGAAATGTTACATAATTAATGGAGAATATGGACGTGTCTAACATGACTTATTATATCTCATCAACGACCGGACGTGATGTAATTTGTCCTTGTGAACTTTAATTAATATGACAATTAACTAGACATTAGGAGATATAATCACTCATACATTAATTTACATTTGCACTGTGATGATCTATGGAACAAAAGCCTATTATGATGATATTAAACGTTGATGATAAGATGAACTTCTTGTAAATTTCACCAACATAAATTGTTTTTGAAAGCCATAACGAAATTTACTGCTCGGACCATTGCGTCAGGCTATGCAAACAAATTATGGATCGATATATATACATGTTCAAATTCAATTATGATTTGTCTTTGGGAATCACTACTTGCACACCTTTTTTTTACTTTGAACAATTTATTATGGAAGTGGAATAAATGTCATGATAAAAAAAATATATTATATATATACTTGAAAAGACCGATATACTGGTCGAAATGAGCTCATCGTATTGTATTAAAGAAGATTGGTCCAGTCAAAACCATCTGATGTTTACTATTTTCTATATATAACCTTACTTCACGTGAGAAGCAACTCATCTTATTTATATATATATATATATATATATATATATATATATATATATATATATATATATATATATATATATATATATATATAATTCAGGAACTAACACAACTAAAATACAAATCCCAATCAGGTGATGACATAAACAAATTCTAAACATATGTGCCTTAGATCAACTATCCAACGAAGAAAACGAAGTAATAATGATATTTTACTCATATTTATATTTATTTATTTTACCGTTTATTCGCTTCAGCTTCGTTTTACCTTGCCAGTAAAATCACCCCAGTACATGAGTGTCAATCCCTCTATCACACGATTGATAAGCGGTTTCTTACCTCAGGGCACAGTCTGTTCTTATCAATGATTGTCAATCTTCAACTGTCAATGTGAATAATGGCGATCGACAAGGGTGCGTTATGTGACCGTTGTTAATTACTCCTGCAAATGATTGTGTTGCATAAGATGCATTCTGATCTTCCTAATCTCACGGATCGGTAAATTTCTTCACATTTAATAAACACATGAAATTATATTTTACCTTAAAATAAGGGTGAAGCTTTTATATATGTATTAATGATACGCCTGTTGAAATCGTTAAGATATAAGTGACAGATACCCTTATTGATGATACATTGAATTAGAATTACAATATTCAATCTCTGTACAAGTGTGAACAGAGACTACGTTTGTGAGGAAATTAAAATATCATGTAAATTTATTGAAACTTTTCTACACCTGCTTTGCAAAATGAGTTTTGTCTTTTAGAAAGCAATGTTGGTACAGTTAGACAGACAGACAGACAGACAGACAGACAGACAGACATGTTTTATTCAGTATAAAGCCATTGGCCAAAAATACATAGTTTAACATGAATGAGTGTACATAGCATGCATTGGTTTTTATTTCTTTGGAGTAAGGTAAGAAACTTATTTTGGTTGTATAGGGTATAGTTTTTCGGTTGATTGTATAAATACAATGTTTGAACTGTTCATCGTTGGATATTGTAGCAAGGGTGGTTTCAGGTAAGTTTTCCATAGTTTCGAGTAAGATGTTAATTTACTTAAATCTTCTGAGCAGTCTCTCTTCTTTAGGGATACTCGTATGGCGACCTAATTCTTTTGTAGTGGAACATTTTAACATCTAAATTTGGACATAATGAAATTAAAGGGGCAACTTACGAGTCAGGTAAGTTTCGACGTTTATAGATATATTTAAAATGTCTGTATGTAGTGAGTGAGTGAGTGAGTTATTGTTTAACGCCGCTTCGGCAGTATTGCAGCCATGAAAGGCGAGATATTTAATTTATTTGCCTAATTTAAAAAAAGAAAATTGCAATTGAAAAACAGAACACGGCACGAAGGCCGTAAAAACATCAGCATATTATCACAAGTTGAATAAAAGCTGATAATGAAAAGTTAAAATGTACAATTTGTCAATAAGGTGTATAGCCTTTAAAAAATCAAAAACACGATGCTCACCGAAATGAGTAAAAACTTGATTGATTGAAATAGAAGGATAAAAAGTTTCCCTGATATGTGCAGTGTCTCAACACTCACATATAATGTGTTTGATTGTGAGAGGACACTGACAGGGTATACATACCGGGGGATCTTCCCCCTTTAAAAGATATGAGTGTGTAAGATGAGAGTGTCCAATACGTCATCGTCGTAGGACACAAGCTTCCTGCCGGGTAAAAGAGGATAGAGATTTGTAACCTAAATGAGGTTGAATAGTGTGAAGTTTGTTATGATGTTGTTGGTCCCATTGGGACTTCCAACGTTGTTTAATGTAAGATCTAATAGCAGGTTTTGAATCCGTATATGGAACTTTAGTAGGAGAAATATGTTTGAGGTTTAATGCTGATTTAGCTACCGAATCAGCTTTGTTATTACCTCTTATACCCATATGGCTAGGAAGCCAGCAGAAGACGATGTCGCATTGGAGACAAGAATTATGAAGTAATACAATATCCCTGATAATTGGGTGATCACTCTTACAGTTTTTAATTGCTTGTAGGCAAGAAAGTGAATCGGAAAAAATAATGTAATTATTAGGGGTTGAGTTTTTAATGTGATGGACGGCCTTAAGGATGGCCTTAGCTTCTGCAGTAAAGATGCTGCTGCCATCATGCAGCCTTGAAGCATATGTTGTTGAAGGAGTCACAGTTGCTGCTGCAACTGTGGGTCCATCCTTAGAACCGTCAGTGTAAATTGGTTTATAATCTGCGAAAAAAATCACATAGTTCAAAACATGCCTGTTGAAATATTAATTGGTCTGTATTTGATTTTTTATGAGTAGATAGAGAGAGGTTTACACGGGGCCTGACAAGCTGCCATGGCGGAGCGGCAAGCAGACCGTGCTCTGCTATTGATGTTAGGTTAATATCAGAATCTTCAACATGTTGTTGAAGTCTGATACCGAGTGGTGGAATTGCTTTAGGTTTTAAGTTATACAACTGCTGGTATTCTGGATTGAATACGCAGTTGTATACAGGATTCCAAGGGTTGGCTTTAAGTTTGGTTATATATTGAAGTGCTAGCTTGATGCGCCGATCTTCAAGAGATGGCTCATCAGCTTCAACGTAAAAGCTTTCAACAGGTGAAGTTCTGAAGGCCCAAAGACAAAGCCTGAGACCCTGGTGATGGATTGTATCTAGCATTTTGATATATGAGGGGCGGGCAGATCCATATATTATGGATCCATAATCAAGTTTGGAGCGGATGAATGATCGATAGCGATGAAGAAGAGTTTCTTCATCTCCACCCCATTTATTATTTGAAACGACCTTTAAAAGGTCTAATGCCTTTAAGCATTTAGCTTTAAGGCTTTTAATGTGTGGGATAAATGATAATTTACTATCAAATGTGAGACCAAGAAACTTGGCCTCAGGAACGACTTTGATTGGAAATAGTTCTGGATCTTGGTGCATTTTGCGCATATTGCAAAAATGCACACTAGATGTTTTAGCTTTGGAAAATTTGAAGCCGTTTTCCAACGACCATTGATGGATTTTATTGAGGCAGAGTTGCAATTGGCGCTCGATTGATGGCATATTTTTACCTCTGCAGGAAACTCCAAAATCGTCCACAAAAAGTGAACCATCTGTATCATCATTTAAGACTTTAGCCAAGCTGTTGATTTTAATGCTAAATAATGTGACAGATAAAATGCTACCTTGTGGGACACCCATTTCTTGATCAAAGAAATCAGAAAGGGTGGAGCCCACGCGCACTTTAAATTGGCGATCATGTAAAAAATTGGAAATAAAATGAGGCATACGACCTCGCAAGCCAAATTCAAATAAATATTTTAGGATGCAATGCTTCCATGTAGTGTCGTAAGCTTTTTCTAAGTCGAAAAAGATGGACACAGCATATTGTTTGTTAATAAATGCATCACGAATAAATGATTCTAAACGAACAAGATGATCAGTGGTACTACGTTGTTTGCGGAAACCACATTGAATATCAGTTAGTAATTTATTAGTTTCCAAGTACCAAACTAGACGATCATTGATCATCCGTTCCATAGTTTTACATACACAACTTGTTAAGGCTATAGGACGGTAGTTGGAAGGGTCTGTATGATCCTTCCCAGGTTTTGGGATTGGCACAATAGTGGCATTGTGCCAACAAGATGGAAATTCACCTGTTTCCCATATATGATTAAATACCTGAAGTAGAACCTCAAGGCAAGGTTCCGGTAAATGTTTTAAAAGCTGATAATGGATTTCATCAGGGCCAGTTGCTGTATCATGAGTTTTAGAAAGTGCAGTTTTAAGCTCTGACAAGGAGAAGTGTTCATTATAATCTTCTCCATTGTCAGATTTGAAATTAAGTGGTCGTTTTTCCTGTACCTTTTTGGTACTTTTGGAAAGCCGGGACATAATTTGCAGATGAAGAATTTTTAGAGATTGTTTCAGCCAACTTATTGGCAATGTCAGATTTTGATGTAAGAAGGTCATCATTGACCTTAAGATGTTTTATTGTAGATTTGGAACCTTTGCCTTTAATTCTACCAATCATATTCCAGACTTTGCTGATAGGTGTTCTGGAATTGATCTTAGAGACATAGCCTCTCCAAGATTCGAGTTTTTTTTGGTTGACTGTGCGTCGAGCTTTAGCTCGTGCCTTGCGACAGTTATCTAAGTTAATTCTTGTAGGTCGTTTACTGAGCTTGCGTTCAGCTTTTTTACGTGCCTTAATGGCAGTATCGCAGGTTTCATTAAACCATGGCTTGTGAATGCGTGGATTTGCCGAGGTTTTAGGAATAGTTTCAGTTGCTATATCAACGAGACATTTAGAAAAGGCCTCAACAGGATCAGTTGCATTGATTATTTCATCATTTATAATATGTCCACGGGAGAGGGTAGAAAATGTACCCCAATCAGCCTTGGAAAATTTCGAACGAGGATTGTGCTCCTCGGGAATAGGTGATGAGGGTTCTAATACAATGGGGAAGTGGTCACTTCCACATGTATCCTCATGGACTGACCATGAGAAGTCATGTAAAAGGGATGCATCAGTTACTGATAAATCTATAGCTGTATATGATCCTGTAGCAGGATGTAGATATGTGTTTGAACCATCATTGAATAGACATAATTCTGGGTGAGGAAACTTTCGAGTATTTTACCCCTAGAGTCTAGGGTATTACTACCCCAGAGGGGATTGTGACCGTTGAAGTCACCCATGATAATAAAAGGTTTAGGTAATTGGGTAACAAGTTGATCAAGATCTTTTATAGTAAGATCTTGAGATGGTGGAATATATAAAGAACAAAGAGTTAAAGTTTTAAATAATGACAAGCTGACGGCAACAGCTTGTAATTGTGTTTTTAATCGAATTTCTCTGTGGATAATTCCATCACGCACTAAAATTGATGCACCCCCTTTTGCCCTATCAGCAGAAGGGAGAAAGAATTATAAAAAGTAAATGGTCTCATTGCAACTATATCAGATTCTTTAAGATGAGTTTCTTGAAGCAAATAGCTTGAGGATTGTAATTTTGGGCCAACAAGCCCAATTCATTAAAATTGACCTTAAAGCCTCGACAATTCCATCGGAGAATCGCCATAGATGCGAGGATAAAATAAAATATTAAAAGCTTCATGATGGATGTTTTACTGGCGAAAGGTGACGGTCCACGGACCATGCCCTGTGCCCCGTCATCAGACTTGAGGTCAAGAGATCCATACTTGTTGTAGACCTCTAAAACATTCTTGTGGCCTTTTGGAGTGCTGTTGGAAGTGATGGTTTTGGATTTGTTTGCAGTTTGGAATTAGATTTTTGATTTGAGATTTGATTAGGTTTTGGGTTTTGATTTGATTTTGGCGTTGTTTGAGAACCTGTCGGTTTGACAGGCTCTTTGAGTGACAGAAGAGGGAATGTCATGGTACCTATGGTTGAAGATGTTGCATTGCACAAAGTTTTTATGGTTGGTGGATCATTGATCCACTCAATGTCCGTCTGAGTGGAGACGGAGCATTTAGGGGCATTTGCTGAGGACACTATTTTGGAATATGAAGGCTTTGGACCCTCAGTAACCAGGCGTTTTGCTTCAGGGAAGGAAATGTTTGGGTGAATTTTACTTTTAAGATTTCGGACTCCTGTTGCCACCGTGGACATTCCTTTGAGGAAGCCATGTGCTCGCCAGAACAGTTGGCACATTTCGGCAACTCCTTGCACTCCGCTTGATGGCTTTCATCCTCGAGTTTGCCACAGCGAGGACAAACACGGCCATCAGCTCTGCAAGAGTTGCTTCCATGGCCAAAATTCTGGCAACGGTAGCAACGAAGGGGGTTAGGGATGTAGAGTTCAGTTTTGAGTTTGTAATACCCGGCATTAATTGTTTTTGGAGCTTGAGGAAGAGAGAAGGTTAGAAGATAGGTATGAGTTTTGATGATTTGTTCTTCCTTCTTGATGGTGAAGCACTTAACTGCTGTCACCGCCTGGTTCCTGAGGTTGTCAAGGAGCTCTTGCTCGGTGGCATCCTCGAGACATCGATCCTTGTCTCGGATGATGGCTTTGCTGCTGTTTAATGTTGTGTGTGGAGAAACCTTGACAGGTTTGTCCACAATGAGTTTTAATGTTTGCAATGATTTTGCCTGTTGCGGTGATTTGCATTCAACCGATAGGTACCCATTCCTGATTTTTTTTACGTCCTTAACATCACCGGCAAGACCTTGAATGGTCTTGGCGGTGGCGAAGGGATTGAGGCGCAGTGGTTTGTCATCAGTAGATGAAATAACTAGAAATCTAGGCCAGTTGTTTGAATTTGTAGGAGATATTGAGATATTTGTGATATTTGATGAAGTTGACATGGTGAAATATGTTTCCATTGACTGTTTGTGGAAGATTTGGATTTCCATACAGTGTGGCAGTCTGGACAGAGGGAAGTGAGTGGCATGTATACGCTCTGTATATGTATAGGTAATCTCCTCTCAGAGTTCCTTACCTGGCACCAGGAAATGCTTACAAAAGGATGTATGGACAGTTTCTATGTTTTGCTGTATGATGTCCCCCACACAACATAATATTGGAATCACTATGCTTTCATACAGCCTGAACTTGTTAAGAGTGGGCAAAATCGCCAAACAGTATCGATAAGTAGGCAATATAGCCCTCCTTTCAACTCATTAGTGTGAGAGGTAGATTTGTAGGTCTCGTGCGATTTTGAGAGTTCAGATAGCAAGATGGTTGACCATTCCACCACTGTATCGATTGAGTGTTTAGGTATCGCTACATCAGTCCGATCACATGAACTACTTTCGAGCGGCCATTTTGGCGTGAACACATTAAAATGACCGATCGATAGGAAATTGACTCGCATGGCTTAACCGAACCATGTACATAAGTTTCAGAACTCTCTTTTTTATTTCAGGAGTATTATATAGCTATGGCAACATTTATTTACCTTTTAGTGAGAGCACTTTATTTCAGTAAGAACAACGTTAACGTGCTATAGCGCCTTTAAACTACAATTTCTCTAAATTTGCAAGAGGGCCAACATGTCTAAAGTACAGTTCAGGTTGTCTTCAAAATAAAAACTAACTTACCAAGATGTAGAATAGAAGCTAAAGCAGTTCTGTCTGATTGAGGTTGGTTGAGGTTGTCGATATGCCCCCGATGTAGTACCCTACAGTTCTGGTACGCACAGTGCCTTCAAAGACCCCTGAATCAATTATTGTCCTATTTTCTACCCTTCCGCTTCAATACATGCTATAAAAATACATTACAGCAAGATCGTTTCAGATTCAGCATATGTCTTATATTCAGAAAATGCACTTTTCACCCGAAAAACCTTTTGATATTCCTTGCCGTAGCAGGAAATCGATGTGACCTTCTAGTATTTCAATTCTTATGTGTGTTGGTGTGAAAGGTTGAATTGATTAAACATTTCAATATTATATAAATTAATTATTATTATCCTACATATGTTCACACCAATTATATACAAACTATATGCACACTAATTCCTTTTTGGGCGTCCATCTGGGTATCATTATATATATCGGCAATATATATATATATATATATATATATATGAGTATCCCAATATTTTGATACGAGTTTTATCATTATCTCTTATCTCATATTTACTACATAATTTCGTCATCTCTTATCGCACCTTAAATATACATAATTTCATACATAATATATATAGAAATTAATTGTTATTGACGTGATGTTGACGTTGCAAACCAATGAACGAAATTGAGGTAGAATGTTATAAGTTTGGATATGAGTTCGTTTTTGGTACGATTTTTTCCTGCATTCCAGAATATTACGATTCGTCGGTTAAATTAACTAGTATAGTGGTGTAGTGGCTGAGGGAGCCGATGGTCGGGAATTGTGACCCGGATTGGCGATGGTCTTGTGGCTGAGGGAGCCGATTTAGGGAATTGTGACCCGGATTGGCGATGGTCTGGATTGGCGATGGTCTTAAGGCTGAGGGAGCCGATGTAGAGAATTGTGACCCGGATTGGCGATGGTCTGGATTGGCGATGGTCTTGTGGCTGAGGGAGCCGATGTAGGGAGTTGTGACCCGGATTGGCGATGGTCTGGATTGGCGATGGTCTTGTGGCTGAGGGAGCCGATGTAGGGAGTTGTGACCCGGATTGGCGATGGTATTGTGGCTGAGGGAGCCGATGTAGGGAATTGTGACCCGCATTGGCGATGGTCTTGTGGCTGAGGGAGCCGATGTAGGGAGTTGTGACCCGGATTGGCGATGGTCTGGATTGGCGATGGTCTTGTGGCTGAGGGAGCCGATGTAGGGAATTGTGACCCGCATTGGCGATGGTATTGTGGCTGAGGGAGCCGATGTAGAGAGTTGTGACCCGGATTGGTGATGGTATTGTGGCTGAGGGAGTCGCTGTAGAGAATTGTGACCCGGATTGTCGATGGTCTGGATTGGCGATGGTCTTGTGGCTGAGGGAGCCGATGTAGGGAGTTGTGACCCGGATTGGCGATGGTCTTGTGGCTGAGGGAGCCGATGTAGAGAATTGTGACCCGGATCATGTCGATGGTCATGAACTGTTAAACTCTGTTGTCCTACAAATACCAAGAGAGATAATCACTAAACGGAACTTACATTTCGCGATACTTCCATGCTTGCATATTTTGAATAAAATTGAAGCTATTGTTGAAAGAAATTAAATAGAAAATGGATCTCGCAATTGCCTATTGGAGTGGATCATTATCGTTTTAATTAAAGTCGCAGTTCCATCAAAACCCTAAAAAATTAATTCGAAAACAGATATAGCCCACAATAAGCACAACCAGAGACCATGGTAAACATGCCTGTTAAATTTCATGAAGCTAATATCTATATTTTGGGAGATAATTAATGATTATTACTAAGAAAAAAATGACTTTGTCACATTGTCATGTTTCAATGAAAATCACAAACAATTACAAGTAATTTATAGGTATATAACACTTAACAAGCACATCTGGGGGCATGGTTAAAATGTGTATCAGTTTCATGAAGCAAAACTGGTAGTTTGAGGGATCCTCCCTCACTGAGTCACTCAAAATAAAATATTTTACAAGTGCTTCAATTACAAGAAATAAAGATGAAAATATAAAATATAAAAAAATATAGAAATATGAGGGAACACAACCGAAAAATATATATATCAAAGCTGGAAAGTGATGATTGAATGATGTAAAACAACAACTACTTTTGAAGTCTTTTTATATTTTAATTAATTTCAATTTGACAATTACCTGACTTTAAATTTCTGAAATCGCCCCAAACGATTCACTGAAGCGTATCTATCGGTGTAAGCTCCCAGATTATAACCCGCTTCAAAGGGTTAGGTCTCATTATGCCTACAGTCCCAATCTGCCTACATCCAACTATGCCTGCAAAAAATAGTGTAGGCAGTTTGGGAAATGATTTTTTACCCATAACATAATGGAACAACCTCTTTTCCCAGTTACTAACATCACGACAGAGTCACACTCATACAGACAGTGAACCTGTCTATTTAAGACATAGATAAATAGATGACATATTGCAACCCATGTAATATATGAACCACACCTCTATATATCACAATGAGTATGAAATATAAATTACCTTATATACACTTGGAAATTAATTAAGCAACACAAGTTTTTTAAAACAGCAACATCGTTCCGATTTGAAAGAAGACAGTATGTCAGGAAAACGGTTAGTGATTTTTGGTAGAACAATCATTTTGCAGTCTTGAAACGAAATATCACTCAAATAACGGTTCACTGTCTTTTGGAGAACGGTAACTCAATGAAAATGGTCAAATCTCGACGGACAGGCACGCACAACCAAACTGTGTGCCTGATTCGTGCGTTTACGCGACTTTTGGGCTGTGTGACCAGGCCTTAAGATAATGGAAATATTAAATTATTGAAAAAATTATATCAACTCAGTTAATTTAGCTCAAAATAAATTAGGATTGGAACGAACATCATTCATCCCACAATGGCAAATGTACAGCGTGTTGAATACATCACTTCACAAGCAGGAGGGCAGCAGGATACCGCTATCACATTGGAAGTGCGTGCATTCTGCATGCAAGGGTCGCTGTTTCACAACCGGAGATTCACAACCATTGGGTTGGAATCAGAAGACCAGATTCGACTCCGTCCGGCTACGACAGCGTGTACAAGAGAATGTCCAGGCTACAACAGCGTGTACAAGAGAATGTCACACCAGACTTGACAGGTTGAAGGAACACCTTCAGAGTGGCAGGAAAACACCAATGAAATTCCTCGATGCCGCCGGACACTTGATCAAATTTGCAAAGTAATGGACAAATAAAGTACTGTTCCGGGCCAAAAGTGAGTCATCAAAGCTGGAATCCCATAGACTTAACCATTGGAAGAATAACTTTCATAAATAGAGAAGAAGTCCTTTTAATTTTTACTTATTGTACACAGCAAGGAAATCATCTCTGCTATACAAACATAAATAACTTTTATCTTTCCGTCAATTAGAAGAAGAAGAAGAAGAAGAAGAAGAAGAAGAAGAAGAAGAAGAAGAAGAAGAAGAAGAAGTGGGAAGAAGGGAAGTATTTTATTTCGGTGTCACGTGCTTACATACATTCACATATGGCATAATGAAACAATATTCACATGATATAAAAACATTGCAGATAAAAAGATAGCATCCGGCCTACACAGGCCTATGACCATATTACTTTGTTCATATTAAAATATAGATTAATATGGATATAAAACATTGCATATACAAGGATGGAGTAAACATAAAAATTAAGTGAGGCGCAACCTTAGACCGCCATGTTGAACATGATAAGTATGCCGTTATTTTCTGACTTCAATAGCTGCAGTTTTATTTATTGTCATCCGAACACATAATGGAAATTATGGATATGCAGCTGAGATGATTTCTCAACTTGTAGATACCTTTTGTAAGCAATTCAGCCAACAATTAATTAAACTAAATTATTTTTTCAACGGTTAATTAACATGAAAGTCTATGGTAATTGCAGTTTTGATGACTAACTTTTGGCCGGGTAATAGATCCTGGGAGCTTCCAGAATCTACCCCCTCCTCCCAGAATCTACCCCTCCTCCCAGAATCTACCCCCCTCCCAGAATCTATCCCCTCCTCCCGGAATCTATCCCCTCCTCCCAGAATCTACCCCCTCCTCCCAGAATCTATCCCCTCCTCCCGGAAACTACCCACTCCTCCCAGAATCTACCCCCTCCTCCCAGAATATATCCCCTCCTCCCAGAATCTACCCCTCCTCCCAGAATCTACCCCCTCCTCCCAGAATCTACCCCCTCCTCCCGGAATCCACCCCCTCCTCCCAGAATCCACCCCCTCCCCTTCTCAGGATGTAATACTGAGAGGAATTAATTATATTAGGACCATATACAGCAGCTTTTGTATGAAGCATTTGTATGAGTAGTTTTAATTTCAGAATTATAGTTCAGAATTGGGATATAATGACGCAAAATATATAAAATGATGACTACATGTACATAAATTCTATGCAAAAATCTGTATTGAAAATCAAAGAATTGAATCTCTGTCAAGCCATGTCTATGACGGCCGAGAGGGGACACGCCAAAGCGATATAGCCATACGACAAAGCAAATGGTCACACGACAAAGCGATAACGCCGCACGACAAAGCGATATGGCTAAAGCGATATGGCCGTACGACAAAGTGATAAGGCAACACGACAAAGCGATATAACAACGCGACAAAGCGATATAACAACCCGACAAAGCGATAATTAAACGAGATAAAGCGATAAAGTGAAAGAGCGATAAAGCGAAAGAGCGATAGAGCGATATAGTAGCGCGACAAAGCGATAAAGCGAAAGAGCGATAAAGCGATATAGTTGCGCGATAAAGCGAAAAAGCGAAAGAGCGATAAAGCCATAAAGCGAAAGAGCGATAAATCGATAAAGCGAAAGAGCGATAAAGCGAAAGAGCGATAAAGCGAAAGAACGATAAAGCGAAAGAGCGATAAAGCGATAAAGCGAAAGACCGATATTGACATGTCGACCTTAATCTTTTACATAACAATAGAGTACTGGTTTCATTCAATTTATTTTCATTTGACTTGGTATTTGGATTCACATAACATAAGAATGATTTTGATAAATGATTCCACTTTAAATCCCCAAAGGTCGCTATTATATAAATATAATTATGTTATTAAAGTTTATTTTTTATTAAGAATTTGAATAAACATATAATGAGATTTCTCTATAAAACAACTTACGGTGAATAATTGAGAAATCCATGCTTATTAAAACAGACATCTGCAACTGTAATAGATTAATTCAAAACGCTGACAAGGTGTGTCTAAACCTGTACATAAATACTTCCTTAGACATACTTTATGTTATTATGTTATTATATTATATTACTGGTTATAATAGATTTAATTGAGCAAAACAAAGTTTATATAAATTTAAATCGGCGCACTCTGATTTCTTCTACTTACTCTATATTTTTACATATAAAATCTGTCAAATATAGCTTAAAATCATTAAATATGTCTGACACTCGGCATCCCAAAAATTTTTATTATATGATGTTAGAGCACAGTCAAATGCTTTCGTCCAATCATATGATTGTATTGTGGTCACGTGGAGTACATTTATATCCCGATAGATGTACGGTTGTCTGGTTGCGTTCGGGTGTCATGCTCATAAAACTGGTTCACAGACTTCCATAAAAACAACAAACAATGACAACTGATTGTTTTATTTATGTGGATAATACACAATTAAACACTAATTACATTGACAAATGATATGCTGTGTTCCCTTTCCGGAAGGAAAAAGTCGCTTCCGTCGATGGGGTCTTCTATGTTAAGGAGCTTGATATTCCTAAAAGAAGAATAAAATCATGTAACTAAAGCAAGTAATGTGAGGTCAATTGGGAATTTTCAAGTGTATTTCATTTATATCATGAGTAAGTGAAACAACGACAAGCATCAAACCATGTTACCAATGTTTGATATATTTTCAACCACGATATTAACAAAAATATTCAGACGTTATATGGACGACATAAAAAATGAGAAGAAAGTGATATAAAAGTACCTTCTTGGGGTGTTAGAGGATGGAGGCTGCATTGTCGTCTCAATGAAACCCCTGTATCGTCACATAGCGTCCGAGCGATGTCCAGTACGACGTTACATTCTTTTCCATAGACAGTTCGAGTATAATTTCGTTGCTGCAGTAACCTTAAATAATTCATGTGCAATATAGATGCACAATAACATATGCAACAATAGATATTACAACTCGCATATTGATAAATACAGCTCAACAAACAAACAAAAATATTTGAAATACAAAAGACAATAACTTTTATTAAATAAAACAATTTATGTAATTTACTTTGAATTTTAAAAATATACACTTTAAAAAGTAAGGAGTAAAAAAGTAAAGTTACCTTTCCTGAATGAATAGTGTACTTGTCCTTGGAATGTCCATGATGAAGCCATTGTGTGAACTGATTCATTCTAAAAACCACCCAGTCTTTATAGGCAATGAAATGTATTACTGCTCAATGTTGCTGAATAAAAACGTGCTTAAATCATGCATGTTCGTGATTCAAGCACGACGCTTATGCTGTAGCACGACTCGTACGCTTTATATAAAATGTACGCTTCATGCACCTCGGACAATTTAACAAAATCAGTGCTCACAGTGCTGATGATGACGTCAATGTCCCTAACATTTGCATATTAAAATGAGAAATGTCAATGTTTTTCATGTTGTGTTCGAGAGAATGTTTCCCAAATTTGTTGACAATTCATTTGAAATATATTCATTTTAAGACATTTTCTTGACGACTCAAGCATTTGACTGTGCTCTAAGATAGATAGAGAACTCGCAGCAGTACATTATCGGGATATAAATGTACGGGTGTGAGAGGGTTAGGCTCGGCTGACGCCTCGCCCAACCCTCTCAAACCCGTAAATTTATATCCCGATAATGTACTGCTACTCGTCCTCTATCTATTACTTAAAAGGTATAGAAAATAATAAAGTTAATTGGGCTTTGAAGTTTCGAGATTTAAGTAATAGATAGAGGACGAGTAGCAGTACATTATCGGGCTCTAAATGTCAGAAATATTCTCTATCAGTCTGATTAAAATCGACCTTGTTCCGAGGAATAAAATTTGCAAAATTTTGCATCTGCCGGGATACGAACAGGTTCTGTAGATTCCTCGCCACAAGGACGGTTTGGCGTGGAAACCCACGAACGAGTTCGTATCCCGGTAGATGGACTATTTTGCATTTTTTATTCCACGGAAAACCGTCGATTTTAATCAGACTGTATTCTCTATGAATATGGTTTTTGGTGTATGTGGCAAAATGAAGATTGTGTCTGTATTAGTTCTTTTATAGCAGCCTTTAAGGAGAGGTGTATATCTATTTATACTCAAAAGTGGTCAGAAACTGTTTCAATACATTCTAAACTTCATAAGTTGTTCTTGGCTATGAACATTACTTGTCCATTATATACATCCGAATATATATAATTAGAAATACATGCTATTTAGATAGTGAACAAATATAACAAGGTTACATTTGGGATAACACTACCTTCAATAGTACAAATTCTTGTACTTTTCGGGCCGAGTCCCATGCAGGATTCGAACTGACACCCTCAGAGTAACTCTGAAATACAATTTTATATTATCCCATGCACTGAGTCAGAATACCATTTTGTATTATTTATCCATTTCTCAATGTTTTACGAACGACTTTACCCAGATATTACATTGAAATTCCTGGATATGAAAAATCTATTCAATTGTTTAACTCTTTAGCGAAATAGATGCAAACAACTAGGATGTCCTCAACAGTCAGGAAAATGTATTTTACTACTATGCACTTACTTAATCACTTACTGTTGTAAATGACGAGAATTGTGCATTTTGTAAAACAGAGAATGAAAACATCTCTCTCGTTTTTCGAAAAATATGATCATATATAAAACAATTCTGCTTGACTGGAACTGTTTTTAAATACCTCTACACATCTTGGTATTCTATTACAAAACATTGGTATTCTCTACCTTTATTGTGTAAACAACGCATCAATTTATTTAAAAAAAAAAAAATGCTTTGCCAATTTTGTATTATCCCATGCACTGAGTCAGAATACCATTTTGTATTATTTAGCCATTTCTCAATGTTTTACGAACGACTTTACCTAGATATTACATTGAAATTCCTGGATATGAAAAATCTATTCAATTGTTTAACTCTTTAGCGAAATAGATGTAAACAACTAGGATGTCCTCAACAGTCAGGAAAATGTATTTTACTACTATGCACTGTATAATGCCATGGGCCTCCTTTCTGATTAAAACTATCTCTTTAAGTGAGCAGAATGAATGAAGCCATTCAAGTGTGAAAGAAACGATTTTGTCGCTGAGCTCCATGCACCGAAGGCGTACAACCTATTACCATCATACTAATGATTCATGGCGATGCGCGGAGTTCACATTTTCAATAAATTTACCCAAAACGTGCTTTTTCATGAATCAGACCCTTTAGAATTATTCCTGTCGCACATATTAATACACAATGTCACACAAATATTCTACTGTGATGTAGCCTAATAGTGTCTTTATACGTTATGATGTGCACAGTGTAACCCAGTAAACAAAATTATATATTTTATTTTGATAATGATAGATTATTTTATTCTTTCCTTTGATTTGTTAGTGAGTGTCTAAATAATATACCAGTGTTGTTACAATAGATTTCCAAACTTGTATATTACATTATGTTGATGAATATATATCAGAAGTTATCAATTTCAATTCTTTATTACTGAAGTGTAGGCCTTCGGCCCGTAACTACATATGTTATATATGACAAGACATGATGTGTACAGCAACAGTCATTCAATTAACATCTTTGGTACATGGCATGAAAAATAAAGCTTGCTAAATTACTGAGGAATTTACAATTCGAAGTTGACATGAGGATTTTAAATTAAGTTTTATTTGGATTTGTACAAACAGTTTCCGGCATGATTCAGGCATCGATAACATCATATAATAACATATTTAATGATTTTAAGCACAATAAATCTGGACACTTTGAAGCCTAATTAACTTTATTATTTTCTATACCCTTTAACATCATATAATAACATTTTTTGGGATGCCGAGTGTCAGACATATTTAATGATTTTAAGCACAATAAATCTGGACACTTTGAAGCCTAATTAACTTTATTATTTTCTATACCCTTTAACATCATATAATAACATTTTTTGGGATGCCGAGTGTCAGACATATTTAATGATTTTAGCCTATATTTGACAGCTTTTATATGTAAAAATATAGAGTAAGTAGAAGAAATCAGAAAGCCGATTTAAATTTATATAAACTTTGTTTTGCTCAATTAAATCTATTATAACCAGTCACATAAAGTATGTCTAAGAAAGTATTTATGTACAGGTTTAGACACACCATGTCAGCGTTTTGAATTAATCTATTAGAGTTGCAGATGTCTGTTTTAATTAGCATGGATTTCTCAATTATTCACCGTAAGTTGTTTTATAGAGAAATCTCATTATATGTTTATTCAAATTCTTAATAAAAAATAAACTTGTATTAATTATATTTATATAATAGCGACTTTTGGGGATTTAAAGTGGAATCATTTATCAAAATCATTCTTATGTTATGTGAATCCAAATACCAAGTCAAATGAAAAGAAATTGAATGAAACCAGTATTCTATTGTTATGTAAACGATTTAGGTAGACATGTTAATATCGCTCTTTCGCTTTATCGCTTTTTCGCTTTATTGCTCTTTCGCTTTATCGCTCTTTCGCTCTTTCGCTTTATCCCTCTTGCGCTTTATCGCTTTGTCGCGCTACTATATCGCTCTATCTATCGCTTTATCGCTTTATCGCATTTTATTATCGCTTTGTCGCGTTGTTATATCGCTTTGTCGTACGGACTTATCGCTTTGTCGTGTAGCCTTATCGCTTTATCGTGCGGCGTTATCGCTTTGTCGTGTGACCATTTCGCTTTGTCGTGCGGCGTTATCGCTTTGTCGTGTGGCCATATGGCCTTGTCGTGTGGCAATATCGCTCTTTCGCTTTATCGCGTTGGTGCCAGAGGGCGAAAGAGCGATGTCCCCTCTCGGCCATCATATATTACGTTATTATACTTCCGGTTACGTTTATGTAACAACAGTTTTCATAGATTTTAGCCGAAAATATTGTTGTATACTAGACAGAATAATATTATCAGTTGTCCATCCTATAGTATCTCTCCGTGCATGCTGTACGCGCATCACGTGATCTGTATAAACGTGCCGTTCAGAATTAACCGGGTGACTAGACTATCCCGACGTCGTGTTGTCTCCCTAGCAGGTGGCACCGCCCCGCTGCTAGCCTATATGATATGAAGTGAGCCCATGAAGACACTACAATGGCGACGAGGATGCTGCTTCATAATATAAGGGAAGGTAGACACTCGATATACGATACAGAACTATGTTAGTGATACGAACTCTCACTAATTGTTGGAACTTTGAAATATAGAACTTTGAGTGAGAATTTTTTACTCTCGCAAGACGCCATTTTTTCTCGTGCATCACGCATGTGATAATCACCTGTCAGTGTCAGGTTTACAGCGCAACAGATAGTCTACAACAATTCACCATTTAAAAAAATAACAATTATATATCATCATGAACAATATTTAATAATGAACTGGATTCTAAGAACATTGTTTGTGCTTTTCCAAGTCGTACTTGCCTTGACATGTGCATACTTTGACTATTCAAAATTGTGTCAACACTACGTAACCATGGCAGAAGGCGGTCAACCCGTGGAACCTATGAACAATTTCAATCTGCATTTATCTCCCCCTTTAGCTCTAAATATGAATGCCACTGATTTACTGTATGGATGGATGGAATCTTTTTCTATTTATGAGATTGCAACTGGTTTAGAAGTGCAGGCGGATAAGGTTCGTAGGGCTACTTTGTTGCTTTGTTTAGGTTCTTCTTGTCAAAGTATTATCCTTACATTACCTGGTGAGAAAGATACATATGATAGAGCTCAGGCTGTTTTGAGGGCATATTTCATTCCCAAGAGAAATGTTGTAGCAGAACGTTACAAGTTTCGGTCTAGGTCACAAGGGTCAGATGAAAGTATTGACAATTACGTCACAGATTTGAGAGAACTTGCTAAGACTTGTAATTTTGGTGCATTGCATGATGAGATGATTAGAGACCAAATTGATGAGAAATGTGCATCGAGGCAGTTAAGAGAGAAACTTTTACTGAAAGATGATTTGACATTAGATTCTGCTCTTAAGATTGCTAGGTTGTATGGTATGGCAATGGCGAATTCTAAAGCTAGTGCAAGGATTTCTGTGAACTAAGTTGATTCTAACTACTCATTCTGGTTATCAGTCAAATGGTCATTGTTATAGATGTGGTTTTTCAGATCATAAGGCCTCTGATTGTGGTGCTTTCAATGCTACTTGTTTGTATTGTAAAAAGAAAGGGCATCTGGCTAGAGTTTGCAAAGCTAGACAGTCAGGTGGTAGGTCAAGTTCAGCATCAAGGTCTCCGTCACGTCAGTCAGTTCCGGATATAGTTTCTAGGAATACCACTAAGCAGGGTCATTTCAAACAGAAAACTGGTAGAAAGAAGAAAGGTAAAGTTAGGTTTCACCAGCAGAATGATAGACAGAAACTTAATGCAGTTTTAGTTGATGAGACATATTCTGATTCAGATTCGTTTTCAGAGGACGCAGAGTTTGTGTATTATCTGGATTCAGATTTGTTTACCAGTGTGAATGTAAATGGTAGAGATTTGGAAATGTTCTTAGACTCAGGTTCATATAGGAATATCATTTCAAAGATTACTTATGATAGGTATTTCGGAGATTTCACACTTTCTCCTACAGGGAAACATTTCAAAGCTTATGGTCAAAAGAAGCCTATGGAATGTCTTGGTTATTTTGATGCGGTCTTGAACTTTGGTGATAAGGCAGTTGAAGATAGGATTTTTGTAATGCCTGGTGATGATGTATCTTTGCTTGGAAGGAAGTCTAGTCTTGAACTATCATTGCTTCAAATTAACAGCAATAAGGTCAGTTCTTCAGCAAATCTTGATCATTTATTTGATGAGTTTTCAGATGTGTTTGATGGCTTAGGGAAAATCACGAATTTTACTCATACAGTCAAGGTTGATGAGTCAGTTTCTCCAGTTACACAACCGCTTCGTAGGTTACCCTATTCTATGGTGGAAGCAGTCAACTCTGAGTTGGATCGTATGATTGATGATGATATTATCGTAGAGGTTCATCACGCAACACCTTGGGTTTTCAGTATTCATTGTGTTCCAAAGCCAAATACTTCTGAAATTAGAGTTTGCTGTGACCTACGTGAGGTCAATAGGGCAATGGTACGTGAAAGGTTTCCAATTCCCACTGCAGATGATACTCTTTATGCCACGAGGTCTGCACGCTATTTTGCTAAGTTGGATTGTAAACGAGGTTTCTGGCAGATAGATTTAGCAGATGAATCTAGAGATTTGACAAATTTTGTTACACACAGAGGTATCTTTAGATTCCCGTTTGGGTTGAATTCAGCTTCTGAGGCGTATCAAAAGGCCATGAACTATGTTTTCCATGATATCTAAGGTTTGGAGAAATATATTGAAGACTTGATCTGTTATGCAGATTCTCTTGAAGAACTTGAAATTTTGCTCAGAAAGGTTTTAAAAGATGTAGAGAGTACAATGTAAGGCTCAATAAGGACAAGTGTAAGCTTGGTTTGACAGAGATAGAGGTTCTTGGACATGTAGTTTCTATTGAAGGTGTTAGACCTAATCCAAAGAAGGTTTCAGCTGTTAATTAGCCAATCCTCCAGAGAACGTAGCTGAGTTGCGTTCATTTCTAGGAGTTTGCAATTACTTGATGAAATTCATTCCTGGTTTAGCAGATTTGTGTGAACCTTTGCGTTTTCTCACAAGATCTGGAGTGAAATGGTAATAGGACAATGTTTTTTCAATCAGCATTTCAGTCTCTGAAGAAAGCTATTGGTAAAGCCACGTGTTTAGCATTATATGATATTGATGCTTCAACTGTTTTGATTTCAGTTCTACTTCAAGAACAGGTTGATGGTAGTCTTAGACCTATTGCATTTGCTAGTCGTTCTTTGACTGAAACTGAGCGTAGATATTCACAAATAGAACGTGAGGCTTTAGGATGTGATTGTGTATGGTCTGTGGAACATTTTCACAAATATCTTTGGGGAAAGAAGTTTATCTTACAAACTGATCACCGTCCATTAATTCATATGCTTACTCGGGAGAAAACAGTTCAGTTACCCCCTAGAATTCAAAGATTCGCTTGGAAGTTACAGGGATATGATTTTCAGATTAATCACATAGCTGGCAAGTCAAATATTGCTGACTTTTTCTCTAGGCAGTCATTATCTTGTAAGAGAAGTGATAATGTGACAGATTATTACATTAGATCAGTGGTTGATATGTTTTCTAGACATTGAATCAATTACAATTGATGAAATTAGAAAAAAATTCATCAAAAGATGCAGAAATTGTCAAAGCGTTGAGTGCTATTGAAACAGATGACTGGAGTAATGTGTCAGTGAACTTTCTCAAGTTTAAGGACGAACTCTCATCGTTCGACTCCATTCTTTTGAGAGGAGAGAGAATTGTGATTCCTGGATAACTGAGATCAAAAGTTTTGAGTATTGCTCATGAGACACATCAAGGTATAGTACGCACTAAGCAATTCCTTCGTTCAAGGTTTTATTGGCCAAACATGGATGCTGATGTGGAACATCTCATAAACAACTGTTCAACCTGTGTTCTTAATCAACCGTTGAGAAATGACACTCCTTTACAACCTGTAGATCCAGCCCCAAGACCTTGGTCGACAGTTGGTATAGACATCGTTGGACCTATCGAGTTAGTGTATGTGTTAACATTGATTGATTATATCTCTTCGTATCCTTTTGCTGTAGTGATCAAAGATATTACATCAAGTGCTATTATTGAAGTTTTGGAAAGAATATTTTCAGAACATGGATTCCCAGAGAGCATAGTTTCAGATAATGGTCGACAATTCGTGAGTTCTCAGTTTGTGAAATATTTGAGAATGGCAGGGATTGAACACATTCGTTCATCGCCATATTTTCCTAAGAGCAATGGGAAAATCGAACGATTCCATAGATATTTGAAGAAGGCAGTTCAGCAACAACTGATGGAAATGATTGGAAACGACAACTACCCAGAATTCTACAAATGTATAGAGCTACTCCTCACAGAGCTAGTGGTGAAACTCCAGCCATGTTGTTGTTCAGCAGAAATATCAAAACTAAATATCCAGTGTTGTGTTCATCAAATTGTGATCCACTTTTAGAAAGAAAACTCAGTTATGCAAAGAAAATGAAATCTTATGCTGATGAGAAGAATATTGTGAAACATCATTCATTCGCAATTGGTGACATAGTGTATGTTGCTAATTTTGTGTAATACAAAAACATGTAATTGAATGAAAAGAAACAGGAGAAGGCATAATTTTGACATACCGTATTTACAAATCACATCCTACCGATCCAAAAACAGCAGACGACCCGAAAGCTTCCTTGACAACCTGCGGCCGGGTCACTCCGCCTAGAAAAATTGGAGTTTCCGAGTGAAAGCGAAGTTTGAAGAATGGGTAGTGAGTATTGAAAATGACGTCAGTGTTAAGCGCGTATGAGAACATGTGCAAGCTGTATGTGTGCAGAAATATACGAGTGATTGGTATGAATTGTTGCATAAGCCAAGCGGTAGAACGGGACGGAATAAATTAAGAGCGTATCGAATGTTTAAGAATGAGTATGGGTGTGAAAGTTATGTGAGTACGAATATGCCCCGTTCTTATCGCTCTGCCCTTTCCAAATTCAGATCTGGTACAGCCCATTTGCATTTGGAAACCGGCAGATATACAAATAAAGATGTGAGTGACAGAGTATGTTTCGAATGTAGTGAGAGTGTTGAGGATGAAAAACATGTGCTTTTACATTGCCCTGTGTATGACGAGTTGCGTGAAAGGTTGTATGAACATGTCTGTTTTGGCTATCCCAACTTTAGAGAACTCTGTGATGAAGATAAATTTGTTTTACTTTTTAAACACAATGTATTTTTTACCGCCCAAACCTGCTTTTATATTTTACAAAAAAGGAAGCATATATTGTATGGTTAATATTATATTTTATATATGTATACATCCTTTACTTATATTAGCTTTATATTTTTATATTTATATTTTATATTCTTTTTAGCAAGATAGTCTTTCATAACCCTTACAGGGTGGCTTACTTTTATGTCATTTATAATGTATATTTATGTTTGTATTTTATGTGAGGTGAGACTCTTAAAAAACATCTGTCTGTCTGTCTAGTCCGAGGTCACGGCTCGAAATGCAGTGTTGATAAAGGCAGGACGCAGGAGAGTCGTAGCAGCACTGTGAGGAGTTTGCTCCGGTGGCTAAAAATAGCTTTTGGAGATCCCGGTTATGGCTTCCGTACTTCGCGTGTAGTACTGATCAAGCGATAGGCATCGCTTCGTCTCTGTGACCGTGCTGAATTAGAATTACGTCCCTTTCCTATCAACAAAATGGAAGTCGACGGTAAAACGATACAACGTCAAAGTAATAAACTTCAAAGTAAAGATTCGCCACTGTTGCTAATGAGGAAATAAACTTTCTGCTGAAAGACAAAGGATGTGCCGAACACCACGAGGGCAACAGCCAGTGCTGAGAAGATCATGAAGGCGTACCTAAACGAGAAACGTCGTCAGAATTTGAAGAATTTCGAAGTTGGATTAGTTCAGATAATCTAAACGTTGGATAAAAGTGGACAAAATACTCGCCAAGTTTTATGCAAAGGTGGCACAAGAGAACAGCTACGCAGTACTTTAGTTTACCTTCATCATAGGATTAACAGCACGTAACTTTTTTCGACAGTGAAATTGTTGAAATATTATTAACTTTCAAAAGTACAAATTGATTCTAACATTAAAGGCGCTGTAGCACGTTTTTTGCAAATTTTACTTTTTCAAATTTCTCATTTATAATGATTGTTTATGTCATTTATATTTAATTTAGAGGGTAAAACATCTTATTACACAAACCAATGATCCGTAGTGGTAATAACGGTTTTGCGTATAAAGCCAAAATTGCATGGCGGCCATTTTATTGTGAACACATTTTATTATATTCGAATGACAAAAAAAATTCCCATGGCTTTACGGAACCATGTACACTCATTTGCAACTTGATTTTCCGAAGAGAGAAGGGTGTTTTACTATTGTTTACATTATTTTTCAAATACATTTCATCGACTTATTTCAGCGAAAAAACGTGCTACAGCGCCTTTAAACAATTGAATTTAATCTCGATTTGTTATCATTGAATATTGATGTATCATGATGAAATCGTTCATCTCATACCAGTTACATTTCACAGCAGAATAGCATTGTTCATATAATAAAACAATTATAGACTTCAGACTCGGTTGATCCAATGGTTGAATTTTTGGGACAATGAATTTTGTCAATTTAAAATTATTTCGATTCGAGTCGAGAGAAATACGTTGCCAACCTTTGCTCACTTCGTTCGCATATAGGAAAAACTGGTCGTTCATCTCTGTTGCGCAACATATTTGCGCTAAACTTCACCTGTGGTTGATGCTTGATGTAATAAAGTTTGTAAAGGGTACCGGGTCAGTTGATGCTTGATGTAACAAAGTTTGTAAAGGGTTCCGGGTCAGTTCGTACCAATACCGGTTCGTCTTAGGGTCGGTTCGCCCCAGTTTTAATATGATAGATATAGTTGATGCTTGATGTAATAAAGTTTGTAAGTGAAACTAATTGTAGATGTGATAAAGATGAATAAAGAGATTACATTACATGACATTGTTTGCGTATGCAATCAGCCGCTTGAAGTTTTGGTAGACAGACCGATAAGAACGGGGCATATTCGTACTCGCATAACTCTCACACCCATACTCATTCTTAAACATTCGATACTTTCTTAATTTATTCCGTCCCGTTCTACAGCTTGGCTTATGTAACAATTCATACCAATCACTCGTATATTTCTGCACACATACAGCTTGCACTGATGCACACGTTCACATTGAATTGAATTGAAATTGAATTGCATACGCGTCATTTCGAACACTCACTTCCCATTCTTCCAACTTCGCTTTCACTCGGAAACTCATTCATCATTTTTCACACTTCTACTCGCACATCTCTAAGACCACATACAAACATGCATGGTACGTACTTATCGGATTACGAAAATTGAGGTAGGTGAGAAATTGACACATCCGTGAGTAGACCCTCAGTTGTGAATACATATTTATTCAAGGAAGCCTTTGATCTGGATTATATATGCTAACTGCTAATTCACACCTACTACACTGAGTTGGGTAACTGCAGTTAACCACTCCCAAAATGGCGGCTGGTCAAATAAAGGCTGATCGCCGATTTTCTTTCAATCCATTTCACATCTATACTAGGGTACTTTCCTACATATTATTCATGCGCATGCCTTGGTCATTTACCAAAGAACATGTAGATGACATGTTAACCTTTATGGAGTGTGTAAATACAACATTATCTGTGTTTGAAAAATTGAGGTGGGAGAAGGGTAACTGATTTCGTGGGAGAAGGGTAATCTGTTGACAGAATGGAACACGAAGAAGGGTAACTTGTAAGTTTACTTTGTACAAAGGCGATGGAATGGACAAACACCTATTGCTATTGCACATTCACAGTAGAACACAGATAGCACCAAATTCACTCCAATCATGTCGCTTTCTCCATAAAAATATATTTTCCACATAGGATAAGACCGATTGTAAACTTACATACATTGACATATGAATTAAAATGCTAAAATAAAAATCAATTCACAATTAAACTGTTTGAGAGGCATGCTAGAAATTGGTATGATGAAGAAGACAAGGGATTTATGGATGATCAACGTTGCGGTATGGACCCTTATACCGTTGTCAAGCATATGGGAGAGATGATAAAAACAGAATGTTATATACAAAGACACATGTTGGTAATAGGATAACAATGACAACAAGATGAGATAACAATGACATGAAGGGTAGAAGCAAGTGAAGTAGTGATAACATAATTCAAAATTAGTTAGTATCAAGTGTCATAAAACACAAATGATATGTATATAAACTCGAGTGCAAGAGAAACGTCCCAATACAAAATCCTGGATATGTCAATCCAGCAAACAGTCATCAAATGCTTTTTATATTGTCTGTTGTTGGTTTATATCACGCAACATGCAAAGACCAAACTTAAGTTTGAGATGCCAAGTATTTGATAAATTGCGTCACTTATTTGATGAAATTAAGTACCTCATAAACGTATTATGGCCGAGAGGGGACATCGCTCTTTCGCCCTCTGGCACCAACGCGATAAAGCGAAAGAGCGATATTGCCACACGACAAAGCGATTTGGCCAAACGACAAAGCGATATAGCCATACGACAAAGCGAAATGGTCACACGACAAAGCGATAACGCCGCACGACAAAGCGAAATGGTCGCACGACAAAGCGATAACGCCGCACGACAAAGCGATAAGGCTACACGACAAAGCGATAAGGCCGTACTACAAAACGATAAGGCAACACGACAAAGCGATAATAAAACGCGACAAAGCGATAATAACACGCGTTAAAGCGAAAGAGCGATAGAGCGATATAGTAGGACGATAAAGCGATAAAGCGAAAAAGCGATAAAGTAGCGCGATAAAGCGATATAGTGGCGCGATAAAGCGATATAGTAGCGCGATAAAGCGATATAGTAGCGCGATAAAGCGATATAGTAGCGCGATAAAGCGATATACCTGATAAAGCGAAAGAGCGATAAAGAAGCGAAAGAGCGATAAAGAAGCGAAAGAGCAATAAAGAAGCGAAAGAGTGATAAAGAAGCGAAAGAGCGATAAAGCCAAAGAGCGATAAAGCCAAAGAGCAATAAAGCCAAAGAGCGATAAAGCCAAAGAGCGATAAAGCGATAAAGCCAAAGAGCGATAAACCGATAAAGCCAAAGAGCGATAAAGCGATAAAGCCAAAGAGCGATAAAGCCAAAGATAGAGCGAAGAAAGGGCGATAGAGCGAAGAAAGAGCGATAGAGCGAAGAAAGAGCGAAAGAGCGATATTGACATGTCGACCTAAATCTTTTATATAACAATAGAATACTGGTTTCTATGATGGCCGAGAGGGGACAACACGACAAAGCGATATGGTCACACGACAAAGCGACAAGGCGGCACGACAAAGCGATATTGCCGCACGACAAAGCGATATTGCCGCACGACAACGCGATATTGCCGCACGACAAAGCGATAAGGCGGTATCGATAAGGCCACACGACAAAGCGACAAGGCGGCACGACAAAGCGATATTGCCGCACGACAAATCGATAAATACCATATCGCTTTGTCGCGCAGTTATATCGCTTTATCGTTTTTTCGCTCTTTCGCTCTTTCGTTTTGTCGTGCCACTGTACCTTTTTTGAGTATTTGAGAGTGGAGACTATTTTCTCAAATGAAATGATTTTATGTATTGTTCATGCACTTGTCTGAAATTATTAATGTTCTAACTAAATGATAATACTTTACCTTTAAGGCTACTTCACAAGATGTGCTTTTTGCTCTATAAGATTTAATTGGTTCTCGTCATTTACAAACTGCATATAGTTTTAAACTCCTCCTTGGTATTAACTATGCTGTGTAATTTTAATCATTTGTACAGCATCTGTACCGCATAAAAACTTTCCAATTTTAAAGAATATAAATCGAAATGCCCACTTTTCGTATACATTTGTACATTTAATACCATTATACACAAGGTCACAACATATCTCGAACCATTATAAGCTTTAAATCATTTAAGTAATTAAATGCCTTACTAATAATCGAGGTATATATCCGCATGCGAAATTCATTACAAATACATAACCAAACTAGTACACCTTTATGGATTAATTAATTGACACATTTCAACTAGTAAAATTTGTTTGATAATGAATTTGATAATTGTTCTTAAAACGACTTACAATCTGATAAAATAATTGTCTAATTTTAAAAATAATGAAAGTAGGCGTTTTACTGTGCAAATACAAGTAATAAGGAGAAAGAAGACACTTGGAGGAACTATTATAATACATATAATATACAATAAACATTCAATTGCCTTTCAATCAGTCTCAATCTCGTATTCCTTATACGTTACATAACACATTAACTGACATCCAATCAATGTCACCAATCAATATATATATATATAAGCCCATTCATCGATCCTATTTAGTGTATAAACAACGCATCTCCAATTTATTTTAAATTTTATTTTTAAAGAACTACCCTCAGAATCTGAAAATTCGTAATTAAATTCAAAGCGTTTTCACTGTAAAACCCGGAAAAAGCCCCTGGCCACTGCTGAAGTTGTTGTTCATCTACTAATTTTACATCTAATGTACATTTTATTTGAAGAAGACACTGAGTTAGTTTCATAAATATATGTAAGCCGATTGAGCCAACCATTCAAGTGTTAAAGAGACGACTTTCTAACCTCCAATACTTATCCGAATGTAAGCTAAGCTCCAAACTCTGAAGACGCACATCATCATATTTATAAGTCATGATCATGCACAGAGTTCGCAGTTTTTATGATTCTGTAACATAAACCCCAATATTGTAGCAAGGGTCGAACGTGGACAGTGTTAATTTAGAAATGAGCAATATGTAATTATAATTCAATAGTGGTTAAGATAACAGCATTTTGCTTATGCTTATTGTTTACAATTGAGATTAGCAGAAGAAGGTATTCAATGTTGGGCTCTAAATGTCAGAAATATTCTCTATGAATATGGTTTTTGGTGTATGTGGCAAAATGAAGATTTTGTCTGTATTAGTTCTTTTATAGCAGCCTTTAAGGAGAGGTGTATATCTATTGATAATCAAAAGTGGTCAGAAACTGTTTCAACACATTCTAAACTTCATAAGTTGTTCTTGGCTATGAACATTACTTGTCCATTGTAAACATCCGAATATATATAATTTGAAATACATGCTATTTAGATAGTGAACAAATATAACAAGGTTACATTTGGGATAACACTACCTTCAGTAGTACAAATTCTTGTACTTTTTCGGGCCGAGTACCATGCAGGATTCGAACCGACACCCTCAGAGCAGAATGAAGCCATTCAAGTGTGAAAGAGACGATGTTGTAACCTCAAATACGTATTCGAATGTCGCTGAGCTCCATGCACTGAAGGCGTACAACCTATTACCATCATACTAATGATTCATGGCGATGCGCGGAGTTCACATTTTTAATAAATTTATCCAAAACGTGCTTTTTCATTAATCAGACTCTTTAGAATTATTCCTGTTGCACATATTAATACACAATGTCACACAAATATTCTACTGTGATATAGCCTAATAGTATCTTTATACGTTTTGATGTGCACAATGTAACCCAGTAAACACCATTATATACATGTGTACAGAAACAGCCATTCAATTAACATCTTTGGTACATGGCATGAAAAATAAAGCTTGCTAAATGATTGAGGAGTTAACAATTAGATGTTGACATGAGGTTTTAAATTTAGTTTTATTTGGATTTGTACAAACAGTTTCCGGCAAATGATTGAGGGGAAGTTCATTAAATTTGGAACACACAAGAAGGAAATGGTATGCATCCTCAATATAGCCTTCATCTTTCATTTCTATCTATATTATAAAACCGTTTCAATTCTTAAATGATGCGAAACACACCTTAATTGGGCTAATGCTACTCTAAACTTTTTAACAACAACCGCATTCAAATATAATTCCTTAGACAGTGAAGCTTTAAAACAAGAGTAAGATATGGAGTTGGTGCCGTTTTGAAATACTATACCAATTCTGTTCATGAATACATTTTAGTCGACACAGAAATTCTGAGAAAAACGTCGTAGGCAGATAAACAAATTGTTGGTCCTTTATAAAACCAGAGCCCAATAAATCTCGACACTTCGACGCCCAATTAACTTTATTATTTTTTTATACCTTTTAACATCATATAATTACATCTTTTGGGATGCCGAGTGTCAGACATATTTAATGATGTTAACCAATAGTTGACAGCTCTTTTATATGCAAAAATATAGAGTAAGTAGAAGAAATCAGAGTGCGCCGATTTAAATGTATATAAACTTTGCTTTGCTCAATTAAATCAATTATAACCAGTCACATCAAGTATGTCTAAGGAAGTATTTATGTACAGGTTAAGACACACTATGTCAGCGTTTTGAATTAGAGTTGTAGATGTCTGTTTTAATTAACATGGATTTCTCAATTATTCACAGTAGGTTGTTTTATAGAGAAATCTCATTATCTGTTTAATCAAATTCTTAATAAAAAATAAACTTGTATTAATTATATTTATATAATTTAGCGACCTTTCGGGATTTAAAGTGGAATCATTCATCAAAATCATTATTATGTTATGTGAATCCAAATACCAAGTCAAATGAAAAGAAATTGAATGAAACCAGTATTCTATTGTTATGTTAAAGATTTAGGTCTATGTCAATATCGCTCTTTCGCTTTATCGCTCTTTCGCTTTATCGCTCTTTCGCTTTATCGCTCTTTCGCTGTATCGCTATTTCGCTTTATCGCGCTACTATATCGCTTTATCGCTCTTTCGCTTTTTCGCTTTATCGCGCTACTATATCGCTCTTTCGCTTTATCGCTTTATCGCGGTTTATTGTCGCTTTGTCGCGTTGTTATATCGCTTTGTCGTGTTGCCTTATCGCTTTGTCGTGCGGCGTTATCACTTTGTCGTGTGACCATTCCGCTTTGTCGTGCGGTGTTATCGCTTTGTCGTGTGACCATTTCGCTTTGTCGTATGACTATATCGCTTTGTCGTGTGGCCATATCGCTTTGTCGTGTGGCCATATCGCTCTTTCGCTTTATCGCGTTGGTGCCAGAGGGCGAAAGAGCGATGTCCCCTCTCGGCCATCATAGTTACCCTTCCCGCTCAATTTTTCAAACGGCAGATTATGATGTATTTACACACTCCCTAAAGGTTAACGTGACATTTACATGTTCCTTGGTATATGCCCAAGGCATGCGCATGAATAATATGAAGGAAAGTACCCTAGTATAGATGTGAAATGGATTGAAAGAAAATCTGCGGTCAGCCACCATTTTAACTGCAGACGGAGATATCGACGGATACAACGGATACTTGAAGATCTCTAGGAAAAGAATTCAAACGGAGACGTTAGCATCAGCAAATTTCTACAAAGTGCTGCTGTCAGAACATTGATTATTCAAAAATAACAATATGCGATTTAAACGGTATTTATTTTCCAGATGGTACATAGAAAGGGGGATTGATAAACAGGGTTACCCCTATATAAATATCTCTCCCCGTGACGTTGACAGGATTTATACATTATAACATGAAACGTACATTACAACAAGAAATAATTTCATATACCAAAAACTGAATATGTAAATTCAACAATTACCACAACCTATATACATGGACATTCAACAATTGAAAATAAGAAATGTATGCTATTGCATGCTAACAAATAGGACATTTGGTTAAACTTCACGTGCTTTCTAAATTTGGAAACGTTTACTTAGGTAAATAAATGTCCAAACAGAATCCACAATTTTTAAGTTAGTCTCATCAGATAAGTCATTGGTACCATAAAGAACGGTTTTCAAATTAAATCCATTAACATAATAATATGCAGGTTTAAATGAACCGATTGACCTTTTCATTGATTCATAAGTAATTAATATGGACAGAAAAATGTCCTGACCGTTACCTCTTCTAAAACAGAATATAAATGTGGAAATATATTTCAGATAAATATTCTCATCTATCACAGTGAAAATTTAAAAAAATTAAATGCAGTTTAAACATGCATGATTATTGCTTATAAGTATAATATGAATATATTTGTAAAACAATCTTTTTAAATTACTTATTTTACAAATTATTTGAATCGGACGGAAAAACCTACTAATTTTGAAAAACACCCATATAATTACAAAAAGTGGTAAATATAACATTCATATTTCAAAAGTGGTAAATATAACATTCATATATGTCAATATTTAACAATGAATCATAAATTTGATACATGTAACACATATTTTTATAGTTCGGGCGAACCGACCTTTTTTCTTTTTTTCTTTTTAAAAAATTTATGTTCAACTTTTTTCATATTTTACAACATATGATTGACAATAGTGTACATATAAACAAAATAACATACGTGAGATAAACAAGTTAGAGTGACCTTAAACTATATACATACAACGACATAGGTACTACATTCAAATAAAGCTACATGTAAACAGGACATGAACAATGAGGTATATGTTGTATTCAGAGATGGACAAAGTTGTACATATAGTATAACTGTTAATTCAAAAGCTCTTAATTTTTCAATATGGCATGTGAAGATGACCAGAATTTAACAAATACATCATTTTCACCGGAAACTAAATAAAAAGATTTTGTTATGTCGTAGTATTGCTTAATTTGGTCAAGCATATATTGGAACTTTGGAATATTCAGTCTTTCACTGTATCTAAATATAATGTCTTTGATATCTAGTAAAATGATTTCATTAATTGGATTTTTATTTCGTCCTTTGATTCCTAGCATAACCGACTTGGGGTGAACTGGTTCTGGTGCGAACCGACCCTGGGACGAACCGGTTTTGGTACGAACTGACCCGGAACCGTAGATACGATATAATGTTTAGCTTTCATTTAGATTTTCATAAATTATATGTATTTATCCAGTGGATATTTGTTTTAATCAGTTGGTATTTTGAAATAAATAACATAAGTTTGGCGGGAAAATAATCGTATGTGCAATTTGCTTTTACCCTGTTTCAATCATGTGGAATAAATTCGCTCCACTCCATTTCAATTTTGGAAATCGTAGAAGCCATTTATGACTGGGACACGATTCGAAATTAAGCTACCACTATTTACCTTGAAAAAGGCATTATTATATATGTAAAGTGTGTTGTATTATTTTCTTACAGTGCTCAATAAGATGCAATGCAGATAAATTAAGTCTATCCATAGTATGTGTTAGATGTCTCAATGCGTGATCGAGAAAATGTGATTGCATTTCCTCGGCAATATCTTAGATTGCCCTTAGATTAGCCTTCAAACACACATGTTCGGAATAAGAAAAGGTAATCAACTTAATGACGTTATGTGTCTCGACTTTGTTTAACTGTTGACATAACTTAGTAATTGTTGTGAAAGACACAATCAGTGAAAATACTTGACCCCTTCGATTCAATAATGTAAAAAATAACACAAGCAAGACGCTCGCTTGGGTTGCCCAGGTGCGTGGCAAGACGTGATTGGCTAATTGAAACGTTTGCCGACTGTTTTCGCGAGGTACATTTAAAAAGCTTATTTCCGATTTGATTTTAACAAAATGAAGTGGTAGTGTTATTTTCTTATCTGATGTCATAATCATTTCTGCAAAACGTACCCCCTCGAGGTTCCCGGTACTTTAAAACAAATTTTAAGTTCATCGTTTTTAGAAGTAAGTCAATCATAGAATAATCTTAACCTTTGGGATATTGTTAAATATTACTATAGTTAATATTTATGTATAAGTTATAAGAAGAATAAGGTTCACTAGTAGGCTATGCTTCAAGAAAAGCATCAAATGTAGAGGTGGGTATTGCTAAGATTTTTCATATTGCGATATATTGCGATTTTAAGTCGTGTATTGCGATATGAATTGCAATATATTGCAAGACATTTCTTTCAAGAATAAATTACTTAGTTTAGTTGCTTTATTGAGAGATAATGAAAGTAATATCCTTGGTTAAATAATCTTGAATAAAACCAGAATACATGACTAATTATTGAAAATAAACGCGTAATTTTGGATTTTGCATGAATAAAATGCACTTAGTTAGTTTCTCTAAAGAAATTATAATCAAGACAAAGATTCATTTTAGTCAACTTGACTGGTCAGTCCAATAGTCCAAATAAGGAAATAAGAAATTATATATATAATGATCACATGAGTCAGAAAGTCACAGCAACTGTTGTCCTTCGCCGTTTCAACAACATCGTAAGTAAACCGCTAAAAGATAATTTAAACATTGATAATTGTACGTATTACGTATGGTAATTATCTTAAAGTTCTCTAAATGTTTCTGATTATCTGACATTTTTTATGATAGATTTGATCTCAAATGGACAATTACAGGTCCGATGTCATTAACAATTTAAAGTAGAGTAGATAGAAAAAGCAAGCGGTGAAAAAGAGGTTTTGCTGTTAAATGTTAACCAGACGTGTCAATTACAGAGCAACATTTAATTTCAAATGACATTATAACTACTTTGTATCCTGTTTGTGATTTGCAATAGATACACATGTATCTTATATTAAGGAAAAGGTGAATGCCAATAAAACCATAAGAAATACATAGGAAAACAAGATTTTCGGGATAACAACTCCTTCATCAGGGGAGATGATATTCCACCTGACGAGGGACTTTGTGAGAATTAGTTCCATACAGAAAAACATCAAAATGTTAAGCAGACATCATTTTCTAACTTCACAGTCATATATACGCTGCTACCAAGTTATAATCCGTGAAATCCAATCGTACATTTACTTTGAAAACTGCGACACAATAAGCCTTACTATAGTATATACGAAGCATGCCAGTAAATGTGTATCGTCTACAATCGCCATTTGATAAGTAAGTATGATATTCGATGTGGAAAAAGGGAAATATATCAGAAGATTTCCGAATGTTACAATGTGTTCTAATTGTATTGTAAAAAACGGTTTTCAATGAGCATATCGCAATACTTATCGATTTCATCTTTGAACCGGTTAATACAGGTAAACCGGTTATATTGCGCACCTCTAATCAAATGTGACGATCAAATTGATTTCTTGAAAGGGATCATTTCGTGTTACCGGCTTCTCACCATTGTTTTGTGACATTTCCTGCAGTTGCAGAGAGGACTACCATGGATACTGTGTCCTTTATCTGTGAAATTTTGTAAAATGAAGAAACTCGACTATGAGAAGAAAATCGCGACATTTCTGATGCTGCTGAAAGTACAGACTGCAAAACATTTTGGGCTGCATTGAAACGTGCCCTCGGCAGACATTCATCAAAACCAAATGTTTCTCAAACCACAAGGTTAACTTATTTTAAATTTTTTATTGAATCCTGAATTAACTGAAACTTCTGAATTTGGAACTGCTGTTCCAGACTTTATTGAAAACCACAGTTGTGAACATTGCGAACATTTTCCATTTAATGAAGAATTACTGTCAAGTGAAATTACTGATGCTATTACAGATTTAAAGGCAGAAGGCAAAAGTCCAGGAGAAGATGGGATTCCAAACTTATTTTACAAACTTTCACAGCCATATTTCTTACCATATTTGAACATGCTATTTAATAATATATTTGTACAGGAGTTTTCCCTGACAACTGGAATATAGGCATGATTATCCCACTGTACAAATCTGGCAATGCAGAAGACCCAACAAACTTCAGAGGCATATCCCTTTTGAATACAACCGGGAAAATATTTACTACAATACTTGAGAAAAGACTGAGATTATGGATAGAAATAAAAACATGATATCTGAAGCCCAGGCCGGATTCAGACAGGACTACTCCACAACTGACAACACATTTACTCTAGTTTCTAAATATATTTGTAAACCTAAAGGAATATTTTATGCCGCTTTTATAGACTTCAACAAAGCTTTTGATTTTGTTGACAGAAAAAGATTGCTATATGCCCTTCTTCAAAAAGGATGTCATGGTAAATGGTTATTCTTAAAAGTATGTTTACCTCTGTGAAAGCTTGTGTTAAAATTGATGCCGGTAAAACGGATTGGTTTGAAACAACTGCGGGTGTAAGACAGGGCTGTATGTTAAGTCCTATATTATTCATCTTTTTCATAATGATCTTGTCACTGAAATGTATAAAACATGTCAAAATGGTATATTTATCTCTCAAGATATTGAGGATCTGATGCTATTACTTTCTGCAGATGATGTTGTACTTTTTGCTTATAATGTTGTAAGTCTTCAGAGGCAATCAGATGTGTTAGAAATGTTTTGTTTAAAGTGGGGTTTTCAGATAAACTTTAAAAAACCAGAAATTGTAGATTTTAGAAATGGCGGTATTTTAAAACGCTTTGAAAAGTGGTATTATAATGGGGCATTACTTAAAACAGTGTCATATTATAAATATCTGGGCGTAATATTTTCTTCTAGATTGATTTGGACAAAGTCATGCGAAAACCTAGTAGCTAAGGCAGTTAAAGCATGTATTCCTGTTTATAGATTATTTCAAAGAAATTCATCTCTATCATTTTCAACAGCTTGAAAAATATTTGATTCTAAAATAAGTCCAATACTTTTATATGGGGCAGAGATTTGGGGGCTTAACTATTTTTCTTGTATTGAAAAAGTCCAAACTTCATATTTTAAATATTTTCTAGGTGTAAGTAAATATGCCTCAAACATAGCTATTCTAGGTGAAACTGGTCGCAACTGTATGTTTGCCTTTAGCCAAATGAGAGCTATAGTTAAAATTATTGCGCATGGAAGCAAATAGATATCCCTTACAATGTTATAATGTTCTTAAAAGATTGGATGAGCAAGGTAAACATAGTTGGGTGTCTGATGTCAAAATGTGTTTATTTGTTAATGGCTTTTCTTATGTCTGGGACTGCCAAAGTGTTGGCAATGTTAATCTATTTATGTATCAATTTCAGGAAAGACTAAAAGACATTGCTTCACAAAATTGGTATGCAAAAATATGTGCTTCTAAATACTCTCACTAATAATCTCACTATTCTAATGTTAAATATTTGCTAAATGTCGAAAAATATGTTGTTTCTTTACATCATAAATCTCTTAGAAGAGCATTTTGTAAATTTAGGGTTAGTTTACACAATTTCAATGTACAGTTTTTACGTAAAAATCCATTAGATGTTCAACAGAGTGAATGTAAATATTGTAATCAAGGGTACATTGAAAATGAACAACATGTTTTCTTTACTTGTGATCACTATCGTATTTTACGAGCGCATTAAATGAAACAATTACAAAATGTGTATAGAGGTAATATTTCTCTACCGAACATTCTTAATTATCAAAATGAAAATGTTATAAAATTAACTTCTGTATATTTGTGTAAGTTATTTAAATGTAGAAACACGTGACTCATTTTATACTGTCAATTACATTGTAACATAGGCCATATATGGCCAACATTACTGAATAAAATCTGTCTGTCTGTCTGTCCTTTACCTGTGAACATTTGTGAACATTTATCAGTTTTATTTTCAATTACGGGGATGTTAACAAACGAAGTGATTCATTGTATTCATGAGGATAACAAAAATATATGTGTGACCATGTAAATAAATTATGTGGATTCTGTCTCATGTTTTCTTTCATATACATGTATTTGCGATCTATGACATTCTTCAAATCAGATTATTTGTCATATTTTGTGTTAACTAAATGAACATATTGGCATGAAAAAACTGACAAAACTTACTGAAAACAAGGATGTCAGATAACCAACCTTTCAGTATTTAGGTAATTTGAACATTCATATAAATTGTTTATTGTATATTTCCCTAATTATAAATTATTTTCTATGCTTCAAACTTATTTATTTATCATTTCTAACATAACTTTCTTAACATAACGGTTGTTGTGAATTTGTGATAGAAAAGATATCAATGTCATTTTTTCTCTCTATTGTTGTTTTAGTTCATTTTTTGGCAGAAGTCAATCCAATGATTCAAGTATTTTAGTCCCAACCGTATTGAGTATTACATCAAATAAATGCGTTTTCTTACGCCTTGATCTTAGTCAATCAAACGTTTAGCTTAGTTTATGTCATTGTCGTTGATCAACTGCTATCTTGTTTAAAAGTGGTGTATCAGATATCAGGACTCTTTGGACGAAACAGTCCTGATATCGATAATGAACAGGCTACTTTTATGACTGTTTGTTACGGACAACGGGACTAAGTGGGATGTAATCTACATTATGAAATAACATCAGCATGCTCTCAATAAGGTAGACTGTGTAGACACATGTGTACCTCTCTTGGTAACCTTTGATACAGGGACGGGTCCAGAGAGGGCCGGGCTTCTTTATTTTTCTTTTATCCTATTGGTACACTTCATGTCATGCAGGCGTACGTGTGGGTGACATCACGATGAAGCACAGCACGCACAAGGTCGGCGACCATGGGATGTCGAAGAAAGTGACAAAGCGTATCCTGGCGTCTGAACATGAGGATAGTTCGGGAGCTCGTGTCCGGAGAAGCGTCGGCTGCTTCGAGGTCAGTGTATAGAGGATATTGACATTTCTCGTCGAATACCATGTATATCTCATTGAGTGAAGAAGATTTATATTTTCACGACTTGCGCAGCCGTGAGTGTAAATCACATGCACATCAATAGGCAATATATGGACATTGGACGGTTGTACCCGGGGTACCGTGTGCGCTGGATCGTGAAACAAGGCGTTACCAGTACTCCATCAGGCATTGTATATTATTTGTACTTCACGAGATGAGGTATGTATGGTATTCGACAAAAAATAGTGAATGTTTCATTTATTAGACTTACAAATTATGCATAGTTCGTAAATGATGTTAATTTTATGAAGGGAGCACCCATTGTCACCATGCTTTATAACGGTCATCGTATCCAATCAGACTGGTAGACAACAAAGTTTTACTTTCTTTAGAGTTAGATGGGGTTTGGCTTCGTCACTTCATACGTTTTTATAAACTCATTATGTGAGGAGTATGAGAATATGAAAGTCATATGAGTCATTCTCTCTCCACATAGGTCACTCAAGTCCGTTATCCTAAAGTAACCTGGGGAGGACTGACTTGAGTGGATCTGCGGGGACTTAGACTGTATATGGTTCACAAAACAACATATACTAAGGCTAACATTAGGTTAACTTAGGTGTGTGTGTGGGGGGGGGGGGGGGGGGGGGGGGGGGGGGGGGGGGGGTTGTATCAGGGTTTTGTTTGTGGAAACGAAATTCGAGGGCATGTTCCTGTTTATACATTTTATATGTTATTAATACACGGTTATAACACAACCCAGTTGAAACATATATTACTGAGAGTAATATTTTTATTTGACAATTTGACAAAGAATGTCTTGTAATACACCTACTTTGTCGGGTACAACTCGGGTAATATACCTCAGGTCCTCGGGTTCAAACCTAGCAATACTCCCTGCATCCTACTCCTCATAGTGGAGTGAGTCCCTTAGTGTCAAAAATGAAAACAAAATCTGGCTTAAAGTATGCAACTTGGCATGAATGATCATTAGGCATGTAGATATTCATTTTGCCTAGGATCCACATTTTTTGACCGCGGGAATCTCGAGTCGACTAGAGTTCCATTTCCCATGAACATGATGAACCTTGTTAAGATATTTCGTTATTTTCAGCTTCCCAACCTAGATCCGTTTCTTATACTCGATGAAATCCACATGGGACCTCAAACTTGCTTTCCGGATCATCCGCATCGAGGCTTTGAATCGGTGAGTGAGAGATTCCCATGAGCTTATGCTTTCATCCTCTTACACATAGGCCTACACCAATCGTGCACAGGCATTATCAGAGAACGTTATCGACGTTGATATTAAATTCGAAGCCTCACTGAGGCGTTCAGCTGCAAATGATATCAACAGCCTTCGAATCTACGTTCGAATCACAAAACTATTTAAAAACACAATAGGTATATCTACTAAAGAACGATCTAAAGCAGATAGAACAGCGTCGTAACTAGACCCAGAGACCTACGACAAGGACAAGGCCGACACTCAGATGGGAGATAACTCTAACAGCATGTCGCCAGAGTCAGACCATCGTACCCAGGGGCTTGTACTACTGAGAGAGAAAAAAACAGTTCCTAGGTCCAATACTTCGATACGACACATCCTATACTAATAGATAAATGGTGGGTTTTTTCAGCAATACAAACCCCTGTGATATCTAGGCCTACTTTTTCAGCAATGTGATAATTATAAACTGATAGGCTACACAAGACCACTAGAAATATCCACAGAATGAACGATACAAGCAATGTACGTTTTCAGTATCTATAGAAGGGTTCTTGTCCCTCCTAGATGTTGATGTTAATGTAGCTGTCTGAGAGACGAACAATACGTATCACAATGTATACGTATGTATTTGACATTTTGCTCTGTCATATAATTTCAATAAATACTTCAACATTCAATCGACACTGGAAATCTTTGCAAGCTTATCTGTCAACCATCACTCCCATTAATGGAGCAACCACTCCGTCTAGTTTGACCGTATATCTCTTAGCTCCCGATACACCTGCCTGGCCCTGAAACCTAGACGTAGGTTGGAGATTTTTTTACGCCTCTTTGCGAAAAGCTGAGGCATTGGTTAATTGTTCTGAAGCAGAATATTTCTTACACAAGGTGGTGGTAAACTTCAAGGACTACTGGTCACTGACAAAAATCAGGCTTTTGAATTAAGCCTAACGCGGAGCTCATATACTAGCGATGTCATCCTTGACGGAATATAAGAACTAATAGTATATTGTAAGAGATTTGTTTTATTTCAGGGTTTAGTGGAGCGTTTATATGCACACATGTTCTTCTATATGTGACCCAACGTTGGAAATCAACCCTCTTGTTTTATTTATATATATATATATATATATATATATATATATATATTTTTTGTTTTTTTTTTAAAATGTATTTGTTAACAATGATGCCCCCGGATATAATCATAGACATATCAAAGTGTTCACAGGGTAGAACAGTGAATGTTAATGATCTAGTCAAGTCTTAAAGGTTACTGATTAATTATTGTTATGTATTGTTGTGACTAATGATAAACTTTCGAGAAATGCCTTCTGCGCCAAGGTTAAGGTCACAATGTCAAACATTATGACCCTATATGAAAGGTCCTATCACAAGAGTTGCACATATCAAGTAGTTAAAGGCCTATTCCTGACGAATCAAAAGTTATCGCAAAGGTCAAGGTCATAAGATCAAACATTATTACCCCATCCGAAAGGTCTCATCACAAGGGACGCAGATTCCAAGTATGAAAGGTTAATCAAAAGTTATGGTCAAGATTAAAGTTTTCGAAAAATGCTTCTGCGACAAGGTCAAATTAAAAGGTAAAACATAATGACCTCATCTGAAATCTCTCATGACAATGTGTCAAGTAGAAAGGCATGATATCATAAACCAATAACAGTTATGGTTACGATTAAAAAGGACAGGTGAGAAACAATATAACCCGCATACAAAAGTGGGAGTTGAAATACGATTGGCTAACGTTTCCAGCAGATACATTCTGTATCTACATCTTTAGCCCGGGAAATACTGGTAGAGATATGCTTTAACCCAAGAGAGAGGCACGCAGTTCGTATTGTTATTTCACTGTACATACCGGTGTACGTATTAATAACGTAATAGTTGCTTGTGTATAATACAATCATGTTATCACATCGAATAGGGCGGAGTATATTCGTTACCTTGTAAACTGTGAGTGAGTGACAATCCATTGACACCAGTTTCATATTAATACTATTCAGTACGTTGTCTACATTGTAAAAAGGATTTAAATAAACAACTGTACATGTCATAAAACAATATTTATTCCTCTACCCAGGTGACCTACATGTTATCGGGTGCAATGCGTCATGACGACTCCACGGCGAGATCCTCCCATGTTGTACAGACAGGGGACCTCCAGGTAAGATGCTCTTTACAGCACCGACATCTAGCTCACAAATCTGATGTCCAGCACCAACAACTAGATTACAAACCAGGGCCATGTTCAAAAGAGGTTTCAAAGTAATCGCTCAAAGAGCGATTACTTTAAACCTCTCTTGAACGCGATTGCTCAATGTAGCGCTACGCAGCAAGGCGAGCAAACTTCGAGGAATTTGCACCGTGTCGTTCAAGAGAGAATGAACGCTACTTGAGCGCTACTTGAGCGCTGCTTGAGCGGTACATTGAGCAATCAATGAGCGTTTATAAGCGCTCGCTGTTATGGAACGGAGCCCTGATGAGTATACATACTTGTCCAGAGAAGACATAAACCTCATACGTATTAAGGAGTCACGCGGATCATAAGATACCCGGATGGAGCAGGATTCATTTCAACGTGTAAAACCTCACATACGTTATTAACAGCGTTTACCATTAGGCATGTTTGGTTTTTTAATCATACAACGATATTTTTCTCTGTAAGTTGACATGGAAAATTTTATTATAAAACTAAAGGAAGTTGGGATTTTGAAAATCTTCTTTTCATTTCATATTGCCAACAATAACTTGCACCATGCACTGACCTTGACGGTCATATTATTCACATGCATACGTGTTAGAGTGAGTATTCTACAAATGGACACAGGATGTCCCTTGGTCAGTGCCTTTAGTAATGCAATGTAATGTACTTGGCATGATAATAGTAAATACATCTTTAAAGCGAGACCGAAGGTAGTCTCGACAGTACAATGGAACTAGACTCGATCACTGTTAATACAGGCTATGGCGAGAAGCAAGACAATGGAACTGGGCATTTATCTGTTGTTTTCTCAATGTTACCTAACTTTAGAGTGCAGATTTTATGATTAAAGAACTAGAAATATTGATCAACTCGTTGATATTATCGTCGTATAGTCTAGGCCCAATGTTATCGCCTGTAATATCCCCATTCCATCCAGTATGCGACTGCAAAACGACCCCACCGAGACCAATTTGGGTTTCCCGGTCGTGCACTCTTCCAATCACTCACACTGAGATCGTGATGAAACCGATAGTCCTGGGGGATCGCCATGCTCGCAGAATGATTTCCTTCATTCGCTAATGGTCGCCGAGTGTGTGAGACATATGTCTCACTGAAAGTGAGAGTACTTGAGTCGTACGAGACTTGCAATTCTCGTAACTTGGTTTCACTCGATTGCCCGAACCAGTTGCACGATTGTACAGGGCAATCGGAAATACTGTCACCGTAGTGTCGGTAGTCTCAGTCTGGTCGTAGAACTCGCTTGGACAATCGCCAATATGGTCGTACCAGAGTACGACTGTGTTGAGAGCAACATGAAAATGCAATCTCGCCGACGTGGCACAAAAACTGTCATTAGATATATTAATCACTTGACTTTTAGCATTAATTTTGAGTAGTTTTTATCCGAAGAAAAGGGGCACTAATTGTTTTTATAAAGTTTATTTTAGCCTTGATACATTTTTAAATATCAGATTTGGCGATTTACGTCCAATTCATCCCGCTCGATTTCCATATTTATCCCCCCAAAATAATGCCAAATGTCTGAAAATAACGTGCTTTCTATGAAAACCGAACAACGGCTTCACATGATGAAAAGAAAAATTCATGCGCCCCATTACGTGACAAGTTTACCATTTATATGATCCATTGAACAATACCAACCAATGTGTTGTCTCTTTGTCGCATTCTCTTCTCACGAAGGATACTCCCATCTTCTGGATATGACATTGCTGTCAGATAAATTGGCCTTGATTGATTCCTTCTTCTTTTGACTTTTGACTGAAGTTATTTTTCTGATTGACAGATGATGCGATGTGGGCGGGGCATCATTCATTGCGAGATGTCGGAAGCGGGTATAGACTGTCTTCTTTTGAATTTCTGGTTGAACACTAAGTCCCGGGACAAGATGTTGGAACCTAAAACTGTGGTTCTCTCCAGCCAGGACATCCCGAGCTCTACTGAGAAGGGGGTCACCTTAAAAGTTGTCGCTGGGACTGGGTACAATGGAGTCAAGGTACCTCACCCCACAGGCTCCTATGCCCCATACCTACACAAGTTTACCCCCTATGTCACACTGGGCATGCGTTTTCACGGCGTTCCCAATGGGTTCTAAAATCAAGCAAAACTCGAGAGAAGCGCAGTAAGAGCTCATAGAACTTGTTATTACCCATATGGTTGAAAATAACCGAGTTAATATTATTGATATGAGCACATGAACGAGTTGGAAACGTACTATACGTTCTGTCTGGATATTCACGGGGTTGTTAGTAGGCCTACTTGTTACCATGCGCCTATTGCGTTTCTATTGCGCTGCTACTACACTTTTATTACATCTCTTGCGATCCTCCTGAGTTCAAAGGGTTTTTACGTTCTCTGCAAGATATGACACCGTACCATTTATAAGTCGACATATATCATTATGGCTAGAGAGAGACAACGTCTTGTCAATATAATGTTGTCTGTTGTGTAGGCAATAGACTAATGAGCAGTTTGAGCGCGAATCTACCACTGATCACAGCGCCTGCGTAGTAGGGTGTTTGTTAGCGTATTATACACGTTGTAGAAACCCAGTAAGAACGTAGGAGGAACTATGTGAACTTGGTGTACACTCACAGAACACAATAGCAACGTAGTTATTTAAGAACGTATAGGAAAACCCACAAGGAACGCACATGGTTGTATTGAGAGCGTGGTGAAACGAAGCTTCTTGATGTGAAAAAACTATGTTTTTCGGGGTTCACACGGCTTTTTGAATGAAAAGGGCTATTTTAAAGGACGCAGTGCAAACGCCATGAGAAAGCAGTGCAGTGTGACAGGGGAAAAGTTGGCACATAGTATGCCTTCATATGCTCCCAGAAATAAGTTATTGGTTTCCTGGAGCTACATTTCCAATTGCGCTTTGAAATATTAATGATTCAAGATTCTATTTATATACAGTTAGGTAAGTATACTTATATGTATAATTAGGGGCGCCTCTGCTTGACCCTAATCCTGTAAATGTTTATATCTCGTTGGTGAAGGTTGACCCTGTAGTATATTTAAACCACATAAAAGTTCTCGTTGGAACGATGCAAACTACTACAAAGTACCAACATGTATCTACCTCTTCAAATTGAGATGTTTTGGTATGAATTGTGTACCTAGTATCAAAGATACCGTGATTATAAAGTTTTTTTTAACAAGGTTAAACATGAGTCCTCGAATGATATATGAGCGTCTAGATTCTATCTCATTTAAAGGTGCATCCATTGTATTTCATAAAATTTGATTTGGCTTTAATATGTTCTAACACACCATATATGTGCTGTTTACAATACAAACAAATTCACTAAGCTTGCATTTTCTTCCCCAACCGCCAAATATATCATAATTACTAGTTTCCAATTAAAATCGAGTAACATCATTACGCATGTGCAAAAACCGAAAGTGCATGTCCTATTTACACGCATAGCAGTTATATGACCTATTAAACATTAAACTATAAACCAGATAAAATAAAACATTTGGGTTGATAATGTTTAATAGGTCATATAGGGTCACGGTTTATTGCCGTAGATCGAGTGTTTCAAGCCTTCGTGACGATTGAGGCGCACGTAAAATATCTCAATATTGTGAGCGGAGCAGAATAGATAGGCCTACCCACAAACACCAACCTCATGATCACCAATCCTTTGTGGTCTAGTGGGATAAGTCTTGGGCTACAAATCGGAGGGTTGCGGGTTCGATTTCAGCATTGTCAACTATGCAAATTTTAAACTTGCAAATTTTTGAGTACCTAACTGAACAGGAGATTGACGTTATTTGGAGATAGGTCTTACACTTAGATTGTAAAACTTCAGGTCTTACTAAAAGTTGAAAATTAACCTGCTATGAGGTTAACTTTCGACGGTTGGTAAAACCTCTAGTCGAGGTAAAACCTTAAAATTCGTGGTGAAACCTGCTCAAAGGTTAATACAAGAGATGCTGTTACCTCAACATGTACAGAGGTGTCATGGTGAATCCCAACCTTTCAGTCCCCAATGTACACGAGGACCCCGACTCTCTACCTTGACATCAAACTTGACCCTGGGGCCTCTGTCTCCCAACCAGTTCCTCTGGGGTGGACTACATTCGTCCATGTGCTCTCGGGGACGGCCGTATTTGGTAGGCATCTTTTGTTATCAATGTGAGATTCAGACACGTTTCCATCAGAATTTGAGCTTTGTGGTTATTTTTAAGTCGATATATTTGCTTGAAGAGTTATTCTTTTCTAGTTATTCTTGGGAACACAACGGCCTAAATTTCTGATTTTCATACTCACCGACAGACTTCTTTTACGCAAGAGCTGCAAAAGTTATAAACATATTTTTTGTTTGCTAGATTTTACGAACGTTTCCGCTAGCAGTGACCGTTGTCTTTGTTATTTGCTTACTTTGTTAATTGAATTGGTGATTTTTTATTAACAAAATTCATAAAGAAGCTTAGTATTTTATTTAAGAAGAATGTTATACCCTTGGTAAGCTTGCTTGAAATTATAGCCCTTATCAATGCTGTTGCCAGCCTAATGCACATCGTGAGGAGAAGCCCTTCACAATTTACATCTATACCTACTTCCTGATGTTATTGATGCTATCTGCCACTATTTCACTCTGCAGGAGGTACGGAAGGCCAGGCTCGCCACTTTCTAGTGCTCGGGTGGGGTGACAGGGTGGATGTCTTCAACAAGGTGTTCACTTTCATCATTTTGTCAGCGTTTAACTTTATGTAAAAATGTAAACACTCATACACTAAAGAAACCCCCAATTTCAACATTTAGGTATAGCATAACTCCTGATATATTTCAAAATTGATTTTGAAAATTAGGGTGGCAATGAACTACTGGCCGGAGAAAGTTGTACTGTTGAAAACATATACCTTGGCCAATGGGGTTTAGTTAATTGTATATTTGCTGACAACGTGGTCCCTACTAAGGGTTACAAAGTGCAATCCTATGTGTGTGTCCTTCCCAGGGACTTAAAGCTCTGGGCTCTTCAATCTGAAGGAGCGATTCCTTGGCCAATTTGAAAATAACTTGAAATTTTAGTGACTCCTGTTTTGATACACGTCTATTTTTTTAGGAACTAAAAGCCTTAGATAGTTCGTATGTACTGGAGATGTAAATATGACGACTCTTGGGTCCGTATTCAGTACTTTTAAAGGTGCTGTAGCACGCCGTTCTTACTGACATGAAGTGATTTCACGAAAATGTGTTACCAACGGCTATATAATACTCCTAAATCAATAAAAAAGAGTTCTGAAACGAATTTACATTGTTCGGTTAGGCCATGTGAGCCCATATATCCTTACGAGTAGCCATTTTTAAAATGGCCGCTCGAAAGTAGTTCAAGTGATCTGACTGATGTAGCGATACCTAAACACTGAGAGTAAATTTTAATTATGGCCCCTTGATTGAATGGTCATTCATCTTGCTGTCTGAACTCTCAATTTCGCATCAGACGTACAAATCTACCTCTCACACTGAAGAGTTCGACACCACTGTCGCTTTTGACGTCGCACAATTTCCTTTCAGTACGGATAACCGTTCGTGTAATGAGATGTTTTAATCTCTAACGTGGCACTATATTTTATAAACTTTAATAATAAATGAAAAATTTGTGAAAACAAAATTTGCAAAAAAACGTGCTACATCGCCTTTAAATTCCTACTTTTGACATACTATATCTCACTACGAAACACGGAAAACTGAAACTGAAGTCTTGTTAACAGACTCTTTTACTAATAGGGATTACAAACAGTAGCTGGATTTGGTGAACATCTGATCCCTATTTGAGGCCACAAAGCCATATGTTAAAAACCTAATTTGACTTCTTCTCAAGAAGTAAAAACCCTAGAAAGCTTGAATATATACACACTTCACGATTCTTGCTGATCATACTAATCGTTCAGGTATTTAGTAAAAACATGCCAAGGGTAACTAATTTAATTATAAATTTATATTTAGTCTATGTATATATGTTGAGTGTGTTATTACAGGGACATATCGCCTGCCGGTTTGTTCTGGTTGCTGGGAAACCGATCCATGAGCCAGTTGCACGGACAGGTGAAGTCTACAACGTAAAATGTTCAAACTCTGTAATACTTAGGTTGCTTCTTGAAGACCCTTGCATTACAGAGACCTGGAAATCGCATCTTGGAAACTTTGGGTATTGTTTATAGCGAAGCGGGCAAAACCAAATAGAATGGTTTTCAGGATGAGCAATTCGCGGTATTTTTTTTTTTCAAAAACGTTCCTTAGCCTTTTTAAATATTAATGTTCTTATAGTGAATAGTGGGTTGTATACATGTTATTATTAAGCTTTTAATGTGTCTACCAGTACAAACACTTCAAACAAATGTTTTTTTCTTCAAATTTTTCACTTTTCTACGGCCTTATTAATTTCAGGCTCCTATGTGATGAACACCCTTGCTGAAATTATTGAAACCGAGGAAGATTTTTACAAGCAAAAGAATGGGTTTGAAGGCACCAGATTGTGGCATTCATTTATTGTTAACAAACGTGATGTACGGTTATAGGACGTCTCCAGTTTCTTCCAACAGAGCTTACTCCGCTTAGTTCTTCTATCGTTACCTCTCATGCGTGTGGTGGACTTTTCACGATTCTTGCAAAATCCCCTGAATGTGAAAGTTTGCAACACTGGTGACATCATTATCCAAACAAACATGGTTCTCCATCATCGACCGGCTGCAGTCTTGTAAAATATGATGTGCATTGAACAGGTGAAGCAGCTCTTGTCATTTAGACTGCTACGAGAACAGACCGTTTGAAAAATCGCTGATTATTGAATATCCCTATATATATTACGATGGCGTAGAGTAAAAAAAGGTCTTGCACGTTTTCGGGTCGAGTTCATTGCAGGATTCGAACCACACCCTCAAAGTCAGACACCTCGAAGCAGCACTGAATTTTTCAACAGCTGTATTACCTGACTTCACTCAGAGGGATGTTCACTATAACATTGTTAATTTTGTTGATGTAATTAAACTGATGTTTTGTATATATACTTCATGGTTGTTCGGTTTGTTCGCAACATCCACAGCGGTGCTTGTCGATAAAGTGTTCTCTCCCTGTCTTTCTCTCTTAAACATGTTAACCTACGTCGAAGAAGTACAAAGAGTTTAGGCCTATATCCTTCTGTCCCTCCTCAAAAGGGCTACCTGTCTCGCGAAATCGACCTCTCTCACACTTTTAGATCAATCTTTCTGAAACTTTACACATGCTTTGCATCAAATAATATTCCAATCTAATTTAAATCAGTTCGAACCGTAGCTCACGTATCTTCTTTGGTTCACCTTCAATAAAGTCAGCTCGCCGCTAATGGCTGCAATACTGCCGAAGCGGCGTTAAACAATAACTCACTCACTCACTCACTCAATAAAGTCAGCCAATCATAGGCCTTCTTAGTTACGGCATTGAACGTGGTGTTTACTATGTCAACTTAAATCGGTCCGGTGGTGTTCTAGCCTCGTCGCTGATTGACTGGAGTTAAAGGCCATCTGACACGACCTCTATTGTGCAGTACACATATGAGAAACTCAGCGAACATCCTCGGTTACCCATGGTTTTATATATGCTCCGTTACTCTCCACTATATCACCCATGGGAAACCATATCAGAAGAATCTGTACTCAAATTACCCGCCCTTGGCCGGCGTGAGCCAATCAAACTGCTACGCAGCTTGGACCTGCGAGCCAATGACAATTCAATTTGTGTGAAGTCAGTTTGTGTTTCCAAATGTGGTTATGCATGTATATTTATTCTGTCCCCCACTGCCTTATTTTCTTGTAGAACACACATAGATGACGGTTGATATAGCACAGTATAGACAGGCAGTGGGCCAGTTTGCAGTCAAAGTGCACGTAAAATCATTGATGAAGTTTAATATGTCGGTATTTAAGTGGAGATTTCTTTGCTTGTACAATCCATCAGTAAGTATCATTATCTCAATACTTCTATTGTGCTGTGGAGATGTACATCCACATCCGGGACCTCTTTTTCATAGTGATCTAAAGATACTTCATATATACGTTAGAAGTTTGAAAGAAAAGGTAGACACATTAGAAGCTGAATTGAGCGGCTATGATGTTATCTGCATCACCGAAACATGGTTACATCACCGAATTGATAACAAAGAAATCATGATTCCTGGTTTTCAAGAACCATTTCGTAAAGATCGAGAGAGTCGAGGCGGCGGGGTTGCAGTGTATGTAAAAGATCACTTGTGTGCGGTGCAAATGGATAACTTGGATCTCATTGGGCTTGAGGCCATATGGATAAAATTAAAACGCAAAAGACAAACATATATAATTGGTACGTTCTATAGAGCAGACAAAAGGGAAGCATATTGGGACCTAATTGACAATAGCATTGCAAAAGCAATAGATTTGGACATGAATACCATAGTTGTAGGGGATTTTAATCTAGATCTTTTAACCGATAACAAATCTAAAATCAATTATCTAGAAGCCGCATTCGGACTGAAGCAACTAATAACGGAACCAACGCGGATCACTTCTCATTCTCGTACATTACTTGACTTGATATTTGTTACATGTATGAACAAAGTACGAACCTCGGGAGTACTGGATCCGATATGTAGTGACCATTGTCCGGTTTATGTTAATATAGAATCAGATATAAAAAGAGAAAATAATTACACGCGCAAAATTTACGACTATTCCCGAGCGAATACAGAAAACATGAAACGAGATATTAATGCTATCCAAATATCCGAAAACGAAGATCTAAACCTGATCACATCTCAACTAACACATGACTTAACCAGTATTTGCGACGCGAATATACCGAACAAAACTGTACTAATTAGACCAAGAGACCCGTTGTGGATGAATAATGAAATACGTTCACTTATCAGAAAACGAAATAGGCAACACAAAATCGCTAAGAGAACTAACCGTCCACTGGAATGGCAAAAATTCAAAATACTTAGAAATAAAGTAATATCAGCTGTGCGTAAAGCTAAAAAGCAGCATACAAATAAGATTGACACTGCAATAAGTGAATCAACTGGTACAAAAACTTGGTGGAAGCTAGTTAATAAATATCTGCAAAGTAAGTCGGCAAAAATGACTTGTCATTCAATCATAAACGATGATATCCTATATGATGATCTGAACGATGTTACAGAACTCATGAATAACTACTTCACTAACCAATCTAAGGTGACAGATCCTGATGACAACCCCCCTCCTCTTGATGAACGCTGTGAAAGTACCTTGACTGATATAGTATTGGAGATCGGGGAAGTAAAGGATATACTGCTATCTGTAGATACTACAAAAGCAACAGGTCCAGATAAAATAGGTAACAGAATACTAAAAACATGTGCTGATTCACTAGCTCCGATTCTAACTAAATTATTTAATCTGTCGCTAAACCTGTCTAAATTCCCTAATTCCTGGAAAGAAGCGTACGTTATTCCTATCCACAAAGCTGGCAATATATATGATTGTTCAAATTACAGACCAGTAGCATTAACAAGTTGCGTTGCTAAAATATTTGAGAAATGCATCTTTAAATATGTTAATAACTTCTTAAGAGATAAGAATCTCCTGTCAAATCTCCAATCCGGATTCACCCCTGGCCATTCTACAACGAATCAACTAACGTACTTATATGATTTCATAGCTAAAGCACTAGATGCTGGTAAAGAAGTGAGAGCGGTGTTTTGCGATGTTAGTAAAGCTTTTGATAAAGTTTGGCATAAAGGAATCCTGCATAAGTTAAAATCATATGGTATTGACGGAAACTTATTAAATTGGTTTGAAAGTTATCTTAACAATAGAACCCAGAGAGTGGTAATAAATGGACGCACATCTAATCCTCAAACAGTACTTGCAGGAGTTCCCCAAGGCTCTGTCTTGGGACCTCTATTGTTCATCATATATATCAATGATATTGTTGATGATATTGATAGTAATATTAGACTATTTGCAGATGATACGTCGTTATACGTTATCATAGACAACCCAGAGGTAACCGCAGAATGCTTAAACAATGATTTATCAAGAATTTCAAATTGGGCAAAAGAATGGAAGGTGTCCATTAATCCCAAAAAGACAAAATCGATACAGTTTAATAGAAAAGTAAAAAAGAATACTAAACCCGATCTTACAATGAATGGCGAAATTATTGAAGAATTAAAACATCATAAACATTTAGGGTTGACTTTCCAAGAAAATTGTTACTGGGATGTTCACATAAATTCTATGATCAAGAAAACTAGTCCTATGATAAACTGTCTTAGAAGCTTGAAATATCGCTTGTCGCGGAAAAGTTTGGAAATTATTTATAATTCCTACATCTTACCAGTTTTTTATTATTGCGGGCACATTTGGGATAATTGTACCAAGGAACAATGCACGTTACTAGAAAAGTTGAATCTTGACGCGTTGAGGTCGATATGTGGTGCAGTTCGCGGAACAAATCATAGAATGTTATATGAAGAAACCAACCAAAAACCATTGGCTGAACGTATATATGTTTCCAAACTGACAAACTTATTTAATATGAAGAATAATATCGCGCCTCAGTATCTTTGTAACCTGATACCCACCGCACCAAATATTAATAACTACAACCTCAGAGAAAACTCAAATGTGCGACCAATAAAATGCAGAACAGCAACATATGCTAGATCATTCCTACCCGATACAATAAAGTTATGGAATGCACTTAGTCCTGAGATCCAATGTATTGATACTTTATCCGGATTCAAAAAGATGTTAGCCACGAATAAAATTAGGACAGTATTCTTTGATCTTAACTATGGATCACGAAAATGTCAGATTGTCCACTCCCGCCTACGAATATGTTGTAGTGATCTAAATGCAGACCTATTTAATAGACATATCATCGATAGCCCATAGTGTTCATGTGGTCACCCAATTGAAAATGCTTTACACTATTTCTTCACATGCAATAAATACACGGGTTTAAGGCAAAACTAATATTTTTACTTAAAGGGATTTACTATCGATACGGTTTTACGGGGATGTTCATCGCTTACAAGCAACGATATGCAAACATTACTGCAATCTATCCACTACTACATAATGAAATCTGACCGATTTGACCTTTCATAAGTTTCGATAGTGACTGTAAACAAACGAACTAATATCTATGCATAACCACTTATGTCGATATTGATTACTGGATTCATATATAAATATGTTATCTGTATTTATTAATACGCTATACTGTATATGTATATAGGAGCAGCCTTAAAATAAGCTCCTCTGAGCTTGTTGGCTAATCCTTTCATGGATGTACTGTTTTCTTTCATGAATAAAATATGTTTAAATCAATGACAATTCATATCACTTCGTTTCAAAGCAAGCTAGGTCATTGTGTTAGCCATCCGTCACCGGTTATCTCCCTTGACCATTTCCGTCTTATCCCATTGATAATCTCTATCTATATACGTGCCATTAATGCACATTTGGAGATTTCGGTGCAATTCTATTTATAATATGTATTGGCCATATCGTAGAGAGCTAGACTTTCTCATTCATTTCATTTCAATGATAGAAGATAGATGTTTTCTGGAAAAACTCATCGAGCACAATTGTATTTGTATTTCTGTAACTTTACAATTGCTTCGGATAAACGAAGTACATCAATGACACGCATATACATGTAGAAAGTTTGAATTGAAAGGGCACATATTTTTAGACTTATATAGCACTGGACTTTGACTGTCCCTTTTCAGGCTGACAGTACCTATCTTGTGAAATCGCATACAACAGTTACTGCTGAACAAAAGTTTGTTACATAACTCTCGAAACATGTCCCTGCCAACCTCAAGACGTCTACACTAATTTATCGTATTACACTCCGGGCGTCTATTATTTTCAAACGGTCTACACCATAGACGTCTATTTGCGACAGGCTTCTATTGAAGACATGCGTCTATTTCGCAATAAGGCTTGTAGAGACAGACGACTACGGTAGGGAGCAGCAATAGAAGAGTTAAATTCGGTTTACCCGGCAGGCTTTTATTTTTTTCAGAAAGCCCTTTGCAAGGGCGTCTATTCAAGGCAGGCGTGTAATTAAGGAAATACGGCAGGTTTAAAAGCTACGCCCAGTAATGCGAGGCAGGGAAAACTGAGAAGACACTGGACAAGAGGACCTGAAACAGTCCGGATTCAGATTGAAATCGTACATTCTCTCAGATTAATCCATGGTGATGACGTCACTCTATTGTGTTAACAGTGGATTATTTTTAAGAATCTACTGGTCATTGACTAATCCAGTCAGGAGGGGTGTCAGGTTTTGACATTTTCGTAATGGCTCACAAAGTAATTTGTCCAAGAATGATGTATTTTGTCTTAGTATATCTGATTAGAATCTTAAAATATCTGATTATTTGTGTAATGTCTGACCCGGGAATCGAACATGTAACCCTTCGTCTGATGCGCAGCGCCCTAACCTATTCGACTAGCAGGCCTGCTGGTAATCATTTGATTGTTTGTCAGTAAGATCCCTGCATTCTAAACAAGACTGGTAAAGTGTGAAACGCGTGGGGATCGTGCTGAAACACATGAAATGCAGGAGTTCGGCTGTCAATCAAATCGCTTTGCGTGGAAGATTTGTGCCATGCACGTGCGTGGAAGAATCCATTTCATAAGGGTCGAAACTACGTGTACCATATCCGATGAATGGGCACCGAAATTTGCAAAATAATATTTTTTAGGTTACATAATTGAAATGTATTGTCTATAATGCTAGATAATCACATTATGTTTCGTGACGTCATACATGGATTAAGATGGAGAATGCATTCGGAGCCGTAGATTCGTTAAAAATAATCAACTCGCCCCTTCGGGGCTCGTTGATTATTTTTAACGAATCCACGGCTCCTCATGCATTCTCCATTACAGAATTGATTTCAAGATGTTTCAGCAACAGGATTATGGGGACAGTAAGACGTCTCCAAGATAAGAGATGCTGCAGTCATTGTTCACACGTGTCTGTAAAACACCAATCCCATACATATGTTTGGGGAATATTTTTTTGCAAATAGTACCGGATGTCTTTTAAAAAGCTGTCCTAATTCCCAGATATATCAGACCATATCAGAGACCACCAATAATCTCGAAACACATTATGCAATATGAATGCGTTCAATTTCCGGGTAATGAATTTTAACGAGATACAGCGCCTGCCCATTCATCCAAGAGCATTGCGCCGTGTTGACTGTAAGGAAGGAAAGGTGTGAGGCATCTTGATTGGGCTGGAACACATTTTGAAAAGGATATGTGTAAGTGATCTTACTTTGATATATAAATAAATGGCAAGAGAAACAGTGAATTTTAGTCATTCTAGGGTTGAAACCTTCGATTAGTAAATAATCAATCATTTGTTAGAGTCAGAGTGGTTTTATACATACAACGCTTTCCGTACACTTTTATTAATTAATATTAACGTTAATATTCAACTTTTCTCATTTCAAGACTCCAGCAATATTCATAAGAATATATACAACCAGTAAACATTAAATATAAAATACACATCCCTTAAACTAAACAGTAAACACAACAGTCACGCAAGTGTACAAACTTTGCTAATCTAAAGTATATTAATTAGTCGATTGAAAATGATACTAACACCAGCGTATCTTAGCAAATATCTTAGCATTTGACTCTAGAGGGTCTTGCTAATTAGCATATGTCTGATGTAAATAACACATAATAACTATTCTCTGTCTCTGTCTCCTTTATTATAAGCATGTTTGTGACCAATTCATCCGTTTATGCCGGCGAATTCAGTCCTAGTAGAAGAATGAGGGTTCTTATGAATGGATATTCCGAAACTGCAGTACGAACTTATGCACTGAATTGGTATGCGTCTGACCATCGAGTTGTAAAACAGTTTTTATTTTCACAGATTAATATAGAGAGAATTCCAAGCACATTCAGAGGTTGTAGGCGTTTGGCCTCCAACCAGTAATGGCACTGATGAAAGAAAAACGGGGTAATACTCTTTGTTGAATATACCCGCGACATGTACTCCCATTCGATTGTAACCTGTTCTATAAGGGCTAATTTCTCAGTTTTAAAATGAGAATCCTGAGTGTTTGCATTGAAAAAAAATTGTGCAATCAGCAACGCCGTTGTAAAGGTGACATTTGTCAATGATACGTCATAATGGTACTATATAACATTGGATAATGGACATTGATTAATTAAAATATTGCTTTGTTGAACATATATATAAACATGCTGAAAAATAATCAGAATAAATCTGAGACAAAAACTTTAAATGGTTTATTTGTAGTATTTATATCACATATATTGGAAGGACAAATGTGCTAATTAGACAAACTCTTTACAGTCAAAGGCTCAGGTATGGGGCAGAGTTATGATACGCGGTACCCTTTCTCGCTGCAGGTGTATTTTTCTAGAAACGAGAAATTTAGCCCTAACGGAACAGGGGTTACGAACGAATATCTGAGTGGGTAGCAGGCCTTCGATATATTTTTAGATCATGATCATTCAAATAAGGCCATATTTGATTGCCTTCTGACCTAGATGCAGGACGATTTTTTGGAAAACTTAAAACTTGGTCATACCTTTTGATTGGTCAAAATACCATTCACTGGATGTCATATATATTTTATCTTGTGACCTTGACCTTCGCTTAGGATAAATTTTCTGGAAACATTTAATTGGTCAGTGATAGGTATTTGATACTTGACATATATATATCCCTTGTCACAAGGGTATTATAATGAGGTCATAACATTTGACTTTGACATTTGACACCTTTTCTGGGCAATAACTTCTTTTTTGTCAGTGATAGACATTTGATGCTGGAGGTTTGACTCCATCGTCAATATAAGTACACTCAACCGCAAAAGAAACGTCACCATACAAAATACAAAATAATTCAATCCAAACGTAATACAGGCGACTGAAACAAAGATACATCATGTGTTCAGAAGCCAACTAAACTGGATTTGAAATTTCAAAACATTACTTGTTCATATTTCTGAAAAAACCCACGATTTAAGAAATCGGCGTTCTGCATCAATTGTGTTTCATAAAATTGTATTAGGCTTTAATACGTTCCGACTCACCGTATATACTGTTAACAGTGCAAATAAATTCACTCGGCTTGCATATTCATCCCGAATCACCAAATATATCGTAATTACTAATTTCCAATTAAAATAGAGTAACATCATTATGCATGTGCAAAAACCGAAACTACACGTCCAGGTTACATGCACAGTAGTTATTTTACCTTTTAAACATGATCAACCCACATTTATCAGTGTGTCTGTTATAAACAAGTAGTTGTCACTAAGGTGACATGATCCCCCGCCGCAAATTAATACTTCAAAATTTAAAAATAATGTCAAAATCAGCAAAATCGACTGTCAAACATGTCGAAGAAGTCAAAGCTCCACTGTGACCTTGAGAAAAATGTCAAGGTCACAAAATCTTATCAGCCCTTTGTCTTTCCTAGGAGGTGCATTATGTAAAATATGATGGAATTCCGGTGAATGGTTCTTGAGATATCCCGCTGACAACCTTTACCTTAACATTAACATGTCGAAAAATTTAAAATTCCACTGTGACCTTGAGAATAATGTCAAGGTCACCAAAATCTAATCAGTCCTTTTGCTTTGTGTAAAATATGATGAAATTCCGGTGAATGGTTCTTGACATATTCTGCTGACAACCTTTACATGTACAATAACATGTCGAAAAATTCAAAGTTCCGCTGTGACCTTGAAAATAATGTCAAGGTCACCAAAATCTTATCAGCCCGTTGTCTTCCCTAGAAGGTGCTTTGTGTAAGAAATGATGGAATTCCGGTGAATGGTTCTTGGGATATCCAGCTGACAAGCTTTACATGTACATTAACATGTTGAAAAATTCAAAGTTCCACTGTGACCTTGAAAATAATGTCAAGGTCACCAAAATCTAATCAGCCCGTCGTCTTTCCTTGGAGAAGCCATGTGTAAAATATGAAGAGAATCCAGCAAATGGTTATTGAGATATCCCGCTGACAAGGGTAAAATGACAAAGTCTTTTTGTGACCTTGAAATGAAGGTCAAGGTCACAAACCTCTGTAGGAACATTACTCTTCCTATGATGAACCCATATGCAAAATATGAAAAGAATCCAGTGAATAGTATTTCAGTTATTCCATTTCGTACGGACGTACGGACGGACGGACGCAGCCGAATACTATATCCCCCGCTTCGCGCTAAATGTGCGGCGGGGGATAATAAGATTCCAAAATTACGTTTGACTCATTGGCGCGCGCCACACGCGGTACATTGTCCGGTTTTCGATCAGAAGTCGCTCCTTTTACCTTCATATCGTCAATATACTAAGTCGACTAAGATCAAAATGGCAATTTTAGGCAACAGTCAGTACTTCCCGATAACATAACACAATTTATCAAGTTTAGCATATGTGACCCCAAACAACACAATGAATGAATACGAGATGGGAGAGTCAAGGGGGCAGTACAGTAAAGACACGTCAACAAATTGAAGTCCGAGAAGGTTATTCATGTCGATAACATCTTTTATTAACTTAATTTCTACAGTTAATGAATTTTTAAGTTAGATGCCAAATATTCTGGCCAAATAACATTTTGAAAAAGCAATTTTAACACCCCAAGTGTACTTGAACAGACATGAAAATAAAAGTATTATACTCTCATGTATGAAATTCCGGGTACTTCTTCACAAATCATGTCCCTATAAAAAGCATTCAAAATCGCCTTTCTCCGGTTGCAGTATTTCGTTGTTTACGTTGAAAACGTGGTGACGTTTCTTTTGAGGTTGAATGTACCATGCAGGTGACTTCATAGTTCCAGCTGACCAAAGACCATCTCATCTTAAATGCAGATGAAATTAACAACGTCTGATACTTTGTAAATGGAGCGACCTTACATTTTAACTGCTTATTTTGTGAACCGAATGAGCATCAATAGATGGGTGTTATTGTGCTCTCAGAGCAGTATTCTTGTTGCTTACAGAGGAAATTTGACTTCCTATTCTTCCAAGAACAAGAATTTGTGAATGATAAATTTATTTATTCTTTATTTGGAGAAAACCGTTACCAAGTCTATTGAAAATATGCCAGAAAACGTTTGCATTAAAAATTAACTTTATCACGCCTCCCGAATAGATCTCTCAAACTGTGTTGTATATATGGCAGTGGATTGTGATTCTTAGAAAGCAGTAGGAAATAGATTTCTAAATATTGTAAGGGAGAAATCATAACGCTCAAGACTGTTATTCCAATTTTACTAAAAGAGTGAGAAGTATTATCCCATTCCTAGAGTAACAGTGGAATGACACTGTCGGGTTGATTAAGAAATATAAGACGAGTTGGGTGCTCTATAGTAAAATACAACATAGCAAAGAGCATAAAACAAAAGCATGTTTTATTGTCACAAGCAGCACAGTGTCTGTCCCATTGACCGCCTACAGGTGTTTTATTGCCGTGGGTTATCTTATATTATACTTGACTTTGATATAAAGGAACACGCACATGTAGGTTTCTGTGCAATAGTGCTTGGCCTACAGATGTGCTTTTATGACACTGCTTATGTAACATTATTTAAATTTGCATCCTATCCTATCTAGTTTTGTACTTGAACGTTCGACATCCATGAGAACAATTCAACCTTTCTAGTAAACCGAAACAATAACCATGGAAGAATGAGTCAACTTACCTAATATAATTATATAACATATGTAAAACAATAAAGCTATGGTTTCTGTAGCTCATCAAGTGTATATATATTGTAATGTATATGCCGGGCCTGAGGCCTTTGTACTCTATTTAGTCTATGTAGTCTATTTAGTGTTTGACTATTGTCCTCAGTTGTAGTGATGTTAGTATACCTGGTATGAGTCAATTTGAAAGGATATTATCTTACAGGTGAGGTGAGGTGAGGTGAGGTGAGGTGAGTTGGGGCTTAACACCGCTTTCAAAAGTATTTCACTTCTATCGCAGCTGCTAGTATTACGGCAGGGAGAAAGCCAGCAATGCCATGTGGCTATGCATTGCGGTGAAACGTGCGAGAAACGGCCTGAACAAGCGAACCACAGGTGGTACTACTCAGAAATTCAGTGTAGCATTGCACCCAAACCTTACTGTGTGTAGAACAGTTCTCTACTGCAGACAAAGTTGCCCTGCCCCTGGCAGGATACGAATCCATATTATCTTACACATGTGTTAGCTTCAGCCACAGGAGTATAATAGAGCCAGATCTTACTTTGAATTAGATTGATATTATACTTATACCCTTCAACATAAACAAAACGAGAAGAAATTCCATATTAAGTAATGATTTTTTCAACATTTATTTCAACATAAAATAAATAATAAAAAATATTGCATTTTCCCAGTTTTTCGGATCAGTAAATATGATCAACATACAAAACTCTTTCTTAGAAAAATATAAATCATTTGCCAGACTTTTTTTAAATATGATAAAATCATATCGACTTTGATGAGCACAACAGTCAAATCATCAATGTTTGTGAATCTTGATTATACATGCAAACATCACTAGAAGGAAATATAAAGCAGGCTTACATACTTGGGAGGAATATTAACTAATAACTATCTAGCCCGGGAAAAGTAACTGTGATTCTTTTCGCTTAATTGCCCTCTGTGTATTTGTACACTTAATCATAAAAATGAAAATTAATTTCCAGTAACATAGCAAGGAGCAACTGAAAGTAATTTTATTGGTAAATATTTGTAATTGATAGTAAGTTTCTTGATCAAATCACTGATTCAAATCAAAATTCTCTCAAAGCAATCTATGTCAATATGTGCAATGGGCAAGCACTTAGTACTTAGACCAATTACGATGTATGCATGTTAACCCTTACGTTGCGTATATATATTTTACCATTTTTAGCCCCTGTGGCGGAATTTACAGGCTCGCAGCTCACAGCAGTAGTTTGGGCTTTGGCACTAACTAGCTCTGCTGGCGGAATTTCCAGGTGGCGATTCCGGTACCGTTTTTACAAAATATACCGCATCTACATGGCGAATAAGGACTATATACGGGCGTTAAATACAAATTCAAGTAGCGACACCCGTACACAAATGGCTAATTCACACCCGAAAATTTGAATGAATTTTCTATGTTTTTTCGTTTTTATTCTATTACTTTCGAAAGATTGTCTTTAATTCGGGCCTCGTAACATCATAAATACGAAACGAAAAAATTCAAAAAATCCATTTATATACGGAATTGAAGACAAGATGTCTAGCTTCACAATGATATAAAAATTATTAGAATGCGACCTTTGGTTATAATTATATAGCTATGTAAAGTTTGTCTTTATTTCCACCAATAAAATCGTAAATACTTACAACATGTATGCGGCATTGCGAACGGTCGTTCATCGCACTTTTCCAAGAAATCATAATCTCGAACCAGTTGACAAATAAGCACATGTCAACCCTAATATGGTTATGTTGTTTTACCTTTCAAATAAAAGCTAACCTCGAACCATAACTGATGAAAATATGTTGATTAGTTTGTGTGCCGTTTGGTTTCACATGCCTCTCAGAAAGGTAAAATTGTATCTTTATTTCTGTGAAATAATTATGCGCATTTTATATAGAATAAAAGATTATTCTTTTTGGTTTATTGTGATATAAAAATCATGAAAATGCATGCAGTATTTTAGCCGTGATAAATGTGTAACAAGTTGTGAAAATCGCCGATTGTTAAAGGGATTGTCGGTGTAAACGTGCCCTTTTCCACGGCGCTTGCTGTGTCTTTATTATTTTTTTGACATTTGCTAATTTTATATGGGAATGTAGTCCATTGTTTCCCCTTTATTTTGCCGTATTTTTTTTTTAAAACAAACAATTCGCTCATATGATATGAAGTGCGAGAGTAAGGCAAGTTAGCGATTTTTTTCCCCGTCTCGCGAGATGCGAGGCAGAAAGCAGTCTCGGGCGAGGCAAACCCGACGCAATACAAACACGTGGGTGAAAATAGCCTCAAGCGAATTAATGCTTCGGAGGCTAAGCCCGACATAATTGGCCTTTTGTAAAGCTAATTATCGATGCGTTACGGGTCAACAATGCACACGCAAATTGGTGTGAATTTTGCTGGACGTTCTGACCAGACACTGAACAAAGCTTTATTCTCATTGCGGGCTGCGAGGCATAAATACAGCCATTCTCATGCAGCGAGTCGCGGAAACAATCAACTCGGGACCCGGTATGGGGGATAGAAAAGTACTTAGACAGCCGTGAATTCTTCTAAGTAAGCGAACCGGGATCCGTATTGAGGTACCTCGGAATCGCTTATAGCCCGCCCGGATAATTCCGGGATTCGCAAGTTAAGGGTTAAATTTCAAGATCATTCTCATTGGTTTATTGACCTTAACATTTGCAATGAAAGGTATTAAATAATCTGGCATATCATAACTTTGTCTGCAGGGAAACCTGCCATGATCGGCACAAAATTCATCAGCCATTATTCTAGGGACAAACTTAACCGTAGCAACCCAAAATTGGCCCAGAATATTCTGGCTTAGCCTATCTTTGGCCAGTGGTCTATCATGATGAAACACATTGTTAACAAGTTGTGATTCTGGTAAATTGGCAACTCTCTATGATTCATTATTGATTACTCCAGGAGCTAAAGTGTTAATTGCCCTGTTCCCCAGACAGCATCTTGTTGAGGACAGGTCGGATAGAGCCGATGGAGATGTCGGGAGGACCCTGACAGAACACTGAGGAGGCCGACATGGACAACTGGCTTTGTTTCACTTCCGGCTGCTTCTCAATGATGTCAGAGAAGGTTAAAAAACTGAAAGAAGCACACATAAAATATATGGTGAATTAGCATGGTGAGGAATGTGAGAAGAGTACATAAAATCTATCAGTGATGAGCTCTTAACGCCAAGGGTTTAACTTGTATTGTTTCCATTTCAGACAATTAAAATCAGACTTGAAATTTATAGAGGATATTACATGAGTAATATTGTCATACTCTGTTTTCGGAAGAGTGTCTGAATATTGGTAATTCCATTAAGTCATACAGTTATGATCCAGAAATGATATCTAGCACACAGATGATCACATGAGCAATATACTCCCGACTACATCTTAGCCATCCTCGGTTACCCATGGTTTTATATATGCTCCGTTACTCTCCACTATATCACCTGTGGGAAATTTCATCAGAGAAATCTGTACTCAAATTACCTGCCCTTGGCCGGCGTGAGCCAATCAAACTGCTACGCACCTTGGACCTGCGAGCCAATGACAATTCATATCTTTTCGTTGCAAAGCACGCAAGATCATTTTGTCAGCCATCCGTCACTGGTTATCTCCCTTGACCATTTCCGTCTTATCATATTGAGTATTTTTTTTGGGTGGGTAATTTGAGTACAGATTCTCCTGATACGGTTTCCCATGGGTGATATAGTGGAGAGTAACGGAGCATATATAAAACCATGGGTAAATGAGGATGCATCTTAGCAGGTAAATGGTTAGTACGTCATACCGCATATATATACGTACCTCTGACAGGACGGAATCAACTGGAAGATATCCTTGGCATACTCAGACAGGACTTGATGCTGAAACAAACAGGCATGTCAAAACATCTTGTTACACTATTTCAGATTTTGAAATGGATAAGTGAAATACATCTAATTTAAAGGTACGGTAATATTTGGAGTTTTTAATTTCATCAGTTTACCATTCATTTTTACTGTGCATTTATAGATATGGCCTTATAGTTCTTGCTGCAAATAATATTCTTTGTGTTGAAATATATAATAAAAGATTAAAATTTTACCGAAATGATGATTTTACATATACAATGTTGTATGCACTAACAAAATATGATAGTCTGAGTAAATTCTGTTTGAGAGGTAAACCTGGCAGTATAAAGAAGACTATATAGTAGGGCTATATGGATGTTTTTGCTTGAAAATGGCACAACGATATTCACTGAAACGTGACCATAGTGGCCATACATAATCTTATGTTACCTCAGAGTAAGTTAGTAAGTTGAGTAGGTTTTACCTCATTAGATTATGAAAGAAATGTTATTGAATTCACAATTCTTACTTGTGTTTTAAGAATGAAATATTGACAGCTTAAAAAAGAGTAAAGACAGATCTCTCTTCCTAAATTATAACTAATTATAACTTCTAATTCTATTATTACTGGTATGTCTTATATGCACCCCTGGTGATTCAAAGATGTTTCCTCTGTTGCCTATTTAGGGTTCAGTCCATGGCAATATACTCTGAAATCAGCTTTTCTTTGCATGTTGATATGTCCACGTTCTCGAAAAGATGACACTTATATCAGCTGACCTGAGCGAGAGAAGCCATGGTGATGTAGATGAGACTAGCACGAGCTGGAGAGTTGTTCGGCTGCTTCAGAATTAGGCTGATGGCGGACGGCCATTGTTGGTGCTGTAGGTACAGTTTGATTGCTCTCTCTGTGTCATGGTCCTCTCCGCTGGGGAGAAAGGAAATCAGCTACATTTAACTTCATCCTAAAAAGCTGGACCTAGATTTTCTAAATTGTCATAGATTGATGTAAGCCATTCTTAGTGTTCGGTACCTACGACCATCTTAGCACTAAGATAACTTCAAACATCTAGACCCTGGTTGATGCCAGACAGTCAAGACTTGATATTTGTTAACTTGGCAATAAATGGTCTCAAATTCGTGAATGCATGCATGTACATTACATTTCAATCAATCATATTAGATATTGTTACTAACCTGGCAAGAATAAGTTGAACTTTGACCTCCACAGCAGCATCAACATCGAGTGAAGAGTCCGGCTCGGGGAGACAACTCAGGGCTTTCTTGTAATACTGGAACTGATTGAAGTTGATACTCAACATTTGGTTTATTACTGTAACTGAGGTTATAACAATCACAGGCACTAAGAAATGTCAATATAAAGGAGAGGGTTGGGTACCTGATGGAGAGAGGAGTTCATTCATAGATATGTACATTGAATTTGTAATCCATTTATTAGGGCACCTGCAAGTTTGTTATGATATACCCTAGTTATCATCCTGGTTCTGTGATCAACAACAGACAAGGTCACATTGCATATGCTTATAATGTTCATTCAAATTATGTTGATTAAACCGTATCACTGACAGTCGTGGTATTTACTTAAGGTAACAGAGTCAGACTGACAAATCCTCCAAGCAACAGGAATTTTGTTAGGCTAGAAAAACATTAAGGAGATTGAATCATTGGTAACAAATCCATCATGAAGTAGAAAGTTCATCTAAATTGATCATAAATAAAACATGTCTCCACCTACTGTTTGTTTTCTGCGAACAAATGCTGAGACTCCAACAGCTTCTTCACTGAAGTTCTGAGCAGAACGCACAAACTGCATCTGTAATGAAATTTTTTGAACTCATACCAGACACCACAAGCCTTTTAAGACACCAGGCTGACGATATGGTGAGAAGCAGTGCCAGGATTGAGCCCACTTGTAACTCAGACCTACTCCTTTTGATTTTCTGAAGCTTGTTCTAAATGTCCGCTACAAGAATGGCTCTGAACACTGTTCTTGGTGTGTTGAATATATTCCGATGAATTAGGTGGTGCAAGCCGCACACCACAGGAACATATTCCGTAGGCCAGACCAGTGTTCAGAGCCACTCCTTTCCTTTTACTTCAATTATCAAAAGGAGCAGACTTCTTGGTGTGAACTTGGTAAGCAGACTCTTTCAACTTGGTCACAATCCCTGGCTGAAAACACAAAACTCAAATGACCAAATGGGTGGCCTCATGAACAAGTGGTAATGCTTTGTTACAGTTTTAGTAACATGCAGTATATAGACACAACTGCTATGAGTCTCTGTCCCAGTCAACTCAGCTGTGACTGGGTTCACCATGTGGATGTGTGAATCTGTCTCTAGAGGCAGTATTAGTTGTACGGGGAAAATGACATCCTGACAAAATGCTGGCTTAGAGTCATCCTGAATTTAGAAGTCAAATAGTGGATTATCCGTCATTGAATTTTTAAAAATGTCTTTGAATAAACTCATTGCTAGCTAACATTGAACAATAAGCTGTGTTTATGTATTGTATCAACTGAACACGTACCAATTGTTTGGGTTGTAGGTTAAAGAAGAGTCGACACGTGTGCTCAAACAACATGAGAGAGTTGTCTCCCAACATGGCCGTCTCACCGTCCAACCCCAGCAGTCGTTGCCATTGGTCAGTTTGTTCAGGTTCAAGGTCATCTGAAGAGGGATATTGTAAACAATTGTGAAGAAATATGACAATCAAATCATTTCATTAATGCAAATTTGTTTTGAGAATGAATTAGCAATTCAGTTGTATAATTGTACCTCATGTCTTTTCGTCATCAATGATGTGGCAATCACATGAAGTTCTAATTGATATAGTGGATGGGTGGATGAAAGTATACCCTCGGACTGCTAGTGGGATATCCCTTTAGAGGTGATTTAATGTATTACATTTGCAAAGGCTTGACAAGATTGAGTCACATTCCACTGGATGAAGGAGTGAGTATGTACTCCGAAACGTCATGTATTTTCATATTAAAGAAGTAGTTATCCAGAAAATCTTCCTGTTCTTAAGATTTAGTCTTCTGGTGGTAATTGTTAAAAATCATATACCGGTACCGGTACATAAAATTGTGCAACTAAATTTGTAAATGATTTCAATAGATTATTTGAGACCAACCCAGATCGTACTGCAAGTCTCCAGCCAGGATTTTCAGCATTTCATCGGGATACTTCTCACACAGCCACACAAGCTGAGCTTGCTGTACATCAAGGGGGAGAGAACTCTTGCTGAAGAGAATACTGCGGACCTCATTCTCTACTGTCGGCACGTCTGATTCTACAGAGGCCTACAGGTGAATAGTTGGAGAATGTTTATACTTCATACATACCATATAAAATAGTAGTTGAAATCCATTACTTAGAGGTTATAACATGTCATTTTTCATACCATACCCCATATCAGCCCGAGACCCCCATATCAGCCTGAGGGCCGCAGGTATGAAAAATGACATGTTGTAACCTTTTTATCATATTTCATACTTTTTTCTAAAACATGACAAAATATTTACAGAAATAATAATAATTTGTTGTCATGCGAAAATTTATACTTTGGGGGTATTTTTTTCTTTTAAAATTATGTGAGTCGTGCCTCCTATTCAAGTTAAAAGTATATTTAATTTAATAAATTAAAAGCGTCAACAACATCCTTGTTTGGAGGGTACTCTGAAAGGATTCAATTGAACTAGTTACTCTGACACTGCTTCGCTTGTGACTTTACTGTGTTCACGCATGTAAGCAAAGGGAGATCACTCTGTCCTAACGTCACCCGGGCTGTATTATGGGCTGATATTGATATGGATTTGCGGACCGGGCAGCGATATGGGTGCGGTGTTCTGACCTCTATCACATATGCAAAACAGCCCATATCATTGATAGATATATGACAACATGAAATATTTGCTACAAGAATTTGAGTTTATGAGCTCATCAAGGTAACAATTGCTAAATCAGTACTGGCCACACTCGTGAATAGATGGACAATGTCCATTTCAGTATCCTCTTATTCGTCTTTTAGGGGGATGATATATAGATGATTATTTCATTAATTTCAAGGGCACCCTTTAAACAATTTTATATAAAAATTGGCCAAACCAAGAATATTTGCTTTACATCGCTTGCAGCTGTTTCGTCAATTGGGCTTAAACGGATATATTGGATATAATTCTGTTTACTTTGATCACAATCTCAATGAAAACTTGTGATGAATTGCTTTGACAACAATTCCTGAAAGTTTGATACCCACTCTCCATTGACATCCATTCGTAGCTTTAAAAAATTGTCTTTTCTTTGACTATATGCACCATTACCATAAAGTCCATGGGTGATGTTCATGTGCAAACATTTATAGCAAAAAGCAATATATAGAGAAGACAGGTTTGAGTTTTGATGGCAAGATCCATCGATTGTTGTTACCGGTTTCCCTGCCTTGATAGTACTGCCAATAGAGGTCTCCGCGCACTAAGAAGTTAATGTGGCAGTTTGAGATTTCAACCACTGAGATAAGCTTCAGTCATGAAAGATTGGATCAAAGAGCTCAATCTGTGTAGTAACGTTACCTGTGATTTGTCAGCTATACGTCCCACAAGCTCTTCCAACCTCCAGAATTCTGTCATGTATGGATCTGAAATAGCCCAAAGAACATAATACAATAATATTGAATCATTTTAAAAGAGATAAATACAACCTCGGCCATTAAAGGTGCTATTGCACGTTGTTCCTACTGAAATAAAGTAATCTGAAGAAAAAGTAACAAAGTGTTAGATATGGCTAAGTTATACTCCTGAAGTAATAAAAAGAGTTCCAAACCCATTGATGTTCACATTTAAATGGCCGCTAGAGGTAGTTCAAGTGATCTGACTGATGTAGCGATATCGATCTAAACACTCAGGGTAGAGTTTTAAGTATGGTACAATTAGAGAATGGTTAACCATCTTGCTGTCTGAACTCTCAAACTCGCATGAGACCTACAAATCTACCTTTCACACTGAAGAGTTCCACACCACTGTCACTCATTTTCTTCCAATACGGATAACCGTTTTCTATGGATATGGGTAATCGGGTCGTGTAATGAGATGTTTTTCCCTCTAACATAGGAATATATTGTATTAACTTTAACAATAAATGGCAAATTTGAGAAAACATACGTAATATGCAAAAAGCGTGCTGCAATGCCTTTAAAGGGGCAGTAGCACGTTTTTTGCAAATTTTATTTTTTCAAATTTTCCATTTAAAATGTTAGTTTATGTCATTTGTATTTACTTTAGAGGCTAAAACATCTGATTACACAGACACATTATCCGTAGTGGGAATAACGATGTTGCGTATTAAGCAAAAATTGCATGGCGGTCATTTATTGTGAACACATTTTATTATTTCGATTGACAAAAACGATTCCCATGGCTTTACCCAACTATATACACTAATTTTTTAACTTGATTTTCCGAAGAGAGAAGGGTGTTTTACTATTAGTGACATTACATTAAAAATACATTTCATCGACATATTTCAGCCAAAAAATGTGCTACTGCCCCTTTAATGTTCTGGATATATATAACATTGTAGGTTCTACTTATCATGTAACAGAAGAAATGATTAGATTTCCGTCATTACTGACTCACCAACAAGCTGAGAGAGTCTTGTCTTGGGTTGTTTGACATAATCCTCCTTCCATCGCTGATGAAGTGCCGACATTCTTTTCACCACTGGCGCCGACTGGGCTTCCTGCCTCTCCTGGTAGGCAAAACATGTAACACAACATCAGCTGCTTATTCTATACATGCCTTACCATTCCGTGTGGCCAATTCACAGGGATCACAACTCGTTAACAAAGGGAATAATCTGGGACTTGCCCTTGTTGATTGACTATACTGTAATGTTACTGGATAGATAGGTGTGCTACAAGGCTTTGCCATTTATTGTGTATGAAATATGCTCGAAAACTACCGAGCACGAGTGAATTTTGTTAATTAATATGGTAAAATTCATGAAAGTTTCCAGTCCAAACCAAAAAGTCTGAATATTTTTCATAATATTTATGCAGCTTTATTACATGCCGAAAGACCACATGTGCTTATTTAAGTTCAAATAATTTCACTTCATACCAAATCGCCAAATATATAATGATGACTTGTTTCCAATGAAATAGAGCAACAGCATTTTTACCTTAGTTACTAAGTTAAACCTAAATTACATGCCCAATATACATGTTTATGCACATTAGTTATATGACCTATTAAACATTAGCAACCCACATCTGTCTTTTTGTCTGCTATAGATAAGTTTCCAACATTACATTTGACTAATTGGTGTGCGTTATTGTATGATTTTCTGTCATATATTGCAACTGTCACTTTTATATTGTCTCGATACTGAATGAACTAGCATTAGAATGAGAATGTTCAGCAACAGTCAGTGCTATAAAATAACACCATTTATAACGTTTGACATAATGCCACTCCAACAACACACTCAGTGACTCTTTCAATATCCAGTCAGGAGAATTATAAATGAGATTCAGAGAAAAGGTATAACAGTTTTGGTGCTTGTTTGGTGCCCTTCTGGTAAATAGAGAATCTCACCCAAGTGTCTTCTGATATCAAATATATCAACACGAGCTGATAAAAGTTACAAATATCCGAGGCTTGCCAAGGATATATTTACTTTCATCAACAAGTGTTGATATATTTGATATCAGAATACACGAAGGTGAGATTCTATTTATCATCCAAAATCATTCTTATCACGTTTCAATGAAAATAGTGTACATCTCTGAGCACAGATCTGCAATTTGACTTGCAATGCGGTGATGTTATATCATTGTGATGTCATCATATTTATGACGTCATAGTATTGTGATGTCATCACTCGATGATGTCAAAGCATTGTGATGTCTTGAAGTTGACGGTGACAGGGCATTGTGCAAAATCTTCTGCCAAAACAATATATCTCCAAGGAGATATCGCTTGATCTCACACAGACGATATCTCCTGTGAAACACAATTTTGGATGATAATGATAATTAACGACTCCCTCTCCCCACCTGACTGAGATAAGCAACTTGTAGACTGTCAGTCTGGAAACTCTTCCCTGCAGGAGTTGACAGTATGTTCCCAAAATCTTGTTTTGATGCGGCTTTCTGAAAAGGTGATAAACAGCAGGTTGTGTTTTGAAAACAGTTCAGATTTGTTTTAACATACATTATTGACTGAATTTTCATGCACTTCAGGTACACAATAAACGCATGAAAATACAGTAAACCATTTTTACATATTGTTTTACAAAATAAGATTTGGGATAAAGACTAAATGTAAAGGCTTTTATCATGGATTTCATAGACAAAACTGATGCTAGACAGGTAACGGTTCACAACTACATTAGACGGTTCATCCAGTGGGCAAAGTTGTTCTTTCAAAACACTTGACAGGCTAAAGATTCACACCAGCCACCATCACTGGCTACATAAAGCCTTGCTACATTTCCTTCACTTTTCTGTGCTACCTTGTCAGCACACTGTACCTGAACTTCATAGGGTGCTCTGCTAGGTTGTGGTTACTTATTGAAAAGATGGGGTTCATTAAATGTTCATGTAAAGAGGGGGGTTGAAATCCTCTGAACTACGCACCCCCTCTGCAGTTGCCACTGTTATCCTTTCTCTACATGAAAGCTATCGGCAGTTTGACATCATCAACTCTACCTGAACGACATAAATCTCCTCTGCAGTGAAGAAAGCCATGAGAACAGTCGGAACGTGGGACACGCTTACACCGCGGATCTCACTCTCATCAGGGGAGGTAATCTCGTGCAACGGGAGGCCCAGCTTAGCGCTGAAAAGTCTGCAAAATATCGTCACTAATAATGGTTTGCTTGGACAGTGAATGTCACAGTGATCTCCAAGATTACAAATTTTTCCTGGTACAGAGCACACTGAAACAAAAGTTATTTCAAAAGAAGTTAAGTTAATGTAGTAATGCATATAAGCATGAAACTAACCTGAGTGTATTGTCAACTCTGAGCCCAAAGACGTTCTGAGCGATGAACCAGTTATCTGACCCGACCTCAACATCTGATTGGTCTGGTAGCTGAGTTGATGAACACACAATGCTGTCCTCATCATCTGGGGACAAAATGAAAGTGATTCCTTATAAAACGTATGTGAAGTCCCTCCCGTTTTCTATGATCATGTTGACTATGAGGAGAAATAAACATGCATTTCTCTTTGATGTTGTGAGATCTAAAAACTGTATTTCTTTATCAGTCGATAGTTGTCAATATTGCACCCCATTTCCATATGATAATCTGTGATCTAAAGGCTTTATTATGTCCCTCCGACAATGGCACTTCGATCAACTCATAACTCAAATAAACTCTTTGACAGACAGGATGATGTTGCTTACCTCCCCCTGAGGTGTAGAGGTACAGTTTCCAGTCCTCTTGAAGCACAGCTAGCTGACCCCTCTGGGGATCAAACTGGACACACACTTGACCGCTGTACTGCCCTACCTGCAGAATACATGATCATCTTATAGACATGTCCGATCTCCCATCCTCGTTAAAAACATTTACAAACACTATCCAATTGTCAAAGTCAGGTCTTAAAGAAAAGCAATACTAATGACCGAATCTAAGACTGTCACACCAATCAGATCAAGAGGTCAAACTGAGGTCATATGTTTATGTTAAACAGAGGAGTAACATAATAGGAAATGTTTGCCTTTATGTTCAATTATAATGGCTTTTTAAAAACAATTTGATCAATATTATTATGATTCTGAAGCTTTCTGTTTATGATTGATATCCTACCTTTGTAATGGACGACAGACACTGGAGCAGAACAGTACGGAAGTCTACAGCTGGGCGGGCAGATAACTCTGTTAGTACAGACTCGTCCCCCATGTATAGCGTCACGGCACTCTTCTCGTAGTTCAGAACCAGGTTTGTGTATAAACATCCCTCGCTTGGACTGGGAGATGTAGAATGGTTCAATTTGTGAACAGTCGATTTACAAACATTAAACAACTTACCGGTAGTATAATATCTACTGAAAGATCATCACTTGCACTGCACAGATTATGTTGAGATTTGAGCACATTTTATCTCTGGAGTACGGAGGATGATTTTTATCTATGAAGAAGTGAGAATTTCCCATCCATGACTCATCAATCACAAAACTCTTGTCACTAATCGTGTAATAAAAAACACAAGAGTTTTTTTATTCCTCAACATTTTCTTCATTTTAAAGCTAGGACTATCATCATGATTGGTACATACCGAGTAGATACAACCACGTTTGTCCCGATAACGAAGACGTCACTGGGAGGACAGTTGTGAACCAGAGCGTGCACAGGGCCGATGTCTTTGCTTTTTATCTTCTCTAGCTCTGAGGAGAATAAAGCAGCATGAAACAAAAATAAATACAGGAAATAAAATCTTTCAAGGAATATTTCATCTTTGCCCCGTTGATTGCCCTTACAAAAAATCAAACCAACGTGCAGAGATTGCAGATTATTGAAGAGGTTCCTTCTTGGGTATTTATTAGCATGCTCAGAAGCCTCTGCTTATTTCATTGTGTGTTATATTGCATGTTATTTGCAATACAATGTACACACTGTAGTATACCAACACTAGAGACTCATGAACAATATAAGGGAGACAACTCCTGTAGGCTTATCGGCCATCTAGAATCGCCTGACAACAGTGGCAGCCTGAGTGACGTCCCTTTGGGACCCCTGCGTGTAACCCCCACTTCCGTAATAAACATGTCTGCTGTTAAGTCAAACGTTGTTCTGTCATCCAACTACGGTCGGCATTAATAGTGAAGACACGACAGAATAAATGGCGACGAGGATGGGATCTCGCTAATGAAGCTACGGCAAATCGAACTACGGGTTCAGGTGACTTTGACAAACGATCTACGGATCTAAATGAACAATTGACATTTGAAAATTTCTACTGAATGTTTCAATGACAAATAATGGCGGGATTCCCAAAAGTGAAATGTGCAAGTGTTCAAGTGACTTTGCAGTCGATCTAAGGATCAGAATAAGTTGAACTACGTGTTTAATAACTTTTGTAATCAGGGAACTACGTGTGTCTGATTAGAACATTCATTTCTTATCACGATAAGGATAATTGTGACATTGGATTGACAGTACCATAATTTCGTCATGGCGGAACAAGAAGAAACTCAAAGTAATAACTTTTGTGTTCCAATTCCAAAGTTTTCCGGTAGAAAGGAAGATTTTTCAACGTACGCTGAGCGATTTGAATCAAGCATGACAGCAAATAACATTTCTGATGAAAAGAGAATAATTCACATTTTCATTTCGTCTATGGGAGATCAGCTATACAAACTAGCACATGATTTGTTCTCACCAGAGAAAGTTAGTCAACAAACATTTAAGAATGTCAGAGATAAACTTTCTCAGCATCTTCACCCACCTCCTAACATCATAACATCCCGTTGTAATTTCAACAGAACAGTGCAGAAACAGGATGAAAATATCAGTACCTTTGTTGCTAATTTGAGAAGAAATGCAGAGAACTGTGATTATGGTCAAAACTTACTGATGTGGCTGAGAGACAGATTTGTAGCAGGGGTGTACAGCGAAAACATTAGGCGTCGGTTATTGCAAGAGAAATCAACCATGACCTTTGACCAAGCATATCAAATAGCCCTGTCAATGGAAACAGCCAATAAGGAAGCAAGAGCCATACAAGGTAACGGTACAGCCCAAGTAAACAAATTGTCTACACCCAGTAGAAAGGGGCCACAGAAAACTCCACACAAAAGTAAACCAAGTTCTTACAGATGCATTAGATGCAATCTGGAAGATCACAAACCACCAGATTGTCCTTACATATCAGCAACATGTAACAACTGTAGCAAGGTTGGGCATCTTTCACGGGCATGTCGCGCACCTAAGTCTGGGAAAAAGAAGGCTGAAAAGTATAAACACAGAAAATCAACTAACATGATTGATGTTGAAGAAAGGGAGGGGGGTCATGAAGAAGAAGAGGATGTTTTTGACGAATTATTCATGGTATCTTCAGTAATGCATGAAGGAAGTACCGGAAAATGGAAGAAAACTCTGACGGTTAATGCCAAGCCATTGAAGTTTGAGATGGATTCCGGATCAGGGGTCACCATAATAAACGAGGAAGTCTACAAGTCTACATTTCCTGACATACCATTGAGTAAGACAACCTGCAAGCTTGAAGCGTACTTGGGAACGAACATCCCAGTATTGGGTAAACTGAATGTTGACGTCGACATGGAGTCGGAGACAAAGAAATTATCCCTGATTGTAGTCGGAGGAAATGGAGCATCACTGTTAGGCAGAGATTGGCTCAAGTACATGGAACCATGGAAAGGCATACTATCTACACACAACATTAGCTCAACGGAATCAGCCTCGGATATCAACCATGATCTTCTAGCAGAATTTCCAAATGTTTTTGACAAGGGATTAGGCCATTTGAAGGAGTGTGAGGTATCACTAAACCTCGAAGAAAATGCTCGCCCCATATTCTGCAAAGCTCGCACAGTACCACTAGCGCTGAGAGAGAAAGTTGAAAAGGAGATAGACAGAATGGAGAATGAGGGCATCATAAAAGCAGTGAAATATTCACAGTGGGCAACCCCTGTCGTTCCAGTACTCAAGTCTTCCGGAGAAGTACGTCTCTGCGGTGACTACAAGACAACACTCAACAAGTACCTACAGGTAGAAACTTACCCAATTCCGAAGGTTGAAGAACTACTAGCCGAACTAAATGGAGGCGAAGAATTCACAAAACTGGATCTCAAACATGCCTATCAGCAGCTGCAACTTGACGAGAAATCACGAAGTTTGACAACAATCAACACTACAAAAGGACTGTATCAGTACAGAAGATTACCATATGGCGTGAGCACGGCCCCAGCATTGTTCCAAAGAACCATCGAGATGGTACTCAAGGGTCTCAAGGGAGTCGTGGTGTTCATGGATGACATATGTGTCACTGGATGCAACCGACAAGAACACATGTCTAACCTGAAAGCAGTGTTACGCGCACTGCAGAAAGCAGGACTAAAACTGAGGCCGGACAAGTGCAAGTTCTTCCTGAAACAAGTTCAGTTTCTCGGGTTCATCGTAGATGAGAAGGGAATTCACCCAACCAAGGAGAAAGTCACAGCAATCCAGCAAGCACCAGAACCCCAAAATATGTCGGAACTGAGATCATATCTCGGAATGCTGAATCACTACGCAAAGTTCATGCCCAACTTAGCACCATTGTATGATCTTCTAAAGAAAAATGTCATATGGAAATGGTCCAAGGTAGAGCAGGAATCATTCAAGAAATCCAAGGACTTCCTGATAGATGAGGCGTTCCTGGTACACTACAGCTAGTACTCTCCTGTGATGCATCACCGTACGGGGTAGGAGCTGTCTTGCAACATAAAGTTGAGGGAGTAGAAAGACCAGTTGCGTACGCGTCAAGAAAGCTGAACAGTACAGAACAGAACTACTCTCAACTGGAGAAAGAAGGACTCGCAATCATTTTTGGAATATCCAAATTCAGGCAGTATTTGTTAGGACGCACTTTCACCCTGGTAACAGACCATCGCCCTCTACTTCGACTGTTCTCACCATCGAAGGAAACTCCTCTCATGGCGGCATCACGCATCAAGAGATGGGGACTGATTCTTGCTTCGTTCGACTACCAGATAGAATACAGGACATCGAAGCAGAACGCACCAGCCGATGGGTTATCAAGACTTCCACAGGCACCGCCAAAAGATGAAAGCACAGACCACAACACTGAATTGATCCTACTGATCGACAGGTTCAACAGTGAACTACCCATCACGGCACAACAAGTAGCAATGGAAACAGCGAAAGATCCAGTACTACGACAAGTTCGCCTTCTCACACTGGAAGGATGGCCAGAGCATATTGACCAAGGTCAAGCGGAGCTAAAACCATATTTTCAAAGAAGATTGGAATTAAGCGTGGAGCAAGGTGTTATACTCTGGGGCACTAGAGTGATCGTTCCAAACAGTTTCCGTGAGACGTTGCTAGAAGAACTTCACGGAGAACATGCAGGGATGGTGAGGATGAAATCAGTTGCAAGATCAATCCTGTGGTGGCCGGGACTTGACAGCGAAATCGAGAAAAAAGTAAGACTTTGCCTTGACTGTCAGGAGACTGCAAACCAGCCTTCAGCAGCCCCGCCTACCAGCTGGAAATGGCCTTCTTCTCCATGGTCACGCCTTCACATAGACTTCGCGGGGCCATTTCAAGGACACTCATTCTTAGTCGTCGTCGACGCTCACTCAAAGTGGATGGAAGTAATACCTCTCCAATCAACTACAGCGACGGTCACAATTAAACACCTGAGAAAACTCTTCTCTGTCTTCGGACTACCTGAACACATTGTGACAGATAACGGAGCCCAATTTACCTCAGAGGAATTCCAGGAATTTCTCCAAATGAATAACATCCGTCACACTCGCACAGCACCAAAGCATCCAGCTACAAACGGACAAGCGGAACGAGCAGTGGAATCATTCAAGATGGCACTGAAGAAGATGAAAAATCAAACAGGGGACATTTCTGACAAGCTTCAGAGATACTTGTTTTCATACCGAACAACTCAACATGCGGCAACAGGTAAAACCCCAGCAGAGTTACTCATGCGACGACAACTTCGCACACGACTGTCGGCATTACGACCATCAAGAGAAAATCTGATGTCGAAGAAAGAAGATCCGACTGACAAAACAGCACGATTCTTCAAAGTAGGTGACACAGTCTTCGTGCTGATTTTCGGAGTACATGGAGCACGATGGGTACAAGGAACTGTTCTGGAGCGGCATGGTGATAGAAACTATCAAGTGTCGGTGGGTCAGCAGGTCTGGAAGAGACATATTGATCAAATTAGGCCACGACAACCTGATTTGACCCTAAACTCGCCAACAGGTCACAGTGACCTAAGTGAAATTCTGAAAGGTCACAGTGACCTACCTGAAATTCCAGTGATCTTCAATTCTCCAGAAAATCTGCAACCAGAAGTTGTAGATAGACCGGACAATGTCACCAGAGAGAAGCTTGAAGTTCCAGGGGCGGCTGCACCTGTGACGACCACCGCGGAACCGAGGCGGTATCCACAACGTACACGACGACCACCAGTGCGGCTTGACTGCTGAGATGACAGCGGTCAAAAATGACTGTAATTGTTAGGGTTAAAAGTTCCAGTTTAATAATCCTAAGTGAAAAGTTTGGTTTTTTTCAGGAATTTTCAAAGACTTTTAAAGGATGTATAAATTTTACATCGCCTTACAGTTATTAATTATAATGCATGCTTAATTTTCAATTAATGTTATCAACAGTTTTCATCAATATTGAAGTTTTTTTTTCATATGAGTAAAAAACTTAAGGGGGAGTGGTGTAGTATACCAACACTAGAGACTCATGAACAATATAAGGGAGACAACTCCTGTAGGCTTATCGGCCATCTAGAATCGCCTGACAACAGTGGCAGCCTGAGTGACGTCCCTTTGGGACCCCTGCGTGTAACCCCCACTTCCGTAATAAACATGTCTGTGGTTAAGTCAAACGTTGTTCTGTCATCCGACTACGGTCGGCATTAATAGTGAAGACACGACACACACTTTTACATACATGCACACCCATGCATGCTCCGCGGTCACTCAAGCATTGCTTTGCTCTGGGTGCGGGTCATGTACACCCCCCTACCCCAGTCTGATTAAAATCGACGGTTTTCCGTGGAATAAAAATTTGAAAATAGTGCATCTACCGGGATACGAACTCATATCAGTCGTAGGTTCCACGCCAAACCGTCTGATTACAGCCCGTAGACTATCGTGTTCGAGCGCAATTCAGGTAGCCAATCAAAACATGCCCAACAAATGCTTTCGGTGCGAGAAGCTAGGGACAGATAACTCCAAACAGCTATCCTTTTGTCTGTTCCGAATGGTTTCAAAACAGCGACCGTTTAAATACTATGATGTGATTGGTTAGCTGTTTGACTGGGCTTTGGCTGATCTAAACTGGTTCGGAACACACGCCTATACGGGATGTTCTCAGACCTTGTCGCGAGGAATCTACAGAACCTGTTCGTATCCCGGTAGATACATTATTTTGCAAATTTTATTCCTCGGAACAAGGTCGATTTTAATCAGACTGCCCCCTAATCCTGTGTCTCCTGTCAAGTGGAACAAGACCTGAACCCATATTTTTTAAGCTCTCTTAGCGCTAAGATAGTTGTAAGTGCCATACACTAACATTGACATACGACTATCTTAGCACTAAGAGAGTTTAAAAAATATGAGCCCAGGGCCTATATTTTTTAAGCTCTCTTAGCGCTAAGATAGTCGTAAGTGCCATACATTAACATTGACTTACTGCTATCTTAGTGCTAAGACAGCTTCGAAAATACGGGTCCAGGCCTATACAAACTGGTTACTCACAATGACTTAGAATAACTTGAATCAACAGCTAAAGTGTTATGTCATAAATGGCCTTAAAAGTAAGACATCATGAAAACCCCACTAAAGACTTTAAAGGTGCATCCATTGTGTTTCATAAAAAAAAATTTGGCTTAAATACGTTCCAACACGTCATATGTGCTGTTAACAATACAAACTAATTCACTAAGCTTGCATATTCATCCCCAATCGCCAAATATATCATAATTACTAGTTTTCAATTAAAATCGAGTAAGATCATTTTGCATGTGCATAAACCGAAAGTGCATGTCCTATTTACATGAACAGTAGTTATATGACCAATTAAACATTATCAACCCAAATTTGTTATTTTATCTGGTTTAAATAAGATTCCAAAATTACGTTTGACTCATTGGCGCGCGCCACACCCAGTGCATTGTCCGGTTTTCGATCAGAAAACGACACTTTTACCTTCATATCGTCAATATACCAAGTCGAGAATCATCAAAATGGTAGTTTTCGGTAACGGTTGGTACTTCTCGATAAAGTAAGACCATTTATAACGTTTGGCATATTTGACCCCCAACAACACAATGGATGTACCTTTAAGCATAAAAACGTTATAGACCTCACCATCAGGAAGGGACCTCTTACACACACAGAACGTGGCAGAGTCTCCGCTAGTGGTAGTTCTCTTCTCACACCAATAGATGGCGCTATGGGCTGCATGTACACTCACGCTGATGACCTCTGCACCTGCGGTGTTACACAGGTCAAACTCTGCGTACACGGACCACATGTATTCCTCTGTGAACTTCCAACATTGCACGTGACCGTTACTCAGAACCTGGGCAGAGGAAGTGAAATTAGGATAAGAAAATCCTTCAATCAAAGCACTATGTATTTCAATAAGTGCACTTCAGAAGGCACTTAAACTACCGAAACCATACATAAAACCATTACTTGAAAATCTAAAGGAGACAAAAATCATGTATCATTTTACCGTAATCATAACTTTTCAAGCCATACTACCATTTTGGACTGCATTTAATTGGTTTTTTTAATTATAATTGTATTAAATACATCATAAAACAATTATGGACTGATGAATTTGGTCTGTGTTTCTGGACCAGAGAAAACAATATTGACCTTAGACTTCAACCTTGGTCAATATTGTTTACTCAAGTCCATAAACCATCACCTATTATTTAGCATTATTCCGAGATATTAGTGTCTGAATCGTATTGTGAACGTTTTCAATGGTCACACTTCTAGCAGTCACACTTCCCTAATAAAGAACTGTAAGCTTGACTTACCACAAACACAGTGTGTTGGTAGATGCTTGCGTCGAGGACTTGAAGTACAGGAGACGTTACTGATTGGAAGTAGAAGCCTAGAGGACCATTGTCAGATATCTGCGAGTTGAAAACGTTAAATATGTTTTATTTAATGTTTTATGAATTGATATGACATTTAAAGGATAAGTAAACATTATTCCATGTCTCATATTTTACAATATCCTAATCGATTATGACACATTGAAAACATCAAACAATCTCAAATATATTTACAATATCCAAATGGAATAAGACATTAAGAAAACATCAATGTCTGATGTTTCACTCGAAAAATATCTGAAAGGAATATGACATTAAGAAAACATCAATGTCAGTTATTTTCACTACAAAAATATCTGAAGGAAATATGACATTAAGAAAACATCAATGTCAGTTATTTATTCCACAATATCCAAATGGAATATGGTAATAACAAATCCACAGTGCATCATCTAACAACTGACAGACTGCTCATAACCTGCATGGTTACGTTAGGTCCCTTTTTGAGGTTTATGGTAAATTTTACCATGAAAATGAACAACTTTGTCAAGAATGTCAAGTTTCAGGCTTTTCATGCTCTGATATCCAATGATGTAAAATGAAAAAAAATAGAGCCATTAACTCTGAAGCTCATCAGTTTCAAGATTAATTATCTTTGGTAAACTGTTATCTAAACCCAGACAAACATACTTTGAAAGATATAAAACTACACACATGGACACTTTTGCTTTGAAACTTAAGAAATTGTATGAAACAAGTAACATTTTTACTTTCTTAATGCTCGCTTAGTTATGATATTTGCATCTAAAGGTCAGCATTTCTTTCACATTTAGATCGATTTCCTTCTGGGAGCCTGAAGCCAATGTTTTCAAAATGTATGTATACAGTTAGATTTACAGCTAAGTTTTAACTGATCAATTCCAAACCTGTTGCCTGCTTGCTGGTATAAAGTCAAAACTGTAGATCTTGAGACGACATTTTGAGGTGAGGAACAAATGGCCGGCAAGTAGCCACATGTGTCCGAGTTCGCCGTACGTAGATCGCTTTACCACATCCTCAAACACCTGCAGTGGGGACAAAATATATCTTGAATATTGAATAAAACATTATAGCCAATACAGCCATGTAGTCTGAAGATATTCAGAGAGTAAAGATACTGTGACTCACACACAATTCAACCTAGTGAATATATAAATGGTTATTATAACCATTTACTGGCCCTTCCTTCAGTTTCTGAACACAATGGGCTGGGTCATTACATTTACCCATTTACACTGCACAATCCGAAGTGGGACCATGCCATCGCCATCAGCGGCACTGGGACAAACTCTTGTGTTACTTTGTTATAGATAAAGGGAACTAACTCTGGTGTGATAACAAGATAATTCTGTATCCTCACCGAAGGATATGATCATTAATTTTATGAATAGAAGTTTAATCTTCAATTGTGACATAGGTTTGGTATTTTTGTAATATTTCACTGGTATAAATGGTCCTTTAATTCTGCCTTAGGTGGGTAGCTTTACCTATACAGGTTGGGGAAACCCACTAAACAGGATATTATATCCCGATTGGCCTACAATATCCCGTTTGGGATATCTCATTATACCCTGATCGGGATATAATAATATATTTCCTGATTTTAAATGAACATGGTGCATTTCCGCATAAGGACAGTAATTGAAATGAAGCTGTGATATTCTAAGGTTCTTATTTTTTCTCTTTATAAAAAAGATGTCACGTGAAAAAAATGTTTGCACATTAGCTGCAAAATGTCAGTTAAATAAAAGTCTTTTTTTTCCTTCCAAACTGTTATTAATAATCTATGACATTGTCATCAGATGCCAATGATCTATAGTAGATTGTAACATATAGTCTGATGTTAATAAAAGTTTCTATTCCTGGACATGATATAATTTTCAACTACCTCTAAAAAGTTATTTTTATCAAGCTGAAGAGGACAACTAACTGTTCCTCATTATGTTTAAATAAAACACTTTTTTGCGGAAATGTATCGTTTTTGAAATATTGAGAAAAATGTACAAATATATCCCGATTGGGATATAATGAAATATCCCGAACGGGATATAATAAGCCAATTGGGATATAACAGCAATGTATGTAACCAAGTTATTAACCTCGAGTGATTGGTTTTCGGACGCTAAACCCAGCAAACACACAACGTTGTCACAACGTTGTGTGCAAGTTGTGTGGTGGTTTTTTCACAACATAACCTACACACAACGTCGTGACAACGTTGTTTTGCAACATTCATCTAAGTTGTTCACGTATTCAAAATAAACTTATAAGAAAGGACATTATAATACCACATGAAATATATAAATATGTGTTTAGGATTTTCCAGTCCATCATCTTGACAGATTTTCACTGATGTAATGTTCTAAGTTCTAAGAAACTGGGTCAGGGAGTAGCTCCATCATTCTCCCCGACGCCATTTTGTAGTAGCAGGCCTTTCAACATTTTGTCTGAGAATTTTTTGTGGATTCTGGAATGCTGCAAATAGATTATAACGGTAAGACCATTCATACATGTTCCTAGTTGGTGTTAGATTTTGTGTTATGTTCATTAAATTTATATTATAACTTTTTAATCATTATGTCTGTATTCTCAATGACAAAGAAACAAGCATGCAGTTTGTTTCTTTGTTCTTTGTTTAAAGCTCATCAGTTAACTCCCCTTTTACCTTTGATACTTGGCACTGGCTTGTGTGACCGTAGATAACAAATTTCAATATGCACCCTTTTAAAAAAACGCCTTACATCGGCGTGTTTCTTTTAATGAATCTGATATATTATAATAACATATCAAATGTGTAAATGAAACTTTATTTATCTTATTAACAACCCCTGATTACTTGTATTATTGTGTTTGTATTTTCTGATTTCATCTCATTCAGAAAGTCATAATCAGAGTAAGCATGGAATGTAATCAAGAGGTTAAACATTATCTTTAAGTTTAAAATCTCACCCAAACTGACATATAAAATAGTAATTTTCTTTTGTTAAAGAAGGAAAAAGGTTTCTTCACAATTGAGAATTAGTTATCAACGTTTTCGATTTTGTGTGAGTGCCTATGAAACAACCTATCAAGTAAAGTGATATTTTCAATTACATAATTGTCACTATATAATTATCATCACATGGTACTACTTGAAACACCATGTATCTCGAATAATTATATTTGTCGCAAGACAAATTTAGTGAACTAGCCTCTCTAACTCACATAGTGCATTCAATGTAATCCACATGTGAAATGAATGTAAGTCTGCCCCTGAAGTACATTAAAATGAAACAAACTCTTTGGTATTTTCAAATACTTGTTAAGTTGATTCAGTAATAAACACTTTAGAGAAGTGAATGTTCTTGTAATTGTAGTGACACTAATTGAGACGAAGTCCTCCAATTCAAAGCCGCTTAACGAACATTATCACAAGAATGATGGACAAGGTAGTAAAATCAAACGTGATCACTGAATATACAGAAAAGGAAGCAACGATTAAACTTTCTATCTGAGCTGTTCATCGGTCCAACTGAGATGTAGACATCTGGTATTACAGTCACAATCCTTTGATGTTAGAGGGCAGACGGGTTATATGTTATTTTACGAGTATCCCCATGTTCCGTTCATCCTTGTTACAAACATCACAAATGTCTACTACAAGTTAAAAAAACGTTCATCTGAGCTGGGTTTTTTTGTTGTAAATTAATAAATTACATTGAATGATAAATAACTTATAAACATAATATATTTACTGGTCCCTTCAACTTCGAGTTACATGCACAAGTTATACTGTAAACGGATTAAGGACCTTGTACACAAGATTTAAAAACTTGCAAAGTTTACATTAGTGTTCCTGACCATGCTTTCACAGTTAGAAGGGTTTAGTGTAGAAATGTCATTGTGACAACATAAACAAAATAATAATGTCATAAAAACATCAAAAACTGAACTTTATTTTACAGGTGAAATACTTGGCGATGCTCCGACAGAATACTATGAGAAAGACAATTCGAAAGATCCTTTTTAAGTGAGCAAGCATGAAGTCTGATTCAAGTACTCCATGAAAAAGAAAGAACGGGAAAAGGAGGATATGACCATCTGTACAACTATCATCGGTTAGTATTGAGTGTATGACTTACTCAGGTATCACTTCAAATAACAGCAGTAATTGTATACTATTTCTTGGGTGTCATTGCTTGCTTATTTTAAACGATTATAAATAGAAGACATATTGACATTGTTCACATTGGTCACATTTAGCCGCAACTGTTTTAGAAGTGAATTTAATGTATGTACCCCTGCAGATGGTAATTGATAATTAAACTGTCCCTATTTCATCGAAATATTATATTTACAGACGGGACTTTCCCACCCACAATCAGACTGCAGAAGTTTGTAGGAGGCGATTAGAGAAGCAATTAAGCATGCCCTTTCAAGGATAGTAAAGGGAAGAATTGCAAAGTAAGTATCACATGATTGTTTACAGTATACAATTTTTTTCACACAAGTTTATCATTTTACCAGAAATACATGCGTAACATTTCTGATATCTTTGTTTAATTGATTTATCCTACGCAATTAAAATATCTAATGAAATAAAACATTCCTTATGTTTTGTAGAGTTGTAATAAAGTAAAGCTATATTTTAAATATAATAAAATGTTAAGGGGAACAAGCGGGCTATTGCGTACAGTATTAAAAACAAGTCTTGTTTGCAGGAGAACCTGCGGGACAGCCAAAGGAAGAAAATGCCAGCGACACCAAATAGGGTCAGGTCCTGCTATCGCCAACTACTGACATCACAATGTCACGACATCATAACTGTCTTGTAATATTGCCATGACATCACCACAGTGCTGTTTAAAGTTGTTATTCTTGTAAATGTATTGAAAAAGTAATCTGAATGATAAAATGAATCTCCCCTTTATGTTTTCTTTTATCAAATATATCAACTCACTTTGATAGTAGTAAAATATTAAACTTTTATCAAGTTGATATATTTGATATCAAAAGACATAAGGGTGAGACCTTATAAACCACTGTAAACAATTAAGCTTAAGTTAACTGGAAAGGGGTGGTGGGTGTTAAATCACTTTTAATTTTGTCATTTGGAGCATTCATAAGAAGTTGGGAATTTATAAGGTTGAATGCGGTATAATTTTAAGAGAAATGTTATTGTATATGAAATAAAATGTTGTAACTCATCAACTTGTCTTTGTGTTTTAAAAGGTTCCATTATCTATTGGTTTAACTTTGAATAACAAAGATTGTATACTGACACACTATGAAAGCTAAACAAAAGTTCTTTCATTTACGAAAAGCAACCTGAGGTTACAAGAAATATACCGCTATGTAAAACATCGATTTTGTTTGTTAAATATTGGAAGTTGTAGCTTGCTTATGTTTGTTGTTTCTCTTTCAAAGTGTGTAGGTAGATATGATTATGAAAGTGAGGCCTGCACATAAAGATAAATATAAGGGATTCATCTTGGAACAGACTTTAAACAAGTTGAAACTAGTTAGGAGAGGACTGACGGAGGACCTTTGAGATGTACCAGCCTCAAGATTTACACATTATTTTACCAGCTAGGTGCTGATAAATAATGAATGTTGCATCCTGGTTGTGCGCAGGTATTTTCACAACGTTGTGTCAAGGTTGTGTGTAGGTTTTTTCACAATATGTTGCACCCACGGTTGTGTGTAGGTTTTTTCACAACGTTATTTTACAACGTTGTCTCAACGTCAACACAACCATACACTTTTACGTTGTCACAACGTTATTTTACAACGTTGCCACAACCAAATTACAACGTTGTCGCAACGTTGTCACAACGTTATTTTGTTTGCTGGGAAGACACAAATCAATGTTGACAATAACAATGTTTGAAAATTAATAAATATGTATCATCTATTTTTCCATATGGGCTTTATCTAAAATAAATTGGAGACAATTCGACGGGGAAAATGTTTTGATGACTATCTTGTCTCATATAGTGAGTACATCCGGAATTTTGACAGTCAGCGAGTGTATGCCGTTTTCGGACATCTGATTGGTCGATACCAAAAAGGGATATCCCAAGCTATTTATGTAACTTCCGTTGACCCAGAATATTACATAAACGCAAGGACAACGTAGAAATTTTGTTGGTAGCGGGTATGACTTGTTCAAATTATCAAATTGTCGACTTTTTCATAACATGCAAAAAGTAGTTCAGGGTAGAGATAGATTTTAAGCTTAAGAGTGAAGTTTGTATGATATTACAAATCTTAGGAAGTTTCACACGAAACATGTCATTCTGACCGCTAGCGGGGACCTCTCCTTTGTATTGATGATGTCACATGGCTACAAATATCATGAAAAACTACCCGAATGTGAGCCGTCCGAAAACCAAGTGCGTCCGAAAACCAAGTACTCGACGATAAAAGGATTTTAAGTTCACAGTTATATCTAATGTTTATATGTTGTCATTACTATCAACTGAGCATTCGAGTGGAGAAACGATAAATTGAAAACTTCTATGATCCTACTGCAAGCCTTCTCCTATAAAGCTGCTCTCAAATCGGCCACTATATGCAGGGGCCAGGTGAGGGACATGCTGATCATACTACCATCACCATCACAGTATCACCTCGTTTCTGTACACTGGGAACAGATTTGTCAACAGTCTGCAATCGAAAGTCATGTCGTTCAGGTACTTGGAGAGACAAAAATTGCCCCCTCCCACACCCCCTTGCCTCCTGTTGTGTATTCTGCAGTACAGACACATTTCCTTGGTCGGACAACCTTCTTCCGTGTTATTGTAAGGGAGGTTACTCTAATCAGCACATCGTCACATTGCTGCTAAGGAAAAATATATTTTCACATTTGACACGGTTCGAGTCAAACATAATAATTGATTTAACATTTTTGGGCATTGTGTTAACTTGTGTTCATGATTGATAGGTCTTGATTATGTATAAGTCGTGTTATTATTTTAATTATTTTATTCAGAGACAATAAAAACAAATACTGTAGTGTATGGTCTCTGTTTTTAGTTTGAATGTTTATTTTCACTTGATCAAAGCAAACCTTGATCGAAGTTGAAATTTTCTCAACAGAAATACGTAGGCCTATAAAAGCTATTTAAGGACATACCCTACCCAGAAATAAAAATATTTAGATTTTTCTGAAAATTGGCACATATGTACAACTGAGTGTGCTGATTTAAAAAATCAAATAAAAAATGGGGGTCACCATGCTCGTTTTCGAGTAAAAATGTGTCAAAAACTGTCCTCTTTTATTGAAAAGCCTGAAAATCAAAAATTTCATTTTTTCAGCAAAAGTTTATTATTTTTTTAAATAAATGCAAAATTGTAATTCTCACTGTTAGATATAAATGATACTTCAAAGTTTATCCCAAAAAAATTTTGAAAAATGAAATTTGAAATTATTTTTTTCAACTTATTGTGTCTATAATTTTTTATTTTTTACCTAAAATTTCAATGAATTATCTTCAAAAACATATTTCCAAAATTTAGGATTTTTTAAAACTTTCAAAATATGAACTTGACAATATATGGAACTCAAATTCGAAGAAAAAAATGGGGGTCACCACGCAAAAATAACGAACTTTTTATCTCTGAAAATTTATATCGGCAGTGAAAAATGCCCCAAAACGCCGCGGCAAGTCTACTGAAAGACGGCGATAGGGGTTTCGCATTGTGTAACATTGTTCATAAAAGTCGCAGTTTAAAATGACAGAATGTTACTCTTGTGGCGAATATTATGTTCACACATCTAAGTAGGCCATTAAAACAATCAAGTATTTGGTTTTGACCCCAATTTAGGAGCGGAAAATCATATACAGTGCCTGATCGGCTACTCTAAAAATTCATTCAGTGGTTCACTACATCAGCGCATGTTGGAAATCATCAAATTGCATGATGCCCATGTAATTCGAGAAAGTTTCTTTTCTTTTGATATATTTTGACGATACAACATGTATATTTCATTTCTTTGAAAAACAGGGAAATTGTGTTTTAAATAGGGCTAAATATCACTTGAATGATGACAAATCAGCAGACCAACAACGTACATCGGGCGAAATCGATCATGACTTCCGCTTAGACTTACTTCGTTATATATCTAATATAATTTATTTTGCCCTTATTTACACAAATTTTCTGTCTGTATTCACACCAATCTGACGAATCTGACTGTTGTTCATCAATAAACTGTGTATGTCAATGGCACACTTTATATTTAGAAACTTGCGCTAAAATAAGTATTTTTAACTTATAATGGAGCCCCGATCAAGTCTTTTCATCGAAACAGTGCTAGTATAGCTAGTGCATTTCATCTCGAGTGCGGTAAATTCGTACCCAAAACCACAGGCTAGGGAGGAAATATACCTACCTATATCTATATTTTCTCCCCAGCCTGTGCCCAAAACAAACTTGATCGTATCTAAATCTGCATCGACGAGATGTTTTGGTGTGAGAAGACTCTACTAAGTTAAAATCACATGTCATACTGCAAAGTTAATATTAACATATACGAACATACTTTGTCAATCAGGATAATAATTATGCACTATTTTCAAACTTTGCAAGGTGGTGTAGGCTATAAAAGATGAATAATATTAATATGCATATTGATAGGAAATAATTTGTAGACTGTTCCCTTTCTTTTAATGCCCCAAAATAAATGAAATAAATCTTTGTTTGGACATTATTTTATTTCATCAATATTTCTTTGGATTGTGTACACTGTCACAGCTTACCTGAACTCACATACATTTTGTACATACATGTTCATTAACCTACATATGATTATATCAAATGTACATGACGGATTGTACTCCATGTTACCAATATCAGGAAACTTTCTGTATAGTTGCAAATCATTAAAACTTCATATTGATCTGCTTCATCCAAGATGTCTTGACAGGGATTGTACTGTTAGGCTGACACAGGTAAAGAGAACTGGAACAATATTGCTGATTGGCAACTCCAAGGAAAGTAAAATGGGCAGCTTTTACAGTGCAGTTGCATCATGATCTGAAACAATCAATTTCCTCATGTATTTAAAATCAGAGAAGTTTTAAAGATCTTTACAAAATCACAGCTATTATTCTACATAAACACAATTAATTGGTTGGGTAAAGATTGAATTTTAATTAAAGAAGAGATACTAGCTGTAGTCACAAATATGTGTCTGAAATATGAATTTATTGTTAATTTTATTTTGTTATTGTAGAGTAATTAAGGATATTTGACAAACATTTTCAGAATGGCTGGAATTGTACTGTGGACGCACAGGTATTATCTTCAATGTGATTTGATCCTTTTTGGGTCTTCACCCATTTCATACAGATGATACTTTTGATTTGACATTACTTCTAGCTTAATATTATCCTTATACATGTTGAGAAAAGTTGAGGAAAATAACACCTACATTGTAACATTATCACATTCCAGGAAAGATTTTATTTATTCTAATTCATTAGAAAAAATCTAGACACTGGACAAAGTCAAATATAATGAATTTGATCACAAATGGGCAATGTATGTTAAACTACTAACTGATTATTTAATACTATATAAACTACAAGGTTGTATGTGAGCGAGTGAAATGTGTGTTAGCCTTTTTTTAAATTTTCATTTTCTCCTGTCAATAAAATCTCTGTTATGAGTAAATATATTATATTGATGTCCTAACATGTATAACTTGATCTCATGGACTTAAACTACCTGACTGGAGACACAATCATGGCCATAGAATATGTAAGTGACCACATCCATGTTGACAGTAGGTTGGTGAAAACATATATATATATTCAACATCATTTGGTAATTATTTAATCCTTGTAAGTATAGACAATAAATGTGATATCTATATCAGTCATTTTAATATAGAAATAATTAATGATAATCCATCATATGCAACAATAAATAATTACATTCAGATAAACTGAATGAAATATCTTCATTTGCTTCACAGTTAGGAAGGGTAAAATAATGTTCAGGTGAACTATTATTTAGGATTAACTGAATATTACTTCTACTAACAATATCATTTAAATTCATAAATGGATGTGCTTTTCAGTAACTGATGTGAATCATTAAATGGTTTGATTAAGATACTACATAACTACCAACATGTAGGTGCATGTAACTATCAAATTCAAAATTGTATCATTTCATATGTTTGACATGTTGTAATATGGAAATGAATCACTGCTTATGTTGAATGTAATTCTTTTTTTCTATAGAAGTTGTTATATGTTAGAATTTTAAAAAATAAATATGTACTTGAGTTTCCCCACATCTTGAGATAAATAGCTAATAGTAATACAAAAAGGTACAAATCTTACCTGCTCTCTCCTTATGTTTTTTCTCACAAAGGCATTTCCCTTCAGAAAACTCCAAGGCTGCAAATTTTATAAATCAAGTCTCCAAAGTCATTGTGATCTGCAAAAAACCCATCAAAATAGTTTATCACGACGGATGAATTTAATTGAAAACACAATATATTTATTTATGTTTTAACTGTATTGAAAAAAAAATTAAAATGCTTAAAAGCGTTTAAATGAGTTGATTTAAAATATATTGCAAAAATAATGTTGACACTTGTGAGAAGGAAATTAAAGTCTATTTGTCCATGCTTTCTCACAACATGTTAGCAATTAATATTTTGAAGCTGATCGAGGGCGTTTCCTACCTGAAACGAATTCCCCTGAAACTTTTGAGATGCCTTGTTTTCGTCGACAAAGTCCGGTCAGCTACCAAGCTCACACATCCGTCGCAGGCCGGATTTGTATAATGCCGCAATGCGTTTGGTAATTTTCCGTGAAAACACCTCTGAATATTCAATGAAATACGGGGTTTGTAGTTTATTTTCACTTCTGGTTCTATGATGTTGTTCCAATTTCTTCAAATCGGGCAAGATCAAGTGACTAGGTATCTGATTCACCGGCCGATGTCTTGATCGAGGCCGATCAGCTGTTGACGGCATGGCTTGTTTTGTCAACAATGCCATACATCGTTTTCATGTCGTAAATGTCTATTTTTGTTTTATTAGAAGCAGGAATTTGAGAATCTATGGTCTAATAAACATAATTATGTTATAGTTATGATAAATAATACTTTTGAGTTTGTAATTTATTAAATGTTGTAAATTTAGCAATTGTCGTAAATTTCCTATCGGGTCGAATTGCGATGCGCACGGTTATGCGCAGTAGACGTTTCTTATGCGTAGGGTATGTCCTTAAATTTGCTGAAATAAATATCTAGTGCGAGGACGGAGTAGAATACCTTTCAATTATGACGTCATAATGGATGACGTCACAATCACAGAACACAATTCAAAGCCTTGAGAATGGCTTGAGTTATGGATGATGACGAAGAGGAGGAAGATCGTCGTATCATTCGTAAGTTGAGGAGGGAGATAGCGAAAGAGAGGGAAGCAACCAAGAGCTTGCGAGGTTCAATCAACCAGTGGCGAAATATTGTGAGAGACATTTTGTCTGTCGGTGCAGAGTCAGAACAGGAGGAGCATGAGTGGAGAATACGGTATGTTGCCGGAGGTATTGAGAACAGGCCATATTTTCATTCACCCTAACAATCCTTAGCCCATAATGCCATGTGTAACACCGATATACAACATCATATTACGCTAAGTGATCTGTCCGATTGGGCACGGAAAATATAAGATAATATGAGAGAAGATATTTTTCAAATGATACGTTAATGTAAATACAATGCAAGTAAAACTGTATACTATTGTATAATGAAGTTCTTTAAATGTCATTCTCATGGTAGACTCATTTAACATGGTCCTATACAATTCAGCTAGTTTCAAGGATCAACCTTATCATAAGAGATGACCCCTGACCCCATGTGTAACCGCTGTAAAAAAAAAAAACAAAGACAAAAGTAAATAATTTGAAGAAAAAAAATACTTTGATTTAAAGTTTGGATTTTCATTGATTTTTAAATCATGTAATCATTATCTAATTTCTTTACTTAACATACCATTCACTTACCATAACATTTACGTGGGTGGACAAGCTGTACAGCTGCGTACCGAAAGTTTGTTAACTTGGTGGTGTACTTGGTGTAATGTGTGTGATTGGAGCATACAATGGAAATTGTACTACATTTTGACATTGGCCCTCTTGGGGAGCCATCGAGTGTGTTAGAGTTTCAAATACAACATCATTGTTTGGAGGCTTCAATTTCTAGAGAAAACTTTTATCTACAACAGGACATATGATAAATAATTATCATATCACAACAATCCGATGAGATTTGGTTTCAAGGCAGGCAAAGTTTATATAAACGGATTTCCCTTAATGCTTAACACGTAACACAGCAACAAGCCTTTCCAAGGCATGATGGCTTGTCAATTTCACAAGTCGCCATAGCAACTCCCGTGAAACTCGCTCTTTTCAACTGTTTTCGTCCCTTGTCACACATTACTGAATGTGACGATTGTTATATTGACATGTTTCTAAATGTCCTGTGAATATAAAAACAGTATTTTAAAAATTGTTCTTATTATGATTGTACCAGCAAACTATGACATATATATATGTATATATTCTCATTGATGATTCAATTCAGGCAAAACACCTAGTTTGATGATAATACATTTATTTCAATATCTGTAACTGAATGGTTAATATATATACGCCACAACTGTATATTTCAATTTCTTTGAGTACTCACAACTGTGTTTCTCGTTTGCTTGTTTACAATGTCGGAGTAAGGCACAATTCTTTGCACCTGAAATAATAGTATTGATCTATATTGGGACTGGAAACACCTTTACTAATAATTAGTAAAAGTGTTTTCCACTCTAAATATAGATCAAGTCTATTATATTAGTGCGATTCTCCGCATATTTTGGGTCGTAAAATCTACGAAAAATTAAGTGTACATATTTCAGTCAGATAGATATTCCGGTATGTCTATCAACATACTCGACAGACCTTCAGTCCTAATGTCATTTGTGATATATAAGGTTTAGAGCTTTATTTTAATCAGATTGATAAATAATATAATGTCAGCACAATAGATTGACAACAGATCGAATATCAGAAAATATTGTCAAGGGGTCATTGAGTAATGGCCAGGAATTCATCTCGTGATTTGTAGACTAAAAGGACTGTCCATTTCCTATCGACCTGACATGTCTAAATACGCTGCCAGATCTTCAGCCACGCGTATTATAAAATATATTGATTTTAATCAAAATTGATGACTTTCACTACAAAAAACATAATTAGTTACACGGTGTATTGACAGGGTATACGAGACTCTTGTATATTCCGTATTTTCCTGAGACACGGTAATCCTAATAGGCCGGTACTTGTCCGACAATATGCTTTTGTATACATAATAGGGATCATACATTGTAGCTTAAACGTTTCAAAGAAGTTCCACTCTATGGGGCTGTTGTTGACCTTCTTTAACTAACAGCCCCACAATCCTGAAATCTATCTTTGGCTTCTTGTCATTGGAGACAACAAATTCTAGGTTTGCTATTTGGCGACCGTTTGACCCCCATCCCTCCTATGTGAAAAAAACAACCCATAAGATTTTCATGATTTCAACGTTGTCGATCACGATCCTTCCAGTTACCAGTACCAGCACTCGTATAACGATATGGTGAGGCAGAGAGTTAGAGACTTGAAGAACGAGGTACGTCTGTTGAGGAAAGGCAATGGTGAGGTCAGCGTTAACCTCAGGGGAGGAGGCCTCAAAAGGATGACCTTGACCGAGTGCAAGATACAAATCCGCCATCTTGAAACTGACCTCATGTCCACTAAGAGTGAGTATTATTATTGAATATCACATCTTTGGTTGGTGTTTTAAACCGATGCTTTCTTTAGGTTTTGTGCAAACCCCGTGAATCCAACATGACAGAATGACATTCGTATTTACTAAACAGCCACTTTCGTGCTAGAAACTTACAAACGTTTGTTGTCGGAACGATGGTTCTTGGAGCGCGTTACATGTGGTTCTTTTAAAACGTTTTCAATTCATGACAACACATAAAATAGTACAAGGTTCATTCTTACTGATGTTATATCACTGCAGGTTTGAGGGCCATGTATGACCGTCAGTTGGACCACGAGTCTGTCGAATTCGCCAAGATCCGAGAGAAGAGAAGCGCTATTATCAAAGAGATCTTCTTTCTTCAGAAAGCTAATGTGCGCCAACAGGAGAAGTTTGAAAGAGAATATTTCGCCAAACTACGAAAGAAATATGGGGGAGACCTGTTCCGTCCAAGTAAAATGCACATAAAGGTGCCTCGTGTAGAGATCGAAAAGTTCCGTCCATCACAAGCCGCCATTTTGAAAGAGAAGAAAAGTTTGCCGGAAGCAACTGCAAATGAAGCTGACGCCAGAGTTGCAGAGAAGGAACATCAACTGGAGTCTTCAGGTCATCCTGCGGATGATGCTCGGGAACATGATGCTGGTGATGCTGACGATGAGGAGGACGTTAATTAAGTTTATCGACATATTTTAATATGTGCGAGCTGTATATTGTTCAGGATGAGCAAGTCTAAGACCAGCATATGCAGCTAGTGCATGAGAAACTGGAGGTTTTCTTGAATATGCTAGCTCGTGTATTTTTTGCGTTCTCTTGGTTTCGCGGGTGTCTGCGGATCCTGTAAATAGAAACTAAAAGCGTTATATGAAACTCAAATTTGTTTCCAATGAACTGTTTTCCATGAACTGTTATGCCTGCCTTAGAAGTAGCCTTACAGAAAGGGTACTATTATGGCATGTGATCTTTAAAAATATATTGTTTGATCTACGCTAGAGACATTTTTGTAGCGAATTCATGAAATCTGTTTGGGGAAAAAGCAACTTCCAAACGCAAGGAATAACTCTTGCAAGTCTCCGTTACTGGCTGATTTAAACATTGCAGTATTTCCCTCTAAATCAGCCAGTAATGGATACTGGCAAGAGTTATGCCTTGTTTTGGGAAGTTGGGGGAAATATGCGAAATGCCATGGTTCTTCAGTCAATTGGGTAAAATGTGTAAACATTGTATGCTTCTTCAGTAAAGTTAGTACTTGGTTAACCTGATCACTGTTAACACTCCTCACATATAGATTTCTACTGGAAGGATGATTCAAGACTCAGTTTATTCCTTCCCACGTAGACAGGTAGACAGGAGTTGCCTAACCCCAGTGAGGTCATGGTATATTTCGGGACCAAATAAATATAATAAAACAAATGTTCACATTTAAAGTCAATTTATTATCTTAGGTAAATACATTTCATGTTCACATAGGTTTTTTTCTTTTGCTTTTACCAAATGAACACAATTAACACCTTTATTTCTTAGCACTTTATCCGAAGTATGGAATACCAATTTATAGTTACTTAATGCTGGTACAGAAAATAAGGAATTAAAGACAACTAAGGATTCTTACAAACAAGAAAACTAAAATATGTGTATACATATAAATAAAAAAAGATAGCAAGAAAGCTATGAACGATGCCCCAGTAAAGGGCATATTGCCCCTTTTTAAAACACAAAACCTTTGTGGTTTCTTACAGATTTTCATAACATTATACCTTGGTTGCAATTTAAACCAATTACTCAAATTCAAGGGTCATGCATATTTTCGAAGAAACTCCATCATTCAGTAGCTCATGATAACAATATATCAATTATGGTCATTCTATTTCATTAGTAACACCCTTTCACTTTCACCCAGTCACTTATTTAAAAAAAATACTCAGCTCTGAAATTCTGGATTTATCTTTTCATGTTTATGGTCATTTTGGCCCAGAAGTTCTCATATCTCAAAGATCATAGTAACATGTTTAAGGTATTAATTCAGAGGGGTTTTTCTTCAAAATATTGAAATGCCAATATCTTGTCCATATCCTAAAAGGGTATTCACTCCATCATCTACCATTCTTCAGCTGCATTACCTTTTAGAAATAGTACCAATATATCAAAGAAAATATATATGGAAGTATCATATTTCCAGGCTTCAGTTACTGCCTGGAGTCTATATAGGTATTGATGACCGTTATATTTCGGTTGCCAGGCATTTGGTCAATTCCGCATAACAGGAATCCCTTTGAAATGGTAAAAATACCAAAACTTCTCAAAACTTCAAGGGACACTTAGCTAATGGGATGGACACATTTACCAGAACATCCTCAAATAACGCTGGATGAAATAGTTTCTTGTAGCACTTAGAAAGATGTGTGTCACTTGCACAGAAATCGTTATTCCCATTGTAAGATAGTCTGAAGAATATTCAAATAAACAGCAACTTTCTTTCTGGTTAGTAATATAAAATCACCAAAGCTTGATATGAAAACATGATAAAAACGACCAGGTTGTTTTATTTCTACACGAGTAAGGGCATTGTCTGTAAAGCAACACACAAACAGAACACCCATATACATTCCCTTATCCTTACTATATTTTCTTAATGAGATCCATCAGAATTTCTTAAAGTTACCTTATAACAATATTTCAATCATCTTAACATCCAAGTCGTATTTTGTTAAGATAATGTACTGTCTACATAATTATTGATAGATCCAATCGGTACGTAAACTTGTCTGTACCATGAATGTGAGGATAGTTGAAGTCATTTGGTATAATTGATTTAGTGAATGAAAGTTTCGTCAAGGCAAAGCACAATTACCTATCCATATGTTCATGCGAGAAAGCAGCACGCAGGAATGAGAAATTCAAATGGCAAACCATTAGCAGATTTTCTTCCATTCATAGTGCCACAATGAACAGTATATAAAATATGTAACCTGCCAACTTTTCTTCTGATTTTGAGGTCTCTGTCTTTAATTTATGAAATTAAAGGGAAAGCTCCAATTTTGTCCTGATTTCAGTTATTTTATACCATGTGCTCAATCAGGAAGTGGCATAATTTCGTCATACTTTTCATTCCCATCCCATGCATGCAATTACATGATTTATGAGTGTCCCACACTACATATACAAATTAATTTTGATAAAAGAAAAAACATTCATCTAAGCTTGGAAATATCACTGGAGAGCTAACTCAAGCTCAGATGAATTAAGTTAATATCTCTTTTGGAGTAGAACAATGAACATACTCAATTATGTAAACCGGAGAAAATAAATTGAGATGAAGTTTTACCTGATAAAACAATTCAGCTCTGAACAGAGAATATTAAAGGTGACAACTCCCAATATAAGAATGACTTATTTACTTTTTTTTGTCATCTTGTGGTTGGGATATTTAGCAAGATAAGGACTTCAGATTAATTTCCCACTTGCATATAGTTTTCTTTAAATAAATTCTCATTTTTTATGCCTAAAATGAAATTGTTGAAACAAAAGATTCATCAAATGCATGCAATTCATAAATTAATTACTACAATTAACATGTATACTGGCATTTTCAAGGTTAGAAATGTTCTAACATGTGAGGATGATATGCAATTCAACTGCAAACCTATAAAGATGATAGTTTCATAAAACAGTAAACTAGCTTAAAATGCAATAAATTGTCACAGAATCAAACTTGTCTCAAAGCCAAATGCATAGCTGATTTCAAAATACAACTAGAATGAACATATGAAATAATTAACGTACATACTTTGATTACAAGTTCTTATGTCACTGGTACTGAGAATTTGCTTATAAATGAACATTCTTTCCCAAGGTTACTCAAGTCATGTATTCTGTTTTAATTCAAAAGTTTTCTAATAGATGTAGATAGTTTTCTGTATGGTTTTATAACTAAGAATGCTTTGGATAAACCAGTGGGAAGATATGACTTAGTAACCTCTTGGGAGAAAGAAGAGAATGAAAAGTTCAAATTAATTTAAGTTTTACCCGATAATTATACCATTTAATTACCCCATTAAACATACATTTCAACATTTGCTAGGAATATTTATAAAAAAACATGAACATGAGAGATAAGAATGTACATGATCAACAAGACACAGGAGAAAGAGTATGCCAATCAAAATATATATACACACATAGACGGTACTTTATTTTGTCTGATTTTAGGTTTCATAGGTTGATTTACATATTTTGGAGTATTTGTAGAATTTAAACTTTAAAATAACATACTTTAATTTAACAAAGAAAATATTATAATACTTCTATAATATAATGAACATAAATATTTCATAAAAATATGACAAAATCATACAAACTTAATGAATTATGCTAAGCATTTTTACCTCAAGCTTCGTGATTTAAAGGAATGACAATGTAACACAAAATAATTCATAATTACGTGCAAGATTCCCATGAAATGACTGAGTCGGATAAGAGACAAATGCAATGTGAACGATGAGACAATGGCATGCCATGTCATTACAACAATACACTGTCAAAATTAATGTTGATGAAAATCTGAAGTTATAAGGATGAGTATGTTATTTTGACATGGTGTCATAATGATTGTGATGCCATAATAACAATATGTCATAACAATGATATTCTGATGCACGACACAGTGTGATAACAATGATATTGTGATAATATGATAATATGGTGTCAGAACACTGATGCCATGACAACACTGCATCAAAACAATGATAATGATAATTTGATGACATATGATTACGTGTCGTAATTATGTCATTATCCTGACAAAGCGTCATAATGATGATAATATGATGACAATATGATAAGTTATGACAACAGGATAAGTGATAAACTTTGGTAAAAGTCAGTCTCCACTGACCAATCACTAGTCCTGTAACATTTCCACAGCCTTCCTTAACATCTATAGATATAATCTTAGGCATTCCTTCTAACCATCCGCAAATGTTAAGTCTATTGCTTATTTTGAACATTTACTCACACTGGACAGAGCATTGAGCAAGGCAGAGTTTTAAGAGCTGGAAGTGTGTAGAATACGGCTAACTCATCTCTCTGAAATCAGATCTATGTTATGATCGGACCCATGCTTGACAGGTCATGTCCCATGCCCTTTCACACCAGTTAAACGGAGACGGCGAAGGGAATTGACCGTACAATTTGATATAAATGCAAGTCGGTTGAATTTATGGAAGGTGAAGGTGAGAAGAAAGTATTAAGACACAACCCTGACGAGCAGGAGACCGATCTTACCATCGAAAGGAGGATAAGGTATGACAACATTTTAATGAGATTGATTGATTACCCTCTCAATACATCTGAAAGCTACTACTTCTGTATGTTAGCCAGCAAGAGGAAGGTCAACGTATACTGCGTAACGTTCAACATTGCTAGTCTCAGGCTTTTCAACGTGAACAGAAGGACCTCAAGGAGAAAACAGATTATGATTACTGGTTTCACATAAAAGGTGTCTAGGCATAGACAGATGGGCAAAGGAAGATTCTGTTCTTACAAACCTCTATTTGACTTCAATCTTAAAACTTTCTAAAACAACTCTCAAAGAAGTATTATTTGAAAAGTAAGACAATAAAGAGCTCCATGGTATTTTAGAGAATATTTACTGGCTTAAGAGAGATTTGTTTTAAACTTTACAATGAGAAATGACTTGAACTTGACTAGAACTATTTTGACACAATTTCAGTTAATAATTGTTAGTAATGAACTTTATGCTTGACAACGTTTTCATTTAACAAAACAATGACTAAGTGTCTCTTTTGTAGCTATGAAATTCAGAATTAAGCACTTTTCATGCAACATTGGAAATGTTTCACAGAGAACTCCATATCAATGGAAATAGCACCACAAATCGTAGTTGTGTTATAACAAGTATCTTGTATAACATAGGAGTTGAATACAGCATAAATAAACAAATAGACTGCTTCTTTTTGAAGGTAACAATAAATTGGCAATTCAGAATATGCTGGTTTAAAACCGCTTCTATTTATAACTGTAAACGGATATATGCTAATTGAACTTCAAATTTTACATACCAGTATATCGCATTCTGAATCAATTTTGTGATGTTTTGAAATAAACAAATATTAGCACTTAAAGTAACTATCTGAAGCTTAATTAAACGAATGAAACAAAATGGATTAATAAACGTCACCTTGGATGGAAATGATTAATATGGTAGCTCCTAAAGGGCTTACACCAAGTGGTGAGTTTGTCGACAGTATATCCGATTATAAGAGTCATACATTAACATTAACTGGTAGACAGAGTTGTGGATCGTCGTAGAAATGGGTCGTTGGGTCGGGTCAAAGGTTGCCTACAGGTACTTCGCAACAAGCTCCTCGACACTGCCAGATCCCCAGTGAGTCAGCTGATCCTGAAAATAAAGAAGAAACATCTATTGATAATTTACCTATTCTTGGAGAAGAATAAATGGACTGGATACTAGAGAGGTAGACTGACATTCTTGAAAATTGTTGAGTTTGCATCCAAAGAATGTAATATATTGTCATTTCTTGAGGAGAAAAGAATATAATTAGGCTTAAAACCTTGAGAAATACAGGTTTTCTTTCCAGGAGATTAACACATTTTGGTTCAATATGAACTATCAAGCTGTATAATATAATTTTAAAATTTGTATTGAGTGGGCAATTTATATTTACTTTTTCAATAAAGGGAATAATGCTGGATTAGTCATACTAAAGATAAGGATATCTGGGAGTATTTCAGGACCCACAGGTAAAGGTTTAACGAGTTAAACAAATATGAAAAGATTCAAAGTCAAACTAGATGAGCGTTTGCGGGACACCACAAAAGCAGAGCAGCTCCGAAACTTAGGGTCTCGCCTTTCCCTGTTCCGCCTTCTCGTCAGCATCAATAAAATGGGTATTCTTTTTAACAAAAACTTGTTCATTATTTCGAGTGTTTACTAATCATCACTGGGGTCACTTTTCACAAGTTTGGTCTTAAAACCTATTTCTTATTTCACAATTTGAACAAAGGATTAACGTGGCCTTAACCAATATCTCAGGACCTTGACCTTTGACCTTCAAGGTCACACCATTAATGATCACTTTTCATTGTGTATAACAATCATGCAATGACTCAAAGTGTTCATAGTTAAAAAACGGCATATTCACAAAAGCATTTTTAAGTTGTGACCTAGCTGTGACCTTGACCTTTGACAAATTTTAGCGAAAACTTTTTCAAACCTTGGTCTTTCTCCATAGTTCATATATACCAAATAAGAGCCTGATAACACAAAAAAAAAGTTTGAAGTTATCATGTTTACAAGGATTGTTGTCGTGATTTCAGAACTCATGACCTTGACCTTCGACCTTGAATGTGATCATGTCAAAAAAATTCCCCAGGGGTATATGTAAGAAGTTATGTATATGAGTTCTCAAAACCTTCTAGGAAAAAAGTTATAGCAAATACAAAACGCGGCGGCGGGGGCGGAAACTGCGCAAAAACTGATAGCAGCTCCGACTAAGTCGGAGCTGCTAATGATTGAAATGATTCAAAGGCTGTTTAGGAATGACTGGACTGTACCTGAGGTAAGTATAGGCAGATGCTTGACAGTTTGAACACCATCACCTTGTTCTTGGCAGTCTGAAATTCAAAGAAGATTTTAAAATTCATTAAGCAAATATAAAATCATTATAAAGAAATAACAGACTCAAGCAAAAGATGGGACATTACTACTCCTGGATTTAGCAGGAGCCAATTGATGGTAATGATTTGAGGAAATGAGCAAGTGAGGTATTTTTAAACGTCACTTGGGCAATATTGCAACAATAAGCAGCAGGTGTTTTAAGGGACGTACATTGTGCTTGCATAACCAAAGTAGCTTTGTGAACCCCTAACTTTTGTAAATCACTTGATCTGCCAATAGGATTGTGGAACAAACAGAAGGAAGTTGGTCTTGTTGTGAGTTGATGTTTGATGCAAACTTAGGTAAATATAATGTTTTGATATGCTTGAACCACTACATAAGGCTTTAAAGTTGCTACCTGCAGCTGTTGCTTGTCGATGAAGAGGAACATGGTCTGGGAGGGGTTGTTGATGATGAGTCCCTCCTTGTCGCGTCGAGTCAGTAGACGCATCAACTGTCTCTCGTAGTCCAGGTGGCTGAACCCAAAGTTAGCCTGCAACATTCACACACACATAAACATGTTATACAAAGCATTATTTCATGTTAATCCAGGGATTGATGATAGATAAAAGTGATTTGAATTGATATATTTATCAGAAGACAAGTTGTATGTTTAAGCAGTGACCAGTTTTGGAGGGACTTGTACCCAATGTATCCAATATTTAAGATAAAGAAAACTGGCCAAAGTACCATTGCTAAACGGCACACAACTTACAAAATGTCTTTCGACATCACTTTGCTGTATCATAAACCATTTTTAGTTAAAAGGAGGAATTCCTTCAGATGGCTTTAGAGGGTAATCCCTGTGCCTATGTATTTCAAATAAACAATTTCAATTAAAACTCTGTATTGTCCCTAGAACAGCTTAACATCAAAGGCAACAGAAACGGCCAATTTACATTCTCAATATTTTTATTGACAATTATGTGAACATTCAAAAGCATAAATTGCATATTTGGTCTTGGTAACAATCAATCACAATAACATTAATTTTGATGAAATGGCTTTATTACAACTAGATTTACTTTGCAATAGCTGTTCATGGTTACCTCGATTCGTTTGAATGGAAGTTGGTCTCCCTTCCAGCGAGAAAACAGCTGACACTCAATCCTGTCAATGTCATTTCTAGGCCAAAGGAAAAAGTCAATCTCTGTCGTACAACCAATGACATCCTGAAATAAAGCATTTGCATCATAAACACAATATTTACATGTGTTGATATTTCATTTCATGATTTGATTCAATTTTATAAAACTATCATACTAACCCTTCTCATGGACTGCCATCTGGGAGCGTGCAACTGAACTACATCTTTGTCTAAGAGTTCTCGAGAGCTTTCGTATGAGTAAGCCTCCTCCTGAAAAACATGAAAAACACTATTCCAATATGTACAATAATACTCTACCACATTTAATTTTTTACAACTTGCTTGAAAAAATTCAGTCTGTGACTGTTATTTTATTATTTAAGTAAAAGCAAATGAACATATCTGTAGTGAAAGTGTATTGTATGATTATACATTTAAGATCAGCTATTACAAGAGGAACAGCTTGAAAACTAGTTGATCAAAAGTGAATTTGTCAATAATAGCCAGCATTTAAGTAAAACTTCAAACTTTATCAGCCGGAAGCTATCGTTACTAGTTAGCAGGTTACAGGCCTCATTTTATAAACTGGCTATTAGCAAATCTGTAAGTAGTTCTTAACTGACCTTAACGCCTTTGAGGATACTGTCTTCATAGTTGTTGGTCATTACCGGTACAACTTCCGCTACTTCAAACATTGCAACCTTTTTCTTCTGAAATCATGAAAACTATTCATGAAACCTCGAATGCCTAAAGTTACAGTACTTGCTGCTAGAATCAAAACTATCAATCTATGAGGAATTTATATTTATAAAAATACTTTTAGAGAAGTTTAGGCCTAACCTTTATTTTTGTGAGATAAACTAACATATAATCTTGAATTATCACCTGGCGAATTATTAATTTTCCGACACTGATTTGACCCTCTGATTTTTCAACACTGACAATTATCAAAGCAACATGTGCATGCAACGTTTGGGAATTCATACAAAACTGCCATTATCACAATTTTTTATTGTGAATTATGTAATAGAAAGTTCTGCCATGAGGTTAAATATGTAAAGTATTTTACAAAGGAGATAATTAAAAGTTTGTTTATATTTTCCAATTTTAACCCTTGTGATTATTCAAGGGGATGACTATCATTACTTTACAAATATATACAATTACGTACAAGGATAAACGTAAATCATTAAAATGTATACACACATTCTTCTACATCAATATAGGAATTATTAAACAAGATTTGTCATTGACAGTATATATAATCACCTTGTCTTTAAAATGAAAAATAATATACATCTTGAACTCAAAATGGTCAGCGAGTGATTCTCGTTTTTTTCTAAGTTGGTGACGCAGTCTGCTGACGGCTGCACTCTTGCGAGTGTGGGGGTCTCCCATGGTTTTGCTCGTTCAAGTAGGATTATTCGTTTAAAGATACATGTTTGCTTCCTTCTGCAGTCATTTTTTCAATCTATTTTGAAACAGACAGTTAATTACTTGCAATCCCATGACTGACACAAATTATTTGACAAGACACTTGGCCAGACTGAATGGTGACGGATTGTGAGAGGTTGTGTAACTGAAAGGCTGACGCCAGTCTCTTCAATGGTGGGTTATGTACACAAGGATGATTCTGACGTGCCATGATTCGTGAAGGGGACAAGAAAATTATGTAAAAGAGTCAATAACGCCATCGCGAAAGACAGATAGCAACGGTGAATCCACAGACGAGTGGAACTTCCAAGCACCCAGACTAAACTGCTTGTCTTCTTTCCGCAAATATGGCGAATGTAGCCTCGTTTCCGCAGATGCAAGACAAGGGAGGTTACTCTTATATACAAACATTTTAAGCTCTGAGTTGGTTCAAAGGGAAATGGTTTTGAGTTCGAATCCTATCTTTTTCTAAAGACTTCCCCTTTTCGTGCTTCCATCAAAATATATAAAATTCTTATTTAAAAACATATTAATTTGAATATAAAATTGTAAACTAATTTACCATTTCGATGAGTCAGACTAGTCAAATAGACACTAACATGTATTAAATTCTACCCAAAAGCAATTTCTATAAAGACAATTTAAAATAAAATATATTGCAAATTCATAATTTCAGGACATATGCATGCAAACGTATACTTTTAGCATAACCGGACAAGAAAACACGATTCCTGAATAACACATTCTTTATTGTGAACGAACTTTTAGGAGAATATGCTTTTTCCTTCATACTGTATAGCGGAACATCTAGTTTGTTCACATTTGTTATCCAGGGCTTTTTTAATACTAGTCCACTTCTAAATGCTCTTCAAAGTTTATAATTACGCATTCAGAACTAACTTCGGTGCAATCCGTGGCACATGCACGTCATATAAAACTGTGTTCAAAATCAAACATAACCTCCATACACAAACTGGAGACATCGACAAATAATATATATAATATGTACTTTGCAAGATGGTAAGTGTTGAACTGTGCATAAATATATTACAATATACCATAGGCGTAGGAACTGGGGGAACCCAAACAATATGACCTGTTTTTAAATGATGAGCGAAATATACTTAGTAATATTAAATGCTGAAAGGTTACATGAACAATGCGTGAATTGTATTCAAATGAAACAGAATACGTTCTACTTATACAAATTACAAATGTGCACATACGGTCTATAAAGTAATTGTAAACACTGACATAATTATATACTAATATATCACATTCTGTTTCAGGGGAATACCTCTCCCCACAGAGGTTGCTCAGGACATGGGGAGAGAATGTATCTATACATGCATCCTTGAATAAAGAACTATTTTTGCTTTATCGTGATGAACTTTCAGATGAAGTTCAAGAAAACCCTTTCAAAATCTTTCGATGTAATCTGAAACAATGTCATTAGCTTTGAACCCTATAGCATGTCTATTCACACTCTCTTTATGACGTTTGGTGTTAAAGCTCTTCTGAATCTATACCCAGAAGCTACAGGCAAATTAAACGGATTATAATTAAAGAGATGTTACAACAGAAGTAATTAGTGCGGATAATCCGCTTGTCTGTGTCTCGTTTGAATCAATGTTCTAATATAATGGCGCTTTTCTTGCATTGTCTTTAGCTTTATCCTTAATAAAAACATGCCAACGATAATTTGCCCTGAGGGTAAGACTACAAGCCCATTCTTGTATAAAGGTAGCTTCGAAGGCAGTTCATCACTCATTCCAGAGAGAGTTGGTTGCGAGATAACACAGTAGCACACAATGGATAAGGTATGTTTCATTTCAACTTTTAAAAAATTATATTTTGGATACAAACGCGAATCATTAACTTTTCACTTACCATGATAAAAACTTGTATATAAATATTCTCATTGCTGAGATGCTGTGTCTCTTGCTTCTAGTCATGCTACTATCTTCGCTGAAACCTCGCATCTATTGCACTACTATCCCTAGAACGTGTTCTCCTGCCCACCAATGAAGCCATAACAATGTACATTATACATGAATAAGAACAAGTTCTATGGATAGTCAACTTCTTTATTGCAACTTCTTTTAAGCAACTTGCTTGATAACGGTGCTTGTATCTGCATCGAAACGTCGCACTCATATCAATAAAGAAGTTGACTATCCATAGAACTTGTTCTTATTCATCATACCAGCTTCTAAAATGCCTCTCAAAGAAGTTACATTATACATACAAGTGTATGCGCGTGTTTCACTCTGAACCATAGTTTCCATAATTTATTTTTAAGTTTTGGAACAAGGATTTTTATTACTATGTATTTTAATATCACTCCTTTGTTGGAGGGATTGGATACAGTATATTTAAATATCTAAATACACATATAAATTCTATTTCCAGTTATTGGTTATCACACTCTCACTGAGTTGTCTCCCCTCGAGCTCTGCGTTCAGTAGTGGTGCTCCAGCACGAGCCTGTGAAGATATGTTCCCCGTGGGTCATGGGGTCGACTCCCAACAAACCAAACCACCTTTTGCTATCCGCGTGTCACAGACTGTCTACAATCCCAGTTCAACTTATATAATAGGTAAATATTCAAACTTTTATAAATTAACGTTTTGTGCGAAAACTTGTTTATTCTTTTTTTTATTAGGATTTTTAATTGTGATTTCCATGCACTTTTGTGTTGGTTAGATAAACAGTATGTTTTGGTAAATTTCGTGTAGTGTTTTCCTTCGATGCTGTATGTTGTTCTTCATTCCGACACATACTTGATGTCAAAGCATGTTAATGCCGAGTGTACGTAGATGCCGATGGCAAAGTATTATGACAAAACTACTGTCAAAACGATATGTAATTGGAAATCTCGTTTGATTTCACAAGGCGCTATCTTCTGTTGAACATATTTTTGGTGATGATACAGTTATCTTATACTCAAACTCCAAACATTTCTCATGAAACTAATATTAAACTTCCAGTCGAGATATCTGCATACAACGGCACGACCTTCGGGGGATTCTTCCTGCAGTCGAGGGGTGCCAACTGTAGGGGACTGCTGGGGGAGTTCAAGATTGAATACAAAGACTGGAATAACACGCAACACGTTGAATGTGACAAATATGTGACCAAGGTATGTAGCTTATTATTTCAAATAAATATTTATATACAACCCTTGCTAATTCACATCCTTTCCTATCACATCATTTATAACATATTTACACATATACATTGATGTTATTTTTATACAGGTGACACATCTTAAAGTTTCTAATATGTTAAAACGATTCCCTTATAACGTTTTGAGATGAATCTCTTACAAGACTACACACTCTCGGACAAGAACATTTTATATCGCTGTGCTTCAACTCAAAGAAGAGTCTTAAATTATCGCATTGTCCATTTACATTTTTGTCCATTTTTGTTTTGAAATAAGGGAGTTGGACCTAAAAGTTTACATAGAAATGAAGCACCATAACATTAGAACAACTAAAGACCCACGAATAAATCCTTGTAGATTATTGTAATGCAATGTGTAATTGTTACATGGCCACCAGGCGGCAGTGACTCACAGCTCCCCGGTACACAAGACGTCCCAACGTTTCACCTGGACAAACTCTGCAGGTGGAGATGTTTATTTCCAGTAAGTAATATTTATTGGTTCTTAACGATGTCACCAAATGACATATTTATGTATAATATATCCAATACTCGGTCGTGAATTATTTATGTCAGTTTCTTAGTTCTTGGGTAACTCCTTTATTCTGAAGGTCATCCCAATATGCATAAGGTACATTTTTCGTTTCATACTAAAACCAATCAAAGCAATTATTCTTGTCCAACCTTATCTTAGTAGTTTACGATCACCTCGGTGCTTTTTTTAACGCAAAGTGAAAATTGAAATCAACTTGGAATTGCTTTGTAATTTCCCTAACCGCCCGTCCATCTCGTGTTACAGGGCGACGATCGTGGAGAACTACAGGACGTTCTGGGCTGGCTTGAAGAGTGTTGTAGTGAGAGACCAGCGCACGCTGAATATGACCTCTGACATATACCCCGCCCCCTGCCCCTCCCGTATGCGACAAGACATGTTCCCAAAGGTTTCAGGGGGAAACAAGACAACGCCCTTTGTAGCATCGATCGTCGCTAGTGTGCTGATGCTGATATTGAACTTGTTATAGTTACATGGTGATGTGTGGAAGATGTGTTTTGTGTGAATGGTCGTGTTGGCGTAAATATGTAGATATGTTATAGAGTCAAATGGGCGCGCGTGTGTGTATGTGTGTGTGTATGTGTGTGAATTTGGGAGATACGGGTGTCATTGAATGTCCCTCCCACCGAATGAATAAGAACACATGCATGTTTTCATTTGTTAACTGGCTGAGTTCCTGCCTTATAACATTGATTACGTACATTGCAAAAGAGGGATTTCAACAATGATATAAACTTCTAATAATAATAATGTATTTCTGAGAATGTATTTCAATGCGTACTTTCCAAAAGAAAATGTTAGATCACCTGTATACTTATGGTTTTATAGACAAAAATGAATGTCTGTGTTCATGTAATTTTTAATAAAATGTGTACATGCCCTTCTTGTGTTCATTTAATTTTTAGACAATAACATCTTATTTGTTTCTTCATCTATATACACATTTTCTCTGGTCCACAATGAAAATGACCCATGAGTTTTATAAAGATCATTTACACAATGCATCCAATTTATTTTTCACTAAGGGATTTGATTGTCTTGTGACTCCTGAAATGACTAAATACTACGGATATTAGTCCTGGAATAATGGCATGCGAGGATTATTTCAGAAAGAAAAGAACTAAAACACTCCTGGGATTCTTTCCTTTTAACGCTGCTACAAAATCAAATAAGTAAATGGAAAGGAATCATCAGTGATACACAGGTGTACTTAGTTAGAAATTATGTTTATGAATATCATTCAAGATAACGGATAATAATATAAAATCGAATAACAAGAAATAGACGTACATTTGTATTCAAAGACAAAGACCTTTTACATTAACAACGGTTTTATCAACTACCCGTCGTAAGGCCAAAGTCTTTTGCCCAGCAGCATAATTGCTTAGCCTTATATTCAGATCCTCTATGAATAAAAATATGTTTTAACCATTAATTAACGTGTCAATCTTTGTTTCTTGATCCCGGAGTCAGAACCATAAGAGACAATTCAGAGTCGGACATTTTAAAAAGAAAACAACACTGGTTGCTGGAACATGTACTTAAACATTACAACACGGCATAACACACATAAAACCACATCAGAACACACTACACAACACACCAGAACACATCAAACCACATCAAAACACACTACACAACACACCAGAACACATATCAAACCACATCAGAACACATTACACAACACAGATCAGAATACAGAAATGATGACAAATTAAACCAAGCCCACAAATGAGACTACATCACCCCGAGCACTTGTGGGGTTGGTTGGTGTAGTGATGAGTACTCTGGCTTCTTACACCACACCACACCACACGACACCATCTGATCCGGTTACACGTGTACCCCGATGAATACTTAACCCAAAATAAGTAGAAACCCAACATCAGCCTCTAACAACATGCACACTCCCAACCACATCCTTCTCTCTATATCAAATAGGTCCATTACTACACTACAAACTGGTGACACCATTACCCCTGACCCCCGAGGCCGGGTGAGTGAGCAGTCAAGCGAGTACTGCAGTGAAAGGGTATCCATGCACCCGCTCTGCAACTCTCTACATCTCTACCCGACTGTACTCTCATCTTACTCTCTGGGTGAGGCTCTCTACATCAACAGCAGTAAACATCCTCTCTTCTCACACTGCACCTGGATGTCAACATGAGACAGGTAGGCTTCCTTTGATTTTATGGTCTGTGTCTATTTACAATGAAAAAAGGATATCGTATTCTTCTTTGCCAAGGTCATGTTTTAGTACTGCTTATATAACATGGGCGCTGACAACTTATTTATTGATATTTGGTTAAACTTTTCAATATTATTTTGGATATTATTTTAAATTATATTACAATGTTAACACCATGACCCCATACCTATTTTTTTCAGTATATTTATTTAAGTTTGAAGTTTATATAATGCATGATAACCTGTATCTATTTTCCTACATTGATCGACGAACATCTAAAATAACAGGTTCCATTGATTTTCTGCTTTTTCGTTTTCATTATGCACAAGTAATGACGTTTATCTCTCTCGCTACTTTCACCATGTAGGACAAGGTAAAGTTAAGCCATGCATTTCTTATGATTTCGTAAGTACTTTCGTAAGAAGACTTTCTTGTTGTGAGCTTCTGTCCCATGGATCACAAGGTACTGGGGTAGAACTGCAAAAATAAAAATAAAAATAAATACATCAATGAAAAAATAATTGATTAATTTGGACATGAATTACTTCAGGACTGAATATTGTTTACAAATTTTAAGCAAGAATTTTAGGTTCATTGTTCTGATAATTTATGTCAGGCCCAAAAATTAAAAATTATGTATGTATGCACTATGAATATATGTCTACTGTACTGCAGTCATACAGACAGAAGACTGAAAAGTATGAATTGTTATATGACATGTAGTAGATATCACAAACATTTCAACGTTGATAAATTATTTTCATACTTACTTGCATTGACAGGTCACATCATGATATCTAGAAGGTGTCTTGCAAGTTGAATATCCGTCAATACCAGTGCTGTTTTCAGCTCAATCCATCTGTTTGAAAGATCTCCCAAATAGACTCGCTGAGCATTTCTCTCCCGTCTTCTACTCACGGGCGAAATATCCTCGTGTTTTCGAGGTCGGCCTCGCCCAACCTTACTCATTCTTATTTTCTTATTGAATCATATCTAGGTAATCCCACTTGAAGTTGATAGCAAAATATATGTCTTGAACACTACTTGGCGATCTGTGAACGTGAGGATGATGGGGAGAGCGAACAACAGGTTATAATCGAAACCCTGATTGAAGCCAGTTTCTTCCTCAGTGTCATATTGAGTTAGCGTCATTATCTTAGAGGCATTAGTGTCAAAACTTCTTAATTCCTTGTGAAAATAACTCACTATAATCACATAATTGTTCATACATGTAAAAGCATCTCGTCAATTTGATCGCTCGAGTCAGTCGCCGCCATCACAACAATGGAGTTAATCCCCTTGGCGCTTGCAGCGCCAATCAGTGGCTTCGTTTTTGTTTGGTTATTTTTTTGTTTTTACATTCGGATTAAGTTTAATTATCTCCTGAAATATCAATATAAAGTAGTAAAAAGTAAAATAAAAGCGTTTATAAAAAAACACACACTTGTGTGCCGTGTGCAAAAGGGAATTCCCACCTGAATTTCGTTTCCACAAAAAATACCCCGATAGAACCCTCTCTTTAAGTTCCACTTTCTTTTTAACACAAGCAGTAGATAACTTGGTTAAACGAAGGTAAAGTCCGGTGTATTTTGTGTTGAAAAGGTGGATATATCTTATTCTTATACAAACTGGACTTTGATAATCGACATGACACAACCAGGATATTTAGTTTCTGTGTCATATACGCTATAAAAAAGAAATTAGGATATTGGGTTTCTTCGACATACGCAGTTGTCTGACGTGAACCGACACAACTCACGATCAGCCAAACTACAAACATGAAGACGTGATAAATCGTGACGGCAAATGACTTGGGTAATCCTTATATACCCTGGACGCTGACAACTTCCATTGGAAATGGGTTTACTGTCTTAAAGTCACATTTTACAAAACAATATCACGATCGCTGAACTATTTATCAAATATATGACGTTTAATGTATTATTATATTAAAAGCTTGATTCTGTAGTGGACGTTGATCTATGTATTTTGGTTTATTGTGACAATGTATTTTGGTTAATGGTGACTATCTATTTTGGTTTATGGTGACCATGTATTTTGGTTTATGGTGACCATGTATTTTGGTTTATGGTGACCATGTATTTTGGTTTATGGTGACCATGTATTTTGGTTTATGGTGACTATGTATTTTGGTTTATGGTGACAATGTATTTTGGTTTATGGTGACTTTGTATTTTGGTTTATGGTGACTTTGTATTTTGGTTTATGGTGACTATCTATTTTGGTTTACGGCGACTATCTATTTTGGTTTATGGTGACTATGTATTTTGGTTTATGGTGACAATGTATTTTGGTTTATGGTGACCATGTATTTTGGTGTATGGTGACAATGTATTTTGGTTTATGGTGACCATGTATTTTGGTTTATGGTGACCATGTATTTTGGTTTATGGTGACCATGTATTTTGGTTTATGGTGACCATGTATTTTGGTTTATGGTGACTATGTATTTTGGTTTATGGTGACTATCTATTTTGGTTTATGGTGACCATGTATTTTGGTTTATGGTGACCATGTATTTTGGTTTATGGTGACCATGTATTTTGGTTTATGGTGACCATGTATTTTGGTTTATGGTGACTATGTATTTTGGTTTATGGTGACAATGTATTTTGGTTTATGGTGACTTTGTATTTTGGTTTATGGTGACTTTGTATTTTGGTTTATGGTGACTATCTATTTTGGTTTACGGCGACTATCTATTTTGGTTTATGGTGACTATGTATTTTGGTTTATGGTGACAATGTATTTTGGTTTATGGTGACCATGTATTTTGGTGTATGGTGACAATGTATTTTGGTTTATGGTGACCATGTATTTTGGTTTATGGTGACCATGTATTTTGGTTTATGGTGACAATGTATTTTGGTATATGGTGACCATGTATTTTGGTTTATGGTGACATGTATTTTGGTTTATGGTGACAATGTATTTTGGTTTATTGTGACTATGTATTTTGGTTTATGGTGACTATGTATTTTGGTTTATGGTGACAATGTATTTTGGTTTATGGTGACCATATATTTTGGTTTATGGTGACCATGTATTTTGGTTTATGATGACTATCTATTTTGCTTTATGGTGACTATCTATTTTGGTTTACGGTGACTATCTATTTTGGTTTATGGTGACCATGTATTTCGGTTTATGGTGACTATGTATTTTGGTTTATGGTGACTATGTATTTTGGTTTATGGTGACAATGTATTTTGGTTTATGGTGACCATGTATTTTGGTTTATGGTGACCATGTATTTTCGTTTATGGTGACCATGTATTTTCGTTTATGATAACCATGTATTTTGGTTTAGAAGACCATGAATTTTGGTTTAGAAGAACGTGTATTTCGGTTTTGGTGACAATGTATTTTGGTATATGGTGACCATGTATTTTTGTTTATGGTGACCAGGTTGATATACACAGATACAATCACTTTAGATGCAACAGTCCGAGCAAGTTGGGCCCAATAGACACCATTACATTGTAAAATCACTGTAGTTGCCAAAATAACAGGTACATAAAACGGCTCAGTATATATATATAGAGAGAGAGAGTTATTTGGGAGCAAATAAGGAACACCTTAGTCCTGCCAAGATTGCATTGTTAAACACACAAACATATTAACTGCAATGTAGATCATTAGCCGACTTACATCAGTATTCAATGATTTTACGTTGTATCCGTCGTCATTTACATATGGACGGGTACATCCAATCTTCCCCGCTTAACAACTAGAAAATCTTGCCCCCACAACTTGTGAACTGTTCCTATGCCTATGGGGTAAGAAGAAACAGAGCATGACTATGTATGTAGCTGGTTTAAGAAGAATATAAGTATATCCATTTAATTGCAATGAACTTTATTAGATAATGTTATAAATCACAATAACTGAACACAAGAGCAAACAGAGCATGACCAGATTGATGGATAAGAAGACTGTAAGTATACTCAATGCAATCGTATGTAAATGCATACACAACTATATATTCAATTAAGGTCAATTTTGTCAAGTACTATAAAGTGCGAACATTTGCGTAGTAAGGTCTTAATAAGCATCGTATTTGAAAATCGCATTTAACCTTGATTACGGTCCCACGTGACTTATTGGCTATATATGTGTATAATACATGTGACCGTATATGTTTTAATTTACAATATTTGTTGTTGTATGCCTTTATGGTAATGATGAAAGATAGACCCTACTGCAGTCTTATTAAAATCGACCTTTCTCCGAGGAATGAAATTTGCAACATAATGCATCTACCGGGATACGAACATGGTTCTGTAGATTCCTCGCCACAAGGTCTGAGAACATCCCGTTTTGGCGTGTGTTCCGAACCAGTTTAGGCCAGACAAAGCCCAGTCAAAAAGCTGACCAATCACATCATAGTTGCCGTTTTGAAAGCATTCGGAACAGACGAGAGGGTAGCTGTTTGGAGTTATCTGTCCCTAGGTTCTCGCACCGAAAGCTTTTGTTGGAGGGATTGTTTTTTTTCTTCTTTTTTTTTGTCACACTCATTTATTACAATTGATAAAAACCACGGTTTACATGAGCGACCTACATTGTCACGTGGTCAGGACATAATGGTCGCAGGGCCTTAGGTGGAGATCTTACTTGAGAAAATGAAAAGTAGATCTGATAAGAGGAGTTACATTGCTGCTACTGTATTTAAGGATACTGATTTGCTTGGCGAATTCCTTCATAAATACATCAAAACATGGGATGACTTCTGTCACATAACATTTGTATACATAGAATTTTGCAATGGTGAAAACAAAGCTCAGACAAATTACATCTGTACTATTGATATACTGATTTGCGTCAGCACATGGTAGTCTACGGGCAGACCGTTTATCAGACCGTTCTGCGAGGAAACCTCCGAACGATACGAGTTCGTATCCCGGTTGATACACTATTTTGTAATTGTTATTCCTCGAAACCGTCCATTTCAATCAGACTGGACCCTACTGAGCGTACCATTCCCAGTGAAACTATAGTTTTCTCTCGATCCCCATTGGATGTCACTCTCCATCCTCAACATATAACAACTTCAACATGCTGCAACTAGACGCGGGTTCCATTCATGATGACCTATATGGTTAAAGCACACTGCTGTACGAACAAGATAGATAAAGGATCCTTATTGGCGTGTTGATTATTTTCGGGTTCCTTGCGGGATTCGAACCAACACCCTCCGAGTCCGGCTACCTTTCAGGCAGTGCTATTGTAGATAGTGTGAACCCGAATATAGCAATGTTACACATTTTCAATATCTAAATGGCATATATTTCTAATACTACTGTTTCTGTATTTTCGTACTTTCAACATCTGTCACGTACCATACTGTTTTGTACAAACTATAAGGAGAGGAGAGAATCAGTTGGAAAAAAAATTTCAAGTCAAAATAAGCATAAACGTCTGTTTAAACCGTCCATACGACGCCTTCTTATGTTGTGGATTTGCTGGGAGAAGGGCACAGTGTCTGTCATTTCACGACGACAATTAGGAGCTAAACCTACTGTGTTTGAAAATCAGAGACATGTTATACTGGATTGATAGCAAGTAAATTTAAAATCGAAACCGAGCGCGTAGAGGATATTGACCTTTCTCGTTGAATGCCATTTATATCTCATCGAGTGAAGTAGAAATGAAAATATCTAACTATTATTTCGATTTCACGAGATAAGATATACATGGTATTCGACGAGAAAATGTCAAATGTTCTATTTATCATAGATTGAACAAATTATGGCGAGTTCGTAAATGACGTTAATTTTATGAATGGATCATCCATGAACGCCTTGTTTTACCACGGTCATTTTATGATGTCATCCTATTGTTACGACGACGTGATATGATTGAAAGTATTATTTCACTCAGTAGAATAACACGTTTTTTCACTCAGTGAAAAAACGGATTTTATTTTAACCGATAAATGCCGTATTTTACCAATGAAAATCTAACCAGAACCATATGTTCGCAATTATACCATTCCTAACGCGCATATGTGATTGACGACATAATATCATCTCATAAAAATGATTCTACATTCGTCTCCTGTGTGCAACATTGTTTATTCGGTCAAAGACCATTACGTCAAGGAGAAACTTAAGGATGGGGCTTTGTTAGACATTTCAAACAACTTTTCATTCCGCCACCCGAAGGTTCTGTTAGATTCTACGAAAACCAAACCCGAGTGTTTTCTCTGGCGTATATACCGTAATGGAGATATGATATATGAGTAGAATTGTGTTAATGTTTTAAACACAAGTGTAAAGCGCACGTTAACTATGAAGGAGAGAAGAATAGATTTCAACACTACGGGAGTCAGATCTGAATATCCTTTGCTCAAGGGAACATTGTTTGAGACATGTCAGTAGAGGTCCAGGCTCAGGGTCTTGATTGAAATACCACACGGGGTGGGCGTATGGAATATGCCGTGAGACGATTGCCCACTCTACAAACTAATCACAAGTAACTAGTCATAAGTTACACATTTGTTTATATATATTTCCTTATGGTTCTATCTCATACTCGAAATCTTATTTTCCAAAAGGACTATCGCACAAATTTGTATTATATGTTTCAGATTTTAGGATATATGTTCCTGGTTTTTCCACTTCTACACGGCTACAGTTACGGACCCCCCACGTCTGTGTGTAGTTCTATGATGCCGGGTCACGGGGGAACCTCTCAGGCCTCCACGTCCCCCTTCTATATAGCACTCACAGCCACCAGCTACAGACAGGGACAGAACGTGACAGGTGCGTGATAATAATAATAATAATAGTGCATATTTATAAAGCGCACATATCCACGCTCGAAAGCATGCTCAAAGCGCTAAACATATAATGCTAATAAATAATGATAATAGTGATGCACATTTGAATGTGCTCACTTCACACAAACAGCAATAACAAATCAATGTGTACAATTGTTGCAATTGTGAAAGTCCTTATGAACCATAAAACTGAACAAAAAGATAGGCTTTTAGACTTGATTTGAATGATTCAAATGTTGGACATAGTTTCAGATTTTTGGGAAGAGAGCTCCACATGTTAGGAGCAAAATGCTCAAAACATCTCTGACCAAAGCACTTGAGGTTACACTTCGGCACTGTCAATAGATTCTGATATTGTGATCTAAGCTCCCGTGCTGGGACATTGGCTGATATCAACTCTGATATGTAGGCAGGCGATTGATCATTCAGAGATTTATGCATTAGACATAAAATTTTGAGTTGAATCCTTGCTTTTATTGGAAGCCAGTGAAGATGTTTAAGGACAGGAGTAATGTGCGATCCTTTAGATGTTAGAGTCACGATTCGCGCTGCTGTATTTTGTACCTTTTGAAGTTTGTCAAGGAGAATATCCGGGAGTTCGACATAAAGACTGTTAAAGTAGTCGAGTCTACTCAGTACCAGACATCTGGTTAGACATTGTGCAGCTTCCATGGTGATCAAAGGACGAATATTTCCAATCACACGTAAGTTCAAGTAGCATATTTTGCAGACATTGTCAATCTGAGCTTCCATTGAGAGTGTTGGATCTAGCAAGAAACCGAGATCCTTGACAGTCTTGGTAAGCTGAACGTCCGTGTCTGACACATTAACGGTGCTTAGATCCACTTTTTTAGCTGCTGCTTAGTTCCAAAAATGATTGCTTCCGTTTTATCACTGTTCAGTTTGAGTTTGTTTTCTGTCATCCAAGAATTCAAGGACCTGGTACCATCATGTTCTAGCTGATACTGTGGAGAGTCTACTATGGAGAACCAGTACCAGAGAATGTAAAACCTGAGTATCCAAGGGGTTTACAATCACTTTAATCCAAGTAGAAGGGGTTTATCCAACTTATCAACCGTTTTAGCTAATGCCCTTTTAAACTCCGCGAGTAAGTAAGCAGTGCATGTATTTGTAGATTCAGATCTTTAGCCATACGTTAGAACATATGTTTGTAAATAGTTTAGTTAGTTCGTGGATTTAGTCCAGTACCACCTGTCATCTGAAATCACCATCGTCTTGAATTACCATGGAGGCCGAAATCACAGTCGCTGCCGGTCTGGACTCATGGAGAGCCATTAATAGGCCTACCTCAGCTGGAGCTGCATGCTTATCAATGTCCATACGACAATTTAGTGTCGATTTTATTGTATATTTGCCATAAATATCTTAGAAAGGGTGCACTTTATCAAAATATTGTCATGTTCGATGATTTCAAGTCATGTTGTTCAAACATTCAACATGGGCTGAGAAATATGAAGTATTATTTCTATGGAAGGGGATTTGTGCCGAAAATGAAGACATAATTACAATACCTAAGAATTAATTTCAGTTGATATTTTCGATTGGCATTTAATTACTAAGCGACACTATCTGTATGAATCTGCTGGCATACTCACTAATGAGCATATCTTGCCAGGGGGGTTTTATCAAACGGAATGTAAGTGACAGTAGCGCTCCGTGAACTGACAACGTGCGTTTGTTTGTAGGACATAACAAGAGTTACGTCCCTTGATTTTCAGGGGGCGTGGTCAATTCGTCCAGCGTTGGGCTCAAAATAGACTATATGATTCCCCATCTGGGACAGCGGCAAGGCAGGTCTCGTTTTTTCGCAAATGCCTCTCGTCCTCGGAAAACATCGGCAATTTTCGGGAAACTTCCAAATATGGTCAATGCGTATTCATGTAGAGATGTAATTTGAAACATTGCATTCGCAACTATGCAAGTCATGTCAGTCTCGAAATGCAAAAGTCCTTTTTACAAAGCTGACTTTGCAACTCCTCATTTTCCATTTTTCATTTGTCAAACGTAACTTGTAACATTACTAAATGTGCATATTATTTAGATTTAATAATTAAAAATGACAAGTTGACTTTTTGACTTTGACGATTTCTGGAATTACATTTCAACTTTGTAAAGTTGAGAATGCGAAGTTACGATTGACAGAATTAAAATGTTAGTTTTGCATGATTGGACTTGTCTTTTCGAGACTTGTATGGTTGAGAACGACATGTTACACTTTACAAGTTACAAGTCAACATGTCTTCATTTTCGGCACAAATCCCCTTCCATATATATCTACCACGTTTCAGTCGAGGTTGCGACGAATGATGCTGTGAATTCGCCCTTCAAGGGATTTCTCCTACAGGCCCGAATTGCTGGTACCTCGACACCGACTGGCCGCTTTTATCTTACGAATGGAGATAGTCAAGTGAAACTGATGTCCTGTTCTGGGGGAAACAGTGTATGTATCAGAGTTATCTCCCTTTTACCAACAGGTGTCTACAAAGCAACCCAACTGAATCAGAATGATTGACGTACTTCCAATCAAGACATTTAGTTCAGGTCAAACTTCAAAATTACTGTGCCTTTTGCTATTATATGTTCTGCACTGTCAATGGAAACGCATTCGGAAATCTGAAGGGAGTATTATTTTCAACCTCTGTGGGAAGAGAATGATGGAAACGAGACTAAAACGGTTTTAAAATTGTTTTAGAACATTACTTAAGCTAAACACTCCACTGTCAATCCTGTAGGAGAAGACGTGACGTGCATGATGCTGTTTTTGTAAACACCATTTTACAATGGTTTATGTATTACTACAACGACGGTTAATTTCAGCTGACTTGAAGAACATCAAACATACAGATTATTAAACGAGGAAATGTGTCATATGATTTTTACGAAACGACTGTGAATTTGTGTATTGCCCGAGCGACAGCGAGGGTTATACATAAATTTGCACGAGTGTCTTTATTACCAATTCTATTCCATTTGTTTCCGTATAATTAGCCAGGAACCGCCCACTTCTCTTGCGACGACAAGCCACAGCGACATCACGAACAATCGTTTTATGACGTCACAGACGACGAAATACGGGATGTCGCGGTGAAACAATGGTGTCTAGGCAAACATGATATGTGTACATGTGCTTAACTCGGTTTTGTTCAACCAAATGGGTAATAATAAGTCTGTATGATGCTCTTCAGGTCAGCTTTAATTGTACCCTCTCGGAGAGATTCTCTGTTGGTTTTGGAGGTTTTTTTTTTCAATTTATAAATTATATGATTAACCCTTTGGTAACATTTTATTATTTCTGTAAACTTCATCTTCAAGATTGTAATACAAGAGGCGTCTCAAAAGTAGTCGACCTCAACCTCAACTGACCTCAACTGATCGATACAAATGTAACACTGAGTTTTATTTTCGGACACCTATTGTCCTCTTTTATTCAACAGAAGTATCAAAAGGTTGTCATAATATTTCATACGACGAGAAGTCGTTATCACAAATCGTACCAGGTGAGCACCCCATTACAAAATAATCTGAGAAAAAATGTGATATGATGAAACTGTGTTGATATTTAAATTTTTGTTTTACAGAACACGGTGTCGCATAATTCGCCGATACAAAAAGCACAAAAGCAGTTTACATGGGTTTCGGAAACGGGAGGCAATGTATACTTTCAGTAAGTATATTGGTGTATTGCATACGAGGGCAATCGTATTAGGGTTTATATATTTCACCTTCCTTCCTAAGCACTCAACGCTGGCACAAAGAAGATATCGAAATGCAGCAAAACTTACATTAGCCATTGATAAAGACTGGCGCGAGTAATGAATTGTGGGTGAGATGATTTAACAGTCTAATTAAAATCCACCGTTTTCCGAGGATTAAAAGATGCAAAATAGTGCAACTACGAGGATACGAACTCACATCGTTCGGGGGTTTCCTCGCAAATCAACTGTCATCGACTGACCGTAGTACTGATATATTTGAAAACAGAAGAGCAAATGCAATGAATTCTTCAAGTTTTTATTTCATGAAAACCAGAGAACACGGTTTGTTGACATCTCGTCAAGGCTGAAAAAGAAGAAAGTGCAATGTAAGAATATTGTATTCTATTGTATATTACTCAAACTGTCCTTCAAGTAACCTAGTTTGTTTTGGATTCAATCAGTATAATTGATATATAACAGGGTTTGTTGTTATTTAACTTTGGTAAGCAAAGCCATTAATTGAGTTGGATCGATCTTCTTCCATTCACACCAGCTGGTTGTATTGTTGTTTACAATAGCTTGTCAACTTGGTAATGCGATTACTTTGAAACCTCTCTTGAACGCGATTGCTCAATGTAGCGCTATGTAGCAAAGCGAGCAAACCTCGAGGAATCGCACCGTGTCGTTCATGAGAGAATGCGCTACACTATGCGCTACACTGAGCGCTACATTGAGCGATCAATGAGCGATTATAAGCGCTCGCTGTTATGGAACGGAGTTCAGCTGGTTGTATTGTTGTTTACAATAGCTTGTCAACTTGGTAATGCGATTACTTTGAAACCTCTCTTGAACGCGATTGCTCAATGTAGCGCTATGTAGCAAAGCGAGAGAATGTGCTTCATTGAGCGCTACATTGAGCGATCAATGAGCGATTATAAGCGCTCGCTGTTATGGAACGGAGCCCAGCTGGTTGTAGTGTTGTTTACAATAGGTAGTTAACTGCTGAACGAGTTGAATATTGCATGGTCTATCTTACTTTAAACATACGTAAAACTATATAATAACTACTTCAATGAGGTCAATATGTACGCTGAAAGAGGTAACCGTTCATTTTTTAAACGTTCATATTTATCCTTAAGCATGTTCAATTATAACATTTTCTTTGAAATCAAGTAACATACATGTATATATATATAATGACCAATGCCAGATAATCTTCTACATGTTTGATCTGTATGATCAGAAAAATAGTTACACATTATAGCTGATCATGATTGAGTGGCAGTATAGATGTTTTAGCGCTGATAGTACAGGAGATATTCAACTTATTCCCTAGCCCTTCCATTCACTGTAAAATATCACCAATATTATAGGATAGTCAGTCATTATATTAATTTCATGTTCATCATGTTGTTTGTTTTAATTGTTAATCATATTTATGTATTATAAAACATAACTGTACATCATGTTGTACCTCCCCCTTCTGATCCTTATGCTAGAACTCTGTGCAAGGACCTATACCGAAATGTCGCAGTAAATATTTGCCATATGTGATAATGTTGTATATAAATTGTCATATAAATATCAGCCTCTTAGCTTTTTTGGCAGCTCAAAAGATAATTTTGGGAGCTTTTTTTGAAACACCAGAAAGTGTTTCATATTACATTACAATTACCTTCAAAAGTCTGTAACCTTTTTGCCGTCAACTGGTATAGGGATGAACTCTCCTAAAACAACGTACAAAATCGGATACATGAAATATCGTTGTTGGTTTACTGAAGCGGTCGTAAATTACCTCGGATTAAAACACAGCCGTGAACATGAAACAGTCACGATATAGATATTCCAATTCACTCCAACAGCAATCGAACAGTGTCCTCTATTGAAACTATAATTTTATTCTGAATAAAATATACGTTAAAGGACTTAATGTGAAGCATTGTAAGACCGTTTCTTTTATTATTCTCAATTTCTCAAACCAGTTACCAATTATAGCCAGACGTATAGTAACTGATTTGCAAATTTCATTAATATTTTTTCATTTGAAATCTCCCTATTGTGTTAGACCATATACATTTAGGATTCTAGACGTGCTAAACTATGATAGACCTTATGTTCCATCAATTTGGTAAAAGGGACTACAGTAACTAGAGAAAATACTTCACTTGCAAGTGTATAAGTAAATTAATCCACTACCTTTCTCCTCCAAAGAGTCAGCAAAATCTGCCACTGGGTCGTACCCTTCAATCTGTGGAGTTAAACATACATTTTTTACAATATTTACCAGCAATGTATAATCAAACTAATTAGTACCCATAGATAAGTTGTATTCACTTACATGATCTATGAACAATAAAGAGCATTGGTGTCGTAGATATATATGGTGTTCAGAAACAACAACAAATCGCATTAACAAATTCTATCTTGACTTATTCTATCGCCGACTGGTCGCCATCTTGCTTTTTTGCATAACGTTAATTGAAAAAAATGCTATTTTTTTTACTAATTTTAATTTATTTAAATAATAAAACATTCGTATTGATATATTATTCACAAAGTTACCTATAATTTGTCATAAAACTAATCAACAAGGTTTTGTTGCGCTGTAGCAAGGCTTTCCTATCTCGTAGCGCTGATGAATGGCTTGAAGTTCACTTTTTATATCTGAATGAATGTGCGCTCGCCTTTATAAAATTTTAAAATAAAAAGCCATACAAATAATACCATCAGTGATGTGTTCCACCTGGATTGTGCAATGAACATGTTTTAATAACACATATGTGTAAGCAGGAATGTCCTCTCGAATGTGTTAGTTTTCACAAATATACCCCGATAGAACCCTCTCTTTAAAGCACGACAGTTATTGTTTGAATACAGTGATGATGTCAGTTCTCACCTCGTCCAAAGGTTTCCCTCTATTTTGGTCTTCCTTTTCTTTTTTGTCTTCTTTGCTCCCTCCTGAATCAATAAAACACGCGAAATAATCTCTCGCATACGTTTAAACAGATACCATCCTTTGAAATAGATACCCGATAAACAACTTTACATTTGATGTAAAATAATTTCCCCGCTGCCTTTTTCGAACGGTGTTTATATGCTTAGGGGCAAAAGAAACAATATGTACAACGCCAGATATTTTAATCAACGAGTGATGAACACGACTGGAACATAGTTACACCATCACAGGCGTAGGAACAGGGTGGAGGATTATATAAAGACTACAACAACGAATATTTATGTTGGGGGTTCCTAAGCCTGTTACCATGTCGCTAAAGATCAACTTAACTTAATGTGTCATTATCTGTTTATATTTGCATAAAAACAATTATAATATAAAAATATTTTTGGAATCCCCTTTAATAGGCGAGATAGAAGAGTGAAATGGCGTTCTTGCTTGTTTTATGACATCCAACATCAATTATCGATTGAAGCCCAAGAAGGTAGATTATGCCGACAACATCTCGTATTATCATTCCATATATCATTAAACATTAACCATAAATACCAAACATGTACACTATTGTACATCGATGTATATTGATGGGTATTTTTTTATATGTTTCGCCAAATCATATTACATTGGAATTTGTACAAGATCATAGATGAAAAGTTACACACCTTCTGCTGTATTGAACAGAGACAGGCAGATACACAGGGCCAGCAATAGCACAAGAACTCGGGTAACAGCCATAGTCGCTGGAAATAAAAAAATGTCGAAGAGGACGATTATAAATACAGAAAGCTTTGGGTACAATTCTACTGCGAAATTCAGTACAGCAACGCCCCAAGTTTGCTTATTTCAGCCGATGCCCCTTGCCGCAATGAATAACCGCACTGTCCTGAAGTTCACCCTGATGTAAATGAAATTCTCATGAAAGCTTCATAAACCCTAACCCCCTTTACTCATGACCATACACCATGTTAAAATGAATTGAAATTGTAACCCAAAATGCACGAGTTAGTATTACCACTGGTAAGCATAGTACGTAACGAACTTTTAGGAGATACTTCGTTTGTGTATTCCTGCTGTTGGAAGTGGTGAGAAATTTTGTTAACAGTTATAATACACTACACCTGATCAAGATCAAAACAGTTCCTCAATTTTGCCTGACAATTTTTAGATAGATGATTCATTGAGAGTAAAGCTTATTTGGTAGAAACATGTGAAAATTTAACATTACAATCTAGTTAAAATTATCTGTAGTTATGACCGCGTCATTACAACTAAAAAACATGTTCACCATTTTATCTGAGGGAGCGAAATGACACCCCGTGCTCCGTCATGCTTCTGCAATAGCCTTCATCAGGGCTCCGTTCCATAACAGCGAGCGTTTATAATTGCTCATTGATCGCTCAAAGTAATCGCTTCAATAGCCTTCGTGAGGACACATTCCCTAAACGCGCAGGATGGTAATGGCAGTACAATCTTCGTTCAAAATATGCGTTTGTCAATCGAGTTACACGGTGACTTCTGATTGTATTTTTTACGTCACTATACGTAAAAGGATTCACTTGGATATAAAGGTTGCTATTTTGTCAAAAGAGAAGTTGATTTACGATGGAACGATTAATGCTGAACGCATAATGAAAAACCCAAAAATACTTCTAAAACCTTGCTCCATATAGAAGATATTTCCAGATAATGCCTAACGAAAATGACAATGCCAACTAAAGACTCTGTGGTATCTCGAAGAATTAGATTAAGTAGCGCCTAACATTACAAAACTAAACCTTACCAGTTTTAAAACCTTGCTCCAAGTAAGATCTGAACACATAATTGGTAACAACAATGACAAAACCAAGATATCAGACTATATGGTATCCCGAGCCTAAATATACTTTACAAACACACTTACCGGTTTTAAAACTTAGGCTTGTCTAGCGAATCGTCAGTTTAACTGTTGGTCAGATTACAGCAGTATTTGAATCTTTCCTCTGGACCCAGATGTTAGTTACTGTGGTCCATTATACACGTGTGATTTTCATCTTACTCACAGCTGTCTGCTAATGTTCACCTCACGATTTTTATTGCAATTAACAGAATCGGTGGCTGAGGTTTACGTGTGCACTCTGAAAGTAAAACATCTGTTGACAGGGATATTTTGAACATCCTGACGTGTTATATGTAGAAACTGTGTTCTTCGAAGAACAAATGTGACATGGAATTAGAATATGGTCTTCTCCCGTTCTTCTGTTCTATGAATCCCGGCTTTACTGAGCCTTCTGTTGATTGTAGCCAGATATACTGGCGCCCAAAAGAAAGATGACTACGATTGATAAATGACATTTATTTTCGTAAATGATCAATCGAACTAAATCAAACTAGCATGTCATTCAAGCTCCTCAGTATTATTATAAACATTCAAAACAGGAGTATTCCATGGTTTTTTTTAATAATTAGCTTTTTAAAAATTCTATTTTGAGGAAATATATATATGTACGAATACATTTTGAAAACGAAACATCTGTTTATGAAGCCACTTTGAAACACACGTCAATAACTTAGAACTAAAACAATTTTTACAAATATACAATATGATGTCTCTTTTAATGTTAAGCATATCGAATCAAATACAGGATATATGTAGTTAATAGTTAAGTAAATAAAACAATGAACTTCAACCAATGAATTTATGAAAGATTTAAGATGATGACATGTTATAAAGAAAACTATAGTACTGTCTTTATCATGTATGTACTTCGGAATGACGTATGTATGTTGACGTTTTACTGAACGCATTGGAAGAATTAATGATTTTCTTTTAGTTCAAGTGTCTACCTTCCCTACCTTCCATTATAACGAAAGATTATAGGAGGGCAATGCAACAGAGAATATATTGCAATACATACGATATTTTAGAATATATTGCAATATGAACAATCAGTTGTACACAGATCACCCGTCACATTTCTTGTTAGAGGCGTGGGGGGTTGACATTTTTATCACATTAATTAAGAGTAACTAAAGGAACATCATTTTAGGCCTTAGCGTAATGATATAGACACTGGAAGACTTTTTAACGATATATTGCTGGTAAACATATTGCAATAATCCATATTGCAGGGTATGTCAGGCCCTACCAATCTACCATTGCACGGATCGGTTCCAATAGTATTTTAAAACAGATATCTGAAAACTGAAGGCTTATTGTTCAAAAAGATTATACAGACATTGACGTAGCAAAAAAACCTCCTATATACAAATTTGTGAATTTATTATCATTTGATTACTTTTCCATTTTTCAGAGCAACATTTGTGAAACAAAAAATGACATATTGGACTGGCATACGAAGTAACACCATAACTGAAGACTTAACCACTACCACCACTACAATTACAACCACCACCACTACAACAACTTCAACCACTACCCCGTCTCCAACCATGACTTCTGCAATAGCAACACCAACTACTCCTACTACACCTGATTCGAACCCAGGAGACAGCTCCAACAACAATTCCTCTACCACTCCCCCTACAACATCACTCACAACGACCTCTGGACAAGCTCCCTCAGTGAATGATGGCGCTACAACTCCCAGTTCTTCTCAGACTAATCCACGTTCTGCATGGTCACTGCTTGAACTGATCATTCTCTGGGCAGCCGTTACGTATTGGGGACACTAAATATACCTGATAATATCCTTAACCTTTCTCATACAGCAGTCCTGAGAAGCCCCGGAAGCGAATGACCAAAGGTTCGTCAGCATAGGTTGATAAAAGTGAGACTCATTTTTATCTTCGACGCAGTGTCCCTTTAACACGTAGTTCTGTGTACTCGTTGCTTGGACTTGTGATCCTCCGGATACTCACTACGTTATAGCATCAATATATTTCAATATCATCATAATATTCTTACTTCTTACATCACCTGTCACCTGTGCACAAGCTTCCTCGGTGAATGATGGACTTACTGAAGCCTTGGGTTCTTCAGATACAAAAGAAAGAAAAACGCTAAACCATATTTTGTTCACTCAATGTATGTCCCTCTTACGTCTCACCTCTCTCTATGTACTGGTATAGTGCCTCATTTATTGTTAATTTCATTACATGTAGTACTCAAAACAATTAATTCAATTTCTCTTGTGTATACGAATGTCATTCATTACCGAGAAGATATTAATTCTACAGTATGTATACAGTGTAGTGTGACCATCTTCGTATTTTCAAGATTGTGATTTTATACAATTAATAAATTAATAAATTATTCATAATTGTTTCATGATGGTATTTGACTGAAAGGCCCGATGGGTTGTGACATGGCATGGCGTCCGACGACCGTCTGTCCATCCGTCAATCCGCTTTTCGCTTTTTAAACTTTTTCTCGAGAACTATTGACAGAGAGCTGAAATTGAGCGTGAAATCTCCTTGGCTAATGTGGCTTCTAAATTGTTGATTTGGTGATCCTGTGACCCGAAAATATAGATCAAGGGGGTCACGACTTCAAAACCTATTTTAATCTTCTTCTCCAGTATGAAAAGCCATATAAAGCTGAAATGTTGTGTACACATTGCTTAGCCAATTGAGATTCTAAATTGTACATTTGGTAAACCTGTGACCTGGGCCACGTCCTATGGATCTATGTTCATATTTTCCATTACGTGAAGTACTTGAAATTTGTTATACCTCTGATAAGTTTGTTGGTTAAATCCTAATGAGCTACAGAGCCAATGACACTAATTTTGGAAAATAGCCCAAACGTCTAATTTCATTTTCAGAAATAGAGTTTCAGACATATTCGAAAGACATATGCTAATGAGCAAGACCCTGAAGAGTAAAATGCCTAGATGTTTGAAGCCACTCGGTGGACTTGGCCGCTGAAAGATGAGTTTTCATTGGTTAAAAGGAAGGGATACAGTATAAGATTCACATTCCCCCGCCAGGGAATTTTGCTGGAGTCCTCGATTTTAAGAACAAAGGTTAAGAAAGAAAATCTGAGGCATCTGTCCCTGTAGGCGTTGTTAAACCTAACCGCTGGACGTTGAGAAGACGAGCTGATCTCTAGTTCAAATGACCAAGTCGGTTGTTGATTTCTCTGTAAACCCTCTTTCGCGGTGGGGGAGCTGCTCCGATGTCCAGCTTGGAAATCGTCAACTTGTCTGCCTTCTCAACCTATCCATTTCTCAACTACAGGGTCGTCACGTTAGCTGCCAACTGTTGTGCACTTCCCTGTGCATGTCTTGACTGTGCATTTCTAGTGTACACAATTGTCCTAGTCTTGTTTGTGTTAAAGAGGTGACGATCAAGAAATACCTGTGTGTTGTGCTTCATAGTGTTATATCTACATTAACTTTTACAGTTAAATCGACATATTCGCATAAATGTACACCTACATCCACATCTACCTTTTAATCACCACCCAGATCTACATCTACATCTACATGTTCATTTACTCATCAATTGATATGTTAACCAACGTCTACCGCTGCTTCTACATCTACATTTACACATACAGCTACACGTATGCCTACATCTACTTATCTAAACCTCTTACATCAATATCTACATCATCTTTTATATATACATTTTATTCAACATATTTGCATACATGTACATCTACATTTAAATTCCAACCAAGATCTACACCTACATCATATCTACATCTACGTCAACATCTTTGCATATATCTACGCCTTTATCTACATCAACATGTACACCTATTTCTACATCGAAATCACCACCCAGATCTACATCTACGTCTATACATGTTCATTTACATCTAAATCGTTTACCAACGTCTGCCGTTACGTCTACATTTACATTTACACATCCAACTACACATACACCTAGATCTACAAGCGAGTCTGCGTCTCCATCTGTATCAACGTTTTCAGCGTATTTAATTCTTGTATCTACATCTACAATTCAGTTTACTTAGGACTGGTCCATTATAGCGCTTGGGCTACCCCAATTCTTCTGTCTGACAACCGGGTCGTTTGACTGTTGTGTCGCTTGGCGAGACTGCTCCAAAGTGTGTATTCGAGCGAATGCTCGCAAGTACTCGCCGTCCTGAACACGCCTCTGAACACACAGTGAAACCACACTGTAAAAAAACCCACAACACATACTATAACACAACACAGAAAATACCACAACACAAGACACCACGATAGAACACACCATGATGACACATTAAATCAAGCACACCACAAATCATATGACATCACCCCAACCCCAACCCCTTGTAAGGTTGGTTGGTGCAGTGTTAGTATTCTGGTGAGCAGTGAAGCGAGTACTTCAGTGAAAGGGTATCCATGCACCCGCTCTACAACTCTACCCGACTGTACTCTCATCTTACTCTCTGGGTGAGGCTCTCTACATCAACAGCAGTAAACATCCTCTCTTCTCACACTGCACTTGGACGTCAACATGAGACAGGTAGCCTTCTCCTGGTGTTCGATGTATGTATTTATCATATATGCTCTCCCAAGAACTTGTATTACATAATTTAAGGCGCTTTACAAAATACCATTTCCTACTTGTGTGTTCCAAATTTAATCAACTCCGCTCAAACCATTTACCTAAAGAATATTGTATAAATCCTAATAGAGCTAAATTTAAATACTTCATGTAACCTCAGATTGTAAACTTATTGTTAATTGAGCAAAGTTTATTTATCTTGCAATGTATCAATGGTGCTAAAACTATTTATTTTGCACTGTACACACTACACACTATGTTTTGTCATGTATAACAACCTATGGCGTTATGCGCCGATGGCCTACCCTTCAGTAACAAAGAATTGAATTATAAAGTCTTTATAAGCACCGTATTTGACAATCGCATTTGAAACCATGTTGACGGCTCAATGTCATGATGACCATTATGGTTAAAGTGCATAACTGTGGGAGCATGTATTTTAATCTATCTTTAACTTGTTGGAGGGAAGAGTCCATGTTAGTATACTTGCTTACAAGAGGAAATAGAGCATGGCTAGATATATGCTTTAAGGTGAATATAAATATACCCGTTGCATTTGTTATCGACAATGTTACACAACAAATTAATAGAATAGCAAACTGAGCATTAGAATGAAGAATGAAAACAAGTACACGACTGTTTTATCATTGCGATCGTCTGTAAATGCATACAAACGTACATAACCAAGTCAAGTTGTCAAGCACTGAATAGTGAGAGCATTTGCGTAGTAATATAATGCAGTCTGATTAAAATCGACGGTTTTCCGTGGAATAAATTTTGCAAAATAGTACATCTACCGGGATACGAACTCATGTCGGTCGTACGTTCCGTTCGTATCCCGGTTGATGCATAATTTTTCAAATTTTATTCCTCGGAACAAGGTCGATTTTAATCAGACTGTAATATAATGTCTTAATAAGCACCGTATTTGAAAATCGTTGACGTTTGTTGATGGCCCCACATTATTAACTGACTATTCACGCCGTAACGAAGTACCGTATATATGTTTTGATAAAGAATATTTCTTGCTGTATGCCTGTATGGTAATGGTGAAAGATGGACCCTTCTGTCCAGTGTACCCTTTACTGAAACTGTAGTTTGCACTCCAGCCTCCTGGGATATCAAACTCGCCCCTCAGCATAAGGCCCATGCTGCAACCATATGGTTAAACCGTACTGCTGTGGGAGCATGTATTTTAATTTATCTTGCTAGAGGGAAGTGTCATAGCTTAATCATTATTTGAACCATAATGCCTACAATTCCGATATTTTAAATCTATTCGTCTATTGTCTACGTTCACAATCAGCAATAGATGTATGACATAGGACATAGACAGAAGACTTCCGACTGGCCGCTCAGCCACGCCTTATAGTAGCTGCCTTGAGTTCAAAGTTGTTCAAGTTGTTCAAAGCCACATTGTTGAAGTGCAACCTGTTAAAACGACTCCTGGTAGAGGATATTGAAATGTGCTCCATCCGTCTGTTTGTCCATCCGTCCTGAAATAGTGTCGGAGCAGAACTCAAATCCGTGAGGCATAGATCAAAGGAAGGTTTTTATGTGAAACATCATGTGCAGTTGTCTCTTTTGGTATTAACTTCTTCACATTTTAATTTTGACACGATATAAAACAGATCTGTCGGCTTGTTATATTTGCTCAAATTTCTCTCTTATCTTGTCCGTAAACAGCCATATCGCACAATTATTGTTTTGTTTCAGATTTTCAGATATATGTTGCTGGTTCTTCCTGATATCTGCCTGATACACCGACTGGGCGATTTTATGCAATGGATGGAGACAGTGAAGTGCGACTGATGTCCTGTTCTGGGGGAAACAGTGTATGTAACAGAGTTATCTCCAAAATATACAAGTCAATCCGACTAAATCAGAATGAATGTCTAACTTCTTTTTAGGCATTTATTTCAGGCCAAACTTTAAGTGGCTTGCTTCGTGCTAATATATGTTTCCATTGAAACGTGAGTTATGCGTAAACTGTGATTGTATGAGGATGTTATTTTATATCAGAACATATATTACAATGTCCATCATGTTATAATTCCTGCGCGATGTGATGCACCAAGTACTGGGCTTTGTAATTGGGTCATTTTTAGCTGACATGAAATTTTAAACGATTTTATATTTCATAAAATTCAGGTGTTTTTCTTTATCAATTTGGTGGGCTATGTTCGTAACTTCGGTTAGGGATATGCTAATATTTAAAGCTTTGAAAAATCGTATTAGAAAACTTAAAGAAAACTGTATTGGCTGTGACGTGATATAGAAGGATAATAAGATGGCACGGGGTGTTGAGCTTGTTTACCTTTTTATAGTATAAGGGGCTAGATCGTCGACTTCATGTGGTTTCTAGCTAGTCGCTAGTGTTTCGACAAAATAAGCCCGTGTGAACGAAGTAGTTATATTTTCAAGCGTCCCTTGTCCTCCTTGGCAAAATATACCATCATCAAAATATCGAAAAGTTGTCATTAAGATATGAAGATATTGCTAGAATTCGTTCCTTGTGAACATCATTTTTAACATGTAATATGAGGAAACTGACTTGATATTCGACTATTTTGTTTTTCAGAACGCGGTGTCCCACACCTCGCCGGTACCAAAAACACTGAAGCAGTTTACATGGGTTTCGGAAACAGGGGGCAATATATACTTTCAGTAAGTATATTGGTATATTACCTACGATGGGGGTACATATGTTTTCAAACGATGACCTTGGGTAAAATATCATCTTCTCATGGTGACATTACGTCATAATAAGATTTCCTATCCTATCCTCCGTTTGATATATACCATATATCAGGAACGTATCAATGACCTAATTTTAATGATATTGACTTATCCTATCCAATGAAAACATAGGTTACATCAGCTACATCGTCCAAGATCTTAGTATTTGAAGACTGTAAAGAGTCTTTCTAATTAGCATATTATTTCGAATATGTCTGATATAATACTACACTTAAGTCTCAGTCTGTGTCTCTGATTTGGTCTTCTTTGTTTATCAGCATGTTTATGATCAATTGTTTTCACAAATTCAAATTCAACAAATCAGGATTCTACATTTCTAGCCGAGAAATCCGCCCTAGTAGAACAGAAGTTAGGATCGGAAATCTGAAGGGAGTAACCTCTGTGGGAATAGAACGCCACTAAATATATAGTTAGTCGTATTGCTGTCGGTCTCCACTTCACGTGCTGTTTAGGTAACGTTAGCGTTATTAAACTGCCAGGCAAAAGAAAGTAGTTGTAATGGTAACGTTAGCGTTATTAAACTGCCAGGGAAAAGAAAGTAGTTGTAATGGTAACGTTAGCGTTATTAAACTGCCAGGCAAAAGAAAGTAGTTGTAATGGTAACGTTAGCGTTATTAAACTGCCAGGCAAAATAAAGTAGTTGTAATGGTAACGTTAGCGTTATTAAACTGCCAGGCAAAAGAAAGTAGTTGTAATGGTAACGTTAGCGTTATTAAACTGCCAGGCAAAAGAAAGTAGTTGTAATGGTAACGTTAGCGTTATTAAACTGCCAGGCAAAAGAAAGTAGTTGTAATGGTAACGTTAGCGTTATTAAACTGCCAGGCAAAAGAAAGTAGTTGTAATGGTAACGTTAGCGTTATTAAACTGCCAGGCAAAAGAAAGTAGTTGTAATGGTAACGTTAGCGTTATTAAACTGCCAGGCAAAAGAAAGTAGTTGTAATGGTAACGTTAGCGTTATTAAACTGCCAGGCAAAAGAAAGTAGTTACCTCAGTTGATTGTATATCATATGTGTGATTTTCATTTGCAGTTTATATCAAAAGTGCATTATACTTGCGATATTAATAATCTCAGGTTCTCAACTCATTACCCTTAAGCCAAACATGTGGGGCTTGCACAGGAATATATATATTGGAATGACAAACTAGGATGTCGTTCATATTGATTGAGATTAAATCATCATAGAGTCAAAACATCACATAAACTCACGGGCAAAAGAAAGTATATCTTCTTTTCAAACACAAAATATTTCTGCTGGGTAAACTCGGTTTTGAATGTTTGTGATGAGAATATATCTCGTTAAGAGATATACAAAATTTCATTCATGAGAGTATGATACTTAATATTTTATATCTGTCCAAGCACACATGGGGTGCTAAAATAGCTATTTTAAAGGTATTTTGGGAAATAATTCAGGGTATTTAAGGTAAAATTTTATGAAATATGGAAATTATGTTAGTACAAGATGGTATCGACATAATGTACTTCCTTTGACTTTAAATCGATGACGCATCGTTGCTGTAGGACGTCAAAATACAAGCCAGAAAACCATATTTCACTCCCCTATCTCGCCTGGTTAAAGAGATTCTATAACGACGACTATTAAAAAGCCGCGTTTTTAAGAATCATGAACAGATAATGTTTCAAAATTTACAGACAAAGTTAGTTTGCTTCTGGAGACATGTGTCCCGTTCAATAACAGCGAGCGCTTAATTTGCTTATTGATCGCTCAATGTAGCGCTCAAAGTAGCGCTTCTTCTCTCTTGAACGACATAGTGCAAATTCCTTGAAGTTCGCTCGCCTTGCTACGTAGCGCTACATTGAGCAATCGCGTTCAGGAGAGGTTTCAAAGTAATCGCTCATTGAGCGCTTACTTTGAAACCTAACTTGAGCACGGCCCAGATGTAACTATGTTTCAATCTTGTTCATCACTCGTTAGTTAAAATATCTTGCGTTGTTGTACCTTTACTTTCTTTTGCCCGTGAGTTTTTATGAACTTGTTAAGAAGTTTTAAAATCACGGAAAAGGAACATATTTATATGGACTCATTCTGAGAAGAATTTGTTTTTTACTTTCATATCAATTCCTTCCCATCCAATTATTTTATTTTGGCGGGTACAGTTAAATCCATACATCCGTTTTAGTTACGCGGAAATTCCATTCTGTGTTAGAGACTGCAACTGAACTTCCCCTGCAAGGCACAACTCCCGCAAGTCTCCATCAATGGCGACTTCAAATTAGCCAGTGATTGAGACTGGTGCGAATTACTTATGTTAGAACTGATATTTCCACTGATATATGTGTAAACAAAAGAGGAGAAACAACAATTTTCATGAAGGCTTCAGGTTTTTATTTCATAGAAACCAGAGAATACGGCTGCAAAAGAAGAAATTGCAATGTAAAACTGAAATTATTATTTAGAATTCTTAAAGATTACTTTTTTTCAAACAAAAAATAAATGAGACCAATGGATATTGCCACAGTTGAACATATATTATATATATAAATCTGGAAGTTTCATAATTATTTTATAACAAAGACATCTCATTTATTTTATATATATTTTTGTATAGTATTTGTTATAGTATACGATAAGATAAGGAAAAGTTCATTACCTAAAAGGGAATTCGTTTTACACGAAACAGCGCATGACATATATGTTTATTAACAACTTATAAAGTAGATAGAAATGAAAATACAATTCGTCATTATATCCGGTTATTTTGTATATGGATTGAAATGCGAAATTTCTGCTTCTGCATCAATGACGTCGTCGCTATAGGTCCTTCTTAACGTATTGGGCGCTTGAATGTTTTTAAAACATTGTGTTTTATCTTTTATTTTGGGATAGATTTTAAAAGAAAACTGATTTGGGAATAGTCCGAAAGGAGCTGTTTTCTTTTAAGTTTCGCAGAGTGTTTGCAACGACATTACAATTACCTTTAAAATTCTGTAACCTTCTTGCCATCAACTGGTATGGGAATAAACTCGCCTGAAACAGTGTATAGAATGTCAGGTGCATGGGATTCCGTAGTTAGAATAACATACGAAGCAGTCGTAAAATACCTCAACTTAAAACACAGCCGTTAACATGAAACGGTCTCGATATATATATATATTTCAATTCACACCAACAGTATCAACCATTCTGTTACATTAAAATAATGTTTGGTATCTGATTTAAATATTTCGCTTAATGTTCCAATTTTGAAAATTAATTATATTATGAGAAAGACTCTGAAATACCCTCATTGTGTTCGGCCTTCAAGACTTGCTAAACAATGATAGACCTTGTTTGGCATCAATTTGGTGTAAGGGACTATAGTAACTAGAAGAAATATTTAAGTAGCAAATGTATGAAGAATTTGAATACACTACCTTTCTCCTCCAAGGAGTCGGCAAAAGCTGATACTGGGTCGTACCCTTCATCCTGTTGAGTTAAAACATCAATTTTTAACAATATGTATCACTAATATATAATAAAAACTGATTGGTATCTAAGCTTAGGTATGTCAATGTACACGGTCTATAAACAATAAATAAATGACGTAAAGATTATGATTATGAAACAAAATATGAATGTTGAATTGAAAATCAGAAATCATTTTTCTGTTGTTGTAACTGATTTTAATATCAATATTGATATTGATTGGTATTTATTTGTCATAAAGATTATATCGATGGTGTGTTTTCTAGCCTGTATTTTTAACGTGTTTAAAATCAAAAATGACAATAAATGAAGATTGGTGTCACGTACGTATATAAATAAAGTGTTCAGTACAATAAACATTCGCGTTTACAATATCATTTCTTCTTGTCACCAAATGTGGTATAGTACATGTTAGTTCTAGGTTGATGGTGAGCCTATGGAATACCATTAAACGTATTCTAACTTGACTGAATTTTTTTAAAATCTCAATTCTAACCTCGTCCAAAGGTTCCCTTTTATTTTTATCTGCCTTTCCTTCTTTTCTCGCTCCTGAAACAACAAAACCCTAGAAATAACATTCCTCATAAAGTGCAATACATACTAACCGATAAAATACAAATTTATATTGTTACCTTTTTTTCTCGACGCTGTCGAAAGGTGTTGCGGCCTTTCCCATAATCTAGCGTTATATCATAATTGTAAGGTTTCGTTTTGTCTCTGGTGAAACAAGAAAAGCCTTTAAAAAGGCATGGTTGGAGGCATCTTGTTAAGGCTAAAATATATTATAAAAAGGATATGTATGTCATATGTACATACAAATGTATAGCAAAGTGAAGCCTGCATTATGGTCATTTTGGGGGTAAAAGCTTTGATTACTAATCACACAATTAGTTATTAAATTCAAAAGTCGCAAATAAAAGAATTTTACTTCGATCATTTAAGTTGTGTATACGCTTTTCAATTTACATACATTATTTATTCATAAATAAAATAAAATTATATATAATCTGGCATTTGAAAATGAAAGTGAACATTCAACTTCCCCGATTTATTTTAAAGCGCAACTCCCGGGTGCTTTTGCTCCAATTTTGAAGTAGGCCTATATTATGAATTTGATCAAAACGTTGTTGACAGTTGTGTCATTGTTAGATTCCAGCAATAAGAATATGTAGGCCTATTTTCCCTGAAACATGCAGTCAACCATTTGTTAAACATTTGCAAATTTAAGGTGTACCAATTCGATTGATTATGAAGCATATTCTGTTTATCTGTCGAAGGAAGGCATATGGACCTTTTTTAATACAAGGATAATGGCCCGGTATCCTCATGCTTGGTGCTATCAGTTTGGACATAAATATGGTTCTATCCAATATGTGCTTATACATGTACAAGCTTCACTATCATTAATTCAATAACAGTACATTGAGTAGGCCTACCATTATGCAAGTCTGATTGGCATTGAAAATATTGATAACTGAGTGGAAGGTTGGTGTGTTGATTGACAACCACTATTATCGTTTAGTATATGCTTGCTCCGCGCGTATAACATTAGCTTGTAAAGTTTCTTGGATTTTCCGAAACTGCAGTGCGAAATTATGCACTTGAATTGGTACATGTCTGCTCATGGAGGTGTAAAATGGCTTTGAATTGAAAAATCTTATGTTTACTTACATTCAGACTCAGAATAACACAACGGTCGTTTCTATTTTAGATGTTTAGACAAAATCTCTTTTCGCAGTAAAAGGGGATAATTATTTCGGATAACCCACATGGTCACGTGGTTACAAATTTGTTACAGACGTGTTCGTTGGTCATATGCTTTTTCCAAAGTATGAAGAGGCCAAGCATGATTGGTCGAAAGTTTATTTTGAATATTCCAACAGTAATATAGCGTGAAATCCAACTGCGTATCAGGTTGGAGGCGGTTTGCGCCTCCAACCAATAATCCACCATTGCATTTAGAATAATATCCCAGCCTTGAAGCGTATGTTTTACTTTCGAATATTTAGTTACTAAAATATCTCTTTTAAACATATTTATTTCATACAGAAGTGGATTGGTAAACAAGTTGTTATAGCTTATCTGAATACCGCTCCAGCTGAGTACCACTCCTGGTATTAGACACTTAGTTATTACTAGAAAATCGTAACAGTAAATAGAAAATATAGATTGAAAGTTACAAACCTTCTGCTGTATTGAACAGAGACAGGCAGATACACAGGGCAAGCACTAGCACCAGGACTCGGGTAACAGCCATAGTCGCTGGAATAGAACCAAATAAACATTTTATCAAATAAAAGCCAAATGTTATATTTCGATTTGACAACGATAACGAGGAGCACGGTACAATTGATTGAAAACATATTTAATTCATTTAAGAAATAGATTGGGCACACGTTAAAACACTTACAGAAGCCTTCTCCACATAATCGACAAATGTTTGACAAGGCTAAAATACATAGCACATGCAGAAGAGAATTTTAAAAAACTACACGTGAAGTTGACATCGTTTCAGTGGATAAACATGTAATGTACATCATAAAGACATTATACAATAAATATTATTGTTACGACAAATACATTATGAAAATGATTAATACATATATTTGTATTTATGTATCAATTGAACACGATACACTAGTCGTGTACTGGATGTGGAATGACATGGGCAGAGGAGAGACCGAACAGAACAGTGCTTTTCATTTAATGGTGACTTTGTGCCATGATAAACACGGTAAAGGCTAAACATTATTTGAACTTAGCAAAACACGATCACAGACTCAATGTCTCAGAGAACAATTATAAATTGAAATTGAGTACAGCACCTCTCAAAGTTTGTTTATTTCAGCCGATGCTGGCAGGTTTCACCACAATAGAAAAATCCCACATTGTCCTGTAAGCGTTCACCTTGTCGACCTAGGCCTCCTTTCACAAAGCACTAAGGTGATCGTAAGTCACTAAGGTTACCTTATTGCAATGTTAAAGAATGGGAGTTAAGGTTAACCTTAGTAAAGGTTGCTTTGTGAAAGGAGGCGACATGATATAACCGAAACCTTCTGATCATCATATATAAAATGATTGAAATTGCAACGCAAAATTTAGTTCGACCTGTTCGACTTGTAGAAATTAAAAAAGGCCCGTTACATGTTCTGTGCGTAGAGGAATTTACTTGGTAATATATATAGATTGTTGTTATTTTTGTCAATGAGAAGTTGATTTAGGAAGAACGATTAATGCTGAAGAGAAACCTTCTGGGATTTGAGTAAATGACGAAGGAGTAGTTCATTGGAAAGAAACTTGCAATATTCTGTTTAAAAAAAACTTTGTTACATTTTGTAATATCACAATTGAACAATAATATACTTGCTGAAAGGGAACATACTGTGTTGTATCTAGAAGACTTTAAGTAACTTATAATGCTAAAGAACGTGACTGCAAAAACACTTACCGGTTTTAAAACTGTATCTTGTTTAACGAATACTCGTTACTTTAACTGTTGGTCAGATTACAGCAGTATTTGAATGTTTCCTCTCGACCCAGATGTTAGTTACTGTGGTCCATTATACACGTGTCATGTTCATCTTACTCACAGCTGTCTGCTAATGTTCACCTCAAGATTTTTATTGCAATTAACAGAATCGGTGACTGAGGTTTACGTGGAATTCTGAAAGCAAAACATCTGATGATTTGGACTTTTTGTACATCCTGACGTGTTTTGTAGGAAATGTGTTCTTCGAAGAAGAATTTGTGAACTCTAGAACTAAATCAAACTAGCATGTCCAACAAGTCCCAAAGTATTATCATATATATTAAGAAAAAAAAATCCATGTTTTTAATAATCAGTGTTTTTACTTCTATTATATCTTCTACCTTCTACTTCCAATGATTTATTGAGGAATATTGAGGTAACTAATATGTATGAATACATCCTGTAAACTAAACATGTGTTGGTGAAGCCATTTTGAAACTATACCTGGTACATACTTTACATTGACAAAGGTGAACAAAATGATGTTTTATTTCGTGCTTGGGGTATACAATTTAATATAGGTTTATGTAGATGATAAAAAAGACCAATTAACTTCAACACATGCTTTATGAAAGATTTAAGATGATGACATATGTTAATACTAAAATTAGTACTGTATATATCATGTATGAATTCACGATGATGTATGTTGTTTGACATTCTTTAAAATACAGCGTAAAAATGAAAATTTTCTTTTTCTTTTGAAGTTTCTAGTTATCCAGATGTCCGTATCCACGTTGTAACGAACATGATTTAAACCTATGGTAAGGTATTGCAACAGAAAATGTATTGCAATACGTTACGTTTTTAAGAATATATTGCAAAATCAGCAATGGTTTATACACAGAATTACCAGCCGTACAACCTGTTATTACGCCACAGAGATGGGGAAACCGTTTAATATATACGTATGTTGTTGAAGGTTTAAAATGTTAAACACTGAATTTAGTTGTTGGATGACTCAAGGGAAATCATGTATCACTATAGTATTCTTAAATTGAGAACTGAAACTTACTGGTCTATGAAGTATTTAATAAGCTTTAACTTCAAATGGTGTTGTTATCTTCAAATGGAATTGTGAATGTTTGTATCATCCTCTGTTTTCTTTTCTATTTTTTTCAGAGCAACATTTGTCAAAGAGAAGTTGATTTATTGGACTGGTATACGAAGTAAAACCTTGACTGATGAGGCTCTCACAACAACTTCCACCACTCCTTCCACGACATCGGTCACAACGACTCCTGGACAAGCTACATTTCCAAGTTCTTCTCAGACTGGTCTATGTCCTGCGTGGTCACTGCTTGAACTGGTCATTCTCTGGACAGCCGTTACCTATTAAGGAAACAGCATGTAACTGCTTTCTTATAATCTTCTTAATCTTTCCATCAACAATACAGTGGAATGGTCTACCAACCGCGCACCGTCAGTCCAAATCAGTTTCGAAATTTCAAATCAATTATTACTCATCGGGCGCGGGACGCTTATGCACCATATTACTGTTCATGTGGCAAAAGAAAACAAAATATTATTCATACCAAATTACGGTATACTGCTTATTGAATTATGATTTGAACAAAGTTGGAATTAAAACAAATGCTAACTGTATATGCGGTTACAATGTAGAAAACGCTTATCACTACTTATGTAAATGTACATTGTATAATGAACAGAGAAAACAACCGATGTCGTCATTCAGCGCATTGTAGTGCCAGCATGTATTCCAATCGATCTAAAACTTTTGCTTGATGGAAGTGTACATGTAGACCTATCAGAATGTCAAAATAAACAATTATTTATTTCAGTACATACTTAAATTAGTGAAACAAAACGATTTGTTTAGCATTAAACTGTCATTCTGATTCTCTTTATATCTTCCTACTCTATACTTGTTCTCTTTCTGTCGTTTAGCTTGTATATATGTAAATCTTGTACAATTTAAGAGTATCATATCAAACTGCATGTATGTCACATTCTGACAATTAAGCTTAAAGATTTAAGGAAATATGTTTGTCTATTAAAGTTAAAAGCATTACCATTAAGATGTAATATGTGGAAGGAAGCTAGTAGTACTCATTTTATTTGTAGAATGTGTTTTATTAATAGTTATGAAAATGAAGTCCACTTTCTTTTTGAATGTGATAAGTATGAAACAATAAGACAGCAATATTAACCTTCATGGAATGAAATGTCAAGCAGTTGCAAACTGATTAAGCTACTAATTTCTGATGATGTGTTAGTTTTAATGTATTGTGCTAAATTTATCAAATCAGCTCTTAAATGTCGTTCATCTGTAAACTAAGTCATGTCTGTACATATTGCATTGAAATTGTATAAATTATATTGCCGAAGGCCTACAACACTGAAATAAACCACTTCTTCTTTTATGTAAATCAATCTTGTACATAATAAGGAGGGGGTATTTTAAGTTGGATAACTTGTTCCAAATCCTTCTCCTTGAGAATAAAATATGTTTAAACCAATCTTCCCCATGTATGTAGCTCTGAACACATCCCAGAAGCAAACCAAAAGTTCGTCCTTAAAGGGGCAGTAGAACGTTTTTTCGCTCAAAAAAGTTGATGAAATGTATTTGAAAAATAATTTCACCAATAGTAAAACATCATTCTCTCTTCGGAAAATAAAGTTTAAAATTAGTGTACATGTTTCGGTAAAGCCATGGGAATCGTTTTTGTAATACAAAATAATAAATTGTGTTCACAATAAAATGGCCGCCATGCAATTTTTGCTTTATACGCAACATAGTTTTTACCACTACAGATAATTGGTTTGTGTAATAAGATGTTTTACCCTCTAAAGTTAATTTAAATGACATAAACTATCATTATAAATGGGAAATTTGAAAAAATAAATTTTGCAAAAAAAGGAGCTACAGCGCCTTTAACAAGTGGTTCCGTGTACTCAGTGCCTTGACTTGATCCTCTGTCTACTCACTGTGTTATAGTATCAACATATTACAGTTTTATCATCATATTCCTACTACTCTCTCCTTAAAACAACAGCGAACGTATAGGCCTATAAAGGACCTTACTTTTACCATAACAACTTCTCAGAGGACACTCAATATGTGGTGAGGCTCTTACTTGCCATATTTAGCAAATGGTCAGTACTAACAATAGACACAATGATGACAAAACTGGAAGTGTACGATTCTCATATATCCTTGTTATTGAACATGATGCGTTTCGACGCCAGCTTTTGGGTAATGTTTAACGACTCTCATTGAAGGTAGCTGCTATGTACATGTATACAATTCTCAAAGTATGATTTGATGCCTTATTGTTTGTTTCCCTCACCTCACTCTCTAGTTACACACCTTCTGACTATGGACTGCTCTCTATAACCCAACAATCTACAGACAAGGCATGATCACACGGGCTGATCAGGTTGCACCAAACTGCGTAACATTAATAGACCGACTCCGACCATTTCCGTCCATGCCAGCATCATCTACGCATGAGCATTTCAGAATTTCTGTTGTTAACCATTCATGGACGAGGCAGACTGAACCATCCAAGACCGATGGTAACACTTTCATTTTGACATACATTATTACTGTGACATATACATGTTTGCGTTGAATAACAGACAAGATGACAATGCCGTAAACATGGCATTGTCAGGTACCAACCGACGTTCATACCTCGCCAAAAACAGAATCATGCCAAGGAACTCTTTTTACGAGAGATGCAGACTGAGCCATTTTTCATCAAAATAGTTCATGTTTATCACAAATTATAATATGGGTCACAGATAGAAATTTGGACAATGACACGCAGATATATGTATGTTTTAGGTACAATATACGACTTTCTCTCCCCAAAGAGATAACTCAACTCGTGTCTTTCCACGTAAGTTCTGTGATATGTGGAGCACTTTTTGGCTAGCAAAAGATAATCTTGAATGGTTGCAATCATAGTTAGTTGTGCATCCAGTAACGTTGCTTCAAACTGAATATCCAAAGGGAATGTTCCCGTACACGTCCAAGTGACTACAGGGCAGATGCGCACGCATGTCTTCCAGGACAGACGTCAAGTCATCAGAGCAGATGGGGAGAGAATGGAAGTATGTATGAACAAGCAAAAAAGTGAGCATGGCTGTTAAAGTTTGACATTTATATTTTACTTATAGACAGAGATGTCTCATACACACCTATATAAGGATTGATAAGCTATGTTTAATGTTTGTGGAAAGGGTAGGACAACCACTTCATATACAAAAGTTCGTTTTGGAAAAGTAGGAGTAAGAATAACTTGAAAAGGTAGGGATACCATAAATTACTACTACCATTACCACCGATTTCAACTTTTGGAAATTATTTCATCATAATGATTCATTCGGGTGATTTGAAACGACAAGGACATCGAAGCATACCCCTGTAAGCACAGTAAAGGATATACAGCAGCGTAATGTTGAAAAGAAAGGAAATTTAACATATATAACCAGGTCGTGTTAACTGCACCTCTCCAAGTTCGGAAGAAGACATGTGCCAAATTTGAAAAGCATGAGATGAATAGTTTTTTTGTAATCGATCGGACATTCTAGCTCCGAATATGACTAATTAAAAAAAATTAAAAATCGCCAAATATTAAAAAATCCCAAATTCGGGTTAAGTTTCGCACCGCACCTCTCTTAGTGGTGAATAAGACAGTTGCCGAATTTGAAAAGGATGAGATGAATACTTTTTCTGTAATCGATGGAACAAAAAATGCCCTCGGTCGGACGGACGGACGGACGGATATTCAAAGTTAACTGAGGGAAGACTATATACATGAAACCAACGACATATACGGACCATCCATTATTCATTTATTCATTTCATTCACAAAATAAATACATGAAAGATTTCTCTTACAAAGTTTAACACAAACTCGTTTTAAACAGTTACACAGATTAAGATTTGGTAAAGGCTTCAGAACAATATGTAACTACTTCACTAGAAGAATGAACGTATACAGTATAGTTGTTCCAGCAACAAGTAGAATCTCTGTTAATCCAGTAGATGTTATGTTCCAGTAAACCATCTTGAAGATGAACTGTCACTGAACCGATATTACTGGAAGAAGACCTTTTAGGGTAATACATCAACACACTGTTCCACGATACGTCTCAACGATCCCATTTCCTCCTTGAGGTTGATTTCATCCTGGCAATGTACCCTTCTTGAAGAACCATCGGGTTATCCCTGTACCACACATGAACTCACAACAAGCAAAGCGTCCTATAATCACACCTTTCGGAACTACGTTCTTGAACTCAACCTCTGTCTTGGATAGCGTAATTGATTCAAATATTGCCTTGGATTTCAAGGTAAAAACGTTAATCTCCCGTTTCACGATGCTTCATTCATGTAGGCAGAATGTGTGTGGGGAGATGTAGCTGTATACGAAATGTCCCCACTAAGACTACGCGCGCCCCCGGTACCCTCCCTTCCCCGTCTTTCTCTCTTCTACCCCACACCCTCCCTCATCTCCCCCGCCCCTCACTCGGGCACGCAGCAGGGGAAGATGTCCACAAACTGGTCCCACATCCACGCCTTCACGTCACGACCAATCTTCCTAAGAGTGAAACAGAGAGATCCCTCCCCTTCCACGACCTGCCGGCTCTCCTTAGCTCTCCTGTCATGGCGCTCGTCACAGTCCTTCCTCCACTTCCTCACTTCTTCCTTCTTCTTCTCCAGAAACTTCTCCCAGCTCTCGGCGTCCCCCTCCACGTCCCCCCTCAACAACAAGTCCCCTGCATAGTCGGCAGCCCGGATGTACGTGATCCTTGCCTTGTTGATCTGCTGGTAGTAAAGCAGCGTCTTCAGGAAGCTCGGAGGAGTTCGGGACGCCTCGCTGTTGATGTAGATGTTCTTCTCCTCGTCTTCAATGAACAATACCACTTTGTTGACGGTCACTTCCTCCTCTGCGATCTTCTCCGTATATGTTTCAACTGGGACCGCGACCCACTGCTTATCATTGGAAACTTGGACTTTGCTCGTGAAGAACTTTGGTTTGAAAGATGGCAAAGATGCAAATATTTTGCCCTTTTTCTTCTGATCTTTTTGGTCAACGTTTGAACTGCTTTTGCTTCCCTTTCGACCCTTTTCTTTGCTTTTGCTTCCCTTTCGACCCTTTTCTTTGCTTTTGCTTCTTGACCTACTCCGTGATGCTTTCTTTTCTGCCTTCGCTTTTTTCTTGCTTTGCGCGTTTGGCAAGTCCTTTGCTGACATGATTTCTGAGGGTTTATTGTTTTTGGCGTTGTTGTTTGAGTCGTATTGGGGACGCTGTTGAAGAAGCGTTGACGTCCTCCGTCCTGCTCGATCCCGACGCTGTACTGTGTCTGCCGCTGATAGCATCTGAAACATTTGGGAACATTGGTAACACTTGTACTTCATGATTAGATGGTCTCAACGATGAAACGACATAGAAACCTTTATAATAATATTTAATTTGTGGTGACATTCACACAGTCAAAATTCATCCCACCCCTCTCGTCATACAATTAGTATTTGTGTTATTAATTTATTTCAAGTATAAAAATAATTCATGTTGTCGTTTTAAGAAAAGAATGACTTCATTTGTGTTGGTACTCCTTTACTAGAAATAAGTAGTGTTCTTTTGTCAAAACTGCATGATAAACTTAAAAAACAACAATATTGTTACAAAGTTGACTTGAAAACATTTAAACTTCTTTTACCATGCATGTAATAAAGAACTATACTTTAAAACTTTGAACGAATCTATCCTTTTCCAAAATGTGTGACTTTAAAAGTTCATATTGCTTTAACTAGTGACTTTTTAAAAATGAAAAAAGTTCGTGACTAAAAATGTCTTCTCAATGCAATTGAGAGAATGACAAACATTACAGCAACCAATATTTACGTCTTCCTAGACACACAAACACCTGGATTTTATAAATCCAGACATACCCAGAGGTTGTGAATCTATGAAATGTTCTTTGTTAACCTGTCAGTTAAGAATTCTAGCATATGATACAGTTACCCTTTCTTACACAACTTGTCTCATGAGACAAGTTGTACTGGTGAATTTTTTTTAGGAATGCAACACGTTTTTATACTGTGTAAATATATTTATTAAACAATGACTGGGCATTACTCATCAACCTACAAAGAAAGGCATAAAATCAAAGGGGTGTATATTGTCGAAAACAATTTAACTAGAAGGAATGAGCATGCAGTCGTGACGTCCAAGCCTCTTAACTATCAAAACAAAGTGTTTAGTACAAGGGGCTTGGTCGTCTACTGCTCATTTTAAAATGGTTAATAGTAGTTGTTTTCGACAATACACACCCTTTGTCTAAACCAAATAACTAAAATATACCTATCTATGCTGCAATGAGTTCATATTAAAGAATAGTGTTTTTGGATTTTAACATTCTTTCCCAACAGAGTTTACTCTTCCAAACGGAGTGACCCGTGCAGGTAGAGAATGGTATTTTGGTTAAATTATAATTTAGATTTGGATGTATTTATATTCATTTAACTTGTTAGGGCTAGGGGCTAAGGGTGACAATGCCAAGCGAACAAGGACAGGTTAAAGTTAATAAATGGGGAATCTTTATATGTGGAAATACTGCCCAGTCACATTTGCTATATTTAGCTACTTTTATTGTAAAATAAAGTAAAAGTGTGAAAAAGGTTTTCTCGAAAAGTCTCAAAGATGTAAGTATTGTTTACCTAATCGTTATATCAGAAGCGAGTTGTGAAAGAAATAAGAATTACAAGAAGACATGGAAACGCGGATTCACAAAAGATATAAACATAAAGGGACAATGGACGAAATGCATTCATAACATTATCTCCGATAAAAGAGAAATGTAATTTATTTATTCAATTGACATAAGCCGATTCCAGGGCTTTAGACCTTGATTTAATTCTTAGTTAATGTACATGCTGCAGAGGTGAAGCAAAGAAGACCATATATCCCACAGCGAATATAGCTTGCACCTATGGAAAAAGAATTGAAAATTGAAAAGTTGCTAGTTTGGAACATGATCCTATCTACTATATGTCCTGCCAAACAATACAGATGCAAGACTGGCATAGTATTCATCAACAATTACATGACTTCAGTAGACAAGGGGGAAGAAATATCTGGAAACAAAATAACATAGCATAAATCAAACATTTTGCTTATAAAGTTTATAAAACATTTATTATTATTTATTAAGGTGATTAAGCAAACTTACTTTCGAATGGTGCGATGTTTGCCGGTAGTTCGATGCTGTAAACGTTGATGAAACGAAGCGCGATATGGATGTCGCTCTGCTTTTCGTTCGTATCAAGCCCAACAATGGTATGACGTCATAGACAATGACATCACATTTTCGAGTTGTTTCCTGACTACTTATTATCAGTCAATTTTAACCGATTTTAATAATAAATTTGTAAAAGAGATTGTTGTTGTACAACTAAACAAAGTTCACATTATATATACACCAAGAGAGCGTTTGATATGTTCGATTTCTTCTCCAGAACTGCTGCACCCCAAATCTGAATTTAGTGGGGAAGTGCCTTGCAACCCCTTGCACCTAGGGGGTCAACATTTGAGCATGTGTTTATTTAATCAGATAAGATACGATAGATAAGATAATTATTTAATGTCCATTGGAAATGTATTGTACACTTGTTTCAGGCAAAACAAAAATACATAAAATTTATATATCACATAGAGATAAATATATATACAATACACACATGTATAAACCAAGATACATAATTCACAATTATATCACAGTTAAGTTAAACTAGTCACAAATTCAAAATTATGTATATAAGCTATACTTGTTTGAATGTGGGGCTATTAACTTTTTAAAACAAACAAAGGAATTTTGTATTTATACTTTCAGGTAAGATTTTGGTATATTTCTTGAACAATAAATATTGTTTTACTCTTGGCGCTTATAGCTTCAGGCTATTCGAGATCCGGTGCCTACATGGCCTAGAGGAAATACGGTATGTCTAACTGAAATAGAAAATCCGCGTTCTCAATACAGTTTTCATGACTTGAAAAAATTCTAATAAATATTTAATTCATAGAGTTAGTTATTTTGCTAGTTAAAATAAAAGTGCTGTTATTAAACTGACATGTCATCAATAATAATGGTTTAAAAGACTTCAGGCCAAGACTTCTTTCTAAACTTTGAAAACAATTATTATCATATAAATATTACCGATCTCTTTCTTTTCAAATAGATAGTGTTTAAACCATAGTGTGTTTTTATTTTATCGAAATTCATACATGAGCTTGTGAAATTTCAAAATAAAATTGATCAATTAGGTCTATTTCTATGGAAATATAAAATATCTTTTTTTAAATATGTTGCTATTTTTTAAAATTATTTTTGACTTTGATCAAATCAATTTTTTATCGATTGAAATATCACTTAATTTATAGCCTGTGTGGTCACTGTGGAAAATTATTAAACTAATCGACTTGATTTATACGTGTCCTATTATTCTTTGTCAACGCTAATACATATTGAATGTCAATTTGTTTTGTCCTGACATGCGCCTGAAATAAGTCAGCTGTACAGTACGTTCAGAATGGTGTGTCTATGCCTTTGTCGGAAGCACGAGGTTTTGTTTACATTTTCGGGATGGGTCATGTGATGTAAACGTTCGCATGACAACGACGAATCAATGCCCGAACAGAACATGCGCACGCACACTAAAGAAAATGGCGGCCGAGTACCTTACGTACTGAGTGTAGAAGAAAGATGGGTTAGGCGAGAGACGGCGTTCAGCCGACTCTTTAATCTTACACAAGGTATGAAATTATAAAATGTATCCAAATTTGTATATCCACATAGCACATTAAATCAACGAAGCAACCATTATTTATGTTACACGTATAAATATGTTCCAAAGTTTTCGTTGCCTTCAAACTTTCGTCTTCTACTGTAGACTTTGTTAGTCTCCTTTCGTCATATTTCTCGGAATATTTTACCATAACACTATTGTACTTTCATATTTTATTTGTCAAGGAATGACAACACTATTCATAATACTCTTCATTTAATACAATACGTGTCACTTGTCACACTTTGAGGACTGAATTAAAATTGAACTTTTTTAGTAGCTACTAAGAAATAAATTAAAGGGAAAGTTCTATCGTCGATCAATCGGCAGCATCCGCCATCTTCATGATCTTTGTTTCTTGGCAGTACGTGAAATAAAAACATGCTATATTTAACATTGAATGTGTCAAAATATAAATAGAGTAAGGTATGTTTTGTTGCTAAAACTATTTTACAGAATATTCAATTCATTAAATATATGTTTATAGATAACTGAATCAGTATTTCAAGTTCAATTTTCAAATTCAAGTTCAAATTTGTTGTTTAAAACTTTTGTAACATTTCTTTGCCAATTAAATATCTTATCTGCATTATTTCCTTGTTGTTTTTTTGTGATTGTTAAACAGCCACTCCCTGTTGGTTTCTTGACAAAGGGCAACTCAAATTCTGACAAATGATTTCAGTTTTCTACAGTTTATACATTCTGTCATTAAATGTCTAAAATATTACGTAACACATAGACAACCGTGCTTGTCTAAGACCAACATCCCAGAGATTGTCACAACAATCATTGAATTGTGTAAATAAATTCTAATAATACTTTTAGATCCATAATCCTTGAAATATGCGAGTGCTTTAAATGACATAGATCACTTCAAAACCTGTCTTTCCCAAGTCCTTGGAAGATAAACAATCTCTGAAAAGAATCAGGCATGTAATACCAATTTATAGTACTCTTGATTTGAAAGAACAATGACTTAACGCAAATATTTGTGAGGGGCTAAGCCTAATCCAAATATATATGGTTTTATAAGGAAGTCCTCAATAGAAACATTAGACACATTTATTTCTTTGTCTAGAAGAGCTAACAGCAGTCATTCTTTGAACGAATTTTATTTGTTTTAGTACACAACAGTTTTACTGTCGATCCTTGAATGACTGGATAACTTGAGTAACTTTCCACCGATAACTGTAATCAAGTTTCACTGATCCACTTATGTTTTACATAATTTTGAAATTTATTAATGAATTAATATTTTTCATGTATGCTTTGTTTGACTTACTAGCATCATGTTAAACAGTGAAACATAAATAATATCATTTTTGCGCCAGAGAGGTTTCTCAAGCTGTTTCTTCCCATGTGACCTCTGTTACAAGTAGTGCACTTTCTTGGATAGAAATAGAGAATGCTGATGATATAAAATTTTGTGATTTTCTCAACTTTTTTTTCCAGATTGCCAAGTTTCATAAAGGAGTGACAAAAGACAATGTAAGGAGAAGACGCAATATTTAGTAATCAATCACCATGGCAACTGATCATCATTTAGCAATATGGAAGTGTCATGAATGTAGCATGACCTTCACAAGTCCGGGACTGCTCAGTAAACACAAGGGCAAGTTCTGTCCCGGGAACACCGTGGGGCGGACATCACGCATCCCCGCATACACACCGCGGCCAGACTCTCCAGAAGTAAGTTCTTTTAAATAAATAATAACAATTTTTTTTTTAATGTTTCTCTTGCATAAGCGCATCACTTTTATTTGTCCGCGTGACAGCTTCTTATTGCCATTTGAAAAAATTAAATTAAGAATTATGTTTGAAATATTAACATCCCTCCCCTGTCATTATTTTTTCAAACAATAAAGAAGAAAAAGAAAATCCTACAACCGTCATCACTTTTTAAAAAAATGTGCGGCAGTGTCAGAGAAACAATAAACTTCTGTATGCAGCCTTATGATACTTGATATTAATCAATTCTCATTTGGCGACAGGTGCTTCAAATACTGTATTAAATTGACCTCATAAGCGCTTCCACCTCCTTAACCCGATTGCAAGTTTCAGCACATAGCTAGCACCTCCTCATCATCGTTCATTTATATCTATTTTCTAAAGAAATAAACTCCAAATTTACTCCTATGAAGATAAAATCTCGTCAATAATTTGTTCTATCAGCGATTAAAATTCTTATAGATGAAAATAGTTTAGCTTCTATTTATTGTAAACGATTTTGTATTCCTATCTTCTCACACAGTGAAATTAGAAACCACTGAGTTTTGTCTAAACTTACTTCAAGTCATTTCGAAGTTGAATACATAAAAAGCCATATTTCTAGACAACAACTTCTTCATTTGGTGAACATACACAACAAGTTGGAGAATCCATTTATGAAGGAATTGTTGTGTATGTTCACAATGAAGCAATCTTATTATTTTTAAATAACATTTTATAATAAAGAATTTGTTATCCAGAAATCTTGCTTTTCTTGTATTGCTCTGTCTTCAACAAAAGGTTATGCAATACATTAGTGTTTGGTGTTTGGTTTTATTATCATAAACACACTTGAAACACAGTATTTTGTACACAAACCACTTGAAGTACAGGGCACAGGTTAGTGTATTCAGCTTGAAAAAGATATCCAGGTTTTGAATGAGCTGTTTGCAGTTTTTTTTATGAACACTTAGACTTATAGGGGCCATTGCTACATTTAAATTTAGTTTAAAACAGCAGTGACATTGCTAGTTCGGAGTGAAACGGTTTGCTTGAGCTTCGGTTTCGGTAAGTATTGCGGTACAGGACACTCAGTAAGGTACATTTTCAGTACAGTACAACACCAAGAATGTCTTTCAATGTATAAACTAAACATGTTTTCTTCAAGATTAGTGTGTAAGGTGTGGAAAGCATTTGGTTTTAAAATTGTGCAATTGAAAACATAATTACATCTGAGTAATAATACATAATTATTTAATTAAGTTATATATTTGACATATACCAAAAAATAAAGTTGATGTACCTTGTACCGAACCGAAAGCAAAATACTGCGGTACTGTAGTTGTGAACAGTATGTTTCACCCCTATTGCTAGTTAACCAAATCAAACAGATTTCACTGTCAAAATGATTGTCATGATTTCTCTATGTTATCAGCTGAAACAATATAAGAGAAATAATCTTGAAGAAAAAAGTCCCAATTTACCTAATCTTTATGCATCCTCCTCATTTTAAAAAAAATATTTTTTAAAAATAACATCACCATTTTAGGCAAAAAGATTAGATAACTTTTTATCACTTCAAACATTTGATTGATGAGTTAATAAAGTAATAATACAGTGAGTAATTTTTCATTAGAGAACTTGGGAGCACGCAGTATATTAAACCAAGTCACAACCTTTATCATATTGATTTTTCATTGCACGAATTCCACCTGGTGATCAAAGAATAAAGTGTCAGAGAAATCGAATATTGTGAATTATTTACACTGGAGTGCCTCTATAGCTCATTACAATTGATATGTAAATATCTTTGTTATCCGACTTGTTATCAGGGCTTCGTCTGATTCTTAGAGAGAATGAACTAGAGCTTAGAGACAGAGAGAATAAATGGCAGTGTTGTTGAAATTATAGAGAAATCAAGATTTTATGTTTTTGGAGGTTTTGTTCTTTTTGAAAATATAGTTTACTTGATTAATTGATTTTGTAATGAATGAGATAATAATAATATCAATTGTTGACTGTTGTTTGAGTAAAAGTTTATACTGGGTATGTGATTTATTGAAGGTAATATGTTGTTTTGAAATTGATTTGTTCATTTAAGAGAGACTTTTTCAGACTTGTTTTGATTATTGTTCATTGTTCATTGTTTTATATGCCATTTCAAATCAAATTCAAAATAATTGTGTAAGATTTATTGGAATCAATTTCTGTTAATTTGAATTTTTCTAGGAATATGTCGATCAGTAACACTTATTTCATAATTTTATTTTTTTAAAGATTTTATATTTCATTCAAAGTTGTTTAAAAAAATTTCTTAATGCTTATGAAACAAAACAAATAGCCTGAAAAAATAATTGGAATTTGAATTTGTATACGGTAGTTAAAAATACATGATCAAACAGCCATATATTTGAAAGTTTCAGATATTTTTAAAATAATATTTTGATAATCTTATAACTCTCTTCTCTACTGATGCTTTTCAAAATGGATAATCAATTTTTCAAAGTCGATAGCATTCTCTATCACAGCTAAATGAATAGAGCACCACATATAAATTATTATTTTATGATATCTAAGAATATATCAATGAAAAAAATGAAGAAATCTACTGGCATATGTGAAGAATAATTCAAACAAAAGCATTAGTGATATGAATGTGGTAAGATTTGTAAGATTTAATGCAGCATAAAAGAAGCTAAATGTTTATCTGGCACATTTTTTCAAACGTGACAACAGTGGTAGGACTTTTAAAAAAAATTTAATTTTGGTTGGAAAAGTATGATGACAAATGAGGAGTACATTAAATATTTGTTAATCAAAATATGACTTGGAATTAGTCCAAGCATACAAAACGTAGGAACTTTCATTCCTGCATACCCATATATTTGGTGAAATAAATCCATTTTGGGCTTCAGCAAAATTAATGCGTCAAATTCTTAATTGATTTTTGTAAATGACAATAAAAAGCTGTCATGCACACTAATACAAGTGATGTGCTGTTGCCGGGGAAATATTTAAAATATGTATTTAGCCTAAATATTGGAAATATTGGCCTTTAATTAGTTATCTTGAAGGTTATTGTAATGAATTATTTGAAAATCAAATATTTTATATTCTTACAAATAAATATTGAACGATATTTACAGCTTGATGATAGTCTTGTTGAGGAAAAGGTGAGTTTTGTTTGTGTGAATATTGTCATTGTCTTAATCAATATTTCAATGTTAGTTTGTTAAATTTATAAATTTGTTGTTTTATAATTACTAACTAACACATTTCTTTTTAAATAATGTTTCATCAGTAAACTTAAATACAATGAAACAATATTCATCAATTAAAGATAAATTGATAAAAAATGCAATTGATTCAGGTTGTATATATCCTGGATATGGCAATCTCTGTATCAAGCATGGCTTTTTGTTGCTGCTTGCATGTTTTGTTTGGCTATGTTATGCTTAGTGTTTTATTTCTTTTATAAATATGTGTTGTATGTTTTTGTTTATTTGTAAAGGATTAAATATATTGTTCATAAGAACATACCATTTATATTAATTGGCAATAATTTGTTTTGTTCCTATTTTCATATTTTGAATCAAATAAAATGAATGTGTGTTCTCTTGGTTCTTGTTTTTCCTTCTTTGCAACCATTTTCTGCATGCCCCGTTTTATTTCCTTTCCATTTCTCTTCCGTTCATGATTGGATGTTTCTCTTATTCCATGCATCCAGAAGGGATATTCTCATGTTACTGAGAAACTGGTGAGATATTTGAAAGGAAAACTCTTTGAACAACATGTTTTGAATATTGCTTAAATACTGAATTGATGAAAGCCTGTCATTCCTTATTAGCCGAGTTAAAGGAATCTTGACTTTAACCAGAGAGAAACTCATTTATAGTTCAAGTTGAAGATGGTATACACATATAAGAGTGGCTGAGTTATAAGTAACTCTTTAATATTGATATAAATTTAATTTATTAGATTTAACGCAAAAGTCTTTAATAGTTTAATGTAATAAAATAAGAAACCTATCAAAACGATCCCAAGAATTCCCATTCCATTTGAATTACCCTCTTAAAATGTCAACTGTACTTTAGAAAGTGGTAATGACTTGGAATTTCCCTTAATTATTGTGTATCAAATATTTTTATGATTATTTGTAAATGAATTATTAAAATGCTATGATACGGTAAAGTCATTTTTTTTATCTTGTCAGTGGGGGACATTATAAAAGCAGTTTCATGCCAGAAACAATTACTTGCACCTTTTATTTTGCAATCTAGTTACATGAAAATCCTATGATAAAGTAAATTCATTTTGTCCTCTTGTCAGTGGTTAACAATATTATTAACACTCATATATTATTACACCATATTTAATTATGTACAGTCTTTAAATATGTGTTCATGAAAATCTTTTGACAAAATAAATTCAATTTGTTATCTTGTCAGTGGAAAGCACTATACAAGCAGTTCAGTCAGATATAATAACTTGCTGATTTTATTTACTTATGTACCGTCTTTGAATATTTGTTCATGAAGATCTTTTGACAGAGTAAATTCAATTTGTAATCTTGTCAGTAGAAAGCACTACACAAGCGTAGTTAGAGGGGAGAAGATATTACACAAGATTGTACATGTTCACACTTAAAGGACAACCAATAATGGTTTTAGAAATTGATGACACTCTGGGTTATATATATTTGTTTGCGATCTCTTAACTTTACAGCTTGCATGTATAGCACTCCCATGTACTCTCTTCTGAATGTTCTCGCTGTCCTGCTGTCGTTAAGATACCCCACCAACTTTGCTGTAATGTCTCTACCAGCCTTCTACCTTTCCATACTCCACCCTTTGTCCCTGTGTGATCAGTGCTTCCATTATCATGTGTAAATAGATATCTTCAGTCATTGACACAATAAACTTATTCAAGTGGCAGTGAAAGACCATTCAACTTTTTGTTTGAATGTCAGTGAAACCTGGTTACACGTCCAAACAGAACCCAAATATATTTGTAGAGTCGTTTGTATATTCACCAGGTATAAAAGATGAGTGTGGGTAATTGAAAACCAGAGGTATAGTTCAATAAAAGACGCTGTTAAGTTATTCCGCCGTTAAACGATCGTTGTGCGAGGGATATTACTCATCAAGATTCCCTGCAGAGGATATTACTGTTGCCCTTGGTCACATGCCAAACAACTTTCTTCTCACTTAGCGTAAGACGATTCCAGGATCGAAATATTTTCTACCGTTTATACCGGTAGATTAACAGGAAGTTGATCAATTACGGAGAAGTTGATCACTTCTGAACTTCACTTTGAGATATTTTTAAAGTGCTAGGCTAACTTATCCTCCGGCAAGTGCCAAGTTGTAATTGAGAAGTGTTTCAAAGCCGGTGGGCAATCGAAGCGTCAGTATGAATTTAGGAACTTTACAAATTCATTTCAAAATGAAAGGTAATTCCATTTTGACCATGTTGATAACATGGAATCAGGAGGCACCTCAACAAGATTGCCAACATCTTGTTGATGAAAAATCTCCAACTACCAAATCAGGGCTCTGAAAATTTAATTTGAAAGGCAGCAATTAAATTTTCAAAAATGCCCAACCGGAAAAAGGTTGGCGAGCTTCAGGCCCTCAAGGACCGGAGATCCCGAATGCGGGAGATCCGTGATCTGGAAGAGCGGATGCTCCTTGACGATTTGGATTCAACGGAGAAAGGCCTGCGGGCAGCGGCAGGCAAACGGCAGCAGAAAGGAAGACTTCATCTATCACAACACCCAGATATAAGGCAGCTTCAAGTTGATGTGAGTAGAGGTTTGTGTAGTCTATATTTATACATCTTCAGTGTTCATTTTAGAAATTTAATAAAAAGATTAAATTTCAGTCATTTTATTCCAATTTTTAAACAACTTTGACTGTATATGTTATATACACCAACACGGACGACAAACCATTTCAATTGATTGCAGTGGATTTCCCTCAATTTGTCCTTACCTTTGACCTTCAATGTACATTCATTTATAATTCATTTATCATTCATAAATACAGCATCTTTAAAAGTTTATTCCCGTTTCTGTGTAAAGTCCAAGAGAAAAGGAAATGTAATGTCACAAAGATAAGTAAGATATTACAGCCCCATTTAGGTTTACAGTAAGTTATCTACTTACAGGAGCTTTATACCCTCTCTAACATGAACACTGTGAGAGTGTATATATATACTTTTGCGTGAAGTGTGTTTGCTAGCATTCTTGAACAGAAGTTGACATATCTCATAGTTTTGTGAGATTATTACAGTCTATACTTTGTGTATCTATCAAGATTTCTTAATTTCTTCATCCTGTTATTTTATCACCACATAAATGAGAAAGATAATAATATTCTAATAATACATATCAATTGACAATTTTACAATATTTATTCTTTTCATATACTTTTCATGAAATGACAACAAGATAAATGAACATAGATTGTTAAAGGTACATCCATTGTGTTGTTGGGGTCACATATTGCAAACGTTATAAATGGTGTTACTTTATCGAGAAGTACCAACTGTTAACGAAAACTACCATTTTGATAATAGTAGACATAGCATATTGACCATATGAAGGTAAAAGTAGTGATTTCTGATCGAAAATCGGACAATGCACAGCGTGTGGCGCGCGTCAATGAGTCAAACGTAATTTTGGAATCTTATTTATAACAGACAAAAAGACAAATTTGAGTTGATAATGTTTAATAGGTCACATAACTCCTGTGCATGTAAATGGGAAGTGCAGTATCGGTTTCTGCACATGCATAATGACGTTACTAAATTTTAATTGTAAACTAGTAATTATGATATATTTGTCGAATGGGGATACATATGCAAGTTGAATGAATTTGTTTGTATTGTAGACAGCACATGTGGTGAGTTGGAACGTATTAAAGCCAATTAAAATTTTATGAAACACAATGGATGCACCTTTAAGGAAATATATTTCCATATCATTTCCTATATATTAGGAAAATAAATAAAAAAATGTGAGCATCATACATGTAACATCCTTCATTATATGATAAAATATTTTATCATTTCTGAATAATTTCATCAAAATGGTGCAAGAAAAAGTTGGCAATTTATTTGTCATACATTGCCATATTGATAAGGATAATCACATTATTTTGATAAGACGAACCTGTTAGGTATAGTATTGTATGATTGTGAAAAATAGTGATTCATTTTGGATGCATGAAGACCATAAGCAACATTTGTCAAGTTTATGAAGCATTTTACTATGGAGTATATTCTGATATTATTCATATGTTCAACAGGAGTTAAAGATAAATATGGTTAATTGAAAAGCTATAACATTTGGCGTGCATATTATATAAATATCTTGTGGTTAATATTTGCTCAGACATATTATAGCTATGCTACCACATTGATAATCTGATATTGGTCATATGGAAACGTACAGATTTCTTTGTTTCAATATCAAGTGATCTCCAAAACAATGTTGTTTTAAGGATTATAAATAAAAATCTAATTTTTTCATCGAGTGTCAAAGTCCTAAATTTCTAGTGATGTTACTGTGTTTCAGTATGAGAGAGTGAGAGAGAGAAACCCAAATGGACGACACAGTGTATATTCAAGGAACACCAATTCTAGTATGAGTATATATCTACCAGATGAAGTAAGTCTACAGCTGCAAGGCGGGTGCTTGTTCAAATTTGGTGCTGTTTCTTTGTTTTCGTACACAATGTGTTTGCGTGTTATGTGTTTTGTTTTGTTATGTGATTGTGTTATTACAGATGTCTTTGTTCACATTGTTGTTTTGATTTACCTTTGACTTTGTATAAATTTTCTCATTTGGATGTTTAGTTCGATTCTCATTGCCACTTTACATTGATTTGCATTCACTTTTTGCACAATGTTGATGTTGTCCCCAGGGTTGCAGATTCACATTTTTGCCAACTTTTCACCAATTAGATCAAACAAATCTTTTGTTGAAGACAAGATTAGAATTACAAAATGGTTTCGTTACACATTGTGTTAAATGATACTTATGCCAAAGTTGTTTCCATTCATTGTTTTTTCATACCATTATTTATTCATATTCTTTTTTGATGATGAAATATGTTGATCCTGTACCAACAAAGACAGTATTCTAAAAATTATTTTCATTATTATCATTTCATATTCAATTAAAATCTCAACAATCAATCAGGTTAATGGATTGTTAAAATGTTTAACATGATAAAAAAATGGTCACTAAAATAACAGTAAATTACCTTCAATCTAAAGTGTCTAGCGGATATCTAATGAACTGTTCTGACCCCAGGGAGACATACCGCGACGGAACCCGGACCCCCAGTTGGCTCAGCTCGCAGCCAGTCATGGCCGCCAGATGGAGATGCTCCAGGGCAAGAACAAGGACCTGGAGAGGCAACGAGATGGTAAATATATAAGTGTTAAGCCACTGCTCGAGTTTCATTGAAAACAAGTTATTGTCAAATATTTGGCGTCGAGTGAGATGATTTGGACGTAAATAAGGACATTTGATATTTTTGTATGTATCAAATCTAAATAAAACTTAATGAAAAACATGTAGTGTCCCTTTAAAAGGTCTTATCAACAGATAAAGGACAAATATTAATATTATATATATCATATTGATCCTCAGAGATCCGGCGGCGACTGGAGGAACTTGGTCGTCGACCAATCAAAGAGGAACCAGGTGTCCTCTTGGACGACCTCAAAGATGCGGAGGCACGGAACCAGCGGCTGCTGGACGACCTCCGCAGACAACTCGCTGATGCTAGACAGCCAATCAACATCATGTGAGTTTAGGATACTTGATGATGCAGCATTTCATCTTCACAACCATAGTTTCTCCAAGCTTTAGCCTTTGAGACATGTGCTAATGATCATGTGATTGACATAGAAACAAAATAGATTCTAGACATTGAAGTGCATTGAAGCAGCAGTTACCTCATAGTGTTTATTGTATGTATACATGTAATGTATAAAAGAGGGGAAACGGTACATTTGAACTTCGGTTCTGTATTTATTCTGGTACAGAACCGTTTCTACGATAAATTTTTGATTCAGTTGAAAACTAAGAATGCAACAAACTTTAGTCACAGCTTATCACATATTTTCTTGAAAATAAATTCTAATAAAAAGAAAAATTCTAAAAACTGAAAATGTGTACATTTTGTGAAATAAATAACAGCTAATATGGAATACAGTACAAACGGAAAATAGGCTTTGATGCACAGTGCATTGAACCGAGAGCAAAACACAGTGGTTCAACTTATGTAGTTGTGAACCGTTTCATCTCTAATGTATAGATATACATAGAAACAAAATAGATTCTAAACATTGTTGTGCATTAGAGAGCAGTAACTGATTTCATCTCTAATGTATAGATATACATAGAAACAAAATAGATTCTAAACATTGTTGTGCATTAGAGAGCAGTAACTGATTTCATCTCTAATGTATAGATATACATAGAAACAAAGTAGATTCTAAACATTGTTGTGCATAAGAGAGCAGTAACTGATTAAATCTTTACACATTACTAACACTTAAATCTTTATAACCCGTATATGTGATATTCAAACACGGTTTATATAGAGGATATCTGTCTTTTCTTGACTAATACCATGTTTATCTCATAGAGGGAGGTAGAAAGGTTATATATAAAATATATAAATTTTCTACCTCACGAGATGAGACAAACATGGTATTTGTCGAGAATTTACGGATATTCTATTTATTATATGATATTATCCATGTAGTAACGTATGAAAAGGGTCATTTTCACACTGAGCGGCAGCTAGGAACAGGCCGTCACCACAGTAACATTGTGACGTCATAAGCCAATTTGCCGCGGGAGACCATTGTTTTATGATGTCAAATTATATCAGACCCTGTTCGTAGTGAAAATATAAGTTATTGATAGACAGTTTATTTCACTGATAAATCCCAGTATTTCACTGCTCGCCATATAATAATTTCCGTTATCTGAGAAAGTTAGACAGTGATTGTTGCTCAAAAGGTATTCGTGTTTCTCTCTGCATTGGAGATATAGGCATAACACATGCAATATCTGTTGTCAAATTCTACACAGATGGATGAAGTGATTTCCTACAATCAAATTAACTTTGTCATTTGAAGTAAATTGTTTATAGAGCCATTAATTTGTCTTTGTCAGACTGAATGTTGGCTTAATGGACAATCCAAACCATCTGTTTCAGCGATTTAAACCAGATGTCGCGAAATGGAAAAGAACTGTCAGAGATATTAGATAGTTTTTATAAAGCGTTTCAAAAGGAAAAAGAAGAAAAGTATAAAAAGATACTGTCAAGGGTAGAAAAAGGGGTTCAGGTATCTCCAGAATTCTGGATGGAAAAGAGTTCAAATACGTATACAGACCTCTCCCAGTCTGATAGCAAACCAGATTCAGATGATCTAGAATCACTAAAACATGTCACAAATTTAGACAGTTTTACTGTTAACGATCCTGACCTCGGTAAAGGAACCGTGCATGCACTGTCAGTGGTACCAGAACAGAACTCAGAATTTAGACCAGAGCAGGCAAACGATCAGAAGCATACCTTTATGTCAAATCTGGCAAAAATAGAAAATGAACTCAAAGTTTTGAGAGAACAACAATTTGGTGTGGCACCTTATACAAATAGAAATTACACAGTTCCTTTTGCTTACAATATTGAAGAAGGAAGAAGAAATATGTTTAGGACAGGTCACGGAGGATTTCAACCGCAGTTGTGAGCTTTTAAAAATAGACCTCAATCTTAATGCATGGTGTTGATTTTAGTTTAAAATTGTTAAAATTGTTTTTTTACATTTCTTTTACATTTCTTTCTCTAGTTTGAATTTTTTCCCCCAGAGATTTGTTGTGTTTTTATTCCACTGTTCATGTTACTAGTTAAAATTATAAGATTAATATTAAAATTAAATAATAAGAAGATAAAAGAATTACATATTCAAAAACATTTAAAGTAAAAATATTTTGTTTCTATTCAAGCTTATGTGTTATCATCCGTGTCAAAATGTTCACATTTACTGTTTAATACAATAAATACACAAATGAGAATGATTCCCTAGATTTTCATTTCAACACCAAAAATGATTTTACACGATATACTGTTCCTTTAACAGGATATTAAATTTTGTTTCTACAGAGCGGAAGAGCGTTATGAAGAGAAAGTGGCCAAACCAAACCTAACATATCCTATCTACTACGGGAGTTCTCTTGTTGCTGAAATCAGGTAACCATTTCTTAAACAAAATTTGAAGAATCTATAAATGTTTTTACTAAAAGCAGAAAAGTTTGAAATTGAGTTTTATTTATATTTTAGGATTGAAACTTCAATATTTTTAAAAATTACCAAATAATTGTGATCTATAATGTGAACCTTATAGAATCATTATATGATATAGAAGTACTCTGTGGTGCCAATCATTTCTGTATGGCTAATTAACAGGAAGGTTAGCTCATTAACAGAGGATGTAATTTAGGGCCTATATTTTTAAAGCTGATTTAGCGCTAAGACAGTCATAAATACCCTACATTATCATTGGCCTATGCCTATCTTAGCGCTAAGAGAGCTTAGAAAATATAGGTCCAGGACATGCAAAGACAGGCTATCCCAGAAGATTACATCAGAAGTTTAAGTGTCAACAATATACACTTAATTACTCATGGTGATGTCATTATGTGAAATACAAGGACTCGAGACCTGACTCCCGAGGAGGTCAGGTCAGACCGCCGAGGGAGTCAGGTCCGAGTTTTATTATACCGAAAGTTTTGTTTGTCTTCTTCAGACTATATTATGTATTTCTTATTTGTCAAATCGAACCCATCAGCTGACGCCATCTTGAAAGCGAACGTCAAAACAAACAATCACGTGACAAATCACTTGACAAGTCAATATCTCAGGTCAGTGACAGAAATTTCTGTCACAAAACTGACCTCATAACTGAAATCGGAGGTCAATGTACAAATATATTTTTCGATCACGTGGTGTGAACTGGCCAATGATAATCTTTAAAATTTAATAGAGGTATAATAAATGCAGAATCCCAGAAGATTACATCAGAAGTTTAAGTGTAACAATGTATATTTCAGTGCTATTCGACAAGCGTACCTGCAGAATGGAGGAAATGACCCTGCGACCCTTGGTCAGCTTGCTCAGATGTTGGCAGAAGCACAGGCCATTGAGGACCAACTACGCAACCCGCCAAAACAGACCAAAGTTGTCAAAGGTACATTATCCCTCCTGTTAAATGTATTGACATGCAGTGAGTTGATTTCAATGGATTAGGCCTGTCCAGTTGACCCTCTGGTTCGCTTTGAACCAGCTGATAAAATCTTTGTCATTGAAGGGCATTTTCAGTTTTTGTGAAAGGTAGACTTTTTTGGCTGAAAATTCAAGGCAAGTTATACAAAAGAATTTTGGCCAAAATATTCAACCATGAAAATTTAGGTTATGACACATTTGAAATAAAAATCATGGGGTCATTTCTGAAAATAAGGGTACAATGACCTTTTTAATTTCTCACACTAAAGTTCTATTTCTTTTGAGTAAGTTAAAATATACACATCACAAGCTTGATTTAGATCCCCAAGTTCATGTTGAGGTAACAGTGCACATGTTCCATCCACAGAGAAGAAGAGCAGTGACTACATGCAGAATCTGATGTCGCTGGAAATGGAGAACGAGCGCATGCAGCGGGAGTTGATGTTGCTGCAGGAACAGAACATGCTCGCCCGACAACGCCGCAAGGACGACCGTGAAGGTAGGATGCGATATCTCTGGGGGACTCTACGCAACTTTGTCCACAACGACTTGTACCAAAGTGATCGCATGATAGGCAGAGTGAGAGCCATGACAGCCCGGGCTATGACAAACCGGGGCTGCTGCAATTCATGTTCTTGTTCCTGTTCTGGTTCTTGTTCAGGCTCTTGTTGCAATTCTTGCTGCTGTAGTGGCAGAGCTCACACCTCGCTTGGGCTTTATAATTTAGGCGCTACCTTTCCTTACGGGTCTATCTATGGCTACTCTAGGCTTTCTCCTCTTTATAGGGACTATGATGATGACTACATACCCAGAATCCCCTTCCGTAGACCATTTCGACCAATCATATTTCAGAAAGAGGAGAAGGAGGTTATAGAGGAGACAGAGCCAGAGAAGCCGAGGATTATGCCTTTCTCTGTGTATCCTCGCATAGAACAGCCTATGAAGAAGAAGAAGAGTCGGATAGTTGAGAGTGTGGTGTCTGGCTTCCGCCCCGGGGAGAGGGTGATGAAGGTGTACACCAGACAGGAGGGGGAGGGGTCAGGCTTTGGGGGGTTCCCTACCCCGAGGTACAGCTTCAACGGCGGGGGTAGAGTGAACACCTTGTACACCTACAGCAGGGGTGGGGGAGGGGGCACCACCAGGTCTTACAATGTAGGGGGCATCCCTCATATGTGGTCTGCTAATGCTGATCCTGTCTCAGGGTACCTATCTTACTTCAATCCCAGAGATGGATTCCACAAGACTATGCCTTTCTCCTCTCAGTATGGCAACATGATTCCAGCAACTGGTAGAAGCAGCTACTCTGCTGGCCCACTAGCCTTGACTTCTCCGAGAAATTTCTCCGACAGCTTGTCACTGACTCGGTCCCTCAGCAATTATCCAACATCGCGATCTCTGACCGGTACTCTGGATCTGTACCCACTCTCTAAAGCTCCCCCCTTGTCTTACAGAAGCACCCCCACAACCCTTTTGTATACTGGAGAACAGGTGCCCATTGGGAACGCTCCATTGCTCTACCGAGGGGAGTATGTCCCTCTGGAAAAAGGTCCCTTTGTTTACCGGGGGGAAGCTATACCAGGGTACACCACTGTCAACACAACCTCGGGGGTCAAGATTGTTCCTGTTGAGAGGGAGCAGACCAGTGAGAAAGAGAACAAACCGGATGACAAGTCCAAAAAGGGTAAGGCTAAAAAGGAGAAAGAGGACAAAAAATCCAAAGGTAAAACTGATCCTAAAAAGGAAAAACCTCCAAAGATCCCTTTGTAAATGACCCCCAGCTTTCAGCCCGGTTCCAGGCAGCCGGAGTTGCTCTGCAGGCCATATCCCGGTTCAGTACCCCTGGAACTGGAGTCCCTCCTCCCACGACCTACCCAATCATCCCCCAGACGGCAGGAACCAAAGGTCAAGGTCAGTCGGACCCTTTGGCCACTGACCCAGGTCTGTCAGCTCGACTGCAGGCCGCAACAGCTTCTCTCATGAAACTCAGAGAGCAAAATGCCCGCCAGCAAGCTGACCACGCTCAAAGGGAACAGGAAGTGGATGAAAAAGCAGCTCGAAAGGAAGAGAAGCGAGAGGCTGAGGAGAAGATGAGACGAGATATGGCAGAGGCTCGGCTCAAGTCGACTCAGCGTGCGGTTCACTTCATGGCTGAGCTGAATCGCAAGGAGGATGACTACCATGATGAGCGTGCCAAAACCAGAGCCTCTCGGGCCGAGGAGGAGGCTAAGTTCAGGGAAGAGGCTAAGAAGGATATGGGCTTTCAGCCTTCTCAACGCGTGTACAAGCCTCCCCCTGAGGAGAAGGGGAAGAAATCTTCTCTGAAGAAAACTGACACCAAAAAGAAAAATGACAAAAAAGATAAAAAGAAATGAAAATTGATACTTCAAACAAGATATTTCTTTTTTGTCATTTGAATTTTGAATTGTCAAACAGGGATTATCAGTTTGATCTTTGATATATTCAACAACAGCTTTTAAAGTGTTTTGTCTCATTGAGTCCTCAAGCAAGAGACAAAGAGGTTCAGCATAAAATCTAAATCCATTCCATCCAAAGATTGTCATCTGTGATACTTCTGTAAAAGTCTTTCAGTTTTCTATAATCTCTAACACTGCACTCTCCTAACTTCTCTGTCACAGGGTTGACAATGGCTATCTCAAGTTTAGTGAACAATTAATGCTTTATCATTAACTCTTATCATTTGCATTATTTGAGTTTTTATATTACTGACAATGATATCTTTAAATATTGATACTAATTCCATAATTCTTTTTGAGATGTCTAACACATGATCAACTAATATTGCAACAAGACAAGCAGTGATTCGTCAACTTTTCAAGTATTTGACCCTAAAAAGGGTTTAATTCATTATTCAAAATCAAATTTCAGCTCTTATTTACTGAGGAGAGAACAGATTCATTGTGCACACAGAAGTTATAATCCAAATTTCAGAAGATTTTCAAAATGCTATATTTGGCCGTAGTAAAGGGTTAATAACCCAAAATAGTCTGTCAACTGATGTAAGAACCTGAAAAAGATACTGTAGGACGATCACTGTTTGCCTTGCTTCATGCAAAGTTTGAGAGATAGGTAGCTAGGTTAACCCTGTGCGTGTATATTTCAGGAGGGTATACCACGTACCGGTATACACATAGTCACAGTCCTCTCACGTCGCGGTTCTGTCCCTACTGTCAAGACTATCTCAGATATGCGCACCTCAACTAGATGTCCTCAACTAGGCAACTAACCTACTTACCACACCAGTGAATTTAGATGACTTATCAATTAATTCAATTATTGCCATTGCCGTGTTTGAAATAACTGCCTGTTTGTCAGCAAATTGGTGGTTAGTTTTAGAGTACCGTATATCAGAATAAAACTGTCTGCTAACTTGAAGCAGTTTTTTAAATTAATAGTTTGCTCATTTGAGTTTCTGTCAATTTTGAGTAGGACAGGTTGGTTTTTCAAAACATAAACCCCATTAATTGTCAGTGGAGATAAAAGTTGTTCCTACACTCACCATATGTCATCAAAATTGTTGCTCAATCAAGACATAGGATAATTTATTCAAACTGATTCAATCAAGTAACAAATTTAGTAGATATATTGTGTAAATATTGACATGATTGGCATGACATAAATCAGGTTTTATTCATAATAATCAATTTGTCAACTTTTGATTCAATATCACTTGAATTTTGGAAAGTGGTGATAGTTAAATGTCAAAAATGATGCCATATCCTTTAGAAATTTTTGATAATCTTGGGACTAAAATTGATAATTTTAACAATGTTTGAATCATTATTGAACAAAGTTTGCAATGGCAATGAAAGAAAATGATTACTTAATTTGATTAACTTAATTTAGTAGATATCTAACAAAATGCTTTAGTATTAATTGTTAGGTTCTATTTTATATACAATTTTTTTTACCACATCTGTGATAGTAGATTCTCTAGTCAAACCAATCTTGATTCAACTAATATTTAGTTCTAGTCAGCTTTGGATATAAGATATGCTTGTTATACATTTCTTTTCTTATGCATTTTCTCATAATATTTGTTTTATCTAACATTTTCTGATCTAAGGACACTACAATGTATTCTTGTTATCCAATAATATGATCTAAAATGAGAGTTGAAAAATTACTCAAAGTACAGATAGTACCGCTTAATGATAGATCTTTTATGAATTACTTGAGAAATATATATCTTATTAATGAGCACTGAAACTGTACATTTATTTAGAATTAATTTAGATTTATTTATCTAAAAAATATATATATATATATAAAATGTATTGTGTGTATTGTAAAATTATGGTAAAGAATGAATTGAAAGATGAAGATTTAATCATTTACTTCAGAAACAAAGCAATATTCATTTCGAAAATATTTTTCATTTTGAATTTCAAACTCTTCATTCAATATTTACCATAATTATTAAAATATCAGTAAATAATTACATATTGGACAGCATAGTGTATTTCATAATTGTTTATTGGGAATAAAATTCTTATCATGTAATATATTTTTCTGTTATATTTTATGTAAATCAATTCAACAATGCTTTGAATTTTTAATCAATTGCTGTGCCAATTTTGTAATTCAAACTGATATTTTTGGTCATAATTATCTGAATTACTCAGTGCTCATTAGTAATGATTAATCAAAATCCAAATAACAATTTACTAATTCAAAGCATTGGATGAAAAAACAAATGCAAAATGATACTGAACGTCATGGATTGAATGTGTTATGGACATATCACTTTGAAGCACAGATGGGATGCACCAACATTTCAAGCACAATTATTGTCAAGCAACAATTTGGTGTAAACTTCTTCAATCATCTTTCATCAGAATCAAGCAGGATAGACATAAAAGACAAATACATGATTTACATTTACAAAACCTTTCACAATGGATGTGATTGATATATGTTATCTACAATATACAATATTGGGGGTGTCCCGGGTGGTACTGCATGAACAAACACAAACATTGGATGCAATAACAATTAACAGTATGAATATTTCATATCAAGATTGAAAACATTTAAATTTAAGATAACATGAAAAAAATTGTGAGAAGAGAAACATATTTTATTCTCCAAAAGTATCGGATATACAATATATCTCTCACACATAGTATTTCACTTTAAAGGATAAATGTAGCAGTAGGTCGCTCGATCAAACTTGCATCAAGAGGTCTGAGGTTTGAATCCAACCAGAAGAGAACCATTTTCTATTTGTAGCAATGTTTTTGAGCAATACTAGATCATTCTCTTCAAATAGAAGTCACTCTACTCATATCTTCCCACATGTTTCTACAGCCCTGTGAAATACTTCAAATATATCTTCAAATAATCTTCAAATATGACTTTTAGAGTACAGGGACTCACTATCACAAGTTTTTATGAGTCCAAGAATATAAAAGCGAGTCCATCCATAGTAATGCTATTAGTATTTATAAATAAAAACCTTGCATCTCAGGGACTCGCAATTTAAATTTCTATGAGTCCTTTTCAAATTTTGTGAGTAAATGAAGCAATGGACTCGTAGGTAAATTTATCCCTGCAATGTCTAAGCCTATAATCATCTAAAATTTGCTTGTTGGTAAATTTGATCCAGCAAACTTAGTCTCTTCCTTCACATTTATACCATTAAAAGTGTTACATGTATTCAGCCTCTTTAGAAGTACAGGTACCACAAATTTTGTCATGTGCAATATGTAACAGAATTTTACTATATGTTTTTGACAGCTACTCTTGTTCACTCATAAGTAATAATTCTTTGTAATTATTCAAAACAAGAAACAATCCAGTATTTTCAATATCAGATAGCCTAATTGGTATGCATAATGATAATTTGGAAACTTTGATTCGAACCTGCTACATTTATGTTTTTATGTACGAAAAATAATATAACATTTCAAGTAATAAAGATAAGTTTCAAACATGAATAGGATTGGTGGATATATGGAACATCTAGAGATATCAGTGGATAAAAATGATAACTCCCTGCCCAACGTGATTCCTAAAACAGATCAAAGCTTGACACAATAGAAGCATAGGTCTTTCACCTTGCTTGATTCGAACTTGAAGTTAGTACAAACAGATCGAAGGTTGATATAACACCAATATAAACCTGTCCGTCATAGCGACCACTTATAACACCTTATCTGTCTTGTTTAGAAAACCTCAAGTACAAACAAATATCTGTCAGCGCATGTCACCAACACTCACTCAAGACTCTAGCCGCCTACTGTTTGTTGTGTAGATGGGAAAATTTCCCTATCTATTCACCCATCTAGACTTGACCAAGGCTCCAATGACTCGACAATGGTCATAGATTACAGTACATTCCCATACCCTGCTTATTCACACCCTGGATACCTTTATACTTGGGTGTTATGGCTCGTAAAACCTGGCATATCTAATACCGAGAGATTTTATCTTATGGAGGTGTAAATGTGTTCTTACAAAAGTGACAATAGGTTTTTGTGTTCTTAATGGCGTGTTTACAAGTTTCCCTTAGCGATCAAAGTATTTAATGGTTAAATAAATACCCTCATGATTTGCTTGGTCAATTCTAAATCAGCAATTGTGAATATTGAACTAAACGGGAGGTTGATTGAATTATGCTTACGAAAACAAAATTGGATATTGAAAGTTAGTTTGATAGACATTCGAAACTCTTTCAAAAAGATTAATATTAAAACGATTTTGAAGTTAACAACAATGTAAAATAGTAAAAATAATACTCATTTGATTTTCACTTTTAAATCATATCAGATCACATGCAATTAGTAAATAGTGAAATATCCAATATCTTGTATATCTGACCATAGCTGAAGGAACTATGTATTAAGTAAACACATAAAAAAGAAATAAACATTGAAGCTATGAGATTCTCGTCATCAAAGTGAAAATATTTGTTTGTACATGCATTCATATTTAAAACGTCAAATGAAGGGAATTTAAGTGACAGGGCCTGTATTTTCTAAGCTCTATAAGCGCTAAGATAGTCATAAGCTAATGTTAATGTATGGTACTTATGATTATCTTAGCGCAAAAAGAGCTTTGAAAATACTGGCCAAGTAATTTTTCTGAAATGAGGTTTTGAGCCTACCTTTTGAAACTCTCTTAGCAGTATGTTAATGTTAATTTATGGTACTTCAGGCAAACTTAGCTACTCAAGAACATAAAAAATAAAAGACCAAGGATTTAGATTTTCGAAGATCTCTTACTCTCGGCACTAAAATAATCATAAGTACCTTACTTGTACATTGGCTTATATGCTTACGACTATCTTAGTGCAAATGGAGCTTCTAAAATCTACAGCCATGGTACATAAAATTAATAATAAAACTTATACTTTCTATTCTTGGGTGGGGCTGGCTATTATCAATATTAATCTCACAGTTATGTACTGACCTACTACCTACTGACTTATATTATCTGACGTGTAGATGAGTATGTAAATAACTGTTGGGTTTAATACACTCCAAATATAACTGTTATCTACTGGTGCTTGTTTTAAAAGGATTTCTCTTAAAGGGACAACGCCACTATGTTTGTAAAGCATAAATTTCATTGGATATTATTGTTTGTGCATTGGTTTATTGATTGATTGAAATACATGGCTGCTTAGAATGTTTGGACGAAAATTGATAGCAAAATTGCACATAAGGTGATATTCTTTGAGTTCTGCTTCACCAAAATACCCCTCCTTGTTACGTAGAGGGTAATGTCCAAGTTACTCTCCATTCCTTAAAAATAATGGAGTCGAGGCCCATTATTTTAAAAAAATGGAGAGTTACAATGATATAACCCTACTAAAAATTACACTCAAAGTATTGCTCTTATCAAAATTGCTTTAAAAAGTTAAAGAAATTAAATTTCTACTTAAAAAATATGATGTGATGTGTACTCTCCATTACTGGATAATAATGGAATGAAAGAACAATAGGATGACGTCACAAGTGTAATTTAATTGTCAGTGGAAGATATCCATTTGTATGTATGTATGGCAATATTAAACTAAGGTAATATCTCTGTAGGTATGGTGTCACAATAGTATGTACCTGTAACATCTCAATGTTAGTACTGTCGTCCCAATTGTATCTGACTCAAGGGAAATCTAGCTTCATCACACAGTTAGCCAGTTCACTCGATTATTGTTAGCGAATAATAAACAGAATACAAAACTCCCATGTAATAAATTTTTTATTAAACTTGTGAATGATTTGGTATCAAAGTTGCTTTTGTTCATTTGATACCAATCATTCACTCAGTTTTGTTTGATAAAAATCGTATTGCATAGACTCACATTGTGTATTTTGTGTTTTCGAGCTAACTACACCAATATTTGATGAAAATTGGTTTATACCAAGAATAACCTTACATGGCTCAATCTCATTTCATTTGACCTGATCAGTCATAGTTTGGAGTTTCATCTGCTGCATCACTTATAGTACCAAATTATCATGAGTGGATGATTAACAAGAATCAACTTTAACAAAGAGCATTGTCAAAGATTGACAATTAAATTGGTAAAGATCCAGAATATTTGGGTGGAGAAAGTGAAATACATTAACATAACTTCATTACTTCATATATACATAGGATTACTCCATTGTACAATCAGATCCTTGTTTGGTAGGATCTGAAGACATACAATTTCCAAAGAATTCTTTACTAATGTCTTACAACTTGATGATCTTTCATCACTTCATAGTTGACTTAAACTGTGCAAAACATTGAATCCTACTCACGGAAGTTCAAAAATAAGTTGGATAAGACCCTTCCTTGATTAAGATTGAAAATTCTTTCCCTATTCCATAATCTACATGAAATAATCTTTTCAAACCAAATCTCAGGATCACATTTTGTCTTATAACTAAAGTAAGACTGCCACATCTTCTTCACATGTGCAGGAACGAATGTTGTACCATAATTGATATTATACCTTCTTCCCCCAAGTATAAGTACAGGAACATCCCTCATATGAATCTAAAATGATTATTTAGTCGTTGAAATGTTATCTAAAACTTCTGCCATCTCCACTCACAGACGAGCTAGAGCGCGAGATCCGCCGCCTGCAACAGGAGCACCTGCGCAAGATGTACGAGCTGCAGCGTGAGATCGAGCGACTGCGGATCGAGAGCACCCAGGTGCACCACTGTCACCACCGGCAGGAGGTCGTGGAGAACCCCACTAAAGTGATCATCGCCCAAGCACCTTATCAACCGCCCCCACCCCCCCAGATCATCCAGCAACCCGCCCCCCAGGTGATACAACAGCCTCCACCACAGGTAGGTGTGGTGTGCCAGGGGGTCACATGTGGTGCACTTAATGTAGAGAATAGTTTTCACCTGGTAATAGACACCTAGAACCTAGTGTAGAGAGAAATCTAACTTTCTAATGTAGACCAGATGTATTCAGTGTCACTTATACTTGTGAAGTTTGTAGTGCCATGCAATTCTTAACTTTGATCTAATTAAGCCTATGTGTTAAGCATGCTTTGAAAATTGCTTGCCAGGACTAATGTGCACAAACCTCCTTTCGTGGTGAGGGTACCCTGAGCTCATTTGCATGATCACTTTAAAGATACATCCATTGTGTTGTTTGGGGTCAAATATGGCAAACGTTAAAAATGGTTTTATTTCATCGAGAAGTACCAACTGTTACCGAAAACTAGCATTTTAATGATACTCGACTTAGTATATTGACGATTTAAAGGTAAAAGATTCGAGTTCTGATCGAAAACCGGACAATGCACAGCGTGTGGCGCGCGCCAATGAGTCAAACGTAATTTTGGAATCTTATTTAAACCAGACAAAATAACAAATTTTGGTTGATAATGTTCAATAGGTCATATAACTACTGTGCATGTAAATAGGACGTGCACTTTCGGTTTCTGCACAAACATAATGATGTTACTCGATTTTAATTGGAAACTTGTTATTATGATATGTTTGCCGATTGGGGATGAATATGCAAGCTGAGTGAATTTGTTTGTATTGTAAACAGCACATATGATGTGTTGGAACGTATTAAAGCCAAATAAAATTTTATGAAACACAATGGACGCACCTTTAAGTTAAGAGAACTCTGTACAAGTTGGCCCAGATGATAAAAGTGTTACAGAATTAGGGTATAGGGAAGGGGCTACTGGTATTTTGGTGTTCAGAGAAAGGGGTGCTATACCAGTTTTAGGAATCACAAGGGAATATTTCTGGATGAGACATAGAGATTATTAACCAAGTGTATTTACTTATCATTAATATTGTATATTTGGGATAAAAATTGTATTATGCTAGCCTTTTCCGGGCATAATTAATACACTATTTTTATTCCTAATATATTATATTAATGATACGGAAAAACACAAGGTTGATAATCTTTTTATTATATAATGTCATATGATTATCAAAATAAGGGCTTTTGACACAAATCTGGTAAGAGAATTGACCCTTCCAGTTTTTGTGGATTGATTTCACTGACAGTAGACCATGGTGAAGGCGCTTATATGGTTATGAACTGCCTTGAAATATTCCTTAATTTAAATATTTTTAAAATACAAAGTACGCAACTCTTGAAAAAAATAGTTGACAATTGATCTCTGATTACCTGTTCATGAGGAATTTTTTAAGTAATTCATAATTATCTAATAATTTTTAAAAAGCTTTTAAAATTCATGATTCGTTTGGTCACGTAGTTACAAATAAATAGCAATTGCTTTGCGTGAATCTGATTCGCTGAACACTCTCACAGAGATTCAGTTCATACCTGCATGAACTTAATTTCGTGACGTCACATCACATTTAGCCACGCCCCCATGACGTCAGGTTCATGGCTAGTTGCGTTGTGCATTTTCATTGGCTGATGAACATGTTGTAGGCGGGGCTAATATTTGGTGTCTTCAAAAGCGTAAATAGTACAGCTCTAATTGTTGCAAATTTGTATATTTGTAGCAATGAAACCTTTTTAAAACATCAGGTACGAATATATTTATTTATAAGTATTGACTTCAAAATTGATTAAGTTCATGGAGGTATTTTATATATTATGGAGCGTGTTTTAAGTTTATACCTCCATGAACTTAATCAATTTTGAACTCAATTCTTAAAGAGCAAGGGAAGTAACTCTTGTTTCAATGTTTGAAAAGCTACGTTGCTTGGTTCATTCGGTTTAATGAATAGCGTCTTTCAGACTGAATAGTAATTATTTGTGAGGTGGGGTTGTTATTATTAATGTACCTAATAATGCATGTTCACCCCTCAAAGAACTGCTAAATGGTTAGTTCGATCTGTATCGCGGGATACAAGGCGCGTCGGTAGGCCACACATCAAGATTTATTTTGTACACAGGAGCATGCTGTTGGTCAATGGTGCACTGAAGTCTTGTATGATTTTACAACAAAACTACAATGATATTGACCTTGTTACAAATTATAAATGCAGGGCAGAGATTATTCTTTTATAATATTCCTTCAAGCGGAAATTCTACCGTGAATTCTCCGTCACGCTCGCAAATGATAGGTAAAACATTTTAGGATTCGATCTGATTCGCATGAAATGTATGGAATATGGAATCATAGAAACAACCACTAATACATTAACTGAGCTCATTATGTAATAACGTTTGCTACGGTGCATCATGTTTGACTCCCACCATCTTGACAGGGCATGCTGGTCTAGAACTTGTGTAGTTGCACTAGAGATTGTCATTGCTAAAAAGCACAAATATTTGTTTTTCGCTTTTGCATTGTTAGCTTGTGCACTGTGTGAAAATGCTTTAATCAATTGTACTTTTATTATTGGAAAGTGTTTTTAAAATATTTTAATACATCTTTACTCTAGATCTTTTTTAGGTCACTTTTAAAACGTTGTATCTTCAGCATTGATTATTTTTAAAATGACAGAATTTACCAGCATGCTCATCAGGCTTCACATCCCATCTACTTGTTAAATTTGATTTGTCTAATAGAATTACATTGATTGCATATGTTTATTTTTTGGATAGCACATACTATCTGTAAGAATCTCATATTCACTGCATTCATAGCTCTCTAACTTCACCAGGTTTCACTACCAAACAATATTGTAATGGAGTTACAATCAAAGTGAAATAATTTGATATGAAACTCATAGAGTTATCAAATCACAAATTTAAATTAAAAAAAAATTAAATTAACTTAAATTTGTCACAATGATATATATTTTAAAAACCAGTTAAATCTTTTCCTTGCAGCAACGGTACATGGAAGTGGAGTCTGTTATTCCCTATGACCAATAGTAAGTACCTTATATATTCTTGATGGACTATGTAGCCTTGCTGTTTCTTATTAATGCTCTGTTATGTGCTCGGTACTAAATTTTATAGATAGTTACTTTTGGCCATTTAGATCTTTGACCATTGATTAGACCATTGTTGCAGTTTGGTATCTTTGACAATTGCTATCTTCGATCATCGATAGCTTTGACTTATATTTTAAGCCAAAAAATATTTATCGATATTCACTGTTCAAATTGTGGTTTTAACAGGAACAGGAATTCATGTGATTCCCAATGATATTTTGAAAATCAACCACCACCTTCTATTGAAAAAATGTAAAAAAAACTTTTGTATGCTGACTTCCGTATGGACAGGTCGAAACAATGTCCAATGAGTACATATCTCACTGTCACCAGCATTGTGAATTTGCCACGACAGCTATATGAAGAGCATGGTTACATTGTCCATCTGTATTTGTTTTCACGGGAAATGGGCAAATCACTCACTCACTCTGCATATATATACATTTCCAAACAAATCAATACTGTACTTTTATTTATTCATTTTGTTCATATTTTTTGTGTTTCCATGTCAAAAATAATCTCTGATGATGATGTTTTGTAACCTTTGAAAGCATTGTGTCCTGTCACAATGGCAAACTTATAGGGTATACTCCTATTTGTACATTTATACTTTTAATGCATGATTAGACAAACACAGACAATTGGAAACATACTGCTTAGAATTTTTTTGACCAATGTGCATTCGGGGTATCCCTTCAAGTTTCTCTCAACAAATAAGAAAAAAGCTAATCATACTGTCACTATGTAGTTGATACAATCATGAGAACATTCAACACGGAGGTATATATCCGCCACATCACAATGCACCAGCACCGTGCTTCCTGCAAAGCTTCCACCCTTCATCACTCAGATCAGAGTTTATTTCTCAATGTTTACAGGTTATTAACCCTTTTGGTTAGTCTGGGATAGAACTGTGAATTCATATATCCCTACAGACGAACCCCAGAAGCAGACCTTAGTTTTTCTCACAACCGTTGAGATACTGGCCAGCGGTCAGTTAGACGGTACCAGATCACTGTCTAGGAAATTCGGCTGGTAAATGCCCGAGGCAAAACCCAGCGGAGAGCTAGGAGGTCTGAATAGTCCACCACGTGGGCAAAAAAGGGTCATACAGAATATAGCAACTTATGGGTTAAAGCATCGCTGATCAACATAATGTGGAGATTGTGAAATGAAAAAGTTGTCTTGTCCAACTTTTTATCTGCTGAATTACTTTAAGCCAAACGATTCTGAGTAGTCACAGGACACAACTCATTTACAAGGGAATTAATTATCCAGTACTTGCCTCTGGGTAAAGCAAGATCATCTCAGAAATATTCTCAATCCCATTAAAGTGTCTAAGACCAATACGATAAGGGTACGGTATATTTTGTGGAAATTAATTTTCCATGATTGACCAATGGCTACAGAGACTGACAAAATGGTTTATTTTCATCTCGCCTCAAATATCACATAAAAGTGCATGTAATATGAAGTGAAAGTTATTATTTATATTATGAAAGACAAAGTACAGTTAGGATAATCTATTCTGGAACATTGCAAATACGGGTAAAGGTGCTCAACAGAGGTTTCACTGAAGTAATCAAACCATTCATGATGTGATGAGAGAAATCATGATGAACCCCAATGTACATAGCCATGATAAGGAGTGTGGAACACTCGATAATAATAAAATCATATTAGGCAGAGGGTAGAACACAAAAATAAAAGGAACACAAATCTAAAACTGGTAACAGTGACACATTCAACACATTTGCAGGGCATAAAAGAAATACAGACACAAATATTTGAGGGACTTTCTTGAGGTGGTTGTTGTGATAGTGAACAAGAATTCATAGATATTCAACTTCTTTATTCACTAACTGCTATATGTTTCTGTATCACTCTTGAAGGGACACCGTGTCGAGTATAAAAATCAGATCATGGGTATCTACCTATGCTGATTTACATGTCTGCTAACAAGTCACAGACAGCGAATTTCAGACAATTGACTAATTGGTAATAAAAACTACTGCATGTTGACAGTGAAGTGAAGCGTAACTCGTTTGCAGACTCTAATCAGCTTAGTGAGATAAAGATGAGACTCATTTTTATCCTCAACGCAGTGCCCCTTTAAGTCATATACTGAGAAATCAAACCAGTGAATAACAAAGTTGAATATCTATATATTCTTGACTTAATCAAAACAAGACAAAACCATTACTGTTCAACATCTTCAAAGTAGATTTCCAAAGAACTTAATTCAAAAGAAAATATCTTTGGATATATTCTCTGATGAACAAATCATATTCCAGAGTCTAATTTAAATTATCTCTGTATAAAAATAACTTATAAACACGGATTTTCCAACCCTCACGCCTCATATTAGAGTAAACTGAACGTGGTTAACAGTTTCAGCATGGGACCGCGCATGCCCTATGGGGGAATCACGTCCGTCCAACCATTTCAAACCGTGACCCCCATGGGGGCCCAAATGGGTCCAATGATGCCCATGGGTCCCCAAGTTCCGATAGGGGCACCTGTTAATGCTCCGCAACAGTCGTCATGGGTCCAGTCTCAAAGTCGAAGGGTCGAAACAGAGATTTCTTAAGTAAGTTTTTGTTGTTTGCATATTTTTTTTTTCATTTTGCCCCTCTAGTTTTTCTACTAACACTAATTCTTGCTAAAGAAGTTTGCAATGTAAATTGTTGATTGTTTGCAGTGTGCATCAGTTCACTATATGATTGAGACTTGCAGCTTAGTGAGTATTCTTTCATCACATTTGTCTTACTTCTGAACTGAAATTGTGAATACTTCTTTAGCTTGGTATTAGTGTCAGTAGACCTCCCAACAGTATAAATAACCTGGAAAGTTAGACGTCCATGTGGCAACTTAATATAGAACCTATAAATTAGTTTGTCATTTGACAACCAAAGTGACCAAACTAGACATTGAGATTTTCTTTGACCTGTATTGATTTGTTGAAAGAAAAATATGGAACAAATATGGTACGTCATGTTGCAGCAGGATCTTGTATGGTTGTCAATTATGAATGAGTTGACAATGATACCAGAATCTATATATTCACCCAGAAAGAACAATGTTGTTCTCCATCTGTTTCTTAGCCATTGAAACAGTTTCCGTTGAATGTGAATGTGAAAGTGATTTATTGTTTGGAATATTTATATCTAACAAAATTTATAGTTTAGAATATCATATATCAGCAACTTTAAAGCAAATTAACACAGTTGGAACACATTTATCTAAAATAAATCTCTCCACCTCAAAAAAATTTAAAAAATGAAACAAATATTCTTACTCTTTCTCTTGCTTTAGCTAGCAGCACTTTTAGCTTTTAGAATTGCAAATATTATGTTTATATTATTTATAGACATGTTCTTTCAATGACTCACTGTTACATCTATAAATACTTGTTTTTTTGTAACATGTTCAGATAAATATTTCATTATGTGCAATAAGATATCTTAGTGGACAAGAGATTTTTGTTGTTGAAATAACTGCTTCATTAAAGTAAACTAAGAAATAATACAAATATATTCTTAACTACATTAAAAGTGTTATATTTATTGTTCTTTCTTTATAAACTTTTTTTATTGTACCATATATTTCCAAATTTGTTTTATCTGCATTGTAAAAAAATAAAGGACCTAAAATACATCCTTGCCATTTCCCAAAAATGAGCTTCTTCTTACACATGTTTTAGCAAATGTAGAAACTAATATGAGTATATTTGCCCTGCACTAATAGTGTTTGTAGATAGTTATTTAATCTAAATATCTTTGTTACAGTGTCCAAATGGGGCCCATGGTCAACAGAAATATGGCTGTACCGATGCAAGGGACAACATTGCCAATGATGCAAGGGACAACATTGCCAATACAAGGAGGTTTACCGATTGGTGGATTTCAGCCAGCCCCGGTTCCTTAATTCTATCAATCTAATTAAAATAAGCTGTAATATTATGCATAACATAAGTCCATAATTGTTGAATTGCCAAATAATAAGATTTTAATCGAGCCGAGAGCCAAGAAAGCTTTCATATGATTGTTGGATTTTACAATACACAAACAAAAATAAGATTTTGATTTAAAGGTTTAAAAGAATGAAGAAACATCCCATTGACACATGATTTCAAGATCCAGGCAAACTTTCATATGATTGGTTGCTTTTCACTATTACAGTACGTCAAACAATTAGATTTTCAAAATAGGTTTACAAGAATGATAAAACATCCCATTTACATTGTTATTGCAACATTAAAACAAGCTCTCATATGATTGGTTTATTTTGGCTCTTACATGACGTGGCACACGTGGATAATTCTTTAGATGTAATGACAGACTTAAGGGATGTTAACATTACAGCTTTGCTTTAACTAGATTGTTAACCTATGGGCATATAGGAGACAGAATTCAGTAATAATATCTATAGATATAGATATCTCTGCCAGTTAATTAGAATATTATCCCTTTCGACAAGAATTTGACTCAATTTAAGGAACAGCATTTACTACGCCAAGTACGTTTTGTCTGTTTTGTGATTCAAATAAGTTGCCAAAGTTGTAATTTCAGTAATTTGTTCATGATGTTAAATTGTAAGGATTTTCATGCTTAAAGAAATTCTTCTCGTAGAATTATTTACCCTCTTTATATATTACTTTATGATTATTAGATTATAATTATTGTTATTAGATTTTATTCCTTTGTCTTAAATCTAAGTTATATTATGGATCTCTTTCACCATTGTTTATATCAATATAATGAATATTATATTGTTAAGATATAGTGTATATTTGACTTGTTATGCGTAACAAACGACCATCATGTTACAAGAAACAACAAAATGTTTGTGAAGGGCCTGGGGGGCCCTAAATTTGTCGAATACAGTAGATCCCTTTGTTAATGAGTTCGGTATATTCAATAATAATATACTTTAGTAATGATTAATTTTGGTTTAAGATGTCTATCATAACCCCTCTCGGAAAATAAGTCCAACATTTTTATAAGTACTTTATTTACATTTCTGATTTCTGAGAGTTTAGGCCATTGAACAATAATTTGATTGCCAATATTCTAAGAGATAATTGGTTTCAGACAATTATGAAACGGATGTCAGTTTGCAGATTCATGATAATTCTTTGTGTTGAATAATTCCACTTTCTTTTGGATTTTGTTTGATCATGGTTTTCTTTATCAGAAGCTCATAATTAAAATATGATATTATCTTCCAATTTCTCAACAAATAGCAATGTCTTTTTGTGGAAATAAAAGTGCCAAAATCAGTAAGCTTTGTTGTGACCGAATCTCATAATATATTTTACATTTTATCTTTTCTTTGCTATTTACCCAAAATATGTTTATTAGCAATACACGTTTTTACCATAGATATATGTACTTTGTTCACTTCTTTTTAAAATAAAGTATGTTCTCCTAAGTTGTCTCTTGTGTTTTATGACTCGAATGTGTCATGTCATGACATCATGTTTGCAATATATAGCTGGAACGGTTAGTAAATGTACCCAAATATAATTACCTGAATCTCACCCAGTGGCCAGTTATGTAAAGAAAAAACATTTTCAGAATGGATTTGAACAATGACTTTAACAGAAAAAGTAAAATAGTGAACATGAAAAACTTGAGTCTTGGTCTTGGTCATCTCAGTATATTGAAGGGTGGTAAAATGAAGCTCCCTTTTTAACTTCTTACCTGGTCTGAATCAATGGGACATATAAGTTATACTATTTTCTTCATATTTGTCAAAACCAGGTAACACATTTCTAAAATTTCTTCTCAATTTCAGCGTTACGTGACCCAGACTTAAGAGAATGATTACACATCACCACGCTAAGTTTGCAATACACAACTGGTCACATCACAGCACTTAATTTATCAAGCACTAATTATTTTTACCGTAGAACATGGTGTTGTGACAAAGTGGGAATATTATCCCTTTAAGATATTTTGTTAAGAGTTGTACGGAAATGAATTGAATAGATGTTTATCACTAACTAGCTGTTTTTTATGTATAAAAAATAAGATTTGATAAAATGGTAATTACAAAATTAAAAAAAAGTAATTTAAGATATATTAAATTGTTAGAAAAAAAGGTTAATTTTGAACGCAATTCTTAACATTCAAGCATAAGAGGTTTTTTAGACTATAGTTAAATATTCATACCGATACTTAAACACAAAAATGAAAAAACTTATTGACTTTGAACTGTCAGTCTATGGTTATTAAAGGCGCTATCGGACGTTTTATGCAAAAAAAATTTCTCCAATTTTCCATTTATTATTAAAGTTTATATAATATAATGTTATGTATTAGAGGGTAAATCATCTCATTACATGACCCGATAAAGCTTGTCCATAGTTATTCGTACTGGTAAAAAATTGTGCAACATTTGGTTTAAACATATTTTATTTCATGAAGAATTGGATTGGCAAACAAGCTATGAGCTTATATTAATACCGCTGCGACATTTAAAGCGACAGTGGTGTGAAACTCCTCAGTGTGAGAGGTAGATTTGTAGGTCTGATGCGATTTTGAGAGTTTATACAGCAAGATGAAGGACCATTCCATCATGATGCCATAATTAAAATTAAAATTACTCTCAGTGTTTAGATATTGCTACATCAATTGGATCACTTGAACTACCTTCATGCGGCCATTTTAATGTGAACACATTGAAATTGCCACTCGAAGGGAAATGGACTAGCATGGCTTAACCTAACTATGTACATTCGTTTTAGAAATCTCTTTATTGATTGACAAGGATTATATAGCCATTGTAACACTTATTTACCTTTTCGTGAGATCACTTTATTTCAGTAAGCAGAACGTGTTACAGTGTCCTTCCCATACCAACCCCATGTATGTTCTTAAACAATTGTGTTATATTGTGTTGAGCTTATTTCTATTAAAACAGCTCCACAAGAATATATTTTACAAAAAAATGTTAATGCTTATTTTTATACTACAGTGATACTGCTACGAAAAATGAGTACATCAGACTGTATTACCTTCGAAAGAAGAATCTTCTTACTTATACCAAATTTTAGTTATATTGTGGCTAGCAATTCAAGAGGTGAAGTTTATAGCTAATAGTCAAACTTGATTATATTGAAAATGGACACCTCACAAAATCCATTATCACTCTTTCAACCCCCATCTCACAGTTTTAATATACGCCCTTGCATTATTTTGGAATCGTCATTGGATTAAGTAGGTCGTGGTTTGAATCCAACAAGTGTCACTGCAACTTATTCTGCTGTTGGGACCCTTTCTACATGAAGCGAGGTTTAGATGCAATTTTGTACTCATGTTGGATGCAGTACAACCAATGATGCGCTAGTTCCAGTCGATGCTCACAGGTTTCACCGCAATGCATAGCCACACTGATGCTTCAATCCCCGCTAATGGCTGCAATACTGCCGAAGCGGCGTTAAACAATAACTCACTCACTCACTGATGCTTCAAAGCTTCTTGCATTAATTCTCACTGTGTTTTATGTATCCATGTTCAACCCCAAGTCACCTTATCTGTGGATCTCTACGATAAAATTTCTTTTAAATTGGATAAACTTACTGAGATTCGGACAGTGTTCCATTCAAATATTATGGACTACTCTATCATTCTCTATGATACATTCTTATCTGTTTAAACTCTATTTGGGCTATCCAAACTTTCAACCAACATTAGCATAATAAGTTGTAAATTAACTGAAGAATAAGGTTAACTCGTATACATCAATTCTCTTAAGGACAGTACCATGGAATGTTTTTGCAAGCATCTATGAATTGTGAAATGTGTCATTAAAATATATGACGTGGCAATAACAATAGCAGATCGACACTAAATGTTTAAGTGGTTAATTATCCCCCACCACATTATTATCATTATTCTCAAGGTCACAACGGAACTTTGAATTTTTGGACATGCTAATGTACATGTAAAGCTTGTCAGCTGGATATCTCAAGAACCATTCACTCACACCTTCATAGCTTACACATAGCTTCTCGAAGGGAAGATAAAGGGCTGATTAGATGTTAAATTTGTGACCTTGACATTAATCTCAAGGTCACAGCAGAACTTTGAGTTTGTCGACATGTTGAGCTTGTCAGGGGGATCGATATCACAAGAACTGTTCATTGGATTCTCATCATTATCTTACACCAATGGTTCTTTAAGGAAAAATTCAGGGCCCATTCGATTTTGCTGATCTTGACACTATTTCTCAATTTTGAAGTATAAATTTGCGGCGGGGGATCATGTCACCTTGGTGACAACAACTCTCTGGAAAAAGACCTCACAAAGAAATGTAATATTGTTCGAATCATAGTCAACACTGTCCGAGATAAGGTCTTTATGACAGATATTCTCACCAAGGCTCGCAAAATACAATGTTTATATCCTAATATATTGACCATCCCAATACACACTCATGATAACCTCTATTTCTTGTTTAATGTGTTTTACTCGAAATATGCTATTTGTTTTGTGAAAGCAATGGATCATAAACATGCTGATAAATAAAGAAGACCAAATCAGAGACAAATACGGAAAATAAATCATTTCTATTATTTACATCAGACATATTCAAAGGACATATGCTAAATAGCAAGACCCTGTGCTAAGATCTTTGAAGTTGCTCGGTTAACACGTAGCTGAAAAATGAGTTTTCATTGGTTAAGCAGCGGGGATACAGTTTGAGGTTCACCTTTTCTCGTTGGGGAATTTTGCTGGTGCCAGCAAATTCAGCCCAATAAGAACAGAGATTAGGATCGGAAATCTGAAGGGAGTAACAGCAACCTACAGCAAAACTTTGTTTTCAGAAAGGAATAAGATTTTGAAACGAATGGAAAACAGGAATTGCAGGAATTATTGCATCAGCTTTTATGATATGTGTCTAATGTTTGGACAACTTTGGGTGGTGTCAGAGCCTCCGTCAGTTTGCCAACTACAAAATTGAAAAACGTTTTATATTCAGTAGAATGTTTAGACAATTGTTTGTATATACCTGAACACATCTAAAAGTTTTGAATATTTATAAACATAAATAAAGCCTGAAATTGACAAAATGTGTTCATCAAATTTATTGAACACATGAGAATACTTAACTTTAGTCCCATTAAATAGCATTTTGATGAAAGAAGTGTGTGGTTTGTGCCTTTGTGGTTAGCAATTTAGATACCAAAGTCATTCACAAGTTTCATAAAAATGCTATTATATGGGGCAGAGTTTTTTATTTAAGAATCAGGAGTTAACTCATTGCCGGGGTTCGAGTCCCGCCAGGGACACGGCAACTTTGTCTGCAGTAGAGAACTGTTCTACACGCAGTAAGGTTTAATAATAATAATAATAAGAGTACTTATAAAGCGCAGACCTCCATAAACAAGGTTTATGCTCAATGCGCATTACACAGATGAAATATATACATATATACATACAGGTTGAATTGAAATTAGAAGTAGCGTTTGAACAGATGAGTTTTGAGATGGGATTTGAATACACAGAGAGAGGGAGCACATTTAAGTTCATGAGGCAGTGAATTCCAGAGCAGGGCAGCATTGTATCTGAAGGATCGGGCACCAAAGGACTTTAGATTGTAACGTGGGACTTGAAGAAGAAGCTGAGTGGAAGAGCGGAGCGATCGAGGTGGAGCATATGGTGTGACTAGGTCCTGAAGATACTGGGGAGAGAGCTTGTAGAGGTTTGGGTGCAATGCTACACTGAAGTTCAGCGTAGTACCACCCATGGTTCGCTAGTTCCAGCCGATGCACACAGGTTTCACCGCAATGCATAGCCACATGGCGTTGCGGGCTAACTCCCTGCCATAATACTAGCAGCCGCGATATAAGTGAAATACTCTTGAAAGCGGCGTTAAACACCAACTCAGCTCACCTCACCTTAAATCATTGCATATGTGGTTGCACAGTTAACATTGTGATATCTGAATATATTATTATATCTCAATGATTGTGATGGCACATCAACATTGTAAGTGTAGTACACAGTTACATCTTCAATGATGAGTGGGGGCGGGATAGCACAGTGGTTAGCGCGTTTGGCTTCAGATCAAGAGGTCTGGTGTTCGAATCCCGCCAGGTTTGGGTGCAATGCTACACTGAATTTCAGCGTAGTACCACCCATGGTTCACTAGTTCCAGCAGAGGCTCGCAGGTTTCCTCAGAATGCATAGCCACATCTTTCTCCCTGCCATAATACTAGCAGCCGCAAAAAAGTGAATTACTCACCCAACTCACCACACCTCACCTCAATGATGAGTAATAAACTGGCTTATAGTTCACAATGTTACACATCATCTTACAAAGAATGTTATTTGTATCTGAAAATAAATCAGAAATACATGCCTGAACAGAGATCCATTTTGTGGAAATGAAAAATCGAGGGGACATTTCTGTTTACCCATATATGTTATCAATACATGTATGATTAAAACACGATCAGGTTGAAACATAATACTAAGGCGAGCATATATATCAGTTAGAAAGTAAAAACAATGAGAAATACATATAAAGCCATTCATGGCGCTACGAGTGTAGAAAAAGTCATTTATTACTTTAGGTCATCTATCTATGGTTTATCATCAAGATTTGTAAAATGAGTAAAAATACAGCATATTTTTCATTAGTAATGTAGTAATGTATATAAACAAGATGGCGGATACTATCAATAGAACCATCCCTTTAAGTAAAGCTCTGTGTTTCCAGCGCTGGGTTCGTTATCTTCTACGACTTCGTGCTGAACCTTGACCCGAAGGTGACGGCTGTGAGACTGATCGTGGGTCTGCACAGCACCACGGCTAAAATGGGGGAACCAACGTACCTCCCAATGGTGTACACGGAACCTGCCACCAGACAGAACCAGTACGTCAACATCAGCAACGGCGTCATCGGAGCCAGGCAACCTGTACCTAGGTGAGGGTTAAACTTGTATTGAAATATAGTTTGCTCTCAAATCATTTTAGCTTTAATGACAGGAAAATCAATTAGATGAGAGAAAATCAAAAGGAAAAATGTATATTCTATTTATTACATCATTATTTCTGTGTTGCGTTCTAACCGAGTGATTTCAAAGGTAAACCTTCAGCCCACTGGCTGGGAAGGAAATATAGATATAGGTGATATATAGGTAATATACTATGTATATTGTATATTACCTATATATTACCTTTATGTATATTTCATCCCCAGCCTGTGCTTCAGCGTTAGCAAGCCGACCGGGGATGTAGCTCAGTTGGTAGAGCGTCCGCTCATCACCCGGAAGGTCGGAGTTCGATTCCCGGCCGCGTCATACCAAACGCCGTTAAAAGATGGGAGTTGTTGCTTCCTTGCTTGGCGCTCAGCATTATAAGGATAGAACAACGCTTGAACTGGCGCTGCACTGTGGCTGCCGGGTGCCCAGAGCACAAAATGAATTTCCAATTTACTTTGTATTGAGGACAATAAAGTGTTATTATTATTATTATTATACTTTGATGTCATGACAATGTCCTAATGAAAGTTATCGCCACTGTAACTTGAAAGAGGATTTATTTCACTGATAGAACAAAGTATTTCACTCTAAATTGTATAATAAAATAGTTCCTCCGGGTTTGAAGCTTGGCATATATACAGGTAAATATCCTTATCACCAGGTGTCCGCCTCAGAGTGATCTAGGTATTGTGGTGGAGCTACAAGCACAGGGAGGTCCCGCCACCGACAACGACACTCAGCGTCTCATCACCCGCGCCTGGACGAAGATTCCCATCTTTGACTCCGGGGGTCGTCTCCAGGCAGGTCGATTCAAGATGCCTTTCCGCCAGGTCCCCATCAAACCTTTCATGTCTTTCACTGACCTCAACAATGTCAACCCGGTGAGTGATCTTGCAGAAAAGTAATAATAATAGTCATTTTATATAGTTAATTTATCCATGTGCAGGGTCAAGATAGCTTCCGATCAAGGAGTCCGGGGTTTGAATCCCGCCTGCGGCTCGGCAACTTTGTCTGCAGTAGAGAACTGTTCTACATGCAGTAAAGTTAGGGTGCAATGCTACACTGAATTTCAGCTCAGTACCACCCAAAGTTCGCTAGTTCCAGCCGATGCTCGCAGGTTTCACTGCAATGCATAGCCATCATAGCATTGTGGGCTTTCTCCCTGCAATATAGTACTAGCAGCCGTGAAATAAGTGAAATGCTCCTGGAAGCGAAGTTAAACCCCAAATCGCCTCATCTTATCCATGGACATTGCATGCTCAAAACGGTGCTTGACATTATAGTACAGAACACTCCCTGAGAAGAACAGAACTGGTCGCCTGTCTGGCACTCAAGATTCAAATTCTGGCTACTATTATATTATACCAGGTACCCATTTTACTGCTGGCTGGAAAGAGGCACACTTTGAACTCAGTCACTTACCAAGGTTAACACCACAAGTCTCTCAACTCATATCTCTGTGTGAGGCAGGGAATGACCCTTCATTCTCTCAGTATATCCAGTAATGAAGTAGGTCACCCACCCATACACGGAGCACCATCTGTTACTGCTGAACTTCACTGATAGCGGTTGATTGATTAAGTAAGCATAAAATTTTAGTATCACATAGATGATATAGAGAACAGATGAGCAACAGCATTTATTACCGGTATATGTTAGTATCAATACAATAACGATATAGTACAATAACTGAAGCCTTCATTAATGAGTATCAAATCATTTTTTTAAAAAAGATCAAGATATCATAAAACTGTTAATTCCAGTACGGAGACGCCGAACTCTACTACAGAATAGTGAACATGCGTGACGTCCCCTCTCAGTCTCAGTCAACCATCGCCGCCAACAACCGCGATCTCTACAACTTGGCTCCACAGGTACAGTAGCAGTCTATAGGCTAACTTCTCTCTCTGCAACTTATACCTATACCTTTAGTACAGATACTTGAAATGGAATTGAATCTATTGACGGATTGTGATGCTTGAGCTGCGATATCTCGATCTTTAAATTTAGTTTATTAGCAAAGGGGGCATTAATTACTTTGATTATGCTGTTTATTAAACATAACCTCACACACAGAAGTTATTGAAAGCTGATGCTTTTCGACATACAGTCAATCTGAAATCAAAACAAATCAAATGTTGATGGTGATGTCAAGATTTGAAAGGCTTAATCAAACCATGCTTACCCCGGTGCCGGTATATCTTTCCGATGTTATAATTGAAAAATAATTTAAAATCAACTTTAAGAGTGCAATTCACACAACCAGATGAACATGTTATAGCTTTGATAATTGCAATTTCTTTGAGAAGTATTTTAGAAGCTAGAATACTTTTTGTAACACATTAATTATGCTTCTAATCCACTAAAACAGAATATCATCTAGATTTATACAGTTTAACATTAAACCTTAGTTTGTAATAGTTAGAATTATTGATAGAATATTAACAACTTCACTGTTTCTTACTTGAACATATTTGTTTCTACCAATGTGCAGCCTTTATATAATGTTTCCAAGGAGTACTCAACCTACTTTAATTGTTTCACAAAACAATATTCAGTTTAATATTTAAATTTGAAAACATTATTAAGAGATATTAGTAGCCCTTTACCTGCCAATACAGTAGTTCAGGTATGACTATCATTAAAAAAAACTTACCTGTGTGAGATTTGTACCTTTCTGATCAGTTACAAGTCTTGAGTGAGTGAGTTATATTGTTAAACGCCGTTAGACCTAGTGGTTAGACCTAGTGGTGGAGTGGTGCCTTTTGCTATTTTGGTTATTCTGAATTTTTTTTTTTTCTGGTTTCAATGGAAACAATTTGAACTTAGTGCAAATTGGGGGTAGGGACCTTTTCCGGCCTCTATTTCAAAATCTATTTAGTATTTCTTTACGAAACTTGGTATGTGGTTAGACCTAGTGGTGGAGTGGTGCCTTTTGCTATTTTGGTTATTCTGAATTTTTGTTTTTTCTGGTTTCAAAGGAAACAATTTGAACTTAGTGCAAATTGGGGGTAGGGACCTTTTCTGGCCTCTATTTCAAAATCTATTTAGTATTTCTTTACGAAACGTGGTATGTGGTTAGACCTAGTGGGGGAGTGATGCCTTTTGCTATTTTGATTATTCTGATTTTTTTATTTTTTCTGGTTTCCATGGAAACAATTTGAACTTAGTGCAAATTGGGGGTAGGGACCTTTTCCGGCCTCTATTTCAAAATCTATTTAGTATTTCTTTACGAAACTTGGTATGTGGTTAGACCTAGTGGTGGAGTGGTGCCTTTTGCTATTTTGGTTATTCTGAATTTTTTTTTTTTTCTGGTTTCAATGGAAACAATTTGAACTTAGTGCAAATTGGGGGTAGGGACCTTTTCCGGCCTCTATTTCAAAATCTATTTAGTATTTCTTTACGAAACTTGGTATGTGGTTAGACCTAGTGGTGGAGTGATGCCTTTTGCTATTTTGATTATTCTGAATTTTTTTATTTTTTCTGGTTTCCAGGGAAACAATTTGAACTTAGTGCAAATTGGGGGTAGGGACCTTTTCCGGCCTCTATTTCAAAATCTATTTAGTATTTCTTTACGAAACTTGGTATGTGGTTAGACCTAGTGGTGGAGTGGTGCCTTTTGCTATTTTGATTATTCTGAATTTTTTATTTTTTCTGGTTTCAATGGAATCAATTTCAACTTAGTGCATATTGGGGGTAGGGACGTAGGGACGTTTTCCGGCCTCTATCTCCAAAACCGTTCAATATTTTTTCACCAAACTTGGTATTTGCTTAGACCTAGTGATAGAGTGGTGCCTTTTGCTACTTTGGCTATTCTGGATTTTTTATTTCTCGTTATTAATGCAGTATTGAACTTAGTGGTTAGCATAAGTGAAAAATAAACAATTAACTAATAATGGTAATAATAAAGAAGAATGTCCAATTACATTACACTGTGCTTGTTACCTCATAACATCTTATTACCTCTTGATAAACTAGCCTATATAAATATTATCTAATTTACATAATATCGTTACGTTATCCTGCTTGTGTTATGTTGCAGGGTGGACTAATCCTCTATCAACACCCTGTATCTCCCCATCAAATCCCTCCGCCCCCATCCGCCACGCCCCCCATGAGCCCCGACTACAACTCGCCACGCAGAAGGTACGCAGAGACTTCAAATTTAATTGATGTTTTAATTTTGAAAAAGAAAGCTTAAAATAAACAGAAAAATCCAGAATGACTTGATATATTTTTAATTTATTTTCTCATTTCTGATGCATCACCCTTTAAATAAAATAATGTGAATCGTATTATTTTGAAACATAGAATCCTTAACTATTGGAGGTTGATTAAGGGGAGATACAGTTACATAAATAATTGCACTTACCTTGCTTTTAGAAGTATTCTTTTCGATCTGACATCTTTCTTTTCTGAATTAATATTTTAAAAAATGGCTTTTCAGATACTGTAAAATCCTTGTTTATATTCTTTAGTTATACGATTAATAGAGCATGTATTTGCGATAATCAATGTGCAATATTCATGCAGATTCCTCTTTGTTGACTTTACTAATTTGCATTTTATAAAATCCCGACCATTACGATCCTGTTTGTATTGTTGCAGCCGTTTGGAGATCTTTCCGCCTATTAGACCGTCTAGCCACACCTTGGAGCCGACTATCGGGTTCCAGGTGGATCGTATCAAACATGCAGATGCTGGGGAGGGGAAAGTTAGACTTACTGCGTACTACAAGTCTACAGGAAAGGTGAGCAATGTTCAGTGGGAAGCCTGGAGAATTTAAGAATTCAAATAAATGAATAATGTAAAATGCATAGTCATTAAAATGAAAAAGACAAAAAGAAAAGAAATCTCGTTGAAAGAAATCTGATACTCGGTGACTGAGAAAAGTGAACAAATTAAATTGTTGCACTTCTTTCTGCTTCCTTTGCTTGCTGTTTGAGCCAAATATTTGTTTATATACAAATAAGATACATTTAACTCTAATTCCAATCTATGACTGGTTTCACTGTCTCTCCTCTCCTGTCCCAGGTTGTACAATCTGCTACCAGCCCAGTCACATGCAGTACCACCGCAGTCCGATCCAACTTCAAACATGGCTACCACATCTTCGGCCAGCAAGAGGCCTCGTTCCACGACGTAGCCTTCCAGGGCGACATGATACTCATTGCACGCTTCTACCTGCGCAAGAAGCTGCACGGCCCCGTGGACGACCTTTACCTTGAACCCCAGGGTCAGGAGGCTACGCTGTATGACGAGGAATCTCTGGTGGCGTGGTCGGCCATCCCTCTTGTTGTCTCTCAGTTTAGAGGTGAGATTCATATTGAACAAACTATGAACTGCCTATGTTTTACCCTCTGTACTATAACACTCATGCAGTTCTCCATCACTTTTAAAAAAAGTTCAATGTTTCTTGGGCACATTTTCAATATCATTTTACTGTTAATATACAAGTGCAAATAAACGTTTTTGTTGTTCCAAAATTTTCTGAATGGCTACCGGTAAGTGAAAAAATCATGGAATAACCACTGGTTGGACTCCCAGATTAAATGTTAATATTGTTCTTCTATGAACTTTACTCCAGATCTCTCAACACGTGAACTGCGCGAGTTCAACCCTGCTCACATGAGAATCAACTCTGGCACCCACATCATCAAGCTGTACGCGCCCCCGGTCCCCGAGGCGTCCCGACTACCCCTTGAGGATCTCTCCATGCGGGACTACCGCCGATATGGGCGTGGCACACTCCGACTTCATGTCTTCCATGGCAACCCACGACCTGGCTCTCTCACACCCAGTGATGTCTCGGACGACCAGGAGGATAATCTTCCAGAAGTAAGAGGAATTATCCAGGACTTTTACTGATCACTTTAACAGAAATATTGGAATTAGTCAGATAATTTACATATAGTTATTCCAGAGGTGTTTGGATTAGTTAGAGAATTTACTGTTAGTATTACCAAAAGTGCTTGGAATTAGTAAAAGCATTACAATAACAAGAAGTGTTTGGAATGAGTTTCATGATCTCCTAGTAAACTACTGAACTCTGTACACAGTACTCCTGGCTGCCCTACGAGAGGAAAAACGCTTTGACAGAACCCTTCATGGCGGGTGATGGATTTGACGTGTACATCGACGGATGCAGATTCCTACCAGACTCGGTCACCTTTACAAAGGTGAGATTTAAGCTAGTGGTCCCTGAAAAGTGTCCTCCCTGTTAAGCACCCCTGTTAATAAATGCCCCTCCTAAAAATGCATCTCTGCCGGATACTTAGGTGTCCTCCCTGATCGTGATTGGCATCTTTCAATACCCCCTCTAGCCATGCATGACTCGTGCGTGCCAGTCACTGGCTAATTTAAGCATTGTTGCATTTCGTTACTTTTTCTGTGTTAGCTTGTCAGGATTGAAAGACATATTTTCTGTTATAATGTGATAGAGGAGAGTTGGAAGTTTGACAAATACCATATACCGGGTACGTTATAATTTTGTTCAGTTCCAGCTATAAGGACTTTCATGTTTTAGACAAGTGAAACATTGAGAAATAAACATTATAAAAAATAGTTACCTTTGCTACAATTACCATGAAAATTTCCAAACATTTATCCAATCACATGAAAAGTTTGGCAATGAAGATTTTGAATTTTCATCAACTAAATGCCATCTCCATTTTAGAAAAATAAATCAAGTTCACATTTTAGATGCCAGTCCTAGAATAGTCCAGGGAAGCCTATCTTTAGCCAGTAATCTATCCCAGAATATTTATTTGTTAACGAGCTGTTATACCTAGAAGTTGTCTTCTCATTATGGTTTGGTTACCAAACTTTGGTACTACTTGAATCATCTTACCGTATTCTCTCGGGGCCAGGCAAACAAACATCTTGAAAATATGGGAACAGGCTTTTAGACGGGAGAGACCCCAAAACCCCAGAGACGGTCAGACAGTCAGAATAGGTTTTATGTAGGTTTTTGACACTTAAATTAAAATAAATTATAGATTTATGTAATGTTTGACCATGGAACATCTGGCAAAATTTGGGGTGGGTTATAACCGGAGAAGAACCCCAACGAGGACAATCCATCAAAAAGCCCGAGAGAATTTGTTAACTAAAGTGTAAAAATCGCTCATTATGACAGGTTGCTGGACGTATCCTGGACCGGCGGTACGACGTGCACGGGAAGGACATCACGACCAACATCAAGTTGGACAGCGACAGCTACAACCCAGTGTATGAGCACAAGGAGGAGTACAGACTGCCTACCGTCGCTCCTTCAGCTACTCTCCTCGTCAAGGTATGCCCCGCTTTGTCATCTTCTATGTTATATACATACACCTAGCGCCCCCTAACTGATAATCTCCCCCCATTTATAGTTAAAGCATGTGCATCCTTTCCTCAAACTTGTCAATAACTGTAAATCATAAGCCATGTGCACTTGTTTGGTGCCTGTTCTTGATTACCAAGCTAGCCTTAAAATGAAGAAATGCTGAACCCAATTTACATAATGCAAAATGTAGTCCGATTCAAACAAACCCAATAGAATATTTATTTCCCCAAAAAAATCCTGAATTTTTTTTAGATTTATTTCTTGACAATGTCAGTCCATTTCACTGATATATTCTTCTTTAATATAATTAATTCTAATGTTTGAATTTCTCTGCCTTATCCCCTTCAGGTGTACACAATGGACAGATTCTACAAGAAGCTGACGGTGGTCGGATACGGAACTCTCAACATCTTTGTTGAGTCAGGATCAGAGCGACAGCCAGCTATAGACAGACAAGGCATGCAGGTGCGTGTATCTGCACTTCATTCATCATCCAGCTTACATCTCATCACTGGATGTTCCACCTTTCTTTGACAATAGTTAACTCATGAAAAGCCTTTTAACTTATCAAATGTGGTAAGTAAAGAAGAGCCCATTAAATTTGTTCATTTAAGGAGACTTTATCATAAATAGATATTTACAGAATATGGAATGACATTGTTTCAGGTGTCCCTGAATGTTGGGGCCCACCAGCTGAGACTCTACAGCCAGGGACCCAACGGAGTGGATCCATTCTCTGAGAACTGTCTCCGCAACGCCAACACCCGCATCATCCCCTGTGCTTCCGTCCTAGTTCGAATCCACAAGGTTCCCAAGGGACCCCAGGGTAAACCCTTGGAGGTGAGTGCGTCAGACTCTTACAGCCAGTTTACACAATAGCTGCCTACCTGTCTACCAATCAATTGCTGGTTAGTTTCAGATGGCACCAAGTGCAAAAGTGGTCACTGAGCCTGTCTGTATTTATTATCTCTGAAAGTGTCTTCATATTGGAGGACTTTGTTGTCATATTCTCACCATTCTTGTAATAAACACACATTTGAGGATATCCTTAGATCTTCTGCATTTACCAACAACTATCTATAGAACTGGCACACATTCAAACACTGTCGTAGATGAAAACTTACTTTGATGTAGATCCACAGAAACCACTCACATCAATCAGTCAATAAAGAAGTAAGACCACAGTACTCAAACCTTTTATAAGTTCACAATAATACAATTTCAATTGCACAGTTTTCAGCAAGTATTTACAAGCATCACTCAAAAGGTTAACATGTTTGCAATCTCCCACCTGCAGTGCAGTAAGGTTCCCCAAGCTGATTGGCTGAGACTGGGACTGTGGCAACCGCGACCCAAGTACTCAGACCGGATCTACTACTCCATGAAGTGCCTCCCGATGAAGGGAGAGAGCAAACTCTTCCACGCCATGATGAAGCGGACTCCCGTGTCTGTCCGTGAGTCCGTCGCTCGATTCGCTCAGGCTAAGGACAGCTTCCTGCGCAGCGACAAGAACATGCTGCAGTACATAAGGGTAGGTAACTCTCGGACAGGATTATTACAACTGAAATCTATACAAACCTAAAATGTTTTTAATTAATTGTAGTGACAAAATTGCAAACATTTATTTCTTTTATTAAGTTCTTGACATAATTATTTGTTGTGGTCAAATAGGCAGTTGAACATGGACTTTTGTATAAGTACCATTGTTGAGATCATAAATAAAATATTAATGATATTTCATTTGTTAAATTTGTAAATGGCATGTATTTCTAATGCAAAATGTTTTTATTTGAAAAGTGTCCATTTTCTTACACCATGACATGATGTAACTTACAATCTTCATATTCTAATCCAAAATTGGCGTTCTACCCCAGGCCCTTTATGATGTTTTAACACTATTTTCTCTTCATGAATACGTGATCTTCTTAGTTGGCACTGAAAGACCTCAGGGTTTTGGGCTGGAAATCCCCAATAGTGTTACCGTAGTAACATTTCACAAACAATCTTTGTCATTAAAACAAGCCAATGTCAGCAGACAGGCTTACAATTGATATTAGGGCTAAGATTGGTTATTGGACTGGAAACCCTGAAACGTTCCTACATTAGCAACTAAAATGTTGTTTATTAATCCTGTCTTTCCAGAATCAACTGACCAAGTCACTGGACTCCAAACCTCTAGAACAGGATCTGAATTTCATCAATGAGTACAGTCCTAAACATGGAGTCAAGGTGGGTTTACTGCTAATGCTTCCTCTGTCTCTGTACTCTATTCACATCGTCCCACCTAACCTCTTCAACAATTGGGCAATATTTCTCTGTTCTCACTCACTCACACTTTGTTCAAATGGAAAATAAATAATAGTGAATAAAATATTTCATTTTGTGACTTTCAGATATCACTGGACAGTGCCGTCAACATGCCGTGGTCCAACTTCACCCACTGCCACATGTGTCTCAACCCTCCTGGGGCCTTCTATCTGGTTAGGAATTATCATTTTTATGTCCAAAAGTTTAATTCAATCTTTAAATCTTGCAATTCCTCAGAACTGTTAAGATGCTGTGCATACTTGATCCACAAATACTCTATATATGATCAGCTAACAATCACAGAGAAACTCCGAAAAACTATAAAATGAGATAAAACAACTGCATGCAAGTCTGTTGATATATCATATTTGATGTGTGAATGTTGCTTGTCTCTACCAGGGAACCCCGAATGCTATGTATGACAAGCTGACGTTCACAGAGAAACTGGACCTAAGAAGCACCAACACATCACCTGCCTGGAGGGATGGTTTCAAGGTTCGTCTCTATATCCACTTTATACATTGTTGTGTTTATTATACTATGAGTATTGGACATCTTAGAAACAGAAAACTATACATGCATTTGTATATTTCACAGCACTTTCCACGCCGATCCTACCACCGCTTCCTGACGGCCATCATCCATCTGCAAGAAGTGTTTGTCACCGTCTCCAGGGACAACTACAAGTATGGGCTGCTTGAACAGGTGGGTGAGAAACTGATAGAACTGTTGGATATTTCTGTTAAAGTTGTGTTGTATCCATGTACTTGACTAAAGAGTTTATAAATGTGACGTCTTTAGTTTATAGCTCAGATAGATCCAGAGGGGGTTGGGATTCAGAGGGGGTTGGGATTCCTAGCTCCACATGTGCATATTGATTTTCTTCACAAGAAGGATGTTGAACCTTTGAGTAGACTTCACAATACTAAATTTTTGAAGCAGTAACTTTGCTCTCAAAATCATGTTAGGTTCTTTGGTATAATGAATACAATTAGATTAATTAAAAGCTTAAAACTTCAGCTGCTAATGCATTAGCTTATTTGGTTTTGCCTATCTTTGGCCCATTGGAAAAATGCCTAGTATTGTATTTTTTAACAAATTGTGATTCCTGTAAATTGGTCGCTAACTCCAAATGTTGGCCCAAATTATTTCAGCAGCCAAAATGTTCCTGTATTTATGCCTATCTGTTTTCTACTCTGTGCAGGCCTGGACAGCTGTACAACTGTTCAAGGATAAGTATGCATACACAACGACGTTCCAGCTGCCGTTGTTTGCCGGTTCACCCAACCAACAGATGCTCAAACAGATCGCTAGAGAACCCTGCAAGGAGTGGATAGAGAGGAACCTCAGGAACAACAATGTAGGCGAACTCTCTCTGTTTCTAATGTTTCATCTGTATTACTATTAAATATGTGATCTTTAATTAGCATAAGCGTTTGCAGAAAATCTGCTGAAACTAATTGTGAACTATCTTGAGTCTGTGGGCTTCTCCCTGCAATATAGTCTCTTGAAAACAATGTTAAAACCCATTTAAAATCACCTCACCCAAGCTAGTTTGGAAAAATGATATCAAAGGAACTTCTTTAAAATGATTTAAAATGCAATTCATCTATGAAAGTAAGTTCATTCTGTTTATTGCCTTTGGCTTGAAATTATATGAGACTTGCTAAATGAGAAGTCCAGTCACGATAAAAAAAAAAAGTCATAATACATAAACAAGAAAGAATTTATTTTGACCTTGAACAAAGACTTTGAAATACGAAGGAATGCTTCAATTTGGATATTTGTGTTGGCAGATCAAGCTGATAGAAGGAGCATCTCTGTTTGTGCGTATCGCTGACGGAAGAAGAGAAGATGAACTCATCACGGATCTCCCCACTAACAAACTGGTATGTCATAAACTCTCACATTTACATACCTGGTTATTGTACTATCATGCACAGATTCAGAGATGGGAGCAGAGCCATGCAGAGAGAGCCCAAAATAAACCACATGTAGTGCTTCAAGGAATTTTTAGATCACCAGGCCTGAAAGATCAAATGGACTTATTGCATGGGTTGTCGTCCAGCGTCCATCTAACATCTGTAAATATTTTAGAACTGCTGAAATTCTGAAGATGATGAAATTTTGAGAACACAATGGATCTCTTTGCTATTCAGTTGTTCTAATGCCGTATAAGGAATTTGACATAAATTTAATTATATATTACTTGAGATCACTTTATTTTAGGTCTTCAACTTCAGATAGTAATTCATGCAAATATTGATGACCTACAGAGCCCATGGTTCTATTTTTTGTGAAATAATAAAATGCGTGAGTTATAACAGACACAAAGTAACCCTAACTTAACTCTCAGGTTGAGATCAACGTAGACTACATCCCCAATGGACTGAAGGACCAGTATGCAAGGGAACGACCTGGCCGACCGATGGCGACCCTCGTACCCACTGGCAAGAGTCCAGAACAGTTTGCAGAGGGCCTCAGCACCAAGTTCAAGAGCGTATGTATAGATAATAACTCACATCCATATAGTAGTGAGAAATCATAATCATATCTACCGAAAACATATTACGAGGGACATCAAGAGGCAGATTAATATAATCATGTGTGAATGAAAATCAGTGAGGTTGTACAAATGTCAATGTCATGTAAATTATAATATATACATTCTCACCTTCAGAACCGGCCAGAACTTTGGAAAAAAAACTGCATGTTAGTTTTATGGAGCCCCTGGGTTAACCAATCCCCTTCAATATGTGAACCCCATGCACCATCTATTCAGTTAATACCCAGTGAATTACAATTCCCACTATCATGTTGGTTTCTGTTTCAGTTGGTCTACAAACTGTACGAAGAGGGCAACATTTCCAAGAACTGAGATATCCCCAGGAAGAAAACAAAGAAACCAGCCTTCATAGGATAGTGGGTGTAGTCTAGTGCTCAATACAGCACCTCTACAAATAGGGATAGGTATGCACAAATAGTAGATGTATTATCAACACAAGCCAAGGACCAAGCTCAAAGTATGCAAGCTTTAATTCGAAGATGTATCCAATGAAAAAAAGCTTGTGAAGAGGATGAAATAGTAGCTTTTCATTGTAAATATGGATGGAATGGTCCTCTGGGTGACAGATATATGATTATTGTTGTTCCTTTGAAGATACGCTAGCTCCTCCGGATGATGGGAGATATCGCTCCAAATGAAGGGGAAATAACTCCAGATTCAGATGTGGAAAATTCTCCAAATCAAGAGCAAATAACTCTCATCTTCAAAGGGAAGCAACTCTTCCAAATCTGGAGGAAGCACCTCTCTAGAACCAAGGGGAAGTAACTCTGTTTGGTGCCACTGTGAATTGTCCAGTCATGTGTGATGTGTTCAGTGTTTATGGTGTTCTCTCTCTCTCAGGTCAGTCGTCCATAGTTTATGTGGAGTCACCCAATCAAAATGTTTGTTGTTGTTTACACACAACGTGCAATGGATGAAGTTGGAGTGTTGTGATCTGAAGCTGCCGTAAAAAGATCAACTCCACTCTGGGTGTTAAAACAGTATTATGAAGTCTTCCAATCAAACTTTTGCCGTGTTTGTTGTTTAGAGAGGTTGCTGCTGCCGATTTTAAACCCTCTAAACATCAAACAAAAAACATTTTTTGCCAGATGTTGTGCCAGAAAGGACTGTTGTGTTATTGTGTTAATCTGTGATATTCTGTGAAATAGATGACAGAGACATCTCATGTGAGCAAGGTTGCATTAAACTTTACTGGATGTGGCTGTTACTCCAGGTTGATCCAGGTGACGGGTTTCACCTAAAAACAATGGTTTATTCCCGAAGCATCCTGGATAAATCTTTGTTATGTCTGATTTAATTAAGGATATCCTACTCTATATCTATGTTTCTCTAAGCAGAGTCATAATCTAAGAATAATTACACAATCATTTCTGAGAGTGTTTTATGTTGAAATTTCTTTACAACTGAACAGTAGAAATTTATTTATTCATTTTATTTTATTATTTTTGTTTAGAATTATGGGCTAAAATCTTATTTAGAAACAATTGTGCACGTTAATTACAAAGTTTATTGCTCTTATATCATTGTATGTAAGAAGCACCAATATTTTGTTATACAGAATGAGTCAAAATAATTTTGTGATCTGTCTTGATTCTCACTAAGGCAATCTTTTGAAAAAAAATTCAAATCTAACTTTTGAACATATTTTTATTGTATCTACAAAAGTGTCCTTTTAAAATCAATCAGTACTTACTGTATATCAACTTCTTGATTTGTGTATCATATTTATTTAGACAGCATAAAGCATGCACCATATCAATTAGGAAACAAATATTTATGTATTCATTACAATATGAGCAAGACATTTCTCGGCTCAAAAACACTGTCAATAGATACTCAAATGTAACCTGACCTCCCCTGAAGCTCTGGATGTTGTTAACCCTTTACCTGCTGATTACTAACAGTTTTTTTCTACAAATCCTCTCTCTCCACACCCTGTAGAGGTTACACAAGTCATTTATTCCCATGTTACCTCCAGTGCTGGTCCCTCCCTTTGAACAAATTTGCATTCAATTTGTACTGTTGAGAATAAGACTTGAGTTCGAGAAATAATGTGTTTCAAAGAAGCCAGAAATATGGCCCACTTTTAACAGAGGTTATGTGGGATGAACTAACTTGAGTTATAATTTTACCTGTGGGGAGAGAATGTACAAATCAAGCAAACCCACTTATCACCTAATCACTTACTAAAGTGTTCACTAAATAGATATTATGCAAAATTCATTTATTCACATTCTTTAAATGCAGATCCATAGTTAATTTCTTTTTGGGGGCGTTGGGAGTCCAAACGATAGTCCTGCATCAGAATATTTGAGATTTCTCGAAATACCTACATAATAAACATATTTAAGTTAACTCATATAGCTGCAGCTGTATCTTGTATTGTGTCTGTAACTGTATCTTGTATTGTGTCTACTGTATCTTGTATTGTGTCTACTGTATCTTGTATTGTGTCTACTGTATCGTGTATTGTGTCTACTGTATCTTGTATTGTGTCTACTGTATCTTGTATTGTGTCTACTGTATTGTGGTAGTGGATTGTACAACCACCAAACTGGGGAACAGTATTTTAAGATTAATATATTTTCAGGGAAAAAAGATTGAATTGATGCATTAATATGTACACAGACCTGAAAGTTAGTTATAAGTCAGTTACTCCCACTGTCTGGATGTAGGAGTGGGTGACATATATAAGCTTGGAAAGTTGCCCAGTTCGCTCTCTTCAAGGGAAAATTAATCACAATCAAGCAGCTGAGCTTACTGTTGGGTCTCGTAGAAGTATTCATCATGTATTAAATGTAATGTAATAATCTGGTTACTGTTCCAGAACAAATCTGCAGACCTTTAACTCTTTGTTTTATTTGAAAATTTAATAAATCTCTGACAGAATTGTTTTTTGAATCTGGCAAATAATAAAAACTGTCAGCAACTGCCAGAGCTGTTTTGGCTGTCCTTAATTCAGACACTTATAAACTTAAAGAGCCATCACGGATGTTAGTGTTTCAAATTTGTGGAAAATATACTTTTACCGTCATTCGCCAGAGAAAACTTTTATATACAACATGGCATATGTAAATAATTTTCATATCAAGACAATGTATTGCAATTTGGTTTCAAAGAGAAGTACAACTTCGACTAGCGCGCGCTACGGGTATCTGACGTATATAAACAGAGTCCCCTTTTTTGCGTAATACGTACTACACAAACAGCAAGCGCTTCCGAAGCGTGAAGGCTCGTCTCTAGCGCAAGTCGCCATAACAACCCATGTGATGCACGTGCTGCACGTGTTCCTCTTACTAAGTACCCTTGTCACACATTACTGAATGTGACGATTGCTTTACAAGCTATGTTTCTAAATGTCCTGAGAATATACAAATTATTTCCTGTTTAATGTTCTTTTTATTGAGATAAGACCAGCAAATTATGAATTTTTTTTACTCTCATTAATTATAAAATTCAAGAAAAATACCTAGTTGGGTAAAACAATTATTCCAACATCTGTAGCAAATACATAATTAAATGAAATGGTAAATAAATAACCGTCAAAAAATTATATATTTCGATTTCTTTCATTGCTCATATTTGTTTTAATTCTTTCGTGTCTTTGTTTACTGTGTGTGAGCTAGACCATAATGCTTTGCGCTTGAAAATAATAGACTGGATCTATATTTAGACTGGAAAACACCTTTACTAATCAATGCAATTTCTCGGCTTATTTTAAGTTGGAAAAATTAGGGAAAAATTAAGTGTATTTATTTCAAGGAGATAGATTTTTGGAATTTTTTTGATATTTTCATCAACATCCGTGATGGCTCTTTAACAACAAAAGTTTGGGACCACCTCAAATTTCATTTCATTGTTACAGAATTTAGACTTAAACTAAAATATAAATATAAATTTGTTCAGTTGAGTTTGATGTGCCATACATTTACACCAGACTAGAGTGGGTTTAACTGTGTATTATTGTTTATTTGTTAAGGAAATGATTATAATGTGATTGATATTTATTTTTATGAGTTATTGTTTATGTTTTATCTCCTATTATTTATTTTATTTAATTGTTTTATGTAGTTGTCTCCTTTTAGTAAACCGTTTCTTTTCAACAATCATGTGAGAAAAGAGTTTTACAAATTAGTTATTTTATGTGAACAAATTTCACCAATCTAGATGAATCTTAAAAACAACATCTCTTTGCACATGAACATCATGCAACTATATTCTGTTCACAATTTATATCTCTTAATTAAATTCACATGATTAAATATTCTTTTAGAATAGAAAAACATCTACTGTTTTTATTTCTCGTACTTAAATTTACTAAGAGTTATCTTGAAAGGTAACAATTGAAGGGATGAAGTTCTCAACTGTCAGCTGATCCAGTGTTATGTTACTAGATTGATTCAAGACCTCAAAATAAAGATAAACTTCTAGAATAAATACTGTCAGCCAAGGAGTAGAACTCCAACAGCATATCTCTGGAACCGCGGTCCAAGTTTTGAATTAGCTTAAAAATATATAACCAGGCTCAAAGTGTAATTTTGTCAATTTAAATATGCAATATATACAAATGCACACAAAATCGCTGCGTTGATCCCAGATTATCAAAAAAACTCCAACTATGAAGCTAGTCGTTATTTTAAAATTACCATACACCCCTTTGGAAATTATTATACCCCCGCTACGAAGTAAGCGGGGGTATATAGCGTTCATTCCGTCCGTCCGTCCGTCTGTCCGTCCGGTCAATTTTCTCAAAAAACGTCAAAGGTACATCAACCAAACTTTGTACAGTTGTTAACCATGTTCTTCCGATCGCGCACAGACAATTTTCAATTTTCTGAGATTTAAATTTGTTGTCTTTTCCATGGAAACATGATTTTTTGGACTTAGTTTTATTGTGTTCAATGGAGACAAGTTTTCTCGGATACTGTTCAGCCTAGGTGAATGAAATTTTGGTTGTGAGTACTCATGACCATACTCTTTATCGAGTTCGAAAACCAGTTCCGAAATGTTATTTTTTACGGAGTTAAGGCCCTTGAATCCGAAATTTAACTTAGTACCAAAAGAGCTGTGATGTTCTAATGGGGACAAGTTTTCTCGGCAACTATTACATCTAGATGAATGAAATTTAATATGGAGGTAGTCCAGATGATACTCTTCATCGAGTTCGAAAACCAGTTCCGAAATATTATGTTTTACGGAGTAATGGCCCTTGAATCAGAAATTGAACTTTGTACCAAAAGAGCAGTGATGTTCCAATGGGGACAAGTTTTCTCGGCAACTATTACATCTAGGTGAATGAAATTTTACATGTAGGTAGTCCAGATGATACTCTTCATCGAGTTCACAGTCCAGTTCCGAAATATTATTTTTTACGGAGTTATGAAGCCCTTGAATCTGTAATTGAACTTGGTAGAAATTACTGGTGTGATGCTCTAATCGGAAAAATTAAGTTACCGGTACCTGAAAAATATTTCATCTGGGTGAATGAAATTTTGTAATAACAGTCAGTTCATAAACTTATTTTGGACAATATTATGATGCTTGAAGCTGTTTTTTAAACATAGTAATCTTCACATTTATAATTCTCAATGGACGGATAGCGGATGGCGGGGGTATGTGAGCCATGCTCACTTTTTTCTTGTTTCTTTTGTTTGAGTTGCAGGTTATATGCCATAACCACCATCTGCGCAGGTTGGTTATCTCATAATCTCCATAATCGGTTATGAGATATTCAACCTACGGAAACAAATTGACTTGTAAAATTTGGAAATTTTGTTAAACCAGAAATGAAAATTTTGTGAGCAAGGAAAGTGGGATTCGAACCCTGGGCCTCTACATCATCAAGCAGCACCTTTACCAATTGAGCTACCGGGGATCTATACTGATAAGTGTTCATTCTGTTGTGTTTTGGCTGTATTGATATATTTTCTAGTATAATAATATATACATATGTATGTATAGGTCTACCTTGTGTAAGCAATGAAGGATTAAGCTTGAAACCTCCCTTTCCGATCAGTCATGATTGTATTGGGAATATTTCATGAATATATTTTGGTCATGTCGCATAAATCAACAAAATATCCCTTTAAAAGGCATATATAAAATTAGTTTATAAATAGTGTTCGGCGGGAGTGTAAGGCAAATAATGACCTGATTGCCTCGCGTTATGGCAATAAACTCTGCTCTGGCCAACGTCCCGCGAGTTTATATGCCATAACCGCTCGGCCCTGGGTCAATATTTACTACGTGGTATTAATGTGAGTTCATTCTGTTTACCTCATTAAGAACAGACACTTGGTAAAATCAACAATTTTTTATTTCAAAAGTATAACAAGTACATTGATCATCTTCTATATATACAGATATAACTTAACAACCATTTCTTTCTTCCAAGCATAGCAATAAATGCAAGCACTAGGAAATAAATAATTCAGAAACATGTGTTATCCACATTAACAGTAATGATATGAGTTCAATTTTTTATAGATGATTTTGATTAATTTAACTGCTTCAGAACCTGTATAAATTCGAACAAACCTGTATAGGTTCCAGATTCTTTGAAGAGGATCCTCCTTGGGGTACTTATTGCATAAAATCCTAGATTTTAGATATATGACAGGTTGTAACTATATTTTCCACATAAAATTAGTTAAAAAACTAAAAAAACGTACTTTGGGTCACCCCTTTCGAGCCTCACCCCTTACGGTTGTCATGCAACCAAGGGCGGTAACTCTAACCTCACCACTTTCCAATCCAGTCATGCAGGCTGAATGAAGGGGAGGTGGGTGGCCCTACCCCAAGGAGGATCCTCTTCAAAGAATCTGGAACCTATACAGGTTTGTTCGATTCTTTTTCAGAAGGGATCCTCCTTGGGGTACTTATTGCATAAGACAGACTCCCAAAGATTAAATCAATGGCAGTGGCATTCAGACTGCACCCGAAGGCGCAAAACGAAGTACAAGAGATTACTCACCCAAAGTACAAAAATGGATCCACCATGGGCTATAACCTCAATGACCTGGGGATTACATGGCGCACTCTCAGTCGCCTTACAGGTCTGAAAACCCCGCCCCCCCCCCCCCCTTTTTTTGTAAGAGAGAAGATGAGGACAAAAAATCCCATAGCAAAGATCACCCCACGGGAGTCCTCAGCCGGGGAAATAACCGCGGGGTAAAGGACTTGGGCCCTTAGTATCAACGGATATTAGTGGCGTTAGTTAATAATTAAAAACAACAGATCGACCAACCCTCATCAGCTCATTCAGCTAGGGGGTTGACGACTCTGCCCACCGGAGAGAACTGTCTGACCAAACCGAGCACGCTCGCCCGAGAGCCTGTCGAGTTGGTAATGACGAATGAACGTGCTAGGCTGGCTCCAGATAGCAGCGGAGCAGATCTCTTCGATAGGCAGGGCCGCTGCGTACGCCTTGGACGTCGCGACTGCCCTAACCGAATGAGCCTTGAGGTCACCTGGGGGCTCACGGCCCTTGTGAACATACGCTAGGCATATTGCCGAGACAATCCATCTCGAGATTGACTGTTTGGAGGCGGGCAAACCTTGTTTACCTCCACCGTAACAGCAGAAAAGCTGATTATCCCTACGGATAGAGGCTGTTCTCTTAACATATGCTCTCAAGGTCCTACGCACGTCTAGGATGTGATCGTGCGAGGCCTGAGAGCCCGAAGCTGCCGGCTGTCTAAGCGCGGGCAATTCAATGGGGGCCGACACATGAAAGGAGTGGGCCACTTTTGGTCGGTAGGAGTCTGGCAGCCTGATACTGACTCTGTCCCTGTGGAAGACTGTGAGATCGGGATCGGCGGACATAGCATGTATGTCGCCTACCCATCTGCCAGACGCCACCGCCACTAGAAAAGCTGCCTTCCAGGTCAATAACTGGAGAGACAATGAAGACAAATCCCTGAACCTAGGCCCCGATAGCCAATCGAGGACTATTGAAAGGTCCCACACTGGGCTGATCCGCCTCACAGGAGGCCGGATCCTGTCCACGCCTGCTAAAAAACGCTGGACCAATGGATGGGCACCCAAAAGAGCGCCGTCCACCGGGACATGAAAGGCTGAAATAGCCGTGGAGTAACCTCTGACAGTCGATGCGGCCAAGCCCGCATCCAATCTAGACTGCAGAAACTCCAGGACCAACACTAGATCTGCAGAAAAGGGATCGAGTACGTCCCTATCTGCACACCAGCGCGAATAGCAGGCCCATCTATCTTCATACTGAATGTTCGTTGAATCCCTCCTCGAAGCCAGTATTGTGTCTGCAACTCGTGCAGGAATACCGCTACTTTGGAGGCGATTCCGGACAGAGGCCAAGCCACCCACTGCACCCTGGGGTTGGGGTGGGGGGCTCCGTCCTGGGACAGAAGTCCCGGCCGACACGGTAACAGAACAGGTGGCATAGCCAGAGACCTGAGTACCTGTGGAAACCAAGTTTGCGCTGCCCACAGAGGTGTGATTAGCACCAGCAGACGCGGAGGATGAGTGGCTAGACGGGCAAGGACCTTGGAGATTAGAGGCACTGGTGGGAAAGCCCACAGAACTCTGTCTGTCCAGTCCAGTTCGAATGCATCCTGGGAGAGAGCCCGAGTGTCGGGTATCCTGGAGCAAAACTGGGGTATCTGAAAGTTCGTCCCTGACGCAAACAGATCCACCTGGAATGACCCGTATAACTGGGAGATAGTCTCGAATATCTCTCGATCCAGTAGCCACTCGTGGGGGGCAAGAATCCGGCGAGACAGAGCGTCCGCTCGGATATTGTCCACCCCTGGTAAGTACACTGGCAGAACCGTGGTGTCGACCTCGTCGCACCAAAGGAAGAACTGCCACGTCTCCTCCAGGAGGGACGGAGAAACCGTCCCGCCCTGATTGAGGATGTAAGCCATGGCGGTCCTGTTGTCCAGCTGAAGCCGGACCACCTGACCCCTCACCTGATCTCTCAGATGTTGCAAGACTAGCCTGGCCGCCCTGAGTTCTAACACATTGATGTGCATCTGAGACTCGGCTTGTGACCACAGGCCCGAGACCGTACGAGATCCCAGAACCCCGCCCCATCCCGTGAGGGAGGCGTCGGTCTGAACAGTCAGGGTCGGCGCCGGAGCCTGCAGGGGGTAACCCCGAGTCAGGTGATCGACATTGGTCCACCAAGAGAGGTGTGGTAAGACCCACCCCGGAGTGACGAGCAGCTTCTCGTAAGACTCCGAGTGGGACCACAGACCCGCCAAAGCTTGTTGGACGGGCCTCATGCGGAGCCGGGACCTCCAAACCACGTCTATGGTCGCTGCCATGACTCCGAGGAGCTGGAGCCAGACCCGAGCCGTGTGGGTTGGAGCGCTGAGAAACGAGTTCACAGCCCCGAGGATCTTCGGGACCCGGTCCGGGGCCAGGGATACGATCCCCGGCTCCGTCCGGAACCTGGAGCCCAGGAAGACTAAGTCCCGTGATGGGGCTAGCTCCGACTTTTTGAGATTCACGATCCACCCCAGCGAGACCAACGTGTGCAGAATGGCCTGGGTGGACTCGTGGTTCTGTAGCTGAGACAGCGCTCTGAGGAGCCAGTCGTCCAGGTAGGGATGACAACACCTGCCCTGAGACCTGGCTACCTGAGCAGCTACCAGCATGAGCTTGGTGAATACCCTCGGAGCCGTGGAGATTCCGAAGGGTAACACCCTGAACTGATAACACTTCCCGTCGAATGCAAACCGCAGAAACTTCTTGAAGTCTGGGTGCATCGGTACGTGAAGGTAAGCGTCTTTGAGGTCTATGGAGGATAGCCACTCCCCGACCTGCACTGACGAAATCACAGACCTTAGAGTCTCCATCTTGAACGATGGTACCTCTATGAGTTTGTTCATGATCTTTAGATTTAGGATAGGTCTGAACCCTCCGCCCTTCTTGGTCACCAGGAAGTATGTGGAATAATATCCGCTCTCTTCCTGGCCCACAGGCACTAGCTCTATCGCAGCCTTGCTCAGCAACGCTTTGACTTCTGAGCGGAGGATGTCCACCTTCTCCGGCGCGGAGGGCACCTTCGTGTGCCGCACCCCGGTAAATGAAGGTGGACCGCGCTTCCACTGTGGCATGTGGCCTTCCCTGAGTGTGGACAGGACCCAGGTGTTTGACGTGGCCTTGGCCCAAGCGTCTATGAACCTCGACAGTCGGCCGCCAACAGGGATGTGTCCCAATAAGCATAAGGTGTCCGTCTCCGGCGGCACTCCGGCCCCCGGAATTTTGGACACCCCGAGCGGTACGGGAGGAGCTAGGAGCCCTGGTTTGGCTTCCCGCGCCCCCGAAACCCCTGCTTGCCCGATGGCTGCTGGTGTTTCCCGCCACGCTTCTTGGGACCCTTGCCCCTGCCCCCAGCTTGATTCAGACTAGCTGACATCCAAGCTGGTTTCCCAGTCGGCGCTGAGGAACGAGCAGGGGGAGGGTTGGACACGCGTGCGCGCTTGACGTCTGGATCCTGCACGGAGAGAACCTTAGAGGTCTCCCGGCAGGTCGTGACGACGTCCGCGGTGTCCCGGAGTACCTGCTGAGCCCCCGGGAAGAGCGTAGAGCCGACCCGGAAAGGCAAATTCAGCAGGGACTGCTGGGTTGACGGCATCCAAGTTGACGCCGACAGCCACAGCTTGCGCATTCCCACCACTGCGCATGCCATCTGGTTAGCCGAACACTTGATAGAGTCGCGCGCCAGATGGCCACCGACCGCGGTAAGCTGCCCGAGGAGCTCAGAGGAAGAATTCCCCGAGACCTCAACCTTCGAAGCGAGCTGGTCCTGCATGGAGGCCAGGTACGCCTGATGGACCGCAATCTGGAGTTGCTGGGCGGCGTTACGATACTGATCTTCATAGTACCGATACACCACCTTTAACTCAGATGCTCCAACAGTGAAGGGTGGCAGCCGCCGACCTTGCCTACCGACCGAGGGTGTAACCCTAGGCCGGTGCAAAGAAACCGCGGTAAACACGCAGTCCCCCACCAACGGAATATCGAACAAGCCTTCCTCCCCCAGCTGATACCGCCTAGATAAGTAGCCTAGATCGGCGGTAGAGCGGGCACCAGCTAGGAGGGGATCGACTAGCTCGTCCATTAGTGAAGGGAGCACGCGGAGCCCCACTACGGGAGCCTTGCTCTTAGCGAAGGCCTCCCCCGACAAGCGGTAGTCCATGTCCTCGGGCTCGGGGACCGGGGCAGCAACACCAGGGATAGCCTCCGCGATCAAGCCACGGAGGTTCCTGATGGCAGCGGCAGCTGATAAAGAACCCCGAGTCCTCCCGAACCTCATCGACGTCCATGAACTCGATCCCCGTTCGCTCCGAGAGGCCGGAGCCAACCTCGGAGTCCACAAGGAAAGAGTCACGGGCGTCGACAAGGCCCCGAGAGAACCCGTCAGCTGTCGCCGGCTGTCCCGAGCCCCCAGCTCGAGGACCGAGCTCGAGTGGGTTCCCCGAGACCTGGGTCCCGGGGATGCTCTTGGGTCCCACGTGCGATCCGGAGGACCCCGACACTAGGCCGGGGGTCTTGGAGCACGGGGCAGGGTTCCGAGCACGCTGATCCTGAAGCACAGGAGGCGCCTCGTACCCTGGAGTAGAGGTGGTAGCCGTCACCTGGGAACCAACACCAAGGAGTGGTTCCAGGTTAGGCGGGGCCAGCGGTCCCCCAGACGAGACCTGCCCGGAGCCAGGTGTCTGGGAGTGCTGGTGTGTTTGTGTGTTGGCGTGGGGCTCCATGCTCCGCAGGGGTGAACCTGGGAGGTGGGGACCCCGGGGAGAAAGCGTGCCTTGGACTATGCCGAGATCGAGTTCTCCCCTTGCCGGAGTAGCATCGGGCTCCCGACTCGGGGCCCGGAGCTCCGTACGGAGCCCCGAGACCGCCGAGTCGATCATAGCCTTCATCTGCTGTGTTATGGTTGCAGTGAATTGCGACATATCAAACAGGTTAGTGCTAGGTGTTACATTAGTTGTTGTTGGGGTGGGAGGGTGGGTACATTCCCCGGCTGAGGCCCCCCGCTGGTCCTCGACTGAGTCGGCCTCGGATGAAGAACCATCGAGGACCGGCTTGATCGAGGACACAGTCGCGGAGGCCGAAGCCTTACCTTTACCTTTCTTACCACTAAGCTTAGCTGCTTTGGCTAGCTTCTTAACCTTAGATGGAGGGTCGAGGTTCGCTATGTCCTTGTTCTGCATCAAGGCACCAGCAAAAAACTTCAGGTCAGCATCCCGTCTGGCCCTGGCCTTAGGGGTGAAAGCCTGGCAGATATCACACTTTACAGGGTGATGAAAATCCTGTGCGAGACAGCGCAAGCACTCGTCATGCCCGTCCGTTATGGAGACAGGTCCATTACACAGGGAACACGGCTTGAAAGGCTAGAAACAAAATAGCCATTCAAGACCGATCCTTGCAACATGCGTATATATATAATTTCTTAAAGAATATATATACAAATACATGGGGGAATGAGATGTAATTGTTTTGTAACATGCATGTAAAAAACAAAAGCAGAGGCGAATGGCAAATGCGAAGTTGTACAAACGTAAACAAACATGGCCACACCCCTAAACATCACTGGAAGAAAAAGAACATGTAATTTTCTAAATTGCATGCAGGCCAGTGGGCTATTCGAAATACTTACAGAAATCGAATATGAAACCCCAAAATATATATATATAAACGTGGAAAGCCCAGATCTAACCAAATTCCACGATCAAAACACATCGATCGAGAAAAAATGGCCGCCATCTTGGGTCGACTTTCCCGCCATGTGCGCGAAAGTAAGTTACAAATACACGAAATCTACGACTAAAACCGTGAAGCCATTCGACCCTACTGTAAAAAGGTAGAAGTTACCACACATACAGATTGCTTTTGGGCCATTTTCTTCAAGATCGGAAGACGTAACTCAGAAAACTTGAGAGCAAAAACTTCGTGCGACCAGTCAACTAGAATGACAGATTGGAAAGTGGTGAGGTTAGAGTTACCGCCCTTGGTTGCATGACAACCGTAAGGGGTGAGACTCGAAAGGGGTGACCCAAAGTACGGTTTTTTAGTTTTTTAACTAATTTTATGTGGAAAATATAGTTACAACCTGTCATATATCTAAAATCTAGGATTTTATGCAATAAGTACCCCAAGGAGGATCCCTTCTGAAAAAGAATCTTGTACTGCCTTATCAAAGTTAATTTGAGGTTTAATCCTTTAATCACCCTTAGGCATAGACGATCATGCTTGCCGTGGATTAGCTCTGCTACCCTTTGCTTGGAATGGAGGTTTACCATTGTGAGTGAGTGAGTGAGTGAGTGAGTTAATGTTTAACGCCGCATCGGCAGTATCACAGCTATTAGCGGCGATCTTTCACTGTGAACATTATCTTTGGCCAGGAGGATCCACTCATATCACAGTGGCTGGTATAACTGCAGAGTAAAAGCAAGCACTGCCATTGCTGGCTGTGTTTTGCAGTGAAACCTGCCAGCACTAAAATTCAATGTAGTTCGGGACCCGACCCTTACCGCATGTAGACCATTTCTCAACAGCAACACTGACGGGATTCAAACCCTTGACCTGTTGATCTCATACCTGCATGACCAAAGATGTTGCATATCATTATTTTTCAGTTACCAGGCCGAAAGATTTCAAAGTTCTCTTAGTGCTAAAATAATGAGCCTTTAACTGGCCTGTAGCAATCTGAGTGCTGACAGAGTTATAAAAATCTAGTTATTTACAATGTAATCTGGCAATGCATAGCCACATGGCCTTGCGGGCTTTCTCCCTGCCATAATACTGGCAGCCACGATCGATATAAGTGAATTACTCTTGAAAGCGGCGTTAAACCTCAACTCACATCACCTCACAATGTAATCAGTGATTTTTAGCACCTAGATCCAGGGTCTCCTAACTAAGAACTACGGTGATCGTAAAAGGAAAGGAGGCCTTGGTTCAAATCTTTCAGTGTTAATACAGTCATCTGTAACTGTCATATATTTTTGGCTCTTACCATTATCTTAGTCTTGAGATAGATATGAAATCCCTGGGCCAGTCGTACAAATATTGAAGCAGTATTCACATGTTGTTTAACGTTTGCTGGCATCCTTTAATATATTTCAATCATACAAACATCAGGATTTCTCCTTGATCACACATACAGCAGTATCATCGAGACACACACAGAATCTGAACTCTGCAAAAACTTGTTACTTACTACAAGAGGATATCTTAAATTTGCGCTGACAGACTTTTTGAAAAATTTACGGCTTTAATGCATTAACAATGAAGCATTAGAATGAGATTTGTTTTAAAGCAATAAATTTAGACCCTTTATCCTGAGGTATAACTATTGTTATTATTATTACACAACTGTTGTTGAGTCGAAGGTGGGGTTGAAGTACTTTGGAATTCTATTGAGGGACGCACAATTTATTAAATTGCTACAAATTACATTGAATATGGTAAAGTCGTATACTTTTCATGGTTGTGTAAAAGTTAATATATATCGATAAACAGGAATATCAAGGAAATCATATATATTTACATATATTTTCATAAATATATACATACCATAACTCAAATATATAAATAAGGAAAACAATTGCGTAATTACACCAGCGAGCACTTAAATGATTTAACTTATTTCTCCAGAAAGGCACACCAACCAGAGTTTTTACCTAAAGATTACTGATGACAGGGACAATATACAGAGAGGGAAATGATTCGATATCGTGGGAATGACCGCTTTTGATTTGGACATAGTGAGGATAATTATGAACTACTCATCCTAGGTGCTTGAAGTTCTAATGATGTGTCACAATTAATAAATTATGACAAATTACAATGATTATGGTAAAATGGTATGTGCTTTAAATAGTTGTGATAAAACTTATAGATAAAATCATCATAATTCATAACACAAATACATAAATAAGGATAAAGTTTGCATTATATATTAGCAAGCACTTAAATGTGTTAATTTATTTCTCCATAAAGGCACACCATGTATCCATTGTGTAAAATTTGATAAAAATTGAATTCACAGTCACTTACTTGAAACCAAAGTTAAAAGGTTCAAATGTGTGTGATATATAATCCTTGCATCCCTCACATTTCAACTTTTACAACATTAGGGACAATCACAACCTTGTCCGAGTTCACGTACCGGTATATCAGCTTTTGTTTTCTCTGAAGATTGTTTATGACGTCAATCTTTTTAAAAATCAGAACAATAATTATGATAATTGTAAACAATGAAACACAGAATGATTTTTTATGTCAAGATGTTTCCAATTCAAAGTAAGTAAGACTTTGATTAAAACATTATTCAAGATAAGATATTTGATACACGCTCATTGAATAACAATCATTTGACAATTTTCAATATCAATATGATCCAACTGTCAAAAAGAATAAATATATAAATAAACAAAATTTGCCTATTATATAGGACAAAAATATAAAAACTATAAATTTAAGAATTATGAATCATCAACGCATGAATCTGCAAATTGAAAGACCTGAATTTGTTACATGTCTTGGAGGAATTTGTCTTCTTTGTTAGACTTCTTATCAGTCTGAAGAGGGCAAATGTTGTGAAATATGCAACAAATTCTGGTCCTTGCGACAGCAATACCACTTAAAGTCATTGAAATATTAAAAACTTGTTGCTTTTTATGACAGCTACATGCATATACTGATATGTACACAAGTCTTGTTCAAGATTCCATTGTGTAACATAAACTTCAACTCTCCATGTATTGTTCTCTAGCACACTCAAATGATGTCATCGTTGCACCAAATCCTATACATCAAGTGCATGAATAGGTAACAGTTCTCGTTAACAGGTAAAATCTTCCTAAATCACCCTTAATCTGCGGTGTAAGATATTCCATTAGTTTGAATGCCCCATTTGTTGACAATGTGGATTGTTGTCTATAACAGGTGCCAGCTATCACTGACAGGCAGACTTATTACCTGTCTCGATAACTAACACCTTGCAATGAAAATTCAGCCAACTAAGCCCCCTTTTAGACAAATTTTGCATGTAAATTTGACAACCCTTGACAATCCTGCTAACAAGTTTTTTTACTTTGTGGAGGATTTTTCTTGACAAGTTTTAGTTTTTATGAAATTTCTTTTAGAGAGCAACAAGCAAACCAATTAGACAACTATCACATGTCTATTACCCTGGACTTCTGGTAGTTTCTATACAGACCACATGTAGAAAGTAGCGTGTATCTTATTTTAACTAGATTGGTTTTCAAGGAGATTTTCTTCTCATAAGCACAACCCAAAAGACAATCACTTGAAAATAAGAGCTTTCTTATCTAAACCCCAACCTGAGTGACAGCATTCTATCACTTGCCAACATGACTGACGACAGTTGGAAGATCGTCTGACATGTCGACAGTGCTCTCGCTCTGTGTTGAATTGTTTTGCCGCAAGGGAAAACTGTCATGTCTGCTCCGGAAATATCTGGATGGCATCGGTTTCTCCATTCGGAAACCGCATAGGAAGGTGACCTAGAAGAAAAAATTATCACAAGTTAAATTGCAAACAAATTCAAAATGAATGCCTCCAAAATCATTAAAAAACTTCTGGATAATATTCCCCCCTTTTCTCAACATCAGGAGAGATGATACAGAATGGAATATAGAACCATTGACTCTGTAAAGTTGCTCGATTAATTATATCAGAAAATTTTTCACCTAAACCAATAAAAACAAACCTTACAGAAACTAACTGGTAATTCTGTACTACCAGCAACCAGAAGCATCACATTCAAATAAATGAAGTTAAAAGTCTGAATGTTTATGGCATGGATAATACATTGTTTTATATGTGATGATAAAGTTCTGTTTACCACAAGACAAGCCATAAGCATGCCCAGCAAACCGCCACCAAGGACGTCACTCCAATGATGTTTGTAGTCTGAAATTCTAGACAGACAAGTGTAGAACGCCAAGCTGAATGCAATCAGCTGGAGTACCGGGCGGATCAGGTTTGTGGTCGCTGATGTTAGTCTTGCTTGTAGATACGCCTGAAGAAGAAAGATGATGTCAACATTCTTACAATATCTGTTCCCTCTTGCAATGCCAACATGCAGATAAGGTTTGAGATATCATTGAATAACTATTCAGACATCGTCATACATGCATTTCCAAACTTTTTATAATATGCCCATAGAGAAAAAAAGAAGAAGAAAAATTCAGTATATTGAAATTTCTACATTTTGCTAAAAACACAGTACATGTACATAGCGTTAGATTTGTTATTACTTTAATTCAATTTTCTAGAAAACGTCAATCGAAAATATGTGTAATAATGCAAATTTCAATCAAAGTATTTAAAAAAAGGACTTCAGCTTGGAGGTTAGTTACCAACCATCAAGAAGACTGTAATGTACAGGGCAATGGTTAACTGTTACCTACCATCAAGAAGACCTACTGTACAGGGCAATGGTTAACTGTTACCTACCATCAAGAAGACCATACTGTACAGGGCAATGGTTAACTGTTACCTACCATCAAGAAGACCATACTGTACAGGGCAATGGTTAACTGTTACCTACCATCAAGAAGACCGTACTGTACAGGGCAATGGTTAACTGTTACTTACCATCAAGAAGACCATACTGTACAGGGCAATGGTTAACTGTTACCTACCATCAAGAAGACCGTATTGTACAGGGCAATGGTTAACTGTTACCTACCATCAAGAAGACAGTATTGTACAGGGCAATGGTTAACTGTTACCTACCATCAAGAAGACCATACTGTACAGGGCAATGGTTAACTGTTACCTACCATCAAGAAGACAGTATTGTACAGGGCAATGGTTAACTGTTACCTACCATCAAGAAGACCATACTGTACAGGGCAATGGTTAACTGTTACCTACCATCAAGAAGACCATACTGTACAGGGCAATGGTTAACTGTTACCTACCATCAAGAAGACAGTATTGTACAGGGCAATGGTTAACTGTTACCTACCATCAAGAAGACCATACTGTACAGGGCAATGGTTAACTGTTACCTACCATCAAGAAGACCGTATTGTACAGGGCAATGGTTAACTGTTACCTACCATCAAGAAGACAGTACTGTACAGGGCAATGGTTAACTGTTACCTACCATCAAGAAGACCATACTGTACAGGGCAATGGTTAACTGTTACCTACCATCAAGAAGACAGTATTGTACAGGGCAATGGTTAACTGTTACCTACCATCAAGAAGACCATACTGTACAGGGCAATGGTTAACTGTTACCTACCATCAAGAAGACCATACTGTACAGGGCAATGGTTAACTGTTACCTACCATCAAGAAGACAGTATTGTACAGGGCAATGGTTAACTGTTACCTACCATCAAGAAGACCATACTATACAGGGCAATGGTTAACTGTTACTTACCATCAAGAAGACCATACTGTACAGGGTAATGGTTAACTGTTACCTACCATCAAGAAGACCGTACTGTACAGGGCAATGGTTAACTGTTACCTACCATCAAGAAGACCATACTGTACAGGGCAATGGTTAACTGTTACCTACCATCAAGAAGAACTTAATGTACAGGGCAATGGTTAACTGTTACCTACCATCAAGAAGACCGTACTGTACAGGGCAATGGTTAACTGTTACTTACAATCAAGAAGACTGTACTGTACAGGGCTATGGTGAACTGTTACCTACCATCAAGAAGAACGTACTGTACAGAGCAATGGTTAACTGTTACCTACCATCAAGAAGACCTTACTGTACAGGGTAATGGTTAACTGTTACCTACCATCAAGAAGACCATACTGTACAGGGCAATGGTTAACTGTTACCTACCATCAAGAAGACCGTACTGTACAGGGCAATGGTTAACTGTTACTTACAATCAAGAAGACCGTACTGTACAGGGCAATGGTTAACTGTTACCAACCATCAAGAAGACCATACTGTACAGGGCAATGGGTAACTGTTACCTACCATCAAGAAGACCATACTGTACAGGGTAATGGTTAACTGTTACCTACCATCAAGATGACCATACTATACAGGGCAATGGTTAACTGTTACTTACAATCAAGAAGACCGTATTGTACAGGGCAATGGTTAACTGTTACCTACAATCAAGAAGACCGTATTGTACAGGGCAATGGTTAACTGTTACCTACCATCAAGAAGACCGTACTGTACAGGGCAATGGTTAACTGTTACTTACAATCAAGAAGACCGTACTGTACAGGGCAATGGTTAACTGTTACCAACCATCAAGAAGACCATACTGTACAGGGCAATGGGTAACTGTTACCTACCATCAAGAAGACCATACTGTACAGGGTAATGGTTAACTGTTACCTACCATCAAGAAGACCATACTGTACAGGGCAATGGTTAACTGTTACCTACCATCAAGAAGACCGTACTGTACAGGGCAATGGTTAACTGTTACCTACCATCAAGAAGACCATACTATACAGGGCAATGGTTAACTGTTTCTTACAATCAAGAAGACCGTATTGTACAGGGCAATGGTTAACTGTTACTTACAATCAAGAAGAACGTACTGTACAGGGCAATGGTTAACTGTTACCTACCATCAAGAAGACCATACTGTACAGGGCAATGGTTAACTGTTACTTACAATCAAGAAGACCGTATTGTACAGGGCAATGGTTAACTGTTACCTACCATCAAGAAGACCATACTGTACAGGGCAATGGTTAACTGTTACTTACCATCAAGAAGACCGTACTGTACAGGGCAATGGTTAACTGTTACCTACCATCAAGAAGACCGTACTGTACAGGGCAATGGGTAACTGTTACCTACCATCAAGAAGATCATACTGTACAGGGCAATGGTTAACTGTTACCTACCATCAAGAAGACCATACTGTACAGGGCAATGGTTAACTGTTACCTACCATCAAGAAGACCGTACTGTACAGGGCAATGGTTAACTGTTACCTACCATCAAGAAGACCATACTATACAGGGCAATGGTTAACTGTTACTTACAATCAAGAAGACCGTATTGTACAGGGCAATGGTTAACTGTTACTTACAATCAGGAAGAACGTACTGTACAGGGCAATGGTTAACTGTTACCTACCATCAAGAAGACCATACTATACAGGGCAATGGTTAACTGTTACTTACAATCAAGAAGACCGTATTGTACAGGGCAATGGTTAACTGTTACTTACAATCAAGAAGACCGTACTGTACAGGGCAATGGTTAACTGTTACTTACAATCAAGAAGACCATACTGTACAGGGCAATGGAAGCATGGCCTGAAGGAAACGACAACCTGAAAAAAGATACAGGACAATAAATACTCTGGTTATTTGTAGGTAAATCATCAAGTTAAATTTTACACTTTTTCTTTAGAAAATTTCACCTGATGAAGGAGTAAGCACATACTCCTCAATGAGATCATCTTCACAATAAAGAGGGTGCTACTCTGAAAAACTTGTTTTCTTCCCCTTCTTTGCTTTTCCTCACCTCATATCTTTCAGTCGGTAGCTGTTGGTCCCCTCGCAGGTGAAGTCAAGGATGTATCCATTTGAACAGTCCACCTTAGACATGTCCACATTGCACACACTGAAGAAATGCGGCCGTAGTCGTCCAATACTGTACTTGCCAATCTCTGTCAATAACTGTGTCATTGCGCCACCAAATATAAACACAATTGCAATCTTGTAGCATTTTACAATGTAGCTTCGGCTGTGTTCGTTCGGGTCAGATGAGACGATTCCGAATATGTTGTTCTTTTTTTCATGAATAGCCTCTATGATAAAAATCTGAAACATAAATGGTTATGATGTGACTGAAATTGGATTATATGTCATAATGTCACTGTCAGTATATCCTTGGATTTGTAGTTGATTGTCAACATAAAATTTACAAATTTCAGTCTCTTTGTAACACAGAAATCGGTTTTGTTTGATTGTTTTAGGGATAATGTCTACCAGCCCCTTATCTAATAGGAAGGGGGCTAAGACGAAAAGTACAAACTTTGATCTCAACAAAGTTTTAGCTTTTGAGGCTCAAGAGCCATCAGGAGAGATCAGTTTTAGTCGTATATATAATTAAAACTATAAAGTGTTTTTGCTTGTAAAAACAGATGTCTCCTCCTTTCCCCATTTCACTTCAAATTATTACATATTATTATATTAAGACAAATGTACAAAATGTTGCCATGGAAACAAAAAACGATAAAGTTGAAAAAGTTCAAAACCCAAAAAGGCACATCTACAGGATATGAGGAGGGAGAATACAAAATCCTTTTTGAGGATTGGTCAATCAGTTTTGAAAATCCACTCTGAAAGAAACTCTACCCTTCCAATAAACAAAGTCAAAATTGTTGCCATGGAAACAAAACAAAATAAAATATAAATAAAAAATAGAGCCATGGCCTCTGTAGCTCATCAGGAGATAATAAGTGGGGTATGTTATGGAGTGGACTTTATAGCAATGGTCAGATAATGGAATGTAGTAATAAGAATCTAGGTAGTGAAACGATTAAAGCAGTTTAAAAATATTTTGTAACCATAACTTTGCCAATCTGCTATATATATATGTGTTGAAAGAGCAACACAAAGCTTGGAAATAAATTGCTGGTATCAAACATATAATAATGTGGTGGAGAGATCATACTATTTTTTAAGATCGTACACACATTATATAATAATGAATATACCGGGTACAATTCTTTGCATACAATTCACCACTGTAAGCTATTGCAATACTGGCCAGGGGCTGTAGAAGAAAATGAAAAAAACCTTTTTAGGTCATGACCAGGGATGCAGATTAAAATTTTTGCCAGTTGGACATTTCATCTTTGACCCAGAAAGACGAACCCGGAAGTAAAAAATTTTTTATGAATAAAGTATCAGAAAGTATTACTATTTGTTGGTTCTTCATTCATTGCATACTATTAAACATAACACAAAAGCAATTAACGATAACTATTAATTTATCATTAACATGACTCATGACCCCTGCTAATTATTATCAAAATTGGTTACACATAAATCAACATTCGTTATGAATATCATACACCTTTGCATTATATTGTTTTAATTCTTAATTGCATTATGGCAATACCAACATTTATTACATAATGAATAGGAGCCTCAGTTTTTGAAAATCCCATTTCTCATAGGCTCCATTTCAATACTTAATAAATTGGTGAATTTTTTTTAGTAAATTCTTTTTCACCATTTCTTAATTTCTTATAGGCTCCTTTTCAATATTTGATAAAATGGTGATATTCTATGAATAAATTCTTTTTTAGAGTCAGTGGAAGACTAAAGCAGTCTCACGCACAGTCTATGATAACACAGTGCTGCACAGAAGTTTGAAGTAACCTGAAACCTCTGTGTAACTATCAGTTTTCATTCTTCTGTCAGGAAGAGGTCAACACAATGCAATTACATAACATGCAGACACTGGACTCACAGCCAGTAAAATTTATATGTTAGATGCAGTTTTTCCTACAATTAATTATTTTTCTGTACTGGAGAAGATGATGAAAATAGGTGTGGTGTCACAATCTCATGTAGCTACTTCTTTTATAGCCCTATGCCATCACCAGTCATCACTAGTCATATTCAGTTCACATATCTCATGTAAAATGAAAAAATTTAATTCCTCTTCAAGTTATTCCTTCAAAGGGTATTCAATAGTTCTCATTTCAAATAGATTCACATTAAACATGTCCATGATGTAGACATCTATCTCATTTCTTGTTCCTATTGAATAAAATTAACTGCAAAGTTAATAGAAAACTAAATCAGTTATAAAGTATAAAATATGATATGAATAAGGTATACCAAATTGACTCGTACTGGAAATTCTCATTAATTAATTAATTAATTCTCCAAATAATTACACAATATCATGAGATATTAAAAAACTCCATTATTTACTCTTAAATTACAAAGAACATAATATTAGATTTAATAAAAGATTCTGTATTAAGTCTTTAGAATACTTTTAGACTTGTGTACCTTTATCAGCAAATTCACTTGCAAAATACAAATAATTACTCATATGTGAAATGTGAGACAAAGATAAAATATGACTTCTAATTTTTGTTAGACCTCCAATTCTAAGTTTTTAATTCTAAATATCTCTTTTTCAACAGACATATTATATTCTCAAAGCACATGTTAGAACTCTCACATCAGAAAGATGAAATGCCTTTAACTCAGCTGTTTTCTTTAAAATTACCTCCCTTACCTACTTACTGATTGAAGTGCACATATAATCTCAGAAAGATGCTGTAAACTGAAATAGGCTTTTAGGTTATGATCCCTGTGACCCATATTTTGGGTCACAGACTCACCAAATTTACAATTTAGAATCCCTTACAGCCAAGGAGTCTGTATATAAAATTTCAGCTCGCTAGAGCCATTGGGACTGGAGATGATGATGAAAATAGCATTTTAGGTCATTGCCTCCGTGACCCAATATTTGGGGTCTCACTGTCACCAAATTTACATTTTAGAATCCCCTTCAGTCAAGGAGTATGTACATAAAATTTCAGCTCTCTACGTTCATTGGGACTGGAGAAGAAGATGAAAATAGTTTTTTTTAGGTAATGACCCCTGTGAGCCACACTTGGGGTCACAGGGTCACCAAATCTACAATTTAGAATCCCTTTCAGCCAAGGAGTCTGTACATAAAATTTCAGTTCTCTGGAGTCATTGGTTCTGGAGAAGAAGATGAAAATAGCTTTTAAGGTTATGACCCCTGTGACCCACATTTGGGGTCACAGGGTCACCAAATTTACAATTTAGTATCCCCTTCAGCCAAGGAGTCTGTACATTAAATTTCAGCTCTCTGGAGTCATTGGTTCTGGAGAAGAAGTCGAAAAAGCGAAAAGTTTACGGACGGACGGACGGACGGACGGACGGACGGACGGACGGACGGACGCCATCCCATGCCATAAGCCCATCGGGCCTTTCAGGCCAGATGAGCTAAAAATAGAGCCATGGGCTCTGTAGCTCATCAGAGTTTCATTGATTTATTATCTGATGTTGAATATCTAAGTTATCTCAAGTAATACAGTGTTAACAAGCAAAAAATAGAGCCATGGGCTCTGTAGCTCATCAGAATTTTAATGATTTTTTATCTAAGGTTGAATATCTAAGTTATCTCAAGTAATACATTGTTAACAAGCAAAATAATAATGGTTTTAGATCAAGACCCCTGTGACCCACATTTGGAGTCACAGGGTCACCAATCCTACAATTAAGAATCACCTTTGACCAAAGAATCTCTACACAACATTTCACCTTTCTAGAGCTTTACATATAAACTGGAGAAGAAGATCATGAAGGTCATGACCCGTGACCAAGATTGGGGTCACAGGGTCACAAAATCTACAATTTAGAATCCCCATTGGCCAAGGAGTCTGCACACAACTTTTCAGCTCTCAAGACCTTTTGGAACTGGAGAAGAAGATGAAAATAGGTTTTTAAGGATGTGACCCCTGTGACCCCATTTGGGGTCATGGGGTCACGAGATCTACAATTTAGAATCCCCATGGGCCAAGGAGTCTGCACACAACTTTTCAGCTCTCTAGACCTTTTGGAACTGGAGAAGAAGATGAAAATAGGTTTTTAAGGATGTGACCCCTGTGACCCCATTTGGGGTCATGGGGTCACGAAATCTACAATTTAGAATCCCCATGGGCCAAGGAGTCTGCACACAACTTTTCAGCTCTCTAGACCTTTTGGAACTGGAGAAGAAGATGAAAATAGGTTTTTAAGGATGTGACCCCTGTGACCCCATTTGGGGTCATGGGGTCACGAGATCTACAATTTAGAATCCCCATGGGCCAAGGAGTCTGCACACAACTTTTCAGCTCTCTAGACCTTTTGGAACTGGAGAAGAAGATGAAAATAGGTTTTTAAGGATGTGACCCCTGTGACCCCATTTGGGGTCATGGGGTCACGAAATCTACAATTTAGAATCCCCATTTGCCAAGCAGTCTACACACAACTTTTCAGCTCTCTAGACCTTTTAGAACTGAAGAAGAAGATGAAAATAGGTTTTTGGGTCATGACCCGTGACCAAGATTGGGGTCATGGGGTCACGAAATCTACAATTTAGAATCCCCATTGGCCAAGGAGTCTGCACATAAAATTTCAGCTCTGTGGAGTCATTGGTTCTGGAGAAGAAGTCGAAAAAGCGAAAAGTTTACGGATGGACGGACGGATGGACGGACGGATGGACGGACGCCGGACACCATGCCATGCCATAAGCCCATCGGGCCTTTCAGGCCTGATGAGCTAAAAATAAGTACAAACCCCTAAAAGGCACATCTACATGATATGAGGAGGCAGTATACAATATTTGGTGAGGATTGGAAGTAATTTTAGAGATCTGCTTCGGAAACAAACCCTAAACTTCAAATAGACAAAGTCCAAATTGTTACAATGGAAACAAAAGAAAAGAAAATTTTGAAAAAGTTGAAACTCCCAAAAGGCACATCTACATGATATGGAGAGGCCATATACCAAATTTGGTGAATATTGGCCAAGTACATTTTCGAGTACTGCTCCAGAAAAGATGTGATTACAGAAAGACATACGGACGGACGGACACACAGACGGAGCCAACAACTCATTCCCCCAACATTTTATGCCAGGGGATAAAAAGTTTAAATTAGCATCGTACACTGACATGGACTACGGGCCAAGGACAGGCCATGCAACGAAGCCATCCGCCTTACAGGACTGATGAGCTAAAAAAGAATTTGAGTATCCACAATCCAGTAATCTAACACAAAGTCGGCGCCGGCCCGCAAGACAATAGGCGTTACCATCTTGCGAGCCAACACCGGTCTGCGTTGTTTATAAATTCCAGGGAATTAGCTTGGTCTAACTCTATCTCCTTCTCTCCCTTACTATCTCGTTCTATCTTCTTTTTTTTTTGTAAGTGAGAAGACTCTTTTTAAGGGATGCATAGGACCAATGGCTATCGAGCCCTAAAGCAAATAAAATGTCACTATAGGGTCTGATTGACAAGATTCTTCCCTATTTCTAAATAAAACAATTGCTGTATTTACAATGCCTTAAGTGATCTACAATAAAGAATAGATAATCACTGAAGCATAAACCATTAAACCTGCAGATGGGTGATAGCCCCAGGTGGTAACTACAAGAAACAAATGGACAGTGTCATATGAGAATTAAACTAAGTAACTTGAACATATGATAAACAAAATACATAGGAAAGTATCAAATTACAAATAATACATTTATATGTGTTAGCACTGTGATAAATCTAAAGAATAACTATTACAAAGTAAAATAGTCAAATAACATCCAAAAGTGAATGAAAAGAAAAATTAAAAGAAAGAACATGAAAAGCCACTGAACCAGTGAACTGAACATCATTGTTGTTCCTGGAATCAGTCTAAACAGATGGAACACTTTGCAATGGTAAAAGTATCCTAATTCTCCAACTTTTAAGGGACACCAAGCCAAAAGGGTGGGCAAATTTCCCAAGAGCTCATCTAGGGACAAGAGTCATGGATAACAACACTGAAACATAATAACAAGTAGAGAAGGATTTTGTTGGTTTAAACATATTTTATTCATAATGATTAATACATGACATAAGCTGGTCCAACGATGGTGCGTGTCTCCGATGAATATACTTTTGTCTTGTCGTTCCTTTGCTCGTTGTGACTTCTTTGATCGGATTGTCGAAGGGCTGAAAATGCGACCTCGTCCCCTTTTTACCGCCATTTTGAAACACGTTTTTCAAATAGCAACGAAACAAAGAGTACCGAGGTATTCCAAATGTTTACTGAAGTGGTGTATACGCGCGTCAATCATTTCCGGTTTGGCTGCCATATTTATGGAAACATTTCCATAATTAAGATGACAGATTTTAGCGGTGATTTTCTCGAAAACCCCTCGACAAATTTTTGCAATTTTTTGTGGAAGTGTCTGAATAGTAGAAATGAACAAATCTATGTTAAATAATTGCAGGAAAACCTTCTAGTTTAAAAGTGGAAATATGCTGGACTGCACCTTTAAGATCATGACAAGAACTTTGTTAAAATCACTCACAATTTACAACATATGGAAATGATGTTTTCCTTTAATTTTTCAAAATTGCATACATATATTATGGCTAAGAAATATAATTGCCTTTTATGATTAACCTGTGTGGAAATTAACGATCTCTGTACTTTTATTCAAGGATTTAGGGTATGTTGTTGTATCCCGGATATTTGACTCTTAAAAGTAGGACTCAATTCTAGCAGTACCCAACATAAAGCCACTTGGTATCAATCAAAACTCAAATAATCAGTTCATTGATATTAACTCTTCATATCCATCAATGTCAGAAATCAATATTCCACATTACCGAGAAACTCATTAAATACACAATGTAAACATCACCTGATTAGTATTGTACACACAACTGCCCATAACCGTTATATCATACCGGGAATCATTATAGCTCATGTCGAGAGATAAAACTGCGTATGAAATTGGTGAATATTGCCAGTTTCAACAACTGTGTCAACAGATATTTTATTTGATATATCTGAAAATAATTGTGATAAAATCATATTCCAAATTGATATAACCTCATATAAAATATTTACAGTCATCATAACCAAAAATTTCACTTGGAGTTTTTTAATTATCTACTTCAGCATTTCTAAATGTACAATCTTGTCTGTTTGTTTATTTACTTTAAATACCTTTTTGTACAATTTTCAGTTTAAATCAATTTAAACTTACAAAGCCCATGGGCAGCACGAAGCCGACCACACCAAGCAGCCATGTTGGAACGGTGTCATCATGGTACGGATGTTTGAGACTCTCATCGTTACAGAAGAACCCTCGGTGGTACGGACTGCCGATGAAGTTGAACAGTGCGATGGGGATGGCAACTGGAAATAAATCAGTGTGTCAAGTAGTAAACTATGTTGCACTGACAAATATAATTGTTAATTCTTGAAATAAAATTCTGATTAGGCATTTACAACTGGTGACAAATAAAAAGTTTTCTCTCATTTCTAAGCTACTTTTCACTCTACTTCTGTATTTAATTATCATTCTTATTTTTTGGACATCGACTTTAGAATCAAACCCTGTAATTATATAGAACGTAAATTAATTGTTTATGGGTTAATTGTAAAGTAAAAAACTAAAGGGTTTTAAATTATGAATCGTAAATAAATACAACTGTATATAGGAACACCATCTTCAATACTATAACAATAACATTTTCAAAATGTCAAAATAGAATTCAAAATGGACCTGACAGTTTATGATATACATAAATATTCAGCTAATTAATACATTATATATGACTACAAACATCTAAAACAATTTGTTTGAATTAATATTAATATCTGAAACAATGTATTAATTTCTTGTCATTAAATATACATTCACAGTTGACCAGTGGTTATCAATTTACGCCAAGTCAACTTCCTGTTTTAATCCAAAACATATGTTACTGCATGATCGAATGTCATATTGTACTGCAAAACAGTTTATGAACATATATCCTTATATTTTGGTTTTACACTACTTAAACAATTTGATAAATAAATAATTCTAATTCTGTACTACTTAATGAACTAATATATCTACTAATAATGATTCATGATGACATGTCATAACTCAACTCAAATGTCAACATGAACAATCATGAGTTTTATTTTATAACAGTAATAGGGCCTATAGCATAGTATTCAAGAATAAAACAAACACAGACATCAAATCTGATATTAAATAAATATTAATATCATTTAACTTATCCATATCATTACAAACGACTTAATCTGAAATTATCACATCATATCGAAATTTATCAATGACATTCTTGTTGTGTTGACAAAAAATGATCGACCAGCTAGTGATCAAACTTCAAATACACGAGATCTTTCGTCGATTGCCTATCTTCCAAAGCAGCATGACCACGTTTAATATGATGTATATAATTACAGAAGTAAATTGACAAAATATGAAAAGATACATACCGAGTATGATGCATGTTACATCAATAATAACTCGTACATAAAGTTTAGTTTTGCTCTGTCGATTCGCCATCCTCGTTTCAGACAAGGGCAGGTAACTCTAAATGCAGGTGCTTGCTGAAGGTGGGCGTGGCCAGAATGACATTCGACCGCCTACGTCTCGATCATAAGATTTTAGTCAGCGATCAGCAGGTGAAATGTTCACGATTGTCGAATAAACAAATAAAATGTCGTAACAGCGTGTAGTGACTAATCTTGGGTTGCGCACGATACATGATATTTGGACTATTAATAACTGTTCTTCCCGTATGGAACAACTTTTATGTATTTTTTTTTTCAATTTACAATATTATTATTTAAAAACAACAAAGGCGGATCCAGAAATTTGAAAAGCGGTGGGGTCAGTCATTAAAAAGAGGGGGAGTTGCACGGGGGGTAATTTACAAGCAAAAAGGTTCGAATTTATTTTAAATCAAAACTATTCCGATGGAACTCGATCTCCTTTAAAAAATTACAAGTTATCTCTTATGACAACGAAGTTTTGTATTGCATTTAGTCATTTTGATTTATTCTGTTCTATTCGCAGGAGTACAAGGTTCTATAATCGTCAACAATGATTTAGCAGGAATGATTTAGCAGGCAACACTAATTAATGTAAATGTTGATTACCGTAATAATAAAACAGACTACAATCATGGAAACACCAAACATGTTTGACCGTATTCATTTTAAACCAGTTCATGATATTACAATTATTAGGAATGGATATTTTTAAATAGTGTAATAGTAATAATTGAAGTAGAAACCCCCATTCCATTGTTTTTGCGCCCCCTTCTTTTTCAGTAATGGAGTTATGAACATGTCGTTTTGAAGAGTTAGTTCGGAAGGTGAGCATCAAATTGAATTATATCTTATAGAAGGTTAATGTGGTCATAACTCTCTTTTCCTTCAAAACATTTAAAGTGCGGAAGCCCCGACAGAATGGAGAGTTACATGGATACAAAGTTGCCTGGACACCATAAAGCGCATTCAAGTTTCATATGCTTTGGTCTCGCGAAAACCAAAAATGGTAAAGATTTTACGATCGCTTCTATCTGTATAGTTTTTGTTTTTGGTACGAGATAATGCTGTTTTAACTATGTCAATGTTTTGAATTCTGAATTGAAAAATATATTAATAAACGAAAAGGACAAGCAACTTATGTTGTTGTTTTAACCAGACAATATGTTTTTGTTCCAATGTTAACAATTTATGGAATTATGGTAATTACTGAAACATATTAAATCGTAAATATATTTTTCGATTCAATAATTCATTACTTGTTACAGGGACTTTTTATAACACAACGTGTCAGGTTATGTCAAGTAAGTGAATCCATTCATGTGTTAGCGAGAGATACGATGACCAGCACGAGAACCCTTAAACCAGGACCTATAATTGTGGTACAATTTACAGGGGCATGTATTGCTGAAAACAAACACGTCCTAGGTCAAGATTATGTATCTACTAATCACCAGTTGTATAATATGGACAAGGAACGCCTACATAAGAAAATGTATATATTTTAACATGGATTAGATGAAGTCGGTCGTATATTATGAGCAAAGTATGTAAAGACAATTCTCTTGGTTTTGGCTACGCCTGGGTAACGCAAGGTGCTGGAAGTTTTAAAATGTTCATTTCCCAAATCAAACAAGCACACGCAATTGTCACTAAGGGGACATGATTTTGTAAAAATAAATATAATTTTATTTAATTTCTGATACTTACTCAGCTTTGAGGAATTTACTGTGTTCTGTGTGTAGACATGCTGTTAAACAGCTCTGGAATAACATTTTCATGTTTTTGTTCAATCTTCGAAACTCATGCAATAATTATTTCAACACAGAATTCAATGCCCCTTGTGTGTTATAGTTATGTGTTTTGGCCCTGTGGCCTGAAACTCTAAAACAGTTCACCTCTATTAAACTGTTTGGTACACGCGGTGCAAGGTTGCAAGACACAAACTCAAACAAAATGCAAACTATCAATATCAATATAAATTTATTCAAAAGACACTTCTATGAATATAATAATAATAATACTAATAGTGCATATTTACAAAGCGCACATATCCACGCTTGAAAGCATGCTCAAAGCGCTAAACATATAATGCTAATAAATAATGATGATAGTGATGCACATTTGAATGTGCTCACTTCACACAAACAGCAATAACAAATCAATGTGTACAATTGTTGCAATTGTGAAAGTCCTTATGAACCATACAACTGAACAAAAAGATAGGCTTTTAGACTTGATTTGAATGATTCAAATGTTGGACATAGTTTCAGATTTTTGGGAAGAGGGTTCCACATGTTAGGAGCAAAATGCTCAAAACATCTCTGACCAAAGCACTTGAGGTTACACTTCGGCACTGTCAATAGATTCTGATGTTGTGATCTAAGCTCCCGTGCTGGGACATAGGCTGATATCAACTCTGATATGTAGGCAGGCGATTGATCATGCAGAGATTTATGCATTGAAGTAGAAACCCCCATTCCATTGTTTTTGCGCCCCCTTCTTTTTCAGTAATGGAGTTATGAACATGTCGTTTTGAAGAGTTAGTTCGGAAGGTGAGCATCAAATTGAATTATATCTTATAGAAGGTTAATGTGGTCATAACTCTCTTTTCCTTCAAAACATTTAAAGTGCGGAAGCCCCGACAGAATGGAGAGTTACATGGATACAAAGTTGCCTGGACACCATAAAGCGCATTCAAGTTTCATATGCTTTGGTCTCGCGAAAACCAAAAATGGTAAAGATTTTACGATCGCTTCTATCTGTATAGTTTTTGTTTTTGGTACGAGATAATGCTGTTTTAACTATGTCAATGTTTTGAATTCTGAATTGAAAAATATATTAATAAACGAAAAGGACAAGCAACTTATGTTGTTGTTTTAACCAGACAATATGTTTTTGTTCCAATGTTAACAATTTATGGAATTATGGTAATTACTGAAACATATTAAATCGTAAATATATTTTTCGATTCAATAATTCATTACTTGTTACAGGGACTTTTTATAACACAACGTGTCAGGTTATGTCAAGTAAGTGAATCCATTCATGTGTTAGCGAGAGATACGATGACCAGCACGAGAACCCTTAAACCAGGACCTATAATTGTGGTACAATTTACAGGGGCATGTATTGCTGAAAACAAACACGTCCTAGGTCAAGATTATGTATCTACTAATCACCAGTTGTATAATATGGACAAGGAACGCCTACATAAGAAAATGTATATATTTTAACATGGATTAGATGAAGTCGGTCGTATATTATGAGCAAAGTATGTAAAGACAATTCTCTTGGTTTTGGCTACGCCTGGGTAACGCAAGGTGCTGGAAGTTTTAAAATGTTCATTTCCCAAATCAAACAAGCACACGCAATTGTCACTAAGGGGACATGATTTTGTAAAAATAAATATAATTTTATTTAATTTCTGATACTTACTCAGCTTTGAGGAATTTACTGTGTTCTGTGTGTAGACATGCTGTTAAACAGCTCTGGAATAACATTTTCATGTTTTTGTTCAATCTTCGAAACTCATGCAATAATTATTTCAACACAGAATTCAATGCCCCTTGTGTGTTATAGTTATGTGTTTTGGCCCTGTGGCCTGAAACTCTAAAACAGTTCACCTCTATTAAACTGTTTGGTACACGCGGTGCAAGGTTGCAAGACACAAACTCAAACAAAATGCAAACTATCAATATCAATATAAATTTATTCAAAAGACACTTCTATGAATATAATATTAATAATACTAATAGTGCATATTTACAAAGCGCACATATCCACGCTTGAAAGCATGCTCAAAGCGCTAAACATATAATGCTAATAAATAATGATGATAGTGATGCACATTTGAATGTGCTCACTTCACACAAACAGCAATAACAAATCAATGTGTACAATTGTTGCAATTGTGAAAGTCCTTATGAACCATACAACTGAACAAAAAGATAGGCTTTTAGACTTGATTTGAATGATTCAAATGTTGGACATAGTTTCAGATTTTTGGGAAGAGGGTTCCACATGTTAGGAGCAAAATGCTCAAAACATCTCTGACCAAAGCACTTGAGGTTACACTTCGGCACTGTCAATAGATTCTGATGTTGTGATCTAAGCTCCCGTGCTGGGACATAGGCTGATATCAACTCTGATATGTAGGCAGGCGATTGATCATGCAGAGATTTATGCATTAGACATAACATTTTGAGTTGAATCCTTGCTTTTATTGGAAGCCAGTGAAGATGTTTAAGGACAGGAGTAATGTGCGATCCTTTAGATGTTAGAGTCACGATTCGCGCTGTTGTATTTTGTACCTTTTGAAGTTTGTCAAGGAGAATATCCGGGAGTCCGACATAAAGACTGTTACAGTAGTCGAGTCTACTCAGTACCAGACATCTGGTTAGACATTGTGCAGCTTCCATGGTGATCAAAGGACGAATATTTCCAATCACACGTAAGTTCAAGTAGCATATTTTGCAGACATTGTTAATCTGAGCTTCCATTGAGAGTGTTGACACATTAACGGTGCTGAATATCCACTTTTTTAGCTGCTGCTTAGTTCCAAAAATGATTGCTTCCGTTTAATCACTGTTCAGTTTGAGTTTGTTTTCTGTCATCCAAGAATTCAAGGACCTGGTACAATTAGCTATATTCAAAAGAGCTTCTTCTGAGTTATGATGATGAAAGTGATTGTACAACTGGCAGTCATCGGCATATGAGTGGTGGAGGAGGCGGTGTTGTGAGATGATGTTTGAAGTACTGCCACAATAGAGAACAAATAACACTGGACCAAGTACAGATCCCTGTGGGACACCATATTTCAAGTTGACAGTGGATGACCTGTCATTTCCAATCATCACAAATTGTGATCTTCCTTTAATATAAGATGATATCCACTGTAGTGCTGTCCCACCTATTCCATACTGATGTCGGAGTCTGTCCAGAAGTAGATTGTGGTCAATTGTATCGAATGCTGAAGACAAATCCAGCAATATCAGAGCTGCCATATTGCCCTGATCCACTGCTCCACGAATATCATTTATGACTCTTAGTAAGGCTGTTTCAGTACTGTGGAATTTGCGATAAGCTGACTGGAACTTTTCTATGAGTGCATTCTCCGCAAGATGACATTTAAGTCGAATATGAAAAGCTTTTACAATGACTTTGGATAGGAATGTCAAATTTGAGACCGGTCTAAAAATTTTCAAGTGTGATGGATCCAGATTGTCCTTCTTGAGGAGAGGCTTCACTACAGCTGTTCTGAAACACTCTGGAAACATTCCACTTTCGATACTCTTATTCACAATACTCGTAATGCATGGAAGAATCACATCCAAATGTTTGAGTACAATATTGGTTGGGATTGGGTCCAAAACACAGGTAGTGGGCTTTGATGATCGAATAACACTGCGTATCTCTGAGTCTGTGAATAAAGCGAGATCAGTCAGGGGTTGCACACTGTACTGAGTACTGCTATTGTCAACATCTTGAGACACTGTGATATCATCAGAGAGATTTTGTCGTATCATGTCAACTTTGTCAAGAAAATAGTTGTTAAATGAGTCAGCAAGGGTCCGGTTTGATGCAGAAGGTGGAAGTTTGGATTCAGTCCTCTTGCCTTGCAATTTGTTCATAAAAGCGTATGATCTTTTGGGATTATCATTCATATTGGAAAGCTGCTGAAGACAATAATCCTTCTTGCAGTTACGAATGACAGTTGTTGCAGCATTCCGAGCTTGCTTATAAAGTTGACGATCTATTTCAAGATGACTTTTTCGCCATTTCCTTTCGCCATTTATCACGAGTCTGTGATAAATACTTCGGTGATATGCAAAACTTTCTTTCAGAGACATTTAAGAAGTTTGGAGACATCAAAATAACTATTTGATATGTGTGAGCGGTGACAATTCTATAACCGATATTCAGCAAAACATATACATTACGAAGTTGAAAATCCATAAAGATAAAATTTGAATAGAGTATGCAAATGAGGTAATAGGTTAGAAATTTTCTCAAAAGGCACAACTATATTATCAAGAGTCTCTCGAAAATTGCTTTTGGAGATATACAATGCATGTTACACACAAGTTTCTCACAATCATTCTCTTCCCACAGAGGTTACTCCCTTAAGATTTCCGATCCTACCCTCTGTTGTTTTACGCTTGAAATAGAGAGCAAAACCAAAGTCCCCTAGCGGTGGAAAGCGTATCCCTCCTTCTAAACCAATGAAAACGCATCTGTCAGTGGCCAAGTCGACCGAGTGACTTCAAAGATCTAGGCATTTTACTCTGAAGGGTCTTGTTCATTAGCATATGTCATTCGAATATGCCTAATGTAAATAACTGATTTGGTCTTCTTTATTTATAAGCATGTTTATGATCAATAGTTTTCACAAAATCAAATAGCATATTTCGAGGAAAACACATGAAACGAGAAAACGTTGGCCTTACGTTTATTTTACAATTATGACGTGTCATTGGCAAATGTCACTTTTCAAAGGGCGACGCTGATTACATAAATAGATTCAATTGCAACCAATCAGGACACTCCCTGTCTGCCTCCGATTTCAAGCGTAAAACAACAGAGATTAGGATAGGAAATCTAAAGGTAGTAACCTCTGTGGGAAGAGAACGCTAAAAAATTATTGGACTTCAGTTTTTATGATCAACAACTTTTAAAAAAAGCAAATACAATTTTAAGTGACTCAACTCACATACTTTTTTCGGAATATTCTTCACTGCCCTCTGGACGCAGACTGCGTATGCGGACAAGTAGAACAAACAGGTTTCGTCAATCATTTGTTCTGAATAGCATTTATGCCTTTAATGGATTTTTTTTGGAATGAATTATTTAATGATCAATTTACATAAGTGTATATAATGTTTATAATATTGTTTATATGGCTGTTGTATGTTTTTGTGTGTGTTTTTTTATACCGGAGACTGTATTAGATGTAATGTAAATTTACCTCGGGATAATAACGAATTATCTTATCTTATCTTACAAATAAGTGTTACAGATATATCGATTGCTCAGGTATGCTGGGGCGGACGGATGGACGAACAGTCTGGACCAATACTTTTAATAAAATCTAATTATTTGCATAGTATGCCTTTAGGTTAACAAATTGTCGACGTACATTTCAGCAAGGCAATGGACATTAAAATAACGGTAGCGAAAATTTCCATTAAGGTAACATGCATTTCAGTAACGTTGACGAACATTTCAGTTAAGGTAACAACATTTCAGTAATGGTAACGTGTTTTTCAGTAATGGTAGCGAAAATTTCCGTTAAGGTAACATGCATTTCAGTAACCGCGTTGACGAACATTTCAGTTAAGGTAACAACATTTCAGTAATGGTAACGTGTTTTCTGTAATGGTAACGAACATTTCAGTAAGGTAACGTGCATTTCAGTAACGTTAACGAACATTTCAGTAAAGGTAACAAACATTTCAGTAATGGTAACGATTATTTCAATGTAATGGCAACGGACATTTCAATGATGAACATTAAATGATATATGATTTAGAAATATATTATATCTGTCTTTACTTGACTAACATCATGTTTATTTCATCGAGTGAGATAGAAGGCGGATCTGTACAAAATGTTTCCGTTCTATCTAACGAGATGAGATAAATATAGTGTTGTTGTTGTTTTAGCAAGTTCTGCTTTCAGTTTTCCTACTTTTTCGACAATACAAATGTATAAGGTGTCGATGCCGCCAATCTAAATACATTTAGATCGACTGTTCTGTGTTATGTTAACAACATAGTATGACGTAAACATAAGAAATCTGTTGATCTAAACTCCCAAAGTTCAATATATGTGAATTACTACATTAGGTGCAGGAGCTAGATATTTGGAGCTTTTTGGGGGGCTTAATATGGCTGTCTTGGCTTGTTAATGCATAATACTTACAACAATCTTAGCACTAAGAGAGCTTAGAGGAGCCTTGCTTTATATGATACAGTAATGACATATCCAACACAGGCTGAATAATAATAGTTAACATTCAATTTGTAGATAACTTCTTAATGCTTTCAACACATGCTGCAATGGTGATATTCTCCATCTTTTACATAATATTGTGATGAAGGGGAAAATTGGATTGCTACATCCAAACCACGAGCATATTGTACTAACATAATTTCCATATTTAATTTAATACAATTTTACCTTAATTACCCAGAATTATTCCCCAAAATACCTTTTGAAATAGCTATTTCAGCACCCCATGTGTACTTGAACAGATCTAAAATATTAAGTATCATACTCTCATGAATGAAATTGTGTATATCTCTTAACGAGATACATCCTCATCACAAACATTCAAAACCGAGTTTATCCGGCAGAAATATTTTGTGTTTGACTCTGTTGAAAAGAAGATATACTTTCTTTTGCCCGTGAGTTTATAAAGACATCTAAACCACGAAAGTCCACATTCAATCAGCACTGTTCAAAGGGAAGTAACTCCTCACGCCTTCGTTACAAGTGAGTGAAGCGCCAAAGAACACCTTCCCCCTGACATTTCACAGGTGAGAAATGTGACGTCAAAGCATTCATTGTAGCATAGAGCAGCCATTTTCAAAAATTAAAACAAAATTGATGAAAATCTTTATTATGTGTTCTTTGATGTGTACATGTAACAGTAGTAACAGACATTTTCTCCTAAGTTGTCCTGGATGGCCTGTATTGTGCCTGTAAGTAGGGTGGGGTGCACCTCTTCAGAAATCACCATTCTGAAAAATGAGAAAATGTTGACCCTTGTTCACCACGGGTTACATAATGATAAAAAACATATTTTTAAAATATCACAAATATGTTTATGCATCAAAGAAACAGTTTCCAAAACTTTTATGACCAAAATATGTTTCTTTGAATTTATAATGAGGAAATAAAACTGCACTTTTTGGCGTTTTAACATAAATCTGGTGAAGTCAGCACCAAAAAACGTTTATTACACTACAATATCAAACATAGAGGACTCTATCACTTGATGCCATAGTAACAGTGAGATAATAGACAAGTTTTATTAGTATTTCATATTTTTCTTATGATTTACTTACGTTAAGGTATACATACATCCAGAATTATGCATTCATAGTTGTATGAGTTCTTCCTTGAAGACCCAGATAGTTGTAAAAAGTTGGAAACTTTTGTGATATTATTATGTTAATTAAAGTAAATCAATGTACAGTTATTTTAAAAGAGATAAGGAACTGAAATGAAGAAATTACTTACATCAATAGATATATACATACAGGTATTATGCAGCAATGTTTGTCTGAGTTCCTCCTTCAAAACCCACGGCCAGATAGCTGTAAGAAATTTTTTTTATAGGATTAAGAATGTTTCAATTAAAATAAATCATTGAACAGTTATTTTTATATGAATAAACAACCATAGAGAAAAAAGCTTACTTCCAATTGAGTCTGGTCAATCCAGTATTATGCCGTCATTGTTGAGAGGAGGTTTTCCTTCAAAATCCACATAACTGTCAAAAGAGAAGAAAACTTTATAAGATTAAGAATGAATCACCAAATCACAATTACAATGTTAATTGCCACATTCATATTATTTATTAGTTTGCATGCTATATAAGACCAATGAATTAGTCAGTGTTAGTATCATTAACAAAGTTAGTAAATTACATAATAAAATGCAATAATTCTTTGTTGCTATGATGATATACCTGAATGTTCCATAAATGTTACCATACATTACTTTACAAGTTGACAGAAAGTTAAACTTTCTTAATATGTTTAAAAGACAAACCTTTGCTTGAACTTAATCAGTTATAAGTATAAGAAAACACAATATTTTAACTTATATTTACTTTTTGTTGCTGTCAATAATAATAATTCATGTTTATGTGACAATAAAGAATATTTAAAATTAATATCACAAATGTTATTTAAGGAAATAAGTTAAATATAATAATGATAATATATTACAAGAAGTTTTTTTGGAAATATACAAAATAAATCAAACATAATAAATAGTGTTGTATTATTTCACACAAACACAAAAAGATTCCTTACTGATTAGGATTGTTAAAAATATAAACTATTTAATGGAATCATGCTATCATTTGCAAATATAATTTAAAATATTGAACGACAAGTTGTTAAGTATTTTAAAATGCACTGAGAAAAGTAACATTATTATAATAAATCAAATCATAATATGTTTTACTTTACTAGCACCCAGAAATTGGCAGATTTTACAATTTAAAATTTAAACCATGTGCATAAAAAAAGAATAACATTTAGAATAAATAATTAATGAAATAAATATTAATTCATTCAGTTCACATCTTCTGAAATATAAATATAAAAATATTAATAAAACAATTAATCTGAATTGAAAATGATTTAATGAATAATATTTTGGCTTTATATATACTGAAGGCTAAAGTTAATAAGCATTAAAGTGTAATTCATAATTAAATAAAATTAATATAATTAAAAGGGTACTTATTAATTCACTATTCAGAATTGACAATTGTACACTTATAATATTAACAAAACTATTAGTATTGTCGTACTGATGTTAAAAATTAAAAAAAAGTCAATTTCTGATCATTAAGTACTCTTCTACAGCTCAAATATATATTAAAAATCATCATTTAGCAGCTGTGTAATGAATTTTCTAATGAGTTTTCTCACTACGTATCATAAACCGGAAGTAACTTTCCTCAGAGACCAGTCTCACTATGAGAGTTACCTCCCTTTGTCAATTCGATAGTACCTCACTTCAAAGTACTTTTTTCACTTGAAAACAGCTATTTTAATGTACTTTTGCTATTTTGGTGTGTTCCTGATACATCTTTCGTCTAAAATTGTGCTGTATCAATCGTGATCTCTTTACATTTCAATTAGAATTTTACTTACTCATTTTTGTCAAATGGCGTTCTCTTCTGCTAAAAGCTGTGAAAAGGCGGGAAATGAACGATCACGAGGCATTTTTACCATACTTCAAATATCCGGCACCGCTGGAGCTAAAAATAGTCCAAAAATAGCGTAAAAGACCGTAACTTGATACCACTGTTTGAGGGTCACTAAAGACTGAGGTAGCCATAGTACAAACAGAGTTACGTCCCTTTGGTTGCACTACGCTATTCATTGATTAGAGTTGGCAACAATCCCCTCGACATTGCAGATGAATTATTGATAGATAATGTTTGTTCTCGAGTGAAATATTATCGACCAAGCCCAATTACAGGTAAACAACACACTATCAATTGTTTCTTGCCGTGTTGAGTTTGAAATGGCAAAAAAATTTGTAAAGTGCAAATATAAAAAAAGTCAACTTTGTATCACTTGTATCTCAAGCAGGTAGATATTAATATATTTTTTTTACTTTTCAATATAAAATATTGAGAAAAAAAAACTAGTTTTACTTTCATGAGAGATGTCTAAAAAAATAAAATAAAATAAAATTCACATGTAAATTAACGGTATATAAATGCAAATTATTTTGATATTGATTATGACTTTCGATGATGTGTGTTGTTTAAAAATGTTTATTTTTACGAAAATTATGAACAATGACACAACTCAAAATGAGGAATCACAACATTTTATTTTTTTACTTGTATTGTTGAGTTCATGAAATGATAATTATTACATCAATTGATTTTCAAAACCTGGATATATATGAAATGGATGTGATTGAATGGTTTGAGATAATGAAACAGAAAGTTGTCATGTAACAGCAGCTCTTATCAATGAGCACTGAAGACTCAAAAGATATTAAAAAATGAGAGTAGATTTTTAATCAGTACGGTATTGTAAGAAAAAGTATAACGTACCTGCTCAGCTTGAATTGCAATAATTATTATAATGTAACACCTTCTGTTATTTGTATAAAATATTAATTTGCTTCAAAATGTCATATTTATTTCAAAAAGGCATTTAATTCAGTACTTCATTTCTAGTGAAATACATAATGTAATGTAATATTAGTTAAAATGTTTTCGAAGTCCAACCTTTAAGACAAATAAAAGTTAGATAAATAAATTATGAATTCAACGTTGTTATTCAAAAATGTCTTAATTTAAATGTCAAGTTTACAGGTACAGTCAATGCAAAAAAAAGCAAATTCTCTATTCTAAAAAAAGTTTTAATTTAGGAAGTTAATCAGAAAAATTCAATGAATATTAATCAAGAATGAATTAATGTTTTATTTCAAAATATCTTCAATTTCAGGAAGTGGATTTTCATCTCATATGAAAGGTTATGATATTTGAAGAATAAATTCCAGGTATATGGTTACCAGGGAAACCAGAAAATGTAGATGTCGGGTTCAATTACAGAAGCTAAAAATATCATTTTCAATTGGTTGTCTTTAAATTATATATCAGTATCAGTATAATCAATACATATGCAAGTATTCTACCAAACACCAGACTATCGTTGATGCATGTATGTATGGAGAGCGGGGGGTGGGGGGGTTAAAATGAATGTATGTGAAATGAATAAAAAACAATATTTTTAAGTGATGGAGGTCCCTGTAGCAATATCATTGGTCTACTTGTATCTAACATAACAAACAATACAATACTTATAAATTGAATTTGTTCTCCATATCATGAGAAAATATAAGCATGTGTCTTTTAAGATTAAGATTAGGCATAACATGATTTTCATAAGGGCTATTTACACAGGTTCATTGAAACCTGTAAATTTGTCATCATTGTAAGTACAATTATGATTCAGATTCAAGGTACAAGGGCAGATCCAGGATTTTTGAAAGGGGGGGGGGGATCCCAAAATAATTTTTCTCCACTCAGTGGGGGGGGGGGTCAGGACCCAAATACACTTATACATGGATTTGAAAAGGGGGAGGGGGGTCTGGACCCCCCCCCGGATCCGCTAGTGAGGTACTATACAAATCTCTACCACTATTCCCACTTTGTGGTCAATGTGACACTTAGAATATCCACCTTCACCCCCTTTCCCATTAGTAATATGTAGGCTTCATTAGACCCCAGTCATGAAGAAAGGGCCGTAGCACTTGGACTGCCTGAAGGAACAAGAACCCTTGGGGGACATAGCACCAACTGGGTCTATTAGATGATCCCCGGGCTGGACTCTGACTTAGTACATGGATACAATCACATCTCCATTGTGTACTAGTTCTTCTCTTGTCTTCCTAACATATGCCTTTCGAACTTGCCACTCTTATCCTTCAAAAGTTGTCCAATTAGTGTTGAGGTGACTGAATGGGGATATAGCTCAACCATCCTCTACCCCCACTTCACATCCTCTCACTTGCTCTCCACCTTTCATCTCTCCATTTCATCTATCCATTAATTTAACTCCTTCCTTTTTCTTGCCAGGTACAGGATATATTGTTTTCAACCAATGGGTGTTGAAAGTGACTATGTTGACGTACATCTTTACTGAATTCTCACCTATTGATTCCTTCCTTACCAATTTAGCACCAGAAGGGTTAGAAATAATTCTTTGTTGGATGAATTCAAAGTACAGCCAAATCTTCCAACAAACAGCTTCCACACTCAACAGTTGTGTTTATTCAGTGGAAGTGTATACTGTAACCCTACTGTCTGTTGAGGTGACTGAATTGGAATGTATCTCTCTGACCTCCTCCCATCCTCTCCCTCTTCCTCTCCCCCATCCTCTCCCCCATCCTGAGTACCTCTCCCCCATCCTCTCCCCCATCCTGAGTACCTCTCCCCCATCCTCTCCCCCATCCTGAGTACCTCTCCCCCATCCTCTCCCCCATCCTGAGTACCTCTCTCCCATCCTCTCCTCCATCCTGAGTACTTCTCTCCCCCTTTGTTTACTCCATCCTCTAACCATCTACTCACTGCAGCCAGACCTTCTGAGTATATTCAGAATTCACATGGCCTGCCCTATCTCCCACCCACCCCTTTAATCTTCACCCCACTCTCCCAAACATCGCCATCCATCCTATATCAAACCTTTCCCCATTTTCCTGTTCCGTTCTCCCCTTTGTCCTCTCGCCTCTCCTTACTGCCCCACATCTTCTTTTCCGCATTTCCCCTTCCTCTTTCCCAATTGCCCTCTACCCATTGCCCTCTCTCCTCTCCGCATTTCCCCTTCCTCTTTCCCAATTGCCCTCTACCCATTGCCCTCTCTCCTCTCCGCATTTCCCCTTCCTCTTTCCCAATTGCCCTCTATCCATTGCCCTCTCTCCTCTCCCCACTCACCTTCCTCTTTCCACATTGCCTCCTCCCTCCCAATTTCCCCTTCTCCCTATTGCCCCCTTCTCCCCATTGCCCCCCCCCCCCCCCCCCCCCCGTCCCCTTTGCCCCATCTTCTTTCCCCATTTCCTCTTCCATATCCCCATTACCCCCTACCTCCTACCTCCTCCCTTCCCCATTGCCCCTTATTCTTTCCCCATTGCCTCTACCTCTTTCCCTATTGACCCCTTACCTCCTCCCCTGACCACATTACCTCTTCCTCTTTCCCCATTGCCCCCTTACCTCCTCCCCTGTCCACATTGCCTCTTCCTCTTTCCCTATTGACCCCTTACCTCCTCCCCTGTCCACATTACCTCTTCCTCTTTCCCCATTGCCCCCTTACCTCCTCCCCTGTCCACATTGCCTCTTCCTCTTTCCCCATTGCCCCCTTACCTCCTCCCCTGTCCACATTACCTCTTCCTCTTTCCCCATTGCCCCCTTACCTCCTCCCCTGTCCCCATTGCCTCTTCCTCTTTCCCCATTGCCCCCTCCCTTCTCCCCAAGTAATATGTTGCACCCCAAGGATGTTGAGTTGACCCTATTGGACTGTTATGAACAGCTTGGGTTGTCACTTTTGATGATTATGTCCATGGTAAAACATTTTAACATTCTTGAAACTCTCGTGGATGTTAAAAGACAGCCTCATGATATTGAATATAACTTTCTCTAAATTGAATAATGCACTTCTGTTTTATGTGTCTTCCAACATTTGAAGAACAAATCCATCATTTTAGAAATGTTGCCTGCGTGCATTATGGTGGTGTTTTAATCTTGAAAAAATCGACTGCATTTGAATTATGGCACAACATTTCTTGTTTAGATATAGGTATTGTTTGAAGATGAAATATATTCTTTTAAAAAAGTAAACTTCTTAAACATAAGAATTCATGTTGTTTTTTCAGGAAATGGAAATGTCTTATTCATATCAGTTATCATTTTCTTATTTAACAAAAGGGTTTAATTCGGATTGGATTGACAAATTTTAGGATGTAATCAGTACCAATGATATAAGTTTTAGGTCTGAAACACATAGGAATTAAAAAAATAAATAAACACAATTTATTTGACTTCAAATATTGAATTCGTTGAAGGTCATTCATCCATCATCTGGACCTAATGATTAGGGATTCATTCCCTGTAACTGTGGAGTCTGGGATAGTCCACGACCGCTTCCTGTCGCTCTGTCACTAAACCCTTCTGACTTCTTTTGTTTACAAGATTCAAATCAACCAATTTAATTCAACTTTTAAATTAACACAATTTAAAATGAGGGTCCTCTCAAAGTCGACATTCAAGAGGACATTTCTGTTTATACATACTGTGTATACCGGTATTTTGTCAATTCATATTTATAAAATTCCAGTTGAAACATATTACTGAGGGTAATACGGTATTACCCTCAGTAATATGTATTACCAATACCTAGATTTAGGTGACTTTAGATTGGACAACTTAAAGGAATTTTGCACATTCATATAAAAATCAAAATCATCGGCACAATATACAGGTGTGGCAATATTTGCTGCAGCATAAAAATACATTGTTGATCAGTCTAATGCAGGATTTGTTACTTTGTGGATATTCTATCAATATTTATATGTTTTATGATTCAAAAAGTGTAAATTACAGTAAATATTTTGCAATGATTGTACTGAATACAAAAACAATAGTAGCAAATTAAATATATAATATATATATATATATATGTTGTTATAGAATTATTGATTGCCTTTGAAAAGTCACTTAATTCAGGCCTTAGTACTTAGTTACTGGCTTAAAGTCTGATATTGGAAACACCATCTTTGACAGCTAGTATTCTGAACTCCAATATCTCCTAGATAGATATCAAATTTTCAGATGTAAATTTCTCCTTCAAAGTGATGTTTCTATCAAGAGTCTATATATTCCATCTTGTTTTGTGCATTTTGTGAAATGAGAAATATGCTGTATCTTTAATAATTTCATTTTTTTTATAATAAAACATATGCATTGATAGAATATCCCCAAATTAACAACTAAGTTATCACTAGACTAATCAGCAATGTGCTGTTATGACATAGCAATGCTTTCCTCGCTTGCAGCATGTTAAATGGATTCACTTCTCAGTGTTTTTATTTTCTATGGATTTTCTTTAGTCTTTATCAAATTTTAAAATATAAAGTCATCAAAATATTATCATTAGGAATATGTTTCAAGTTATAATTATGTATAATAACCTATATGTAAGATTCCTTTCTTAGGGCACCATTATTGATTTTCTGCTAATTTGATCAAAACGTATCATTTGACTGCTTACAAGTAGTGGGAAGATAGATTCTTTGGAGCTGTGAGATTAGATCATTTCCAAGAAGAAGAGTTCTTAACAAATAGTTATCTCCATTGGCAGAATTTGATCACTGAAGGATATATATATATATGTTACTGATTGCATATATCTATATACTTTGTATACTTGGCAGAAATTCTGTAAGATCTTTCAGAGTGAAAATGAAATTGTTCATCCAAACGGGAGACAAATTTAAGTGACTTATTAATACTGTGAAAAAGAAAAGAAAATTAAAAAAATTCTTTTACTACCTAATGCTCAAGGAGTAATATATATTTTCAAAAATATTGAATCCAATTTCTTCCCCTATGACTCCTGCACACTCTTTTATACATAACATTTTGTATCTGACATTGTGACTGAAAAAAAAAAAAATTCAATTTCACATTCTCATTCGTCATCATTATGTAAAACCACTTGGTTGAAATGTCGAAATAACTCATAAAAGGTATCTTTTTCACAAACCCCTTCGCTTTAATCTATGAGTGTCATTTCGAAAGTTAACAGTATGAATGAGGCTGTAGTTGAAAAAGGCCTTCCTAATTGTCTGCGATGAGTATAAAAGACCACATTCATCGTAACTGTTGATGCGTTTTAAACTCACTGATGGGACAAGATTGTTATTGGGTGTGAGGGAGTAACGGACTAGAAAAGTAACCATAACAACCTCAAATATTGAAATAATTCCAAGAGAAAGTTGCGGGGAGGGTCTGCAAGACTGCTTATACCCAGGAGATGGGCTCCTTGTATTGTAGAGAGAAATCAATACACGGTTCCATTGACTAACTCTGGTAGGTAAAGCCTAGGCTTATCGCACAACGGGGGAAGGGCTGCTCACTGGAACAGCCAGCGTGTGATGAATTATGTAGGTACGTCAGTTGAGCTTGATTCCAACACATGGCCTCTCGTCAGCAACGAGAGACGCTGAGTTTGGAAGCACGGTCTCAGTGAAGGAGTCAGCTCTCACTGTGAGCTGGTGTTGGATCTAGAGGCTATTGCAGCTCTGTTATGGATAGACTACCGTGAGAGCAGAGAGAGATTCTAGCGTGAGAGATACTTCTGTAGTAGAAATATACTGCTGCAGTCATGGCTTTAATACTTCATCTCAAATATGCAGAAAACTTACGAGGGAAAGCAGATCGCCTGGCTAAAGTGTCATTTCGAGGTAGGAACTATTGCCATTTATTGCTAATCACTAAATTAGAAATGTAGCAGTTGATGTTGTGATGTTAATGAATTATGGGAAGTTCACTTATATTGATGTTGATGTTAGCTATATGATCCAAGTTCCTGTTAATGGATACATAGTCTTATTTATGATGTACAACTCACAGTTGTTAATTGTTTAGCTGAGTGAAATCATTTTCTTCATGTTCAGCGTTTTTCTTTCGCTATATATATATATATATATATATACATTTCACCATATATAAATGTAATGTGAACCTTCTAACATCCATTGACACCAATTTATAAAAAAAATTCTCAGGTGTCTTTGTATCTATTACTTCTCAGCATATCTGTTAGTGTTGTTTTCAGCGTGTGATGTTAAATTTGAATTGTCTACAAATCATACATATACATTTCACGATGTTATGAAATTTGCTGAAACTTTCACCCTGAATGGTATTTATTAAACAGGTTCTAAGTCGTGGGTATTTATTTTGTCTCAGTATCTGTGTTTATGATTTTGTTTTAGCTTGTTGAAATTTTAGCTGTACAATTTTTATATTCGTGTTCCTTATATTTGTAAGTATATTTTTTTTTTACAAAAAACACATTCACAATTGTCTGTGCATTTATTTCTTTTCAGCAAACACAATAAACAATGTTATATCAACATCTATACAAGTATGTTAAATGTGCATCCATGGTTAACCATCTATATCATACATATTACATACATTTTTCAAAAAGTAAAGGTAAAAGACTTTGAAAAGATATTTATTCTCCATAGTTGTGAAAATTATGTATAAAAGTAACTTGTATATAAATAGGGCATTTTACACAGCACAAGGCGGATGAAGAGAAGGGTTAAGATGTATACGGATACTGTTCTGGTGAACTCCAGAGGGATGAATTGTTTAGGTTGTCAGGCTCCAGTGATCATTGCCTCTCTACTCAACCAGGTCAGGTTCCTTTAGAAAGAGAGGAAACTTGAGCTACAATTGTTATTTGGTGAAACTCACAACTATAAGCAGAATTCTTATTGAGAGAAATGACTTGCAAATATAGATATGCACAGAACTGTAAATGTTTTAAACGTTAGTTGATGCCATCAACTTCTTTTACTGTGTTTTGGGTAGCTTGAGAACGAAGAGAAAGCTTGACCTCCAATAGTTTCCTGTAAAAGTGAAGTGTCCTGCAAATATTGATATGAGAATTCAATTCATAACTGATCACACTGTCATTTGCTCGATCTAACTGTGTTTGCAGAGCTACAGCATATACTGGTGCTTCATACAGAAATATTGTTTCTTACAGATCCAGTCATCTTTTAAATGACAGAATGTATATGATATAAGCATATAAAGACATTTGTTGATTAAAACTTTAAAAATGTTCTTTACTGTCACTATCCAGACACTTTGCAAATAGAAGGAAAGGTGCCATTATGTAGAACAACTAATTTTTTTATTGCTTTTTCAAACATATTTTTAAAAAGAATGATCTTTTTATTGTCAATACCCGTACAGTTTGCATATATGTACCAGAAGTGATTGTGGGATCACCTACAGTGGGAATCAAACCCTGCATCAAATATATAGAAGGAAAACCAAGGTATTGTTAATATATAGAACACTTAACAAGGTTTTTATTTCTTTTAATTCAAACGATTAAAAACATACTGATCTATCGGACAGTTTGCATGAAGAAGAAACGATATTGTCAATATCTAGAACAAGGTTTTATTGTTTCAAGTTTTAAAAAATGCTTTTTAACTTTGTTGCTCTGAACAATATCTCATCTGTAAACAGTAAACTATCACTCTATTTGTACATTTTCCCCATGGATGACTTTAAAACCGAGAAGCAGAAAATTGGCCATGGTTGAAAGAACATCATAATATGGTATGGTGCAATAGATTGTGGGCTTGAATTTTCACATACCCAACAATAAGAAGAGATTGCATTGACGTGGTTTCACTGTCAAATATGACTGAATCTTTTTAATGCGCGTCAAGTCAAAGGTGAAACATCAACAGTGTAATATGTTTTATATGTGCACCTGTGTACATATATATATCACTTTTGCAAAGCAACCATCGTGCCAGCATGAATTTTCCTGTTTTGTCATCTATGACGACATAAAACAAGGAACGTGACATCATATTGACATGAACATGACATGAACAGTTAAGAACCCTGTTTTTGCTGAAAAAAACTTATATGGGTTATAAAGAAATTTGTTTTCAAATTTACTCTTCTTGCACAAATTCATACTGACTTGTGTTATAGTATCTATTTACTATTTAACATTGACTTAAGTCCAAATTCATAGCAAGTTTTATGTTATTTAATGTTGCAACCTTCATTGATTTTCTTACAAGTCAGTCTTCTTTTTATGCAGACATGTCCCAATTTGAATTTTGCTTATATTTGTTCAATTTGATAGTCTAATTTTGTTTATAAGATTGTCTATCCTTCTGGGGGTTGGGAAATACTCTTGAAAGCGGCGTAAAACCTCAATGCACCTTACCTCACCCACTATCTTTTGATACAAAATTCTACTGGAAAACTGTTTCAAATTAACCTTAAATCAAAGAATAATCTTTTTTCATTAAATCATTCAAATGTTTTGAAAAATATTACGCGCCATATTGTAAAATTGTATTTGTGAGTTTCCTTGCCAAAATGTCAAATCATTTCTTATCAATGAATAACGCTTTCCTGGTAACAAATTCGTTAGCATCAGGCATGTATAGGTTTGGAAACATTTTGTCGTCAATATAAATACCAAACCACTCTAATGCAATTAGAGAAATAATTACTACCATTATTGATTCTTAACTACAGCTAATTGATGACATTTTCAAGAATTAGTCTAGTAATGTCAGAAAGTTTGGATTCCGATGAGAATATTTTTATTTCCTTTGGTTTGAAGTGTATACACCACTTCTGAGATTGCAATAGGTTAAATCTTATCAATCAAAATGATTTTTTGGGAAAAGTTATTCTAATTGAATATTGGAGATGAACATTCTCATGAACCTTTCTGTATTTTGGTTCTATTGAAGTGTTTCTACTACCTTCGCTTTAAAAGTTAACAAACTGTCTCAAGGAAGAAATAAATTTATCTCAAGCCTCAAGGTTAAGGTGCATACACAACTGGGTGTAAGGGCGTTTGTTGTCTTCAACTACATTATTCTGCTCTGGGCAATAGGATCACTGCCAATGGTGGAATTAGCGTATTTAAAAAATATTTTGAGAAATTTGTACACAAAAAGTCAGTCTTTTTGATCATACTGCTTTTGAGTGTTATTTAAGTGACTTGAAATTGACATATTGAAAAGAATGACAAAATCTTAGCTTTAAAGAAATACAACAAGCAATAAAGCCATTCATTGGTGCAATGAAGAGAGAGAATAAAATACAGTGCAATAAGGATTGAACTACCCTCTTGATCAGTGTGGTGATTAATTGTTTGTGCCACAGGTGGATATTTTAACAATATTTGTTTATAATGTTGAAATTGTAAGCATTAAAGGGAAAGTTCTATCACCGATCTATCGGCAGCTTCCGCCATATTGGATTCTTGGCATTATGTGAAATGAAAACACGCTATATTTAACCTAATTTTACACTTTCTAAAAAATAAAATATATGCAATGATAGAAAATTCACATAGTAACAGATAACACATAACAGGAATATCCTCTCGAACTTCGTTTCCACAAAAAAAAACCCCCGATAGAACCCTCCTTTTAAGCAAAATTGTTGCTGTATAGCTTAACTTACAACATAAGGAAGACTCAAGAACTGTTTCTGTAACGAGGACCAACAACCTAGTGATGTATCAAGGGAACAAAGAAGCAATATATTTACCTGAACAGGATTCTTACATCAGAGCCGTTCTCGTAGAACAATTAGCTGATGAATGTCTGAACTCATTAACCTATAAGATCAAAGGCTTGAAACTGTTGTATACCTGTTTACTGTGATTACCTTTCACTGTTTCTTTGTGATCTATATTTGAGTTTTTGGTTAGATGTTTCTCATATAACAAGGCTGTCGTGTATGCTTGCACAGCAAATGTATCCTTTACCATCTGAGTTGATGGTTGATATATACATGTATACTATTTCACATTATTGCTTGTAGATTGTTATCATAAATTACCTGTTCAAGTGTTATTAAACATCAGCTGTTTCTTGTGTAACCAAATTGTTAGTTGAATACACATGACAAATGTATCTTTAGTATCTAGGCTATCACTAGCTAATTTAAAACTTGCTGCATTTCCATACCTTTTCTGTGCTAGCATAGCAGACCATACTATGAAATTCAGGTGCAGCACACCACTATGCTGGCACAGAAAAGATATGGAAATGCAGCAAGGCTTAACTCGTGATGGAAACTGGCGTGAGTTATGACTTGAGAGGGAAGTTTCAGCATTAACAGCTAGTCTGGGATTATTCCTTAATTTCTGTTAACGAGCTTTAGTGGCTTTAGTCTAGGATTGTTCTTTGATTTCTGTTGTGATCCTGTAAGTTGGTCACTCAGAATGGTTCACCACCAATAAAATCAGGAGCAAGTGTATAAACTATAATAATACGAGTATATATATAGTATGATCATGAAGATGGACGCAGTAGTTAACAACCAAAATGAGATTGTGAGTGTCTATTTATTAATTATATCAAAATTTAATGTTGATTTTTTTCCCCAATTATTCCAGGTCTGTATTCTCCCTCTATTTTTTATATATCCAGGTATGTGATTGTAAGGGATTTTTCAGGCGTTTCTCTTGCAGCTATTAATGATGTGATTATTGATCTTCTTTGGAGACAATCTGTTGCACAATTTTGTGCAGTATCTCAATGATAAAATACTTTGTGAAATGATTGTGAAATGTTTGTTTAGAGCTATTATTGTGACTGTAATGTGTGTAATGCAACGCACACAAAACAGATCAAGAATTGTGAATTACTCTTCAAATTTAACTTTCAACGTTCTTTTCAAATTGAATGAATATGTTTAACGATCAGGGGAAATGGCGCATTGATTTTACAGCTATGACGAACCTTGATAGTCTGATTTCATATGAAAAAGTAAATACATATTGGTCACTCATGCAATTTGATACATTCACAAAATGATTAAATTTAGCCTGATCTTATATTTTAAAAAAACATGTGAATTTCGAAAGCATATTAATATGAACAATCGTCAGTGTATGTACCATGAAATAAGTTTGAACAATGTCAGCTCTGTAAGTGTTAAGTACCTATGAACAAGTATGAACAAGGAAAAACCTTTCAAAAAGTGAAAATGTTAAAGTCTCTCAGACTCGCTTTTTCTTATACCGGTAAGTTAAATATTACTAAAAAAAATTCAGTGTAATACCATTTTATAAGTTAAATATTACTAAACATTTTTCAGTGTAATACCATTTTATAAGTTAAATGTTATTAAACATTTTTCAGTGTAATACAATATTACTAACAAATTCAGTGTAATACCATTTTATAAGTTAAATATTACTAAAAAAAAATCAATGTAATAATAACATTTTATAAGTTAAATATTATTAAACATTTTACAGTGTAATACCATTTTATAAGTTAAAAATTACTAAAAAAAATTCAGTGTAATAATACCATTTTATAAGTTAAATATTATGAAACATTTTTCAGTGTAATACCATTTTATAAGTTAAATGTTACTAAACATTTTAAAGAAAAGTTGATGAAATACAGCAAGGCTGTAATCAGTGATAGAGATTGCCGCGAGTTACACCTTGTGAGGAATGGACGTCAGATAAAGAATTAGTTGTTTCCTGTGTATGCTATGTGTACTTCACACTGTAATAGCTTTATGCATTCTAAACAACATGGACACTGATCTACATGTAGTAAGTTTCAGATTATCTGCAGTCTGATTCAAATAGAATAAAACTTGCAATATAGTACATCTACTGGGATAACGTTCAAAGCTTTCCTCTCCAATCCGTCCTTGTGGAGAGGAATCTAAAGAACCTTTTCGTATTCTGGTAGATGCATTATTTTGCAAATTTTATTCCTCAGAACAGGGTCTATTTTAATCAGACTGAGGTCATCTGTCTCTTTGTTTGTAATTTCAACTAGTTCCCACTAATACTACCAGGTTTTACAGAAATGCATAGTTCACAATAATGTTTCAGGATTTCTTCCTAGGGTGATACTAGCCTTGATGATAAAAGTGAAATACTCTTGAAATCATTCTTAAACCTCCATCTCTCTCCAACACAACAGCATCATGGGAACCATATATATGTTCTGTCAGACTAGCAAGTTCTAGATGCCAATGACGTACTATATCAAATATATGCTCTGTCAGACTAGCAAGTTCTAGATGCCAATGACGTACTATATCAAATATATGTTCTGTCAGACTAGCAAGTTCTAGATGCCAATGATGTACTATATCAAATATATGTTCTGTCAGACTAGCAAGTTCTAGATGCCAATGACGTACTATATCAAATATATAATTCATGTTTCCCTACGTAAGCTTTGTAACTTCATAACATGACTTAGCCATGGAAGGTTTATAGTCTAACACAGGCCACATGGCTGTCTGCTGACGGACAGTACAAATCGGTTACGCCGTTATCGCCATGTTGCCGTGCCTTTTCGCCCTATAATGCTGTTTATAATTCATGATTATGCATTTTAGAAAATGGAGGAGAAAATAATTGTAAACCTTTGTCCAGATTATTCCTGAATAAGTGCAGGCCTTAACATACATTCTAAGCAAATGGAAACATAGTTTGGCTTTTGAGACATTTGTAGGCATATAATACTAAATTATAGACTCTTACAAATTGTAGACATACAAACCTTACCCTTAACATATTGTAGACATAAAACTTTAGCCTCTGACAATTGTAGACATACAAACTTTAGCCTCTGACAATTGGAGACAAACAAACATCAGTCCCTTACATATTGTAGACATACAAACCTCAGTCCCTTGACATATTGTAGACATACAAACTTTAGCCTCTGACAAATTGTAGACATACAAACTTTAGCCTCTGACAATTGTAGACATACAAACTTTAGCCTCTGACAATTGGAGACATACAAACCTCAGTCCCTTGACATATTGTAGACATACAAACCTTACCCATAACATATTGTAGATATACAAACTTTAGCCTCTGACATATTGTAGACATACAAACTTTAGCCTCTGACAAATTGTAGACATACAAACTTTAGCCTCTGACAAATTGTAGACATACAAACTTTAGCCTCTGACAAATTGTAGACATACAAACTTTAGCCTCTGACAAATTGTAGACATACAAACTTTAGCCTCTGACAAATTGTAGACATACAAACTTTAGCCTCTGACAAATTGTAGACATACAAACTTTAGCCTCTGACAAATTGTAGACATACAAACTTTAGCCTCTGACATATTGTAGACATACAAACTTTAGCCTCTGACAATTGTAGACATACAAACCTCAGTCCCTTGACATATTGTAGACATATAAACCTCATTCCCTTTAAAATAGTGTAGACATACAAAGTTTAACCTTTGATAAATTCTTGACATATAAATATTAGCTGATAGATTGTAAATATGCAAACGTTAGTGTCTGCAAATTGTTGTCATACAAACCTTAGCCTGAATAATTGTAAGCATACAATACATGCCTTAGGCTTTCAAAAATTATAGGAATACAAATCTTAGACTCGAGGGAAGTTTATAGACACATAAGCCTTAGCATTTGAGAATGTGTGGGCATACCAACCTTATTCACCTTTAAATATCTGTTAAGTTAATCTTTATTTATTACCATGCAATTTGATAAAATTTATCTCAAATTGATTAGGAGGGTTTTGTATTGCACCATTGCAGCCTGAGAATAAAAATATTATCTGTTTTACCTTTTCATGCTGTAATGCAAACTCATTATTCATGATTATGGATTTTCAGAAAGTTTACTGAAAATTAATTGATTTCCCTTGGTTGAACTTTACATTGAGGCTATTTGAGAATAAATCTGTAAATAATGGATCAGTTGTAGAGTAAACAGCATGTCTCGGTGCTGGCTCTTACTTCAGACTCGACAAATTCATAACTGCAAAATTATAAAATATAGGGTGATATGGATATAAGTTGTAATGGAATATTTTAATTTTTCCATTCATTTTCTCATTGTTGATCTTAATGAAAATTTAATATCCTTTTTTTTTTTTTTTATAAAATTTTTCACACCAATTTTTAACCTCATTCCAATTCAAACCAATTAACTCCATTAATATAATTATTGGTTTATTTTTCACACGTTTTAAAATCATTCCATTTCAAACCAATGAGACCTCCATTTATATAATTACACATACTGTATACGTCCAGTAATTAGCAACCCATTAGGTTAATGCATAGTAAATAACTTGACCTTTCACCCTCCCCTGGTTTCTCTATCACCAAACTGTTATGTCAAGCAAACATAATTTCCTCAACAATCTTCAAACACAATCGCATGTTAAGACCTATCATTTCTGTATTCTGTATAACTATTAAGCTGCTTTTATCAATATCCGTATATTGTTGACACATTAGTCGATAACATTGCATGCAGCCCTCCACTGTTTACAGAGAAGCGGCATCTTGTGCAAGGTTCTTCCACCAACTCCTCCTTATACGGAAGTTATAGAATTACAGCTACTTTATTTCATTACCATTGTATCTGATTGCTCATCCTATTTGATCCTGTGTAAGCTGTGTCTTTTGATTTGACTGACTTCTGAGCTTGGAGGAAATTGTCTTGGTGTTGAAGAAAGCTAGAGATTGATCTTTTTAACTTATATTTTAGCTACGGTAATTGTATTACAGTGTTTAATTAAGAATCATGTAGTTGTACTGTGCCATCATAGCTACTTTATATCATTACAGCTCTAATTACCATTCTATCTCATTGCTGGTCCAATCTATGTAAGCTGTGTCTTTTGGTCTGGCTTCTCATCTTAGAGGAGAATTATAAATATTGAAGACATTTCTTTGAGGAATATATCAGAAATATTTCTCCAACTGAGTATATGTTGATGTCTGATTGCCATTTTTAAGCTACTTTATTCATTACAGTTGCAATTATCATTATATCAGTGAATGGGTCCATACTGATCATTATAAGCTTAAGCTGATTTCTTCTCATCTGGCTTCTGAGCTGTGAGGAATATTCTTTGTGTTGAAGAAAGATCATCAGAATTATATTTTAGGTAATGGATTGCAATGTATGATTTAGAATCATGTAGTTAAACTAGTTATAGTGTGCAACCACAGCTGCCATTCTCTTTCTACACAGCTCCAATTACCATTGTATCTGACTGCTTGTCCAAACTGATCCCGTGTAGGCCAGTGTTTTTAATGAAGGAGATTCCTTTTTGTTGAATATAAAAGATATTTCTTTGCAGTATTTGCAGAGAAAAGTTTTTGGGCAAACTATTTTCTGATGTTTAATTAAAATTCTTTTTCTGAGTTTTTGGGTGTAGACTTGTCAAATATGCTCCTTTTTAATTAAGTTGATTCCATTTAATTCAGCTTCTGAGCTTGGAGGAGGTTTCCCTTTATCCAATATTAAAGATGTTTCTTTGAAATATATATTTCAGAAATCATTTTTCAGTTTACCGGTAGTATATTGTCATACAGGTTTAAGAGTTTCAAGTTTAGGGGTGAAGTTACAACTATAAAGTTTCAATTACCTGGTGATATTGTATCTTACTGTTTTTCCTCTCAGATACAAATTGAAATCTGATGTCTGGAAGTTTGCCCTGGCTTCTGAGCTCGGAATAGAATTATTTTTGTTGAAAAAGATTTTCTTGCAATACATTTGTAAGAATTCTTTTCATCTTACTCTCGATGTATTAATAGCATACTCATGTAGTTTTGATGTAGAAAAGCAGCTACTTTATGTAATTAATACAGCTTTGGATACCATTTTAGTGTTGCTTGTTGAACTTGATCCTTCGTAAGCCGATGTTGTTTGATCTAGCTCCTGAACTTGGGGAGAGTTTTCTGCAGTGTTTTGATCTTGGATGAAATAATTGACTCTTTAGCTACCTCTGTTATGATGTTTGATGCAAATCTCACAGTGTGTATAGTATTGCAGGTGGTTTGATTCTCGGCAGTTCCACTTACCATTGTATCTTGTGGGTCATTGAATCTGAACCTGTGAAGGATGCCATCCTTTTATCTGTCTTCGAGAAGTTGTGTACTTACCATCTTTCTAATTAATCCATCAATGCATCTCTTTATAACCTTCAATAATTATTTTGACTGTTGAAATTTTGAATATGTTGCTAAGGATTTTGATGAGCATTATAAATAACATGAATGCACAAACTGAATAGAAATTCCATCTCACCATTTTTGAAATTCATTAATTATCAATTTTCTCTCAAATTTCATTTCAAATTTGATTGATATGTCAAGTTTTTAAGTGAGTGCTTTGTAATCAGAATGGAAGAGAACCAGTAATGCATTTTTATTAAGGGTGATTAGTTTGTTACGTCGGTTCAAATAAGGATTCAATTTTAATTACAAGTTGTAGTGAATGACTTCTGTAAACAGAAATGAAGGAGTACTGATAATGAATATTTCTGAAATAGGGTTAATCTTTTATTTTTAGCTCAAAGTAGAATTCAGTTTCTACTCGTTGTGGTTTAAAATTTTCTAAAAGTAAAGTTCATATATTAATCATCTCAGCTCAAATAAGAGCGTTTAAGTCATATTTCTAAATTCAGTTTAACCAGAAAATAAATTGCTTGTAGGAAGAACTGTATGAACTTAAGACATTTAAAATTATAGATTTGCCATTTTCGCCAGTAGAACCAATTGGTGTTAAATGTTAAGTGAGCAACATAGATTTTCTAACAAATTTAAATCATTTGCTTGAAATAACGTCTCATTTGTAAGATGTTCATATCAATTATTCAATTATTTAATCTTTTTCTTCATGACTCGAAAAACCCAATTTTGAAATATCAAAGATTGATGTTGGAAATCATTAACAATAAGTGATAGATATAACAGCAAGGTAGGCAGGAATAGCTCAGCATGAATAAATGAGAAGCAGAAGGTCACAATGTCATTGGTCATCACAAATTTATGAAAGTATAGAATTTCCAGACATGGAGGCAATTAGATCCTGCATGGTTCTGACTTTGCTTTACAAGGGCCTCAATAGACCAATATTCATTCCAGAAGAGAGAGAAATATTTCACCAATTATTTCATCACAGATCATGTAGAAATGCTCATTATGATTGTGTTTGGGCTATCTCCAGTAACGTTAATTTAACAGTGAATCAGCCAACATTGAGCATGTGCATTTGACCATTGAACAGACAATGATATTGGAATGATGACCATTATAAAGACTGAACCAACAATTTGATTGACTGACAGATCAACTCATTGATGTCCACAGATGACAGTTGAAAATGATTTTTCCCCTCCAAGGACAAAGAGCCTGTTATTAGCTATAGATCTGGTGATTATTACAGCCTGTATCAGATCAATTAGCAACTTCCGACAATAACAAGGCATTGATAAGAGAGCAACACAAACTTGTCGTCACAAGTCAAGATCTTTATTTTGCTAATGAGGCATATCTAACAACTGAAGCACATCAAATGCATTGAAGTCATTTGTCTCTCTTGAGAAGGATCGTCTTTTCTTCATGACAATACTGCTGCATTTTTTATTGATAGGAATGGGGCATTAGTTCAACTCTGCATCTGTTGTATAGACCCAAGAGTTTTGTTGCAGTCGATACTGTGATAGACATACCGGTATTAAGACTCCTGGGCACACAAAGGAAATACCAATTAAGAATTATTTAATTGTGGTCATCCATGTGTTATCAAAGCTAGGATATGTCAGTGGTGTGTATTTTCCCCCAAATTTGTTTGTTTTCTTGTATGTATATCAATGGACAGAATATTTCAGTGGATATGTCAGGGATGTGTGTTTGCCCCCTGTTTGTTTGGGGTATATATATCAAAGTTCAGAATATTATAATGCAACATGGCTTCTGATTTACAGTCATAAACGGGAATATCCTCTTGAATTTCGTTTCCAAAAAAAAGACCCCGATAGAACCCTCCTTTTAAGGGGGCTGTATAGTGCAGTGGTTAGCGCGCCCAGCTTCGGATCAAGAGGTCCGGGGTTCGAATCCTGTCAGGGGCTCAGCAACTGCTAGAGAACTGTTCTACATGCAGTAAGATTTGGGTGCAATGCAATACTGAATTTCAGCTCAGTACCACCCATGGTTCGCTAGTTCCAACTGATACTTGCAGGTTTCCCCACAATGTTTAACAACCATGGCATTGCGGGCTTTCTCCTTGCAATAATACTATCAGCCGTGATATAAGTGAAATATTCTTGAAAGTGGCGTTAAACACCAACTCACCTGACCAGTACTTGAACAATTTTACTCAATTGCAGTAGAAAAGTATGTATATGTGTATGTCTCTTATAGCGTTTTGGCGGCTTGTACATTAATATTTTATCAACACGTGTATTAACAATGTGTATGTATGGGATGAGACGTTAATAAACAAATTCTCTCTCTATAAAATGTTAGAAGTTGTTACTGAGATAGGAATGAAATGAAACAGCATGCAGCCTTGACTGTTCACACGTAATGCCAATTCATGAAAGTATATTGAAAGAGCTATGTGAACTGTTCACGCCTCCTTCCAATGTAGAGTTCAAAGGAACAAGAAATGATGTAAATGATCAATTATAAAATACTACAATATCTTCCCGACCTTTCAAATGGGACAATTGTTTATGATTGGAATACAATGATGAATAGAAACTCAGTTTGAACTGTTCATGAAGCTAATGTCAAATCAATAGAAAAACAAGTAGAAGAATCTTTTTCTAGCAGTTTTGGGTAATTCATTGCAATCTTGCCTTATTGAAATGCCAGCAGTGTTGAGAGCGAGATGCCTGCTGCTCCATTGATTGATTTCTAATCAGTTAATACCATGTTTTTATACAACTCCTACGAGAAACGTGTATCTAGGTGTTAATTAGAAGTTGTATGTTGATTTGAAACAAATGCATTGTACTGTGTATAGAGTCGAGATAGATTTTCATGCAATTCATTTTCTTGATAGATTTTAGAATTTATTATTGATTTATCTTATCAAGTCTCGGAAGGATATTAACCGTTAAAGATAGAAAATCATATAACTAATGAAAAATGTTCAGCTTAGAATTTCATATTGAATTGACATATGATTTGTAAGAATCAGAGAATTTTTTTTAAAAGTTATGATTAAATTAGGGGGGGGGGGGAATTAATTTTTTTCACTGTTCCCCTCCAAAATAAAAAATATGAAAATTTAATGAGGCCTCTTGATCTGTAAGTGATTATATGGGTATAAGCTACAACCATGCCAAATTTCATGCTTGCATCACGCTGTGTACAATTCAGTTGGAAAATTGCACCTACCCGCTCGGTAAGAAATATACGCACTATAAAACTCATTGTTCATCAGTCAAATGTTGACAGCAAGTAGTTTATGAGAGAAAAACATTCATTCATCAGTTATTCATACTTCTTAAACAAAACTAATTGTCTCCAGACAATAGGCAAATGATAGATGATTAAAATTGTATAATAATAATTAATAAAATAAGAATTCTTTTAAATATTTATTAAAATATGTTTTAATTCAATTATCTATTTAGATAAATAAAAGACCATATAGGATAATTCAGCCAACAATCTAAAGACATCTTGCAGTTTGAAACGAGTGAAGCTTCCTTCGTACCTACCCACTCATCAATCGAGATTGATGAAACTTTTCTCTAACATGATATATATATGATTTTAAAAAAAAACAATCTAGACCGTTCATTAATATTCCGTTCATCCAATTTATTCATTCAATGTTTGTATTTTCTCCACATGTTTTAATTTCCTATTATTGCTGATAATGTTTCACTGCATACCCACAGGGAGATGATATGAGTACATACAAACACAGACTGTACTGTATAGCCTGGTGTTGAGCAACCTCACATGGCTATCTGTCTCATACCATTGTTGTGGAGCCAGTCATCTGTGTCCAAGTGTATGGTACAGAACATAACACTCATGTGTCATCCGTGTTAAAGATACTCATGTTATTAGCTGAAGCAACTGCTTAACCCTTACCGGAATAGCCAATCTTAAGGGAGTACCGTTCCACTAACTGATCTTAGCCCTAACAAATGAGCCAATGATAAAAGATGGCCTTGCGATTGATCTTGGAGGAATGGTCCCCCGTATCCTTAGTAGTGAGGGCACCTAATTAGACTTTCCAGTTAAAGCATTAAGATTAAGTTTTGTGGAGGTCTGTATTATCCTTTGTTAATGAATTGTGATCCCTGTAGATTGGTCACTCAGAATAACAAGACAGAATTTAATTCAGCAGCAAGGGGGACTGAAAAACAGAAAATTGTCCAAACTCTTAACCCTTTATCTGCAGTTATATTCTTTATACGTCTATGACTACCAATCCCATAGTATGCCTATGTTACCAGTTATTAATCCTGAAAGTCATGTTTCTATTCAAGTAAACTTAGACAAAAGAGGTTTTTAACAATGAGGTCACCCTGTGTATTTGTAGTCAAGTGCACATGCTCTTGTCATGGATCACTTGTTTATCTCAATGGTAGAGATGGTGTTTCTTCAGTGGTGATACTTACATTGTACTGTGATAAGATAGTTTCCTTGATCCCTAACCCAGTTTCTGTTCTTAGAAAACCTTAGGGTCCAGGTGTTTTTGTTTGTTCATCATTGTCTTCAATTCAGTATAAATCCAAAATTTTATCCAGTCTGCTCAGTCTTTTTCCTTTTTATATTTGTTTGTCTTTTTTTTTTAATACTAAAAATGGCATGTGCTTGCCAACCAATATGTTTCTGTTAATTCTCACAGTTCGACCATTACCAATCACCATGTTAATCTACTGTAAATGTTTGTTCATTGAAATGAATCTGAGAATATAAGCCATGCATTTAACCAAAAATGGCATTCCCTTAGTCCGACCAAACAATGTTTCTGTTAATTCTCACAGCTGCAATGTGGGTGTTCCATTATCAACATGTAAAGCACAGGGTCTATGTTTGTACATACGGTTGCCATGCGTCGGACTGATGCAAATACCTCCATCCCTCAGACCATTGTCTGCTGGAGCAGTTTACCATAAAGCGTCATATGCACATCACTTCCAGATGAACACAGCCGCCTGCGTCGCCAACTGATTATATAATGGAGCATGTGGACATGCCGAAGCCTCCGTTATGGGTATAGGATATCCCTGGAGGGAGAAAATACTTTATAAATGTAGATTTGCTGGTAAAAAGCTGATAGGATAGATCTGGTGGGAGATGCATATGAGGAACAGAAGATCTCAATCGTAGATGGACGCGGATGAAATTAGCGACAGCCTGCCTGTCTCTGATTGACAAGGAAATATGATCGTTATTGAAATTAGTAATTATTCAAGAAGACAAATAAGTTTTTAAGAATATTGATTAATTGCTGAATGTGAGTGTAAAGAGATTGGAGATAAAGGTGTACTAAATAACTTTTGTCCTTAAGATAGGGGCTAAGATTTTGAGGAAAGTGTTTTATTGAATGGTCTTATTAAATAAAGAAAAATATTTACTTGTTTATGAATTTGTAGAAGAATATGAATTAAATTTTAAGCCTTATAATGGAGGGTTGACTCAAATGAAAATGTTGTTCAAACCACCCTTTTAAACAATTTTGTATTGTATGTATATTTGATAAACCCTATGGGTGAACACCCCACCCCTTTAAAAGTTCCTAGATCTGCTTATAGAACTAGGTTTATTAACTATAATTTATTTGTTGATGAAAATTATTAAATGTTTAATTTGGTATATTAATTAAATTGGGGAGAAATATATATGAGCAAGACTTTCAAAAAGAATTAATTTGATTGTCATCTATAAATTTGATGATGGTAGATGTTTCTCATATATTATGATGTGTAATTTGATTGTCATTTATAAATTTGATGATGGTAGATGTTTCTCATATATTATGTGTGTTCATCTTTTTAAAATAAAAAGATATGTTTGGCATCAATTTTGTAAAGAACTGGACCACATAGTTCGCAGCATAGCATGAATATACATGTTTTAAACTAAGTCTTTTGAATCTGTTTGTGAATGCAAGAATATTTAACATGAATTCTGACTTAAATTTGTAAATAAGAACAATCTTTTATGGATAATTTTTGTTCCCATTCTGAGAGCATGATGTTTCATACTTAAAATCAATACAAGAATCTGCTCTCAAAATAAAGAAGTTGTTTCTCCATTAACGATTGTTCTTATTTGACTTCCAACTTCTAAAATGCCACTCAAATAAATAAATATATAAATATTAAAGATTGTATTTACATTTTAAATCTCTAAAAATATCTGAAATACCTCAAATCAGATTATATTGACATATTCAATGTGTTTGATTGTCAGTACTAGCGGAACTCATCTTATCTGTAATGGACAGTGGTCAGACCAATTCTCACATGAGGCGTCCATTCGTTGCCCCGGGGGATATGTTTTTAATGACGCACTGACCACAACTTCATCACAGGATCTCTTGGGGCTGTGAGCTTTATAAATATTTCGGGCAGTAGGAGATATTTGGATATTTGTGTTGGAATGAAATGCAATGTTCCAGAAATGTGACCTTACATTAAGTCAAGTCAAGTGTTAATTTCCAGTACAAATGTGTGATAGATAAGTTGTAAAATGTACCTGAATATCATAATGAATCAGAATATGTATTCATATATTTGCTTTCTCAGATGGTCAGTGGCTGAACTAGTCTTGTTCGTAATGGACAGTGGTCAGACCAATTCTCACATGATGTATCCATTCGTTGTACCTCGGGATGTGTTTTTAATGACTCACTGACCACAGCTTTGTCACAGGATCTCTTGAGCTGTGAGCTTTGTGGTTGGATAAAGCTTTGGGCAGTAACATCCGTCCGTCCATTTTTGACTTCTTCTCCAGAACCACTGACTCTAGAGAAATTAAATTTTGTCTACACACTCCTTGGCCAATGGACATTATAAATTGTAGGTTTGGTGACTTTGTGTCCAGAGATAAGGGCCTCACAGGCTAGCTGTGACCTATAAAACCCTATTTTCATCTTCTTTACAAAAGGCCTTGAAAACTGAAATGTTGTGCACAGACTCTATATAGCCAATGGGGATAATAAATTGTAGATTTGGTGACCCTGTGACTCCAAATAAGGGCCTCACGGGCCATGACCTAAAAACCTATTTTCATCTTCTTCTCCAGAACAAAAAGACCTAGATGGCTGTAATATTGTGTGCATACTCTTTAGCCAATGGAGATTCTAAATTGTAGATTTGGTGACCCTGTGGCCCCAAATAAGGGCCTCATAGGCCATGACCTAAAACCTATTTTCATGGACAAAGTCTACAATATTTATAGGTACATTTTGAAACTAAAAATAGGTCGATTAGGGGCTCACATACCTGTTTTTGTCATATTTTCCAGAATAAAAATCTTAAATCAGACTCCTCAGCCTCAGAGTATAAATTGTAGTTTTGGTGCCCAATTGTCATGCCCTAAAAGCTCATTTTCATTGGCTTCTTCAGAACATAAGCCTAAAATCTGAAATCTTGTGTACAGAAACTTTGACCGATGTGGATTATAAATTTTAGATTTGTTAACCCTCTGGCAACCGAAGCCTGATGAGCTACAGAGCTACTTTATTTTTGATTGATGAGGCATAGTTTTCTTTAACTTAATGAAAGTTGATTGTAGGTTAATATGTTTTATATTACTGGAAGAAAGCCTGACATATTTCTTTAATTTGATGTCCGAATAAAACCCAAAGATTTGCTTTTGCTATTAATTGTTTTCAATTATCACTTTTTCACATATTTAACCTGTCTCAAACCCACTCTAACAATTTATATTTTGCAATAAGTTTTTTTCAATTTCAAAAACTTTTATTAAACCATTCTGATTAATGTATTTTTAAATTCCTTTCCTTAGAAGTCTTTAGCTGTAAATGTACCTAAAAGCTTTCCGTTAAGTTCCATAATAGTGTCTTTATTAATGTTCTCTAAGTGCTTAAACTTCAAAACATTTTAAAGAATGTTTTTAAGAATTAAAAACATATTTTTTTAAAAACCAATCGATTTTCTTTTATTGAGAGTGTAGAGAAGCAAACCAGCCATAAAATAAATCCTAAAAATGTCTTTAATTGAGAAGAAAAGTACTGATATTTACAAAATCGATGCCAAGGTGCTGGAAAACATCTGAATATTGAAACATTTTGGCAATAAGATAAAAATCAATGAAAAACGGTGTTAAATGTACGTCATTGGCTCTCGTCTCTGGTGCCTTGCAGACTCTCTGAGCGAACGAGAAACGGTATTTACCGATACACCAATAAATAATAGATAACCTCCTTTCTACAAGTGATTTCTAAGGCCTCGAAGTTAGAGAAGCTGTCAAACTTGATGTTCATGCACTTGGAAAGCTGTGTAGTTAATTAGAAATTGATGCCAATTTTTTTCTCAAATGATACGTTTTGTTTTCCATGGTAAATATCTTGCTTAACTATTGTCAGTGTTATTTTGCTGTCTATGTATGACATTTGATTGTTATTTCTAATGTTTGAAACTTTTATTTAGGAGTAAGTGACTGATGTATTTTTGACATTTTAGATTTTGATTGTGAAAATGAATATTGTGAAAATAACTGTAAATCTTGCTTTGATACTGTCAATTATTTTACTTCAAAGCCTATGTTACTTGGTACAATGTCTTTGTAATGGATTCACATTACATTTATCTTTTTTATCAAAACTATTTCGAAATATGATCTTTTACAACAAGACACACCCAATAATTTATTTTATTTTATTTTATAAACACTTTTGTTCTATGATAGAATTTTAAATTCTAATAGTAAGAACATTCTGAAGAAACTTCTAAAACTTAAGTAAAAATTAAGTACAAACCAAATCAGTTAAGTGAACAATAACAATTATATAAATGAAGGAAATTCAAACTGTTCATGTTTGATAAATATTTTTACAATAAAATTCTAATACAGCTTAGTTGTAAAATAATATTGAATGTTAAAAACAAATATAAGCTGATAACATTGGAAAACCATTTGAAATCGTCAAGTAAACACTTTTTCCACTTAGCAATAAAATATTCACAATTAAAAAATACCAAGTGAATAGAAAAAAGGTACATGTCCTCTTTGATTGTTAGAGTTATGAAATATCCCCTGCTGTTAAAACCAATAGCATAAACTGAACTGTCAATAATAAGCAGATTAATTGATAAAATACAATGTATTTTTACACGCATACACAGACAGGACTGTCTTGACACATAATTGCTTTTTAGATACACAATTGAACATGGTATTTTATTGATTGTCCCATGCAGCAACAATAAGAGAGATGTTGATTGAAGGGAAGGCAGTAACACTGTTATCTACCACCTTAGATGTTATAGATTGTCGCACATTGTACATGTCAATAATTATTGCTTTGAATGACGGTAGAATGGTGAAGTGTTATGAGTAGGATTTACTGAGTATATTTCTGTCACCTTTTGTCTTTCATAATTGTTGTCTGTATATCCTTGATTAGTCAATGATTATTAGTGGATTTGAGTTATAGCAATGCGATGAATGATAACATATATATTCAGATTTGACTGATCTTTTGTCACCTGTAGTTTGAAATATCATCCATGGGAATGATTATTGGTTGTTTTGAATGACAGCAATACGACAAATATGAAAAATATATTCAGATGTGACCGATCTTTGTGTCAGCTAAATGTCAGCAGTTGTAAAGATTTTATTATGATTTGTTTGTGATTGTTACCTAAGATTTTTGTTTATACATTTTCATATTGTCAATGTCACTTGTCGTATCATTCTTTGGGTAATTGTCCTTTTTGTCATCTAAATGTCACCATTATTATGAAATGTCATTTCGAGGGTAATCAATAACCAATCAATATTGAGCATTGAGTGTATTGATCCTATTAGTGGACTGATAGTGAGTGATGAGATAAAAATTAACTTCCAACGTTTCGATCATATTTCAACAAAAAAACAGATATTGTATAGGTGATTGAGGATATCAACATTGTTTACACTGTGTACCAATTTTGTTCAAGAATGAAATATAGTTCGCGTACCAATAGAAATACCAGAATCGATAACAGAATTAAATGTTGTCAGTGGTTACGAGTCGCAGACAATTTGAAATTGAATAGATTGCAGAGATGTTCAGACGACCATGGAGATGTCCAATCTGTTTGGGGGAATTAGTAATAAGTTTTGTAGAATTTGAATTGGATTGATAGAACTTCTATAGAGAATATAATCGATTCTCAGAGTTCAAAGAGTAGCTGTTTGGCTGATTAAACATATGATTACCCTGAGTTTCATACATGCAACAATGTATCAATATTGTATGACCGGATGTGTACATGCACCATGAGTCTGCTAATTTTTAGCTCATCAGGCCTGAAAGGTCCGATGGGCTTATGGCATGGCATGGCGTCCGGCGTCCGTAAACTTTTTGCTTTTTCGACTTCTTCTCCAGAACCAATGACTCCACAGAGCTGAAATTTTATGTGCAGACTCCTTGGCCAATGGGGATTCTAAATTTTAGATTTCATGACCCCGTGACCCCAAATGGGGTCACCAGGGTAACATCTTTAAAAACCTATTTTCGTCTTCTTCTCCAGTTCCAAAAGGTTTAGAGAGCTGAAAAGTTGTGTACAGACTACTTGGCAAATGGGGATTCTAAATTGTAGATTTCGTGACTCCAAATGGGGTCACTGGGGTCACATCCTTAAAAATCTATTTTCATCTTCTTCTCCAGTTCAAAAAGGTCTAGAGAGCTGAAAAGTTGTGTACAAACTCCTTTGTCAATGGGGATTCTTAATTCTAGGTTTGGTGACCCTGGTCTGGGACCCCAAATAAAGGCCTCTCAGGCCATGACCTAAAAACCTATTTTCATCTTTTCGAGAACAAATGTACCTAGAAGGCTGTAATATTGTGTGCAGACTCTTTAGCTAATGGGGATTCTAAATTGTAAATATGGTGACCCTGTGGTGCCCCAAATAAGGGCCTCAAGCCATGACCTAAAAATCTAATTCAGTCTTCATCATTAAACAATATAAACCCTGATGAGCTACAGAGCCCATGGCTCTATTTATATTTTATTGAGTGTGAAGTGTACAAATAACAGACATGCCAAGTCTATCGGTTTACTCATTAGACTACCGGTTTCAAGACCATTGTACCGACCTACCGGGTTGGAGGTATTTTTCTACCAGGTTTTCAAAAAAATAAAAAAATAAAAATTTAAAGCCAAAATTGACATAAAAGTCTTGTAAAATATTCACTCATAGTAAAGAAAGATAAATTAAAAAAAACAGCTTTTTGTAGACAATATATTGTTGAAATAAACTCTACCACATACGCCGGTCACAACAATAGGTATAACTACCGGTAATCGATAAATGAGCGTTGAAATATTTTCTAACTTCCTAACTTATTCAGTTAGTAATGACAAGTGTATCAATAATAATGCTACATAATAAATTTTTATTCATGATAATTGTTGCTAAAACTTCATGTATAATATAATAAAACTAATATTTTATCAAATCAAACCTGAAAATGTATATCGGAAACAAAACATTGATTTTTTTTCCTGGAATGGTGTTTATGTAAGGTGAAAGATTAGCCAATCAAATGTCTCAGATGTCGTTAACAAGGTCAAAGGTGAAATTAGGTCAACCCTGTGTAACAAATATATTGCATAATTTATTTATTTATCACCATACTGTCCATAGAGACTAGAGACTGGTATCGTTTTACAGGAATTTGGTTACATGATATATATTTCTGTTACTTGATTAGTAATTTTGATGTGAATATAAATTTGAACCAAAAACATGAGCTTGCTCTAAGGTTCAATGCCAACCGTTTTTGTTGATATTGGAAAATGAAACAAACATGAAAACAGTGGATTTTATTATTTGCTTAATTCAGAAATTAGTCAGTGAATTTTTAATTCTCTTATGATGATTTTTATGTACATTTAATAAATATTTTGGTTTGTACTCAGCATTTATACCATCAAAATATTATTTGAAAAATCATAACCATTAATTAAAACTGTCAGTTTGCATAGATTAATATGACGACGGCGGGGCGATTCAGAAATCTACCTGGTTGGGACCTTGGAACCAGGTAGATCTACCTGGTTGGACCAAATGAAACTTGGCATGTCTGCAGGTGTAAAAATTGATGGCGTTTAAATTCATCCAATTCTGTTAAAGTGACTCTTACGTACCCCGACAGTCTGCAGTAGAGAACAAAAATTCATTGGAACTCCCCTTTCGAAAGTCCAGGATCCACCACTGAGATACCACTTACAAACGATTATTTGCGTCCTAATTCCTTTCCACTGCTTAATTTATCCCAAAAGCTAGGTGTTACTAATTACATGTCACAGATTAACTTCCAATACAAAGCTGAAGTAATCCAGAGGTCGTTAGTGATCTTGACCAAGTGTAATTACCGTAAGTCGTTAGACATCTGATGACCGCTCCGTGACCAATGCAACTTTGTTCCACAAGTAATTACTTCAGGTGATCATCCGGATTAGGTCAGTGGGAGACAAGTAATTAGATTACTCCTGTACGTTGTCCTCTGTTTCAGTTATATGTATTCAGTGAATCAGCACTATGTTTATTAGTCAGTGGGTGGAAGAACTTAGATTATTCTTAGTTATTGTAGATTTCCTTTTGTTCGAAATTTACATATGGAAACAGTGCAGTAAGCAGTGTACAAACCTCAAAAGGTCTGGGAATATTTATACACATAAGTCACAGCTTTATATCTGCTTCTTGTATGTAAATATTCCGGGATGATTATTTCACCATACGGGGCGAGATAGCGCAGTGGTGAGCACATTCAGCTTCGATTCAAGAGGTCCGAGGTTTGAATTCCGCCAGGGGCACAGCAACTTTGTCTGCAGTAGAGAACTGGACCTAGATTTTCGAAAGCTGTCTTAGCACTAAGATAGTCGTAAGCCAATGTTAATGTATGGTACTTACGACTGTCTTAGCGCTAAGAGAGCTTCGAAAATCTAGGCCCAGTTCTACACACAGTAAGGTTTGGGTGCAATGCTACACTGAATTTCAGCATAGTACCACCCATGGTTCGCTAGTTTCAGACGATGCTCACAGGCCAGGTTTCACCGCAAAGCATAGCCACATGACATGGCTTTCTCCCTGCCATAATACTAGCAGCCGCAATATAAGCGAAATACTCTTGAAGTGAGCGGTCAACCACAACTCACCTCACCTATTTCACCATAGAACTAAACCAGGTGACAAAAGGCAAATCCTAACTGATCTAGACATACCGTATGACAGTCGAGAACCACTTGGAATGGGTGGACATTAATGCAGACAGTACAGACTCTAAGTGACACTTCTATATCTGCTTCTTGTATGTAAATAGTCTAACTTCTGGGATTATTATTTGTGCCTAGAACTAAACCAGGTGATCTGAATCAATCCAGAGGGACTTTATCAAAGTCTACAATCACTATCAAAGTCTATAATCACTTTGAATCTGTGGACGTTAATGCAATTATGACTCTCTGAGTAACGGTTCTAGATCTGCTCCCTGTATGTTGATTCTGACATCTCAGATGATTTTGAGTTTGTGTCAGCCTCGAATTGGGCCTTTTTTAATATAAGACAAGTCCTAGAGAACTGTGTCACAGCAGGGAACCACCTGGAATCTGGGGACAGTTTTGAACTCCCTGAGTGACAGTTCTATAGCTGCTTCTTGTATATGTATTTTGATATTCTGGTCTCTTGGATGATGATCTCGAGTCCACGACAGCCTACAACTGAGCTAGAGATACTGTATCACAGTCAGAGCCACTTGGAATCTGTGAACATTACTGCAGACAGTTTGGGCTCCCTGAATGACGGTTCTATAGCTGCTTCTTGTATATGTATTTTGATATTCTGGTCTCTTGGATGATGATCTCGAGTCCACGACAGCCTACAACGGAGCTAGAGATACTGTATCACAGTCAGAGCCACTTGGAATCTGTGAACATTACTGCAGACAGTTTGGGCTCCCTGAATGACGGTTCTTGCTCTAACGAGTGTCTGAAACGTTGGCCGTATATCTTAGTTTGGAGTTTCTGGACACCTTTGAGTTGAGCTATGCGTCTTGTCGGGTCTCCTGACCAGCGTAAGGCATACTTAGCTGGAAGTGTGACAATTGAGGAGAGTTTCTCCAGAAAAGTCTAGATGAAATACTGGTGGGCCTAGTCTTGAAGACTACAAATCATCTTAACTGGATCAAGAAAATAATGTAGTTCCTTTACAGTTTGTTACAACCATTTATAACTTGAAAGTCGAATTTCAAAATTGATAATGAATCTTTGAATTACGTACTTAGATATTGCATTTCATTAGTATTTACTCATTCAGGGTGCAAGATGAATATAACTACGAAAATTACTTTGTATTATGAAAATTTATGGTAGATGATTTTAAAATCGTGATTAAAAAATCATATTAATCAGGAAAAAAATGTAATATGAGGTAAACTCAAACACATATTGTGAGAATCAGTGATACTGAAGAATACGTCCAATTGAGGTTTTGGGTAATCATTAAATCATCGATCTCTCTATTGTTTTAACAGCAACATAATCTGTAAGAAAAGGCAATTGCTTTCAGTAGTCATAATTACGCTCTAGTAAGCTTTCTTGCCAATAAAGTAAATCGTGTAGACATGATATGTATCTGATGATGTAGATCCTATACAAGCAATTGATCTCATGTAAATGTGATTAAGTCCTATTCAGTGATGCTCATACAAGCAAGCAGTGGTCGGTGAGTAATATCACTAAGAGCTTTTCACTGCCATGATATACGAGACAGTTAGGAAGCCTGTCAAGTACTTGAATATGTTTAATGAGTTGGATGGTATTATCCTGGTAATATAGATATGATCGGTAATTACATTATCATATTCAGAGGCATGGGTATTCAAGTTTTTTTATTTACTCTTAAAAAATAGATATTGTTGTTGTGTAGTTATAAGCTTGAAAGCTTCATAAATTTTGTAAAATTTGTTTACTCCTTTTATTTACTCCTAAAAAAATTATATTGTTGTAGTGAAGTAATATATAAGCTTGAAAGGTTTGATACAGAGTATGATTTTGTCAAACAAAATTTTAATTGAAGAACAAAACCCCAAAAAGTTATAATTGGACTAATAAGTAACCAAGCTGCAGGCCGCTGGACAGGCCTAATTCATATACTGGCTGTTTACCTTATGTCACTTATATGTTCATTTAATGTAGAAGGATATTTTTTTAACTATGTTAAAAGGAAGCGCTTGATGCGAAGTAGAAAAAGGGTCTAATCCCAAAAACATGTAACTTTTGCTCTTCTTGTGGATGGCTCCATCTGTTGATGATGGATCTTTAATTATTTTTAATTTTGATACAAACCCAATCTCATACTGGATCAAATTAAGAAACATATAATTTCACATAACGTTCTGAGCGTCAGCTTTAGTGGAAATGTATTGAAATTAACTTCAAAAGAAATTGGGTTAATACTCTATCTATTTTATCACTAAATGCAAATAAGCTTATGATAATGATTTTTGAATATGCAATTAGGCCTATGATTTTTTAATCTGCTTATGAATTTTAAAACATGGACTTTAATCAATTTAATATTTATTCTAATTTATCTTTCAATCAAGATGTAAACTATTAATCCTTTATTTGTTGGAGTTGTGAATGAATTTACAGATACAGAATGATAAATTTGGTATTCAAGACAAAAATCTTTTTTTTTATTTAATGAACTGTATACAAGCAGTTTACATGCAAATAAGATTCTCCTTTCATGAAAACCTAATATTTCTTCTGTAATGTCTTGATAGCAATCATTTTTCAAGGAAAGAAGCTTGAATAAATAATCACTTTGTTATACCCTAGTGGTTAAAACCAAATAAATTAAAAAGCTTCTGCAGGACGAAACAGAAATTAATTTTGATCTTTCCTTATCCTATTGTTGAAGGGGACTATTGCAGATGGGAGTTATTCAGTAGCTCGTTGCTCTCTTTAAACTCGTGCTTTACTTTGATGTTCATGAAGCACGTGGCTCTAATGCATATGTGCATTGATTGCTTGAAGCTTTCCGTTGTTTTGATGTTTGAAATAAAAATGGGGCCATTGCAATCTGTTCGTATTAGAAGGTATATTTTATGGGATCCGACTTTCTCTGTTCTTATTTTCTATTTAGCAGGTTCAGCGCTGTTAAACCCCACAGGATTTTCATTTTGTTTTGTGGTTAATTTATTGTGATATTTATTGTAAGCTCTATAACAATCTATTGCCAGAATGAAAATGTATATTCTTTATATTTATTATTTCTCTTTTGAAATAACAATTGCCAAAAGACAAGTTATGAAGATATATCTATATGTTAAACTGTTATATTCATCCTATCCATCCAATATTCATACATCTATTAATTACAAAATTCAAATACGTTGTTAACATTCATTATAAATGATATTAGAAGAAAGGAACAGATAACCTGTGAATGAACTATGCTGAGTGGCCCATTTACAGGATTTTTCACCTGTAAACAAAGGAAATTATCAGAGATTGGCTACTGGCTAAAGACCGGCTATCCCAGTCAAGTGTGGACTGACCCTGCAGATAAAGGTCAAACACACTGTCTCCTACAAGTCTGAAACTTACAATGACCCAAGAGGATGCTATGGAAATTTTAATAAATGAAATGGGTGGGTTTTTTGGAGGATTAGATTTTCATGAATTAATTCTTTTTTTGAGAGGATGATTTAACTAACTTGTCTTGTAAAATGTCTTAATTTTGTGAGAACTACCTATGTTTCTATGTAACTATGTTTCTGCCTACTCTGAAAATTACATCGATCAAAGATTTTCACAGAAGTAAATGTTGATTATATAATTAACTTTTCTCCTTTGGAGGGATAGATTTTGATGAATTAGATATATTGAAAAATAAGTAGAAATGCTTGTTTACATTATGTTCCTCTTCCTAATTGCACTTAATATTTACAGAGTCACATAATATTGCATATGGTGTGATCCATAAATAACAAGGTTACATTCATTTACTTACGAATCTTGAGGATAACATTTCCTCCTACAAGCGTAACTCCAGTGTAAGATCTCGGAGATGACTGTGCATGCATAACTGTAAGATTAATATCCCTCTCAGACATATAAAGCTGACTGAGTAGGCCATTTGTCCCTTGTATCAGATCTATGTCTGTAATGAGACTTTGTAACAAGTTCTATGCAGGAGATCAAACCTGCAGGTTGTCTTCAAGGCATGGCAACATAGTAATGTGGGATTTATAAGACCCCCCCAAGAAAGAATGTGTTTCTGGTTTCCGCCCGCATCACTGCCAAACCAACGCCTCAGGTATTTTTTTCTAGGTTTTAACAAAAGTAAGGGCAGATAACTATAATGTTTTAGCCTCATAAAACATTGGACATAGAAAATGTCACTTGTTTCTGTTGAGAAGGATTGTAGGGGTGAGATTATTGACTATTTGGAATATTAACACACATTTAAGAGGGTTTGTGCTTTATTCATATAAATAATTGTATAAATTTTGTCTGTTTATCTCTTCATTTCAAAAAAAAAAAATGTCGTAAATAAAAAACAACAACGCGACATCTCATCATTTTTGTCAGCCTATAAAGACCAGAAACATTTATTTTTATTTTTTAGGCCTAATCAAGAAAAAGCAAGATTTTCAGGATGACACCTTTTTTATTTACAACATTGTTACCAGGGCTTGCGGTGGTCGTGTGGTAAGCTGCTGGTACGGTCAGTGCTGGTGATAGTTGCCTTACTCTGTGGTGGTGTGGGTTCGAATCCCGCAAGGGAAAAAGTATAAGAATTCGTACTATTGAAGGTATACATAGTGCTATCCCAAACGTAACAATGTTATATTTGTTCACTATTTAAATGGCATGTATTTCTTACTTTTTTATTGTGAAGATATAAGCACCATTTTGGAACACATGCACACTAGCACCTTCCAAGTGAGGAGGTAAACATATGCTCCGAAACGTTGTGTATCTTCACAATACAGGAGCTATTAACCAGAAAATTTAGTTTTCTCTTGATTATAAATCATACACTATGACAAAATTTTACCGAGACACATACAGGTCCCTGACAATCAAGAGTCAAAGGCAGTATTCAAATAGTAAAAGTGACATTTAAGAAGCATGGCCAAACAGTTCATCTGGACACAGATTGATCATTGGCAGTCAAAAGTTGAATGAAGTATTTAAATGTAAAAAATGATGAGTATTCAAACCATCGTCCTTTGTGTATACAGCATTGGGATTGTTGCTTTACGACTTTAACTTTGAGTGGGTAGTTTCTGGGAAAATGAAATCGTCATTGGTCGATGTCAGCAGCGAAACAAAATGTGTATTTCATTGCACCAATTCAATTACGTTGGCTTTATTGACAAAGTTAAATTACTGAAAGCGTAGTTAGTATTCTGAACAGAATGAGGTTGAATGTTCATTATAGGATTTTACTAAGGTGAAGAAACTGTTGTTTTAAAATAGGTTGTGATCATTCTTGCTTAACTAGAGTTATTTTACTTTACACACTTATTTAATTTTGTTTTATATATATTTTTAAATTTTCAAATTAAAAAATGTTACATAGGTAGAGCCTAATTTTTTAGTATTATTAATATCATGCCTAAATAAACATTTATGATTAACACAAGACATGTTCGGTATGGTCAAAAAATTTCTTTTTGTCAAATCAAACTATAGAATTCAGAAAACTAAAACAAAATTACTAGTTTGTAATACAAACTTAGTATCAATGTTGCCTGACTTGTTTCAGATACAGATATTGGTTATGTCATCAGTGTGTTTATGACATTCAATTTATGTCATTGGCATGGCCTGTCAACAACTGTATACAAATAAAAACCAAATATGTAAGAATTTGTACATTCATTACCCTAATCACAGCACATCTGCATTTGTAAACAATATGTAATCAAGATTGACATTTTGCAAACACTACGTCTTTCCTGAACTAGTATTAATATATGCAAGTAATTTGTTTGGATCTATACAATACATGCATAGAATATTAAAAAGTTCCAAAGTTCACAGACTACAAGGGATTTTGTTTCCATGTTTACTTTTGTCACGATCAGTAAGATGTTTCTAATCAATATAAGACAATGTTTAACTTTGTATGAATAGATAATTGCATGTGACAAAGTTCTCTTATATGGATTTGTATGTCGGTTGGTGACAGCCAGGGTGATACATTCAATCCAGGCCTGTTTTATTTTAAAACTAAAAATTAACTAATTGTTAAGCATACAAAAAAATAATGAATATATATATATTGTTTACATCATAACCATCTATTGTTGTCAAAGTACATTATGACGTTATAGATTCATGTGTGACGTCATAGTGCTATGTACTGTGTGTCAGTTACTGCATTAAACGGCCTGAAGAAGTAGGTACATAATGTACCTATTGAAAACGTTAGCCAAACTTATTTCAACTTCATCTTTTTTATTTTGATTTTTTAACCTGAGGGGTATCAGTATTGGAGTCAAATTTGGAATTAGTCAATATTTTCCTTAAATTTCGGGGTTGCCTTTGACTATTAATAATTCGATAATTTTTCAAAACTCGTGTTTTTGGAGAAAAACTGAGATATTTTTATGACTGAAAAAGCATTCCTGGAAAGTGTATTTTAAAATTCAAAGATGTTAGAAGGGTACTCTGTCGCTTGTGGGATTAGATAATTACATCTAGTATATTTTGGGAAAGTGACGGAAGAGATTAGTGTTGTAATATTGCTTAGGTGCTTGTTTATTTTTAAAGTATGGAGTATGTAGCCTTTAATTTGCCATGTGTAAAAATTATTTACTTAGTATTTTATCTCCTTGACCATTTTAGAGAATGAAATATACTGTCATAGCATGGTTAATCTAATCATATGAATTCTATTGCATTGAACTTATTCATAACAAAGTATTATTTTCATAAAGAGAATATTGTCACGCTTTTTTTTCATGTCGACCATATTTTATTGTATCTATATTTTTGTCGCTCACTGGGTGACATGATTGATTACACCTGTCATTATTTTCAATGCATTGTTATTCGCTGTATTTCCATCAATAATTCTGAATCATTTGTGTTATGAGCTTCTTCTCTGAAAATTACATCAATAAAATCAATATGAAATATAGAACATATGTTAATAATTAATGGATTATAATAAGTTATGCTTAATTAGATTGTATCTTTGTTCCAGTTTTCTATGGACGATGGTTGTAAATCTATCTTATCGTCATTATAAGAAGAATTTAATGTACCTTCTCTGTTTATTATACTTCAATGAGCAAACTTTAGTATTCAGTGGTCGATTGTTGTTCTTGATCATGTCGCATGAAAGCGTTACGGTTTAAAACCACTTTCTAATTCTTTTTACCAATTCTCTTATGATGGAAGATATTATAACTCATTCATTGCATCATATATGTTTCATTTTCATGAACTGACTTTCTTATGTTAGAACATATATGATAACTTTTGGTTCCATGACATGTATATTTATTTTCTAGATCATATGTTTTTTTAAAAATCAAGATAAATAGGAATATACACATCATGTTACTCAAAACTTAAGTTGGGCAAAAGTTTGTCAAACTTCTGATATGTCTACAGAGAAGATTAGAGTATCTCTCCATGTAGCTGTTGTTTCAAGAATCAAAATATTGATTTTATTTCAAGAATTTTGCCATAACCTTGATGACTTTTAGCTCTGTCAGGGACAAGAAACAACCGACTCTGGTATGAATAATACACAAGTTTGATGTTACATGACTCCTCTGTTTATTGGAAGCAAGATTGGTTTTATGTTGTTATATTCCACACTTGCAGCGCCGATGAATTGGCTTCACTTCTCATTGATTTATTTTTGAATAAATTTTTCAATTTTGACAAATCGAAAGGCACTAAAATATTACCCTCAGCAATATGTTTCAACTGGATTGTGTTCTTGTCATGTATTTGTTACATAACACATAACATTTTTTTCCACAAAAAATACCTGACACAACCCTCTCCTTAAAAGGCAAGATCTATCACTATTCCATCGGCAGTATCCGAAGTCTTTTTTTTTTTAAAGTATCCGAAGTCTTGTTTTTTTGGCCTTACATGAAATGAAAACATTCTATATTTTACCTAATTTTACAACTTTTTATAGAATATTCACATAGTAACACGTTATGCCATAGCAAAGTTTTCCTCACTTCCAGAGTCGAATGACTTCAGTTCCCATTGGTTGTATTTTTCAGCAAATGTGCACTTGTCTTTATCAAGTTGTGAAATATAAATTAAGTCATTAAATAGTGCCTTCATTAATATATTTCAATTTGACTGTGTTGATCATGTATTTATTAAAACATATATGCTTAAAAAGGAATGTCCACAAATGTTTCCACAAAACATACCTGACAAAACTTTTTTTTAACCCTTTCCATAAAACTGCCCCTTTACAAACAATCTGGCTGGTGAGGGATCATGCAATGCATGAGGACAAGAGAAGAAACTACATGAGTAGCTTTATCCTCTGAATTATTCATCTTTGAGGGTGCCAAGCAGTTGAATATCTGAAGGTCCTTCAATGTATAGCTTGCTGTGGGTGTCGAGATTCACACCTATAGCTCCGGGGAATTCAGAATCTTTAGTTTCCATGCACTACACAGATGTCAAGCTAACCTATGGTCACATATGGAAATTGTTCTCACAGATTCTGGCATGTTTGGGTGAAAACATGGACACTTTGGTTCCAAGATGACCTTGAATCTCAGATAAGGTGTTAATTGCTCCATGGTGGCTATACTACGTTACATGCCAGTGTGAGAATCTCAGAATTCCGTTTCCTCATGCTTTACACTGAAACTTCTTTCACAATTATTGCCAATTCGATTTGGTCAATAAAACATTTACGTTTATATGGACACAGAAGTTCAACAATAGATGAAGGTCAAACTCAGAAATTGTTTCGCTTAAAACTTTGTCAGATCTTGAACCATAGAAACTATGGATACAAACTATGAATTGACAAAAATGTTTACAAGATAAGAAAAAACACACAAATACGTTAATATTAAAATATTTTGTTTTTGAAAAATATATTCAGGAAACGTTCTTTAATCGAGCTAAAGAATTTTGATCAAAATGATTATGTTTATTTTTATTTTAAAACGAAGCTCATATTTCAAATTTTTTCAGAATGAAGTAATTAATGAACTAGCTTAGTCGCAAAGTGGAAAAAGTACAACATTGCATATTGAAATGTATGGAAACATTTGTCATAACAAAATTATTATTAGCAAAGAATTTCCATGATGAAAGCAATACAGTACTGCAAATATTAAAGACAACTGACAACCTTATTGAAACTCAAACAATTATTACGGTATGTTGAAATTATCAATTTCTTATTATGTTGAAAGCAGTTCAAGAAATAACCTTCCGAAATTTTTTTATAATTAAACAGTTATAATGAAGTACTAGCTGTCAGAGAATGAATTCTCATGATGAAAGCAATTCAAGAACAACAATTCAAACATTGAAATAAATGGTATAGGTTTAATAATGGAAAATCGAAACCCAGACAAATGAAATTGTTTCACACAGTGACAATTCAGAGGAACACATTACAGACACTTACATTCCCCATGGATCCTCATTCTCCTATAAACAAGAAACTACAGTAAGTCAGAGAACTTCATTCATACATAAAGCTGCAGTAGAGTGGCACTAAATCCACCAGTGTTCAACAGCAGTAAGGATTTGAAGTGAAGGATAAAACTCAGAGGTCCAGTTCCAAGTGTAAAACCTGAGAGATGAGGGGATTTGAGGATCAAAGCTTCTATAAAATAGCATGTTGCTTTATTAGATGATGGCCGGCTACTGTTGCAGCAAAGAGAAATCTGCAACGCCATTATGAGGCTTTTCAATGTGGTAAAACTGTCAAGTGTGACTTGAACCTTAGGTGGTACTTCAATGAAATACGTAGCATTACAAGAAAACCTCACTTGATGAAGAGAGGCCCTGTGACCATGTAGCAAGGTACAGCAATATATGGTGCTAAGCCTAAATAATGTTTATTTGAGCTCAAATTCAACCTTGAACTGAGAAAAGGCAAGGATTTTTTTTATTGAAGATTAACTTCTTTATCTAACAATGACTAATTGTTAATAATGCAACTTTCTGGAATGCCTCTCAAACAGTTCTTGAAATAATAATCAAGAAAAATTACATTAAGCAATACATTTGGTTACTGTAAATTCACAATATTAGCAATATGTTGACCAAAAAAAGAAAAGGTTGAAAGATCCTTTGGCCCTAAATGGAAAAAGAAACTTATGTCACAATATTCAAAAGAGAGTATAAATGTCATATGTATGGATAAATATTTCATGTTCAGAATTGTGTGGGATAGCGAACAACATGCACTGTGTTGAGGTAAGATTACAGTATATACAAAGGTTAAAAGTGGGTGGGCATAAACAAGTAAAGGGAAAAGTGCTTTCCATATTCTGTCCAAGTAGCGTGGGTTTCATGTGTAAGTGAGACTATAGAGTCCAAACATAGAGATTGTTTCACTTAGAAATTAGCAGCAAATTGAGGTGACAGTTTGTCTCGGGAGGTGTTGGGTATGGCTGATAACCTTGCAGTTGATTGAGACATTGTGTGGAAGTCAGAAACAGGGCCAAATAGTAGGCGTTGGACATTGTGGGTGAAATGTAGTAGCTTTTATGATTAAATCACTCACTGATTAATTTATGGTTCTTGTATAAGAATTGAGATTTTCAAATTCTTGCAACTTATTTTTAACTTTAAATCTCCTGAATAAATCAGGTAAATAAACCATTCTCAGGTGTCAATTTGCAGGAATGAATTCATTAACATAGCGAATCATTGGCACTTGAAAGCCACAGTGTAGCTCAAGTTCAATCATTGTTCTATCCTTATAATGCTGAGCGCCAAGCAAAGAAGCAACAGCTCCCATCTGTTAACGTCTTTTGGTATGACGCGGCAGGGAATTGAACCTTGACTTTCCTGTTGATGAGCGGACACTCTACCAGTTGAGCTACATCCCCATATAGAGGACAATTTTTTTTTTACCATGGACGTATTATTATCAGCAACATCAGCCTGGTGGGTTTTGTATTTATGCTATTCCAAAAGCTACATAACACAACTGCAGAAGAAAAGTCAGAATCAGTGAATTTATCTTTTATCTAAGACAGATTTCTCATGATAATCTTTGGAAGGTTGGATAGTTGCTCATTTTTAAAGCAAAAACTCTTATTTCTTGTTTATGAAATGATATCTTATGAGAGAAATTTTGAAAATATTCATGCTAGTTTTAAATTGATAGTCACATAAACTATTACCATGTACTCTATCCATCAGTGTCCAAAAATGATGGCATTGCAGAAATTCTGTGGGTGAGAAATTGATATAAATGTGCATGTTATACACAAGTGAAAAACAAAAAAACAAAAAATATCCAGAAAGAATCTTTATGGATGCAGGAAAGTTCTGAATTTGCATACAATCTGTGGGTGGAAGTTATTTCATTATAGGAATTGGGCAACAGAGGTTTAGTATACATGGTCTGCCTCGCAAATAGGGTCATTGAAATGTCAACACATTATATCAGCTTGTTTCTATACGTGGCTGTAGGAAGGTTTGTGGGTGTAAAGATTTTCCACATGAGATTACATACATATTAGTCTACACGCCACAACCACGAGTCTAGCAAAATGTCAGAATCAATGAAAGTTTTCATATTCTACGTCGCCATCGTCTCTGGATAATAAAAGATAACAGGTTTTCTTATATTCTTATCAAACTGATACAATAAAGGTAATTTTAGGATTGGTTATTGTAGAAAATGAAGCTGTTCCTAAGACACATGCTATATTATGTGTTAATTGAATTCAAGAATGTATCATGTACTAACAGTGAATTAAGGATCTATGTATGATTAAGAGCCCCTTTAAAATGTTTATTACTGTAAAACTTAAATCATAAGACATACTTCAGGGGCACCCATGCACCCCCCTTTCATGTGTGAACATTTTAAAAATTACCATTGAAGCTGTAGTCAGAACATTGGTGCACCCCCGGCCCCCTTTCCGAAAGAGACGATGTCGAGTATTATAGTGTGGTACTGTCTGTGCTGTATATAAACTCGAGAGTTTTACTTCTGTGCTAAGGCCAGACAATACTAATTGCTTGAATTTTTTATATTTTGGGCAAAAAGCCTGAATTCTAGACAAAGGAAAAAGAAAGCAAATTCTGGTCTAGTGAAAATGAAAGTTTACTTTGTTTTTAGTTTGTAATTACAATCTGGTAACATTTTTAATGGATAGAAATTCAGAGTAGCATTTTTTCTAGAATTTTTCAAAATAATTTGAGAAACTTGTAAAACCAGGAAATAAGTTGTTATTGCCTTACAAAGAAAGTTCTAAAAAGAATCGTAAAATATTTTTTAAGTATATTAAAAAGTGAATAAGTATGGATGAGTGAATAAGATGTGGGCGAGAGAGAGTATGCAGGTATTGTCAGTAATGAGGAGACGTACAGCTTCTATTGATCAGTGTAACAAATATACAGAAGATGAAGACAGATGATGCATGGCTGATAAGCTGCTGTAGGTCAGCCAGTATAGACGTACTGATCCGTGTACTTGTGTACCAATACTAGACATCTTGAAACGACCACTTGTGTATTTGATACTCCAGAGTTAGCTTATAGTAAAACAACATTTGCTCGAAAAAAATGAGTGTACATGGTTCGGTAAAGCCATGGGAATCGTTTTTGTAATTCGAAATAATAAAATGTGTTCACAATAAAATGGCCGCCATGCAATTTTAACTTCATACGCAACATTGTTATTACCACTATGGATTATTGTTTTGTGTAATAAGATGTTTTACCCTCTAAGTAAATTTAAATGGCATAAACTATCATTATAAATGGGAAATTTGAAAAAAAAATTTTTTGCAAAAAATGTTCTACAGCCCCTTTAACATGACTGAGATGGTGTTGTATAGGTCACAAAATAGAAGCTTAATGATCTCTGTTCATGTGTATCAGCATTCGAGATGCGCTGCATATATACTTCTTGACAGTGTCGTTATACAAAGTAACTATTTAGAGTGTGTATCTGGCTGATGAGCTGCTGTATTGGCCATCAAGAAGAGTACATTGTATCAATATATCGGACAATATAATATGGCATGTAACTATCAGATAACTCACTTTTCTACTCTTTGTAGACTGATTATATAGCATGTAAATTGTGATATTGTAATACTATATATATACATTTCTGATGATATATAGCTTGTATTCTTATGTGTTTATATAACTTTATGTTAATTTTGGAAAAAATATGATCAAATTCAATTTAAAGTTTTTTTTTAACCATGTGGTTTAAAGTTTGGAACAATCCTTTTCATAGTCTACCCTACTTAAAGGGATTGTATGATATGAATGGTGCTTAATGTTATGTCTTGAAAAGAGATTATTAAACAAGCATGAATGTCATAGGAAGTTTACAAAAGGAGTGTGAAGTGTATTACCCAAGGGAGAGCACAAATTTGCACAAGTTTTGGAAAAGTCATTTGGTATATTTTCAGTTATAATACTTTCTGTATTACTCAATATTTATTTTAATCACATAAGCCAGAAACTGCTCACTTCTCATGCAACGGCTTGTTACAATGACATTACGAGCAATAGTTTGATTACCTCAAAGACAAGGACATTTTCAGAATTCATGCAAGATATTAAGATGATGGTCGCTAGACAGTCATATGTGCACATTTGAAATATATGACAGTGGTTAAGTTTCAGTTTAGTGCACTATACAGTGCTAATAATTTTTGTGTGTGCTTATATCCAACAAGTCTTTGATCTTCTTATGCTCTTGTTTTATCTTTTCTATTAATGTTTTTAGAAAATTGGCTCTCGTCTATGTGGTTGTGTTTTTCATTCATACATGCTTTGAAGCTTGTCATTATCGAGTGTTGCAGTTGCGTAATATGATAATTATATAATTGATTAAATTACCCCTATTCGGCGTAATAAAATGCTCATTAATGACTGTCAAGTGTTTGCTATAGGTATTCAAAGGATAATTGATTTTCTATTGGTTTTCCAGCACCTTTCAAATTAAGCTGAAATTAATCATCGGCTACATGTTTTGAAAAATGAATTATTTTTATGAACCACTTCTTAAGATTCTGGTTTCTTCTTCACTTAATTAATCGATACGTTTGTGGTTTATGTTCAAGATGTTGTTTTGATGATATGGAATTCCAATGGACATTTGAGATCTATATATCCTGTATATGCACTTATGTCATTTTGGTTAATTATTCAGTTTTTGTTATCATGAAGGAAGATAACTAAAGTTACTTGACAAGTTGCGAAGAATTATCTTCACATGCTACATGGTATTGATAATCAGTTTCTTATCAGGAAATATATTTTTATTGCTTGAAAAGCAATTGTTTCAAAGTTTGAAAGTGTTTTTATGTTGCAGTTTTCCTGTGTTATGAAATTTTTAAAAGTTCAAGGATTTCATGAACCATTTTTAAATGAGAGATAACATAGATTAATACATTGAAATGAAATAAATGTTGCCAGATGGGAAGTCAACTTTAATCCAAATATACTTAACTGCTGACGTCAACAGGCACATTTAAAATTGAGTAGGGAGAAGTCTGTAAGAAATAATCTTTATCAAATAAAATAATGGAACAATTTGTAGTATCGAAAAGAAACATTACAGTTAGAGATATATTCTTCTCAGAGAATTAGTATAATAAAATGTATGATAAAAACACGCTTCATTTCAAATTTAACAGATTGCTTTGGGTGTTATTTAGTTATGAATGAAACACACATATGCACAAATGGGAGTTCCTTAATCCTTCTTTTCTTACATATACATATGGACCTCTTTACTCTGAGAATTTCGATATGATGTTAAGTATTTTTATTCAATAAATTGAACATGGATAGGTAAACAAACAACCATTGATGTGAATACCGTTACATTTATACATATACACCAAACATAATGATAACCAACAGAGAAGCTATGAGGTGAGGTGAGGTGAGTTTGGGTTTAACGCCGCTTTCAACTGTATTTCACTTATATCGCGGCTGCTAGTATTATGACAGGGAGAAAGCCCGCAACACCATGTGGTTATGCATTGCGGTGAAACCTGCGAGCATCGGCTGGAACTAGCGATACATGGGTGGTACTACGCTGAAATTCAGTGTAGCATTGGACCAATTCAAAACTGCGTGTAGAACAATTCTCTACTGCAGACAAAGTTGCCGTGCCCCTGGCGGAATTCGAACCCCGGACCTCTTGATCCGAAGCCAAACGCGCTAACCACTGCGCTATCCCGCCCCTGGAAGCTAGGAGAGCAAGCAAACTGTGTGTGTAGCGGACTGAACCTATGTGAAGTATAGACAGATTTTAGTATCGAAGAATTTAGGAATTATGTTTTTATTGGAAATTCCATTCAATGCAGAGATTGAAATTGTAACCATGCTTATAAAAATACATTTAATTTGGATATTGGTTTTGATGATTGACGAGACATAGAAATACAGAAAAACTATTATAATGTCAAGAGCACTTAATACTATTTGTCAGGAGTTGATGGAGTGAAATGGAATTATGATAGAAATTTTAGGCATGATAAGGAAATAACATTAATTTTGACATTAGCAGCACCATTTGAAGTTCATGGCTAACTTTTTAAATGAAAGAAACAAAATAGGAATACATCCATAAACAATTAGAGATAGCTTTGAGAATTAATGTGGTAATTAAGCATTTGGTTTGTGAACTTGACAAAAAATGAACATAAGTCACCAGCACCTTGCTCTACTATACTCTGTTAACATAGAAACACTAATATTAGAAAAAGAACAAACTGAGGAAAAATAAAAATTTTAAAAAAACCCATTTAAGTATCACCCCTCTGTAGTAATCGCTCTGAATGATGAGCTAGACCTTTGAATAAATAAGAACTTCTACTGTCAATGGCAAAAAAAGAAAGAAAAACAAGGTTGAACAATTACAGATCTCCGCTGAGAGGATTAATGCTCACAGTTGAGCTTGCTTTGATGCTGTACCACCAGCTGTGGATACAAGTGGTATCGATCAAGGAGGCACACCTTCGTTACTCTTGCAGCTATATTGTAATCACATCACTCTAATTAGCTGGAAGGAAAGAGCTGCATTCCAGAGTAATCATGATCGGCATGTAAGGCAATATATTCTTCCAGGTGCAAAAAGGCATTACCATTGAAGTTGAAGATGGGCCCTAAAAACATCAAAAGCTCATTCGTAATTTTGTTAGATTACAGTTAACAGGCTGCTATCTTTTTAAGATAAGGGCTTTACATATGTATAGTCCAGGTAATTTTTGTATCGGGAAGGTATTTTTGACTTCTCTTTGGAAAGTTATGTTTCTTTTTGTGTGTGGTATTTCAATTCTGATATATTCTTGCTGGTGCAGATGATGTTGGTAGATAGAATTGTGCAAACCTTTCGTTCTGTATAGTGCAGTATATCCATGTATTGGCATGGAGTCTGAGACATTATTTGGTGCAGATCATATTAGTAGATAGAATTGTGTTAGTTAAATGAATGACTCGTTCTGTATAGTTCTACATGTATATTCTGTCTGACCAAGCGAATCGATATCGTTCTTGCAGGTGATAGAAGGTAACTTTGACATCGAGAACAGACAGTGGTACTGATGTTTGAGGAGATGCCAATTCTCTCCAGTCTTGTTTCTATATGGAGTTGACATTGTGTGTGACAGCATTGATTCCAAGTTTCAATTTTTCTGCTCAAGGAACGTGTATCTGTTTAACCAATAAGGTCATGTTTTCAAACCAAAGTTGTCAGTCTGTATGCCCTCTACAAATGCCAGAATATACCAGAGTAGCTTATCCAGGCATGGGTCCAATATCTGATTATTCCCTTTGTAAATGAGTCATGATTCCTGTAATTGGGCCACCCACAATGGTTTGACACTAATCAGTACAAATTAAGTTAGGTGTTAATTTATTTTCTTTTTGAGCAACAATTACAATGTTTGTGTCTACGACATATTCATCCATAAAAGAACGACTCCTATTTTACCTGTTAACTGGAGTGCCATGGTATGGTACTTACCCGAGTATGGCTAGTACTATGAGAATGCCATTTATTGTCCAAATTGTGTTTAGGTTCGACCAAGATGTTTCTTCTTGTGACATGTTTTTATTTACAATCCATTTTATTTGGAAATTATTAATTTTTTGATGGAATTAGTAAAACTACCGGAAGTGTCTCAAAACATTTTTTAAAACTTATTTCCATTCTAAATCACATGTTGTAAATTACTGCCATACCATCATAAATATATTAATTGTTCTTTGTGCTTTTCTCAGTATTGATGAATGCATAATACCGGTATGTTATGTAATTGTTTTACTTTAGATATTTGCATAGACTTATGAATATTTACCGGTCCATTGATTTCTTTGAATAATAAATACTGTTTAAATCCCTTACCCATGATATCATCTTAATTGGTAAACAAACTAATATCTAAAGCAATATGCATCAATACTTGATCATGTCACAGTGACCTTTGTCTTGCAGACCAGCTAGGTTAATGGTCTAATGAATGTTGATGACATTATGTCAGGACATAACATGATAATATGTCTGGTCATCTGGCTTGTCAAGACTCTTTGTCTCCCCCTAATGTTCCATTGAGTCATATTTGCTGATGTCAGCAGAATGTGCTTGGAATATTATTTTACAATCATATTATCAATGGGAATACAAACTCACATTAAAAGTTTGAAACTTTCTCATTAAGTTTGTGAAATAGAATTAGCAGAAGTCACAGTGATTGTTTTGTTATAAGAAGCAAATACATTGATTGTTGCTTTAATTGATAGTTTGTGAAGAATAATAGATAAGTTGTCAAACAACAGACCTGCAAACAAATCAACACTTGCTTGGCAACCTCAACACAAATCAATGGAGTTTTTAAAAAAGTTGTCCATACTCGATTTTTAGTGCACGTCTTGAAAATTGTTACGTCATCAAGTTTTTCTTCCTTTTTATTTCACATAGTTGCCTTTTCAAAATAATTGTTTTCTAATCAATGTAATAAGTGTTGATTAACATTCATGTATAATTTCATAACCCTAAATTTATTCAATATCATATGGACTAAAAATGTATATACATTGCAGCAATAAGTACTTGAGTGATATGATAACAATTAATGCACACTCTGAGTTGTCCTCCCCAGATTGATTTCTGACTTCAGTACTCCTGAAAGTATCAGCAGCAGACTTAAGACAGGAACCTTATCTCCACTGAGGAATTCTTCTCAATCCTCTAAAGTCTGTCTCTTATACAGAAAAATACCTGCATCAACTTTTTCAGGCAGAAAGAAATCTCTCTTCATTAGACTGGCTTGCTTTTTCATCCTGGCTTCAGAGGAAGACCATGCAATTATGAAGTCCCTGAAAACTTAGATACCTTTGACAATGGACTTGCATTATTCAAAAGATCCAGCTGGCTTCAGGACAAAACGGTCCAAGTACGACCTTCTTATAAACTTGAAACCTTTAAAAATGGACTTGCATTATTCAAAAGATCCAGGCTTCAGGACAAAACGGTCCAAGTACGACCTTCTTATAAACTTGAAACCTTTAAAAATGGACTTGCATTATTCAAAAGATCCAGCTGGCTTCAGGACAAAACGGTCCAAGTACGACCTTCTTATAAACTTGAAACCTTTAAAAATGGACTTGCATTATTCAAAAGATCCAGGCTTCAGGACAAAACGGTCCAAGTACGACCTTCTTATAAACTTGAAACCTTTAAAAATGGACTTGCATTATTCAAAAGATCCAGCTGGCTTCAGGACAAAACGGTCCAAGTACGACCTTCTTATAAACTTGAAACCTTTAAAAATGGACTTGCATTATTCAAAAGATCCAGGCTTCAGGACAAAACGGTCCAAGTACGACCTTCTTATAAACTTGAAACCTTTAAAAATGGACTTGCATTATTCAAAAGATCCAGCTGGCTTCAGGACAAAACGGTCCAAGTACGACCTTCTTATAAACTTGAATACCTTTGAAAATGGACTTTACTGTTTAAAAGATCCAGGCTTCAGGACAAGACAGTGCAAATTTGAGATCCTGGTTGATATTATTGAGTAATATTAATAACCCATGACTTACAACACTTTTTTAAGATTGTGCAAGTTTGAGGTTCTCATATATAGTAATTGTATGAACTTGAATGCACATGACAACAAAATAGAATCTGTTATGAATTTTTTAAGGCAGAAATATATTTCTTGTTTAGGTAAGCATGCTTCAAGATTTTTTGTTCAGGCCAAGATTTTGCAATTTCAAGTTCACTTTTCAACTAACTGGTAATATTTATAGAAATCAGAAATGAACTTATCTCATTTTTTCTTCTAAATTAACTTTCTCTTCTTGCATCCAGTCTTAGACTGTACAAATTCAAGCTTCTGTTCCAAATTTGAAATGTAAATCTGACTACACACCACAATGGGTTTAAAGTCCCTTGTTCGGCTGGACACCAGAATCAATAGCCTCAGTGTGTTTAGCTGCTCACAGAACCTCAGTCAATCCAGTCTCAACCGTTTCCTTACAAGCCAATAAACCTCTGATTCTTCCTACTAAACTTGCCAATGGAGAGTTTACCAACTTATTGGAGGGATAGAATGTGATTTGGACCTCGATTTAACGTGTTTGGTTCCTTTACCAATTGTAGAATAATTTGTCGACAGTTCTTTGAAAGCCAGTTTAGAACTTATCAGTAAAACTTGTTGGGAAGATCCTGCCTTGAAATGTACTTGACTTGAAATTTGGATTCCTTGAAACATTTAGAAAATGTTAAAGATCTTTGAATAGCAGTACTTAATTATACAGCCGTAAAACTTGATAATACAATTTTATTTAGGAATGAAACTGATGTTATATGACAGAGTGCAATCTTCCCTAAAAGGATAAATGTTCAAACGAACTAATTCCTGAATGAATTTAAAGTTGTTTAAATGAAGATACAATTTTTGTTTAGTTGGAGAGGAATTTAATTACAAAAAGAAACAAAATTCTGAATGATTTATTATGTTGTGTCGAGGAATGCGATCTAACAGTTTTAGATTCATTTAGTCTTAAACATATATCTTCTGTTAAAAGAATAATCAAATAAACATGAAACGAAGCAACTATCAATATTAAGAAAATTGAAAAGACAGAGCTTTCATTTAAATAGAATTCTGCTTTCTCTAATCATATTTTAGATAGAGAAGAGCAGCACATTTTTGAACCAAGTTTTGTATTTTCTAATCCAATTGAAGAATCGTCTTTCATCATCTATATTCAGGAAGAACGTAAAAGTCTTTCTTCTACTTTGATCTTCTCAAGTGGGTTTAGGACTAATTTTATTGCCGTTCTTTCAAAGAGTTAAAAAACATAAAATGCCCTTCTTCTTTGACCAATTCCGCAATGGATTTCCGCCATGTCCATAACCGTCAACAAAAGCGACACCTCAGACCTCATAACAAGGTTTTCCTATTACCGTTTTCTCCTCCGACTCCAAGCTCTGGATGATGTTTATTAGTATTATAACCAGGGCTCCATACATCGTTCATTAGAGTCAAGTCCTTTATCAGGTCACTGTCGAGAGAAAAGCTTTAAACACTGACTTCATTGGTCTCCTGACACAGTGTAATGGATTCCAGCTTTGATAGAAGAATGATGTCACGTTGATGTGGTTTAGTGTTTATTATTAGCTCTCATCACAGTCGTATGTGCTCTTTGTCTTGGAGAAGTGTCGCCAGAAATACCGACTCAGCATTGTTGGGATTATGATAGTTGATAATATAACTGTTATTTTATTATAATTCTACAGTCTAATCACTAAAGGTGTAAACGGGAGGTTTCAGTTATTGTCATTGTTGCTGATCAAACTAGATATGTCATTTTTAGTTGTTTTTTCAATGATTTTCTCCGCCAACTTTAAGGCCTCATAACCAGTGTTTTGTGTATTGTTCATTACTGTCAAGTTCATAATCATGTCACTGTCGTGAGAAGTGCTTTATAGAAACTTTCTTTTTGGATGCAATGTACTGAATTGGATCTATACAGTCAAGTTTTGTCACTTGGGGACGTCACTGTCAAGGGAGGTGGTATAAAAATGGTCTCATGGGTTTAATCACCTTCCCAATGCAAGGCATAACTCTTGCCAGTCTCCATGACTGGCTGATTTAGGCCTTGCAGTATTTCCTTAAGAAATCTGTGCTTAGAAATCCAGGCCCACTATGCATTTCTGGTGCAGCCATTCACTATCTAGGAACAACAAAGCGAGGGAAATACCGCAAGGCTTAAATCAGCCAGTAATGCAGACTGGCAAGAGTTATGCCTTGCTTTTGGAAGTTGGGGTTTCATGTAATGGATTGTGGCTTTTATAGAAGAATGATGTCAAGTTGATATGGTCTATTGATCATGATAATTATCAGCTTTCATCTCGGTGTCTGCAGGAGCCATGAAGCAAGAAATACTGACTCAGCATTTACTTTGAACTTGGAATAGAATAGATGGTTTTGTGCCTTTGACCTTGGTTATGAAATGGGATGGAATCAATGGAAGTTCAAAGAATATTCTTCAAGATATGATGTTATGAGTGGATCCATGCCGAATAACTGACTCAGCATTTCCTTTGAACTCAAGCTAAGCTATAAGTTCTGATTAACTAGAAAGGTTTCACAGCTAGCCAAGAAAATAATATCTATCTATGGCAAGAAAAATATGGTACAATGCTTTTGTCCCTTGAGTTAGTTTCATGGATGTAGAATCACAGACTCAACACAATGATAAAATTTGTACTGAATATTTGGTTTGTAACTTTGAACTGGCCTTGAACGGTTTTCTATGGGTTTGTCCTTGAGGCCCTGAATCAGGATAGTTATGATTTAGATTTTTGGGCAGTTTGCCGTAAACTCCAAATGCAAGTTTATTTTGGGCAGGGCCTGCAGGCCAATTCAAGATCATTCCATTTCTTAATGAGTTGCATTTGTTATTCCTGTCAATTCCAACAATAAGAATGAGATACTAACAATATACTTGATAATCTGATTATAGCAAATACTTCCTTTTGAGCTTAGTTACAAGAATTAATCTTGGTCATTGAAGTAGAAACCCTAGGACTGGCCTCGGGCAAAAATTAGCTCATCTGACAACATTGCTAGACCATCATGGTAATGGATAATTGTTCATCCCTCATGCTGCATAGTCCTTTGGCTTGTAGGGAAATGTGGGATTGCACAGAGGTAGAAATTAATTGGGGTTTTTGGGGTATTTTGTCTTTATCTAATGTGTGTCCAGATGATTGTAAGGCTTTCCAGCCCTTTATGAATGCATTTGGCGTTTTCACAAGATATGAGGTTTGCGAACTTATATATGAGATTTTATTGCGTTGATTCATAATGCTCAAGTCAACTCAAGGTAATTTGATCCCTTTTTATCTAATTTTATTCCTTATTCCTCAACCAGCAAATTATAATTGCATGTTTGGTGAAATTCCATTGTATGTTCTAAATCGATTATTATTATCTTCAACTGTAAAACTGAGCTACAGAGCCTACGGCTGTGTCACTTATGATGAAATAACCCCGAAACAATGGTTACAATGCTATGTAAAAATGATATGTGACATCTGACACTCATTCAATACCTACTATGGATTATCCAACAAATAGAAACATGGTTAGTTTCAGTGGGACAGAATTAATCTACGCACATGGTCTTGATATCAAATAATTAGCATGAATGTGCAGTGCATAATGATTAGAAAATGATTAACAATGCAAATGACTTTGATTATCTGTAATTATCTGATCCATCATCGTTAATTGATGCATTCGGACTATCGACTCTCTGATTGGAATTGTCTTGGATTTATCACTCTCTTGTATGTATGTCCATGATGATGGAATTAAAATGGTTTAACTGTCCCCAGAAAATAGCAACAAGTACCAGTAATCATGATTGTATTGAACACAATTAAAGGGATGGTTCTATCAGAGTGTCCATCATTTTGTATGTGCTTTACATGAAATGAGAAGAATGCTGTATAATTACTAATTTTATAATTTTTGTAATGATAATGATAAAACATGTATTTGATAGAATATCCACTAAGTCACAATTGCTTTATCATGATACTGATCAAAAATGTATTTTATGCCGTAGCATAGCACTGATGAATAGCTTCACTTCTCGTTGTATTTTATGAACGTGTGTTATTCTTTGACAAATTGTCAAATCTAAAGTCATCCAAATATTACGACTGGATTATAATCGTACAATAATAACATCCTTGTAAAATGTCCTCTCACAACAATATGAAACAAATTTCTGTTGGAGAATGGAGATCTGAGGAAAACAATGGAAAACTTAAGTAGCAGTAGCAGTATAAAACCCTGTGTAAAAGTATCCAGTTAAACATGCAAAGATATTTTCTTTGTCTTTGTCAAGGAGGTATAGTGCTACAATTGGTATATTTCTAGATCACTCTTTTTGAGCAATTGGTTCAGAACTCGTGTGACGGAAAAAGGCGAGTTTTTGTTGCATGTTCATGTTAGATATAGGCTAATTGTTATCTACCATGGAAAGCGATGAGGTTTTGGTCTTATGTCGTCCATTAACCAGATCAATTACTGTGGCGTCCTCTCTCTGTGAGGGTTGACAGTTTTACTTGCCGTAGGTCCTCACTGACATTAAACAGTCCTCCAGTCCTATCAGTTTGCAGGCATCTTGACTTGAGAGTTGTCTTTATCCACAATAAACTCCTGTGTAAAAGCATCCCTTTAAATTTGCAAGGATATTTTTTGTCAAGGAAGTAGTGCTACAACTGGTAATTTTCTTGACCACTCTATTTAGTTCTAAATTTGTGAGATAGAAATAGACACGTTTTTGTTGCAAGTAAGGTCATCAATGGACTAATGGGTGATCTAACTTGGAAGATAGGAGAGCGATGAGTTTTTGGTCTGATATCCATCCCTAACAAAATCAATTACTGAGGTGTCCTGTGTAGATTGACAGTTTTACTTGCCGCAGGTCCTTGCCGACATTAAACAGTCCTCCAGTCCCATTAGTATGCAGGCATCTTGACTTGAGGACTTGATGTTTCAAGCTGCACTTGTACAGGAGGACAAACATTTTTTTTTGGGGGGGGGGGGGGGGGGGGGGGATTTCTTTTGTTCTCCAGTGCAATTGCCAATGCTTGGTCATTACCAAAAGATGTAGTAATCTTGGTTTGAACATTGTAAGCCATTGGCAATCATATAAAACAAATATCCTCTATAGTATCTTCTTAGTAAAACAGTTAAATACATGCTATATCTTAAACAAGCCATTGAAATTTGCCTAGGTTTTTTTTTGCTGTCATGAAGGAAGTAGCGCTACAACTGGTAATTTTCTAGACCACTCTATTTGAGCAATTGGTTCCAAATTCTTGTGACGGAAATAGACAAATTTTTGTTGCGTGTGCAAGTGAGAAATGGGCTAATGGGTGATCTAACGTGGAAGATAGGGAAGTGATGAGTTTTTGTTCTGATGTCTTCCCCTAACAAGATCAATTACTGAGGCGTATTCTCGCTGTGTGGGTTGACAGTTTACTTGCCGCAGGTCCGTGCCGACATTAAGCAGGCAGTCACAGGCTTCTCAACTTGAGGACACATTGTACTGTCAACATGCAGTGATTCTGCACCAAGGAGGATAAAGATGTCTAACTCTTTTTACTTGTCCTTTGTGCAAACCTGCATTCACTGCATTACATCATTTACAGTCAGGATCTTAAATACAATCCAGGGGTCAGGGGGTTGATGGGAGGGGTGTAATGATAATTATAAGGGTAGTGTGTGTGTATATGTGGGGAGGGGGATAGCAAAGCCCATAAATATATAACAAGGATCCGACCCTGATACTTCAGAGATACTCTCTTCTAAGTGTGTGATTGCTGGTTCCCAACGGACAATGTTATATAATCAATATCAGACGTAATTTATATTTTTCACTGAGTCCTAAATCCTAGCTTAAATAGTTTCAATGGTTACATCAATGACAATATTTCCAGTATTTTAGGATAGAATTTCTGTGGAAGTTCAAATGAGATAGGACAATGTGACAAGAAGTAATTCCCCTGGAACCCTGGGATTTTCAGCCGCCCTGATTACTTTATCCTCTTTAAAACTTTAAAACCAGTTTGATACTATCATTATGTCTGGATGTGTTGAAGGGAATGTCAACTGACCTCTAGGTTACTCTACTGGAGATGGGCATGTTTCTTGTCATATTTGACTTAACCTTTCTGTAACACAAATATCAAAGTGAAAATGGAGCCCTTTTGGCTGCCAATATACAACTTGTTTGCCATCTTGGAATTAGTTCCAAATACCAAAAGATTGCATATTCAGCTTTATCTATTTACACAGGAGTAACCAGGTTGGCATATAGTTCAAAATGCTAAGAGCTTGTTTCCTTTAGATATGCATCAAATCTTTGAGGTACATATATATTATTTCTTCTTTGAGAGGCAATATGTATGACAGTACATGTATATCACATTGTTAGGTACCAAAGTATTGTATATTCAAAATCTATCTGCTGCAAGTATATATGTTTTCTTGTATATAAAGTATATCAAATAACGTTTCAGAACCTCAGATATCAAAATATCATTTTATTTTAGGAGAGACCATTTTGGTCTAAATGTAACTACCTTTCCAAAACTGTTCAAACTTGACAAAATAATGAATAAAATGAAAAATTTTACTGTAAGAAAACGATGTTGTTGCGTCAGTAAATAAAATAGAAAGTCATACTCAATTGATGTTTCTTAGACCATATTTACAGTACTAAATTTCCAAGTGAAACATTATGTTAAACTCAAATTGCTATGACGTATGTCATGACTTTGTGACGAAATTACCATTAATGACAATTAATGACATTATATTCTTATCTTGCATTGCAACTGAACGATTGCTAATTCACGTTTTACTAAAATTCTCCTTGCAGTAGAGGAAAGGACACCACAATCCCTAGGGTTGTGAATTAGAGTCCTGCATTTCAATTTGTAAGCATTTCTTGGATAAGAAAAATCATATTTAAATAACTTACAGAATCATGATGTAAGCCCTTCTGGCAACTGTGAAGAATTTAAATGATCTTGAAAGTTTTATCCAAAATCTCATTTTATCTCTTATTTGAAGAAGGAAAACCTTTTGTTTCTACGAATGAAGATTATTATGACAAATGATGAGATGTACTCCAAATGACGCTGATGAATGCTCGTGTCTCAGAGAGTGAAAGTAAAACAGTAACCTTATCCGTCATTGTGTCATACTTGATATAGGTTTTGTCTTTCCTCTATATTCTCAAATAACTTATTTTTACGATTTAATAAAACATTTGATGAATAATCCATACTCAAATTTTTTAAAAACATCTTCTGAAAGAATATGATACTGAAATGCTGTGAACTATCAAGAATATATACCACGTGAGTAAAATGATAGCATTGTATTGTATTCTAAGCTCTAAAGATGTAGGTGGAATAATTTTATGTGATTTTTGTTATCAAGTGAAATATATTGTATTCTCAAGAGAAAAATGTATTGATACTTATACCTTTTTGAAATAATTGAGACAACCTGTTAAAAGAAAAATAAGAAATAATCGGATATGCTGTAAAGGATCTATAGCAGTAACATTTACTCTAGAAACTAATACTTCATGTTAGCTATATCCTGTAGTAATCAAAGCTGCAAATTGATAAAAATGTTAAATAATTTTAAACGAATGTCAAAATTAGTTTTACAAGGACTCAACTGACATAGTGACATAAATTCTCCCATACATAAATATGTATTCCAGGGCAGATAAAGGATTTTCGTTGTTTGATATTTGCCGCTATGTTGTTTGCGTTATCGGCAGTTCATCACACCTTGAGGACCCAGATAATATGGCACTTTTTTGATCGCATGTGAACACAATATGACATCTTTTTGATATTTTATGAGCATTTTCTAGCTACTTATTACAGATATGATATAAAGCTGCTTTTATATTTGGTACCATTTTGTTCATGAATGTGTATAGAATTAAAAACTTCAAGAAAAAGGTTCTGAATATTTCAGTCATTGCCTGACGTAACTACATGCAAAACTTTGGTATTTTATTAATTATTTATTAGCTATGATATTTTGAAAAATAGATTTAATCGCAATCCAGCTGATTTAATATTTGCTACCATTTTGTTCATGAATGTGTGTAGAGTTAGATCCTGAACATTTCCATTATTGCATGTCTCAGCAAAATGCAAGAAGTTTTTAGTTTTGTAAGCATTTATTGCTTGAATTTCCTTTGATTGATAACCAGAATCGACATTTGGCTTTAGATGTGTGAGAATGAGAGCTTAAATGGGATAATTTTATATATTTGAGGCTTGTATTGGCATTCCTGCTTTTGTATGATAACTAAATTCTTGCCGCGTAAGAGAACTTAGTAGAGGTTGAGAATCAGAGATTCTGTTACATTTTTATTCTTTAATGTCAAGGGGATTTTGTATTAGCTTGGAGGAGATTGTGTTTTTAGAAGTGTTTCCACTTTCACATTTAGATAATGCCTGCGAGCAACACTTCTGAAAGTAAAAACTTGACTTTGTATTAATGGGTTTTTTGCCTTGGATCTGGATACTGTTACAAAAAACTGGAGTAATATTGTCATGAGTTTAGTTATAATCATAATGTAAGTAATGTGAGATAAGATATTTTTTATTTGCAAAAGTTTACCTCATTCTTTTCAGTAAATGTCAAGTAGAAAATTAGCAGAAAATGATCCCAAATGAAAGCAAACAAGAAGCGAATATCAACATAATATGTTATTGTTTTTAGCTTAAATGACTGTTTCAAATTTGAAGACAAGATTACTTTCAAATTGATTAATAAAATAATGTTAAAGAGATCCAGTAGGCATTGATAATCTTTATGCAGCTGTTGAAATAATTTTTGAAATATTAATTGTTCGCTGCAACTGTTTGTAAAGTTTGAAAGTAGTTCAATTTCAAAATATTTTTTAAGACAAAGTGCAGTGGGTGCAAATCACGACATTTTGGTTTCAAATCCTCTTTTACCATTGACTTTATAAGGTATAGAGATAGATAGAGAACTGTTAAGGCATTTATGCATGCATAAAATTTCATGCATTAAGTTTGGGTTAATGATTGATGAAATTAAGTATATTCTCATTGTTCGTTAAAGTTCCAGCCATCGCTCCCAAATTTCATAGCATTGCATAGAATCAATGGTAGTTTTAATGTGTGCAATGATATATCCCACAATTATGATAGCAAACAATGGTAGTTTTAATGTGTGCAATGATATATCCCACACTTATGATAGCAAACAATGGTAGTTTTAATGTGTGCAATGATATATCCCACAATTATGATAGCAAACAATGGTAGTTTTAATGTGTGCAATGATATATCCCACAATTATGATAGCAAACAATGGTAGTTTTGATGTGTGCAATGATATATCCCACACTTATGATAGCAAACAATGGTAGTTTTAATGTGTGCAATGATATATCCCACAATTATGATAGCAAACAATGGTAGTTTTAATGTGTGCAATGATATATCCCACAATTATGATAGCAAACAATGGTAGTTTTGATGTGTACAATGATATATCCCACAATTATGATAGCAAACAATGGTAGTTTTGATGTGTACAATGCTATATCCCACAATTATGATAGCAAACAATGGTAGTTTTAATGTGTGCAATGATATATCCCACAATTATGATAGCAAACAATGGGACTGGCATCACTGAGATGAACAAGTACATAAATGTCAAGTAACAAACCATGCTCAACAGAGACCCAACAATTAAATTTATAAAGTATTAAGGCAAAATAAACAAAAGTTAAACGTTTCTCGGGCATTGCCGCATCACTTTTATTTGTACATGTGGCAACATTTTATAGTCATTTAAAAAATAAATGAAGAATTTTCCGCATAAATTTGTCTAAACCCCCAAATCCATTTGTGCACCAAATATTATATAAGTCTGAAGGAACGGATATACTCCTACCACTTCTGCGTCATACTTTGATGGGAAAAAATAAAATGTACTCCTCCCTAGTCATAATTTTAAAATAAAATCATAAAATCCTACCGCTCGTCACTTTTGAAAAAAATGTGCCTAGGAAACAGTTAACCCTTTTTATGCGGCCTAAACAATTCTAAATAAAACTTTAAGAATAATTCCATATTTATAACAATATCTATGAGTATTTGGTGTGCCTGTCTGTCTGTCTGTCTGTCTGTCTGTCTGTCTGGCAGTGTGTATTTGGACAACTACCATCCCAAAAAGCTATCTAATGGTCGGATCAATGGTTGTTCCAACACGAAAATGGTTTAATTATCACAGATGATAATCACCTTGCTCTCCATGTGTGTCTAGATATGTGTGTAATGGAAGGGAAAGTTTGTATGGATACAGAGATCGGAATGTATTGGTGTGTTTGATTTAGCTTTTCATGTGTGGCCGGATATGTGTGTAATTGATTGGAAAATGTGTATGAATGAATATCTGAACATATATTTGTTCTTGTAATGCTAGCAGAGGGTTTCTGTTTATTCAGTAGATGCGTATTTATTGTCTTTATAACCATGGATATAAAAGCTTTGTGAATGGCGGACTTGCTGTTCTTGTTACGGTAACCATGCAGTGTTTTGTATGTATTTTAGTATGTAACTAATGGATGTAAATATTGTGATTCATCTATATGCCACTGACCTCTGTGCAGATGTGCAATGTCTTATAAAGTTCACAACATTTTTTCATTACTTGATGGTGGTCAATGAATACTGGTGTTGAAATTAACCAAATCAAAGCACTTAATATACTATTTAGCATATATCTTTGAATTTGATTGTCTTCAAAACTCAAATAGTACTTTTTTTTATCTAGTGCTATGTACATCTTACTTATTTAACCAACTTTTGAGAAAACAACATTTCTCGATAAAAAATTATTTATTGTGATGAATATACACAATGTTTTGGAGTATATGCTTACTCCTTCATCAGGCCGAATGATCATTCTATCATTCGACATGAGGAAGGAGTGAATTCACAATAAAAAAGTTGTTAACCTGAAAATCTTGTTTTCTCATACATGCCACTTCTAAATGCCCTTCAAGGAGAGGTATTTATATAAGCCATCAGGCCTGTTTACCGATCTGATCCTTTTCATGGAATAAAATATGTTTAAAACAAATGCCCTTCAAAAACTTGATCAGTACTTTTTACTAGCCATGGGCAGTGTATGCAATAAGTATGAAAAGTTACCAAGAAACTATGATTTTGTCAATGTGAATGGTAAAATTAAGTAAAAACCAAAAAAGGGTTACCAAACCGGACCATGAGTAATAAGGTTAATGGGCTGTTTTATTTTTTAAAATTAAAAGGTTAACAGTCGATCCATACTTAAATTAACTAGGCCTTTGGACTGGCCTTATGTCATACACTGTCATGGAGTATTCTCAAGCAGATAATTTCATGTCACCTACACGGATTGAGAGCATATTCTATCTAACTCACGTATAGCTCTCAATGTTCCCTTCATCGGTGTTTCGTCCAGGGATTTAATATCAAGAGGGTTTGTCTTAACAATGCTCCAGTGACTACTTAGGACATCATTTGTGGCTCTTTAGAAGATGTTGAATTAGACACATGGAACCCATGAAGTCATCTATGGAGACCAAACTGTCAGAATAGTCTAACAGGATACCATTGAGTTCTCACATTATTGTACAATTAGCTAGTTTAGGTGTTATTTGAGGACTCTGTGGGATCAGGCTGATCGATATATTCCATGTCAGCATGATCCATCATTATGTATTCCACAGTACAATAAAATAGGTTTGGTGTCATTTGTAGATCATGTAATATCATGCATAGACAAATAATTATGTATGTTGAATCTGTATTCCATGTCCATATTCAGATTAACCCTCAAGATATCATGATGAGCATGTCATGCTAAAATCTTGTACAAGTAAGTACATATGTCATAATATGAAACCTTCAGTCCATACAGAATAGTTCATCAAGGTGTATCAATGATGCACAAGTGGCTTTACTTATGCAGATGTTTTGTAGTTCTAAAATCATGCTGGTTCAACATGCAATACCACTTTTCATTTTCATTGTCAAGTGTCTGATGAAGTGGACTCCTCAAGATTATGAACCATTGACTTGTTTTAGTATAAGATATGGATGATGTGGACTATGCACATGTGGATATAGATCTGCAGGTGGACTCAACACTCCATGTCAGAACATCGTTCACAATAACTGTCTGGCTGTCAGCCATTGCTGGTTAGTTTCAGATGTAGCCAGGGCCAATAAGCCTGCCTGGTTTTGGGATTTTTGATAAACTCGCTGTCTCCATGTTGAAGGGCTTGTCAAAGTTGAAAAAGGGCTGGTTGATCTTTAAAATCACAAGCCCCATGGTTAGTTATGACTGAAAAGCATTTTGTCACGGTGTCAGAATGATGACTCTCTGGATTCTTAGATACCGGTACATACATATTATAAGACAACTGTTCTGGATAACTTCATCTGCATTGTCGAGTGTTGCATGTGTATACATATATAAACAATAAAGAAGTCATTTTTCATAATGGTTGTCTTGTACTTGTACACCAACTTCTAAATGCCTCTCAAGAAGCAACTTCCAAACGCAAGGCATAACCCTTGCCAGTCTGCATTACTGGCTGATTTAACCCTTGCGGTATTTCCCTCGCTTTGTTGTGTCAATATAGTGAATCGCTGCACCAGAAATGCATAGCGGGCCTGGATTTCTAAAGAACGATTTTTTAAGGAAATACTGCAAGGCCTAAATCAGCCAGTAATGAAGACTGGCAAGAGTTATGCCTTGCATTAGGAAGTTGCTCAAGAAGCATAATACTGGAAAAATACACTTTTGATTAAATGATGAAATATGTTTAAAAATCTTTCACAAATTTAATATGGATGGTTTTAGGTTGACAGCTATTGGTATTCTGTTTATTACTCCCCAACATTAATCAAGTGAAAGAGTGGAAAGTATGTTGAAACCATGAGTTTAATATTGCTTTGTAAATATTACAGTGCAGTATCAAGCACTCAATTAATGGGCAGGTAGTAAGGTCTGTTTGTCCTCTGCCTTCAGGAGAAATATCCTTCAAGATCATGACAACTGACTAGTTTTGGAGCTACTTCTGATCTGGACATCATATTAGTTTTGGTGCTACTTCTGATCTGGACATCATGTTAGTTTTGGTGCTAGTTCCGATCTGGACATCATGTTAGTTTTGGTGCTACTTCTGATCTGGACATCATGTTAGTTTTGGTGCTACTTCTGATCTGGACAACATTAGTTTTGGTGCTACTTCTGATCTGGACATCATATTAGTTTTGGTGCTACTTCCGATCTGGACATCATGTTAGTTTTGGTGCTACTTCTGATCTGGACATCATGTTAGTTTTGGTGCTACTTCTGATCTGGACATCATGTTAGTTTTGGTGCTACTTCTGATCTGGACAACATTAGTTTTGGTGCTACTTCTGATCTGGACATCATATTAGTTTTGGTGCTACTTCTGATCTGGACATCATGTTAGTTTTGGTGCTACTTCTGATCTGGACATCATATTAGTTTTGGTGCTACTTCTGATCTGGACATCATGTTAGTTTTGGTGCTACTTCTGATCTGGACAACATTAGTTTTAGTACTACTTCTGATCTGGACATCATGTTAGTTTTGGTGCTACTTCTGATCTGGACATCATGTTAGTTTTGGTGCTACTTCTGATCTGGACATCATGTTAGTTTTGGTGCTACTTCTGATCTGGACAACATTAGTTTTAGTGCTACTTCTGATCTGGACATCATATTAGTTTTGGTGCTACTTCCGATCTGGACATCATTTTAGTTTTGGTGCTACTTCTGATCTGGACATCATGTTAGTTTTGGTGCTACTTCTGATCTGGACAACATTAGTTTTGGTGCTACTTCTGATCTGGACATCATATTAGTTTTGGTGCTACTTCCGATCTGGACATCATGTTAGTTTTGGTGCTACTTCTGATCTGGACATCATATTAGTTTTGGTGCTACTTCTGATCTGGACATCATGTTAGTTTTGGTGCTACTTCTGATCTGGACAACATTAGTTTTAGTGCTACTTCTGATCTGGACATCATGTTAGTTTTGGTGCTACTTCTGATCTGGACATCATGTTAGTTTTGGTGCTACTTCTGATCTGGACATCATGTTAGTTTTGGTGCTACTTCTGATCTGGACAACATTAGTTTTAGTGCTACTTCTGATCTGGACATCATATTAGTTTTGGTGCTACTTCCGATCTGGACATCATTTTAGTTTTGGTGCTACTTCTGATCTGGACATCATGTTAGTTTTGGTGCTACTTCCGATCTGGACATCATGTTAGTTTTGGTGCTACTTCTGATCTGGACATCATGTTAGTTTTGGTGCTACTTCTGATCTGGACATCATGTTAGTTTTGGTGCTACTTCTGATCTGGACATCATGTTAGTTTTGGTGCTACTTCTGATCTGGACATCATGTTAGTTTTGGTGCTTCTTCTGATCTGGACAACATTAGTTTTAGTGCTAATTCTGATCTGGACATCATGTTAGTTTTGGTGCTACTTCTGATCTGGACATCATATTAGTTTTGGTACTACTTCTGATCTGGACATCATATTAGTTTTGGTGCTACTTCCGATCTGGACATCATATTAGTTTTGTCGCTACATCTGATCTTGACATCATATTAGGGTATCATGTGAGATGCGTTGAACATTTTGGGTAATATAAGTCTATTTGTGGAACTGACTGTCACCATCATTGTCAGAATGGTATTTCAGGTGTGTAATGCTGACATAAGTAGATACCGGTAGAAAGTTCACCAATAATGGACAAGTGGCCCCAGCTGTGGACATGAACGTCCTCTGGAGATTCACATCATAAATATCAGAACGGTCTTTTGGAGAAATCATGTACCGTATTCCACCTGATATATGACTTATCACAATAAACACTCCCTTCGACAATTTCATGGTTGACGATCCTTCCTCCTCAAACTTGTCAGTAAATTGTCAGCCATGTGCACTGATGTAGTGCATGTTGATCCAAAGCCAGTCTTATAATGAGGAAGCGGTATAAGTAATTACACCCTGCCCTGATTACAAGAGGCTGTTACAACATAGATGATGAAACCAAATTTCATTGTTTTAATTAACACCCCTCATAATTGATACCCTAATTAGGGAAATCCTAATTAGCCCCATGTTTAAAATTTGTTTAGCTTAGTACCCAGGGTGATTTACTGGTTATTAATGTAAATTAGATATTACATAATACTCTGTACAAATGATAATCAGAGCACACTACTGAAGACATGGGGTCGAGCTCTCAACACATCACATCCAGTACATAGGGTGGAGCTCTCAACACATCACATCCAGTACATAGGGTCGAGCTCTCAACACATCACATCGAGTACATAGGGTGGAGCTCTCAACACATCACATCCAGTACACAGGGTCTAGCTCTCAACACATCACATCCAATGATCAGTGTCAGAATGGTCTTTTGAGATGCCATTCATCATACTCGTACTGATGCATTGATGAAAGAGAGCATGGTTACTGTTATTTTTCTATCCTTTAAACAATGATGAGTGTGGCACCATACAAACTAGCAATCAATGTCTAAATGGCTCTGTAAACCTACACATCAAACTTTTAACAAAGTCAAGTATAGACGATGGTGAGAGCCCACCGCAGAAAATGGGCTTCTGATATGCCTAATTTTAACAAAGGCAGTTGAACTACTGTCATTGTACCATGAATTCTTTCTGAAATTTTTATTCAATTTCTGAATAGTGACTATGTGGCTAATGCATTTCTTTTCTGACTTTTCTGGGTTCCAATCCCACCAGGGCCCCAGCATCTATCTGCAGTAGAGAACTGTTCTACAAACAGCAAGCTTTGTGTTGTATACCAGCAAATGCTTGCAGGTTTCACAGTAATACGCAGCAAAAATGGCTCCCATCATAAATATAAGTCACTATGAAAGTGACAGCGGCGTTTAAACTTCATCGCACTCCCCTGCACAGAACCAAAGTTTTATCCATAATTCATGAGTGGCTACTTTAGGTGACATGTAAGTTTAGACCTCTGCAAGTCGGCAGTATTCCATGTCTAATCGTCTCCAGGGATGAAATATATAAAAGGGTCTCCCACAATAGCAGTGGTGTCCTATGTATACACAGAAAATGTGCCTCAGTCTCGCATTATCCATAGATATGTCCACTTTATTTACTTCCGTGACATCTGTAGATACGACCAATGCAAGTGTACAGTATTCCATGTCAAATGGTCTTCAGAGATGCTACTTATGCATACCTTCTGCAATAGCAGTGTTGCCTATTCTCACCCAGGAAATGTATTACTGTCTCGCATCGTCAATAGAAATGTCGGCTATATATTCTGCTGTTGAGATCACTCCAGGGATTTCTGTGTTTGCGCTCTCAATCACACACCATGTTGAATTTCCTCTGATCCTGTGGTCCATTGTGATCTTCATTCATCCTCATAATTCAATAAAGATATCAAAGGTCTTTCACCAGATGAGTGTATTCAACTTGTGAAGGTGGTGCTCGGTTAGTTAGGCTCATGACATTGCGACACTTTTGACATTTGGTGAAAAATCAAATTCTCCTATAAATCAAAAGAATGTGAAGTTGTGCAATGAGGTCTTTACATGACTTCTCATACTAAAACAGTTGATTCAACAACATGGGATCTGGCTATAATCCTACGAGGAAAATATATTCTGTATAATGCACAAGGGTGTGTATTATCTCAATTGCTTTCTGATAAGGAAAGGGATATTTTATAACCAAAGACCTAGCTTATACTGAATAAAATCTGTTGTTGAATTGCATATTACACAATAGAAGTTTGGGAACAAATGCATTTAGTTATGTTGACCATTGACTTTATCTTTATTAACTCAATACCTGCTCACATATGCAGTTTAAAACATTTCCTGTAAGAAATGACAGGAATCTTAACTCTTTAACAAAGGCCATCAGAGTCCAACCAGGGGTACATATTGTTAGAGATATTCCTCCTTTACAGTTCCTCCAGTTTCTGTAGTTCATTAAAGTCTCAAATGTATAGGAAAAATTGATCCTGAATTAAATTATTGTTAGAAATAGAACATAAAAATCAACGAAAACCCTTGGATATTATGGTTAGTAGGTCAATTGATAACCTGTTTTAATGGATCATTCTTGAAGAGCATTATTATTCTCATAAAATCATTTCTTGAAAATCTCAATCATGTTGAAATCATATATGTGATGGAATTAATTATCTTCATATTTTTTTCCATGCAGACTCTTATTCTGTAGAAATTACACATTTGAAAGAAGATGGCATTTGAAAATGAATCGAATTTCAGTGTCTTCTCAGAAATTAATTTCGATCCACCAGGCATTTATTTTTCTCACTGATGAGTATTATTACAGCTGTCAAACATCAAATGGAAACCTTGCGTTTTCTTGATAAATCATCGTCATTTTCACGTTTCAGTTGACATTGCAGAAAGGTCAATGCAATTTGATCAGATTCAATGCACAATATTTGTGAACTTTACTTCCTTTAAACCCTGAAAAAATCATTCTCTGGATCAATTCTTATTGATTTTTATTGAAAATTTACTGTTAAAAGACATTTTGTTATTTTGTTTATAAGGACAAAATTTACTATTGTTATTCTGATAGAGTTCAATTGAGTAATTACAATTAACGTACAGCCGTTTGCAATGTACGTACAAATCAAGTCTCAGCAAGTTTAATAAATTAGTTAAATCGAGACACGAATTACTCACTTTTAACTCAATTAATCTCCCAAATTTGAGTCTATTTTTCGTCCTAGCACATTGTTACCATGGTAACAACCATTTTTAGCTACATATGCGGTGGCGGTGATGGCATCATGCCAAAACAAAGCACAATGGCCATGACGTCACAATTACGTGACGCCCACGGTCACACCGCTATGACGTCACAGCACCACCGCCAACACCGCAAACACCACTAGTACTAGTATATAAGGGATGTACACCTCCCAAAACCTTCAGTCTGATGAGTCCCACTCTCAGGACGTAACCGATCCACAATAAAAACAGTTTTTAACCTTATGTATCTTAATCCAAAATGCCCTCTAAAGATTTATTCTGTACATTTGTCAAATCCAAGTCATGTAAATAAAATACTACACTAATTTAGATATACTAGTCATTTTAACAGAAAGACCATATCTCATTTCACCAAGCTATACTACGGTGAAGTATGGTCTCAACTCCTGTGTAACATTGTAACCTTACCGACTGACAAAAAACACATTCACCTGCTGTAAACAAAGGATAACCTTGTATGTTTTACTTTCCTATTCTTGATTTGATGTAAAAAAGATACTTTCATTTGACATACACCCAACAATTAAGAAATAAAGTTTGCTGTACCCCAATGTGTTTTGTAATAAAGTATAGTTTTGCCCTGAACTATTATAGTTAAAGCACGAGGATGTACAGCGAACTTTATTTCTTTTCTAAGATGCCAAATGATCAGATACAGGTAACATTCCGCTTCCAATAATTTTTGGAATAAAAATATGGTTTACATTCTTTATATTAATAATCCATGAACAGAGCCAACAGACAGCTATTCCACGTGTAAATCCCACCGCCTAAGATAGACTAAGATCACGTAACTAACATTCCAAAAAGAATTGTGGGTAGAGCTTGATCCAGTCTAAGCGTGTTGACGGAACGTAATTTGTCTAATTAATATGTTTGTTGCTATCATAAAAATTGATGTTTATTGTCCCACCACTAATTTTAACCGACTGCAGAAGTTGCAAACCATGGAAAGTAGTACACGCTTTATTGGTTGCGATGTAAGAGTTCAGACGGCTGAAGCGAGTCGACGTTACGTTACCATGGGCACACTTGATCACGAGGGAGCGGCATGGAACAGCTGGAACGTCATTCGATTGTTACGTCATCAAAAAAACTATACCTTTATTGCCTGATAAAGTACTTTTTTTTTTGATTGTTCTAACCGCTAGGCATCTTAGAATGTTGAATATTCATTGTTGTTTCCAATATGCCAACACAATTGCTTGATATACGTGTAACCAATAGACTGTAGGATTCCCTTCTTATTGTTTATCCCTAGTACTGTCTCAGTCATCTAAGAATTAATTACTACATGTGTGTTAATCTGTGTTGTCATAACTTTATCAGAGAGAAATTAACCTATTACAATATTGTCCAAATACCGTAACCAGTCAGTATTAGCTGTGGCTAAATTAAAGGAATTACTGGTAGCTGTTTTAACACTCACATGTTTGTGATAGTTAATGGTTTAGGTTCAAATACTGCTAATACTGCTACTCAAAGACTCAACCTGTAGAAGGAATTTGATGTAGATGATGTGATCCCATAGATAGCAATGAAAATCTGACTGTTCTGTTACTATAACAGTATCTTGACAATTGTTTCCTTTACTGTATTTGAAGAAGAAAAACAGTAAACCATAATAACCGCTTTGGCATGACCAATATACTGAATGTTTTCATTTCCTAATTTAATATACAAGCCTTTTCTGATCTTTCTATCCTGTTACATATTTGAACCAATACACAATAACAACCCATTTGGCATAACCAATTTATACTGTTTTCCTTTCCCTTTCTATATCAGTGTGATTTAGAATTCCCCTTTTGATACCGCCAGTATTAAAGCTCTGTATCTTGTCCTGTGACTGATCAAACATGAAGTCATATTTAATATTTGTATTGCCACATGGTCTGATGAGCCAATCCTTAAGTCAATATTTGAGATCATGTTAAACAACATAGCTACTAAGTACGTCAGAATTCTTTAAAAGGGTAAAACATGAAACTCAATAACAATTGAGGTATGTTGTAATTGTTCCCTGTTTGGATATTTAAAAGCTTTTAGACATTTAAAAAGTATAACAATTTCTAGTCTCAAAAAGGAGTGTGCTATCGATGTTTCTATTTCATACATTTATATTGCACTCAAGATTTATCTATATTTTCAAATAACATTTTGATTGTGAAAAACATTGGAAAGATTAATTCAGTAATGTTTGTAAAAAAATTCCGCCTGCACTGGCAGTTTGGCTTCTGGCTGTAAAAGCAGTCAGCCATTCTCAAAATTTGGCAGTTGTTCCAATATGTAAACATTTTGTTTATCAAATATCCAACAAGACATGAGAAAGGTTTGCTGGCCGTTCTCACAGCTGGTTCTGTCTGTAACTAACCAGTAATTGGCTGTCTGGTAGCTAGTTATTGCTACACAGCAGCATACATGCAGACTAACTACCGCTAGACCGTGTCAGATCCTGAAGGGAGTGTAGGGTTAGGGTTTAGGGGGTTCCCATGTCTTGCCCTTTCGGACAAATTTGACCAACCCCCTGGGTGCCCCTCCTCCAACCCTGTATAATATTTGAACCACCCCTTTGATAATGTCTGTATCCGCTTATGCTAGTGCAAATTAAAGTGTTTTCTCAAAAAAAAATTATTTGAATTGACAAATTAAACTTTCAGGCAGGCTAACTGTAAGCTTATGTGACAAACGACATTAAGGTCTTGGTTCAAATTTCACTTGATGAAGCAACGTCTTGAACTCATTTCCATTATCATAATTATACCATATATTTGGTCTTAATTTTTTATGTTGAAGTTATGCAAGTGCTAAATTGAATTAAATAAAAAAAATACAATTTTCTTCAACATTCCAAAAGAACCTAATTATTTGTTTATTTCCCACAGCTCATCGTCAGTGTTCTAGTTTAAGTTATTAGCTGCTAAGTAATTTTTTCAAGGCAGCTAATATCATTTCGTCTAAAATGACGTTGTGAAAAGCTCCTGCTCGATCAATACCACACTGTTGTAATTCAGTTAAAACGGAGCCTTCATTGTTACAAGGAAAACGTTTTCAGGTCGTTGCAGAGTTTTTACCTGCGTTAAACATCTTTGCAATAAATCTCACTCGGGAGGAAGGTTCTTGTCACCGACTGATAGAACTTCTTATGAAGAGAACTGTTAGCTTCATGCAGGGGATTTATTTGAAAAGGTTGTTGGTTATTTGAAGATAAATGTGTTAACACTTTAGCTGTGGCATGACTTGGTGCCTACTATTCTGAGTGGTTCATTTACAGGAATAAAAAATGGGTTTGGGCACTGGCACAATATTTATGGAACTGCAGGTAAAATGCTGACAGTGTGAGAAGAGGAAATTCATACATCAACTAGTTAGCTCTGGCATGTATCCTCTTTTCCATTTCTCTGAATAGGTCCACGATGCTTCCCCACGAGTTAATGATAATATATAGTATAAGGATGTAAATGTTGCAGCCAATGAATAAACATAACATAACATGTTTATTTTTGGGATAACACTACCTTCAATAGTATGAATTCTTGTACTTTTTCGGGCCAAGCCTCATGTGGGATTCGAACCCACACCCTCAGAGTAAGGCAACTATCGCCAGCATTGACTGTACCAACAGCTTACCATACAACCATTTCGCCTCGACAATACACAGTTAGGGTGAATACAGTTAATCTTGTACTTTATTACCAGTGTAACTTTCGGATTGCCACTCAAACACTTCAAGATGTCGTGTCCCTGTATATTTGGTCACTGTACATATATGTCTGGATTTCTAACAGAGAAAGTTACATTAGGGATATATGTCAGTAGGTTGGTCAACATTGGTTTACAACTTGTGATTCCTGTAAATTGCCAAGAATGGTTTCACAAATATTTATTCAGTGTTAGGTCAGAGTTGTATGTCAATACATTTACTCAAAACTTTGAATAAATAAACCCAATCAAAGTAGATCTTCGATTTGGTATCTTGTTATTCAAACATCGCCATTCATTCCAACATCCCACTGAGGAGGTAAAACAGGGGTCACATCACCAGGGATTTCTTAGCTTTAATGCAAGGCATTAAGTCAATCCCTTTATATTGTTAATTTGCATAGGTCAAACCATTAAAAGTTTCATACAGATCAGAAGAGGCAAAATGGTCGTGTGGTAAGCTGTTGGTACAGTCAATGCTGGCGATAGTTGACTTACTCTGAGGGTGTGGGTTCGAATCTCACATGGGACTCGGCCCGAAAAAGTACAAGAATTTGTACTATTAAAGATAGTAACCAAATATAACCTTGTTATAAATCAGAAGATGTGGTTATTTAGCAACAAATCATGGAAGAAGACAAACACAGCACAGGATTTTTTATTGATGGTTACAGAAAGTTTGGTGATTCCTTAATAAAAATTATTAATCCTGTATTTATAAAACCCAAAATATTTTTTATTCAATAGCATGAACAAAATTTATTTTGAAGAATATGAGAATAGTCTTGACATCATATTATAGGAATAGACAGGATATAAAGAATAAGAATAATTGCCTTATATGTTGTCAGTTTATTAATTCTACTGTGAAGAAACTTACCGGTAAGTAGTAAGTACTTTAGGGTATTTTTTCAAAGAAAGCAATTATCTCTCAACTTCAGAAAAACATTATGCTTGACAAAACTACCGGTAAGGATTTCAGTGATTTGTGTTTTGTAAGCAATTTTCAAAGGCAAATATGTGGGTTAGACTTCAAAAGAAGTTTGTGTGGGCATGAATAGCTAAGGGACGTCTCAGTTCAACAGTTCAAGCAGCCTGTCTGTTGCCTGTCTGTTTTGGTGTTAAAATTCTTTTAAAAGTAATTGTTTAAAAATGGAATACATAAACTTCCAAAGAATCTTTGAAAGGTTGAAATAAAAAAACATGGGTTGAAAAGGTAAAGAGTAACGACAAAAGAAACTGGGAAAAAAGGGGAACAAAGTTGTCATTTTTATAAATGGTGAAATCAATATTGAGATGACACTGATTCCAAAACTAGAATTGATTTAAGAGCAAAAACTTTTCGTTTAAAATGTATCCCAATTTAGCTGCATTTGACAGAAACCAAATTCAAACTAAATCGGCAAGTTATAGTTGATTATGGTGCTTCAGTTTGCTTCAGAATATTGAAGGAATGTCTATAATGCCTCTCTGTGATGAATCCAACATGCCTATTATCTGAAATACTTGAGTGTCATGCTTGCAACTATTACATTTGCATGTTAAAAGGAGGGTTCTATAGGGGTATTTTTAATGGAAACAAAATTCGAGCGGATATTCCTCATATATTATTAATACATAGCTAAACACAGTCAATTGAAAGATGGATAATGAGATGGAAGGTATTATTTTGATGACTTTATATTTAACACCTTGTTAAACACAAGTGCACATTTGTTGAAAAATACAAATAATGAGAGCTGAAGCTATTCATCGGTGCTGGAAGTGGGGAAAATTTTGCTACAGCATAACAGCAAATTGTTAGTTTTATGACATGATATGTGTTACTATATGAATTCTCTATCAGTGTATATCTTTAGTTATTAAAAAGTTGTAAAATTAGGTACAAAATAACGTGTTTTCATTTCACCTAATGCAACAAATCCAAGATGGGAAGAGAACCCTCCCTTTAAGGGTTAATTTACAAATGCATAAAAAGTTTACTTGAAATGTTTTGGCTGCTGAATTTATTCATTGTTAACTTGTCTTCAGTTTATGACAATTAAGTCTTTATGCAACTTCTTTATCCATAGAGACTTATCTGTGTTCCCTCAACTGTTAGAATGTCTCACAAACTGTTGTTGAAGAGATTGAAGTTTAATACATTTGTGCATATGGTATGCATATTTGGTGAAGAACTTGGATTATTCTTTGCACCAATATCATCATGTAATGAAATAACGTTGTTAGAAATTCAACTTTGAAATTTGAAACAAAAACTCCTACTTTGCCATCAGCTCGTTGGATAATTTAATTACTATATTTTAAAATTTCAACCGCTGAAAGTTGTAAGTTGTAACCATCACTATATCTACTTGATTAATCATAACTTTTGTTTCCATAACAATAAACGACAAAAATATATTAATGGTAAACATAAATATATTCACCATTGGAAAAAGTCATTGTTTATTTTGTCGTCCATGATCTAAACAATATCAACTATTCTTCATTGTGTTTTATTATAGGTTTTTATTAATCTTTTGTTGAGAAGATAGTGCAGAGCGATAGCAATTTAGCATGCCTTTTGTTGGAGATCTTGGATGACATCTTGTTGGCGCCATTATCCTAATTCAGTGAAACACCAAGAATCTCATGGCACCAACACTTCATCTTGAATCTTTTGTCATTCAAATTTATTTATATTGAGCAGTTCCTAAACCTTAATTGACTTTAGTTGCTGCCAGGACCTTGAATTGTTTATGCCGCTCTTAATTCTCAACAATGATATTTTCTAAATTGTTTAGAGTTATCTTAGAAGTTGTACTGCACAAATACTGACAAGACTTGGATGGTCAACTTCTTTATATCAAAGAGAACATTGTTTTGGTATAGTTCTTAATCCATTTACTGTACTACCTGTGTTTTTGTTGTCAATTTCCTGGTTCTCTGTATACCATCATTGCTTGATAACGGTATAATAATCTATACCGAAATTGTCGCCCTCCTATATACAGTGAGACCTCGTGTAACCGGACCCCATCTCCACCCAAGGGAAACCCACCCATCAGCATGGTAGTATTTCAAATCCACTCTCTGCATTTCTATGGAAATGATGATTCACTTACTTCGTCTTGCTATCTTGACAATTTTCAACTGTAACCAAATTGTGAGGTTAAACAGGGTCTGAGTGTATAAAGAAGTTGATCATCAATTAAGTCTTGTCATTATAGTTGTGATATTTTCTAACTTCATGTTCACTCTTGTGTTCTAGGATAAAGTTGTTCTTCAGGTCAATGAACAATGCTATGACATCACTTTTATAATATGTCGTTGCATTCCAAATTCCTACGGTTGTTTGCAGATAGAAGTATATTTCACAACTTAGAACATAACTTAGAGAGACCTTTCTATGGACAAGCGATCAGATTTTAACCATAATTTGTCATGGGCACTCATGTAATATCCTCTAAATAGTCTCAAATACATTGATATAATATTGACTACCATTGTTCCGTGTAACGCCACTGAAACCAAGACTCCAGACAGTTGTTGCAAACTATTTTAATATGAATGACTATTTCATTGAAGGAATGAAAAATGACTCGCCTATAATTGGAACCTGTGAACATCTAGACTGAATATGATTGGATAAATTTAGACCACTGCTAGTTTGGCAGACAAATATTGGTTTAAAAGAAAGTGAAACTAATATTTGATGAGATCAACATATATGGAATCAACGATTGTATTTTCTCATAGTTGATTCAATTCATATAGTATTATTCAAGTGTAATAATTAACAACTTTGTCTTGGCCATGCGTATATGATTTCTCTAAGCCAGACACATAATTCCATATAAATGTCCTGAATATTGCTTCTTGAAATTGTCATGTGGTAAAATAGTTATGTAGTTTTGGATTTAGTTAAACCTCAGTTATCAATTATTTACAATAACATGGATAAAAACTAACATATCAGTTGTCAACTATACCATTTAAAGCCAAACTAAAAATTAACTGATATAGATGTGATGTGTTACATGATCAGTACTGTTTATAAGCTTGAAATTCATTGAAAATACTTGGTTTCATTTCTTTTAGCCCTCTCTTACCTCTTGTTGTATTTGAGGTCAGGTTCTTGTTGTCAAGATCCTCTTTGTATGTTCTTAAGCCTCCCTTACCCCAAGGTTGTATTTGAGGCCAGGTTCTTGTATTCAAGACCCAGAGCCGAGTATTCGTGAGTACACGCTTCTGAATGACAGCGAGTTCGCGCGTACTCGCGAATATACGCGTGACCACTTTTGAGCAGTCTCATCAAGCGAGTATTAACAATCATGGAGTCGCGTGTCACAAAATCCGATTACCTCATTTTTCTTTCTTTTATCACCCCCTCAATTGAAATTTGGTCAATTGCTTTGTGCAAGGCACCTATTTTTTTTCAAAATGGTGATGATATTCTGAAATTATCTTTGGAAGTACTCGCGACCTCAGGTTTCCATTCAGGAACCGTTCGCGGGTACGCGCGTAGACGCCAAGCGAGTACTCGCGGTCCTGAACACGCCTCTGGTTTGGCCCTCCCTTACCCCAAGGTTGTATTTGAGGCCCAGGTTCTTGTATTCAAGACCCTGGTTTGGCCCTCCCTTACCCCAAGGTTGTATTTGAGGCCCAGGTTCTTGCCAAGCGAGTACTCGCGGTCCTGAACACGCCTCTGGTTTGGCCCTCCCTTACCCCAAGGTTGTATTTGAGGCCCAGGTTCTTGTATTCAAGACCCAGGTTTGGCCCTCCCTTACCCCAAGGTTGTATTTGAGGTCAGGTTCTTGTATTCAAGACCCAGGTTTGGCCCTCCCTTACCCCAAGGTTGTATTTGAGGCCCAGGTTCTTGTATTCAAGACCCAGGTTTGGCCCTCCCTTACCCCAAGGTTGTATTTGAGGCCCAGGTTTTTGTATTCAAGACCCAGGTTTGGCCCTCCCTTACCCCAAGGTTGTATTTGAGGTCAGGTTCTTGTATTCAAGACCCAGGTTTGGCCCTCCCTTACCCCAAGGTTGTATTTGAGGTCAGGTTCTTGTATTCAAGACCCAGGTTTGGCCCTCCCTTACCCCAAGGTTGTATTTGAGGTCAGGTTCTTGTATTCAAGACCCAGGTTTGGCCCTCCCTTACCCCAAGGTTGTATTTGAGGTCAGGTTCTTGTATTCAAGACCCAGGTTTGGCCCTCTCTTTCCCTCAAGCTTGAATTTGAGGCCCAGGTTCTTGTATTCAAGACCCTGGTTTGGCCCTCCCTTACCCCAAGGTTGTATTTGAGGCCCAGGTTCTTGTATTCAAGACCCAGGTTTGGCCCTCCCTTACCCCAAGGTTGTATTTGAGGCCCAGGTTCTTGTATTCAAGACCCAGGTTTGGCCCTCCCTTACCCCAAGGTTGTATTTGAGGTCAGGTTCTTGTATTCAAGACCCAGGTTTGGCCCTCTCTTTCCCTCAAGCTTGAATTTGAGGCCCAGGTTCTTGTATTCAAGACCCAGGTTTGGCCCTCCCTTACCCCAAGGTTGTATTTGAGGTCAGGTTCTTGTATTCAAGACCCAGGTTTGGCCCTCCCTTACCCCAAGGTTGTATTTGAGGTCAGGTCCTTGTATTCAAGACCCAGGTTTGGCCCTCCCTTACCCCAAGGTTGTATTTGAGGTCAGGTTCTTGTATTCAAGACCCAGGTTTGGCCCTCCCTTACCCCAAGGTTGTATTTGAGGCCCAGGTTCTTGTATTCAAGACCCTGGTTTGGCCCTCTCTTTCCCTCAAGCTTGAATTTGAGGCCCAGGTTCTTGTATTCAAGACCCTGGTTTGGCCCTCCCTTACCCCAAGGTTGTATTTGAGGCCCAGGTTCTTGTATTCAAGACCCAGGTTTGGCCCTCCCTTACCCCAAGGTTGTATTTGAGGTCAGGTTCTTGTATTCAAGACCCTGGTTTGGCCCTCTCTTTCCCTCAAGCTTGTATTTGAGGCCCAGGTTCTTGTATTCAAGACCCAGGTTTGGCCCTCTCTTTCCCTCAAGCTTGAATTTGAGGCCCAGGTTCTTGTATTCAAGACCCTGGTTTGGCCCTCCCTTACCCCAAGGTTGTATTTGAGGTCAGGTTCTTGTATTCAAGACCCAGGTTTGGCCCTCTCTTTCCCTCAAGCTTGAATTTGAGGCCCAGGTTCTTGTATTCAAGACCCAGGTTTGGCCCTCCCTTACCCCAAGGTTGTATTTGAGGTCAGGTTCTTGTATTCAAGACCCAGGTTTGGCCCTCCCTTACCCCAAGGTTGTATTTGAGGCCCAGGTTCTTGTATTCAAGACCCAGGTTTGGCCCTCCCTTACCCCAAGGTTGTATTTGAGGTCAGGTTCTTGTATTCAAGACCCAGGTTTGGCCCTCCCTTACCCCAAGGTTGTATTTGAGGCCCAGGTTCTTGTATTCAAGACCAAGGTTTGGCCCTCTCTTTCCCTCAAGCTTGAATTTGAGGCCCAGGTTCTTGTATTCAAGACCCTGGTTTGGCCCTCCCTTACCCCAAGGTTGTATTTGAGGTCAGGTTCTTGTATTCAAGACCCAGGTTTGGCCCTCTCTTTCCCTCAAGCTTGAATTTGAGGCCCAGGTTCTTGTATTCAAGACCCTGGTTTGGCCCTCCCTTACCCCAAGGTTGTATTTGAGGTCAGGTTCTTGTATTCAAGACCCTGGTTTGGCCCTCTCTTTCCCTCAAGCTTGAATTTGAGGCCCAGGTTCTTGTATTCAAGACCCTGGTTTGGCCCTCCCTTACCCCAAGGTTGTATTTGAGGCCCAGGTTCTTGTATTCAAGACCCAGGTTTGGCCCTCCCTTACCCCAAGGTTGTATTTGAGGCCCAGGTTCTTGTATTCAAGACCCAGGTTTGGCCCTCTCTTTCCCTCAAGCTTGAATTTGAGGCCCAGGTTCTTGTATTCAAGACCCTGGTTTGGCCCTCCCTTACCCCAAGGTTGTATTTGAGGCCCAGGTTCTTGTATTCAAGACCCAGGTTTGGCCCTCTCTTTCCCTCAAGCTTGAATTTGAGGCCCAGGTTCTTGTATTCAAGACCCTGGTTTGGCCCTCCCTTACCCCAAGGTTGTATTTGAGGTCAGGTTCTTGTATTCAAGACCCAGGTTTGGCCCTCCCTTACCCCAAGGTTGTATTTGAGGCCCAGGTTCTTGTATTCAAGACCCTGGTTTGGCCCTCCCTTACCCCAAGGTTGTATTTGAGGTCAGGTTCTTGTATTCAAGACCCAGGTTTGGCCCTCTCTTTCCCTCAAGCTTGAATTTGAGGCCCAGGTTCTTGTATTCAAGACCCTGGTTTGGCCCTCCCTTACCCCAAGGTTGTATTTGAGGTCAGGTTCTTGTATTCAAGACCCAGGTTTGGCCCTCCCTTACCCCAAGGTTGTATTTGAGGCCCAGGTTCTTGTATTCAAGACCCAGGTTTGGCCCTCCCTTACCCCAAGGTTGTATTTGAGGTCAGGTTCTTGTATTCAAGACCCAGGTTTGGCCCTCCCTTACCCCAAGGTTGTATTTGAGGCCCAGGTTCTTGTATTCAAGACCCAGGTTTGGCCCTCCCTTACCCCAAGGTTGTATTTGAGGCCCAGGTTCTTGTATTCAAGACCCAGGTTTGGCCCTCCCTTACCCCAAGGTTGTATTTGAGGTCAGGTTCTTGTATTCAAGACCCAGGTTTGGCCCTCCCTTACCCCAAGGTTGTATTTGAGGCCCAGGTTCTTGTATTCAAGACCCAGGTTTGGCCATATTGGCTACTCCGAGCACCTGTTTGCAATTGTCTCAAGACTGCCACACAAAATTGATCTGAAATAAAACACTCATTTTACCATCAACTCTTATTTTATCGTCTTTAAATTTCAAATCAATTAAAATTGTAACCAACACTATCTCTTTTTGACCAAGTGAGTTCATTTTATGTTAAGGACAGTGAAATAAATTAACCCAATCTATTTCTGTGATCCATTTCCCCAAATTCTAGCACTATCTAAACAGTGTACGAAAGAATTGATTTGAAATGAAACCTACTTTAATCATCACCTTCAATTTGAAACTACAAAATGTTTAATCATCACTAAGAACTCCCTACAGCAAGTATTAACTCACAATGATGCATCTCGTGCCATGTACAGTGAATTATCCAGATCTCACTGCTGTGTTTACCCAACCCTTGGACTGTCTAAATACTGTCATCATGATTGATTTGAAATGAAGTCTAATTCTATCTCAAGCTCTTTTGATACTAAATTTCCCTTCTTCAAAATTAAAATCATTAAAAGTTCTATTATTATCTCCTCTTGACCAGATGAGTCCATTTTGATTCTATGATCGTTAAATTTCTCGATCTATCTCATTTTTCTCCTCACATTTTTACCAGCAGTTCAACAGAACTAGGTCACTACGTGTATATTGATGAATGAAACCCTCTATAAAATGATTTGAATACTATCAAAATGTGTAATCAATATCTCTTAAACTAATACAAAAACATTTCAAAATGAATCATGAATTTCCTTGAGTGAAATGGCAAGTGTCATGATATTAATCAAACTGTAACAAGAAAGACGTGTATTACTGGAACAACTTTTTGAAAATGTTTTAATATGAAAAGCTTATATAATATATATTTTAAAAAGTCACTTCAAAGTACAGGTTACAATTTCCTTTTTCAACCGATTTAAATGCCTGACATTGTCCAGTATATGGTAAAAGCTTGTTCATTGACAATTTTTACCTGAAAATCAATTATTGTCTTCTAGCTGTTACATAAAATACAATAACAACTCAACAATGGTTACATAACAACCAGCTTGGGGCAACTCCTACAGCAAGCAATATTCTGTTTATTGTCCTCAATAAATCAATTGATTTATGTCTCTATGTGATTGATTTGTTTAAAAAATCATCATTACGTAGATTGCTTCTCAAATACATTGCTCCAATGAGCCAGGGCTCAACTTCAATGGAAGTGTATTTGACATTTCTCGGGGCTGGAGGTACATAGTGTGATGTTGATGAATATTACCATTACAACGGAGGACGTGTTACGTCAGGAACTCCTGTGTAGGCGAAGCACCCTACAAAACATGAGAAAGCAATTAGGGGATTGTCTTGATGCTGGGTGATGGAAATCAAAACTCCATGACATACTTTTGTTGGCAGTGTTTGTGTTCATTGATGTGTCTCAATTTGATAATTGATATTGTGTTACAGAAAGTGCACTTGTTCATGTATAGCAATGTTGTGTTTCCTTGTGTGGTCATGTTTGAATGTATGTTTGTTGATCTACAGTGGCAAAAAGTCTCTTTTGTTAATCAACACTTCATCAGGTTAATTGAATAGTCTGCATGCTGGGTATTTCTGAATGGCCATTTACAAGAATCCCAACCTATAAAAGGTGGAAAGAATACCTGAAGTCAGAGGAAGATGTAAGATCCAAAGGGACATCTACATCAAGCACTGGGTGCATTTGCTGTTCAATAAAAAGCATGTGTGGTATGTAAGATACATAGTGGAATGAAAATCAATTCAACAATGAAATATCTTCACATTCAAAAGTAGGAAGAAGTCCATCTTTTAATAAAAACTGCCCTGGCAAGCTGTCAATGAATCTTACACTCTCCATAGTAAGACCCAACTGCTGTCACACCACCACCACATTGGAAATCCCAAGTACAACCGCCTGAACCTTCAGAAGTACCGCCACAGTACAGGGATCAGGACAATCACCCACAACAATTCCTCATGATGGCTTTTCCGGAAAGACTTTCTCAATTCTATTTCAAACTTAAATTCCTCTACTTTCCATTAATAGTACCACATTTTCCTTCTCATATTACTTATGATTCTCTCATATACCACATACTGGCCTTCGGCCTCCAGCTGATTGTGACATCAGAAACACCATTGTGACATCATCAACAGTGAACCTCATTTTAGTACTTTAGCTCTGCCTCTCTGCCTAATTTTTGTCTGAAGAAGCCGCCCTCACGGGTGGCGAAACGTTACAATTAAACCCTTGAAGTTGTCAACCGCCTGGTTTTCTATGTGTTTGGTAGCCCCACCCCCTTCTTTTCTCATTTAATAATGTTTTACCACATTATCGCGGCTATCTGTATCCTTCAGTGGATCCATGTGTTAACCAGCTCGTTACCTCCTCAAGCCCACCGTGGACAAGCGCCTCCTCAGTTTTGAGTTTTCTCCATAGTAAGTATATAAGTATATGTAATTAACTTCTTGTAACGAGAACAAGACTGTTATTGAAGGACGGCTCAATATTGATTGACATTTCGTATAATCACTAAAACCTGTTTCTGGTCTTACAAGTGTAAACAGTTTACAGAGTTTTGGCAATGGTCAGATTTCCTTGTCACTGGTAAAGATCATAAAAAATACAACTCAATAAATAAATACCAATTGCTTTCCATGGATCTGATTTGCTTAACGCTGTCACAGAGATTCAGTTCATACCTGCATAAACTTAATTTTGTGACGTCACATCACATTTAGCCACGCCCCATGACATCAGGTTCATGGCTAGTTGCGTTGTGAATTTTCATTGGCTGATGAACATGTTGTAGGTGGAGTTATAGTAATTTAAATGTAGTATGTAAATAGTACAGCTCTAATTGTTGCAAATTTGAATATTTGTAGCAATGAAACGTTTTCTAAACATCAGGTACGAGTATAGTTATTTACAAGTATTGACTTCAAAATTTATGAAGTTCATGGAGGTATAAACTTAAAAAAGCTGTGCAAACTTGTAGCGGATTTACACAGTTTGCACGGCGTTTTTTATGTATATCTCCATGAACTTCATAAATTTTGAAGTCAATTCTTTATTAAATCCACAGATATATATAGTTATTCATACTAGAACGAAATTAAAGATCTGAAATTTCATTTCCAAGAATTACTTTGACATATTCATAAGAATCTTGACTTCCTGTTAAACTTGTTAAAAGAATAAGATGACATCAATATTCTAATTTTGTGAAAATTGATAGAATGAAACTATGTAATACTTCATGTTTAAGATAAGTTCTAGTGCTATAGTGCACAAGTGTGTTTAAATGGTTGTCTCAAAGAAGAAATTCAAAGTTTTATTTTATGTATCAGAGAAAAACTGTTGCTATTTATCTATGAATAAACGTTTGAAAGTTCAAATTAAACTGTACGTTGTATAAATTTGACATTTGTACCAGTTAAACCTGCACTTTTCAAACCGTTTATAAGCCAGTGATCAAAAACATTATGAAATCTATTTCTTAAATTTTGACACAAAAATTTGGTGATAAATTTTCATTACGAAAATGTCATAGACATCAACTTGTATGTACCTGGGGTTCCAATCAAAAGCACTAAAGTCAATTTACTTCCAAATTTGGACATTTGATAAGGAAATTGATGTTGAAATAATGGTTTCAGGAGACGTTTAATAGGCAAAGTGTCTTTTAGGTTCGTTATATAGAGCAGAAACCTGTCATTAAGCTTGGTCTGTGACATCCTGCCAGACAAGTGAATTAATTAGCTTGTAGAAACAAGATAAAGTAGGGACAGTAGGTTATGGGGGCAGGGCCATAAAGACTTGTGTAAGTCTATGTGTTACATAATCCTGAATGTAGTTGTGGAGTATAAATCTTATTGTCATGGAAGTGCATGTTGATATAAATATTAACATATACAAAGGCATTTTGCAGATCGATGATGATGTTAAAGGGGCAGTAGCACGTTTATTGCAAAATTTATTTTTTAAAATTTCCCATTTATAATGATAGTTTATGTCATTTTAATTAACTTTAGAGGGTAAAACATCTTATTACACAAACCAATTATCTGTAGTTGTAACAACTTTGTTGCGTATAAAGCAAAAATTGCATGGCGGCCATTTTATTGTGAACACAATTTATTATTTTGTATTACAAAAACGATTCCCATATGGCTTCACCGAAACATGTACGCTCATTTAAAACTTTAATTTCCGAAGAGAGAAGAATGTTTTACTATTGGTGAAATTATTTTTCAAATACATTTCATCAACTTATTTGAGCGAAAAAACGTGCTACTGCCCCTTTAAAGTGACAATGATGATGATGATGATGATGATGATGATGATGATGATGATGATTATGATGATGATGATGATGATTTTGATGATGATGATGTATATGATATTATGTTGAATTATTTAATATTTAGAGAGACATTTTATCATCATTCATACATAACAACAGCTACAGCTACTACAACAATATATTTCGGCGTATATTTAGGCCTAGATGTTTGCCTTATATAAAGTGAACAGCAGTATTAGAAAACATATGCAAATGAAGATCGATGAAAATGATGATGATGATGATGATGATGATGATTGCATGACGATGATGATGATGATGATGAAGATGTTAATGTTGATGTTGACGATGACAATGATGATGATGACAGATGTAGGGGGATGAATGAACAAATGGGTGGATTGACAGACATGGTGATAAAAAATATCTAGTTGCATTAATCAATACAGGACTATAACCAGGTTTCCAAACTAGGATGGCCATAAGAATGAACACCCAAATGAATAGACAAATAGAAAAGTAGTCATGGAGTGAACAGACATACATATCGTCAAACAGACATTCAAAGTGATAGAAAACGTCCAGTTGCAATAATAGTAACATTTGTCTGTTACTAATGAAAGGGCGGACATACATATGAACAGACAACAGATGGTCAGACTTTAGGGCGAATGGACACACAGATTGATAAACGGACAGATATACCGAGAAAAACTCCAGACAGAATTAGCACCAATGAAGGATAATGTGACGCAGGTCGCAGACCAAGGAAGTTGAGAGAGGCAAGTGATCTCATGGTGTTATGTCTTCTGTCGTTCTCTCTGTTTTCTCCCACATCAAAGTCTCCATACACAAACAGAAGAATCAATTCTGGGTGACATTCTTTAGACTAAACAGTGCCAGGGTAGAAACAACATGGCAAAGGATGAGGCTATTTTATTGAACACGAGATGTGTATATGCAATCGATAAAGTCTCAAACGGGGACAAGAAATGGTTAAAAATTTTGATGATCTGAAATTTTAAGATCTAGAATCTATTCTATGTGACACAGAAGAGTTGAGAAAACACAGAAATGGATTGGACTATATATCACTTTAGATTCATGCACATTTAAGCAATCAACATATTGGCTCACTTGGGCAAGTGTTGATACAATTTTGGATAATTTTAAATTCAAAGAGGGTCATTTATCAATACAAAGGTCATGATAAAATCAGGGTTCACTTCAAATCAATTCTGTAATATTTTACAATGTCAGTGCTTAGGAAACCTTATAAATGGGTCAGCATTAGTTCACATCTTGTCAAGTGGAGGGGCTGATGGTTACAAGAGTTGATGACGGAATTTGAAGAGGTTGATTAAAATAACAGTGGGATTTCATTTCAAACCAATTCTGAAACAGCACTTAGATGAGGTCACATAAAAGTATCAGGTTAAATATATATTTACTATAACATCTGTACTGTCTGCAATTAATATATATTTATATCCATGCATGGGCTTGATCTTTATACTTAATACTGTTTTCAAGCATGCTTCATTGAAAAGCTCTACAATGAAATGTAGCAATCATTGAATAAAGAAGTTCATTTTCTAGAATGATGCTCAAACAGTTCCATACTTAGGGACCGGTCATTTATTACAGGGGGGGGTGGGCCGGGGGTTTTCAGGGGAGGGTCATGAAAAAATATACAGCCACAAGGGGAGGGTCATGAAAAGAATTACAAGGAGTTGGGGAGGGTCATCAAAAAATAGACCGTAATAAAACAATGTTTGTTACATACTTAAAAGAGGATCTGAAAAATGATTGTAAAGCAGTTGATAAAAAAGCATATACAGCTGGATATTCAAAACTGATGCTAGTATTTAAAAAATCCCCATGAGTTTTCTCCTTTGTTCGCGGAAACAAAAGTAGAAAAGTAAAACTGACACTTTTTTTCCATGCAGGTAGTTTATTTTCAAGGCTTTTGTTTCTGTTTGATATATTTTGATAGATACATATCAAAAGTCACTATATAAGCTAATAAAGTCAGTCAAATTCATAATCTCAATGATGCAGTTATGAATATGATACAAAGGAAATACGACACCTATTAAAACTCCTGAAACCTTTGTAAAATTCCTTGATTTTTGCAAATATCTGACAACAGACACACATTTAAAATATATTAAACAGGTACCGGTATATGTAAATGAATTTCAATGTCGATATTCCTATGAGGAATATTTGCCGTATTTTGAGGATATATATTCATTTGGTCCTGACCCCCTCAAATATTGAAGTGGCAGGCATTTTACCTAAACAATCTTCTCAGAAACCAGTTTACATAGGAAGCTGAAATTTTCTGAATGACATCTTTGTTACATAGAGACTCAAGTTTGTTCATTTGGTCTTGATCCCCCTCGGATATGGGCATGGCAGAGTGTCTACACTGAAATGTTCTTTCGACAACTAGTAAGTGAAGAAGCTAAAATTTTGAGGATATCAACTTTGTTGGATAGAGACTAAGATTTGTAACTTGTGTTGCCCTGTACCAATACCATTTGGTCACTATACCAATTGTCTGTAAAGATAAATCAATGAATCAAATCTTATTGTCAAAAGTACACTTGTTAACGAAAAACAATAATTATTTGGGTGGCAGTTGTTCTTCAAAATCATTTCTCAATATAGCAATCAATTTGGGAGCATTTGCTTCCTGTAATTTTGAGTAAGGAAAAACAAATTCAGAGTCAACTTGAAAATTCATATCTGAATGTAAAATAACCCACCTTTTCTTCAAAATGGTATTGACTATTAGCTACCTAAAATATTTTCCTGCTTTTATTCAGAGATAGAGGTACTTTTAGCAATCTAACTTTTTTAGTGCTCCTTGAAATTTTATTTTGCTCTTAACAATGTGATTTACCTTTTTTTTACTGCTATAAGATGTGCTATGTAGAGGTGTATATTGACTCATATTAGAGGGAAGGGGGGAGAAGGGGAAGGGGGGAGAAGGGTCATACCAGGAGGGCTGGAAAGTAGGGTTAGGGTCAGGGAAGCAGTGATATATTTACCAAATACTCATAACATTTGGAAAGGACTCCTAAAACTTGAAGATGCGAGGTACCAGGACACAAGGTTTTTTGGGGGGTTGTATTTGCCTAATTATTGAGGGAATGACTTTAGTGACTTATATCTGCTGGGACTCTCACTAGTTTGTAGTAGCAAGTTCTTGGACTATGCAGTCATATTTGTAAATTTATCACTGGGGAGGGTGTGAGCAGTGGGGGAACTTAGAGATTATTGTGGTACCATTGTACAAACATCTCACAGACAAAACAATAGAGGTCACATCTTTAAAATTTATGTGTAATACAAATTATTATGAATCTCAATTTCTGGTTCCTTCCCCCTTTATCAGGAAAATGGTGAAATTTAGAAATATATATTTGTTACTTCTTCCTTAGAATGTAAAAGTCTAGGATAATTAAAATTGTGTGTTGACAGTGCGGATTATAAATTTGGTGACTCGGTAATGCCTTATCATTTAAGATGTTAATAGTTTTTACCTAACAGAGATAATGTAATACCTGTAATAATGTGTACCTGATGAGCTACATAGCCAATGAATCTGTTGTTCTACAGATAATTTTAACCCTAGATGTTACACATGTTAAACCCAAAACTGGTATATATTCTATAACCGGTTTTTTTCGAGAGAGAACCTTTCTTTAAAGTGTCAAAAGAAAAATATTTCCAATGTAGAACCGGATATATCTTCAGAAGTTCAATTTCAAGACAATTTATAGATGTATGTTGGGGGAGGGTCATGAAAAAAACCCCACTAAAATGGGGAGGGCCATTTAAAACATTATGACAAGCCGGGGAGGGTCATATTTTTATGTACAAACCCAAGTAAAAATCCCCCGGCCCACCCCCCCCTGTAATAAATGACCAGTCCCTAACCATAATGTATATCACCAACGTAATCACCTTCTTTGAAAGTAATCTCATGACATAAAAACCCTTTAAATTGTTTTTTAAGTTAATTATTCTATATTTGAATTTCAATGAGAGTAATTCATGCAACTCACAGTAAGAACCAAAGCCTGGGGCATTATTATTTGTTACTTGGTTTATAATGGAAGCACAGCTGGAGAAACAGCTATAGTCATTAGGAGTGTATGGTAATCAGCTTATACATATTGCACATGTTATCAATTGTTTGTACATGGACCTGTAAACATAAACATAGCTTTTAACTACTAGAATCATCTAAAAGATGAAGAAGTTGTCATTCTCTCAACAGATGTTAATCAACGGAACTGAAGTAATGTGAATAGCAGCATTATATGAAGGCAAATCAGTACCTTATCTCAACCTCAATGAAGCAAGTGGGTTCTCGAAATATTCTGAAAAGCCATAATTCATGAGCATTGGCATTCATTTGTTAATGATTGTGGTTCCTGTAATTAACTACTCCATATGGTATAGTCAGCTGTGAAAATTTTAATAGAAATTGTACAGAGTGCAACATAGTCGTCGCTGTACAAGTCGCACCATTTAGAGTTTTAATTATGACATCATTATGGAATGGTCAACCATCTTGCTGTCGACACTCAAATTCTCATGAGGCCTACAAATCTACCTCTCACACTGAAGAGTTGCACACAACTGTCGCTTTATACGTCGCACCATTTTCTTCCAATACGGATAACCTTTTACTATGGATACGGCTTATTGGGTCATGTAATGAGATGTTTTATAGTCTAAAGTAACAATATAATGTACAAATATGATAATAATGGCAAATTTGATGAAACATGATATGCACAAAATTAGCTACAGCGCCTTTGAGCACGTTAACTCACGTTTGTAGAAATGGAGATTCAAAGATGATACAGAAATAGATAGTCATCAGCTGCTACTGGGATCTGAAGATCAGTATTACCAAGTTCTGCTCAGTTATGGAGAAATGGAAATAGTCCTCGATCTTGATCTTTCGGTAAATTGGTCACAGCTTGACATCAATCATGGAATATCATAATGCATGCCCTAGTAATATTGGTTACTATTATGGGTGCTTTGTTAATGGACAAACAGTAGTATTGTCATTGCCCATTTCCTACTTCATCTTTGTGGATTCAAGAAAATGTCATCACCATACTTTCTTTACATTATACAATGGTTATTATGGAATCATTTGCAAAATTTAATTTTCACATATTGAAAACTCATTTGATATGAATATTTGTTAAAATGTATGATTTTCATTTCTTTTTTATAAATAGTAAATTAATCTTTCATGGTGCTTTTTATGGATTGTAATTTTGATGATTGTGTGTTTCCTTTATTGTGAAAATCAATTCAAATTTTGATTTTGAATTTGATTAAGTTGTTAAATGGATACTTTAAAAAAAATCTTTAAAATTCAATGAAGATAAAACTTGTCAACAAAGCTAAATCCAAAGTCAATGCAATGTGCAAAACCCCACATCCTCTCTGGATCTGCATGCTGTATTCAAACGGTAAACTTTATATCAAATTCAATTGCTTTATTGACAAGAAAAACTTTGACATTCAAAGAAAAATCATAAGTTCTATCCAAATACAACTCCTAACCATATAAGTTTTGCTACTCTCAGTTTCAATCATGAAGGAAGCACCACATCAGCAAGTCTGTTTGTGAAGGCTTTTAGAAGCTGAGATGAAAAGCGGAGCTAATACTATGAAGCACGTTGGAGAGGTTTGATAAGCACCTCTAAAGCTGCAATTACACAGTGGATGCTTCCCAGTGCTTGTAGAAGATTGCAGCCACATCATCAGCATTGTATAATTCATAACATGACAAGTTCAAACAACGCGGATCAAAATCATCCAAGATGGACGCCTGCTGGGCATAGGTGTTATTAGGTGTAATTCTAGGTGGTTGCATCACAGTGGCTTTATAATTCTTTTTGCTTTCAACTTTGACCTTTTGGTTTTGTAATTTGCCAATTATTGTTCCATCCATCTTTCATGCGCGGATTTCTAGGAATGGATTGTGCTCTATTATACGGACCTTTGATCGTGTATTGGCCGGTGTAAATACTTCTAGCTATAGACCAGATGAGGGAACAAATGTCTGAAAGGTGCATAAATAATAAAAATTGAAACTAGGCAATTATTATGTCAGGAATGGTCTGGTCTTCAAGACAATTCCTCTCCCGTACTTGAAAGCTTATTTCGAATTTGGTGAGCTCAAAGATATTGACTCTTTTGTAGCCGGTTAATTCTATCAGTTCAATTTCATGTCTTGTGGTTTCATTTGTTCAAAATAGAAAGGATGTCATCTCTTTATTCAGTACGATTTCAAACTTGTCCATAAGATATTAATTGTATACGTATATTTGAGATGATAATGATTATTTCATTGTCAAAATTAGTATGTGTTGACAATGAAAATGGGTTGAACCTTCAATATTCAAACTTTTATATGATGTTCAAACTCTTTAGGAACATGTTCAAACTCTTAATATGATTTGTTCAAACTCTTAATATGATATGTTCAAACTCTTAATATATGTTCAAACTCTTAATATGATATGTTCAAACTCTTAATATGATATGTTCAAACTCTTAATATGACATGTTCAAACTCTTAATATGACATGTTCAAACTCTTAATATGACATGTTCAAACTCTTAATATGACATGTTCAAACTCTTAATATGACATGTTCAAACTCTTAATATGACATGTTCAAACTCTTAATATGACATGTTCAAACTCTTAATATGATATGTTCAAACTCTTAATATGACATGTTCATACTCTTAATATGATATGTTCATACTGTTAAAATGATATGTTCAAACTCTTAATATGATATGTTCAAACTCTTAATATATGTTCAAACTCTTAATATGATATGTTCAAACTCTTAATATGATATGTTCAAACTCTTAATATGATATGTTCAAATTCTTAATATGACATGTTCATACTGTTAAAATGATATGTTCATACTGTTAAAATGATATGTTCATACTGTTAAAATGATATGTTCATACTGTTAAAATGATATGTTCAAACTCTTAATATGAAATGTTCAAACTCTTAATATGATATGTTCAAACTCTTAATATGACATGTTCATACTCTTAATATGATATGTTCATACTGTTAAAATGATATGTTCAAACTCTTAATATGATATGTTCATACTCTTAATATGATATGTTCATACTCTTAATATGATATGTTCAAACTCTTTAGGAACATGTTCAAACTCTTAATATGATATGTTCAAACTCTTAACCCTTAACTTGTGAATCCCGGAATTATCCGAGCGAGCTATAAGCGATTCCGAGGTACCTCAATACGGATCCCGGATCGCTTACTTAGAAGAATTCACGGCTGTCTAAGTACTTTTCTATCCCCCATACCGGGTCCCGAGTCGATTGTTTCCGCGACTCGCTGCATGAGAATGGCTGTATTTATGCCTCGCAGCCCGCAATGAGAATAAAGCTTTGTTCAGTGTCTGGTCAGAACGTCCAGCAAAATTCACACCAATTTGTGTGTGCATTGTTGACCCGTAACGCATCCATAATTAGCTTTAAAAAAGGCCAATTATGTCGGGCTTAGCCCCCGAAGCATTAATTCGCTTGAGGCTATTTTCACCCACGTGTTTGTATTGCGTCGGGTTTGCCTCGCCCGAGACTGCTATCTGCCTGTAGTTTGGGCTTTGGCACTAACTAGCTCTGCTGGCGGAATTTCCAGGCGGCGATTCCGGTACCGTTTTTACAAAATATACCGCATCTACATGGCGAATAAGGACTATATACGGGCGTTCAATACAAATTCAAGTAGCGACACCCGTACACAAATGGCTAATTCACACCCGAAACTTTGAATGAATTTTCTATGTTTTTTCGTTTTTATTCTATTACTTACGAAAGATTGTCTTTAATTCGGGCCTCGTAACATCATAAATACGAAACGAAAAAAATTCCATTTATATACGGAATTGAAGACAAGATGTCTAGCTTCACAATGATATAAAAATTATTAGAATGTGACCTTTGGTTATAATTCTATAGCTATGTAAAGTTTGTCTTTATTTCAACCTATAAAATCGTCAATACTTACAACATGTATGCGGCATTGCGAACGGTCGTTCATCGCACTTTTCCAAGAAATCATAATCTCGAACCAGTTGACAAATAAGCACATGTCAACCCTAAAATGGTTATGTTGTTTTACCTTTCAAATAAAAGCTAACCTCGAACCATAACTGATGAAAATATGTTGATTAGTTTGTGTGCCGTTTGGTTTCACATGCCTCTCAGAAAGGTAAAATTGTATCTTTATTTCTGTGAATAAATTTGCGCATTTTATATAGAATAAAAGATTATTCTTTTCGGTTTATTGTGATATGAAAATTATGAAAATGCATTCAGTATTTTAGCCGTGATAAATGTTTTAGAAGTTGTGAAAATCGCCGATTGTTTCAATTTTATTGATTTTATTGATTGATTCAAAATTTATGAAGTGTAAACATGACCTTTATCACGGCGCTTGCTGTGTCTTTATTATTTTTTTGAGATTTTCTAATTTAATATGGGAATGTAGTCCATTGTTTCCCCTTTATTTTGCCGTATTGTTTTTTAAAAACAAACAATTCGCTCACATGATATGAAGTGCGGGAGTAAGGCGATTTGCCGATTTTTTCCCCGTCTCGCTAGATGCGAGGCAGATAGCAGGTACGGGCGAGACAAACCCGAGGCAATACAAACACGTGGGTAAAAATAGCCCCAAGCGAAATAAGGCTTCGGAGCGGAGCACGACACAATTGGCCTTTTGTAAAGCTAATTATCGATGCGTTACGGGTCAACAATGCACACGCAGTTTGGTGTGAATTTTACTTGATATTTTGACCGGACATTCACACTGACTCGTTATCGTGGCTATCTGCGAGATGTATGTAAACAAGTTTTCATGTGGCGATATACGGACACACTTCGTCTCGCATTTCGCCTGGGGGGCAAATATAATTATTACTGACCCGGTAAATGCACTAAGTCCAACGTACGGGTCTCGCCAAGGGTTCTAACATTTTTCTCTATGAGCCTCCCGGATAATTACGGGACCCGCAAGTTAAGGGTTAATATGATATGTTCAAACTCTTAATATGATATGTTCAAACTCTTAATATGATATGTTCAAACTCTTAATATGATATGTTCAAACTCTTAATATGATATGTTCATAATGTTAAATAGAGAATCTCACCCTTGTGTCTTCTGATATCAAATATATCAACACGAGTTGATTAAAGTTACAAATATATCCAAGGCTTGCCGAGGATATTTTTTACTTTAAGCAACGAGTGTTGATATATTTGATATCAAAAGACACAATGGTGAGATTCTATTTAGCATTCAAAATCATTCTTCATCAATTATTAGCAAAATAATGAACATATCTGCAACAAAAAACTGCCATTTGACTACTTCAGCAGTGTTCTCAGTGATGTCAAAGCCTTGTGATGTCATTAACTGATGATGTAATATGATTATGACGATGTGATTGTTGCGATATCTACAATGTAGATATCACTTGTAGATATCTCTTGATCTCACACAAGCGATATCTACTGTGGGAGCCAGTTTTGGATGATAATATGATATGTTCAAACTCTTAATATGATATGTTCATACTGTTAATATGATATGTTCAAACTTTTTATATGATATATGTTATGTTATGTTATGTTATGTTATGTTATGTTATGTTATGTTATAACCCTTAGAATGATGTTGAAACTTTTAGTATTGTGTTCAAACTGTCAGAATGTATTCAATTAAGGATTGTTTTACATGTTTTGTGCCTCTATCGAAGTATAACAGCAACAAATTGTATAACATCGCGTAGTGTAGCGGAGCGATGTTATACACAATTTGTTGCTGTTATACTTCGATAGAGGCACAAAACATGTAAAACAATCCTTATAATTACAAAATCAACAGGTTTTTCTTTAAATATTTACACAAATCTAATATATTTGTAATTTATCACGAGAAACAGCAGCTTGTTACACGCAATGATACATGGCTGAATCAAAATTGAGGAATCCTTCATCTAAAACGGCAGAAGATTTTGTTTTCCCCAACATTCACATACATACAATCAGAGTTCGTTTACTCTACATTCCGGATTTTTAGATTAACCCTCACTAGCATATCATGCGACGTTCAAACATGGCTACTGTTAGTGAAGCGCTGTCTGTGAACAAGCTTGAGGACTTGTATCTATCAAAATTAAGTGTTCCCGGTGAAGTTAATTGTCTCATTCGGAAAAGAAATGTGTATTCCAGTTATCGGTGTAGGTGTGAAGACGAAATGACATGTATTTCATAGTTTGCCTCAAAACGTTACGCTCAGTTGTAAGAACCGGCTGACCCGACCGTTTGTTCGAATGGATTGTGACGTCACATGGTACGAATGCACAAGGTATGGTTGCACATTTTATCTGCATTCATCGAGAAATGGCAGCAGGTTTTTGAGAGCTCTTGTCCAATCAGAAACGCGGAAATTAGTGTAACAAAATCATTTTGTAATTATTGTATGATACTTTAATAGTTAATTAAGAAGGAGTATAATCCCTTATGATATGAATGAATTAGTGCTTTGTATCAAAGTGATTTACATTAGTACATTAGCTGCTGAACTAATCAGTGTCAGTTACCATTCTGATTTACCAATTTACAGGACTCACAACTCAATAAAGGCATAATCTGAGATTTGCTACTGGCCCACAAGTAAATAATGTCCCTATATTATAAGAAATAGACAATACACTTTATATCTATCACCTACTGGATTGCTAGTCTGTAGTGATATAAGAAATTGTGTTTATGGAACTATCTGATTGGCTAGTATATCAAAAGTCCTATTGTTTGTAGTCATTTCCAGACAAGATTCGGCCATTAGGGACCACTGCCATGGCAGAGACCATTCCAAATCCATCATTCCCAGGCAATGCTAAGTGACTATCTCTCAAGGGGACTAGAAATTATTGCCTGTGATTCATATATAGAGCACTGTATGGCTCATTATTTTGCTTATTGAGTTTTTGAAGAGTTATCCCCCTTGGTTCAGAGTCAATTTTTTTATGTGTGCTTTTTCTTTGATCCAGCATTATCTACTTATCTATTGAGGCATAGACAATATTTTTGGACATTTTTATGTTTGTGCAAGCATTATTGTTGTTGAATGATCTCTTAATTATTTCTCTAGTTTGTGGTCAATTTATATTAAGATGTATTTTCTGTTAAATCAAATATTATTGTTTTCACAATCACGAAAGTAAATAATCCCCTTGGTTTGAATATGGTCGATTTATTTCATGTGTGGTTTCTGCTTGATCAATCTTTCTGATGAAACCTCTATGAAGAAGGCTCTCAGATGAAGGCTCTCTGTAGAAGGCTCTCAGATGAAGGCTCTCTGTAGAAGGCTCTCTGATGAAGGCTCTCTGATGAAAGCTCTCTGATGAAGGCTCTCCAATGAAGGCTCTTCAATGAAGGCTCTCCAATGAAGGCTCTCCAATGAAAGCTATCCAATGAAGGATTCCTGAAGGCTTTCTGATGAAGGCTCTCTGGTGAAAGCTCTCTAATGAAGGCTTTCTGAAGGCTTTCTGATGAAGGCTTTCTGATGAAGGTTTTCTGATGAAGGCTCTCTGATGAAGGCTCTCCAATGAAGGCTATCCAATGAAGGATTCCTGAAGGCTTTCTGATGAAGGCTCTCTGGTGAAAGCTCTCTAATGAAGGCTTTCTGAAGGCTTTCTGATTAAGGCTTTCTGATGAAGGTTTTCTGATGAAGGCTCTCTGATGAAGGTTCTCTGATGAAGGCTCTCTGATGAAGGCTTTCTGAAGGCTTTCTGATGAAGGCTCTCTAAGAACCGAACATGTAACATCTAAGTCAATGAATACATTTGTTGCAACACATTCATCCCTGTGGTTCTGATGGCGGTCTTTCTAAATCTCTTACCTTTTTCACCCTTAACTAGGACCGCTTCAACATGAGTATCCTGTTGTGTGCCCTTTGGCTTTTTTGGGACGTGTCAGTACTATTTCTACGTATGTACTATTTTCCTTAATATCTCTTATTAAAAAATGACATGAGAAAACGTTTCAGGTAAAGTTGATCTGTAATTGATATTCATTTAAAATGTCAACCATTAATTCAAACATTTACTCTTGAGTCAATATGGGGCCCACGCTATGGTTAAATCTGCCAATCTGTCTCAGACTGTCAGCTACTGAATGAACAATGTCAGAAATACTGACGCCATTACCCTCTCTCTCAACACAGTTTACAATTGACATTTTGAAGTATCAGTTTTTGGGTGCGAGATTGAAAAAAATATTGGTACTGACATCCTTTCGTGATTGCAAAAATCAATATTCACGAGAGATTTCAATCCTGATTTAAATTTGAAAGTTAATCACTCATGAGACGAGGATTTTGCAAAAATATTCAAATTATACTTCTATGCAAATTAGGATGTCAAAAGAATCAGGAATTATGTGGGCAGGTTTTATTTTTGCTGACTTGAGCCAATGCAAATAGACTTCAAAGTTGTTGTTTTTTTCTTATGTTATATAGTGCATTGCTTGAAGTAAGCTTTAATTACATCGTTCACCTTCTCTATCTAGATAACTCCACATAAAACATTAAACATTCAAACATATTTAATTCAGGAATAATGGATTATGTAGAAGCTTTATAACTTTAAACATCCTCTCCATTGTATTTACATTCACAAGACAAAATATATTTCAATTTGATAAAAACATTCCAAATTTAAAAAATAATCCCATCCCCATTTTTATTATCCCCAAGATATATATATATATATTCCACCCCCTTGTTTAGTATCCCCAAGATACATATCCCACCCCCACGTTCATTAATCCCCAAATATATATATCCCGCCCCCAAGTTGATATCCTTTGTCCACAGTATGGTATATTTCTCATATCATTCTGGTCTATTGTCCTTGCTGAGTCCAGGCCGTTATTTCCAAATGGCACTAAATGATTTCCCAGAAGACACTGCTCAAGATCAATACTACGTAAAATGAATTTAGAAAAAATTGCTCTGGTTGGTTAGAGTGGAGGAGGCCTTTGAGACAGGACTTGTGATACGATCATCCACCTGCTACGTTTTATAATTGCTTTTGCATTTTCTCATCTTGGTATTTTACATTTAACCATTTCCCTACTGATAGAAAAACAGTGGTAATTACATGTAATATGAAAATTATGTAACCCAACAACTGATTATTGGTTGTTATAATTTTCTCTGCCATCAGCAGTTTTTAAAAATATATTTCTATTTTCTATCTAACTAGCAAATGACAACTTATTCTTTTATCTACAGTTGAGCACATTTCCATTCTGAAAAAACAATGATAATTGGGTATTTTTATTATTAATATTTATTGACTCCTTGTCTTTCATGATAATGATAATATTTGATTTGTATCCTGTAATACTGATGCACATTCTAAAAGTAATTTTGTCATATAGACAGCCAATAGTACATTCGTATAAAGTTTGTAAAATAATTATGTGCAATCTTTTTTACATTGACTGATCAATAAATACACCTTAACAATTAACAAGTTTTCTCAACCGTATATATGTTGTTCAACACAATAGCTAAGCAGATTGTCATGTTATCTGTGTCAATTCATATTTACCCTCTCATTTAATCTGTTGAAAACACACCTGGGGACTAATTAACAGCTTAATCTTACCCGACCTGGTACCCAGGTTAGTGCTGGATGGACAGCAGCAATTTTGATGAAATTTGAAAATTTACTATAAAGGATAACACATCAAGTCCTAATGGATCAAACCTCAGGTTTTAGGTTTACTCATCACTACTGAACTAAACATCAACTGAGCTTATAAAAAGGTGACATGCAATCCTCGTAGATTCCATTGTTCAAAATTCCAGGGTCTCTCTTCTGGTCAGATATAGAGATTATTACCTTTACTACCCATTTTATTCCATTTGAATGGCATGAAAATTGTCAGAAAACAGCCTGTTTCTCTTGCATCAAGCTAATATAGTGACATCAGAGCAAAGTATCATTGCTAGGCACATGTTTGCATATGTGCACATATGGAAAATAGGTCACCTATTATGTTTGATGGGTAAAAACCCAATAGTCACACAATTGAAAACCTCTTCTCTTTCATCTAACGGGGGTATCTGAGACTTAGAATGTCTGTTGGTGTATCACCAGTGCTAGATTGTTTCCTGTTTTATGTAGTGTATGTACCTTGCATGTATATGTTTAAAGTTTTTGGACTCAGTTTCCCATCCATCAAACGAGTATTCTATGAACGATTCAGGGAAAGTTTCACTGATAAATTTTTAAAGTGCTCTATCCATTAGTCCTGAATATGTCAACGTCACATGTTTATTACATATTCTCAGCAAGCCCCAGTTGTAACATCATTCAAGTTTTTTTATTATTGATTTGTGTATTCAATGTTAAATGTAATATGGATATAAAATCAATAAAAACTTATTCTTTATCCTAGTGATAGATTAGAGATTGAATTTATTATGTTTGCAGAGTTGTAAACTACAAGACCCAAAGATGAAAGAGAGTTATATTTGTACATAATCAATAAAATATAGATAAACCAGTTGAATATATCACATTTGCAGAGTAATGATTAAAGTACATAACACAAAGATGAAGGAAAGTCAGATTATCAAAAGATTTTGATATTATTTTTAAAAATGAAAGCGACATTATCCAAAACTGTATTATGAATTACAAATATCCTACTGAACACATTTAGAGCTCCCGCTATAATGCGTATCCTCATGAGAAATTCTGCACATAGTGTAAATCCTAAGCCATATGCAATTATATATACTGTCACTTCTTTACCCTGAAGCCAGTTGTGTAACAAAGAAATGTTATTACACAAACATTTCCCCTAAGTATATTGATGCTGTAGAAATATGGATACCAAACCATGGTGTATATTCTTACTTAGCAGAACAAATTTTTTCTTGTTTTATGGAATCTCTGAAAATGATTTTTACAAATTTGAGGGAAAATGCTGTACAGAATTATCCATCTCCATTAATTGTTTTTGCCAAATTCACCATTATCTTATTTTACTTCCTCTGAGTATATCTTAGCTAAGTGCTGAAGTCTCTCATTACATCAGTTATGGTAGTATCACATTTGCAGATCGAGCAAAATGATGAAAGGAAGTGAAATTTATTTCAGATCAGTCACATAGAAACCGTAATGTAATGGTTGTAAATGAGTTGTTAGGCGCTCAATGCAAATAACATGTCCTTGGCCTCTCATCAATCACCCAAATGAAAATTTAACGGAATATTTTTATCGGTTTTCGCGACCTGAAGTCCTTATGACAAGTTACACAGCTAATCTCTTTCAGCAATCTCAGATGGTTATCTTATAGCACTGAGTTGAGTTGAACTGAGCAGCCTCATTGTTCAATAGTTGGTCGCGTGTTTGTAGAAATCTCTCTTGGGATTTTACGCTGATTTAATTTTCTATTTCCAATTTTTTAATGTATTATTTTTATATTGAGATGTTTTGGGAGGGGAAAGAATTTTCATAGGATTAGAATAAAAAAAAAGTATTATAGACCTAAGTGAATTGTTTTATTAAAATGATATTGTATCATTTTGGCAGTTCAAATCGAGAAACATATTTGAAAAATCATGTAATTGATATATAGTCAGTTGTTATCAAATGGAGTTTCCCAGTCAATCTGCTAATTGTTACTTTGACCAATATTGAAAGTATGGAAAGGTCACAGAAAGCTTTTCATTTTGAAATATAATGCCATGTTTAATCTATAATGTCTTTGATCTAAGATGAGGTATTTACAAGGATTGAGAGATTAAATTGCATCATTTCTTATGGTATACCTGAATCTATGATCCTAATGGCTTTCTACTTGATAGCCTCATTTAAACATTGATGATGATTGAAAAGTTCATGTACTTGGGTGAGAGAGGGTTCTATCGGAGAAGCCGCCATGTTGTTTTGGTGCATTATGCAAAATGAAGAAAGGCCAAGAGGATGAAATTCTTTTAAGATTTTAGTTTGGGATGATGACAATGCCTCTTCATTGAGTCAGTGGCGGATCCTTAAATCTTGAAAAGGAGGAGGTGGGGGGAGGTTGGGGGGGGGGGGGGGACACTCACTGAAAAGTGGGGGCTTCAGCTTGGGGGTCCATCGAGTTTACATGCTTAAAAGTTTTCTGCAACAGAAGACCTAAAAACAGTTGTCCTCTTAGATATTTGTATTATAAACTCAATGATACTAGAATAACAGAAAACTAATATTCAAGGATTCTCAAGAATCATTTAGAAATTCGAGGATAACTGAACATAACCACAGTCAATCTTACAATACACTATACCAGGTGCTCCCAGTGAGTGTCTCAAGTGGTGAATCTCATCTTACAGGAGCTAGGAACTGACGTTTAACGAGACCTTGTATGCTGCCATTTACCAGTTCATTATACATAGAGATACCCTCCACAGTGTATAGTATATGATATATTCCTGATTGATATCAGCAGCCAGGACCCTCTGTGGACAATGTCAGGAGGCGGAGATGTACACCAGGGCCTCGGTGGAAGCTCTCTTGCTCTAAGATAATCAGAATCCAATGTTAATGTATGGAATGTACAACTATCTTAGTGCCAAGTGAGATTCAAATCTAGTAGATTCATGGACGTAGAGTAAGAAGTATTGAACACACATTCTTCATAAAGTAAGGTGATTTATTATGTTAAATCATTCTGATAATGTCAGTGTTAGTTTATAAAAAAGCTTGAAACTAGCCATCTCAAAAGTGTTATTTTGTCAGTTTAATTAAGTGACAAGATAAAGACAAAATTAGGAAGGCTGTCTGTGGGACCATATTTGATACACAGGTTATGGTGAAATGTATTTATGAATTGTTTTGATATTGACTTTTGGTAAAGTTTGTCTTTTCATAATTCTAGTTCGGTTGGAATTTCAAATACTGTCATTGAAATCATTGTAAGGAAGCCAACAGTTGATTATATAAAGCGTTGGTTTTTCTGATTGGTGGAGCAACATCAGCAAACAGGACCATGGTCAATCTGTGTAAGTGTAGGTAGTACTAGTAAAAGGACTTACTGATATTTTGTTTAATAGAAATTAAACCTTTTTGAAAATTGGAGAATCGAAATTATTAGTACATGTGGATTTCTCTTATCTTTTGACAAATATAACAATGTGAACATGAAAATAATTTATTCTAAATTCCTGGCTTTGACATTTTTATTGATGAATGATTGATGTATTGTTCCAGATATTGATTTGTACAATTGTTTTTTCCTGACATTATACAGACACAAAACCACATAATATTGTCAATAAACACCATTTGAAATGAATATATACATTACTAAGAGAGCTATATCCCTTTAATTTTGTTCTATTAGCTTGTTGGGTGCAGTGATGCCTTTTATGTTGGATCTTGTCAAAATTAGTTTGTTTTTATCTAAAAATGGCCTGTATGAGTTCGATATGAATTAATGGTTTTCTTTCTATCATGGACTCATCGGTAAACAACACAAGCAGGGTATAATCAACTATTTCCCAGTAATCATTAATGTGTCATAAAGCAATGCTCCACAGAGTGCAAAACGTGATCATAACTCAAGATGTCGGCCTGGCACGCAACCGCGGAAACGTTGAGCAGTTTTTGTGTCCCTTCTGTTGATTGCATTCTCTGTATCAAATAATAATGTCATATACTAGATGAATCTAGATGCTCAACATTGAGCTTTGATTTATTTGTGATCATTTTTCTATTAAGTAATAATTTTCTTGGTATTGCTGTATTAAAAAAAGGATGTAGCTTACTATTTTCAATCTTGAATATCAGGGAATTTTTTGGAGATATTTCTTTGTAGTGGATTTCTTGTAGTAAAATTGGTTTTGCTGTATCCAAAAAATTTAAAGTACTGTATTTTTATCTTGAAGGTAAGAGTTGAAGTAAATGTTGCAACAATATTTTTTCTGTGTTCATACTAGGATTATGTATCATAAGGTCTTATGTAGGCAGGCTCTACCGAATGAAAAATTGGGCCCATTGTTAACATGTTCTAATTTTGGATCTGAAGTGTATGAATTTAGAGAGGTTGCCGATTTTTATTTGATAATTTCCCTTTACCTGTCAAATTTGTCATATTTAAAGTAGAATTAGTGGAATATTTCAATTTGCTTGTGGCAAGAAACATCATCTGGAAACCCTATAATGCTATGAATAATCCATTACGATTACATCAACAATTCTATGAAATCTTTGAATAACATTTTTTTTATTGTAAACATTGTACATGAAAATTTAATGACTTTAAAGTTAGATTCATTCATAGACACTTGAATAATGTATTAATTGGCTTGCAGATTGTTTGCTACAGAAAAGAATTGTGAATATATAATTTTATGGAAGATCAACATTGACAAACAAAATATTGTATAATCTAGAAATTCTTGTCTGTTAGTAAAAGTTTAGATCTGAAGGATACACATTGTTTCCCGAAATACACAAGTTGCTATATCCAATCATTAGTACCAAATCCCTTTACATGTAGCAATCGGAACACTCTTGTTTGTTCTTCATTACCTCAGATAAATCCAAGTGCAGAAGTTCCAAATTCCTGAAATCAACTTGTAAGTTCTGATTGATGATGGATCCAGTTGACCTTGTGACATTTACTTTACATTTTAATATTTGACGATTCCTCCTCTTGTTGATTGATTTGACATTTCAGGACAGTTCATTTTATGACTTTAAAGAAGGAACAAGGATTACAGTGGTACATAACTATGGTTCTTAACGATCAAAACTGTCTGAGTTTTAATCACTGTCATTTGGAAATTGATCCAGTATATCAGGAGAACCAGTAAATATATCAGGGCAAGGCTAAACGGGTTGCAGCTGATATCTAGTATTCACATTGTTCAGTAAGTATTTCAACCCTTCTTCATGGACGATACTGTAGTTTTGTTTTAACCCTTAACTTGCGGGTCCCGTAATTATCCGGGAGGCTCATAGAGAAAAATGTTAGAACCCTTGGCGAGACCCGTACGTTGGACTTAGTGCATTTACCGGGTCAGTAATAATTATATTTGCCCCCCAGGCGAAATGCGAGACGAAGTGTGTCCGTATATCGCCACATGAAAACTTGTTTACATACATCTCGCAGATAGCCACGATAACGAGTCTGTGTGAATGTCCGGTCGAAATATCAAGTAAAATTCATACCAAATTGCGTGTGCATTGTTGACCCGTAACGCATCGATAATTAGCTTTACAAAAGGCCAATTGTGTCGTGCTCCGCTCCGAAGCCTGATTTCGCTTGGGGCTATTTTCACCCACGTGTTTGTATTGCCTCGGGTTTGTCTCGCCCGTACCTGCTATCTGCCTCGCATCTAGCGAGACGGGGGAAAAATCAGCAAATTGCCTTACTCCCGCACTTCATATCATGTGAGCGAATTGTTTGTTTTCAAAAAACAATACGGCAAAATAAAGGGGAAACAATGGACTACATTCCCATATAAAATTAGAAAATCTCAAAAAAATAATAAAGACACAGCAAGCGCCGTGAAAAAGGTCATGTTTACACTTCATAAATTTTGAAACAATCGGCGATTTTCACAACTTCTAAAACATTTATCACGGCTAAAATACTGAATGCATTTTCATAATTTTTATATCACAATAAACCGAAAAGAATAATCTTTTATTCTATATAAAATGCGCAGATTTATTCACAGAAATAAAGATACAATTTTACCTTCCTGAGAGGCATGTGAAACCAAACGGCACACAAACTAATCAACATATTTTCATCAGTTATGGTTCGAGGTTAGCGTTTATTTGAAAAGTCAAACAACATAACCATATTTGGGTTGACATGTGCTTATTTGTCAACTGGTTCGAGATTATGATTTCTTGGAAAAGTGCGATGAACGACCATTTGCAATGCCGCATACATGTTGTAAGTATTGACGATTTTATAGGTGGAAATAAAGACAAACTTTACATAGCTATACAATTATAACCAAAGGTCGCATTCTAATAATTTTTATATCATTGTGAAGCTAAACATCTTGTCTTCAATTCCGTATATAAATGGATATTTATGATGTTACGAGGCCCGAATTAAAGACAATCTTTACAAAGTAATAGAATAAAAACGAAAAATCATAGAAAATTCATTCAAAGTTTCGGGTGTGAATTAGCCATTTGTGTACGGGTGTCGCTACTTGAATTTGTATTGAACGCCCGTATATAATCCTTATTCGCCATGTAGATGCGGTATATTTCGTAAAAACGGTACCGGAATCGCCGCCTGGAAATTCCGCCAGCAGAGCTCGTTAGTGCCTAAGCTCAAACTACTGCTGCGAGCTGCGAGCCTGTAAATTCCTCCACAGGGGCTAAAAATGGTAAAATATATATACGCAACGTAAGGGTTAATATACTTTTGAGTTTTAAAATTATTGCTTTGGCTTTGGCAAGTAAATAACAAAATGGATTGAAGTAGATATCTAGCATAAAGTACTACAACCAAAAGTGTTGCTGATAGGAGATTTTTTGTAAGGCTACATTACCATATTCTGAGTTTGACCATGAATGGTAACAATGGTATATAGGTACTACCGAGATTGCATTAACCAGTGTCCAGTTTCCAGTGTCCAGCATCTAGTGTCCAGTTACTGATGGGAGCCCTCTAGAGATGGCTAATTCAGTTATTATGTATAGACTGTGGAATTGAAATCCATATCATCCTATTCCATTCAATCCCTTAGGACTTGTCATTGGTCTTGTAGAGATCTTCATATCGGGACTTTTATATCATCAGACACAGATATTTGTCATAGATCAATCATTTAACACTTTACCTGCTGAACTAATTTGTTTAAAACTAAAGCTAGGCTATCCCATCAGCATCTGGAAAGTTGACCTTTTACATGTTGCTTTCAGAATTTTGCTGAAATTTGATTATGCTTGGGAAGGAAGTTTTCTGGCTCAATCAAACTTTGTGGGCTAGTTACCAGGTTACCAGTCTCTAATCAGTTAATTTCTTGAAATGGTTAAATCTGATGTTGTATCATTGACACACATATCAGGGAATATAATATAATATAATATATTATAATATGATATAATATAATATAGTATGATATGATATGATATGATATGATATGATATGATATAATATAAGCATATCATGGTCATGCCTATATTATATTATATTATATTATATTATATTATATTATATTACAACCTTTTTTCCTATACCACCAATAGTGAAGATAGAATTTATGGAAGCTGTGACAAACTATCAGGATAACAAATGATCTCTCTATTTGCTTTAAATAAATAATGACACACATTCATATCATGCTGATGTCCATGGATTATTGAGGGAATACTCTACCTTAACAGTTAATTAGTGTGTGCCCAAATAACTAATTAGGATTTTTTTTTTCCTTGTCACGTCTACTCATCACCGTGAATTCCAAGCAGCATCAAACTAGAATATGTCAAAAGTGGAGGTATTTATTGTATTGCTTGGCATGTACTTTATGCGCAGTCAAAATGTAATACCTAAACTGGCGCTTTACAAACAGTGGCAAAATAGACACAAGTTTGAAAATGTATTTGTGCTGAAGATAAGCAAATGAGTAAATGCTCATTGTATGATTAAGTAAACCAGTACGATAATCGAGATATATATTAGCAGAATTTCTGTCACTGTAGAGAAGTTTTTGGTGAAGTTATGCAATGAAAGAGGTGCATGTTGTTTATAACGTATTCCTCTGCATATATGTTGTTTTTAATGAATTGTTTGATAATTTGGCACATTGATAACTGTCAAGATACTGAAAAGCAAAACCGTCAAGGTATAAGCAAGTGAAATGACTTTATTGAGCAAACAATTTCACAACAAAACAACAAATAATATTTCAATTTCATACAGTGCATATGGTTATCATAAAAGTCCTTCATTAATATCTTTCCATTGACCTTTCCTGCCGACAGCATCAATGCAATATCCAGTAATTAAGCTCTCATTTGCCAAAAGAGCTTCTCTTGATATGGAACATCACATGCAGAGAACAGCCATGCATCCTTTTGGTACAAGCATATAAACCATTCACTACATTTAAACTCCAAAGCAAAAGAGTTTCTACACAAATAAAAGCTGCCACAGAGTCGTTAAGAATTAAGACATCACATGTGGTCTGCGTACATCAATCATGCACCTGCTCATTGTACAAGGAAAATGGACAACGGTTCCTATACACCAGCTCTATACCACTCACAGTTCCAGTTCTAAGCTAGAGAGTTTAATACGCAATTAAGTGCACAGACTGCCATGGAGAACATTGGCAGGTCCAGAATTCCTGGGTCCGCTAATGGAGAAGTTGAGAATCGTATGATGTTTATCTCTAAAAGCACCTGCTGTTTGTGATTATCGATAACAGTTCAAATACACTGAAACACAGTTTAATTTCTTTAGCAAACTCATTAAATGATTAGTTAAAAACCATGCAGAATTATTTCCGAGTTTCCACATCAAATCCACAGGGGCACCTGCTATTAATACAAGAATATTGGTTCGTATACACCAACTCTCCGCAGCTCTCCCCCAGATTTATAACTTCTTCAGACAGTCATGGACGCTAAATTACTCATATCTAAGCATAGGAACTGATATATGCCTGATTACAAGTAAAGGTAAATGTCAGAGGCCCATCCCGCCATTGTCTGCTCCTGGTGCGTGAAGATAGCCTCCTCTGCTTCTTCTGATGCTGTTTAGTCTGACGTGGCTTTCACTGGGTAATTGTGTAACTGTGAACTATGGCTTTTATGCCAGGAATGTATTTACCAGTAATGATGGAGTCTTGGGTAACGCTACATGGATTAACCCAATTAACTTCAGTCGGACGTCACAGTTTGAAAAATGGGCAAAATTCTGTATAATGAAAAATGGTCAGCTTTGTTCAGATGTTTATGCGTCTAGAGCATGACGTTGTCAGGGAATTGTTGATAGAGTATTTGCTGCAAGAGTTTCCAGGTGACATGATTGATAAATTCTTGTTGGAAATTGTGAACGAATCACCAAAAGTCAGGGAATATGCCATTCACTATAACAAACACATTGACCGGTAGGATGAAGATTGGTTGGGGTACCTCTGACCTTTTCCTCTCCTCTTAGCAAAATATTTTGTTTTACCTGTAATCACCAACATAGGTTTACAGCTCTTATTGCTTTATGACAAAATCTTTGAAAAATTCATATTAATTCTTGAGCTGTGGGTTGCTGTGCGATTCTCAATGGCCAATTTATTGACAACATCTTAAAAAAAGGAATAATCCAAGGTTGGCCACTGACTAAAGATAGCCTATCCCTTTACCATTTGGGACTTGCCGTTAAAGGGTTAAACATAATTAAGTTTCTTCCCATTGATAGAATTTACAAATAATATTAAAGATAACTGAGAACCTTAGACACAGCATCTTGCCTGCTTTGTCAGTCAAACTGATCAACTTCATGTAACTTTAATATTATATCTTTTCAATTTTTTTCTCAATTTCATTTCTGATTACCTTAAATTTTCAATTGGAAAGGTTTCATTTCTTCAAAAACTGTTTTACATTAATAAAAAGGAAATAAATGAAACTTGCAAGATCAGCATTTTCTTTGACGCCATCTTGATTGTGATCGACATTTATTGAAGAAATTGACATTTTCTTCTTGTGTATGAATGTATATCTCTTTTTGTTAATTTTCTTTTCATTTTCTACTGATAATACACATTTTTATATGGGGTGCCAAACGGGACTTTAATCGCTATTTAGTAAGCTTACTAAATGAATAAGTAAGCTTACTAAAACAAATTAGTAAGCTTACTAAATCGAATTAGTAAGCTTACTAAATCGAATTAGTAAGCTTACTAAATCGAATTAGTAAGCTTACTAATTCGATTTAGTAAGCTTACTAAATAATTGCCTGAATTAGTAAGCTTACTAATTCATTTAGTAAGCTTATTAAATAGCGATTAAAGTCCCATTTGGCACCGCATATTTTTATTGTTTATTTTCATGAATTTGTTTTCTATTCCCTGGTACATGATACAGGTATTACGGTTAAGATCTGCTTAAATTATTCCTCTACAGAAGTTAAAGGCACTGTCTCACACTTTAATGACAATATTATGGACAGTTTCAAAAGTGAGACATGTGTGATATATGGAGTATACACAGTTACATTCATTACACAAATACTGTAGCCATCGCTGTTATGATGATTGCCAATTAAAACTGGATATAATCACAAGTTGCAATGATTTTATTACCTCTTCATGAGGAGCAAACTTTTAACAGAAAACTCTAACATATGATTTCATATACATTTCCAGCTAATGGAATTGAACTGATTTACTGGGTATAGCAATGTCATTCCTTATTTATTCTGCTGAATTGATCGAGAAACGTCAGAACAGAACAGCAACATTGAAAGTTGACAATAGAAAATAACTAACATGAACACCATCTCCATTTTCCAGCATAATACCTAACCAGGTTGGCTGCAGGATTCTTCTAAATGAGGAAGTTGTTATTTCCCCTGTTTAAATATCCTCTTCCTATTCAACTGACAAACATCAGAAAACACTAACATTGACAGTTGACAAAAGAAAAAAAACTGACATGAATGCCATTTCTTTTTCCAGCATAATACATGTCCAGGCAGGTTTGCTACAGGCCTCTTCTTGATGAGATGATTATTATTTTTTTGTTTGAATATCCTCTTCCTAGTCTCCTGACAAACGTCAGAAAACACCGACATTGACAGTTGACATTAGAAAAAAGACTAACATGAATGCCTTCTCCTTATTCCAACATAATACTTTCAAGTCATTAACTTGACCAGGTTTACTCTAGAAGAGAGGGTTTGTTTAACTCCCCTGTTTAGATTGGCTCTTCCTATTCAATTGAGGATCATCAGAAACCGATGTTGAAATTTACCTTTGAATGATACTAGCTTGAACTCGATCAGGTCAAGATGTTGTATGTGTCTTAGCACTACAATGGTCATAATTGTGATATATAAGCATGGCTTTAACCATTCTACCACTATAAGAGAACCTTGACAGTCCTGTGTGTTGATATTTTCAGTTCATTACCCCTGACTTAATTAACTCCAGGTTGCTTCTTGATGAACGAGTTTGTCATTTCCTGTTTCGTAAATTGAATCTTTCTGTTCAATTCAGTCAACGTTGGAAACAAACGTTGAAGTTTACTGTTAGACAACACTAGTGTAATGGCACTGATGTGTTCAAAGATGTACATTATTCATTGAAAGTAGTTAAGAATTACTTTTGATGATACATAAAAACTCACCCATGTGTTTTCTGATATCAAATATATCAACACTTGTTGATGACAGTAACTAATCCTTTGCAAGCCTTGGATATTTGTAAATTTAATCAACTTGTGTTGATATATTTGATAACAAAAGACACTTGGGTGATATTCTCTATATCTGTCTTAGCGTTACAAAGGTTGTAAGTGCTATATATAAGCATTGGCTTTAAAAACGGTCCCCTTTGTGGATATTTTTAGCTCATTAGCCCTGACTTAATTACCTCTAGGTTGTTACTTAATGAACTACTTTGCAATTTCCTGTTTCTTATAGAACTTGTTTATGTTTCAGGAGTGTCCCACTATACCAGGATCCATGAGAACTCGGAAGACAACTGCTTATTTGATGAGGTAAGGATTTTATGAGCTCTTCTTACCCTAACTCTCATTGCATTACATGTTTTGTGGAAATTGCATTTACAGTGCCAAATCCAGAATTTTAAAAAGTAGGGATTCACTAGTTGCAAGGGGGGTCACCTTGTGGGTCTATCAAATTTACATGCAAAATTGTTCAAAATTTCAACCCCCCCTTCTGGATCCACCAGTGATGTATGTTAATTAGGAGATAAACATACTGTGTTTGAAAATCAGCGGCATATAACTGAATTATTATAGCTCTAAATGTAATTTAATAAGTCGAAGCGTTAGACTTTAAATGGATAATTTAGTGCTATGATATACCGAGAAAACCATCCATTTTATGATAAAATAAGATATTTGAATAAAGTCCAGAAACAATTAAACTGCTTATTTGATGAAGTGAGATTGTGATTTTAATAAATTTTCTTATAATAAACATTAGATTTGTAGAAAGTTCCATGTCATATTAAAACAATTTTTTGTGTGAGAGTTATAATTTGGAGTTTGATAAATAGACACCCTCAATAACCAGCAATATTAATGTCAACGAAAGATTTCAATAACAAATTAATTGTTAATCAATATGTTCTTGCTTGATAACCATATCCAAATAAATGAAATGATCAGAGTACAAGAACATGAGTTGAAATTGAACCTGACATCATATATAGTTAATTGAACTACAGAGACGAGCTAATTTGTCAGAGATGGGCTTTGTGCATTTACTTTCTCTCAATTTTGTGAAAAATATGAGTTTTCATAAATACAAGAATCTGAATTGTTTTGTTTTTTATTTTTTATTGACTTTGACTATTGGGGATTCATGTGATAAAATCACAATTTAATTTTGACATTGATCTACTGTTGAAATACTGTTGAATGATTACAGGAAATTAATGCAAATAGATGAGGCATGTAAGTTTAACCATTTATCGAGAATCAGGTGTTTTTCTTTGGCTCTCTACATGGTATAAAGTTCTTAAAACAATGTGTTCTTGCAGTCATTTGAGTGGCCGGTGGCTCGTCCTATTGAGAGTGAGGAGGTTATCGACATCCAGATCTTCAACTATAACAAGTACCTCAGCAACAGGTAAGTCCTCGATTCCTTTATGTTGTGTATGGTCCCAGGGGAGGTGAGATCTACATCAAAGATTGATACTAATATTTAACTAAATTTGTTGTCATTAGTATTGTGCTTGTCCACATGTGAAGTTCAGCAACAATGACCACGGTTTTTCACTGGATGGGTGACCCACTTCATGGCTGGATAATATGAGAGTTTTATGGGTTGATATCTTGATCAAAGAGACAAGAGTTGAAAGACTTTGTTTTCACCATGTGCATATGATTTAGTTCCAAATTTGCCTCTTCAACTAGCATTTTATTGGTACCTGGTGAAAGTTACGTTGGTGGAAACAATCATTGCAGTACCATATTGAGAGAAGCTCTTTCAGCATCCTGAGGGGGAACATGCACACTATCATCTATCATCATCATTTGTAGGTACCCAACGACTCTGGTAGTCATGGACATGAAAGGTCTGTGTATACTGGTTCTGGGAGCAAGAGATTTCCTGCATACTCCCCTGGGGTTTTGTAACCAGTGGATCCAATTGAGGGATCCATTACTTTGAAAATATTGATATATCCATATTATTTCATTACATCTCTTACTGTATCATGTTACAATGGTGTATGTCTGTCAAATCATATTGTACATATGATTATTGTGTATATTTGAAAAGTATTTCTATGTTCACTTTTCAAGCATTTTATATGTAAAAAGAATTTCTTAAAGCAATATTCAATCATTGGAGAATCCTGTATCTGCACCTGCTTTCATATCTCATCTTATATAATACCACAAAAACATTAATATAATCCAGCGCACATTTTTATTGACAAATCTATTTCACATAATGATAGCTTTCCTCATTGTTATTTGTCGCTACAATATCACATTAACAGTTTTTTATCAATGACTTTCGTAAATGGAAAGGCCAAGTATATGAAAGCAGTTCCTCATCAAAACATAGCAACACGGGACTCAGGTGACATGGCTATAGAGACGGTCTTGAGTAATGGGAATATTGGACATTATTGGACTAACCTGAGTGGCTCTATATGAGTAAATAGAAGTCCATTTACTGTTGATTGTCTATATGGGTGCAGCACAACATGATCTATATCCTCCAGTTGACGTGAGATCCTCCCTCCCTCATGGCAGCTGGCTTACTGCTGTCTGGATGAATACACAATACTGTCTGATTAAATTACAGACCACAGGCTTCTTTCACAAAGCAATCTTTACTAAGGTTAGCCTTAACTCCCACTATTTAAAATTACTCTAATATCACCATAGTGCTTCGTGAATAAAGGAAGTAATGGACGCTGATTTTCGATGCTCTCTTAGTTGTACGTTAATGTCAATTTTTTTTTTTTTTTATAACTTTATTCATTTTTGTTCATGTTCATACACATTCAAACATGTAAGGCAATAAATCAACAGTACAGTATATTCAATCCAGTGAAATCAATCGAGAAAACAAGAGATATGGACAAAAAACATATGTAATTAAAGAACAATTCTAAATTCTGGTAATAAATATTCTTAGGATGTACATGTACATTACTTGTTTTTATATGATTTCAGAAATGGGTCTTTGTTTTTTTTAACTCAATTTGTTGAGAACAATTTGTGGCATGATGACCAGAATGACATGAATTTTGAATAATTACTTGAAGTATACGCAGAGAATTTGTCTGTTATATATGTTGCGAATATCGTTTTTCATGTACAGAAGGTTTGGTAATATGGTTTGTTGTTTTGCTTTAAATATATTATATTTTATGATTATCAAAATCAGGTTTAGAACATTGTTTCTGCTTTCAGGGTATCCGAGAATAACAGTTTCTTTTGACAAATGTAATCTGCATTGTGTCTTTACCTCAATCCAATCAGCTATTTCTGACCAGATACGTTTTGATATTTTGCATTCATACATTAAGTGGAGCACAGTTTCGGCGCTTTCCCCACAGAAGTCGCATGCATCATTATCTTTGTAGCCCATTTTTGTCAATAACATATTTGTGGGTAGGATCCTGTGTATCAAACGATACTGGAACCATAAATGGTTACTAGATGTGTGGCATTTGTGAGGAGATTGGTGTATTGGTGCGTTAATGTCAATTTATGGTACTTACAACAATATTAGGTCAAGAGGGCTTTGAATACTTGTCCCCTGCCACAACAGAACCGGGGACTATGTATTCAGTGGGATCTGTTACCCCTTTATGCATGATGAACAGTTCTCTACAGCCACTGGATTCAAACCTGGGATCTCTTCAAACATGCTAGCCACTGCACTATCCTAGCTGCTGTCCCCCATAGGAACAAATGAAATGAACCAGTGAAAAATCTGGAATATGTCCTGCCTTGCCAGTAGCACTCACTGTTCTAGTTACTTTATTGGTTTAAAGTAGATATTTCATGGACTTATATTATATCAATTTCATCAGGAGACCTTGAAGAAATCTTCTTTTACCGTCTATGCTAATCTACCCCTAGTTGTAGTTATATCTTATGACAAACTATTTTAATCACAATTATGATGGAAGAACTGTTCTTGACTTGTCAAGGTCTCAGTCGCTCAATCAGCTGTTTTACGCAATAACTATTTAAGTAGTGAGTGTATTTTAATCCTGAACTGGTGCAGATCAAAGTTATGCTTTCCACACTGTTCTCTGATATGAAGATGTTTGCTTTTCAGGTTTCTATATTTGAGTTTAATACTAGTTTCAGCCAATGCTTGCAGGTTTCACTACAATGCATATAACTGTTGTTGCTGGGTGTCGTACCTAACAAATTATCAATGAGATTCCGTTAAACTTTGTAAAGAAAGTCATGAAAAACATAGGAACAGTTGCAGTGCAGAATCTGTAAACAGAATTCAACCATTGAATTGCATACATGTCAATATATATTAAGCTGATTATTTTATATTTGCAATAAGCATGCATAATTTACCTTATTGCAAGACTTTAATGCATTTATTCTATTCCCTTATGGTTCATGTTTCCAAACTATTTACAATTCAAATTGATATATTGATGTGTCTGACCAGTTTTCTCTGTGTCCCCCATGGAAGCAATTCTTATTCAATTCCCTCTCCAAAATACAAGATTTGTGGAATATATAACTCATATATACACATTGTTTTCCATACATTGATTAATAAGTTGAGACAGATCTGAGGTTGGTTGGATCCCTGAGTGTTTGATCATTCTCATCTTGTTTGAGAAGTAATTGATAAAGATAAAATATACAGTAGCCAAGGAACTAGACACTTTACCTGTCTGGATCTGATGTGTTGCTGTGTTTAATATACACTGACTTGACAAGTTTCAGCTCTTACGTTAGCTTTGTGGATAATGTTAAGGATATTTGGAAGATGCTCTTATATTGGTTAGGAATATCTTCTTTATCATGTTTCTCTTTCTTTACATATCTCGGCTAATTAATCTTTTTGGCTGTCAGTTAAACAATTTTTGTCTGAAATATGCTGTATGTTTTTTTGATATGCAGGAAATTAATATTTGTGTTCCTTCATACGTGACAAATTTATCTTTTCTTGGTAATATTGTTATGTTCAATGCAAGATAGTTCAATGTAAGATAGTTCAATGTAAGACAACTGCCCTGAAAGTATGCTGAATGTTTTTGTTGAAAAGCTCAATTTGGTTTGATTTGTTTTTTTTCTTTCTGAACAAAGATTTGAACAGTTCTTATTTAGTATCTGATAAGTGTGTCTATGCAGTTACGTTGAAAATTAAGTTACCCCAGTGACATATTATTATCATGACCATAGTAAAGTTAGGCAGAATAATAATGAATTTTGGTCCAGTCATACCAAACTGGCTTAGCAAGTGGTTAAGGTTCTGTGATGTTAGGTTGTGGTTCTAGTCTTAGGAGCTCAACTCACAGATTGTAGGTTCCATCACTACATGGCTATTGTCGGAACTGGTATTATAACAGACAATGTGTTGCTTATATAAGGATCAAATCATTGATTCCACAAACTATGATATAAACTCAAATTTCTTTCCAAACTAAATATTTATTTGATATTTGTCAATTTTTCAGAATGCCATTGTGTCTCTAGGATGCCTATACTTATAATGGAAATGTGTTTTGTAAATGGTAACAAGATTTGCAAATTAGTTGACTTGTTCCATGAAAACCATGTTTTTTGTTCTCCACACCTGCAATATGTATGTATTCTGCTCCTTCAGGATATTTGTATCCGTTAGGTTACTTCACTGATTGTCTGCTCAACTTGTGCCTCGTATCACTGAGGGCTGCTTACTCATCACTATATAGGTTTTTGTTAGCTAATGAAATGTCATTTTAAATTTGATGGTTGCTCATTGGTTTTCACATCTGTATACTGCCAATATTTGTAGATTTAAAATAATTTATTGGTTTGTTTATAATGATATGCAAGGTGAAAGCTGCTTGGAAAATCAGGGTATTGAAGTGGCTTTGAGTATACAAATACTCTGATGGAAGAGGATGGTATGAAGGATTGGCTGAGAACATCACTGAACAGTGTTTTGCTGAATAAATATGATGATATTGCCATTGTATTAAATAATGCCAGTCCAACAGCCAATAATCTGGTTATGTTTGGTACAGGCTGGTAACATTTTGAAGTTTTTGTTAATTTTACTATGGCACTGTCAATATTCTTGAAATCAATATTTTATCATGTCTTACTTTCTATGTTCTTACATTCTTTATCAGAGATATTCACCATAAAAAAATTGAGAGTGCCAAACTGTGTAGCTTTATGATTTAGTGTCAGTGAAAGAATCCACTTGAAGACTTTTCTGCTGTCTTCAAATCAATCAGTTGCTCATGTTAGATTTATTCAATTATTTCTTCTTCGGACCCATAAATGTGTCACAAACTGACAAATCCAATTCAAAGGTGGAGAATTTATAGGGTTGTATCTTTGTGGTGACATTTATCAATATTTTCTAAAAGTTGGCATCTGAAATTAAATTACGACAGAGAAATTTCCAAAAATGATAAATCAAAATCGTGAACATCATCAGTTTTTAAATGATACAGAAATAGTCTGATTAATGTGCAGACATAATTCAGGAAACATTTTAGAAAGGTACCAGCTAATTGTTACTTATATTTATATTGATATTTTTAATGAGTTATTGGAAATTCAACCTTTTACTTGCGGGATCTGGATTTCCAGTATTCCATCTCTAGCTAGGATCCTTTATTCCCTTAGAGTTGAGACTCCTGTAGTGGTAAACTATGGTAATGAATTCAACAGTTACAGTGTTGATATTGTTTTTTCCTCTAAAAGTAAATTTTACAGAATGTTAAATCATTAATCTAAAAGCCTGTACGCCTACTGTCAAATTAAAATACTTGTAGAAGTTTCATCTTATTGCAGTGTTAGAAATGTTTATTCCTGTAAAAGAATCACATAAAATTTACAGAAATGTTAAATCAATATTTGAATACTCAAAGCATTTACTGTCAATATACTTGTAGTAGAAGTTTAAAAAAATTACAACTTAACTTTAAAATAGCATCAAAATTGCGTCCTAAAGCTTTCTGAAAAGTTGTTACATTAAGTGAAATGCAAAAAGAATTTGAACCTTTTTAGTAAAGATGTTATCTTGAAACTAAAACAGCACATGATTTTCATAAATAATAAAGTAATGTCTCAAAAACATGAACAATCATTTTACACTTCCTTGATTTTATTATCCTTATTCCAGAAAGAGTGTAAACATGACCTATTGGAAAAGATGCAGCTAGGATGTAAAACTCTTAATTTCTCACCAAACTTTCATGCCTTTGCACTTCCTTAAAGTGCCATTAGATTACAAAAGAGATGAAATGTGAGATGTTGAACAAATAAAGAAGAAAAATTTTAAGAGTTTTCAAGCATATGTAAAATGTTGACATAAAGCACAAACGTTGATGCCAGACATCGGAAACATCATGTCATTGCATTTCCTGAATATGCCTCAAGATTAGAAAACTCTTAACAAAATTTGAAGAAGACAGCTAGTTCCTGTCTGAAGAGTTCCATGTTTCATACCTTATGTTGTGACAACTCTCGTACTCTAAGAAACATCATTGGTAATGAGTTCATGGTCAGAAACCGGAAACATGATGTACATCTGAACTGAATCTTTAAGAGATTCTTCGATCCCTGCTTCCAATTCTGTTGGAGTAGGCTAACCGGAGGCATTTGTACAAAAGAATTAATGATCTTTTGAGACATTTCTTGTATGAAAGTATCAATGTTACAGAAAAATTGGATAATGAAAAGTTGAAATATCATGCATTGTAAAAAATTCAGTAAATTTGTTCAGGAAAATATGACATGCAACATATCTGTATATCTTACCTTATTGGAAATGTGCCATTTGATTATGGAATAATTATAGCTTTATATAATATATAATCTCTAAAACACATTTACCATAAATGAGATGACAAGTTCACTAAGAAAGCATCATATTTGTTGCCAGACAAGGGAAACATAGATCATGTTATATATCCACTTCCTGAAGTGCCTAAAGATTAGAAACCTCTTGGCAAAACCTGGAGACGACATTTCCTGAAGAGTTGTATTGTTGGTGGCTAATGCTGTCTCAGCATACAACTCACGTATCAGAAGAAGCATGCTACATCAGTTCATGGTCAGATCGGGAATAAACGTACTGTCTGAATTGAATCTTTTTATCATCTGTTTTATGTCTCCAACTCAATAGAACCTGGCATGCAGGAAAACTTTGTAAGTTAATTTTGGAATGTTTTATGAATAAAGTTTTATCACACTATAACACTATCTCTAAGGATATGAATTCCTAAAGAATTTTATAAATTATGTTAACATGTTGAGAAATTCATATATCGATTATCTCCAAGATATAGGAAAACATTATCACTGAAACAAATGTGGAATGTCCAGAAACTATTTCTCCTTAAATATAAAAAGGTTACAATAAATATCTCAGTAAAGCATCCACCTTAGAGTTCGTTACCGGAAACATGCCGCATTTCACTTCCCAGAAGTGCAAAAAGATAATAAAACTTTTGGCACAAAACCTGGAGGAGGCACTTCCTGTCTGAAGAGTTCCACGTTTGGTGCCTAATGTGCTAACCTCACATACTCAAAGAAGCAATGGACATCGGTTCAAGGTCAGAAACAGGAAACTTCTTGTCTGAAATGGTTCTTTTCATCATCTTGTTCTGTTACCAGCTCAGTGGGGGCTGGCATGCTGGATCTATCATAATGGGAAATGCTTTAGAGATTGACACCTGATAGCATTGATGCGTGCAGGATGTACGCCATTTCCTTGGTGGAATCTTCGGGTGCTTTCTCATGCAATGTCTCAATATGTCTTTGAAAGATACACATTGTGTGAAGAATGGCCTTTCATGCCATGATTGAAGTTCTTTATTTGGTTTAAAGTATATACGCTGTTTCAAAATGAAATTTTGTTTAAAGCATTTTTTTCATCTTTTGCATGTTCATACAGTAAATTTGTCAATGTTTTTTGTCAGTGAAGTGATCATAATTAAACGTAATTGAAATGTAAAATATATCGTTTGTTTAAAAGAGACTTTATCATCAAATTTTATCATATTGATTTATTTGAATTTAGATTGTAACATATAACTTTCAATTAATTAATAATTAACAATTTTAACATAAATTCATTTTTGTATTTGGCATTGATGATGTATGATGACATTTACTTGTCGAGATCTAATCAAAGGATATATAAACTTCCACTGTAATGAAAGTGTAATATGATAGTTATTAGCAGTTTAAGGCTTATTACTACACTGTACAAACAGAATGTATTTAAGGATAATAGCTTTTGTTACTTCAACTGGTCTAGAGATAGTTGGCATCGTTTATAATTTATGTTAAATTAATGATATAGACAGTACTATAATTACAGTAAAATGAACATTGGTATGTTTGACTATTCACGTGTAAATATTGAAAATTTGACAAATAGCTTTTGATCAATAAGATTTTTAAAAATAACATTTTTCTATATATTATTCAAAATCTGTCTAGATTTCTTGAAAGCAATGAAAGTGATTTCAGTGATGCAAATGAAAAACGATTTGGGAAATTATGAAACATGAAATTTTTCAAGTGTTCATTTTTCATTTTAAATTATTCTCAGTAATAATTCTCAGTGTGAGAATCTTATCACATCTATCTCAATGCTAAAATTAGATGTAACTCTCTACCTCAATCAACAGGCAGATCAAGGGATTTTCAAAGCAGGGGTTCACATAAGGGCGAGGTTTACCCAGGGAGGTCTATTAAATTTTTCAAATAGTCGAGGGTTGACACAAACATTTTTCAAGTGATTTAATTAAACCATTCTAGGAGGAGATTCACGCTTGAATATATTTATAACTAAACTTATGTTGCTAGTCGGTTAAGCAGTAAAGGTTATAAAATGCCCTTGATTACAACTGCAGGTTGGCAGTACACCTGTATCTAATAGCTAGCGAGTGCAATAGGAAGTGTTAAACTATTAGGAGCGCTCACTACATAAAGGACAGCTAGTGTAATCTCACCCAGGGGACCGTAGACTCTGAACAGCAGTGCAAGAAAACCTCCACCTTTACTCGGTGCTTTAACGAGATTCCAACACATCGCTTCTGTATCAGAGTTGCCGGAAGTCGTGACAAACGTAAATCAATAGAGACCAACCGAATGTTGTCAGCCGTTTGTCTTCATGTTGCACTGTGACTGATTAGATGCGATAACGTGCACTATCTTAATTTATTGAAACAGTCTGATAACGATATAAGGATCTATACTGTAACATCCCCATGTTAAATAAAAAAGTTGATCATACATATATCCCTGTTTTCTTTGACTGAATGTCATCCACTTGATATGACCAGTAATGGGTTATTTGAGTCAATCATTATTGATTTCTTCAAGAAATTAGAAATATTCAGCTGATTTCAGTTGTTTGTTTTCCCCAGCTACTAAGATGAGTTTCTATATGTAGAAGTCTCCTCTCTCTTTCAATCTCTATGTACCGTATATTACCGGGTATAAGTCGACCCCCCTTTCTCAACTACCCAAATACTGGTCAAAACCCTATATCTCATGTATAAGTCAACCCCCCTTTTACCACGTGCTGACTGACACCGAGTGACAAGTCGACATGGCCAAGAGTCAACACAGCGGCGATTGGTAAGCAGTGATGTCGATCGACTTATCAATTGTTTTGCCCTAAATATTATTAAATGATAATTTATTTTTCAGACGTTGTAAACAACCAATAAAAAGATACAACTTGTGACTCATGGTGTCTGTTATTATTTGTTTCAATCAAATTACATTTTCTTCTCATCAAGCCGAATAAACTACGACCAACATGTTGACAAAACTTTATTAGATAACCGGTGAATAGTTAAATTGTTACCTAGTAGAAAAAGACGTAAAAAGACATTGCTTTTACTTTTGAGATGAGAAGTGACAGGCTTTAATTACTGTTAATTACTATCAATTAATGTTAATTTAACATCAAAGCTTCGATAATTACCGGATGCGCTAATGAATCACTACCCTGACTGGCAATTAACAAATCTATTCACAACCTAATCACACGTCTGTCTATTAACAAGTATTGAATATACACTGTTATACAAAATGAATGGTGAACATCTCAGTAACAATACAATGACAATCGGCAATTTACATTTCTCTAAATATTTTTGAATATATGCTATTATGTTAGAACATCTCAGAAATTATACGTCTACTCGTACCGGTAATTTGCACTTCTCACTGCGTAAACACTTGATTATTTTTTCATGAGTATCTATCTCGCATGTCACCGGCTTCTATGTAGAATCTCATTGGTCCACGTGACCATATCGGGTCACTCGACTTACATCAAGGCTAGATATCGATCGATGTTTGTCAGGTAATAGTGAAGATTATAATATAAACTTTAATGAACTTTCGTGATTGAAATGTTATTTTTTATTCATATATCACGCTATATTTGTATTTTAAAAAGACAACAATAAAGCATATGTTTTTTATTCAATGATTTTAATATTGTCGACTGGACATCGATGTTTGTGAATTGTTTCTGGTGTAAACATCGTCCGTTCGACTTGCTGGGCTGGCAGATACTTACCTGGCATCTAGATTTTTGGGGCTGAAACATAGACCCCGTGTATAAGTCGACCCCCCTTCTTGACCCCCTAATTTTTGGTATCAAATTCTCGACTTATACCCGGTAATATACGGTAAATCAGCCTATTCCCATACCTGTGTATACAATATGACAGCTAGACCTTTGACAAGTGGAATTCAATAGATAGCAGGTGTTCTGTGTGACAAGTGGAATTCAATATATAACTGCTGATAATTCTTGTCAACAATATCAGTGGATAGGGTGATGTTGTATTGTTGGCATGTTCTTTTGGTAATGGGTTTGGTATCTCGTTTAATGAACAGGTCTTGATTGTTTGTATTGATGTCGCAACTTTCTGCTCGTATCAATCAGATACTGATGTATGACATCCTGAAAGCATTCGATTAAAGAGACATTAAGGTCAAATAAAAACAAACTAATCTTGGTCTTGATTGTCTTGGCTGCATTTCAGAACCTTTCGCTGGACCGTCACTAAGTGAATTGTGACACCAATAAAGTATAGTCCATTAACACTTTATTGGATGTGGTGCCGTAATATTCTTGGATTGCTGCCTATCGTTGCCACTAAGAAATTTTAGTTTAATTAATGAGTTGCTATCCCTGTAAATTGAACCTCAGAATGGTATGATGATGACTAATTCAACACCATAAGTGATAAGAGACATAACAGTACACAACAAGCTTCAAAGATTGTATAGAACTGTGAGTACTCAACGTATGTCTGATTGAAACACTTGATGCTGCTTTATCTCAGAAAAACACTCCTGGTCTCTGTTTGAAAGACATTTCTAAATGTTTTCACTGATTGAATTGGCATTCAGTCTGTTGCTGTAACTGTAGAGAAGACGAGAATAACTGTAGAGAAGACGAGAATAACTGTAGAAAAGACGTGATTAACTGTAGAGAAGACGAGAATCCTAAACTAACATTTAGTCTCAAAAATAATTTGTTCTTGCCAACAACATTTAACAAATAATTCAAATATTTACACAAAATGGAGCCCTAAAGATGCCTTAATTTCTGAGCTAAGACTTGCTATAATTTTCTAGACTTGGCTGGTCATCACTTGAATATGCTGCTCTAGGGTCTGGATGACAGACTACGAGAATCCCTTCACCTCTGAGATACGACACATATCTTATAAAATTAAAACAGAAGTTAGTCATGTTATATCAAAATCTAATCAAAATACTCAGCATGGTGTCTCCACAAAATTGAAAGAAATTTTAAACTTTTTTTCACTAATTGAAATAGGTTATGAAAAATGCAATACCATGTTTTATTCATTGAACTTGTGCCATGCTTGGAAAGTGGGAAACTAACTGACGGGGCAAAAGAAAAGAGAGATTTAATGTTTGGTTAAAATTTTTATAAAATATGGAAATTCAATCAATAAAAGATGTTGTTTACATATTTAACTTTTTTGGACTAGCTTTAATTAGTTGACACATCATAGCTGTAAGACATCATAAACAAGAAATAGGAGTGTGCATGATTTTCAGGTAAACAAAAACATATTTTAATTTATAGTTGGCTCCTGAAGACTGTAACTATGTTTCAGTTGTATTACCATTTGTTAAATAAAATATCTTGCATTTGTGTCGGTACTGTTTCTTTTTTCCTGGAAATTTAGCTGTGATTGTAATTTTGGAGGAGAAATTTCATTAGAGAAAATAAATGAACAGCTGTCAATATATTGGTTATCGTATTTAGGAAATCAGTTGGTCGGCCAGCCTTCTGTCTTCTACTGATCACTGTGAAGATAATACTCATAGAAGTCATAATTGAATATCTGAATAACAGTCAGCACTTCAATAAATAATGAAGGATATATATATATTGATTTACTATATAGACATTCGTATGAGGTACCTAGCAAATGAACAGCTGTCAATATAGAGATTATCGTATTAAGGAAGTCAAGTTGGTTGGCCAGCCTTCTGTATTCTGAAGATCAGTGAAGATAAAATAAATAGAAGCTATGATGAGTAATCAAGATAACAGGACACAACAGGTTTACTCTTTAATAATAAATGAGGGATATATAGACATTCATATTATGCTCATTCAATGGATTATTAAGGGAATACACAACCTCACCAGTTAATCACTGGCAAAATAATTAGGATTAGTTTAATCACAAAATTTGTCACATCTTATTTCCAAATCATAGCATATAGCATGATTGAATACTGAATAGCATTTGTAATAATCTAATTTATTACATTATTAGAATTGCTTGTAAGAATGGCTGACTAAAATTGTTTTGAACAAAATAACTGATTTGATTTTTGAAATTCACAATCTGTGACTCATATTTCCTCTATGACGTCACATCAATCAGCAGCATGCAATGTTATTGCACAATGTGTTATAACATTGTAGATTTATTATAACCAGTGATATCTTCAACAGACGAGTAATAAATCTATTTTTGTATATGGGCTGCTGATTGCGGTGCTAAGTAATACATTTAACAAAATTAAAGGTTTTTTTTTTGCCTTTTACAAATATCTCAAACTGCAACAATATTACGGTAGACAATTAAATACATTTTGGTCATTTCTTATGGTCTTTTTTCAAATTAAAAAGAATAGTACACATACGAAAATAGTAGGTGATACGAAGACATCATCAAATAAGCAATTACTGCCTCACATGTGGATTGATGTTGTTGAAGATTATCAGATAGTCACCTTCACACAAAAGATTGGGAACAGATTTCGTCTTCAATAAGTGATGAAGGAAGGACTGAATGTTGCCTTCACATGAAACTCACTGACCACTGTTATATTCTGGGTAATCTACTGGCTTTGAATTACAGTCAGGCCTCGATAATCCGAACGCTTCTGTTTTTCATCAAAAACGTTCGGATAGTGAAATGTTCGGACTACTGAGTACTGAGGACTTCTATAGAGATTAGTTTGGTTACATCTTCCTACCGTTCGGAAACTGCGAGATTCGGATTATCGGTGGCCGGATTATCGCGGCTTGACTGTATTAAGCATGTAATGTTTTCATTATTTTATCAACAAACAGTATATCTCTTCTCAAAAGTTAAGACCCTGGGTTTCATATGGTTTTAAACAATAAATGTGTTTTACAATGGTCTTTGATGATACCTCCAAATGTTACATGTTTCCTTAGGACTGTACCTCACACATAACTGAGTGAGCAAAAACATTTTACAAACATTCCATGAGTCAAGATCTTTGAAAATGTCTTTATGCAATGATTTTTTCTATTAGGAACACACTATTAGGAGCATTTATATCTTATAGTTATAATCTGTGTTAGATATTATCGGTTTACAACAAGTAAGTATGCTCAAATTGGAAGTGAGACACTCCAGAGGGCTACATGTAGTTTAGATGTTAACTAACATTCACCTTTATTATCCCACCGGTATGTAATACCGTGGGATATAGTCATCGCCCTGTCCGTCTGTCCGTCTGTCCGTCCGTCCGTAATCATTTCGTTTCCGGAGCAGAACTCGAAAACCGTACATGATATCTTTCTGAAACTTTCCATGTGTATTACCCACCAACTGAAGTGGTGCCTTTTGATATTTTCAGATTTCTGAAAATTTAATTTTTCTTCGTTTCCATAGAAACTTGTTGAATTTGGACTTTGTTCAGAGACAGGTTCGTTTCCGGAGCATAGCTCCAAAACTGTTCATCATATCTTCCTGAAACTTTGCATGTGTATTACCCACTAACTGAAGTGGTGCCTTTTGATATTTTCAGATTTATGAAAATTTAAATTTTTTTCGTTTCCATAGAAACTTGTTGAATTTGGACTTTGTTCAGAGACAGGTTCAATTCCGGAGCACAGCTCCAAAACCGTTCATCATATCTTCCTGAAACTTTGCATGTGTATTACCCACTAACTGAAGTGGTGCCTTTTGATATTTTCAGATTTCTGAAAATTTAATTTTTCTTCGTTTCCATAGAAACTTGTTGAATTTGGACTTTGTTCAGAGACAGGTTCGTTTCCGGAGCATAGCTCCAAAACTGTTCATCATATCTTCCTGAAACTTTGCATGTGTATTACCCACTAACTGAAGTGGTGCCTTTTGATATTTTCAGATTTATGAAAATTTAAATTTTTTTCGTTTCCATAGAAACTTGTTGAATTTGGACTTTGTTCAGAGACAGGTTCAATTCCGGAGCACAGCTCCAAAACCGTTCATCATATCTTCCTGAAACTTTGCATGTGTATTACCCACTAACTGAAGTGGTGCCTTTTGATATTTTCAGATTTCTGAAAATTTAATTTTTCTTCGTTTCCATAGAAACTTGTTGAATTTGGACTTTGTTCAGAGACAGGTTCGTTTCCGGAGCATAGCTCCAAAACTGTTCATCATATCTTCCTGAAACTTTGCATGTGTATTACCCACTAACTGAAGTGGTGCCTTTTGATATTTTCAGATTTATGAAAATTTAAATTTTTTTCGTTTCCATAGAAACTTGTTGAATTTGGACTTTGTTCAGAGACAGGTTCAATTCCGGAGCACAGCTCCAAAACTGTTCATCATATCTTCCTGAAACTTTGCATGTGTATTACCCACTAACTGAAGTGGTGCCTTTTGATATTTTCAGATTTTTTCTGAAATTTGTTTTTTTCTGTTTCCATAGAAACATGAGAGGGATGTTGGTTGTTGTTGATTTTGACTGCTTCTGGAGCAGAAGTCTAAAACCCTTAACATACCTGAAACTCAGCATCTGTAATACCCACTAACTGAAGTACGGTAGTAGATACACAAGTATCTGTCAAAGATGTGTTTTACAAATTTTGTGGAACCGGTGGGATATGTCATCTTCTGATGACTCTTGTTGTATATAGTAGAAAGTGCATATTTACAATTATGGATCAAATTATGTCAGAATTAGGTTATTATACTTAAAACTTTGTCCATTTTCTATGTATTGCACTGATTGAACCTTTAGACATACATATGTTTATATATAGGTATATTTACTGAACTTTTACATAATATATTACCTGCAGGTGCATCAACGTTCAAATACTGACAGAATAATCGCATGGAGTGGAAGCAACATGTAACTGTTGTTAAATTCATCAATTATGGATAGATCAGGTGACGCATGATTTTCATCTACTCAACGAGATAGATGCAGCACGTAACTCGATCGTCTATACATTTACATATGTTACTGCATGTAGCAGTGGACTCAGTGGCTTATAACAGTACTTGAGTACTTGAGTCTGGAATCAGATCACACAGGGCCTCCTTTCAAAAAGCACTTACGTGATCAAAGTCACCAACATAGTCTTTGTGAAATGTTAAAGAAACAGAGTTAGGGTCAACTTTAGGAAAGAACATTATTTTCAAGGAGTTCAATTTAAGGACTAATTAATTAGACCAATTAGTTTAATTTAAGGACTAATTAATTAGACCCATTAGATATAAAAGTTGAAAATTGAAGTCATCACAAGCCTTAAATGTTTGTTAATACATTTGAGAAATAAGGTCTATATAAGGTCTTCATGAATATGACTGTACATCAACAATCAACATCTTCTATAAATGAAAAATAGTTCCTAAAAGAATATGTCCTTGATGACTTTGAGGAGGTTTTGTTTGTAATATATATATAATATATAATATTTCTACGGCAATATTGTGTAATAATGTAATAATGGTTCACAGTTTTGATGTCACAAAAATATTATATCTTTCATTTCTTGCCAACACATCCTTTTCAATTTATGTTGGAGAATAACAAATGGAATACTAAACTTTCTGTTGTTTTGAATTAACTTGTGAAAGATTAGAAATACTTGCCATTTAGATAGTGAGGAAATATAACATGGTTATATTTGGGATAACACTACCTCCAATAGTACAAATTCTTGTACTTTTTCGGGCCGAGTCCCATGCGGGATTCGAACCCACGCCCTCAGAGTAAGGCAACTATCCACACGTGTGGGAAGCTGTTGGTACAGTCAATGCTGGCGATAGTTGCGATAAGTTTGTGAAATATATACTGTCATGCTCTCTTGGGCTGCTACCATACCTAGATCCAGATGTTGTTATATAACGAAGAGACTGTGCTGCTTGACAGATGTCTAGTATTGGTAACCTCTATCAAGGTCAGCCCCGCCGTGGTGTATGTAAAGTTACATGTATCAAGATTGAAGATGAATGAGATTCTTTCACGAAATTGGCATACCAATGAATGTAGGTTTTAACTGATGTATTGCAAAGATAACATCATTCCAGACCTTCTGATATCAGAGATATATCATCATGAGATGATTAGGGTAACAAGTATCCAAAGCTTACAAACAATATTTTTGCTACAATGAATGTTGAGAGGGGGAGATTACCTTTATCATCATTTTATTTTTTGTATTTCTTTGCATCATTTTCTTAAAAAAAACAGTTTGAAGACTTCCTTCTGCAAACATTCTTGCTTCAGAAAATGTAATGTTATTTAGTGCAGGAACAATTGATCTGCTAAATCTGTTTAAAGACTGTCTACTCTGTCAAGAGCACCTGCTACTGTTACTTATATCTCCATTAGAAAATGGCTATCATTCATACTAATAAATCAGTAGCAAAGTCTTGACTTGATAGACATTTGGTAGAAACACATTTCTATTGAGGGACAAAGTGATAAATGTAAGAATTTTAAAAGAAAAATTACTTGTTAGCTTCCTACTTTCATTGGTTGCTTATTAAATGCAGGTATTGTATTGCATGGAGTAATTTCTATTGTGGAACACAAGGTGAGATAATTGATAGTTACATTGGATTCCTATTAATTACTGGAATTACATTACATGGAGTTATTTTTATTGAGTAGCAAAGTAAAATAAATCGAATAAGTTTTAATACAAGAATTTCTTTCCTAGTTCCACTCTTATTTGATTCCTAGCTAGCTATTAATTACTGGAATTACATTCACTGAAGTAATTTGTATTGAGTAGCAAAGTAAATAAATGGAAGAAGTCAATGGATTTCTTATTTGAGTGCAGAACTATACATCCAATGAAATAATTCGTATTGTGTAGGAAAGTGAGGTAACTTTTTGTGAATATTGACATTTTTAGTTCCATTTTCATTGGATTTCTATTGACTGCAGAAATTACTTAAATTCTCTGGATCAAGCAAAGCAACAGAGGGAGATGAAATGAAGAAGCTTTGAAGAAGAAATATACTTCCTTGTTGTCTTTCATTGAATTCTCCTGTTGACTGCAGTAATTATATTAGATGAAAATGTAAGAAAAATGTTAGAAGGAATTAAATTTAAGGTAATTCAGCCCAGTAGCAAAGTTAGATAAATGGAAGATGGTTTGATGAAAAATTACGTTCTGCTTCTTTCTTTCATTGGTTCCTGAATTATTAACGGCAGGAATTACATTACATTGAGTAATTTGTACTTAATACAGTAAGATAGATGGAAACAGTTGTGATGAATATTTAACTTTCCTAGTTCCACTTTCATTTAACTACTTAACTACTCTACTTTGTAAGAGTAATTTGCCTGCATAGTTAAGTGCATCCGACCTTCTTTTTTTAATGGAATTTCCAAAAATGTTTCTGATCTGACCTTCTGATAAATTCGTCTGAATTCAAAGGTGAAAAAAGAATTTAATTGGAAGTGACAGTAAACAGAAGCATTGTTCTTCACTCTTCTCAGCACTAAGTCCCTAATTTGATTTGATATCAATCATTCTGACACAGAGTGCTGGCATAGCTCAAAGCAAACACTACATTTGGATATCCTTGATGTTTTGTTATTATATATCCCTCACCCAACAAGTTGGCAGTATTAAAATATTGAAATGGGCTCTGTCCTATGTCTAATCATCTGTTCGTCTGTCCATCCTGAACTCGTTTTTAGTGCAGAACTAAAAAAAATGTAACTCAATTAAATTTTGTATGTGGAAAAATCACTATGTGTAGATGTTCCTTTATTTTGGGTCATTTTGTACATTATTTCTGTATCTGTCCATGTTTCCATGCAATCACAACTCTAAATGTTTTTTCCTCTTGGCAGGAACTCTGTCAGCTTGTTTTTCCTCTCTTGTAATTTAATCTATTGTGTTTCTCTTAACGGTGTTATTCAGTGGAAGATGGTTTTTGTCCGACCATCCCAAACGTTTTTCTGACCAAACTATAAAAAAAGAAGTTTCTATTTCTGAATAAACCACCAACTTGAATGTTAAAATGTAAAACCAAACGTTTGTAGAAGACATATGAATTGCATTTACACTTCCATATTTCTAAGGTATTCCAGTTTTAAATGCCCTTCAAAGACGTAATCAAAGTAGAATTTAATGCCTCATTTCAGAAACCACTTCAGTGATCACAAGTCACCATGAGGCTACCTAAGTGTATAGTGTTAAAGAATTGGACTGAGGGTTAACCTTGGTTAAGGTGAAAAGGAGGCCCTGTATTTTGAAATCTCACATTCAGATCCTTGACATATACTGGGATATGTTCTCAAAATATTGTCTCAGCTCTCACAATCATTCTACCAGCAATTCAACAAACAATCTATTCTGAGACAAGACCTTTTCCCTTTGACAGTACAAATTCTCCTTTAAGTAGAGATTTGGTTGTTTTGGTTAATCAATTCATATTATTCATTTATTTCAAGAGATTTGATTCTGCCAAAACAGCATTCTATCATTAAGAGACACTCTAGAATGAATTATGAATGAATTATCCAACTCAACACCGGTCCAATTTGAAGATATGCCTCAAATAAGACCGCACTTGCCATAATGATAAAGATATATTGTCAATTGTCCTGACTCAGACTCCTTCTCAAATGCAGCATTCTGCCAAGTCAGCACATATACAGGTTGGCCCAATATTTGAAAGGACTGTACAATAAGACTGGACGTGCCATCATAAGACCTCCCTTGAGTTTCTCTGAGACCAGAAAACACCAAGACAGTCCGTTCTTTGTTTTTCATGGACACAGTCCTCCGTTATGAATGTAGATTTGTCAAAATACAACCTCATTATTAAGTACAACATAGAAACTCCTCAAGCCTGTAGATCATTTCTGTAATGAATTTAGTTAGAGTTGTTTAATGTTTCATGTCGATTTGGCTAATATGATTCTGCCAACTCAGCACAAATATATGTGGAAAGCCCAATATAAGAGAATACTTTATATAATGACACAGAGACTCACTTCCCTATTCAGGTTTTTCCACATACATGTAGATAGATTTTGAAATAATCTTTGCACATTTGTAAGAAAAAATGTTCTTAATTCTGGAAACACCACTTACATATTCCAAAAGCGTATTACAAAAAACATTAGACAGTGATCAACAAGGAAAGACTTTACAATAATCAAATAAGTCATTCCAGTGCTACCCACATACATAGATAGTTTTTAAAATATGATCTTGGCACAAAGAATCTTTCAAGCTTTATTATGAAAAATGAACTTAATTCTGCTAACTCAGCACAAATACAGCTCAAGTGCATTGTAAGAAAAGACTATGCACAATGAAAACTTTCCCATTCAAGTTTTTCCAAATACATCGGGGACAGATTTTCAAACATTGTCCTGACACAGAACATGTTTGCTATGGGAAATGAACCTTATTCTGCCAAGTTTGCACGAATATGTCCCAGTCTAGTTTCAAAGAACAGACTTGCATGAGACCAAACCTGTCACTGCAAGACATCTTACTTGTCTTCATCCCACCGAGATCAGGGCAGACTGATCCCATTTCTTTAAATGTCCAGACATCTCACTTGTCTTCCACCCACAGAGATCAAGGCAGACTTATTCCATTTCTTTAGACCCCCAGGTAGACTATTTGTTTTCTTTGCCAGACATGTTTCACTTCACAATGGGCCAGACTAATACACTGACCCCTTGCTCAATACAGAAGAAAAAGCTCATGTATGTTTCCAACTTACTTCAATACAGAAGAAATAGCTCATGTATGTTGCCAACTTACTTCAATATAGAAGAAATGGTTCCTGTATGTTTCCAACTTACTTCAATACAGAAGAAATAGCTCATGTATGTTTCCAACTTACTTCAATACAGAAGAAATGGTTCATGTATGTTTCCAACTTACTTCAATACAGAAGAAATGGTTCATGTTAATTAAAAATTGTTTCCAACGTGTTTCAAAACAGAAGAAATGGTTTATGTTTGTCTAACTTATTTCAATACAAAAGAAATGGTTCCTGTTTGTTTCAAACTTACTTCAATATAGGAGAAATGGTTCATGTTTGTTTCCAACTTGTTTCAATATAGAAGAAATGGTTTAAATTTGTTTTCAACTTACTTCAAAGTAGAAGAAATGGTTCATGTTTGTTTCCAACTTACTTCAATACAGAAGAAATGGTTCCTGTTTGTTTTCAACTTACTTCAATACAAAAGAAATGGTTTATGTTTGTTTCCAACTTACTTCAATACAGAAGAAATGGTTTTACTTCAATACAGAATAAATTGTTCATGTTTGTTTCCAACTTACTTCAATACAGAAGAAATGGTTCATGTTTGTTTCCAACTTATTTAAATTTAGAAGAAATGGTTCCTGTTTGTTTCCAACTTATTTCAATATAAATGAAATTGTTCCTGTTTGTTTCCAACTTACATCAATATAGAAGAAATGGTTCATGTTTGTTTCCAACTTATTTCAATATAGAAGAAATGCTTTTTTTCGTTCCAACTTATTTCAATATAGAAGAAATGGTTCCTGTTTGTTTTCAACTTACTTCAATACAAAAGAAATGGTTTATGTTTGTTTCCAACTTACTTCAATACAGAAGAAATGGTTTTACTTCAATAGAGAAGAAATTGTTCATGTTTGTTTCCAACTTACTTCAATACAGAAGAAATGGTTCATGTTTGTTTCCAACTTATTTCAATCTCTAGCACTGTACATCATATAACACCAGAGTTCTTGTATTCAACCCCTTCTCTAGCACTGTACATCATATAACACCAGAGTTCCTGTATTCAACCCCATCTCTAGCACTGTACATCATATAACACAAGAGTCTCTGTATTCAACCGCATCTCTAGTGCTGTACATCATATAATACCAGAGTCTGTATTCAACCCCTTCTCTAGCACTGTACATCATATAACACAAGAGTCTCTGTATTCAACCCCATCTCTAGCGTTGTATATCATATAACACAAGAGTCTGTATTCAACCCCTTCTCTAGCACTGTACATCATATAACACCAGAGTTCCTGTATTCAACCCCATCCCTAGCAACACAAGAGTTCCTGTATTCAACCCCATCTCTAGCGCTGTTCATCATATAACACCAGAGTTCCTGTATTCAGCCCTTTCTCTAGCACTGTACATCATATAACACCAGAGTTCCTGTATTCAGCCCCATCTCTAGCACTGTACATCATATAACACCAGAGTTCTTGTATTCAGCCCCATCTCTAGCGTTGTATATCATATAACACCAGAGTTCCTGTATTCAACCCCATCTCTAGCACTGTACATCATATAACACCAGAGTTCCTGTATTCAACCCCTTCTGTAGCACTGTACATCATATAACACCAGAGTTCCTGTATTCAACCCCATCTCTAGCACTGTACATCATATAACACCAGAGTTCCTGTATTCAACCCCATCTCTAGCACTGTTCATCATATAACACCAGAGTTCCTGTATTCAACCCCATCTCTAGCACTGTACATCATATAACACCAGAGTTCCTGTATTCAACCCCATCTCTAGCACTGTACATCATATAACACCAGAGTTCCTGTATTCAACCCCTTCTGTAGCACTGTACATCATATAACACCAGAGCTCCTGTATTCAACCCCATCTCTAGCACTGTACATCATATAACACCAGAGTTCTTGTATTCAACCCCATCTCTAGCACTGTACATCATATAACACCAGAGTTCCTGTATTCAACCCCATCTCTAGCACTGTACATCATATAACACCAGAGTTCCTGTATTCAACCCCTTCTGTAGCACTGTACATCATATAACACCAGAGCTCCTGTATTCATACCCATCTCTAGCACTGTACATCATATAACACCAGAGCTCCTGTATTCAACCCCATCTCTAGCACTGTACATCATATAACACCAGAGTTCTTGTATTCAACCCCATCTCTAGCACTGTACATCATATAACACCAGAGTTCCTGTTTTCAGCCCCATCTCTAGCACTGTACATCATATAACACCAGAGTTCCTGTATTCAGCCCCATCTCTAGCACTGTACATCATATAACACCAGAGTTCTTGTATTCAACCCCATCTCTAGCACTGTACATCATATAACACCAGAGTTCCTGTATTCAACCCCATCTCTAGCACTGTACATCATATAACACCAGAGTTCCTGTATTCAACCCCATCTCTAGCACTGTACATCATATAACACCAGAGTTCCTGTATTCAACCCCATCTCTAGCACTGTACATCATATAACACCAGAGCTCCTGTATTCAACCCCATCTCTAGCACTGTACATCATATAACACCAGAGCTCCTGTATTCAACCCCATCTCTAGCACTGTACATCATATAACACCAGAGTTCTTGTATTCAACCCCATCTCTAGCACTGTACATCATATAACACCAGAGTTCCTGTATTCAGCCCCATCTCTAGCACTGTACATCATATAACACAACAGTTTCTGTATTCAACCCCATCTCTAGCGTTGTATATCATATAACAACAGAGTTCTTGTATTCAACCCCATCTCTAGCACTGTACATCATATAACACCAGAGCTCCTGTATTCAACCCCATCTCTAGCACTGTACATCATATAACACCAGAGTTCTTGTATTCAACCCCATCTCTAGCACTGTACATCATATAACACCAGAGCTCCTGTATTCAACCCCATCTCTAGCGCTGTTCATCATATAACACCATAGTTCTTGTATTCAGCCCCATCTCTAGCACTGTACATCATATAACACCAGAGCTCCTGTATTCAACCCCATCTCTAGCGCTGTACATCATATAACAACAGAGTTCTTGTATTCAACCCCATCTCTAGCACTGTACATCATATAACACCAGAGATCTTGTATACCGCGCTTGTACAGTTAAGAGTGTGATACGGCGAGCACTATACAGAAAATTGATGAATGAACTCTGAGAACTGGCTGGGGAATTCAGCTGTAATCAACACTGAATTTGCAATAGAATGGCCATTCTTGCTGTCAATTACAAGTTTTTAATGTGTTATGGGACTGCTTCCAGGATCAAAACAACACCTATTGCAGTGTATACACTACCGCCGCTGACCGACGCCCACTCTCTCTTTGGTTTATGTCCACTTCAATTGGCACAGATCTTTCTCCTCATTTGTCGGCCATTTTGGTCCCCCCTGACTTCCCGCCTGTTAATGGCTGCCCGAGATCGCCTCTATTCAGTCGGAACTCTCAATTGAATTAACACAATCCTTAGCCGCCATTACAGCAACTTTAGTATTGTTTATAATGGATTGGTTTACCGTGTGACCTAATAGGTCTCGAGTTAAAGGATTTATTGCCTCTAGGTTATATGAGATGAAACATTGTAGAAGCTTACTATTTCCTTAATATGCTTGGTTTCAAGTGCATGGATGCTTACCAATATAAGATCATCTAACATTGCTGTTCTTATTGTCTTGGTTTATGCAGTAAAGAGAAATACGCCTTCTCAGTAATGGTAGGCAAAAATGAAGATATAATTATCATATTCTTGAAGGGACATTGAGTATTTTATGTTTCTAATAAAGTTTTTTATTGAAAGATATAAATATAATATCAATTTTTAGAGAAATTATTTTCATATTACGACAGTCCGATGTAATTTGTTTCAAAGACGCTTAGACTTGGATTGATACGCACCAATGAATGTGATTTGTAGTTTTGGTAAAAACGATCTGCGAAAAATAATGTGTATATAGCTAATGAGATAGTTTTTTTTTTAAATTCTGTATTTTGACCAATATATCCAATGCCGTTTTAAATGCTATTACATTGGGATAGACTTCAAACAAATTATGATCGATATAACCTGGAGCAGAAACCTTTTTGTTGAATGGAGTCGGTATGCTTTTCTTTCACTGACAACCAGCTCTCAAACAACCAAATAGCTGGGAAAATAATAGTGTATATATATATATTTATATTCCTTTTAATCTAGATGAGTTCTTAATTGCTGTAGATTTTAATTCTGACAACATGATGTCATCAATTATTAATTAATTCTCAATTATCTGTTTCTGACAACTTGACCAAGTTGTACTGGTCAGATGTCAGCCTGACCATCAGTACCAATTACTGACCAATCAGTGATTGAGCATCAAGTCATCTTGACGAGAGCATGGCTAGAAGCTTGTATCTTATTGTGTTTAATCCATGTTAATTATTATTATTATTATTATTATTATTATTATTAGTGCCAAGCAATTGACAGTTCCTCTGTGTTATTGTCCATACAAGGCAGCGAGCCAAGAAGACTTACATGATTGGTCGGAGCTGACACTAATGCACTCAAAGATCTATATAAGTACCTTGACTACTGCAAGATGTTGATACAGTCATATGGTAATATTGTTTGTACAGAATGATCTTGTATATTGAGCTGTTTATCAATTATATTTGTCCATGTTTGCCAACAGAAGTTTATATAGTTGCCCAGCCATACATTCAGGAAAATGTTCAACACAGATATTGATAAGTATATATAATCAATATTACTTAGAAAGTAATATTAATATAGAGAGAGAAATAACCTGCATCTTGACAAAGTGCTTGACCATAACATAATGTTACCGTCTGAACTATACAGTGTTAGATCTGTGCAGACTGAGTCATGACCTGTAAAAGTCTGATATCAGACTTCTTCATAATCTCATGATTGATTAAGATCTGAATCACTGAATCACTGAATCAAAACCTGGTGTGGTATTCCCTCCTGCAGCAGATGATTGTGGGATCACGTCCAGCAGGATTCAAACCTGGACCCTATAGTGAGAATATGATGCTTCACCCACTGAGCTAAAAGCATATTGCCCAACTCTACTGAAGCTGGTCGGGATACCCTGGTACACTTGTAATATCAAATATACTGATTACAGACAATGATTAAGTGCATTTATACATCATGACAGACATGACCTTTGATTTAGATTATCTATGCAGGCAAGCAGGTATTGTAGTCTGACCATAACATCAACATCATTTATTGACCGATCAACTCTAGAGTGTCTCAAGTCCTGACCTTGCTTGACCATAATCATATTGTATATAGGAAATCCTTTGACATTTTTCTTGGTTAATAATGTCCATAAGCATATTGTTTACTTTCATTCAGTTAAATCATAATGTCGAAAATATATCAACATCCACCATTGTACAACCCACTGAGTATCTGATGCAGTGTCTTGACCTATAGCCTGACCATTAGCTTACCGGGTAATTACTATAGGCTATATGATTTCCATGATCTTTAGGTCAGTAATGTCAACCTGATCATAACATCAACTTCCTTTCCTACATTTCTTTGAATATCTCACTATTTTTACCAACATGATCCTAAGCTTGTTGTAGACTATTTGATTTCCAGGACATTGTCTTTAGGTCAGTAATGTCATCTTGGCTACAATATCAATATCCTTACCGAGCGATCAACCCTTGGAGTGTCATACTGCCTTGACCTGGCATGACCATATCACAAGCTTATTGTGTGTACAATTTCTATTAGAATTGTTTCACAATATTAAAAAGTCTGTCTACAATATCAACATCCTTCTACTAGATCACCTCCTGGAGTATTTCAACGTCTTGGACCCGGCTTTATTATAAGCTTATTATCTATAGGATATCAATTGACACTTTCTTCCCCTGTTATTGTCCGCAAGACGGGACATTGTATGGATAGTGCTGATAACATATTGTGATTGTGCCAGATTTGATCTGTTGGCTGCTTCAGGATTGTATTGCTTTGTCAGATTGCTTATCCATCGTATGAGGATATTTCTATTATGTTTCATCAGTTCCTTGATTCCTGTGTGTACCAAGGCTTATGATAATCATATGACAGGGAACTTGATTTAGTCAATCACCTTGTACATGTAATGCTTCTTTAGCTCTTTTAACACACATTAATTCAACTTAAATTTTTGTGATATAAAGAAGAGATTCAAATAACCTTTCATTTTGACTTGACTTTGACTGCTTTATTCCTGCAAAAAAAATAATTTCATAAAATAAGATATCTTTTATTCCAATTAATATTCTTTCTTAATGAGAACAAACTTTCTGATTAATGATAAAAATGTAGATAAAACAAAACATTTTAAATTCAAAACTTTTATATTCATTTCTATCTTGATGGCATTAAGTATACCTGTATATGCTAAAAATGTTCTACAAATTGTTGTGATAGATGATTGAAATATAGAAAATCTCATGCCATCAAAATAGTTTTCTCTTTTTCCCCTTTCATCTGGATATTTCAGTGAATAAATTAATCTCTTTGACCAATTATTTCACGCACTGTGAATAATGTTTTCAAATTTATTACCATGTACATGAGTTCCTAAGGGAAGCTGCTAATTCAATCACAAGTAATACAAGGATGCAATCCATTTCATTCCATGCGGAAAGTATCAACTTCTTTTATCTTTGAAATCTATTCCAGCTTAAAGTTAACGTTTAATGCCCCGTTTGGCTTGATAAAGTGATATTTGTCTTTCATGCAGTCTTGATCCCTAAATTTCTATTTCCAAATCCCAAGGCATGTATTTGATTCAATAGTCATCCGCTTTTACTCAAATCCGTGTTTGGAAAGTTGAAACTCCAATTCAAATGGAAGTAATTTCAAATGTTTGATTGAGTAAAGGACATTTCCCAAGAGAGGAGTTTTGTACTAATACATTTCAGATAGGCATACAGCTTTGTTCAATAGCATTTAAAATATTGTATTTGTTCTAACAGTTGAAACGCCAAAGTAAACAAAAATAATGTCAATTGTTTGATTGATTTCCCAAAAGAAGACTGTTATAATTATACTGCTGTACACTTCAAATAGGCATACAGCTTTGTTTAATAGCAATTTAAATATAATACTTTTCTTATAAATGCTCAGATTTCTATGATTATTAACAAATCCTTTGCACCAACATCTTTGTCTTCATATGAATAGCGTTTATTAAAATTCCAATTTCCAATTTATACCACTGAACTGTTCCCAAGAGAAGAGTTTTGTACCATGACCTTCAACTAGACTGTAGATACATGTTAACCCTTAGTCTGCAGGCATAAAGAAGTTGTTTGTCTATAAATATTCACTCTTCATCATAATTACTATTTGAATGCCACTTAAAGATCATTTTAAATGTTATTATTATAAGAAAAGTATTATATTTAAATTGCTATTAAACAAAGCTGTATGCCTATGTAAAGTGTACAGCAGTACAGATCTTTGAGTGGCATTCAAAAAGTAATTATGATGAAGAATGAAGACAATATTTATAGACAAACAACTTCTTTATTCAACTTAGTTGACATTATGACATATTCTAAGATGCCTAGCGGTTAGAACAATTAAAAAAAAGTACTTTATCAGACAATAAAGGTATAGTTTTATTGATGACGTAACAATCGAATGACGTTCCCGCTGTTCCACACCGCTCCCTCGTGATCAAGTGTGCCTATGGTAACGTAACGTCGACTCGCTTCAGCCGTCTGAACTCTTACATAGCATCCAATAAAGCGTGTACTACTTTCCATGGTCTGCAACTTCTGCAGTCGGTTAAAATTAGCGGTGGGACAATAAACATCAACTTTTATGATAGCAAGAAACTTTTGAATTAGACAAATTACGTTCCGCCAACACGCTTAGACTGGATCAAGCTCTACCCACAATTCTTTTTGGAATGTTAGTTACGTGATCTTAGTCTATCTTAGGGGGTGGGTTTTACACATTGAATAGCCGTCCGTTGGCCCTGTTCATGGATTATTTATATAAAGAATGTAAACAATATTTTTATTTCCAAATTATTGGAAGCAGAATGTTACCTGTATCTGATCATTTGGCATTTTAGAAAAGAAATAAAGTTTGCTGTACCCCAATGTGTTTTGTAATAAAGTACAGTTTTGCCCTGAACTATTATTACGTCAAAGCACTCGAACTAACGTCCTCATGCTTTAACTTTAATAGTTCAGGGCAAAACTATACTTTATTACAAAACACATTGGGGTACAACGAACTTTATTTCTTAATTAATGACAGGAATACTGGGTTCTTGAATAAATTTAAACACTGTAAATGTTGTCAGATGTCAATGATCTAGCCTCAACTGCCAAGTATGGTACTTTAAAGGTCTCCACCTAACCGTCACCAGGGTGCAGTTCCAGTAACCCATCTTAGCCCAAGGATCCATCTTTTATTTTACTGTTGATTTTAAGGCAGTGATTGGTTAGTGGAACAACCTCCAGGTACTCAGGTTCCTGTTTTTGAACTGAGGCACTGGTTGATGAAAGTCTCCAGTCATAAAGTACAATACATGTCTCTCAACTCATGTCTCAGGGTTGGTCAGGGAAGTAACCCGTCAAACTCATTTAGCATCTACCTATAATGTGGGTCACCATGCAATTCAGAGATAAACCATGCTTATTATCGCTGAACTGTACTGATGTAGGTTAAGCGAGTTATGGACAAAACAACATTTCCAATGAAAAATACTTATTTTCATTCTCTTGTTTCAGACTGGTTGGTACCTTCCGGATGATCCTGCAGGAACTGATAGAAGTAGGAAATGTGAAGATTTCTGATTCTCTCCTGGATGCAAACAATGTCGTGATGAGGGTAAGAACGGCTTGGTCCAACTCATTTTCAGTTAGAGGTACATGAATATAGATTGTGAATGAATGAATGGAACATTGTTATACCTTGGATTGCAAATATCTATCTATCATAGTTGTTGGACCTCTTTTTTTTAAGTCTGAATTGTTAGGTAGAAAGCTAATACTTCAGAACAGTTTGCTTTCCTTCTATTACATTCTATTGTAATGTTCTCAATCTCAAGAAGACCATTCTATTTAAATCATTTTCAGATTTGATGGAAAAGGAAGCAGTTTTATTTGCACATCCACACCGGAAAGGAACGTTGAATTAAATTAATCTGAGAAATGTTTGAATTCTTTAAAAGTTGTTAAAACTTTTAACTGTTCAAGATGGACTGGAGAAAAATGGTTGTTCACATTCTATCTTCAGGGTACAACACATGCAATGTTCAAATCACATTTGTAATGGCTTGTTTAAGCAGAAGACATCTCCATAATCTACATTTTGTTATACAACTTGGTTTTGATATTAATTGTTATCATCATAGTCATTTTAGAAAAAAATATATTTTGGTCAGTCAAGAGAAAAAGTTTTTAAAACAATGAATTAAACAGAAATAAAACCAGCAATGATCTCAAAGTTATTTTAAAAAGGCAATCATGTGCTTGGAGAAATATCTTAAGGTCAATGTCTTCCTTTTTAAACAAAACCAAGGAGGCAGTTGTTTATCCAACTTATGAACCAACAAATAGTGAAATTCAGATTAAGCACTATAGTTGAAAACAAGAATTCAAATGAAGGCTTCCCTTGAACTGTGTATGTTCTGCAAAAAAACAATAATTTGCTGTCTAGGGGAGCAAGTACACTGTTTTGAAATGCCCTTCTTACTTGTGTGTTTATTCAGTTTACTTGAAGAAAAATGTCTCTACAACTAGAATACATCATTAGACATGTTTTATCCTGTGTCAGTTCTGGGTAATTGACTTATGATGCAAAAGTTAAAAGGACAAATGCTGCCTCAACACTATCCTATTGAGCAAACCGGGCACAGTGTTGCTTTTTTCAGGACAATACTGTTGTACAGTGATTCCTATGTTTTGATATCATAGATTATACATGATATGCCATGTGAAGTACAATAATTGAAGATGATGTTGATGTTTTACATTTCCAGCGTGTATTTTGAGATCTTGAATTATTGACAAGTTTTCATATGGAGGAAATGACATGACATTTCTTGGTAATATGATAAGGGATTGAGGATTTCTTGATGAACAGACATAAAAAAAACTAACTGGATTATTCCTGCTTTTAAAAATATTTAATTTGAACTTTAAGACTATCTCAATGACAGTGAACAAATGCCTTAAGAAAATAATTTCTTAAAAATGTTTTGTGAAATATCATATTTCTGACATAATCAACGTTCTAACAGGAAGCATATTCTAATCCAAAATTGCCAATTGGAAAAGGGCCTTTGTGCTAGCCCTCAGGGAAACCTTTCTAACTTTTGATGATATCTACAGTTCCTTCTTTATCCTATAATTAACTATATCATTACACAATAAAATACATGTCAAGGTGTTCTACTGTAAGCCAACTGTAATGTTGTCAATCCTACGCTTAGAGGTCATGAATTATAAATCACATAACACAAAGAGACAAATTTATAGATATAATTTATAAATATATGCTATGTTCAAGCTGACCCACAACTCCAGCTATTTGTGTGCATGGTCATGTGTCATATAGACATACTATGTTCAGATGACCCAAAGATTCAAGCTGACCCACAACTCCAGCTATTTGTGTGCATGGTCATGTGTCATATAGACATACTATGTTCAGATGACCCAAAGATTCAAGCTGACCCACAACTCCAGCTATTTGTGTGCATGGTCATGTGTCATATAGACATACTATGTTCAGATGACCCAAAGATTCAAGCTGACCCACAACTCCAGCTATTTGTGTGCATGGTCATGTGTCATATAGACATACTATGTTCAGATGACCCAAAGATTCAAGCTGACCCACAACTCCAGCTATTTGTGTGCATGGTCATATGTCATATAGACATACTATGTTCAGATGACCCAAAGATTCAAGCTGACCCACAACTCCAGCTATTTGTGTGCATGGTCATGTGTCATATAGACATACTATGTTCAGATGACCCAAAGATTCAAGCTGACCCACAGCTCCAACTATTGGTTTCATAAATCATATATAACATTACACATCAAGTATGACAAATACACAAATCTCAACTCCCAACCCTTACATGTTATTTGCAGATCAGCCTGAAGTTCAAGCTAACCCACGATTCCTGGTATAAGATCATGAATCATATATAACATTACACTACAAGTATAACAAACAGACACGTCTAACTCTCAGCTCACATGTCTATGTACATGTATCTTCCAGACGAGCCTGACATTCGAGTTGACCTACAACGCCCCGGATGGAAGTGTGGGGATGTGGCAGAAGGGAGGTTTTGAGAAACTAAAAAGTGACGAGTTTCGACGTCCCCTATCGGAGCAGGAACGCAACCAGATGAACCTCCAGAAGGCTGACGAGGGTCCCCCCGGGGACTCCGACTCCGTCAACTCCTCCCTCTCCAAGAGTTCCCTGAAGGGTTCCCGTCTCAGTCTCGCCTCCAAGACATCGTCCGGAAGAGCCAAGAGTCCAAGAAAGTGAGTTCGAATAAAGTAGTATGTCTTTCATTGTATGTGTGTATAAAGACAACCCATATGCTCCCTCGAAGGATCATGTCTCTGAAAAGGGATGACACTTTAGTCTCAAATTTGAAATATTATCCAGTACAGGTAAATATGAAAGATAGAAATCTATAAAATTATCAAATTTAGTTGGTTGGTTCGTTTTGTTAACAATTTTCAATAGTCAGTATGTGATAAAAATCAGCTTTCTTAAAGGTTTCAGTCTCAGTTTCACATTGTGTCAGAGGGCAAAGAGACCTAGGAGTTGTCAAGTATAAGTATACAAATATCTGCCATATCCATCATACACTAAATAACCCCAGATTACATGGATCTATCACCAAAGTGCTACTGCATCATCTTCAATGAACAAGAAAGAAATACTGGATCATCAGTCCTTGGCTCTTAGTTCTCAACCAAACATCATGAACATTTTCATAATTGAAAAGGAAAAGTGGTTGCATATATAAAGTCTGTGTTAGAGTATTAGGGTACCAATCCAGCCATGGTCTTGGCAATTGTGTCTGCTGTGGTGTTCTACATACAGCTAGGTTCTGTGTAGTGTAATCTCTTGTTGGCTAGCTCCAGTCAATTCTTGCAGGTTCCACTGCAATCACTAACCACATTGGTGATGTAGGCTTTCTCCCTCCAAGAATACTAATGGTCATGATCCTGATCACCTCCCCTTCTGGCTGTGACCTGAGTCAGGGCTGTATGATAAGAGTTTGAAGGGTTGATTCCTTGCCCAACACTGAGATATGAGCGGTGTCCCTTTTTAATCGTGAGACTGTGACACGAGACATGCCTCTGTTAGCCTAGCAGTACAGTTTGGTACCTGGTTTGAAGGTGAAGGAATAAAGTGAATGTTAACCTAGGGCAGTAATGTCAGCTATGGTTGAGACTTCCCATTGAGTTGATAATTACATTAGAAAGTCAAGCCCTTACCACAGGATTATAGATGTGTAGTTTATTTAGCTTGCTTCAACCTGGATATGTGCAGATAATAAATATACACTAATATCATATTATATGCAATCTGTAAATGATTATTTAGTGAGAATTGTATGATCTTATTTGATTTGCATTGTGTTGAAAGACAATCAAGGATAATGTGACTTTATCAATAAAAGTGTAACCTTATTAGGAGACTTGATGTATAATAATTAAATCAACATCATAATAAGCAGAGGTTAATTGAAATAGATAAAACCATATTGCCTCTATGAGTAGGAGTTTATTAAATTATGCTGTAATTTCATATTTATTTCATAGGCTGTGTCTAACCCAATTATGACTTTCATCTTGTGTACTGAATGCAAGATTCACAGACTAATGTGTAAATATTCAATTGCATGGTGGGTTCAAATGTAATTATCGTAACAAAACAGAGACAATCCTGAGAGACTGAAATCTAAAGTTTAATGAAATGTTAAAAGTGATATGCAGAAAAGTTGAAATCGCATCTATAAATTACTTTTGCTTCGCGGCGGCGGGGGACATAGTATTCAGCTCTGTACGTCCGTACATACGTACGTACTTCCGTACGTCCGTCCCGCTTCTTGTTAGCGTGATATCTAATGAACCCCTCAACCTAGAATCTTCAAACTCGGTACCAGTCTTTATCTGGGGAATACGCAGACCTGAAAAGTTTTCGGTGACCTTGACCTCATTTTCAAGGTCAGGGCAAGACTTTGACCAGTTTTGAAAATGTTGTTAGTGCGATTCCTCATGAACCGCTAGAACTATTGGTTTTAAATTTAGTATCAGTCTTCATTTGGGGAATATCGAGATACCAGTCGATTTGGTTGACCTTGAAATTATTTTCAAGGTCACTACAAGACTGATTGTCAAATGTTGTTAGCACGATATCTCATGAACTGCTGTACCTAGAGTCTTCAAATTTGGTACCTGTCTTCATTTGGGGAATATGCAGACACCAGTCGATTTGGTTGACCTTGACCCTGTTTTGTTTTGTTTTGACCCCATATAACAATAATTGAATCAAACATGTAAATGTCACTACTCGGTACAAGCTGTGTGTCCATTCTTTTAGCTCATTTCTTAATTGCGGCGGGGGACATGGTCACGTTTGTGACAATTACTTGTTTACATATATATTATAAACAATTTCTTTTTAATATTGTTTACTTGAATTGTCAAGGAAAACAAAAATTAAATCAATATATTATGAGTAACAACTTCTTTATGTTGAACATACATGACTTTTCAGAGAATATTCTTACTCCATACTTCATGTACTTACACCTTCACCTGATGAAGAAGTATAAACATATTTGCTCAGAAGCATGTTGTATGTTCACAATAAAGATGTCTCTGCTGTCCAGAAAGTCTTGCTTCTATATTTTCGACTTATGTACCGGTAATCTCCTTCAGAGACTTGAACTTACTCAACTATTATTGATATTCTCAGCCCGAAAAACCTGACATCGGTGGTGAAGATGATGATGAGTAATAAGAAACAGGAAGAGGACAAACAGGCACTCATCGATGAGCTAGACTCAGGTACGTATCTTCTTGACTCTCTCCACTGACATATATTGGCTAGGGACAGTGTTTAAAATAGCTTCCTGTCCGCCGGCCAATTGCATTTCTGATGAGGCCAGTTGCAAAAGTAGCAACAGGCTTATGGGATTTTAAAAAAGTGTTCACACTTTTACAATACAAAGGATGTTTCATTTCTCAAACCACAAGTCCCTTCCCATTGAAGACTGACAGATATCTTGTACACTGCCTTGGGGCAGTTAGACAATTAAGCTGATACTGAGATAACCATAGTTTCAACATTCAACATTTCACTAAGGCTATCGATCTTAGCTACCATATTGATATGGACAAGACTATGATTGTGTAAATAATTCATTTATTTTTAATCTGAGATATTACTTTTTTTTAATGCAAAACAGTCCCTTACTATATTTTTTATTACTATTTATTTACTAAATTTGTTCACTTTTCCCAAAAATAGTTTGCATGAATTTTATTTGTACATAGATTTTAGAATGCTATAAAATTTAACCTCTGAAATCCTGCGAATATTTAAATGATTACAGTATTAGTGGAAAAAAAACTCTTTTAAAACAATTAAATAGTAAAGTATAATACACATTCCACATGTCACTTATGATAACATGTCACATAACAGTCATAAGTCACACTGGAAGATCCAAACATGGCATACTGAAAGCATAATGTCGCCCAACAGTGTCAATAGTAGAGCAAGATCAACCAGAACATGGTACACTGACGTCAGTGAATTCCCCCTGGATGTTCCCTTATTGTGGAGCAATACTCAAGCAGCTCCTACATGTTTTATTAAAGCTCTTGTTTACCCATGGTGTTGGACTGTGTGAGATGTAGTTCGTCTCCAGGATCCTCTCCTCTCTGAGCATTGTACCATCCACCTGTGTCTAACACTGAGGATTAATATACATTAAAACATGTTGATATTACAAAGTTTAAAAATGCTATGAGTTGAATAATAAAATTATTACGTAAAAGTTTAAGTTCCTCATATTTTGAGGGCCATCCTGGTAGCTCTTGAGGTATGAATCTGAAATGCTAGAAGAAGGAGATAGAGTTAACCAGGACGCATTGCCCTGGAGGTTTGAACTCAGTGATTGTCAGTAACACAGCAGTATCATTAAACTGCTTGGCAGTGAACCATTGTTAGGACGTTGTTACCTTCCTATTGGGCTGGAGGTAGTTAAAAGCTCAATTCAGTTTCATAAGTTTAAAATAAATGAGAATCTCAGATCCCCCCAAGGAAGATTTAAGAGCTACTGTAAATAAAATATTAAAGAAATAATATATGAAACATTTGAAATTAATTCAGGATATGATGTCAGGAATATGATAAAAAAAAGATATAATGCTGGTGCCTGAAGAAAAAGCAATACAAACAGTAATAATAATTTTGCATTCATATGGAATTATATCTACTTGAATCAACAGATATACCCTAGACATTCCGTGTGTTTTTCTTCCTAGATGTTAAAGGGTCGGTAGTATTATAGAGGACATTTTTGGAGATGAAATTGGGATATTCTTGTTTGAGCATTTATTGTACATGATTAGAACACAGTTTATTTGAAACTAATTACTTAGAATGTTATTATGATCAACAATACTGAATTATGCACCTACAGCAATAGATAGCTCCACAAATGTTATCTCTGCTAAAAGGCATATTATTTTAAATCGCTGTAATATATTTTTGTTTTCCATTTACAAATACCTCTATACCCTCTTTCAAATTAAATTTTACCTGATAGATTAGCTTGTCAAACTGCCTAATACAATAACCAAAATATCTTTCTTTTAATTTTAAATCTATTCCTTAAGAGTTTCAGAAACTTCAGAAACTTTAGAAACTTTAGAAACTTTAGAAACTTTTAGAAACTTTAGAAACTTTAGAAACTTTAGAAACTTCAGAAACTTTAGAAACTTTAGAAACTTTGGAAACTTCAGACACTTTGGAAACTTCAGACACTTTGGAAACTTCAGAAACTTAAGACTTCAGAAACTTCAGAAACTTTAGAAACTTCAGACACTTTGGAAAATAAGGAAACTGTATATAGGTATATACAAAACAGTAGGTAATGATACTTATCCATTGTCAAAAGAAATTGGCAGGAAAACGTTCCTGTGTACTTTAAAATTGACATTGACAGCATTTTTTAAATGGCTTTTTAAATACAAAACATTCCAGGATTTTATGTTGTCAGTGGTTATACGCAATTGACAAAATAATTGATAATTTACTGTGCCCTCGCCTTTTATAAAGTGAACAAGTTCAAACTTTTCCTTTTCTTCATTTCAAAAAGTATATACGTATAGTTGCAATATCTACAGTCTCTAGTTATTAACTATAACAACTTTTCTTTCAATTTCACATTATGGATAAGAAACTAATTGAAACTTTTCTGAGTCATGAGATATCTGTAGGCATCCAGAATGTAACGTAAAACTACACATAGTTTCTCCTCACTTTAATGACAAAATATATATTACATATAGCCATTGCAGTTTCCACAACTATACTGTTGATGGCATTTATTTTAATACCACTGTTTTGCCTTTTAACCATTTCCTTGGATTTCACTTATGTAAAACTTTTTATTAAAATCTTCTTTCTCTATTTTAATTTACGTAACCATCAAGTCATTACATAGTCATCAAGTTGTTCTTGCTTTAGGCACAAGGTTAAAGCTATTGAAATGACACTGGTTTGTTAAAAAGCCTCTTATGAGGTTTCTTCAGATTTTTTATAGTGAACAAATCTCATTTAAAAGTCTACTCACTACTTAAAGAAGCTTAGTAAGTTAATCTAGCTTGTAGCGTCTTCCTTTGAGCATATCGGATATTGACACTTGCAAATATTTGTCTGTATTAGTATGCAGTAGCGTATCCTGTCATTGTGATGTTTCTAAGATTTACCGATATATGCTTCAAAACTTTTCCAGCTTCTTTCATTGTTAAACAAAACTAATTAAGTATTGGCTTGTGTCACTAGGGTAGGACATCATGTAAACATAAAGGACACATATTTACTACGCAACACCCCAGAGGGTTCCAGACATGCCCTGAAGGGGTATGTCAACTAATTCTGTCCTTTATGTGGGATAAACGTCATGTGTATGGTGAGAAGGTCAAGCAATGAAGAAATGCTCAGCTTTGACATCAGAAAGAGTGTCATCAGTCCTCTCTCGTTGTGGTTCTAAGAACTTCTCTCCAAGAACAGTGCTTTCTTGTCACCAGTGTTTCTAAGAGATTGTCTCCAAGAACAGTGCTTTCATGTCACCAGTGTTTCTAAGAGATTGTCTTCAAGCACAGTGCTTTCTTTTCACCATCGTTTCTAAGAAATTGTCTTCAAGAACAGTGCTTTCTTGTCACCAGTGTTTCTAAGAGATTGTCTTCAAGAACAGTGCTTTCTTGTCACCAGTGTTTCTAAGAGATTGTCTTCAAGAACAGTGCTTTCTTGTCACCAGTGTTTCTAAGAGATTGTCTTCAAGAACAGTGCTTTCTTGTCACCAGTGTTTCTAAGAGATTGTCTTCAAGAACAGTGCTTTCTTGTCACCATTGTTTCTAAGAGATTGTCTTTAAGAACAGTGCTTTCTTTTCACCATCGTTTCTAAGAGATTGTATTCAAGAACAGTGCTTTCTTGTTACAAGAGTTTTCATATTTCCTTTGGTTCGAGGAGATTGATTTCAAGAACAGTGAGTTGCAACCACTAGTTGAGACTGTCTCTATGTTTCCATTATAATTGTTACACAAAGTAATGGAAGGTATTCACAGATGGATTTCTAGACTTGAGCCAAATCAAGAAAGAAGAGGTATATGCTTCCTTGTGTAACTTGAATTGAACTGAATGATATGCCCTACTATATGTACCTGTTAGAATACTTGCTCCAGCTGTTAGAACATGTTACCCAAGTTACCAGTAGTAACTCTTTCCAGAATATTTAATGCCACAGATACATTGCTAGGTTGGAACCTCGATCACCAAGTGATAGGAGATAAATCATTTTCATGTTATATGAGTGACCCAAAAATGTTTGGCAATTTACCATTTAGTTGCTAATAGTAGTTATAATAGAGAAAGATTTTGAAAGAATTCATGAACAGCTTCTCAAAGTTACGGAGAGACTTAAGGACAAGATAGTCAACCCCATTGACATTTGGTGTAGTGGGTAGTGGGTAGTGGGTAGTGGGTAGCTTAGGTGGGTATTGATACCTGATTATTGTATTAAAGACATCAATCCTAGGCTATTTCTCATTATTGGTTAAGAGTTTACTTTCAAGAAGAATTGCTGAATTTACAAACTTGTTAAAATGGGGAGCTAACTATTCTATAGCATTTGATTACAAGAAACTAATGTGATGTTCTCCACTCTTCAGATTCGCATGACCTGGATGCCAAGGCAGCAGAGGTGGCGTCCATGTTGGCATCCACGGCCCAGGAGCGGGTGATGGACGACAACCAGAGCATGGACAGTCAGGGATCCACCATTACTATGGGCGGATTGGGCAAGAAGTGAGTAAACTTTGTATTTCTTAGTTTTCTATAATGATTATCATCAGTACAGGCCAGTAAGGACAAATGGGCTTATGGTATGGGCCTGTGTCAGGCATCCGTCCTGCATCAGGGGTCGTGTGTTCATTAACTTTGGATATGTTTGTCTTCTTGTAGGTATGTAGGGAGGTATCTAGATTATCTAACTTTGTTCATTTCCCCCTTTGGTTCTTTTAGTTCTTCCAGGATGAGTGAAGATAGGAGATAACCGCAGAGTAGAAAATGGGATAGGGGGTTTCTGTTTGGGTGGAAACATATTTAAAGCTACAACCTTTGCTATTTTTAAATGATAGAAAAGCAACTTTAGAATCTGCTTCATGCTTCTTCCTCATACTGCAAATGTCTCTGGGATTTTATTTGTTTGGTGACTGTCCAAACCATGAAAGGCAATGATTATTATTTTATATGTCAGTTTTACCTTTGAGATAATGAACTATGCAATACTCGATGACCTACAGAGGCAATTGGCTCTTTTTTCAAAAATCCATTCTCATGAGTATTCAAGTTTAATATAAAAGCTGAATTTAAAAAACATGCAATACCCAGAACCACTGATCATTAAACAATTAAGCTTACCAAAACTGACGAGAACTTTTCTTTTTTCTTTTCTCTTTAAACATTCAAGTCTATTTCAAGGGTATTGAATTTTACAAGGACTTCATACTTGCATCATCTTGTTCTGAAGCCAGGATAAAAAAGCAAGCCAGTCTAATGAAGAGAGATTTCTTTCTGCCTCAAAAAGTTGATGCAGGTATTTTCTGGATAAGAGACAGACTTTAGAGGATTGAGGAGAATTCCTCAGTGGAGATAAGGTTCCTGTCTTAAGTCTGCTGCTAATACTTTCAGGAGTGCTGAAGTCCGAGCTCAATCTGGGGAGGACAACTCAGAGTGTGCATTGTTATAAGGATTGACTCTTTAGTTCTGCTCATTTCTTTATCAAGACGCAATACCAGTATCACTTATATCAAACTCTTAACAATGTAAATTGTAGATTATGGTGAAATATAAGGAGTATTTAATATTTTTCATATGTGCACAAATCTCTTTGACTTAGAAACCAGTTTTTCAGTGCACATTCTGTAATGTCATAAACAAATAGTTTGTGATGAAGTAGTAGCAGGATGTAGTAAGGGTAGTTTGTTGTTTTCTAGCAATTTCAAATAGAATGGAATTGGTTATGAATGAAATGAAGTGACATGAACAACATAATTAAGCCTGTTCTAATAGATTTTATTTATAGGCCTTTGAGTCAGCTGTAAATACAAATTATTAAAAAAAAAACCCATTAGAGACAAGTTGAATAGGTCATTCAGAAATATAAATTTCTTTATCATTACACTGTTTGAGGATTAGACTATTTATTTCATCAAGAATTATAATCAAAACACTGTTATATTACATATTACATATTACATTCCACCTGATGAAGGAGTGAGTATGTACTCCCAAACGTCGTGTATTTTCACATTATAAAAGTTGTTATCCAGAAAATCTTCATGTTCTTATGTATACCACTTCTAAATGCCCTTCAAAGACCTAAATGCCCTTCAAAGAACTATCATAATCCCAACAATGCTGAGTCGGTATTTCTGGCGACACTTCTCCAAGACAAAGAGCACATACGACTGTGATGAGAGCTAATAATAAACACTAAACCACATCAACGTGACATCATTCTTCTATCAAAGCTGGAATCCATTACACTGTGTCAGGAGACCAATGAAGTCAGTGTTTAAAGCTTTTCTCTCGACAGTGACCTGATTACGGACTTGACTCTGATGAACGATGTATGGAGCCCTGGTTATAATACTAATAAACATCATCCAGAGCTTGGAGTCGGAGGAGAAAACGGTAATAGGAAAACCTTGTTATGAGGTCTGAGGTGTCGCTTTTGTTGACGGTTATGGACATGGCGGAAATCCATTGCGGAATTGGTCAAAGAAGAAGGGCATTTTATGTTTTTGAACTCTTTGAAAGAACAGCAATAAAATTTGTCCTAAACCACTTGAGAAGATCAAAGAAGAAGAAAGACTTTTAAGTTCTTCCTGAATATAGATGATGAAAGACAATTTTTCAATTGGATTAGAAAATACAAAACTTGGTTCAAGAATGTGTTCTCTTCTCTATCTAAAATACCATTCAAGAATAATTTGACTTAAATGATAAAAACCCTCTGTCTTTGAATTTGTTTGATATTGATAATTCATGATCATTCATTTCATGATAATTAAATTATTCTTTCAACAGAAGAGATGTGTTTAAGGCTAAATGAATCCAAAACCGTTAGATCCCATTCCTAAACACAACATAATAAATCTTTCAGAATTTTTTTCTTCTTTTTGTAATTAAATTCCTCTACGATTAAAAATCTTATCTTCATTGAAACAACTTTATATTCATTCAGGAATTAATTCCTTTTGAGCATTCATCCCTTAAGGGAAGTTTGGACTATTTTACATTTTTTGGCCTGAAATTCAAAGAGCAAACATTTGTTCTACACATTTCTGGAAATTTAAAGAGCAATAAATTAGCATTTGATTTTCAATTAGTTTTACTGATCATTTGCAACTAACATTTTAAAGACAGTTGATCTTTTATACAACAGCAGTTTCATTCCGTAAATAAAATTTTATCACAAAGTTTTGCAGCTGTTATTCAGTACTAAATGCTATTCAAAGATCTGTAAACATTTCTTAAATGTATCAAAGAATCCAACTTTCAAGTCAAGTACATTTGAAATCTTCCCAACAAGCCATACTGTGTTCTAAACTGGCTTTCAAAGAACTGTTGACAAATTATTCTACAATTGGTAAAGGAACCAAACACGTTAAATCGAGGTCCAAATCACATTCTATCCCTCCAATAAGTTGGTAAACTTTCCATTGGCAAGTTTAGTAGGAAGAATCAGAGGTTTATTGGCTTGTAAGGAAACGGTTGAGACTGGATTGACTGAGGTTCTGTGAGCAGCTAAACACACTGAGACTATTGATTCTGGTGTCCAGCCGAACAAGGAACTTTAAACCCATTGTCATGTGTAGTCAGATTTACATTTCATTTTTGGAACAGAAGCTTGAATTTGTACCATCTTAGTCTGGATGCAAAAAGAGAACACTATAAATATATATTAATAAATATTTCAGATCAGTTCGTTTAATGATTGCTTATATTCTATTACCAGTATTCAGCAGCGTATACAACAGGAACTGAAATTTGCAAAATCTTGCCCTGAACCAAAGATCTTAAAGCATGCATGCTTACCTAATAGATAAATATCCTTCTGCCTTTACGATAGATTCTAGAGTTGTTGTCATGTGCATGGCTATGTATTCATAACAAGTATAATCTCTTAAAGAAGATCTGATCATTTTACCATTGCAGAGTGAAATCCCGAGCCTTACCTGATGGTCAGGCTCTCAAGAGCCAGGACTTTCAAGTACGTGTGAAATCTCTACTTTAAACACATTTAACATTCTCATGTTATACATTGATGATATATTCAAATAATAGATTTGCTAAAATTTGCTTCTAAGATATTCTGTAAATCCATTTTATCGTAAGATATGAGAACAAAATATTTCTGAACTCTGAACTGAACTTCAGAATATTTGGAAGGGAATGGTATAAAGAAGCTTGTAAAATATGTACATGTATATAATTCATGTTACTTCATGTTACAAGGTTACTGTATTCCTTCTGAACTACTATGGTCAGCTAGGTCTGATTGTTGTTACAAAATGCTGGCAAAATAGAAACCCTTCAGTTGAGAATCAATTAGTGTTAAACCATTCTGAGTAGCCAAATTACAGGAATCACAACACACAAACAAAGGAATAATGTAATATTGTCACTGGATTACGACTGAACTGGTATGAATGGAATGTATGTAGTCAGTCCATTTTGTGAAGTGACCAGTTTTTGATGACCTGTTTTTATGAACTTGCAGGTGTGTATAACAATCATTGAGGCTCGTCAGCTGGCGGGTTTGAACATGGACCCTGTGGTGTGCGTACAGGTCGGCGACCAGAAGAAGTACACCAGTGTCAAGGAGTCCACCAATTGTCCTTACTACAACGAGGTGGGTCCAACTGTATTAAGTTGAACATGTCGAAGATACAGTGTCATTCAAGGTGCCAAGTTCACATCCTCTCACAACACAGCTTGGCCTTCACAAGCCAAAGTCATGACTGTGAATCCCACTCTGTGAAGACCTGTTAAGAGGCCAAATAAATGCTGGACACATGCACATTATTAGGTAGAAGTTATGAAATACAGAGCTTATATTTCTCAGCTCTCCAGCTCTCTCAGTGCTAAGATAGTTGTACGCCATTGAAAATGTATGGTACTTATGACAATCGTAGCGCTAGGAGATCATGAAAAATAAGGCCCAAGTTCTGAAGAGTTCCCAAGTACGTTGCTGATCAACATATTACAAAAGAAAGACAATTAAGCCCATCTATTTGTATGTGAACTCAAAATGACTTCAAGATGTAAGTCATTGCTCAATTTATTGGAGAATGTTAACAGGAAGCAACTACTAGAAAGAGACACATGGTATTTTCAGCCCTGCAGAATGCTGCAGAATTACCCTGTCTGGTCTGGATTACTTTGTATTGCGTTTGAGTCCTCAATCTCTTACAACCGTACCACTCACATTTTGCTTAGATCATAACTTTCTTGAACATATCTTGAATAAAGAAGTCATATCCTTTTAAAACTGGATTTGGTCTTGAGCCAAACAGCCACTTAACTGAGACATGCACAGGTATGTGCAACCCTTGCAATGGTTTCAAGACATCTGTCAATTAATGTACAAGTCACAGAACCATTTAAAGTCAATTACACAGAACCTACTAATAACCAAAATGTGATCTACGAGTTGCAATTACTTACTGACACCTGTACCGTTGCTTCCGTTTCATATCTCTCGCCACCGTGCACCGGGTGAAATTGCAAGAGCTCTGCTGGTACTGTGTGATGGTTGACATTCTGTCTAACTAGGTCACATACCACCTTGACTCAATTGTTCTTCATGTGAACATGCATGTATAACTTGTCAGCGGATATCTCAAGAACCGTTGACTAGATTCTCTTCATATCTTGCACAAAGCTTCTCCTAGGGAATACAAAGAATTTATTAGATTTTGGTGACCTTGACTTTATTCTCAAGGTCACAGTGAAATGTTAATTTATTCAGCATATCTCAAGAGCTGTTAAACTGTTCAAAGGAAGGAGACTTATAGGGCTGATTAGATTTGATTGACCTTGATATTATTTTATATATAATTCTCAAGTGATAATTTGTGGTGGAGTAAAATGTCACCTCATGCAGGGACAATTGCTTGTTTTTATTTAATTTTTAAGAGACCATATGTCACCTTAGTGACTTAATTGCTGTTTTTTTAATACATCATCTTCATTTCAAAATAAATAATTTATATCTTAAAATACATATTCATATCAAAATACGTCATCTTTATTTTCAGTGTATCTATGGCCACCTTAACCAATTACCATCTTAATCAGAGGAATATCTAAACACACTTCAGATAATGTATATGTTTAAGCATTGCAGGAGCCAAATAAGGTATTAGAAAAATGTGTAGAATATAACATTTTCTCTCTGTTTCAGTATTTTGTTTTTGATTTCCACTTGCCTCCTGTGATGTTGTTTGACAAGATTGTGACATTAACGGTAAGTTTTTTAATTCTAGCAATGAAAATGTATTTATTGTAAGAGTTTCTTTCATTTATGAATTTGTATCATATGTTAAGAACAGAGTATCTGTTTAAAAGATTTATTTGTTAAATGTCATTTGAAATCCAAACTTTGACATTATATGTGACTTTCGAGCAAGTCTGGGTACGCTTATACTTAATTATATATGTTTATAATTATCTTCTTACAAAACAATATATATTTTTAATTTTCTTGTTTTCTTGAAATTCAGTTTTGATTAATAGATTAACAGGTTGAAAAACATTACTTTGAACTTCGTTATCATTTCTATAATAAATATTTTCATATTTGAGATATACATCAGTATGATTAAATAGCACAAATGTTTTTCATAATGTTAATCACTGACAAGCAATTTATTTCAAAATGTTTATCACACCAATGACAGTTTAAGATTAGCGGTATCAATGTGATTGTTTTAATGTTACAAAAACACAACACAGAGAATGATCTACTGCTGAATAACATTAATGTTTTATAAAGAACATTGTCCTGAAGCCTCCAAGAACCCAATGTAAATGAGTTCCACAGATACATCTTGAACCTGTTTCATAGAGACAAAACAGTAGCCTCTTCAAGCTCTTTAACAATTAACACATTAAATGAGTATATCTTGTAAGTGATTGATCGTTACCAACATTTGTACCTGAGGCTGTGGTTGTATGGAAACTATCCTTCCTCTGGTCCGGGTTTGAATCCCATCATACCAAAATATTTATAAATATTTGGATATTATATAGTGTTAGGAATTGATGTATTTTATAATTGTAAATCCTGTTTTTGAACAAAAGTAAAATTAAACATGAAATGAATTGCTGTTCAGTGTTTATCATTGGTATTAATAGATGTATATCTTGTGTTTGGACACAAAAATTATCCAAAAATGGTAGAATTGCTTTTCAGTTTTTCTCATTGATGTGTATCTAGTGTAGGAAATAAGCTTGAAAAAGAGCCAGCTCAAAAGGGTTTTTTTTTAAAATCTAAATGGCTAAATCAAAGACCAAAAGTTACCAGGTTTCTGTTGACGGGCAGGCCTTATTTCCTACACTGTATATCATAAATGGACCAAAAAAGTTATCCTGAAATATTAAAATTGTTTTTCAGTGTTTATCATTGATATATATCATAAATGAATATCTTATGTTTTGCGACAAATATTACCCTGAGATATTAAAATTACTTTTCATTGATGTATATTATAAATGTATGATGTCTACATTGTTTATCATAAACTGATCATGCATGTGCGCCAAGCGAAGAACATCATTCATTGAGTACATACCCCAATAGCAGTCTATTTAAGATATAGCTCTAACGTTCTTGCTACTCTTGACATGTTATCTAAGGAAACTTCCGTTGGGCTTGTATCCATATATCAGTCAGCTAATGAAATATTTAATTTCTTGGATTTAGTTTACCGTAGTCGTACCGCTCCTGTTTCACCCCCTATATACATTGCTGAGATAACCCACGGTTTGCTAGTTCCTGCTAACTTGCAGGTTTCATCACAATAAACTTAGCCCGAAAGATGTTGCAGGCTTTTCTCAGGAATAATAATAGCTTCAGTGATTAAGTATTATTGAGGTTAAACTGAGGTTAACTCCTAAATCAACCTTTTTGACCTAGGGTTACTATTTCATTGATTGGCATTCAAGAAGTTGAGGTGATAAAGAAATGTCACATCAAAAGAATCCATAAAATTGTCTCCAATGGTCATGCCTATCTATTATTGACAAGTGAGCTATTCAAAGTAATTTGCATACATGACAGAGCCCAATGTCAGTTTTCAGATCTTCATTATGAGAGTAGCAAAAAGTTAGACTTGTATTGAAATGAGATTGGGCCCAATAGTTAACCATTCCTTTGTCTGTACTAGGTGCTACATTCTCGTAACCTCCTCCGTTCCGGCACCATTGTAGGCAGTTTCAAGTTAGATGTCGCCACTATATACATGGCACCCGGTAGATTATCATTTTAGTCTTTTCATATTTTATCCATATTTATCCCTCGCTTGTAGCCAGCTTGTCAATAAGGGCGGTGACGGATATCGTCCTTGTCTGACGACTGTAGAGATTTTGCATGTGTAGATGTTCCTGATATAGAAAGCACTTATTTAATGATCAACCCAACACTTAATTTCTTATCTTACTCACAAAATGATATTTTATTTTTCTGATTTGGTTTATATGAGGATCTAACATCATTATTACTCTGAAGTTTGAATTTTTGCAGAATTAATGTTTTGCTGTCATACAATTTGTCATAAAAACACTGAATAATTAAACACCTCAGTACAACTGATACACTTAAGATAAAAGTGAAAATTAATCTTTATTACATGCACTTCCTAAATGGATGGGTACATGTGGTTGAATGGATACATATGGTTGAATGTATGGATAGATATATATGATTGTATTGATGGATGGACACATGTGGTTAAATGGATGGATACATATGGTTGAATGTATGGATAGATATATATGATTGTGTGGATGGATGGATACATGTGGTTAAATGGATGGATACATGTGGTTTAATGGATGGATACATGTGGTTGAATAGATGGATACATGTGGTTGAATTGATGGATGCATGTGGTTGAATGGATGGGTACATGTGGTTGAATGGATACATATGGTTGAATGTATGAATAGATATATATGATTGTATGGATGGATGGATACATGTGGTTGAATGGATGGATACATGTGGTTGAATGGATGGATACATGTGGTTGAATGTATGGATAGATATATATGATTGTGTGGATGGATGGATACATGTGGTTAAATGGATGGATACATGTGGTTTAATGGATGGATACATGTGGTTGAATAGATGGATACATGTGGTTGAATTGATGGATGCATGTGGTTGAATGGATGGGTACATGTGGTTGAATGGATACATATGGTTGAATGTATGGATACATATTTTTGAATGGATGGATGGAGACATATTGTTGAATGGATGGATGGAGACATATTGTTGAATGGATGGATACATATGGTTGAATGGATGGATACATATGGTTGAATGGATGGATACATATGGTTGAATGGATGAATGGATGGATACATATGGTTGAATGGATGGATGGATGGATGGATGGATGGATGGATGGATACATATGGTTGAATGGATGAATGGATGGATACATATAGTTGAATGGATGGATGGATGGATACATATGGTTGAATGGATGGATACATATAGTTGAATGGATGGATGGATGGATACATATGGTTGAATGGATGGATACATATGGTTGAATGGATGGATGGATGGATACATGTGGTTGAAAAAAAATGGATGGATGAATATATATGTTAACGTTGTTGAATGGATGGACTAATACATGTGGTTGAATTAATGATGGATTGATCATATGGTCTGATTGATGGCTGATTAGATAAAGTTGGCAAATGATATATGTTGATGAATAAATGGATTGATGGATGGAAAGCGGAAATACAAATATACAAAATAAGTTTCCAATACCTACTCACCCTTTCCAATTTCCAGTCAAATAAACGTATATATTTTGAAGTAGAAACATTAAAGAATTTGATACCCTTTGCTCTGCATGTATGCTTCAGCAAGTATACCCCTACCTGCCTACTGTTTATATAGAGCTTATGTCATTGGCATTGCTGAAACTTTTATCTGAAACTCTCAAAGTTGATTGAAGTCCTTCTTAATGGATAATCATTTCAAGATTAGATAACTGTCAAGCATTTATGAAAACATTTACTCACAAAATACATTAAAGAGCCTTTTTTTAATTTTGACAAATTTATTAACTGAACTAAACATGGTCCTATATTGTCTTGGATTAAGTAAAATAAAATTAAATCTATAACTAAATTTTCAGTATTAGCATACTGGTAACATAGAATAAGATTTTTCTTTTAAAATATAAAAAGTCAAACATTTCAGAAATGTGATAGAAAGCCTCATTTCCCAATTATTTTAATCCGTGCTATTTGTTTGCATCATCCATTTTCATTTCAAACCAATTTATCGCTATCATTCACGTTCATCATTCCGTTTCCCCGAATCTTGGACTTACTATTTACTGCCAGATCTCTGTGCCATTTTTCATGGCATTTTTTCTATCCCGCTGTTTTGCCTTTGCATGGTTGTCTATCAGGTTTGTCAGTCCGGACGACTTCTTCGGTCAAACCGACCTCTTGGGACCTATAAACTAGACGTTGCAACTGTTTATGCCCATCAAGGTACCTCACCTTTCTCCTCCCTCGTTATCAATCCTCTTACCTCTCGTTAAGGATAATTAATTAATTAATTAACATTACCTTGTTTTATGCACATTTTGTCAAGTTTATTCAAAGGTTTGAAATTAAAATAATGATAATATATAACTTTTTTTTACATTTTTTCTAAAAATTAAGTTTGAAATTTAGTGAGTGCTTTTTTTCATATTTTAAATTATGTAATACAACAAATTATTGTTTGAAACTAGAAACAAAATTTTCATGATTTTATATGTTTATAGAATTGTGTTTATCAGATAATTGAAATCAGAACATGATGGAAGTTGTGTTTCTTATATTTCACTATTGATTTTGAATGAGGAATTTTGCTGTAAAGAGTTAATTTAAAAAAGGTACTGTAAGTTTAAAGATTTGTGTTTCTTTAGCTCATCAGGCCTATAAGGCCAATTGGGCTTATTTGGCATGGTCTGTCGTCATCTGAGAACATTTCACAAGTTCGACTTAGTTCAAACTATGTGGGGAGGTACCTGGCAACTAGGGGATCAAAGTTTGTACATTTGGTTCTGACTCCTTTCAGGTCAAGGCAATATCTCTTTAAACTTTTTTCCAAAACCAAATGACATAAAAAGCTAATATTTCCAGAATCAAAATTGGTTAACCCCTCTCAATTATGGGTGTGACAGGACATCCACCCAAAGACTTTCTTTAGATTTCTCTCCAGAATGCAAGGAAATATTTAGAATATCATCTTTGTTGGATTTGTTAATTTCATTGTTCTTTCCTAGAAATAATGATGTGGCAGGGGGATACTATGATGTAATCATATTGATCTCGTACCTGTAATGATATTTCTAACTAATTCCATGTTTGTAGCACCATTAATAAGTGGAATAAGTCATTTAAATCTCATGCACCAGACGCAGTCAAGCTTCCATGGATTTATAAAGCCACGCAAATTGTTTTTTTGTGTGTATTGACCTCTGCTTATTACAGCTGTCAGTGACCAGAGAGGGAGAGACTTCATGGGGGCAGCTGTTGTGTATAGGGACAGGGATCATTCTGAAATAGGGAGGGGGCGGTAGAGCCCTATGATAAGTTATGGAAAGACTGATGAGCTACAGAGCCACTCTGATTTTCAAAATATGACTGGGTAGTTATTGAAATTAAACCTGAAGTAGCATTTTAACCATTTTGGATTTACTTTACAATTTAGGGTTTAATCAATACTTAAAAAATGGTTTATTAGGTGTTTGATGTATCTCAGGTTTGTACTGAAGAAATTAAGAACAACTGAACAAATGCTCCTGAATGAATGCTATTGATATTCTTATCTTGTGACAAACTTAATTTTAATATTTTAGATTTATGAATGTTTACAGGTTAGTGAAACATCTACCTAAATGAAGAACGAGCATCAACTTCATGTTCCCTTTATGCTTTCGCTCTCTAACATTATATACATTTCATCTATCCTTGCATGCTAATTCTCTTATCCGTAATAACAAAACAATTAATTTTTATTATGAATTTTTAAAAGTTCCTCCTATATTTTCTAAGCTTCCTTAGTACTGTAAACTGTAGCCATTAGTGTCATGTGTCACCATTGACTCTTAGTGCTAAGACAGCTATGAAAATCGGGGACAGATGTTAGTCTGACAAATATGTTTATTTTGGCTAACTTTTACTTTTACAAATGGATCAATGTCAAATCATAATGAACAAGAGAAGAGAATTTTAGGTGTTTGTCCAAACAATTTCAGCAAAACTTTTCAAGATGATTGTAAAAGAGAATTAAAATTTCATCATAAACAAAGGTGCAACTCAAGCTTATGATGATCTTTGAAATTAATTGTCATAATGCATACTAATACAAAGAATATACTATTTTTGATTGAAATTCTTTTTCCTGTAAACATGAAATGTTAATGCAATATAATTACAACATTTGTTTTGAATGATATCGTTTATAATTATTTAAACATTAAACATTAAACATTAAATATAAGGCCATTAAATGCTACATTTGTTTGGGTTTTTTTAAGTATAATATTTTTACATTTTTGCTAGATCATCAATTTTACCACAAATGGGCTATGCTCACTGACCCTGATGACATCAATGGAGGGGTCAAAGGTTACCTGAAGTGTGACATTGCTGTCATTGGAAAAGGCGATTCAGTTAAGGTAACAAAGCTTATTTCACCTGTGATACTATCATACCGTTTAGCCATGTATGATTGCTTTGTGTCTGCATATGTTGTGAGTAACATTCTTGTCAGTTGATATTATCATCCATCCTTTCCTCACAGCGGATACTCAAATCTTTTCTTCCAAAGTAACCACTGTTACAAGTGACTTTCTTAGCTAGAAATAGAAAATCCTAATTGGTTGCAGTCAAAGTTGGTTGTCAAACAGCGACATTTCCAACTGAACATACGGTCTGTTTCCCTTACCATTGAGAAGACTTTGGTTCCTTTATCTATGCAATATGCACATATTTCTCACAAGAAAGTCGTTCAGAGATGTAAAATGACATTAGACTGGAAAGAAATAAGGATGCTTTCTGCATTATGCAAATTTTAAACCCTGGGGGATTTTGCTGGAAGCGAGAAATATTTCCCACCTTGTAACAGAGGTTTTGTGGGAAGAATTGACTTGAGTAACCTCTGTGGGGAGATAATGATTATCATCATACTCACCACAACATGTTTTGTGAGAATGGATAGTACCTAGAAATTATTGAACTATTCTGTTCCTGTGCCAGAAAATCAGTCGTCCAACGTATATTTTACGAGAGCTTCTCGTCATTTGGTTATGTGCATCCCTTTATACTGTCTTGATAAAAGTAGAGTAGTTTAAATGACATGCCTGTTATGCTTTAAATGCATCTTTATAGTTTTGACATTTTTATCTTTAATTGATCATGTTTTATACACGAGGTGAAACAGAGGTAAGAATGAGTTACATTAGATCTATGTTAACAGGTAAGAACTAACTGAAATTATATTTATGTAAAAAGGGGACATCAATGTTGAATTAACAATCTGCAAAGAAACCAATAAATAGGTATATGTTTGATGATATTGTGATATATAAGAGGTTATTATGTATTGAAGATAAGTAAACAGAATAAGCTGTCTCTACTTCTTAGGTGTGTTAGATGAATGAGAAGCGAGTTCTATGTACAATGATAGCACCATGTATACATATACCTAATCAAGTGTATGAATTATCAAATCTCTTAGTGCATCAACAATTGAATACATACTTACACTCAATTTATGTATTGAAATCATTTGGATGATAATGATGTTAACATCTACCCGGTACACATCAAAATGTCACATTCTTGCATTAAAGGGGCAGTAGCACATTTTTTGCAAATTTTGTTTTTGCAAATTTACCATTTATAATGATAGTTGATGTCATTTATATTTACTTTAGAGGGTAAAACACCTTATTACACAAACTGATTATCCGTAGTAGCAATAACGGTATTGTGTATAAAGCAAAAATTTTATGGAGGCCATTTTATTGTGAACACAATTTATTATTTCGAATGACAAAAACGTTTCCCATAGCTTTACGGAACCATGTACACTCATTTTTTAACTTAATTATCCGAAGAGAGAAGGGTGTTTTACTATTGATGACATTATTTTTCAAATACATTTCATCAACTTATTTTAGTGAAAAAAAGTGCAACTGCCCCTTTAAAGAGGGTGTAAATTGATAGAACTGGTTTTTCATTGATCTCTATATATACAGGTAAGTATATGAATAAGATATGTTGGATAAGGATATGTAAACATATAAGAAAATGTTGAATCAGCGATCTGTTACAAGGTTTATTTTTATTTGAAATATGTAAAATGATAAAGTGTTTGTTGAATTAAAGATATATACTGGAAAGATGGTAAGAGGGTTGAGTATGAAACATGTATAATGATGCGAAAGTGTCGAACAGTAATCTCTAAAAGATGAAGAATAATTTGAGAATATTTTGAAAGTCAAGATTTTATTCAAACTAAGAGTATGTTGAACTTGAAGATCTGTATACAATATATTTTTATACTGAACAGATTCGCCGATTCAGTGTGAGTTGTCACTAGTGTAGACCACCAATATTGTTTTGTTGTAAATGTGAAAATGTAAACGGCTGCATCCAATCAAATAGCTGCTTCCTAGTCTTGAGATTGTGGTTTAATTACAAATATATAATTGAACTAATTCAAGGTAATGGTTCACTTTAATTAAGATACTGACATGTTCATATGATGACTTTTTTGTAAAATGTTTGATTAATGAATTGATAAAAACAATTTACCCATTTTGCTTTCAAAGACGATCTCACATGCATGTGCTATGTACATTAATAACAAGAACAAATTTGTTGTGAAATTAACATTAATATCTTTCATCATGACAACAAAAGCATGATCACCTATTAAAAGCACTAATATAAGTTGCAGCTCACTGTGGGTGCCTTACAGCGATGTTTTGTCGCCTAAGTGAACGCTTAATTAAACAATGTTAAGTGTTGTACATCTATATGATCACATTCTGTGCAATTAAATGATAATTTGTGAAAATATGTTCTCATCTGACTCCAAAATGTATGGAGTGTATATAATTTGTGTTTCCATAGTTATGCATAGTATATGTGACTTGAAAATGAGTTGCATGTCGATAGTGTTTTTGAGTTGAATATTGTAAGTATATTCTTGATGGAGATATTCAAGTTTCCCTACAAATCTATTACATGTTCAATTTAAATGTTGCAAAAAGATGACCCCTAAATGTGACTCTTTCCATGCTTAGTAGTAAGTCGCTTTTAGAACTGTTATAACACATGGTACCTACAGTCATTGTTTAGTCTTATTTCTGTCTATCGAGTCAAATTGCATGAAATCTTTTGTCATAGAATCCTGGATAAATTGAACATGAACAAGATAAAAATTTCATGTTAATTTCTCATAAACTAGATGTTCATTTCTGAAGTAAGAATGTTTTATTTATTAAATGTTTCCTCAATGTTCAAACATTCAATTAACGATACAATTTCCTCTCTTTTTGTCAATATCTCTCTCTATTCTTATCTATAGTCAATGATTTATTTTGACTGGAACTTCCATAAGTAAACGTGTAACTGATAGTAAGTTTTCATCATTTCAGGTTCCACCAAAGTCAGACAAAGATGAAGATGACATTGAAGCGTAAGGATAAAAGACGAATTTTATTTTTCTAAAATTGGAATAAAATTAATCAAATATTTAAATTTGGCCCATAGATGTTTGATACTAACTTACAAAAACATATGACATGAAAGTGCTATTTCTATGTGTCATGATATGGTTAATATGGTTAGATTCACCATCAGCTCATGTACCCTCACATTTTCTACACACAGCCCAGATAACGAATTGAATTTGTCCCAAGGACCACTGCCAAGTTTTGCACATCAAGAATGTCTTGTTGCTATTTCTCTCAGGAATTTTGCCGAACCAATTTAGTTCAGGCACAGGTGGATCCAAGAATTTTCAAAAGGGATTACCCAGGGGTCCATAAAAAATACCTGAAAAATGTTTCAAATGGGGTTGGGGTACAAACATGGACCCCCTCACTAGATCTGTCAATGGTTTAGGGATGGGATTGCAATCATTTGTAGGACTTCAATTCATTCAAACAGCCCCTGCAAATATCTAAATTATATTGTCCTAAATGTCATTTTCCCAGGAACCTCCTGCTCCCTGATGGTGTGCCGGCAGATCGACAGCGGGCCAAGTTCTCCGTGAAGGTGTACCGTGCAGAGGGACTGCCCAAGATGAACACGGGCATCATGGCCAACGTGAAGAAAGCTTTCACCGGGGAGAGCAAGGATCTGGTCGACCCATATGTAGAGGTGTCCTTCGCTGGACATAAGGTACGTCCTTTTTATGAATAAAATACAGTCACATTTGCAGTAGGCAAAGTGATATGTATATGTGCACATATGTTAATATATCAATTTCTTTTTATGTATACTGTTGTTAACAAATTTGTATGAGTTTGGCCAAATGTGTATTGTCCACTTTCAAGTATAATATATTCTTATTACAAACCCATGTTATGTTTGTATCTATAATTTTCCACATTGAAGACATAGTAATGAAATGTACCAAGTTAATAACATCAAATTCCATTATCTTTTCACATCGCAAACAATAAAAACAGTGCTTGTGCAGTAGGCAAAGTCATATGTGTGCATATGTTATTATGCCACTGTTTTTCCCTAATGGTGATAATTTGGTTAATCATTGTCACAAACTCTATCCAAGGGCAAGACAACAGTAAAGAAAGGCTGCTATGAGCCAGTGTGGAATGAGCAGGTCGTGTTCACAGAGATGTTCCCGCCGCTGTGTCGACGAATCAAGCTGCAGCTGAGAGACGGGGACAGTGTCAACGATGACATCATCGGCACCCACTTCATCGACCTGGCTCACATTTCTAATGAGGGAGAGAAAGGTCAGTTGGAATGTCTCCAGAAACATATTGGAGGGATGCATTCATTCTCATTATCAGTCAGCACCAGCTCTTTGTCTACTATCAAGGTATCCTCTGTAATCAACTTCTGAAGTGGACTAAGATCTTGTATTCTCACCACAAGTCATGGCAATGGGCAATGTTCAGCACCAAGGAATGGGGGGGGGGGGGGGGGGGGGGTTTCCTGCCATCAATCGGTTCATGTCTGGTAACTGGTAAACCTCTAGGTTGCAGCCCGCTACTGCCAACTACAGTTTCTTGACCTCTCAGGCACTTCTGAACGACGGACACTTTATATTAAATTTAAACTATTCTCTTATGTCCAGGTTTCCTGCCAACATTTGGTCCATGCTGGGTAAACCTGTATGGTGCCACCCGTTACTACCAGCTACTGACGTCCCAGGCACACCTGAATGACGGACTGGGGGAGGGAGTGTCGTTCAGGGGGAGGCTACTTGTGGCCATCAAGATGGAGATTCTGGAGAGCATGGAGAGTGGACCAGCAACAGTGGATGTGGAGAATGCTCTGCCTATATCAGAGGTATGTGCTCCTGTTTTATAACCCTTTCACACTTGTCCATCAGAAGTGCTATTCCACCTAAGAATGTTAGCCCAACAATATTTTTAATCATGAAATGTTAAAGTAGAGGGCAAAAAAAAGGATCGTAGGCCCCAGAGTGAATGCACCTGGAATACTCAAACTTATACATATATTATAAGTAAATAGTTTCTTTGTATCCAGCATCTTAGTATATGGTATGACATTGGAAAGAATTGTCATTAACTAAAAGTTGTAAATGAAACTTCAATAACTATATGTTTTGGTTCTTTATTATACACATCAAGACAGGATTTTTATCTGATAATCCGATTGCAAATTTTTTTTCTTTATGCCCAGAATGCAGCAGGTCGCCCGGAAGAGTACTTCCTGTACGGATGTTTCCTTGAGGCGTCCATGATTGAGAAGAAGGTTGGAGACAAACCTGTACAGTTTGAGATAAGCATTGGTGAGTTGATTCATGGGAAACATTGAAATGAAGACATTTTCCAAAATGTTTTAATCCTAAGAGCGTACAATGACCTACATCCTACCACTGAAACCTTGATCCCAAACATTGGAGATCAAAGGTATGCTGTATTAAAGACCATTGCCAGACTTTTCAATTGAAACTTTGCAATTGCAAGAAGGTTGATGATTATGTTTATAACTACTTTCTTGCTATTCTATCTCATTTTTCTTTCCCAATTTCTACTCCCCTTTCCCAGGAAATGCTGGTAACGTCCTAGACGGATACAACCCTCCGAGCAGGAACAGCCGGAGCAGCAGTGACAGCGACGAACCGGAGCAGGATAGTGACTCTGATGGAGAGTCGTCGAGCCACATGGAGATCCCAAAATGGCAAAGCATGACCCCCGGGGCGAAGCCAGTGACCCGTGACAAGTGCTACTACCATCTGCCTTTCTACGAGGAGAAACCGTGCGTCTACATCAAGGAACACTTCGAGGACCACCGCAGGAGGATGTACAACTGTAATATCATCGAGAAGGTCATCGAGAAACTGGTCAGTGCAATGTCACAAAGAAACTTACCATTCTGGTTGTTTTGATAGCTAACTCAGATTTTCTTGCAGATCTCAGTCATATTAGAGATGTTCAAATGGCATGAACAGGACAAACTGACAGCAGTGTCTGACATATTTCTGAAATGTTACAAGCCCAAGAAATATCAGTCCAGATCAAAATTAACCAGGTTATTGGCTGTTTGACAGTTTATACTGTTGAAAGTCTGAGGTCATGTTGACCGTTGCCATCTTAAACAATAAAGTGCATGCATATATTGAATTTGACATTGCCCGTAGAGGCTGTTGAGATATTGGTCAGTGAATGATGACACTGATTTTGGCAACTGACTCATTATTAGTGGAGATTGGTGGTTCCTGATAGTATGACAGTTTCAGTGACTGATTCTATGAGAAGTTATCATGACAAATATTGGTCAAACAATAGTATTTTAATTCAATATTTTGAATTATGAAAGCTTGTGATAAATACTAGGAATTTGGTTGACCAATAACCAAAAAGAATTGTTGTTATTGACCAATTTTCATGAAGTTTTCGTCGTCATGTAGGAGTGTGGAATTCTGGAGGTGAACGAGATGATAAAGACAGAGACCCCGTTCCCCGAGCGCCGTCTGAGGGGGGTGTTTGAGGAGCTGGGAGGGGGATGTTCAAAGTTCGTCTCTCTTGTCAAGGGTACCGCGGGTGGGTCTGCTGCCAAATCTAAGCTGGACAAGGAGAGACACAAGCTTCTTGTCAGGGATATGGTAGGAATATTTCAAAGCTAAATTCTGGATTTAAAAAACCCCAGTAATAGTGGTTACTTTTCTATTAAATGATAACTAATTTTGATTTACAATTTCTGTATTGTTAAGTGATTGGCCTAACACCAACTTCCAAACGCAAGGCATAACTCTTGCCAGTCTACATTACTGGCTGAATTAAGCCTTGGGGTATTTCCCTCGCTTTGTCATACCTAGATAGTGAATCGCTGCACAAGGAATGCATAGCTGGCCTAGATTTCTAAACACAGATTTTTTAAGGAAATACTGCAAGGCCTAAATAAGCCAGTAATGGAGACTGGCAAGATTTACGCCTTGCATTGGGAAGTTGGCCTAACACATGAACAAGTAAAATGCCTTTCAAGAACTTATACACATTTGATTCAACTTGACTTTTCAATTAATTCTTTTCATATTTCATACTCCTTAACCAAACATTGATTGAAATCATGAAAACCTGCAAGAGAGTGTCGACAAAGATAATTTGAAACCATTTAGATTCAGATTAGAAATCAATGTAGATAAAGATTTAGAAGTGTAGAGCTTGTACCACAGGACCAACTGTCGACCCTGGCACGGACGATGAAGGCAACAGTCACCAAGAACAACATGAGAGAGAAGCTGCGAAGTGCCAGCAACTACCTCACCAGACTCCGAAACCTCATGAACGAGGTAACTCCCTCTTTCTCTCCTTATATTTAGATGGATATATTTTGTTTATAGACATTTCTCTGGTGTACAAGAAGATTGAGTTATTTAGAAGATAAAAATCCTTTTTCAAGCTCTTTTTCAGTTGTGTTATTGTGTTTGCACTCAAATGTTTATAATTTTCTCAGAAATTTACCTGGGGATGCAAGGATAGCAAATATTTGTCACATTACTCAATTCTATAGTTATATTCTAATCATACTTCATCTATCACCAGCCGCAACATGCAGTGCCGGACGTGTTTGTGTGGATGATCTGTGGACAGAAGAGAGTTGCCTACCAGCGTATCAGGTCACGTGACATCATCTACTCCATCGTAGACGAGGAACGTGGCAAGTTCTGTGGCAAGGTCCAGACTCTGCTTCTCAAGGTGAACAATTACTCACCCAGTTGGTGATGCTCTCCCTTGCACTCTCATTGTTTACTGTGGCAGTGTCTCTCATGTTAGTTGAGGCGAAGTTAGTTGAGGCAATGTTAGTTGAGGCGAAGTTAGTTGAGGCAATGTTAGTTGAGGCGAAGTTAGTTGAGGCAATGTTAGTTGAGGCGAAGTTAGTTGAGGCAATGTTAGTTGAGGCAAAGTTAGTTGAGGCAATGTTAGTTGAGGCAAAGTTAGTTGAGGCAAAGCCACTGTAGACTGTTTGGGTGTTATTTGTCATTTTCACACAGGTAGAGTAAGTACCTGCAGGATATAGATTCTTGCTCCTGCAAAGGGAGGAGAATGTATCAATAGTGTTTTGAAGATCACAATGTGAAATTGTTCAAAAAAATACTGAGATAAGGCGTACTAATGAAATGAGAAGACCGGAAGGTATAAATATGACTTTGATGATCAACAACCTGCGCTGTATCATTTATAGTCACAAATGTAATAGCCCATGACCTGTGAAGTTAACTCTGCTCTCTCCGCAGCTGCCCGGTAAGAAGGCGGAGGGCCAGGCAGGCTGGAACATCCAGGCCAAGCTGCAGC